>CM054826.1:10997508-12497424 GCA_028984105.1 Lavandula angustifolia | reverse complement strand
TTAAGATCTCTTTAATATATAATTGAACAATTTGATCCATCGAAAAAGTCATTTTCACGGGAAGAAAATGAGCCGATTTAGTGAGCCTATCAACAATAACCCAATTAGCATCATGACCACGAAATGTCTTAGGAAGACTCACAACAAAATCCATTGTAATGTGTTCCCATTTCCACTCTGGTATGTCCAACGAGTTTAGTAATCTCGCCGGTCTTTGATGTTCGGCCTTAACTTGTTGACACGTCATACACCTCTCCACGTACTCTGCTACCGACCTCTTCATCCCTCGCCACCAAAATAATTGTCGTAGATCTCGGTACATTTTGGTGTTGTCGGGGTGTGCCGTATATGTCGTACAATGTGCTTCATCTAAAATCGCTCTCAGCAACTCTTTATTTTTAGGCACACATATCATTCCTTCAAACAATAGTGTACCATCTTGAGCCAACTTAAAACTCCCAACATCCTTTCCCACTTCTGTTCTCTTCATCTTTTGTAAGAATCCATCACTCTCTTGAGCTTCCTTGATTCGATCTCGCAATGTGGGTTGTAATACCATTGCCGACAAAATAGCCTTGTAGTATTAGGAGTCACTACTTTAAGACTCAATCTCTCGAACTCCTTCACCAATGACTCTTGTTGAGTGATCATCATCGCCGTTTGTCCGCCTCTTTTTCGGCTAAGAGCATCAGCTACCACATTAGCCTTTCCTGGATGATAAAGTATTGTGCAATCAAAATCCTTCACAAGCTCCAACCACCGCCTTTGCCTCATGTTAAGCTCTCTTTGTGTGAAGAAGTATTTCAAACTTTGATGATCCGTGAAAATCTCGCACTTACTTCCATACCAGTAATGCCTCCAAATTTTTAATCGTGAACCACAGCTGCTAACTCCAAATCATGAGTAGGGTAATTATGCTCATGTGTCTTCAATTGCTTTGATGCATATGCAATAACTTTTCCATTCTGCATCAATACACAACCAAAACCTTGTTTTGATGCATCCGTGTAAATGACAAAGTTGTTGGATCCATCAGGTATAGTTAACACAGGTGCCGTTGTTAACCTCCTTTTTAATTCTTGAAAACTTTCTTCGCATTTGTTGGACCACCTAAATCCCACTCCCTTCCTCGTTAGTTGTGTCATTGGACCGACGATTTTCGAAAATCCCTCAATGAATCTACGGTAATACCGGTGAGCCCAAGAAAACTTCTTACTTCACTAGCATTGGTGGGCGTTTTCCAATTACTTACGACCTCCACCTTAGAAGGATCAACTTCAAGTCCTTGGCGGTGACAACGTGTCCTAAAAATGTCACTCGATCCAACCAAAACTCACACTTCTTAAACTTGGCATATAATTTCTCTTTTCTAAGGGTCTCCAACACAATCTGGAGATGCTCTTCATGTTGTTTCACATCCTTTGAATAGATTAAGATATCATCAATGAATACTATAACGAACTTGTCCAAAAAGGGATGAAATACCCTGTTCATCAAATCCATAAAAACAGCGGGTGCATTGGTCAAACCAAAGGGCATTACCACAAATTCGTAGTGACCATACCTTGTTCGAAAAGCCGTTTTCGCTATGTCACTCTCACGAACCTTAAGTTGATGATACCTCGACCTTAAATCAATCTTGGAGAATACACCCGCTCCCTTTAATTGACCGAAAAGATCTTCTATCCTCGGCAAAGGATATTTATTCTTGATTGTGAGTCTATTTAACTCACGGTAATCTATGCACATTCGCATTGACCCATCCTTCTTCTTAACAAAAAGAACCGGAGCTCTCCAAGGCGATACACTTGGGCGAATATACCCTTGGTTCACAAGTTCTTGTAGTTGCATCTTCAGTTCCGCTAATTCCTTGGGAGCTAATCTGTAAGGAGCATTTGATATCGGTGCGGCACCGGGCACTAAATCAATCGTGAATTCCACTTGCCTATTAGGTGGAATTCCAGGCAGTTCTTCGGGAAACACGTCGAGATAATGTTGTACGACCGGTACCTTCTCAATTGTTGGATCTTCCTTCTTATCCACTACAATGCTCACCAAATATCCTTGACAATCACCTCTCTTCAACATCTTCACAATCTTCATCGCCGATAAAACCATAGGTGCACTTCTAATCCTCGTTCCATGAAATATAAGTTCTTTTTCTCCCGGCTGTTGAAACACGATCTTCCTCTCGTGACAGTTGATCAACGCGAAATTACGGCTCAACCAATCCATGCCCAAGATAACGCCAAAATCCCGCATTTCTAAGCGGTATAAATCAGCTACTAATTCTTTCTCCCCAAAATTCAACTTAAAGCTTCGAGCTACTTGATTAGTTCTAATAAATTTTCCCGAAGGAATACTTACACTCAACATGAAGTTTTCAATCTCACAATGGATCTCTTTCTCATCATACAACTTAGCAGAAATAAAGGAATGTGATGCTCCAGAATCAAATAACACAACGATAGGAGTACCAAAAATTAATAGCGTACCTGTCATGGCGTCATGATCTTCGGTATCCTCCACCTGAGCTATGGAGAAGAACCGTGCATTGCCCCTCCTTTTCGGTTGTGCGTTTCCTCCTGCATTAGGCCTATTATTTCCTTGACCACCTCTACGATCGGCCACTGTCGCGCCTGATCCATTATCTCCTCGTTTAGGACACTGATTAACCGTGTGTCCCTTTTCATGGCAATAAAAACAAGCTCCCTGGTGATCGCTGTATTGCACCAAATAATCCTGCAAAATTAGAGAATTATATCAGTATAGTTCACATGGTATCGAACACAGGGAACGGACGACTAGACACTTTATTTTCCTACTTATCTATGGTTTTGGTTAGCAACTACGCAAATTTTGGGTTTTAATCTAAGCTAAGAAATTGTAAAACTGAAAGAAATTAATAAAGCGAAACGAAAATAAAGCTGTATGAACTGGACAATTGAAAGGCAGGTCCAGCAGAATATTCACACACGTAATTCCAATCCTCGACACTTAATATGAATTAATCTCAAGAATCTACTAGTTATAGACCACCGTAACTTAAACTGCATGATCCTCACTCCCACTTACTTAGTCGGTAACCGCCATGTTGGGCATCGAAACGGCTACTTCCCTAACCTAGCTACAACCTACGTTGTTGGGCAATCAATAGATTTAATAGCTAGACAGCTTTATCGAACTAAGGGAGCCTAGTATAGGAGCCTACTCGTATGTTGGGCATCTAATAGTCTCCTATCGGTTTAATCCAATTACTCTTATGAATAATTTCGCTACTTACCTAGCCTTGGTCCACGAGAAACGATGAAAGTACTAAGTTAGCTACAGACTGCGCAACCTAGGCTGACCAATCCTAAATTACTAGTCAGATTAAATAAACCAGAATTAACCCGAAATCCTTTTGATTAATTATTCGAACCTAAGCCTCATGTACTGTTCACGTGTACATTTACATTCTGCCGGACCCTAAAAAGTTTAACTACTCATGCAGACGCTTCGGTTGGGCAACTGAGACAGTTTACAGAACAGAAACATAAACATGAATAACCCTAGATCTAGCATTAACAAAAATTAAAACTATTAAAGCACGAAATAACAAAATATTTAAATCTACGAAATTAAACTAAAACTTGAATTAAAATAGCAAAGGATGTTCAAACGTAAATATTAAGTTCCTACGAAAACGATTAACTACGAAATGAAATTCAAACTAGAATTCAAACTCGAAATTAAAAAGCATAAACAACGGAAATGAAAGATGTGTTTTCTTCTTCAACTAAGCTACAGAAATCGGTAAATGGTTCGGTGGTTGTCTTCGGCTTCGGCGGTGATCGGCGGCGGTGACGGCGTGAATGAACGGAAGTGAAGGAGCGGGCATAAGGTCTGATTTCGTGCTCCTTCCTCTCTTTATAGACTCCCTTTCTTCCTCTCCAAGCTAGGTCAAATCCTTCTATGATAAGGAAAGGGATTTGGATAGATAAGGAAATAATATCTTTCCTTATCTACCACAAAATGTCTTCAAGATTCTTTCCTTCTCAATAAATCTGCGCCCACATCATCAATTCCGTGCCTTTTCATCATAAAAAATCGCCAAATATTATCCTCGTCATCATGCCACGTCAACACCTAAAACCTGCATTTTTCGCCACTGCGAGTGCACCGGTTGACCAATTGACGCACTTTCCGGCCAGAAATTACTAAGTATGAAAACGACTCATCACTCCCATACCCAATAAACATTTTCCATAATGATGTTTCCCACATTGGGAACATTGTGGTTTTGCCTCCGATGGTCTCGATCCACTTCCTCCCTCAAATCTCTCTTTCTTGAGCGAAATATTCGATTTGCTGCTCATCATGGGCGCCTTTCTTTTGCCATTGTTATTCGCTTGCTGCATGGTAGTCTTATTCAAATTTAGGTTGGTAGCAATGTCAGCAGCTTTCTTCACGACCCTTCTATAGTTGGCAATGTCGCAAACAGATAAAATCCCTTTTATCTCTTCTCGAAGTCCCCATTTGAATTTTATTATCTTCTTTTCCTCAGTATCCACCAGGTGGGGTGCGTATCTTGACAGCCGACTAAATTTCTTTTCATACTCCGCCACGGTAGAGATCCCTTGGCTTAGCATGAAAAACTCCATCTGCTTATTCATTTTGAACTCCATGGTGAAATATTCTTCCCAAACCATGTCTTGAAATGTCGCCCACGTCAAGCCTGCCTTTTCTTGGTCATTCATGGTTGCGACAACATCGTTCCACCGACGACCAGCATCTTCAATCAGCTGGAAGACAATGCAATCTACCTTCTGCTCCTTTGTGCACTCGATGTGTCTGAAGCATCGACTAAGTGCTCCTAGCCAATTTTCAACAGCATCTGGTTCTTCGCAACCATTTAATTGCGGAGGGTTATAACTCCAAAAATCTCTCCATACGGAGCTGGTAGGAACTCTCGGTGTCTCCGAGTTTCTTTGAGTCATAAAATCTTGGAAGGCGCCGAAGAAATCTCCCATGGACCTCTGATTTATTGTCATAGTTTGTTCCCTCTCCCTTCGATTATTGGTAGCAGGAGTTTGGTACCTCTGGCTTCGATTATTAATAGGTGGAGTTTGATTCCTCACTATTCGCAGGTTCCTTCTTATGATTCCAGTTCGGGGCCTTCTTGGAATGTTCATCATCCTAAAATAGGGAAGGCCTTCAAGTTTTACCCTTTACGCTAATTCGGCGACTAATATTATATAGAAATATGACAGTCAATCAAATTGTTTGAAATGTAACTAATAACAAGGAAATCTAAAACTTACCTTAGAGCTGGAGCGTGTAGTGATCGAATGACTCTTGAAATATTATAGATGGAAAAAATTTGTAGACATAAAAATAAGAATTTTTTTTCAAGTCTGTAGGAAGGTAAACCCGCTCTGATACCAACTTGTAACACCCTAATTTAAATAACTATTTATCTTCGAGAAAGAAACACCAATAATCATTTAGGGAAAACTGTGTAGGAAAATATTTATTCAAATCCAAGTGTAACTTTAAAATAAGTCCAAAACTTAAGTAGCGGAAATATAAATGAGATGAGGTTTTATCCAAAACTAAAGTAAGAAGAAATGACTAATAGCAAAGTACGAGTTCGTCATTCGATCTTCCACACGCCTCCGTGCTCATTTTCCTGAAATGAATAGTGAGGGATGAGTATACATAGTACACTCAATGCGGGACGTATGCTATGATTATCCAAACTGATATAACCGCGTGATAAATGTAATAAATCACATTATAAATGACGTTACCACAAAGGCAACCTATGACATCACCACAAAGGCGGAAAATGATAAGTTGTGCACAACCGTGAGGTTAAAATGAAGGATAATTATAAAGTCAATCCACAACATTTGAAATGTTAAAATGAAGGATGACTAAATAATAAATCCAAGAACACTCACAAGAGGTTAATATGAAGGATAACGAGATAGTCAATCCAGAACATATGAAATGTTAAAATGAAGGATGACCACTAGTTAATCCAAGAACCATCTTATAATGAATATGAAATAATACTTGTCGACAATCACATCAATAAGGATAATCATAAATCAACAGCATCAGTAAGAGTCCACACACCTTGATTCCATTGCAAGATACTTGATCAAAAATAATATAATTTAATTTTCTAGTCGCGCCGCACCTATATGTTAAATAAAAAATTTGAAACCTATAATAAATATTTATACATAAAAAAAATAATACATGACATGTCGTGAAAAATGAAATTCTCTATCTAATCTATCCTTCAATAGAAAACAAAATTTTTTACATCCCTATCAAAACAAACACCCCATGTATTCCTAATTACAATATATACAGACGAATCTTACATCCAAATACTTTGATTATCTCATAATCCAGCCACAAAATATAACCACACCATATTTGTGTATATAAATATATATATATATATATATATATATATATATATAACATTTATAATAAAATAATATTATCACACCTATATCTACACACACGAACACAAGTATATATATATATATATATATATATATATATATATATATATATATATATATATATATATATTAGGTATATTAACAAAGCAGCATACAACGTAATAATTTCCTTGTAATTCATAATGTGAAATTAATATCTAATGAAAAGGATATATGATATCAAAAGAATATCAGGCCAAAACGCAGCAGAGCAAAAACCCAAGACGCCCTTTCTAGATTAAAATAGCTTCACAATCTCTCTCTCTCTAACCTTATGTTTATATGATTTAAATCACTCTCTACCCAATCTTATGCGCAGTTAACCGACGGAAGAAAATGTTTTTTTTTTAAACTGTATTTCTTTATCTCCAGTTCTCTTCGTAGGTGATGCATTATAAGGGATGAAATCATTAGTCCACCTAAAGTCATTTTATACTCAAATTCAAAAATCTAAGTTCTAACAAGCTTCTAACCCAAAGCACCAATAGAAAACAATATGAATCATGCATGCTTATGAAAATATTATATTATTCACCGAAAATTATTACGTTTACCTCTGGAAAATGATGCACAAATTTGATGCAGGGAAAGAGAAATTGAAATCCTTTACTGGTACAAATTGGAAGCCCCTTTTTAGATAGTTTTTTTTTCTTATAATAAGTATGGGAAAAACAGTGATATATCTAGGTTTATATCCTCAACTTTATGTTGCCAAACATAAATTGAGTAAGCGTTACAAATCCCCATTAAAAATAGGATTTAAGGGATTTTAATACACACGACCACCACTAACATTATTATACATAATTGGAAATATAATAATCATCTCAAATAATAGAATAAATCATGGTTCTAAACCAAAAAGGGTTGTAACATACGTAGGGTTTAACACCAAAGAACCTAAATACTCTTACTTCTCTAAGTAACAAATTAGACTTTATTCCAAAATTCTAAGGGCGCGACTTCGACCTACTTAAATCTCTATTTTAAAAAAAATGTCTTTTTTTTTTTTAAACACATAATAATAATAAAACCACATAAAATCACTTTATAATAGAACTACTTTTGGACGGGTCGTGACAAAAATAATGAGGTCCATGAAGAGAGTAAAGAAAATAAGGAACGTTATAAGTGAGGTCGGCTCTATAAGAGTGTTTGTGATAGTTAATAAATCTAAGCAATTAAAAATAATTTGAAAAAAATAAATTAAAAGCTTATCTTTGAAATTTTATAGTAGGAATCCTAGTCATGATATTGCAAGGCAAGCAATGCGCCACGGCAGCCGGGGGTGGAACAAAGAATCAAGACTATTAAGTTGTGTCGTAATATAAATCGGGCAGTACCAACCTTGTGAAGAAGATATAATCATTTATGTACTTGTCGTTTATTCTCTCTCTTCTTGCAATAAAATAAAAGTAAAAACAAAATTTCTGTCTGCATAAGAATTTTCAGGTCTTAAAGCTTTCATTATTTTGATGTATATTCCTACTTGCATGTTGTATCCACTTACTTTCAAAAAATGAATGAAGAATAGTATCTTGTTGTGGTCCTATAATCTTGAATACAAACTTATCATGATCAAAATAATTAGTTTGTAATACGATCATATGACTGAACAAAATTCATAAAGAAAAGGTGATACTCCCTCCACCTGAACTGGTAAAGGAATTTCTGGTCCATTTCTTGTTTTCATGAATTACGTGATCCCCCAATTGAAGGTTACTCTACAAATAAAGGATAATTTAGGTATTCTGAATTAAAAATGAACACATGTCACTATTCTATTGGTGACTTATATAATGACTAATGACATTAGAAATGAGTTAGATGATTATCGGCACATCCAAACTAATTTTTATTTATAATTAATAAGAAAACCGAAAGAAATTCGTGTTTCCCATTTTTTTGATATATATTTAAATGTGTGAGAAGGAGGAGGAGGAGAAGGAGGAGACTTTAAGGACGAAATTTCTATCTAGTTACTTAACGAACAGTGTGGAAAAGAGCTCAGACATAATCATTTGATGGGAGAGGTTTGTAGCTTTCTCAATGGGACGCGTGACAATTGATTTCAATTGTCCTCTCATTCTATTATCACTGCACATATAAATTAGAAAAACTTTATAGTTAATTTCAATTGTGGGACATAATTAGGGTCACCTAAACATGATTACTGTTGGAAAAAATCGTTTATATATATATTATTTATATATATTATGGAAATTCAATTAGCATTAAATGCTAATTTAACTTGGGCATAATTCAGCCGTTTTCGATCGCATTTTCGAGCCTCGATATTTATCCGATTAATGATTTGAGATATATGACGTCGATCTACGTTTCGAGTAGATAATTATAGTGTGCTTAATTTCTCGATTCCGATTTTCGGTGAGTGAGAAATAGTGGCTCGAAGTTTGGGGGGACAAAACTAATATGTTACCTAAAGTGGAGAAACTTACCTTATTCGGGTTTTGGAGAGTTATTACATTAATCATGTCCCACATCGATTAATGAATAATATTTTGTGTGGTATTTAAGTCTCTACAATATTGTAGAAGATAACTAAGTGACATGTGGTGGGCTTGGGCCACACATGCTCATCTTGTAGAGCCTTTTCGACCGCCAAGCCTCACACGCGGCGGCGCGCGCCGCACGCGCCAGCCCGCGCCCGTGCCCGCCCGGCCCGGCTCCGGCTCGGCTCCGGTTCGGTTCCGGTTCCGATTCCGATTCCGATTCCGGTCCGTGTCCTTGGACTTGGACTTGGACTTGGACTTGGATCTTGGATCTTGGCAATTGGTCCTTTGGGTGGTCCGTCGGGTCGTTCGCCGGGTCGGGTGCCGGGTCGAGTGTCGGGTCGAGTGCCGGGTCGGTCGGGCGGTGCGGTGGACCGGCCAGCACTGGATTCCTCTCCGTGGTGTTGTGCACTCGCTACACCCAAGCAAGATTTCTTTTGGAAGGATCCGGAGTGTGGCAGCCGAACTCTCAACCTTCCATGTCTCCACTCCCCATGTGGCGCGCTGCCTTAATTGGCGGGAGTTATTCCCCGCAATCAACACTGGGTGGAAGCGCCTATAAATAGGCCGGTTGCATTTCATTCTCAACACACCAACAAGAATTCACCCGAGATCTTCTTAGCTCACTTGCATTCTTAGCTCTAAGTCCACGACTTGTCCTCGCCGGAAAACAGTCCGGTTCGCCGGAGCTCGTAGATCTTGCGGTCTGCAATCTTCGAGACGTTCATCGTTTCATCTTTGGGGATGATACGTCTACAACCGAGAGCACTACCGGGGCATATTTCGTCTTGCGGAGAGAGGACTCCTCGACTCGACGGTTTTCTCCTTTTGTTGTTTTATTTCATTTTGTTATTTAATAGTTTACTTGTAATAGCGGTTTGTAATACAAACAATCGCAAGACGAAATATAAACTATATACGCTTCAAGTAAACTAAGAAGATGTCTTCCTCAAGTCTTTGCTTTCTCCGATGCTTACCGCCCGCTTCGCCGCCCGCCGCCACCAACCCCGTATGTCGACGTCATTGCCTCCTCCGTGCAACACTTGTTCCACCGACGTCGTCCCTACACACTGCTCCGGCCTTTGCTAATCCAACCCTAGCTGCCATTTTCGCCGCTACCGACGCCAGGATAGCACTTAACCGTGCTAATGCCGCTCACACGGCATTCAACTTCACTGCTATGTCCTCTGCCTTGCAGAGCAACGTCCCATTTGGGAGTGTGAACCACCATGGAGTGGTGGGGGGTTCGAACCCAACCCTGACGGCACCTCTGCACTCGTCTAGAGTGCTGCCCGCTGCTGAGAAGCCGGCCAAGTTTGGTGGAGCCGACTTCAAGAGGTGGCAACAGAAGATGTTGTTCTATCTGACAACATTAGGGTTTACAACCGTGCTGATGGAGAATGCTCCTGCCCCTCCAAGTGACAACGAAGAGAACTTGGAAGTCCGCATAGCCTATGATAATTGGCTAACTTCTGACTACTTCTGTAAAAACTTCTTGCTTAGTGGACTAGATGATAGTCTGTACAGTGTATATGCAAATGTAAAGACCTCCAAGGCAATTTGGGAGGCACTTGAAAGAAAATACCGTATGCGACGATGCGGTACCAAGAAGTTTGTAGTCGCCAAGTTCTTGGACTACAAAATGGTGGACTCTCGACCAGTCATGGACCAAGTGCAAGAGTTCCAACTCATTGTCCATGATGTCCACGCCGAAGGTATGCTTTTGCCAGATGCTTTCATAGTAGCAACCGTGATTGAGAAGCTTCCCCCGAGCTGGAAGGACTTCAAGAGCTATTTGAAGCACAAGCGAAAGGAAATGACGCTTGAGGACCTTGTGGTCAAGCTCCGCATCGAGACCGACATGAGGACTCGAGATGGGAAGGGGAAAGCACCCGTGGAGCCAAGAGTCAACCTTGCCTGAAAAAGGTGGCAACTCCAACAATGCTAAGAGAGGGCGTCCAAACAAGCAACCCCAAAGGGAAGGGCAAGGTGCAATCCCGCAAGTTTGAAGGGGGCTTGCTACAAGCGTGGCAAATCCGGCCACATGTCCAAGGGATCGCCGAAAGCCGAAGAAGAAGAGGGCTCGTCGAAGCCAATATGTTGGAGATTGACCTCACTGAAGCCGACCTTGCGGCCGTGGTCACTGAAGAAGAAAACGTCGTGGAGAATGAGGGGAAGTGGTATATTGATACCGCAGCCACGGCACATGATTGTGGTGACCGAAGCCGCTTCACCAAGTACAAGAGCTGCCAAGGGAGGAAGCTCAATATGGGTAATCAAGCCTCGTCTGAGGTGGTTGGCTATGGTACTGTGGTGCTAAGGTTGAGCTCCGGCAAGAACCTCACTCTTGGAGAGGTGTTGCATGTCCCTGATATCCGGAAGAATTTGGTGTCCGGCTCTGTACTAGTTAAGAGAGGTTTTAGACTAGTATTTGAGTCTGACAAGTTTATTTTGACAAAATTTGGAATGTTTTTAGGAAAAGGTTACCTCTCTGAGGGCCTTTTCAAACTGTCTGTAATGGCGTTACGCCAAGAGGCCGTTGAGGCCAAGAATAATGATAATGAAGCCACTTCCTCTTACTTGCTTGAGTGTTCCGATTTATGGCATTCTAGATTAGGACATGTTAATCTAAATGCTATAAAAAGATTAGTTAATCTCGATCTACTTAAAGTAAATGAGTTTAACAAAACTAAGTGTGAAGTTTGTGTTGAAGCAAAATTGGCTAAACAGCCATTTCATTCTGTAGAAAGGAACACTAAACCTCTAGAACTCATTCACACTGATGTATGTGACTTAAAGTTTGTACAAACTAGAGGTGGGAAAAAGTATTTTATTACTTTTATTGATGGCTTGTACTAAGTATTGTACTCTTTATCTTTTAAGGAGTAAAGATGAGGCGATTGAAGCTTTTACTAACTTCAAAGTCAAGCCGAAAACCAACTTGATTGCAAAATCAAAATGGTACGAAGTGACGGAGGTGGAGAATACGTAGCCCCTTTTGAAGAGTTGTGTAAGACAAGTGGTATTATACATCAAACCACGCCCCCCCCCTATTCGCCTCAATCAAATGGTGTAGGCGAAAGGAAGAACCGAACTCTAAAGGAGATGATGAATGCTTTGTTAATAAGTTCCGGACGCCCCCTGAAACATGTGGGGGGAAGCCGTTTTGACGGCTAACTACTTATTAAACAAAATACCTACGAAAGGTAGAGATGTAACTCCTTATGAGTTGTGGAAAGGAAGGAAACCTTCCTATAAATACCTCAAAGTGTGGGGGTGTTTGGCTAAGGTAGAAGTGCCTTTGCCTAAGCAAGTTACTATCGGACCTAAGGCTGTCGATTGTATCTTTATAGGATATGCACCTTGAATAGTAGTGCATATCGGTTTGTCATTCATAAGTCGGCCGTGCCCGATATGAATGTTGGGACTACTATTGAGTCAAGGAATGCTATATTCTTTGAGCATATCTATCCTTGTAAAAAGGATGATAAAGTTGGGTCAAGCTCTAGTGGTGAAGCAAGAGAAGTTGCTAGTAGTTCTAGAAATGTGGGGTAGAACCCGCTACGCGTAAAAGGCAAGCTCCCGATCTTGAAACTTTAGAACCAAGACGTAGCTCTAGAAGCAAGAGTTGCTAAGGACTTTGGTCCCGATTATGTTGTTTTTCTTTTGGATGAAGAGCCGCGATCTATAAAAGAAGCTCTTTCTAGACCCGATGGTCCACTTTGGCAAGAAGTCAGTCCAAAGTGAAATTGATTCCATTATGCGGGAATCACACTTGGGTCTTAGCGGACTTACCCGAAGGTTGCAAGCCACTTAGGATGTAAATGGATCCTAAAAAGAAAGTATAAGGCGAGATGGGTCAATTGATAAATATAAAGCTCGTTTAGTGGTTAAAGGCTTTAAGCAAATTGAAGGATATGATTTCTTCGATACTTATTCGCTTGTAACGAGAATTACGTCTATCGTGTGCTTCTCGCGATTCTTTGCTTTGCACAATCTTGAGATTCATCAAATGGATGTGAAAACCGCCTTTCTAAATGGAGATTTAGAAGAGGAAATTTATATGGAACAACTTTGAAGGGTTTGTAGTACTGGCCAAGAGCGAAAGGTATGTAAGTTGGTGAAATCCCTATATGGTTTGAAACAAGCACCTTTGCAATGGCACTTGAAATTCGACGAGGCTATGTTGTCGAATGGTTTTAAGATTAATGAATGTGACAAGTGTGTTTACATAAAGAATACAAAGAATGGTTTTGTAATTGTTTGTCTTTATGTAGACGACATGTTAATTATGGGACAAAACCTTCAAGTCATAAATGACACCAAGCGAATGCTTAAAAGGAATTTCGATATGAAAGATATGGGAGTTGCTGATGTTATTCTTGGAGTAAAGATACGAAAAGAACTCCCAAAGGGATTGTTTTGTCTCAATCTCATTATATTGAGAAAGTACTTAAGAGGTTTAATGCCTTTGATAGTGCGCCAACAAAGACTCCTTTAGAAGTTAATGTTCATTTGAGCAAGAATAGGGGTGATCCTGTTGCTCAAGAGGATTATGCTAGAGTCATTGGTTGTCTTATGTACATCACGAATTGTACGAGGCTCGATCTAGCTTGTCCGGTGAACAAGGCGAGTCGCTATACTAGTAATCCTAGTAGAGAACATTGGAAATCTCTTGTAAGAGTTATGAGGTATTTGAAATACACTCTTAACTTTGACCGCAATACTCGAGACATCCCCAGTACACTTGAAGGGTACCTGTGATGCAAATTGGATATCCGACACTAAAGACTCATTGTCTACTAGTGGTTATGTGTTCACTATAGGGGAGGAGTCGTGTGATGGAGATCCACGAAACAGGGCGTGCATTGCCGGATCCACCATGGAATCCGAATTTATTGCTTTAGATAAAGCGGTGAGGAAGCCTTGAATGGCTCAGTAATTTTCTTGAAGATATTCCATGTTGGGACGAAACCCGTGCCACCCGTGATGATTCACCGTGATAGCCAAGCGGCTATTGGTAGGGCCAAGAGTGGGTTGTATAATGGTAAGTCGAGACATATTCGTCGTCGACATAATACCGTAAGACATTTGATCACGAGTGGGGTTATCTCTATAGGCTATGTCAAGTCCATAGATAACTTAGCGGATCCGCTTACTAAGAGTTTGAATCGAGATCAAATGTATAAGCTCGTAGAGGGAATGGGAGTTAAATCCACACGTTAAAGACGATTATAGTGGATACCCAACCTTGTAGATTGGAGATCCCATGAACTTGGTTCAATGGGAAAACTAAGCTATATGAGTACGGTGATACCACACTCAAATAGTCTATTCCCTAAAAGAGCTCGAGAGTGTTGGTGACTCGTCAAGTGGTGAGGTTAAGTCTTTGACTTTTAATGATTCTTGGATGCCTTATGAAGGTGGAGTATGACAGGATACTCGCGTAAGAATCGCCTATGTAAGTGAGAAGTGAGGGCCGCTTCTATGTAAACACTTATGAATCCAAAGAGGTTGTCCATGGCCAGTAAAGGACACAAACGTGAGAACGGACGCGGTTGAGACTTTATAGTGTTTGTGCTATTGTCTTAGTATACACCATGGAGGAATAGTTCAAGGCCACGTGTCCACTAATCCGCCGGTATCCTCGATAGCACTGACTAAGGAAGGTTCAAGGTCACAAGCCACCTACCCTGATGATTTATTGTCTCTTGAGGACAGAGCTGTGTGTCTGCATGCATGCATTTGGCTATTTCCACTCATGTGGGGGATTGTTGGAAAAAATCGTTTATATATATATTATTTATATATATTATGGAAATTCAATTAGCATTAAATGCTAATTTAACTTGGGCATAATTCAGCCGTTTTCGATCGCATTTTCGAGCCTCGATATTTATCCGATTAATGATTTGAGATATATGACGTCGATCTACGTTTCGAGTAGATAATTATAGTGTGCTTAATTTCTCGATTCCGATTTTCGGTGAGTGAGAAATAGTGGCTCGAAGTTTGGGGGGACAAAACTAATATGTTACCTAAAGTGGAGAAACTTACCTTATTCGGGTTTTGGAGAGTTATTACATTAATCATGTCCCACATCGATTAATGAATAATGTTTTGTGTGGTATTTAAGTCTCTACAATATTGTAGAAGATAACTAAGTGACATGTGGTGGGCTTGGGCCACACATGCTCATCTTGTACAGCCTTTTCGCCCGACCGCCTCACACGCGGCGCGGCCGCGCCGCGCGCCGCACCGCGCCAGCCCGCGCCGTGCCCGGCCCGGTTCGGTCCCGTGTCCGTGTCAGTGTCCGTGTCCGTGTCCGGTGTCCTTGGACTTGGACTTGGACTTGGACTTGGACTTGGATCTTGCAATTGGTCCTTTGGGTGGTCCGTCGGGTCGTTCGGCCGGGTCGGGTCTTGGGTCGGGTGCTTGGGTCGGGCGGTGCGGTGGGCCGCACCTGTTGGATTCCTCTCTGCGTGGTGCGTGCTGCTGCTACACCCCAAGCAGTACTTTTGGAAGGATGCAGGGTGTGGGCTGCCTGAACTCCCAACCTTCCATGTCTCCACTCCCCTATGGCGGCGCTGCTTTAATTGGCGGGAGTTATTCCCGCAATCAACACTGGGTGGAGCCAGCTTATAAATAGGCCGAGTTGCATTTCATTCTCAACACACCAACAAGAATTCACACGAGATCTTCTTAGCTCACTTGCATTCTTAGCTCTAAGTCCAAGCCACTGTCCTCGCCGGAAAACAGTCCGGTTCGCCAGAGCTCGTAGATCTTGCGGTCTTTGCAATCTTCGAGACGTTCGTCGTTTCATCTTTGGGGACGATACGCCTACAACCGAGAGCACTACCGGGGCGTATTTCGTCTTGCGGAGAGAGGACTCCTCGACTCGACGGTTTTCTCCTTTTGTTGTTTTATTTTATTTTGTTATTTAATAGTTTACTTGTAATAGCAGTTTGTAATACAAACAATTACAACCTCTCCCTCTCTGCCTACGTAAATTCTCACTTGAGTAAAATGCAAGTCATTGCTGTGCATGGTCCATCTTCATTACTTTTTTGTGAATAATTTCAAACTGCACAAACAATTTAGACGTTCTTTTTGTTTCCCGATCGATTTAATTATCTTTTGCCCTTTTAATTTTTGGAAAAAGCAAAATGACCCGGCCCGGAGTCCGACCCTACCCGTTACAAAGTATTGCCGACGGGCGGCGTCTATCTATCTATGGTGGCAGCAATATTAAGATCCAACCATAAAATGTACAATATACATACCTTGATTACTAAATGCGAATAAATGCCTAATGTAATGATTTTTCAGTAGCATTTACGCTTTCTGTACAAAATTAAAGCATAGAAAATTAATGTTGGTTCAAATATCACTACAAAAATCTTGCACAAAAGAAATAAAAAAGATACGGTTCGGCTTTTACACTTGCAAGTTGCAATCCCTGATGACTGGTCAAATGACAACAGCTAATTTTAAATAGATTTTTAATTACCATTTAATATTTGAGTAAAATCATGTACCCAAAAATCGAATGAGCAAAAAGAATATAACATCTGCATCCAAATATTAAGATTAATAGTATTGTCACAAGCAAACAAATTAAGTGTAGTATCTCACGTGATTCTTGATAAAATAAATACAATTTACTCCATTTTATTGCTCAACATTTAATATCACGGCAAATAAACAGAAGTTGCTCAATCTCCATTTTTGTTCTTGGATGGAGATAGTTGAAGTAATATTATAACTAATAACTATACTTGACTAATATAAAATACAAGCCGATAGCCGGAGAAGCGAAAATTGCCGTTAACCGGCGTTCCGACCGTGATGAAACAAATAAAATCTTGGACTCTAATCATATCATAGTACTAAGAGTGCATCGGCGCCACCACAACTGTTCATGTCTTGAAAGTAATCGTCCACATCGAGTTCAGCAAGTGAATTCGTGGTCGGAAAGGCGACGTCGAGAGATGGGAAATCGTCGATTTTCATGGTGAAATCGAAGAAACTGGGTTCGTCGCTAAATAATTGCTCCTCTTCCGGTTGGAAATTGAAGAAGTTGTCTAAAAAGGGAATATCCTTTGGCAAATAATCGTTTGAGTAATCGGGTACCGTACTTGTTTCTCCTTGACATTCCTCCAACTCCGAGCCGAGACCTACATGAACCGGACCGGTTTCTGAAACCGACCGGCTCAGACCATCTTCTGGGTCTATTAAGAAACTCTCAACCATGGCGCATGGATTTTCTTCCACAAGGTTGTGTGGGGGGATTGGATGGACCAGGTTTGGAATACTCGCTGGATTGACAACTTGGACCGGTCGGTTCGGTGTCTTCACTTGAGTGACTACTCTTGAACCGGAGAACAGAAACCGGCGAACACAAGTTATGCGACTCATCACCGGAATCATAGCCGGACATAGTCTCCACAACAGTCTCCGGCGATGCCTCCTTCTCCGGCGGCGTGATGAAGTTGGTCAACGCGTCCGGTCCCCGGAGCTTTATGGCGGCGTTGTCGTACACCATCGCCGCCTCCTCCGCCGTATTGTAAGTACCCAACCAAAGCCTAACCCTTTTAGACGGGTCTCTTATCTCGGCGGCCCACTTCCCCCCACGGCCGCTGCCGTACGCCTCTGAACTTCCTCACCCCGCCGCTCGCCGCCACTGCAGCGTCCTTGGCCACCTTCATAGGCTTCGGTTTGGGCTGCAGACTGTCAGTAGCTCTGCTCCTGCCATTGCTGGTGACGGCATTGACCGCTGTCTCCATTTTGATTTCTGCGATGTACTTTTTGACACGTTGCCTGCGGAAGAGATCATCTCCTTCGTCGCTCGAAGAATCCGTGGCGTCAGCGTCTGTGACGGAGATTCGGACAGTTCTTGGGCTACTATTAAAATGGTTTTCTTGGGTTTTTCTGGGGTTTTGTTTGGAAGGTTTGATTGTTTTTGTGGTGGTTTTTCTGTGCTCGCTGTACTTGACGGTGTATAGCATACTTTGATCCATGGCGAAACAAAAGTTGATCAAGGGAGTGGGGTTAACATATAAGAACTGGATATTCTTAAAGAGATCGAAGAAACTGTTGAGATGGTAAATAAAGGGAGATAAAAAAAAAAGAGAGTTTTAAAGAGTAGTAGCAAAACAAAGGAGGAAGAGAGAATCAAAACCCACGCTCGCAAAAATCTGACAAAAAAAGAAGACACGCGCTACTCTTAAAAGAAGGATTCAAAGCGGAAATTAACCACCAAAGGGAAGTCTATGCTACTAGAAAAGGAGAGATGTGCAAAGATTTTTTTTGTGCGAAAGAGAGAGAGAGAGAGGAGGAGAGAGATTTGGGAGACAGTTTTGAGGCTTTTCGGAGAGTAATAGTTACACTGAAATTGGTGTCTTATAGGATCGGTGAATACGGTACCGCCAAACAGACTAATTTATTAATTAATGAGACTGGGAATATTAATACTAATTTGTCTAGTAAACTCTTTTTGCAGCCTTGAGCACGAGATGGTTGCGGGTGTAGGAGAATATGGTGTACCTCAACACAGTGGACTACTTTGAATTTGGGCTGCCGGAATAACGATGGACTTAGAAATGGGCATTTTCCTTTCTCAATTGATGGGGTTACGGAAGATAGAAAATCGAGGAATATCTTCTATGAAACTCGTGTGTACATTTATATAAAGCAGAATATTTTTTATTAAATTACATTGTTTGTAATACACACATAATCGTGTAATTTTCTGAATGGGTTAATTTTTAATTAATTCAGAAAAGAAAATTCAAACAATTAGAAAGACAAATGATAAAATTAAGAATGTGTATAACTACTCACTATTTATAATTAGTTTCAAATGAAATATCAAATTAACTTATGATTGTTTCAGCCAAAATGGTGAACGATTAAGACGGCATAAATAGTAATTCATTAGAGATATTTCCTGTTGACGGTCTTGGTACATAAGAGTATGCATGTAGTAAAAGTAAATTGATAACTACACCCACCTCCTTTAATCAATTTCTCTATCATTTCATCAGGAGTAAGTTTCTTGCGATAATAAATAACATCTCTAGTCAAAGTTTACCTGAATCCTAGAAATGGGTAATCAGTCTACAAAGTTTATTTCTCATGATATGATCACGTACAACTCTTTTGTACACTGATGTGATTTACTCTTGGGTAATCGACTACTGTGATTTGTAATTGGGATGACGCCGCAAATCTAACAAGCATATTATATAAATTAATGAATAAGAGATTATATAATAAGGAATTGTTTTAAAGACATGTAGATGATGTACATTCCATTGTTTACGATGAGATTTATGCATAACTGCATTGGTAATAATTGAATTAATGAGTTTCGATCATAAGCAATGACGGATTTAGAGTTATAAGTGAGAGGGGATATAATTTGTAATTTTAATATAGAAGGGCGAATGTAAATATTAGAACAGAAAAAATGAAAAAAATCTCAAAAATCATAATATAAAATTGGGTTCCAGTAAGATTTGAGGAGGAGGCACCTCGCCAGTCCTACTTGAATTCAAGTGATCAGAAGAGATGCACTCCAACCACTATGATATTAGAATAGGAGACTAATGTATATATGTCCATTCTGGATTTAGAAAACGCAAAACCATGAGGCATGTCATGGAAAATATTGAAACTCCTCTAAAGATATGAAAGAGAATTATTTGAGGTAGTGATCATAACAGAAAACCAAAATCCATAATCAGTATGCTTGTTCTCTAATTAATCAGAAAGAAAGAAAATTAAATTAAAAAAGAACGAGATCTGTTGTGAAAAGAAGGGCCACCACGTTAGTTTTTGAAGCTTTATTATTGGGGACTTTGGTATTAGTGTGGAGAACAGTAAAAAAATGTTACAGCTCGCTTTTTAATGCCTGCAAATTGATGAAACACGCTCGTTCAAACAACAACATTAAATGTTATCATAAGGCGTCTCCTTGAAGTAAGAGATGTTGGTCTCTCTCTCTCTCTCTCTCTCACATTCCAGTTCATGTTTTATGTTAAAAGTGTAAAACAGCTAAACAGTAAATAAATATATGAACGAAGAATTAATATTAAATATATTAATTTTGTTTTTGAAAGTTTAGATTAGACTAACCAACTATTTTACCAAAAACATTTGTTTCCAATAAAAACACATTAAGAAAATAATTTCAACTCCTAAGATTTTGAACAAATTGAAGTAATTTTCAGAACAAAACAGTACAACAGGTTTTATTTTAATTTTCCTCGTAATGCCCATTTTGGATAATAATAATAATAAAATGTTAATAAATGATTTTATATGATACATCCAAGTTACTGTGTTGGAAGTTGTAGAAGGACTGTATTGCCCTCGGGGAATTGATAATATCCAAAACCTCCCCCCTCCAAAAGAAGAAACTTTGTCTCGAGACTCCGCGAAAGTGGGTCCCGCGCTTTCTTATGCAGGTCCTACCTGATACCTCTCTTTTTAGAGAGCCACCGTTTTTGACAGGCGACCCCTCGGCTCACCATTCGACGCCACGTGTTCGTGTTCACATGCCTTCTACGTGGCTCATCCAAATTCTGATAATCTCAATTATCTTGTTCATTTTAATTATAGTTTAATTTTTTAAAGAAAATTATTATTTGTGTTTAAATTGATAGTAAAATTTTGTATCACATAAAAAAAATGGGTATAATAATTTATTAAAAAAATGTATAATATATTTAGAATGATCAAAATAAAATGATGAACAAGATAATTAGTACTCCCTCCGTCTCATTGGAAGCGTCTTGTTTCTAATGGGCACGGATGTTAAGAAAATGATAATGTGTGGTGTATATTGTTTGGCTTTTGGATAGTTAAATCTTGTCCACATATTCTTACCTTTTTTGGAAACAAGACGCTTCCAATGGGACGCCCAAAATGGAAAACAAGACGCTTCCAATGGGACGGATGGAGTACATAATAAGGAGTATGTTTCATAGTTGTAGTTAAAAGTAAAATGCTGATGGAATTATATAATATTATATCCTTTTTTAGGTATATTAGCATGTAAATACACTAAGTTTTGACTGAAATTTGATTTTGCACATGAATGATTTTTAAAATACATGACTTTTCAAATTGTTAAAAATTGCACATCGATAAAAACTCTGGCGAAATAAATCTGACGGGGCGGACGGCGTGACATTTTAGGGCTTAGTTGGCAGATAATTCATCCACGTAGGAAATTCTGTAGTATTTGTCACCTATAAATACACGAAGTTTGAGTTTCATTTGATTTTGCACATGATTTAACAAAGACACTTTTAAAGTATATTTTATGCTTAGTGTTTAATAGAGTGCGTGAATGAGTGAATCCAATAGTTAAATATTAATAAAGAATCGAATACGAATCAAGTTTAATATTTGAATATGAATACAAATATGAATATTTGAATACTGTGATATTTGACCCGATTTGATTCATTTACAGCTCTACATTAAATGATAGATTTTGGAAAGTGAGATTTTAGATCTATCGTATAATTGTAAGAATGCTCGTATTAATTACTCTTTGATTCACACTCTCTATTAAATACTAGGCATATATAAAATAAAATTTAAACGTATTAGTATTATTGAAGTTTATTGAAGTTTGAAAGTCATGTGTAAAATCAGATGAAACTCAAACTTAATGTATTTATATGTGACAAATACTATAGAATATATTCACATTCTTTGCCAACTAAGTCATAAAATGGCACATCATCCGCCTCGTCGATTCGATTTCGCCGTAGTTTTACGTCGGTGTGCAATTTTTAACAAATTGAAAAGTCATGTATTTTAAGGAGCGTGTTGAAGGTCATATGCAAAACCAAATTTCGGCCAAACTTCGTATATTTACAGGCTAATATCCCTTTTATTTATGTCATACATTTTATTAGGGCTATGGTATCGAATTGTATGTATACATTTTTCCGTTTGGGTGTATTCAGATTTCAATTGTTTTTCTTTTACAGTGATGTATAAATATTATTTTGAGTGTTTTGGTACGGTATAGTGAGACACTGAGACTTCTGTCTGGGGCTCGAAGTGCTTGGAAAATGAGGTGACACGGAAATTATAAATTAAACCAAAATAAATATATATTAAACACGAAAAATGTGCCTTCAAATGGGGAAGAAAAAGGAAATTCTTCCTAACTTTTCCATTTTGTTGGTCTGCCATCTGCCTTTGTTGTTTTGGCGTCTAATACTTGTTTCATTGGTGGTCTGGGTACATGTTGATACCCCTTGATTTTTGGATTATAAAGCCCTAAATTTTGTAAGTTTAGAAAAGTTTTCGCGGATAATATTAATTAGAATAATGTCAAGTCTATCAAATCATCAAGTATTTAAGTCCGAGTCAATAATAGATTGCTCATGTACTGAAGCTCAAATCGTTCATAGAAACATAAAAAAGATAATATATGAATTAAAAATCAAAATATATTTGATGCACAAAGTGCATGGAAACACTAGTACACAACTAGGCAGTGGATCAACTCCATTATACTATAACATAACCTTTTCTGTCTGTAAATTACATAAGTTTAATGCAATTTATTCACCCAACAATGTGCCTCCAACATTAAATGTTTAGACAAAAGGGGCACTATTATTACAAAATAATTGCAATCAGAGCACCCCCACCCCCCACCTAGCTCCATCTGATCGCCGCTTTCCTCCGGCGGCAGCTCAACCACCACTCCGCCACCCAATCCTCCACTCACACCACCACCGAGTGGGTGACAAGTTGTCATTCCAAATCCTGTCTTTAATTAAGACAAATCCCACAAGTACATAAAGAAATACTAAACATAAAAATAATTCTGAGGTTAGGTTTAAAATTAAATGAACCAGATTTTCAGGGTCCATGCTTCTCCCCCTCCACTCGTGGGCACGACCCTTTTGCCGGATTTTAAATATCTCACTTCATATCATGTACTCCCTCCGTCCCATTATTAATGTCCCGAATGCTATTTCGGGACGTCCCAATATTTATGTCCCGGACCAAAAAAGGAAAGTAATTAAATGTTAAGTAAGGGCAATTTCGTCATTATACAAACCCTAATTACACTACTTTTCTCATTTGTTGTCCTAGATCGTAACACATTTCTGTCTTCGTCTCTCGTCTCACTTCCTCTTCCCCGCCGCCCTCAAAACCCTAGATCCGCTCTACTCTCGCCGCGATGACGAAGTCAGAGGTTGCAGACGGCCGAGAAACGCTTCCGATCGACGTCCAACCTCTGGATCCGTTGACGTCAAGGGCAGATACGAACACACACGATAGCGTGGCCGATGATTCTGCAGATCCGAGCGGTGAAGAGATTGTCGCCGCGTTCTTGCAGAGCGACTTCTTCCCGAAAGTAGAGAGACGGTGGCCGGAATGTTACAATCGACGGTTTCCGGGCGCGGAGGAAGCACATCGGATGAAGAGACGAAGATTCAAGGAGGCTTTAGAGCGGTATACTTTTCCAAATAAGAGACCTTGTCCCTCGACTTCCAGATCTGGGTCTGAAACGACCTTTGAAGCTTCTTCAGTTTCTCCTTCGAGTCCCAGATCTGGTCCGGCTAAGGCTGTTGAAGCTTCCTCAGATCTGTTGGAGGATGAAGGCAGTCAATCAATTCTGCAAATCTGGTTGCCTCGACTCTTAACTTTGGTCAATTCTGAAACCCTTTATTATTTAAATGCATTTGCTATTTCCTTTAAGAGCACTTGATGAGAATTGGTTAATTGTTGTCTAAAATGATAATAATGTCTCTACAACTAGATAATTTATCAAGTCAATGATTAAGTTGTAGAATGAGACTTATTAAGCGGCATCTGTGTTGTTGTTGTTGTTGTTCATTGCTTGCAGCAATGTTCAGTTGTTACTTGTTTTTACTGGACTTGTTAAGCTGCCTCATTGTTACTGGACTTGTTAAGTTGCCTTGTTGTTTTTACTGGACCTTGTTAAGCTGCCTCGTTGTTACTGGACTTGTTAAGTTGCCTCGTTGTTGTTGTTGTTGTTGTTCATTGCTTGCAGCAATGTTCTCTATTGATATAAAAAGACTGAATCTTATGAATCTTATGAAGCTTAATGTGTCTGTACACAACTAGAATGATGTGTAAGCTGCACAATTATTAAGCTCATAAGGTTTACACAGCTTAAGCTGTGTATACAAGCTTTACTTATCAAACTCAGAACACATTTCCTGTAGCCTTTACTACTTTCAAAAGATAACATTTCCTGGCCTATAGTAGTTACAAAAAGATTACATTTCCTGGCCTATACTAGTTACAAAAAGACAACTATTTCTGGCCTTTACTACTTACAAAAAGATTACTATTTCAGCCCTTTAATACTTACAATAACATTACTACTTACAATAAGATTACTACTTCAGCCCTTTAATACTTACAGATTATACAATGCCCAACCTTTGCCTAATGTTAACTGTATCTTCAATTATCCCATTCTCTAGCATGTAGTTTATGCACTCCACAACCAAATTCATTGGAACTTGTAGATCTAGTGGTAGTGCCTTTTGAGAGAGAAGCTGATTTTTTTTCATATGGGGAATCTTATATGTGTTGTGACCCCTAACCTTCATGATCTCAACCATGCAGCCTTGTAGAGATAGAAACACCTTGTTTAATGTCATAGGGGACAAGTCTTCAAAAGACCTAATCACTGCACCCACTAATTGATCAACATCATAACTGTTTGATTCCACTTGGATGCTCTGAATAGCTCTAAACCATCCAAGATCATTCACATTAAAATCAGGGGAATTAGGAGGTTGATTAATGATTCTAATATCAAAACCATCAGAGCTTGCAGCAGCTCTGAAATCTGGATCTGTGTCTTTAATGTGAGGCCTTGCATTATCTTGTTGGATGAAAATTGTTTTTGGTGCAAATGGAGGCCATTTTTCTTTAATAGCAGGAATTATCTGCACATTTAACATATTTCTCCTTAAGAAAAACAAAATTTCTGAACTGTTATGCTCTAAACAAATTTGTTGAACTGTTATATTACAACAAATTTGCTGAACTGCTATATTCTATTCCTAATAAGTCAGTCTTGCAAGATTGGCAAGAAAAAGAAGAAGACCATACCTTGGTGATCAAGCAGTCCTTGATCACCTCCTTGGTAATGGACTGTATTGCCTTTGTTTCTAATGTCCTTGCTACTCTGTTCTTTGAACTTCTAAGAGCTGTCTCTTGCCTTGTGAATGGAAAGATGCCTATCTTTCCATCAAATAGGACACTGCCATCTTCCCCAAATAGGGGGCGACAAATCGCACACATGAACATTACTTTATGTATGAATCTTTTGTTTTGGCATGATCTCTGTGGCTCCATTTCACCTGGTGTTAAGTAGAATATGTGCGCTGCCCTAGTGATATAAAACCACTTCTCGTCAATGTGTACTGTATTGTTCATACTTTTGAACCGTAGGCATCGTTTAGAATCCTATCAAGCTCTAATGCTTCAAGTGAAAACCGCAACCGCAACAATTTGTTTGGGGTTTGTGAGACTCGGTTTAATAGCACTTGTATGAGCTTTGATTAGACCTGCTTTTACCCATCTCCCCACAGTGCTCTTACTTGTGTTTATCCCGCTTGCGAGTCTTCTAATTGTGAATCTCTTTACGAACTCCAAGCCCTGAATTAATTCAACGTCTAGAATAACTCTTTTGCTTCTTGGTGTGTTTGGTTTGGAACTTTGTAAATAGATGGCTTCACCATTTTCTCTCTGTTTTTTTGCTGCAGCCCAAAGACGTGAGACGGTCTTCCGGCAGCAACCCCACTGATGAGCAGCTTCGTTGATCTTGCCTTTAATCGGATCCCCATCAGCCTTCAAATTGCAGAGGAGGAGTTGGACGATTTGGTTCCTTTCTGCTGTAGTTAGGTCATTCCTTCTTGTCATTTGCTGAAATTTCCTCAAAATCTGTCTTCTTGGTTGCTCTCTGCTTTTTGGCTTTTTTTGGTTATGTTGAAAAAGAGTGAAGGAGGCAGGTTTGATGTTTTGTAAATGGTAGAATTGACTTATACAGGTGTTGTGGCTAGCTGCACTTGAATTTGAATTTGTCGGACAAATTTGTTGTTTCTATTATATTCTGCCTCCAACTTATTGTTACAGTGAAGATTGATGATGCAATTCAATTATGCCGCCAAATCATCAATTTAATAATGTGTAGTAGGAGAGAGGAGAGAGAAAGACAATATGGATTAGTAATTAATTAAGTTTATTAATAAATAGTGACCCACCACTTTACCCAATAACTATCTCTTTCTTAATCTACGTGCCAAGTCCATCGGGGACATTATTATCGGGACGAAGGGAGTATATTTTATATAGTTCGCATTAGATTCTTCCATGGATCTGAAGCCGACACGTGTAATTTTTATTAATAATTTATAAATAACACGTATTACACATATATAAATATACACACACGACATGGGTCATCATGTACTATATATTACTTACTTTCTACTTAACGGCATTAGGGGCAAACAAGGGATTGAATATTTATTGGGAACAAGAACGTTATTAACTAGTTTACGATACCTAGGCATTTTTCTCTCAGTTCATAGTTTCTGGTCTTCATTAATTTAATTTAATTATTTAATCTTTGTTTAATAGATATTTCAGTGCAAAGAAAATCACCTTCCCCACAATAGATTCATGTATTTATAAATGTCATTACATAGGAACGAAGTTACCAGTAAATATGTCGGATACTGTGGCTTGTGGGTTGGGTTAGGGGTCATCAGTCATGTCGATAAGAGAGTTGGTGGAAAATACATCTAAGGGACAAGGGGATTTTAGGTACTTAGTGATTCACAAATTGTTATTAGTAACATGGATTAGTTATAACATAACTGATGTTTTGTTGTAATAGGATTACTTGAAAACAAGTTATTATGAAATTAAGGTTGGCCAAGTCAAAGAGGTGTTATGGTCCATAAATAAGTTAGGGTAGAGTTCATTACTTAACATTTATCAAACCAAACTACTCCCATTTAGAGCTTTCAATGCATACGATATATACTATGCGTCAAACGTGATCTTCTTTCTATCTACACACTGAGAACTGTACTAATTGACACAATATAGATATGACTAATATTTGACATGAATAAATTTACGTAATATAATTCATAATTCAACGTGCAAGTTATTGTACACAAACGGAATTTAGTCCATGATGCATGGAAAAAGGTTGATCAACTGGTATTCAATTTTGCGAACCGGTTTCCGACTGTGTGGAAATGAACTCTTTAGGTAGTTTCAAATGCCGTTCGGAAATTAAATTTGGAATATCGGATTGACATGGAATATTAATGCGTGGGTATAATGGCTCTTAAATGCATACAAAGGGGATGCCATTGCTATCCAACCTTTTAGTTAACATTTATGAACTCGTAATTCATTTTCCACTTTTTGGGAACTCAAAATTTTATCAGTAGTTATCACTGAAATAAAAACTAATTAATTACGAAACAATAAATCACAAATTAACATTTATCAACTAAATCAAGAGTCTAATAAACCAAACCCTATTACTATTACTTAATATTTGTCTGTTCCAAATTTATATGTTTATTAGCATTTTTTGTGTATAACTAAATGTTTCACTAATTAATATGACAATATAGAAGAAAAAAACCATTTTATCCAACTTTTATAATAGCAAACACAATTATATCATTGAATTTTTAGTAATTTACCTTAATTTATATAGAATCCCAATACCAATGTTTATCTAATTTTTATATCATTAATTTTTTTCCTGATCCGTGTAAAAAAAAAAAAAAAAAAAAAAACATATAAATTAAAGATGGGAGTATTACATAATTTATCCTATTAGTTCTTAAAAACTAATTATAGCTAAACCATGTGATTGTGTGAAGATCAAAGTAAATCTCATGGTTAGAAGTTATTTGAAGAGAGATTAGGAGTAATTAACACTTAAGCACACTTACTTTTTCGAGTCAAAATTCAGGCTGGAGTAGAGATGGCAATGGATCTTGGACCCGGTCCAGATCCGTGGATCTAGATCCATTTTTTTGGATCTGGTTCTTAAAAAATTGAATTCATTGGATCTGAATCGGATCTGGACCCATTTTAGAAATTACGGATTTGGATCTGGACGTTACGACCTGAGATCCGCTAATTTTTGTAACTAAAATATTATTTTATTATTATATTTAAAATATTATATTTATATTATTCTACTTAAAATATCGCATTACATTATTTGTTGAGCTTGAAATACTTTACTAGTAATCTAATAAATAGAAAAGAGGGAAGAGATTGAGTACCCACTGTCTACGAATTTGGAAGTTTTTTTAGAAAAAGATCGTAGTTTTATACTCCCTTCGTCCCATTGGGACTGGGCACGGTAATTAAGATAGTGGAGGTAAAGGTGTAAAGTTGTGGTGTAAAAGTATAAAGGGGTGGGGTCCACTTGCTTAGATTGATTGTGATCCACTCATTTATTTCCTTATTTGGTATGGGACATAAATAATGAGACAACCAAAAAAGGCAGGTGGGACATTAATAATGGGACGGAGGGAGTATATGATAGTAATATTTTTATAATATCATGAGTATTTTAATTTTTTTTAATGATAGTAATGCTCTTATAAATTATCGTGCTATCATAGAATTAATTAACTTATATAAATTTTAATTAATTTATAATTTTTTTAATGTTAATTAAACTTTTTTTTTAATTTTTATTTTATAATTTCCTTAATTCATAGACCCTGTGGATCCATTGAATTTGAGTCTGGATCTCATTTTTTGAGATTCAATGGATCTGGACTGAATTTAGATCAAAGTAAAAAATTTCAAATCTTGATCTGGACCGAGGAGGATCCGGGCCAAGTTCGTCATTGCCATCCCTAGTCTGGAGTTGCGACAGTGACCCTTGATTTTCTTCAATGGGTATATGCACTTAATGCGCGGAAAATTTTGACTTTCTTCCAAATTAATTAAACTTCTGTTGTTTGGTAGTATTTTAAATTTTTCTCCAACATCTGTTATGCAGAATATCAAAATAGTTTTGGCACATAAAATCATTTAAGTGGGTAATTATGTTTTTGTACCCTTTAGTACCCCGTATGTATATATCACTACTTTATATAATGGTATCTTGCATACCCTATATATATTACAGAAAGAAACAAACTTGTCATCTTCGGAATGAAATGATAGTAAAATGAGCTTTTTGGGTTAAATGTGTTAAAAGTTCAAATTTTATTATGCAAAATTGTTACTATTTGTAATATTAGAAGAAAAAAAATTTAATTTTAGAAAAACAGTATTCTAAACACTCTTGTAAACTGTTTTTTAGTTTTTTTTTTAAAAAGCATTCCGTAACCAACTTATAGACTACTGTTTATTCTAGCTTATTTTAAGCTCCAAAAAAGCAGAAACTTAAATTTCGAATATTAAAAAAATTTCTTATGCGGTGAAAAAGCCCCAAAATAACTTATATACACTAGCAAAAATTATGCTGGTGTTGTGACTGTACTCAAGGTTATTGGTTCTTAATTGCAATTATTATAATTAACGAAAAACAGTTTGATAAATCTTATAAAGTATGCAGAGACAACAAACTTAGGGATACTATTAATAAACACGTACAATTAAACCTCGATAAAATAATATTCGATAAAGTAATAATCTCTCTAAGATAATAATTTATTCCGGTCTCAATATGGGTCAATGCACTAAAATGATGTTCGATAAAGTAATAACCTCGTTAAATGAATATTTTTTCTTGGTCACAAGGTTATTACTTTATCGAGGTTTAACTGTACAAGTAGCAATTAATTCATTCAATTCCCGTATCAAATTAAGATCCTAACTTTTTTGTACCTTTAATTGGCCCCAATAACTATTGGAAAAGGAATTTACGTTGTGGTTACTGGTGAGGCTGTCTTAATACTCCACTATTAGTCTGTTATAGTCTTATAGTTTCATCTATCTATAACATTAACTAAGGTTGCAAAACACTTAACTGCAATCCTCGGTAATATTTTGAAATCCTATTTATATTAAATGCAAATAAAAGGAAAACGTAGGAGGAAAATAACTTTGTTGGGCCAAGTAGCCGAATGCAGAGTATAGGCCCATATGCATGTCATAAACCTTATTGGGTCAAGTAATGTCATAACAAATGGGGCAGTATTCAAAACTATTCTAACTACTGTTTCAAATTATACTACGGGCCCGTTTGATTTGCACAGATTCTAGTCAGGGAAAGTATTCCAATTCCTAATTATTAAATTCCTGCGTTTGGTAGTATTAGTAAAGTGATATAATTCCGAAAATTTAAAATCCCATGTTTGTTTTGATTTTAACAAAATTAAGGAAAGTAAAAAGAATTCTTAAACCAAGGATTTTAGATAGATATTTACAGATTTTTTTTCTATAGATAAACCTAAGTAATCTAAATCCATAAAGCGGGGATTTTAATATATATCACAGATCGAATCCTATTAAGAACAAAATGGACGTCTATTATCATCGTTCCCTCTAAGAACGCCGCTAGCTATAATCTATTTATTCTTCTTCATCTCTCGCCCTCGTCGTCTCTTATTCCTAGATTATTCTCGTTGCCTCTTATTCCCAGAGCATAATTCATCTATTATCTTTCTATTCGAGGTATTGTTCTGATTTTTTTCTAATTTTTTTGTATATTTGACATCGGAAGAAAATCTCACATCCTCGGAAGAAACCCTAGTCATTTCCTCCAAATCATTGCTCTTATTGATCTGCGTGTCTAGATTTATCGTTTTTCTGTTTTTGCTTAGATTCCAAGTCTCAGATTCCGAGTTCAAGATGGATGAAGAGTATGATGTGATAGTGCTGGGACCTGGCCTCAAGGAATGCATCCTCAGCGGTCTTCTCTCCGTCGATGGCCTTAAGGTTTCCATTTTTTTTAAACTTTGAATCGCTTGCACGATCAGCGATTAATTAGTAATCGCTCTTAAGTTTTTGAATTTGAATTTCGTGTTGATGTGGTTAATTGTTTTTTCGATTCACTCTGCTGAAATGAATCACTTTTTTGATCATGTTCTTAGATTGGATTTCATGTTTATTTTTGTGTTTGATCTAGTGGTATTGAGTGTTCCTGGTCTTAACGAGCAATCAATTTTCGTGTTGATTTTTGTGTTTGATCTATTGATTTTTTCAATTGCAAACTATATCTTTTTTTTTAAATATTTTTAAGTTTTTTTTATTGTTAAATATGTTTTCATTTTACTAATTTGTAAAAAATATGACTCTTAAATATTTAAAAAAAAATAGAATCCGAACAATTTCCTTGTGTTTTCCAAACACAGGGCAAGTAATCTATTTTCCGCAGAATCACATTCCCCGGAATCATATTCCCTATCAACTTTATTTTCTTGAATGATTTTCCGTAGAATCATATTCCTCATAATTATATTCTCTGACAACTTTACTTTCCTGACAACCAAACGGGCCCTACGTATAGATTGGTTTTTAAGAAAGACAAAAATAATATGAATCTAGATCAAAACAACCAAAATAATAATTTATAAAACTATTATCTGATACAATTAATTGGTACTAATTCTACAAGATTGAATAAATCTAAAATACTACGTAACACCTTAGATTACTTTACAAAGAGCAAATTTGTACCATCTAACCTACGAAAAACTCATCAAAAACAATCCGTAAAGAAATAAGATTTGGATTAATCATATAATATATACTACTTAATTCCAAGTCTTTTTTGCACCCCAAATATATTTGTTAGAATGTAAACACATATTTAGAAACGGACCACGAGTCGTGCTTCCTCTATTTAGATTGTTCCATCTTTCTTGATCACCAATCGAGATAACTTTCTGGGATTGATTATGAAAATAACACAATCTAATGAATTATGTACGTAAGCACCAGAGCGAGGAGCATTAGAACGTATGCGACGCCTTGATCTATCGTTGTCCCTACAAAAAACATATAACAAATTAATCATATTAACAAAATTAATTATTTGTGCGACTTTTTTTCTTTTCTTTTTTTTAAGAATTTATTCATCGACGTTTTTCTCGTGAATCATACCATCGCCGGTGGGGGAAGGCGCCGGTGCAAATATAGGTTCAGCGTTGGCACTGGCGACAGTGGCGGTCAACGCCACCACCACAATAGCCACCAGCACTTTTCTGATCATCATCATTTTTCCTCTCTCTCTCTCTCTCTCTCTCTCTTTCTCTCTTGGTGTAAGAAAATGGACAAACGACCGGAGAAGGAAGGTTTTCCACTCTCCCTCTGCGGTAGGCAAAGGATGATGAAACACGATTTCTTCTCTTCGTTTCTGCAGAGGAAGTTGCAAAAATTTATGTTTTATTGTGTTCTTCCAATGGGGCCGAGGATATTTGTTTTAATGTACAATCATTTCGGTTAAAAGAGTTGTTGTTTTGTATGGATAACATGTAATATTTTTTCTAGATTTAAGGAGGGCCGCCTATAGCTTTATGTGGTTCTTGTCTCAATTGCAATGCACAAAAGCTCTTAACTACTTATCTCTAAATGTCCCCTCTTATAAGCTTTGCTTAATATGATACGTCTCATTTAAGTTAGTAGAATTCGAACATGTGACATTATAGTTAAAATTTATAGGCAATGGCAATAAATAAAGAAAGAAAAATAGACAAGAAATTACCTTGTAGCTAGGTAGAGTGTGCTTATTAATGGGCTTTTACTCTGCAATTGTGATTTCATGCACCATGCACGTGACTTTACTTGAATAAAATTTCCAGTTTGTAGTGCTCTAGATTGTTGTGTGGCCCATTTCTTAAATGACTATTTATTACAATGAAGGAATTAATTAGATTTGCGAAGTCATTCGTTGTTTGTCCTACTTGAAAAATTAATTTAAATAAAAGTGATACACATTAATTAGGCATTAGCAACAAAGGAGATTGACAGTAGTAGGATTAGTAGAGCCAAAAATGAAGAGCCATTTGCAAATTAGCAGCAGTGCCAGTCGTATGGAGTGTTGCTTTCCATGGGCCTATGCCTATCCAACTTCTGCTGCTGCCTGTCTTTGGTAGTTACAACAATTAACGAAGCATTTACGGTTTTGCTTTCTGTTGTCTTATCAAAAATAAAATATACATTTTTAAAAATATATGCAAATTGTCCTCTATCCTATTTGACTATTTCCAAATTAAAAAAAGCGAACACAGTATATATTTCAAGTAATAATCGTCGGCTACATGGCTCATATATAAAATAAAAGCACATATACAACATTAAATGAAGGGTTATTTAGTTATACTCCTTACGAGTGTGGCTGGAAATGTTTATTATAAATACTTTTTATTTAAAGTTGAAAATATTTGTTTTAAAGTAAAATTAGAGAGTTTTTTAATATTAATATATAAAAATTGGTAAATTAAAAAATTACGTTGGTTTAAACATCAAAAGCATCTCAATAAATTTAAACAATTTAACTATTTAAATTTTAGATAAGCTAATGCATAAAGCAGATTTTCCAAACACTTATAAACTGCTTATGCAGTGAAAAGATAGATAAGCGTTTAAAATAAGTTCTTGCAAATATATCCTATATGACGGTGTTTTAGCTTGAGTAATTACATATATATATTTTTTTCTGAAAAAGACATAATTAGAGACAATGACATTAGATTTTTGGTCACATGTACATACAAACCGTGCAGATTGCTGATTTTAAATAAGCTTTTAGTTAACACAGAGATGCATGCTTTTGGCGTGACATGTTTGGCCAAATATATTGTGATTTTGTAATATAAGGAAATAAAGAAAAAAAATGTGAATCGACTCAATTCATAAATGGATTCTGAATCATCTCTAATGGAATGGGTAAAACAAATATTGCAGTTTCCCAAACCCTTTTTCTTTTACGTTTATATCCTAAACTTGTTAAAAATAAATAAATTAATTAGAAACAAGCATACGGCTCAATTATATTAGGAAGCTAAGCAATGGACCTGAGCGTGCTAAGTGGCGGGTCAGCTTTTTAGCAAGGGTAGGACTCAGATGTGGACACGACACAAACAGTAAATATAGAGAAATATAGCAATCAAGAACGCGGGCCCTCTCTTCCGCCCGCATAACCAGCTCCTACTGTGTAATGTATGAATTGGTAAGCAAAATCAAAGTTTTACACTATAATTTTGCTGCCTCTGTACTAAAAAAAACTTGAATTGATTGTAGTGTTACAGACTACCAAATTAATATTGGGAAGGTTTATATATAAATCAGGTCCCTTGTTATTTACTGCACAATTTTGGTTAGAATCTTGTCCGAATGGGTAAATCCTTTTCTCGCAGGATTAAACTCCAAGTTACACATTCCCAAGAAGTAGTCATTTATTTGTACATATACGCCCCCCAAGAAAGTAAAAACACCCCAAATTTCTCTCTCATTCAACAACAATCCCCATCTTTAATTTCTCTCACTCACTCACTCACTCACTTCCATGTGAATGTGTGATGTTCCCCAACGCTTTAAACCTCAAAAAATATATAATCCTCACAAACACAAAAAGCAATTCCTCCCCATCTGAATTCTGAAACGTTTATTGATGGTGATAGTTTGGTCCCTTTCAGATCCGCTCAAAAGAAAAATTTATCTGGGTCCATTTCCGAACACACTAATAACTCCTCTAGTTTTTTTTTTGGCCTTTTCTTCTCTATACATCTCCACAACCCCAAGTTCCAAACAAAGTTTTCTTCAAAATCATTTTGTGTGTTTCTTTAAGCCTTTTGCACAGCATATAAGCTCTCTTTTAGCGTTTGCTTATCTGAAAATGAATAGCGACAATTTATCCGATGAGTTCTTCAAGGAATCCGCCGGAGCAGCAACAGCTGCTTCTCCGGAGGATATTTTTAGTATTCTTGAGGCTTTCGAAAACGCTTCTGATTGTAATAATTCGTTGACTATGCGGTTCGAAGATTCAGTGGCTGGTTTGGCTACGTCAAGATATGAGGAAGCATCTAACGATGAAAGCTTCGAGTTCCAAAAATCTGCTTATTCTCCGTTAAGTGTTTTTCTAGAATCCGAGGTGGAGGCTGAAGCTGCCTCGCCTAAGTGCAAGAGGCAGAAGCTGAGCTCCGCCATGATAGCTTCAGCTTCAGCTTCTGCCTTTCAAGTGGAAGATGGCCAGCCAAGAACCTCCCACATCACAGTAGAGCGAAACCGAAGAAAGCAAATGAATGAGCATCTCTCCGTGCTTCGCTCTCTCATGCCTTGCTTTTATGTCAAAAGAGTATGTGTTTGATTGAATTAGGGCGATATTATTTTCTTGCAAGATTATTCAAGTTTCAAGTATATGGTACCTATCGACTATGGTTAGTTTGAATTTTGGGTGCCTAGATTTGGTAATAAGTGGGACACTCATTTCTTAACTAAAATGTCATTGATTTAGCCTTCTTATAGCATGTACTATATAATTAAATTTCAATGCTTTAATCTTGATATTTTCTTAGGGTGACCAAGCATCAATAATTGGTGGAGTTGTGAATTACATCAAAGAGCTGCAACAAATTCTGCAATCACTAGAAGTGAAGAAGCAAAGAAAAGCCTACACCGATGTTTTAAGCCCGAGGCCCTCACCCCTCAGCCCGCGGAAGCCGCCATTGAGTCCTAGACTCATCCTGCCTATAAGCCCGAGGACTCCCCAGCCTAGCAGCCCGTACAAGCCTAGACTGCACAATCTGCAAACGGGCTTCCTCAATTCGCCGTCTCTCCCGAGCCCGGCCGAGCTCTCTCCTTGCAACTCCTCCACCTCATCCATTAACGACAGTGTTAATGAGCTTGTGGCGAGTTCGAGATCAACTGTAGCTGAAGTGGAGGTGAAATTCTGCGGCCCGAATCTGCTGCTTAAAACGGTGTCGCATCGCATTCCGGGCCAGGTTGTCAAGATTGTTTCTGCGTTAGAAGACCTCGCGCTCGAGATACTCCAAGTGAATATTAACAAGCTTGATGAGAAAATGCTTAGTTGTTTCACTATTAAGGTAAGAATTAAGCTGAAATTAATGTTCATTCATGCAATTTCGGTTCTGAATTTGTTAAGTCTATTATCTAGAATAGGACAAACATTTCGTTATCACCACCTCATTCTTCTGACCAAATGTTTATGTTGTGTAAATTACACTTGACCGGTAATTTTTCATACGGAAACATACTATATGTTAAATGAATAATTGTCTTGCATTCGACCTTTTCTAATTTCTACCCAATCAGTTGGGAAGTTTATACGTCAAAAGAGTTGTCTGATTATTTTTTTAATTTGTTGTGCATTATTTGATCCTTTTTTTCTCTTTTTGGATAGATTGGAATTGAGTGCCAACTTAGTGCAGAAGAATTGGCCCATCAGATTCAACAGACATTCTGCTAACCTGCTCAACTAATAAAAGCTTGCTTCTTCCGTCATAACCCTAACTCTCCCAGTTTCTCTCTTCCTCTGTCTACATGGCTTCATTGTCGGAATGGTGAGAATAAAACAAATCTGCAGATTATCAACCACCATTGCTGTTTTATTCTTATTAGCATGTGACCATGTCGACTGTTTATTTATGACTTGTGTAATTCTTGAAACTTATCTGATCCGAACCTTAATTTTATGGTTTGTTTTGGGATTATTTTTAGCTCATGTTGAATACGTAGTATGTTTTTCCTCGATTGCATGCATGAGGTGAGTTGAAACAATTCAAACGGGCCGGGGAAGATCTTAAATGAAACCCTAGATTCCCCCTGAAGAAACTAAAAGAATAGATTTATCTAAAGGTCCAAACATGGTAATAACCAATTGTTTCCTTTCACTATATTGGTTCCTCCATACAGGCCCTCCAATTAATTTCACTTCCGTGATTTGACCACTCTGAGATACACCGTCCCTTGGAATGAAGAAGCGTCCCCATACAAAAGTAACAAATTTAGGAGAGAGATGAGATGTAATGTCTAATTTTTCGTGTTCAATTTGTGTATAATTTTATGTGTTTAATTTGACTAGAACAATTTTTCCCCTATGATCAACATTCATACTAGGGTATTTTTTTCTTAAATAGAAACATGTGTTTGAATTCCATTGGCAAGAAAAAAACTGAACATAAATTAAACACAAAAGTTAGAGAGGTAATCGGCTCTCATAAATTTAAGTTCGACCTACTATATTTGCGGGAAAAAAAAGGGTTTAAAATTCTGCTATGTTTTCGATTTTCGAATTGAAAAACGTTTTTTTTTTATAAAATAAACAAATAAATAAAATAAATTGAATTGTACTGCCAACCCCTTTGGAATTTAAACTTTTAAACATTAAACTAATTGTATTGCGGGCTGAGAACAACCCGGCCCGCCACAAAACGTATTTAATGTCCCGAAATCTTGCTTGAATCTCCACCCAGTAAAAAAATCCATTGAAATACCCTTAGAATTTTCAATGCCCGTTATAAATTCTTTTCCAACACCTGTAAGAATTTTCAACATGTGTAGATCCCAGTTCGACTGTTCGTTAAATCCAATGTAGCGAGAAATGTGACCGTTGAATCCAACACCTGTTATAATTTTTGTATTACTAGTATTGATCTACTCTCCATTCGTCAATAATGAGATCGTGCCTCCTTTACTTCCGTTTATTTACTCTTTGTGACTGGGAAAAAAAAAGATTTTTTAATTAGTAAGATATTTAAAGCATATAGGAGAAAATAAAAAAAGATAATAACAGTTGTATAATAGTATGTTGCTTTCAATGGGCCTATACGTAAACAACGTATATTACTTCCTGACTTTGGTAGTTACACCAATTATAAAGGCATTTAAGGTGGCCTTGCCTTGGTTCTTTTGTCTTGTTTAGGCATCAAACCTCAGTTGCTCTTATTTTTTCTTGATGCAGACGAGGATTAACTTGCAGTCGTTATTATTTGGACCCCACATTCGATAAGTCTATATGGTAGATCTTTTTTCAGTGATCAAAACTCATCAAACTGTTGAAGCCCGTTGTTGTTCCACAACAACTTATTAAAGATCATGCCTTTTTTGCCATAATGTTCCGCTTATGAGACCTTTGAAGGGGATGTATAAAAGGCTTTAATTCGTCAAGATCCGACCCGAAACTACCACAGAATACAAGTACGAAGTAGGACAGACGGGCCAAGCTAAAATGTATGGCGGGTATGATAGCTGGTATAGGGTGAGATGTGGACAACACATAAACAGTTAAAATTGGAAATAACAATCAGGGGCCTCTCTCTTACGCCCGGAAATCCAGCTCCATTCCACCACTGTTAGTAACAGAATGAGTCCGGCTGGGTAAAGTCAAACACATTTATACTCAATTGTTATAGTATTTAACTACACTATATACCCAAAAAGATTAAAATACCCTGTAAACGATGGGATGGTCCGACCAATAGGGATGGTCATGGTCCGACCAATAGGGATGGTCCGACCGGAGGGGCCGATCACAATTTTTTTTTTGTGCCGATCACATGGTCGGACAATTTGACTATTAGTGTCAATCTGACACATAGTGCCGATTTGACAAGTTTAGGTGAAAATTTTGAAAAAGTGAAGGTATTTTAGTAAAATTGGGTATTTGCTAGATAGTTTTTAAAGGAATGGGTAGTTTTGTAGTTGTAATAGTAAAATTGGGTTTTGTTGTACAATTCCACTAACAGAATTAAAGCCCTACACTAAGAGTTTTCTGGCTACATGTATAATGTATTTAATGAAATTAATGAAGTAATTTGAGGTTCCTTCTATTTACTGCACAATTTTGTCCTGATCATCATAATACGATATATGGTTCGAAATATTGAAAAGTTTAAATTAAGATGGAAAAATATATGGCTTGAATGTTGTGAAGATCCCAAGAGAGTATTAAATAATGTTGTGGAAGCATGGATCCAATTTCCTACTCATAAATGTAATTTCTGCAATGTCCGTTTTCACGTTTATTTTTGAATCTTTTCATGTCAGAATTTGTTCTTTATAATTTCTCATTCCGCACCCACGTCAAATCGACCTCGGAATCCAGTAATTCTTTCAGCTCAAATATTTGAACTTACGTGACTCATTCTACCACTTCAAGATCATGCAGAGGGTAAGAAATAACTAAAATTTAGTACTATAGCAAATGTGGTATTGTTTAGATTTTGTATCTAATACAGGAGTACTGTACTATGCTACAATCTGACTTATATGGTTGGGGTTGATATAAACGACGATTAACATGTTTGAACACAAATTAATAAAAACACATCGAAAGCACATTTGCCTTTTTAAATTTGTGAAACACACACATATATATATATATATATATATATATATATCACTTTTTTTTTTTTTTTATGATGTGTGTGAAGAAATGATGAGACGATGATGATACATAGAGAAGTAGAAAGTTAATGCAAACACATTATTACTCATACACACAAGTTGATGTCATCAAGTGACATTCATTCAGAACGCACTCACATGCAACGTACACATTAGTCATGCAATTAATTACTACCCACCACAACCCCCTACCAACACAATAAACCCTCTCTCTCTCTCTCTCTCTCTCTCTATATATATATATATATATAGATATAGATATAATTTGGACGAATTTGTTAGAAAGAAATTATAAGTAAGAAGGTTGGCACGGAGAAGGCGTGTGAGAGCATTGAAAGCCATCTTCTTGAAGCTCCGCTCTTAACTGCAGACATTGCTCAGTGCCCAATCGTCATCATCATTTACCCTGCCTTACTTCCTCATTTACTACTCACTACTTCCCATGCTTCTCTCTCTACCTATACATATAACATATATAGATATATATAGAGAGAGAAAGATATAGATAGGTGTGCGTCTCAGGGCCTTAGTCTGTAGAAAGATGAGCCTTCCTCACAAACATTTAAAGGTTGAATAATTTTGATATCTATAGTTGAGCATATTAGGCCTTAGTCTACTGAAAGGCAGTAAATAAGTCTGAAATATTCACACTTGCACACTTCTTTTTGTAAGCCATGTCCCATATTTAGATTTTACTCCCTCCGTCCCGTTATTTGTGGCTCAATTGGTTTCGGCACGAGATTTAAGGAGTAGATGATAAAGTATGAGAGAGAAGGTAGATGATAAAGTATGAGAGAGAAAATAAGTAAGATAATGAGAGAATATGAGAGAAATGATGATAAAGTAGGAGAGAGAATGTAATAAAGTAGGAGAGAGAAGATGATAGAGTAGAAGATATGATAATATTTTTTTACCAAATTAGGAAAGTGGTCACAAATAACGGGACACCTCTTTCGGGAAAGTGAGCCACAAATAGCGGGACGGGGGAGTATATCACAAGAAGCTACTGAGTAGCTCTAGAAAGACAAAAGGCATTCATCAGACCAAATTTTAATTCCATTTTGCTGCAATTATTGCCATGTACCCACAACATATCAATCAATTAATTTTATTAATAAACAAATCATTTTGCATAACTCCAACTCTTGATCACTTTAACTTTAAAAATAATAATAATAATAATAATGAAAAGAAAAAGGACATACTTGCCATCGGAATAGTACATTTATTGAGTGCATGATGAATTAGTGAAAGCGTCATGACATATATTGACAAGGCTACGTTTTATACAGCGGTTCATCCTTTTTCCCACCGGATTAAACATCAAGTCATTCTCAGGAGAAGAAGAACGATGGAGTCATTTATGCAGACATTCCTTCTCTCTCCCAGTAAAACGTCAACTTTCTCTCTCATTCAGGATTAATCACCAACTGTTACCTCGCTCCTTCCTTATTCCCATCTGCCCTTACCCATTTTAACCCACTGTCACTCTCTTTCCCGCACTTCCATGTGATGTTTCCCCGACGACCTTTTCAAACTCCAAAATCCAAATCAAAGTATATTTTTGTATAATTTTTAATGTTATGAAAAAGTTTTACCTTATTTAATTTTTCAAATCCAGTTCTTTTAAAACGTTTCAATGAAACCCCCAAATTTACTTGAAGCATTTTCCAAATTTATAATTATTAAAAGTACGAGAGTTCTTAGTATTTTCTTTTATATATCTAGATTAAGAGGATGTATTTCTGTATTTGTAAAGTTTACAGAATAACAATAATATGCTTAATGGGCCTTTTTGGATGATTTTATGTAATTCATTCACTTTTTACTTTGGGCCCTAACGAAATGGCAGGTTTCTTGTGGGAGACTTTGCACATATTCCCTCCGTCGTCCCATTAAAAGTGTCACCTTTTTTAATTAGACTGTCTCATTATAAGTGTCATTTTCTTTAAATGGAAATATTAACTATACAGTTAAATCTCAAAAAATTAATATTCGATAAAGTAATAATCTCGCTAAGATAATAATTTCTTCTGGTCCCAATATGGGTTAATGCATTAAAATAATATTCGATAAAGTAATAACCTCGTTAAATGAATATTTTTTCTCGGTCTAAAATTATTACTTTATCGAGGTTTAACTGTACATTCAAAAATAAGGTGAGCCCCTCATTACTTACTACACACCCCACATTCTTATACATACACTATCTCCAAAAGTTTCTCTTACACGATTCCGCTTCGTTCAGAACTCAAAAAATTATGATTTTTAACTTTTTGAAAACTTTAGATTATTTATTTAATCACAACATTAAAAAAACAAAAAAAAATTAATTGCCTCAACTATGCCTTAATAAAATTTGGATAAATTATCCTTCCTTCCCACCAAACATTCATAAAAAATTGTGTTAATTGTTTAATATAATTAAAACTCATAAAATATATATCTAAATAAAATTTCTTAGGCAGTGTTTTTTTAATGTTTGGAATGTTTTTTTTTTGTGCTTAAAATAAGTTAGAATAAGCAGAAAATCATAAGCTTGTTTAGGGGTGCTTATGAAAATATTTGAAAAACTCTTTTTTCTAAAATTAAACTGTTTTTTTGTAATATTGGAACACTAACAACTTTTGCTTAACAACTTTAAACAACTTTAAACATAAGCAACTAAAAACTACTTGTAAAAGCTCTTCCAAACACTACCTTAATCTCTTTGCCGAAAATAAAGTTTTTAATGAGACGGATGGAGTAGTATTTTATACATCTAGCTTATGTAGCAAGTCATAAAAAGATTATTACCAAATATTAAAAAATTCTGAAAAAGATTACATCGTAACACATTAAAATCGTTACACAAGGCACGTATACTTCAACCAATCAAACTAAATTTAATAAAAAATTCAAAATTGTGGTACAGAAATTAAATATTTTAAGCACTCAATCCCTAAGCCTAGCTTGCTGGCTGCCTAAAATAGCTTAAACTTTATTTAATTAATTTCCAGTTTCCTGGCACTAAATACAAATGGAATCACAAAACTATTGTCTATGGGTAATGCCCCGAATCACCGAAATCGAAACCCGACACGAATCCAGACTGTCCAAATGGGAAATCTGTGTCGATTGTAGCGGAATTGGTTGCAGAAGTCATGGCTGCAACAATGGGGCTGAGCTCGGATTCGGAATGGCGCAAATTAGGAACCAATTCTCCATAATTACCGTCCATATCCGGATAATAATTCCCCAAAATGTCATTACAATCCGAGAAGATTTGATCGTTTCCGAGATTAAAGGTTTGTGTTGTAGGGAGACCGAATGGGTATGGATGTGTGCCCGGATCTGGGATTGTTTGGATGTTGAAAGGTGGTTCGGTTTGTGTGGTTAGGGTTAATGGACTCGGATCTTCACTATGCGGGTCGGGTATGGATAAGGGTGGGTTGTTAGCGGCGTTTGCACGGTTGCACGTGTGTTGTCTCCCATATGTGATCTCAAAGATGGTCGGATCTTCGTCGGATCTTTGAACTTGTTTTGTGGCCAAACACCCGTGGGTATGCCTATACGTGCATCTATAGTACCCTCTGCAAAAAAGAATTAAATTTTGTTTAGAATAATATTTTTTTTTTTCAAAATTAATAAAAACTCATGCAGCATTAATTGTTTATTTGTTCCTATGTAATCTACTTTTTTTTGTGAAAATATTTTTTTTGTAAATAAGTATAATTAGTATGTAAAGTGATTAATTAATAAGTTACCTTGGATACTTAGCTCCGAGGATGTCTTTCTGGCCGTACTTCCTCCAACCGTAGCCGTCATCCAGTTGGCCTTCAATCCCTGCTTCTGGGCTCACTTTCACCTTTTCGGTCCTCCTTTCCCCTGTCTTTCTGCACATTACACATAATTTCACACAAAATTAAGCTCGTGAAATCCTTCTTCTGACTGTGTTTCCATGTTTATGTTTATCTTAGTGTTACATGTTAGGTGTTCAAATGGGGTGTCGGTTTTAGAATTAAGGATTTAATTTTCAAGTATATCAATTTATGAATAAGTCGATTGAATAAATGTTACTTAGTTAACTAATAAGTAATTTAATATTGAAATATCATTAATTTGAGATGCCAGACAGAGGACATATGATAAGTAGGTTGTGTTCCCACTTGCGAATACTAAAACCAAATAGGATGTTTACTTGGCTCTTTAATGACTTTTTTTTTATTTTTAATTTGTTCACTTGTCCGAGATCAACATATATTCTAAGTACCCTATAATGTAACTAATTATAGCATTCATTTTCAAAAAGTGGAACTAACCAATGAAATAATATGATTCTCTAGATGCTGCACATGGACAGTATAAAATCCACATACAATAGCAAGTGGACGTAAATGCATGAATATCTTCATAAAACTACATTACTTCTTCAATTATAATAATTCAACTTGAGATATAACTGACCTTTTCCTAGAACCCTTATCCTTGAAATCCTGATCGGATTCATCGCTATGAGGGCTTCCGACCAGTGGCAGAGGAGACTCCGATGTCAGCGGCAGCGGTGGGGCTTCACCACCAAGCCCGTTATGTGTGAGCATGGAGAGCGCGTGGTCATAAGAGTACAAAATACTCTGTAGCAAAAACTCGCGGCTTTCATGAGAAGAAGATGGCTGCAAATTCAAATGGTTCTGCAGCTGCTTAGCCAGATCTCTACCCACAGACAGCTCTCTCACAAGATTTGTGAGATCGGAATCAGACCTTAAATTCTCCATTTCAAGACAGGAAAAAGTAACTGCAGTAGATAAATTTTGAGGAGAAGCAGTAATTGTATTGCACCAATATTGGTTTACGATTGAAGCATGGAATGTGGAAATCGAGCTGAAATATTCTCCCTCCCGCCGGAGAGAAGTTTAGCAGCTTTGTTTGTGAAATCATGCAAGTCGCAAATATATTTATGGTGGCAAAAATGGAAACTACTAAATGTTGGTGGGCAGATACGAGGCCATATGTATTTAAGGATGTTATATAGATGTATGTGTGTAGTGTGTTGAGGAGGAAGTATCATGGTAAGAACTAAGTAGGTTGGAAAGTTTGAATGGGGAAAACCGAGGGAAGCAGTAAAAGTGGGAGAAAGAAGAATAAGAATAGTAGTAGAAATTAAACTACAATAGCGAGTGATTGTTATTTGGGGTGGAAGACCGGTCGCCGGTCATACGATTTTTTCTTTAAGCTAAATCACAAGTCAAACTTTGACCCATTCAAACCTCCCGTATGTAATTAATTGCACTTTCCCACCCATTTTTTCACCTTTCTACTTTCTACCCAACATATCACAGACATAATATTTTATCAACACGCATAATAAATAGGTTAACCGCGCTCTAAAAACATTTCACACGTTCTTCAAAACGCAACATGCTATTCCAACTTTTAATCTTAAATTGCATCATAGTCGAACAATACAAAATAATTAACTAATTAAATTCCAAGACGATTGATTACATGCATTTTACGAATTATATATATAACTAATATTACAAAAAATATGCATAGCAGCGAGTATTTATTAGATCATTTTCATGACGTGAGAATAAATTCTATTTATTTATAAATTAAATCACTTTGTAAGAAGAAAGGGTCAATTAACTGTATTAAATGTTAATATAAATAGGACCCCCTGACTTGTAGTCCATGTAGGTACTAGAGTGTACTGTGTATACATGCATTTGCATTCCATGGGATGATCGATGGTCAAGAGTCTGGTCTAAATTACATACACTAAACTTGACCGCACAAAATTTTCTTAATTTTACATTAATTGATTAATAGAATAGAAATTCAATATCTTAATGTAACAAAAGTAGATATCCTAACTGTACGTAGATGGTACGCGCCAGATCTTGAATCAAATGATTCAATATATGTGGGTGTTTGCAGTAGCTGTAGTTTATCGATAAGTGCTGAAAGCTGCTGAAAGTAGCTGAAAGCAGCTGAAAGCTGTTGATTTTGATAATTTGTAAGTGTTTGCAAAAAGTGCTGAAAGTAAAAAATTAATATTTAAAAATATTAATAAAGTAGTATCTTATAAAATGAAAATGTTATTTATTTCTCACTTATTAAATAAATTTCGAATTTTTATACAAATAAAATTTAAAATTTATTTCCACTCATATAAAATAGTATTTTAATAAAAAATATTAAAATAAAAATTAGAAAAAAAATTAAGTATAATTAATATTATTAATTAAAATCAAGAAAAAAAATTATAAATTATATTAATAAAAAAAATTTACTTATTCTTTATTAAATGATAAATAAAAATTATACATATAAATAAGCAATATCGATCATTAATTAAAAAAAATAATTATAAAATTATAATATAATTTATTAATTAAAAAGGTTAAAAATTATAAAAGCTATAAGTTATCGCTCAACATGCCTAATACCAAACTTTACGAAAATTCTCTATCTCGGACCAAAATAGCTTTTCTACGCTGCCTCTATGATCTGGATTTTGCAAATCTTATTTCATTTATCGAGGCAATTTAAAGTTTATAAAGCGTTTGTTCTGCAAAAGCTATTGCAAACACCCCTATGTAGGAGATCTTCCACTTTATTTCAACTACTTAATAATTGCTTCAAGATTTCGTAATATGCAGAAGAAATAACGTTGACTGAATAGCGCGGAAATAAATGAGAGAGAGAGAGAGAGAGAGAGAATTGTTAAATCAGACGAGGATTAATTATACTGATTGGTAGAAAGAAGAGACTAAAGAAGGAATATTCAAACCTCGTTACGCGTCGCCACTTGTTATTTCAATACACACTAAGCATTTTTTTAATACTGATTTTTGAAAGATTTGAAATGTAGGAATGTAAATTATAGTTAAGGCAAAAGTTGACTTAAAATCACAAAAATAGGCACGTCAAAATCGGTCGATATATGATTGAACTGGAACGTGAATGTAATAGATTCTAAGGTTCTAGAAAATTAAGTGGGACCAGTTCTTGAATTGTAATTGGAAGTCTAATTTATGTGTTAGATATTGAGAGATTCAACTACAAAAATAATAAGAAGTTTCAAAAAATCTTTTATTACATTTTTTATATCTCATTTTATGGTTCAACAATAGACATATAAGGGTGATATGTATTATTTTTAGCTTAAAAAGTTTAAAATAATATCTACCTGTATGATTAATTAATCCAAAATAAAGTATATAATTGTTAGGCTTTCTAACAATGTGCAAAAAGTGAGACATAAGATTCTCACTGATTTCCCTATACTCTCTAAGGTTGTGCAGAATTGAACTGCAATGACATAGTTCGATTTGGCTCGATAGATTTTTGTAATTGATTCAGTATTAGATACCGATTTTATTTAGTAATCCTGACCGTAACCGTTACTGCATTCTACTAATTTAATTTGATGAGACACGATCCATCAAGCCTTTCCTTGTGACTTGCAACTTTATTTGAACTTTTAACTCTCCTAAAGCCAATTATTGGTCCAGCTAATTATTCATTATATATATATATATATATATTTATTTTTTCTTTTTCTTTTTTCTATGGGTGATATCTCTTGCTTATGCACTTCTCATTTAAATTTTTTATTCGTATAATATCTAATTTCATTAATTACATTCGCAATGGAAATCTTGAGTGCTACCATACTTTGACTGATCTGGTCCATAAAAGGAGAAGAACAGAGAAAAAAGAAATTAGTATCCACATTTACAAACAAGACAAACCTTGTATTAAAAGAAACTTCTATTCTAAAACAAAAAATGAGGAAGCTTCCATTCTAAAACAAAAAATGGAGAAGCTTCCATTCTAAGACAATATAGGTCCCGTTTGGAAGAGTTTATTCTAGCTTATTCTAGAAAATAAGAGCTTATGCATGCATTTTTATAAGCTATTAGGAAAAGGCGAATAGTTTATGAAAAAAGCCAAAAAAACTTATGAAAAATAGATCCTATATCAAATCCCTAACAATAATTTTTTAAATTATATTTTTTTCTCTAATTAAGTGTTTATACATAAACGTATCCAAACTCAACCACTTATTCAATTTAAGTGCTTATACTTTAAATTATATTTTTTTCTCTAATTAAGTGTTTATACATAAACGTATCCAAACTCAACCACTTATTCAATTTAAGTGCTTATACTATAAGTACTTATACTATAAATTTTTATGTAATAAGCACTTATCGAAACTGTTTTCTCGAACGGGGCCATAAAAGGAAATTATGTATGCAACTCTATGACTTTAATTGAAGTGTTTTGAACTGGTTCAGTCCATCAAGCTAACGTTATTTATGTTGGGTTGACTTATTAAAGCATTGAATTGTTGAAAATCTAGCCCAACTTAGCCCTTCAAGGTCTATGAGACCACCAACCGAAACGAGGCTGAATGCTAAATTATGCAAAAAAAATCATATTTTAAAAGTTTTATACATATTTATATAATATAAAATATACAAAAAGATATTTATTTAGTGGAATTAGTAATCTTCCTTTGAGAAATGTCTTTGGTTTAAATATGCTAAACTACATTTAATATTTATACATATTCTTTTTTGAGTAGAGGGTGAATTAGTGGACATATCAAAATAGTTTAAAAAGATGGAATAAATATTTTTGTGGTTTTTATTTTGTTGCGTATTGCCAACCTAAAACCAATTCGCATAGATAATCATGCTGAAAATAAACAAGACAAGTTTAATGAGACGGAGGAAATACATAAATTAAGATAATATTATAAATATTAAGATAAAATATATACTACACCACAAGGGGTCTCGATTCGCGTATCTTATCACGTTTGAGTGGAGAAGGTGGATTGCACCCGCGTAGACTTAAAGAACTTAGTGCATCTGCGTGGAATTATAAGGGGGAATTTGCACCCGCATGAAACCACAAGGAATTAGATTACACCTCTTTATAAACCATAAGGGATTGTTGCAATGATACTTCAAAAAACCTCAATGTAACGTGTCGTGCACGACAATACTCCGACATGATACGACACTCTAATTTTCGTTTCTCATATGTTTAAGTATATTTTGCAACTAATTCTAATGAAACTCAAAAAATTAATTTATTTTATATTCCAAGCATCGTCTCCAATCGTCGTGCCATATCCTAATTAAGTTTATAGAAATATTGTTTGATGATGTTATATTTCATGTGACATGTCTCATGTCCATGCAACCTAAAAACTCAATAAATCTTTTAAAATTGTAGGAGGGAATTTGCAATTGACTGAAATCGGAAGGGGTTAGTCATCAGTTAAGTTAGAAAAGAGGGAAAAAGAATAGTATGTCATCTTTAACGGGCATTTCAGGGCAATGTGGTTACGTAAGGAACACAAGGCGAGCCGCCTTCTCGTCCAGCAAATTATACAAAATCTTATTACTATCATAAATAAATTAAAAAAAAATAAAAAAATAAAAACACGCGACGTTCGGGGGAAAGGAACTAGTTTACATGGATGCAATCTGGCAACGTTTGGATCCTCAAACCATTAAAATACCAGGTAGGCCCCACCAGTGTTTTGCCCCACCCCATACATTTAATACGTGTCCCGCATAGTATCCGCAAACACTTCAAAAATATACTCTTTCCGTCCCATTATTAATGTTTCACTTATTTTTTTTATTTGCCTAATTATTTATGCCTCATACTTAAATAAGGAAATAAATGAGTGAATGCACAATCAATTTAAGCGAGTGGACACACTCCTTTATACTTTTAAACCACAACTTTACACTTTTACCTCCACTATCTTAATTACCGTGTCCAATTCCAATAGGACATAAATAATGGGACGCAGGACTATCTTATTACCGCGTCAGTAATTCACTCGCATCGGTTCTCTGCTGCGGCATCGGCCACGTCGCCGAAACAGTCCCTCAGTCGACGTGGACAACTGACTCGCTGTTGTGACTCCTTGATTCACACATGGCCGTGGATATTTACAGAAGAAAAGGTTGTGGACGCCAAAATTCTACGGGCTATTTATTATTTTGTTAAATATTCTCCGTGAACCCAAAATCTAGCAACTTTGTAATTAGATTCTAAACCGTCTTCGCCGGAATATACGATTGATCGCGGAGCCTTAATTGAAATCTGTTCATCAATTTCTCAGGTACTGCTGCGCATTAATGTTCGGTTAGTTTTTCGTAAAATTAGAGGTTTATTCTTGCGTGTTTGTATGGAATTAGCTCCACATTCAGTTAAATTGGAGGTTTTGTATTGCGATCTTCACTTTGATTTAGCAAAATAATGGTGTTTAGGTGGTTTATTCGAAACTTCAATTTGATTAACTGTGTTTGATGAAGTTAAAATTTCATTTCTATTATCAGCAATTGTATATGAGTTTATGATACTCGATAGTGCATTGAGTAAGTGGTGATAGTTGGAGCATTTGATAGCTGTTGATTTATTTTAGTAGATTTGTGTATTTAAGGGTGTTTATGAGTTGGAATTTGTGATTGATACGTTGTTGGGCATGATGCAGCTTTGGCATGGGAGTTGTGACTGTTTCTAGTTCTGTAGCAAGAACTCCATCGGGATTGAAAGCAAGGAATTCGGCTCGTTTATCCTCATCGAAAAGGCCGATTGTGTTGTCTTTTAAATCCAATGAAATCAAACCTGCGGCTCTTGTTTCTAAACGAGAATCTATAGCTTTACCTTTAGAGAAGAAAAAAGAAATAAGAAAAACATCAAGGAAGGTGAAGAAGCGGCCTGAACCAGTAAATGCTGTCTCCACTAATGAAGTAGCTCCAAGTATATTGGAGTTGGATTACAGTGAAGCTGCGGTTAAACTTGAACAACTATACAAACGGAGTCCTAGTATAGATGTCTCCGATGAGGAGGTCAAAACCAGAAGGGTGAAGAGAAGGCAGCCACGGAGGAAGAAGAGTGGAGAAACAGAGGAGGCAGAGAAGGAAGTGGCCGTGAGTGTGGTGAAGAGCCAGAGAAAGGGGAAAAGATTGAATCTCGAGAAAAGGATTGCTATGAAAATGAAGGAGGGGGAAATTGTATCAACCCAAGATATAAAACACAGTAAGGATGACGATGGTGAGAAGATTGATAGGCTTGTTCGGGAGTATTCATCTTCCACTGATTTGGTCAGCTTAGATTGGAAGAAAATGAAAATTCCGCCGGTTCTTCCTTCATCTGAGCATGCCTGGTTATTTAAGCTGATGCAACCGAGGAAGGTGAGAACACTATGGAGTATATGTGAAGAAACAGATAATGGAGCACCTGATTCATTTCTTTTGTTATGGTCTTCATTTATTAATTTTGGATTACTGTCTTTCAGGAAATCCTCAAAGTTAAGGAAACCTTACAAAGTGATCTAGAAAGAGAACTAACAGATAGTGAGCTTGCTGAGGCAATTAATATGGAGGTATCTCAACTGCGGAAACACTTAGAAGTTGGCCGAGCTGCCAGAAATAAGTTGATCAAGGTAATTTTTTCCCCTTGTTCTATTATTTTAGTTGAAGAAGTGCCTCTGCAGTTCTTCTATTAACTCCCATAATCGAGCTGTGAGGGACATGGACTTATTCATTAACTTAGGCTTTCAGGAAGCAATGTAGTCTTTGCAGGAAATATAAAATTTCCATGTCCTATGCAGTAGGTCTGGAGGGGTACATGTTAGAGTGGTTTCACTAAACTGCAACTAGGATTGATGTGTACCAAATAGCAAGACAGAAATGCCGGGAAAATTAGCATAAATTAAGGTTAGGCTTTAGTTGATGAGGACATTGTAATAGGTCAAGCTTCAAAGTGGTCCTCTTGGCCTAGGTGCAGACACATTCTGAGATTTTGGGATCTATCATTTGCCTTATCTGACAACTTAACTTTGTCGTGTTCCAGTTCTAGGCCCAGAGTGAGTTTTGATTAAAAAGTTGGGTGACAACCATAAAAAATCTAACTAAAGCCACTGTGGTTTATTGGTTGCAGCACAACTTGCGGCTTGTTCTATTCGTCATGAAGAAGTATTTTCAAGACTTCGCTAACGGGCCACGATTCCAAGATCTTTGTCAAGCTGGGGTGAAGGGTCTTATAACATCTATTGATCGTTTTGAACCAAGAAGGAAGTTCAGGCTCTCAACGTATGGCCTCTTTTGGATCAGGCATGCCATTGTCCGTTCAATGACGCTGTCAAGCTTCACAAAGGTCCCCTTCGGCCTTGAATCGGTAAGTCTTGCCAGTTGCCTCATGTAGCACGTTTTGGAAGTACCTCTGTAAATCATATGGCATAAACTGAACTGTTTTGTAATGTAGGTCAGAGTAGAAATCCAGAAAGCGAAGCAGGAGCTGGTTCATGAGCTTCAGAGAATACCAAACGAGGAAGAGATTATAGAGCGAGCGGGAATGTCCCCTGAAAGATACCATGAAGTGATAAGGGCATCAAAGCCTATTGGTTCCCTTCATGCACGTCATGGAGTAACCCAGGAGGAGTTCATCAATGCCATTACTGATGTTGATGGTGTTGAAGGAGATGATAGAAGACAATCTGCTCTCCTCAGACTTGCTCTAGATGATGTGGTAATTTTCTAGCCTTAACTCTGCAGCTGCGAATCCTGTTCTATTTTTACTTGACAGTTGACAACTGATGCATGCACACTTTCGGATTCTCCTAGACATGTCACTTTGTGTTCAAGTAGGGTTTATTTTTCAAAAGATGCATAAAACATAGCATAGATGCTGATTCTCCTTGCCAGTTGTCCTACTCTTGTTCATTAGTATGGTTTCTCGCATCCTACTTGCTCGCTGAAAGAACATACTCGGCTTTCAACCTTTTATGACAACTTTTTATGGAATAATAGTATCGAATATATCTGAAAATGGAATCATATATTCTGTTCCATTGACTTGATCGTTTCGTTGGCTTAGGACATGAAAAAGAATTTATACCCATCACATTTTTTATACTTGTGTTCTAATATGAGATGAGATTTTCAAATTTAAACTGTATTCATCGGCAACAGCACAACACAAACCACATATATAAAGCATCATCAATATAAATGTTGCATGCATTATTTCAAGAGATGAAACGCACTTGACTAAACATTCTTCATGCCTATCTTGACAGCTCGATTCTCTGAAGCCTAAGGAGAATTTGGTGATCAGACAGCGATACGGGCTCGATGGTAAAGGAGATAGAACACTTGGAGAAATTGCGGGAAATTTGAACATTTCAAGAGAAATGGTTCGGAAGCATGAAGTGAAGGCTTTCATGAAGCTCAAGCATCCAGCTCGAATCGATTACCTTCGCCATTACATCTACAAATGAACCAGGAACAGACCTTTGGTAAAGTGATGCCGCCACTGAGTAATGGAAGGCTTATACAAAACGACCTTGTATTATACTTTTGAATTGCATGCAGATATATATACGTATAGTCATTATTATTCTTGCAAGCCTCGGCATGCACATGCATCCACATCTTAATACTTTACTATTACAGTTTTCGTGTTAAAGGTTTCTGTATATAGGTTGGGAATAAAGGGTGATAAATACAAACTCATCTCTGCTTTGTAGTTGGCACTCACTCTATTATGAAGTTTTTCTTTTCCCATCACTTTGCTATTAATTAAAATAGTTCAAGATGTGTACTTTGACAAGATCTGATGTGGATGGCTATGTGAATCCACAAAAGTACGGTTTGGCCGAAAAGAAGCCAAAACGAAGTGGTACAATCACCCAAATTTGGTTTATGACATATCACACAGGGCAGATTCCACTATTCATCAGTCGGAAATTTTAATGTTGGAAATAGAATGCACAAGTTGTAAGATAATCTTTACAGCTTAATAATGCAAGATAATGCTGAGTGACATGTTAATTCCTATAGACTAGGGGATAAATGCGAATGGATATCATAGTCGGATTAACAATCTTCATTAATTATGATATCAAGTTGGCAACAAAAGGTATACAATGCATGAATGCAATAAACAGGATGTGGTTGAGAATTAGTCACACTAAGTCCACTAAATTAGACGTATCTAACGTTTTTGATGCAAACATTAGAAACAAAAAACAAAAACATTTATAATAGACATCCATGATACAAACCAAGCCGCGTACAAGACAAACATGCAACAACTATCGAGGTACGCACTAGATGAAGCTCCACTCTCATGCAAGAGCCTACAAAATGTAAACCACATTAGACTAATTATGTACACCACCTAGCAGTATCAGTGGAATTAGAACCCATGACTTTCGACCTTAGAATGAACCAATCAACCACTAGGTCATACCAAGTGAACAACGGACCTTTTCTAAGTAAGCGAAGATGATTCAGATACTAAAAAAGTCAGCAGAATTTAGTTCTATTTTCTTCATTTTAGATATTGAGCTTAAGTAATTTAATATCTGTTATCTGTGAGGTTTCCATCCTATCCTACCAGATATTTGAAAGCGTTTTAAGTAGTATAGTTGCAGTAGGGCCTACTCTATGTTAATCCAGGAGAATTCCAGGTTCAGTATTAGTTCTGTATTTCCACATATTCACATAACCCAGTATATTAGTAGCAAACCATGATTTACACAATTACTCCTAGAATAGCATCTATAAGGTTTTGTTTTTGCTATATTTGTCAAAAAGAAGTGCATTAGAGCAGGTGTTGTTCCTTTGAGTTTAGGTTGTATTGCCAATTTGCCACCTATGCCAACGAGGGGATGAATCATGAACATATAATTAAGTTACTTAACCCGTGACTATGCTATTATAAACCAATTTCAACTATTGATTAACGGGGAGAATCAAGAAACATTAGCAAGTACAAAATATGAAACCTGATTGATGGATGGTCTTACTTTAGTTCTGTCTTCCTTTAAGCCCATAGCCTGAAATAGATTTTGACCGACTGCAAAATTTGTAAAATTCATTTCAACAGAACATATCATGAATGACAACCATTTTCTTAGATAATCACTTTAAAGTATGCTCAAATTGAACAACAGTAAAACTAGTGCTTAAACACAGACATTGTGCACATTTTGCATGCCCAATGAGCATCAGCATATATCCAACATTCCTTCTAAAATAGTCATTCCCACTGCCACTTCATAAAAGAGAGAACTTGTTCACAAAATATCTTACCACTTCACTTCACTTTCATGCTTAATTAACATCATGGCAGCGAAATTCGAGAATAACTTTTGTACACCAGATAATTTTTGTATTCAACAAATTTGGATACACAAGAATTTGGTTCCAGATACAGATTTCACAGACAACCCCACCAAAGATGTTCAATCTGGATAGCTGTACTACTATCAAAAAATTAAATCCCTACCACTAAATAAGGCATACAGCCCATGGCAATGTTATGATACCCTCACAAGCAACCACCATCAAGAATGAGATTACCAGGAGATTATTTTGGAATTAAAGTCAAGCATATTAATGTATAGAATAAAGCATCAAACTGCAATTGTGTTTCAAGTATATAGAATTTTACTGGATAGTTGAGCTAGTGCCAGAAACAAATGAAGACAATGAAAAGAGACCTGATATCACCATTATAGAAGTGGTTTCTCCCGTTTGGAGCTGCTTTCTTCCAATGCTCTACAGAGATCCTAAATGGACATTCAAGCATCACAGATTTGACGGCAAGCCACTTCTCCAAGTATATAATGTTCCTATTGATTTAGTTTGTTAAAGGAAAATCTTTAATTTAACTAGAACGAAAAAATATTATAGGATTGAAATCTTGATAACAAATAGTCTACAAAAATCTTATAATTGGTTACGACATAATGAGGCCAAATGCACCCATAGCATTTTGTTTTGGTTTATATGTACCATTCAGAGAAATTTTTCAAAACTAAAATCGAAAAGATTACCTCAATTGTTATAAGTGGACAGTGGAAGTCTCGTAACATCATCCACTTGCAAGAGAACCGGACAGGAAACTTATCCTATTATATATTTTTCTGGCTTGGTATCTTTCCTGCCTAATTATTATTAAGAGACACTAAAATCATTTTGAATGAAACTCAGATTTTTTCTTTTTCTCAGCACTATGATGTAGATTATTTTGCTCCACAAGTTCACTGGTCAGACTGCTCTGCTCAGATTCCTACAACTGTCTGCATGTATTCTCCTTTCACCTTTCTTTGCACTATATATACCCGTCTTATGGATAATAAACAGTTCAAGAGCAATAATAATCAGCAGCAGTACTTCGTAGGTCAGTTTTTCAGATATGGAAGGGAAACTTCGTATAGCAGTAGGCATTATGGGTAAATTTCTCTGCCCTCCACTCTTCAACCTTCTCGTTTGTTATGTGAACTTTTTTTCTACAGCATTGAATTTTAAAAGTCTTTTTATGTGTATTGCAGGGAATGCAGCGTCTATGCTGCTTTATGCAGCACCAGTGTAACTACACACTCTAAACTCTATTCATTTCACAACTTATGATAATCAATATTAATCAAACTCAAACCTTTAGTAGTTCTTGTAGAACAACTTGCATGCATAAACTGAGTACATGCGGCAATGTTACTTATCTTCTGATCTTGATATATTCCAAATTTCCAATATTTCCAGAATAACTTTCTCAAGGATGATAAGGAAAAAAAACACCGAAGAGTATTCATGCGTGCCATATATCATGGCCCTATTGAACTGTTTCCTCTACACATGGTATGGATTGCCGGTTGTAAGTTACAGGTGGGAAAACTTTCCTGTGGTCACCATTAATGGATTAGGAATTCTTCTGGAGCTATCTTTCATACTGATATATTTCTACTCTGCTTCAGCCAAGGGAAAGGCAAGTACCTTTACAACATTTCATATCATATATCTATTAGTAACTTCTTTTTGCTTGGTTCTTCACCATCTTCGATTTGTACATATATAAATGTGAATATTACTTTGCACACCATGCCACGAGCAACAAATATTCTTTAGCCAGCTAAGCATAAATGTACACTGGTTAACTGTGAATATGGATTTAAACTAGTACGAAAATGTCATGCATGGCACGGTAGTAGAAAGAGGAACATTATAAATATTTAACTTTAATGAAATTACAGAAGAAGGTGGCCTTGATGACTCTACCTGTTCTCCTTGTGTCCTGTTCCGTGGCACTACTATCAGCATTCGTATTCCATGATCACCCTCATCGCAAAGCATTTGTTGGAAGTGTAGGACTGGTAGCATCTGTAGCAATGTATGGTTCTCCACTTGTAGTAGTGGTGAGTCCTTGTCTAAACTTCAATATGATGAATAAAAAGAAAAAGGGGGAAAATATTCATATTCTTTTAGGAAGGGGCAGGTAAGATTACTTATTAACTGGAAAAGGAGAAATTTACATTTTAATGCATATGGAAAAAGTAAGATTACTAATTTGTTGTTACTCTATATCTGATATAGTTCTTCTCTTCTATTTCTATCAGAGAAAAGTGATACAGACCAAGAGCGTGGAATATATGCCTTTCTACTTGTCACTTTTCTCATTTCTTGCAAGTTCCCTTTGGATGGCATATGGACTGTTAAGCCATGATCTTTTTCTTGCGGTTAGTATGATTTTTCAGGTCTATTTTTGAAGGGAAACAACTTACATATAGATTAAGACTTTTTGACTGCGCCTTCTTTGATGCATTGTATAGGCTCCTAATCTAGTGGGCAGCCCACTAGGCATCCTGCAGCTCGCCCTCTACTGCATATACAGGAAAAGGGCAGGTGCTGAACCTCAGAAATGGGATGTGGAAAGCCATTCACAGCTGGGGTTGAAGGAGGGAAACATTGAGAAACCAATTCAACCTCTCGAGCATCACCAGACAGCAACCACCATCATGACCTGACACATGAAAAACGATGTAATATTAAGCCGAGTTTAAACTTTAAAGCCAAATCAATCTGACCCAACTTTGCAACTGCCTTTCAAGATTTAAATACAATCAAGATCATGTGTATGATTTAATATAACATAGTAAGGAGATTCATTGGAGCATTTTATCGAACATGTGGAGATAACAGCTTATTTAGGGCGCCGTCTGAAACTGATGAGGGAAAGATGAAGATCTCTTTCTTCCATTGCCGGAAATGATGATGACGGCGGCATGATGGTTGATAAAGGATTAAACTTCTTCGAATATTTTACAATTTTAGTGCACGACTTCCATAAATGATAAATGTGATTTCATCGTCAAAGATACAGTATCTACACATTACCCAATTCTATATATATATATTTCATAATAAAACCTAATCAATGTGCGCATCTACCAGAAATTTAGGACCATTATTCAGACTTCTTCTGAGAAACAGACCATTAATTAATTACATTTAAGGAAGAAGACATGGCAGTTTTATCCTAACAGAAATTTCCGAAGCAACACGTGTCGCATTCAAACTGACTACTAATCCCCTACATCCATGCATAAAGCCACGTAAACCTATAAATTCACCCACACTCTCCACTGCCTTTCAGACCAATTCTTTCAAAACTAGAAAAACCATACCCATTCTCTCTCATACGAAGAGAAAAATGGTGAAGCTAGCGTCGGCCCGAGAATTCCGCACGTACGGGCCGAGACTGACCCGAAGCAGGTCCGAATACATGAATGCGGGCCTCTACGTCTTGGCGACGATCTTGCTGGTGGGAGGCTTCGTCGCCCAGTACTCCAGCGAGCCCAGATCCGGCCTCGTACTACTCCTATTAGGATTCTTCGCCATTATAATCGTGAACGTCCACGATCTCTTCGCCCATCTCGCCGCCGTCGATTATCGGCTGCCGTTGATGGAGTACGATCTGCAGTTGGCCCTCGTCGAGTTCGCCGTGCCCCTCGTTTACACAATGGGGACTATGCTTATGTTCTTAGCCACACTTTTTCTTTTCATACAGGTACATTCTTTTATTATTTATTTATTCTTAATTCATGTTATTGCTTGTGTGTTTTGGCAGTTGAATTATTGATGTTGTGATCAATATTTCCGCATTATTTTGTTTCGAATTCAATCACAATACAACGAGCTTTGATCCACAATCCAAATTGTCCACTTTGATAATGTACAATTGAGTCTTTCATCACCTTAAAAGGCCTCCCGACTTCAACAGATAAAATAGTAGTTTAATTATAGTCATAATTAACATGAATAATTCTTTCTAAAATGTGCGTAGCTTATGTTAGCAAAAAGGAAAAATGTAGATTGCTTCTTTAACTTAATAATTGATGGATGTATCATGTATCATGTATCATGTATGTATGGACAGGCAGAAAAAGGATATGGGTCGTATAGATTGGAGCAGCATGCTTTAAGCATGTTTATCGCCGGTCCGGTTCTATGGCTGCTCGGATCAATCAACAACTCATGTCAGATTTACGAGAGGGCAGATGCAAATGTTCAAATCTTGCAGGAGGCTGTTCTCATTCCTTTCTTGCTGGCAAGTTTACTGTTTCTGGTCGGCGCAGTTATCAACAATCAGCAGCACGACGGAGCCATTCACCACGGCTTGGAATTGCTAGTAAGTATAAACAGTTTTGCTGAGTTATGAAAATTATAATCAACTAATCATGGATTCATTCTGGACTAGGGTATTTAATCTCATGAATTGCAGGGTGAAACACGCATATGGCTGTGTATACTTGGAAGCTCAATACTCTTTGTTGGGGCTCTCGCGAATGCAGTAAAAGTATTCAAGATGCAAAATGAGATGAGGCTTGAGAAACTGCGAGGTGGAGCGCAAGAGAGGCTTGTTGAAATAAGAGAAGGCCGCGTACCGCTCATAACGGAAGATTCTAGAAGAGGGAGGATGCGCATGGAAGATCCTAGAAAAGGGATGCCGGAGGACGTGGAAAAGAGTCAACCGAAGAAACTTCCCACGCCCTACAAAGATGTTCTTATTTCTGGCAAGTGAGCAAATCATTTTTCTATACTTTTAGGTTTTGATTTTGAAAAAACACCATCCATATTCCACTTTTAGTAAGTTACAGAAGAGCATAAGGAGCATGAGATTTCTAGGCTCTGTTTCGCACATTCAGTATGTTTACAATCAGACATATACAGGAGCCCAAAAGAAGAGTTCGGTAATGCGGTACAAACAGCAAACAAAAGAGTACAAGAGAAAATGTAAAGTGCGTAGACATAAGAAGAATGGGTATTGTACCTCCAAAGCCTTGAAAAAGGCTCTATGCTTGGTGAAGATATCATCTAAGCAACATGGTTCTAGGCATGATTTATGGGTTCAGTTCTGTCTTGTACAGCAAGCCTTTCCGAGACCTCAGCCAGTGATTTCAGATTACACCTGATCAGTGCTTCCACAAAGTAGCATGTTTCATCCTTTGTGTTGCCTTCTGGAACATCCACCACAAACGATTCGATCACCATCGTCCCAGGTCTGCCCTCGATGACCTCAGGATGAACAGACACAGTTGAAGAGTAGTTCTGCAAGAAAGATATAGCAGTTTTTGTACCCATGAAGCAAAACGACTAGACAAGACTGAATGAGTCAATAGGAGCAAATTCACACTGCCATGATCAGAAGATACAGAAAAACCTCAGTCAAGTACATCACAAACATATTCGACCTCTTGAAATCTTAAGAGCATATTAGAATATTAAGTTTTTCAGTTAAATCTTTCTCAATGTTGGTTCTAGCCTCTCTGCATTCAGGATCACACTCATGAAAGTTAATTGCATTCTCATGTTCCAAGGTCAACAGAAGTCACATAACTGCATAGGCATAGAAGCAGATCATCATAATAGGCGGCAGGGGCAATGAGAAAGTGAATGGTGGGGCATAATCAAGACATAGCCTTACCAAAGAATATTACAAAATCGAATAAGGGAAGACTACACCAGCAAGATCTTTCATTTAAACCATAACTTACAAAAGATAATATGAAATCCAGGCTCATATAGGAGAACCAAAAGAGATATGCAAAAGAAATATGAACTTCAAGGATCATATAGACAATAGCCAAGGTTCATGAATCCAAACGGGAGAAAACTACTCTAAAGAAATAATCCATTCAACTATGTTTAACAAAGAAAGATCAGAATTTTGTCAAGAGACATGATAATGAAACTAGATGGAAGTGGCCAACAAGCTGAGCATTCATATTTGCAACAACAACAACTAGAAGATGAAAATAAGCAAAACTAATGAAGCAGTAGACAAATGCTGAAATGATTTCACTCATACAAAGGTGCAGGATGGATTTAGAAACAAACTAGGAGGAGAAGCAAACTCTAACCGTACTTTGAGCCTGTGGTCTCCACCAATGATCCTGACACTTAGTATGTGCTCATTATCATCAAGAAGCTCTAATCTCTCAGTGCTGGTTGTGGCTGGCAGGCCTGACTTGACATCAACTTCCCTCAAACTGCCAATTTCAAGATTCCCCTTGACTATGCAACGACTGACAAAGGGTTTGTACTTCTGTGGTTGATCAAACCTCCTCACCAGAGACCAAACCTAACAGAAAGCAGAGATATACGATAACCACAAGTATGTATAGATTAAGCTCTGCTTCAAAGGGGGTCAAGAATCTAAAACTTCAAATAAACAATGAGAAGCTCTTGAAAGTTACACAAAGAAACCTATAAAGAAACCACATCCTCCTGAAACATCAAATCTAGCACCTAATCTAAAACAAAATGTTTTTGATTCAGAAAGTTTCGCTTAAAAATACATTGACTGATGATAATTAGTACAAAAAAATGTATCTGCAGAATCTAATAATTTTTTCTTAGACAGAAATGATAAAAATACGATCTCCATCGTAAAATTAACAATATCACCCTTCAATGTAATTGGTTCAGATAAAACTGACTAATTACAATTGTAATCCCCCAAGGAAAACACAAGATGAACAGCATTGAAATACGAAGAGAGGAAGAAAGTGTGTTTTTAAATCATGAATCAAGAATTAAAGAACCGGTCAATTTGAAACTGAATAGACGAAAACAAAACCAAAACCTCAAATCAACAAGTTTCAATCGAAAATTCACAACCAGTTGAAATACCATTAACATCGGCGACCGATCAATCGGAACTCACCGACGAGCAACGGCACAGAAGTCCCAAACGCAAATCCAATTTTACTCACCATTACAATTTACAATCTATAAAGATATAAGAAAGAAAAGGCATAATATTACAAGATGAACGGGCGCCTTAATATGCTTGACGAGGAAGGAAGTGCATTGATTATCCTTAATCTCGTGAACATGATGCTTCCGAATATGCTCTCTCTCCACCCCGCTTAATTTCACGTCCATCATGTTATCAAGATTTCACCTGCGATCACCGAAATATACGCAGCAGCACAGCAAGGGCGAGTTGACTCAGATAGATCCGTACAGACTCGGGAACGCCATTTTCGATCTTTGGGCAGTAGTGATTACTAAGGTGTGTGCCGCCTCATCATCATCGATGTGCCTCCCTAAATGGAAATAAATATAAAACCCACTTTTACCCATATTTTTTTTATTAATTTATTAAACACATTTTTTTAATATATCACCACCCTAGTAATAGAAACTAATTTCTTATTCATATTTTCACATTTTAGAAAGAGAATGTTATATTATGTGCTTTTGTAGGTTTCTCTGTTTCCTAATAAACACTCTCTTCAAAAATCTTTTACATGATTTCCTTTTGCTCGGAACTCAAAATATTATGATTTTTAACTTTCGAAACTTTAGATTATTTCTTCAATTACAGCATGAAGAAAATAGAAATAAAAAATTGATTGCCTCAACTATGTCTTGTAAAAATTTGAATGAATTTTTATTTCTTCCCATCAACCACTCCTTAAAAATTATGTCAATTTCTTAATCCAATTAAAATTCATAAAATATACACGTAAAAAAAATTTCTTAATTTATGTGCTAAAAAGAAATGGGACAATAATAGCGAGACGAATGGAATAATATTTTTTACCTTAAGAAACATGGTAGTAGATGTTAGATATGTGATCACTTGTCTCCGAAATTTTTGTACCCATTAAGTGTAATTGTAAGAGTCTGTATATGTAAACCTTACGATTACCTAGCTTTACAAAAGATTTTGTTGTAAGATACATAGAGACGGAAATTTGAAGATAGAAGATCCACTCCCCTATTACCTTATGGCGTGCACTGGATAAAACTATTAAACTCACTCATATAAAAAAAGTAAATTGGCAAAAATAGTCCTCAAACTTCGCGTTTTTGCGAATTTTGTCATCAAACAAATTTTTTTTGTTTTTTTGACCCTCAACTCCTTATTTTTGCGATTTTAGTCCTACCGTTAGATTTTTCGTCAATTTTAACGGTAATTCAATTTTAATTTTAAAAAATAAAAATTTTAAAGGGCAAAATCGGAATTTTTATTTATATGGACCAAAATTGCAAATGAAAATTTATTTGGGACCTATTTAGCAAAATTAAATAGTTTAAGGACTGATTTCACAAGTTTTAGACAAATAAGCTAATTGCTTCGTATCGACGAGATTTTGCATTAAATTTTCGATTTTTCATATAACTTTATTGCTTCGTATCAAATATAAGCTAACGAAGACTTCGTACCAATATAAACAACATTTAATTCGAAATGCAAAATATTACTGTGAATTAACCATTAAAAAATAAAGCGATTATCACCCAAATTTTTTTACTTCAAAATAACAATTTAGAGCATAATATTTACTTCAAAATAAAATGAATACGAGGAAAATATGTGTCAGTTCGTACTTTACGATGAATAATATGTTATAAAAAACATTTAATTCGTAATTTTTTATGAATAATAGAATACAAGGAAAATATATATCAGTTCGTAAATAACATAAAATATTAGTTTTATTTGCAAATACTATAATAAGCCAAAAAAACTACTGCAAATAAGGTTAGTCTCGTATTCACATTCTTTGCATAGAACTGCCATGACGAATCCCGAACACCACCACCCGCCATTGAAGGCCGTAATCATAACTCACGTCCGCTATCAACGCGATGACCAGCTCGGCCATTTCCTCGCCTGGATCTACTTCGTCCCCATGTTCATCAGCTTCGACGGATTCGTCTCCCACTTCCTCTCCCACTTCCTCTTCGCCGTCGGCCTCCTTCGCAATTCGTCAGCGAGCGCATTAATTGCGGATTCGCAATTCTCCTCGTATTCTGGTTATTTTGAAGTAAATATTATGCGCTAAATGGTTATTTTGAAGTAAAATTTTTGGGTGATAATAACTTTGTTTTTTAATGATTAATTCACAATATATATTTTGCATTTCGAATTAAATGTTGTTTATATTGGTATGAAATCTTCGTTAGCTTATATTTGATATGAAGCAATAAAGTTATATGAAAAATCGAAAATTTAATGCAAAATCTCGTCGATACGAAGCAATTAGCATATTTATCTAAAATTTGTGAAATCAATCCTTAAACTGTTTTATTTTGCTAAATAGGTCCCAAATCATTTTTTATTTGCAATTTTGGTCCGTGCAAATAAAAATTTCGATTTTGCCCTTTTGATTTTTTATTTTTTTTAAAAAAATTTGAATTAACGGTTAAATTGACGGAAAATCTAACGGTAGGACTAAAATCGCAAAAACAAAGAGTTGAGGGTCAAAAAAAAAAAAAATTGGGGATAAAATTCGCAAAAACGCGAAGTTTGAGGACTATTTTTGTCAATCTGCCTATAAAAAATGAAAAGTCTAATTATGTACAACATCTCATATGTACAAAGAATAAGTCTTCTACGCCTCGTTTTTTCCCTGAATGCTTGTCTATAATTGTTGTCATCTTTTCCAATTTTACTGTCTGAAATTAATACAATAATTTATTGTTCATTTCGTAGTATTTTGATAAAACCTAATTCAGTTTGTATTTATTATATTCTTTGTATTAATATACATTAGGGCCACGAGTGCGTCGAGATTCTACATTGTTGAGATTATATAATCTCAACCACGTGCGTGACAGATATCCAGATTAATTAATTAACAAACTAACGCTGTTTAAAGATCGTTAATTAACTTTCGGTGAATGGATCAAGATTTGCGTAGCAGACAGTAGATTACCTGGCCGAAGAAATGCTTTCTTTGAAGCGAACAAGAATAAAATTGATCATATATTACCTTTGAAGATTCTTCCCCATTTTACTACAATAGAATTTGGAAGGTACATGTATCTGAATCTGAGACGTATCGAAAGGGCCGGAAGGATAACAAAAAACATAAATACTGAAAATTGATACCAAACGCGCGCGACATGTATTTAGGCGAAGGGAGAACAACAGTTACATTTAGAAGATGGGGAAGACGCATGGAGGCTATCAAAAACAAGCCCTTCGCATGTCCCTTCATTTATATTTAAAATTATGAAAATATAAAAACTACAAACTTTATGTAAACAGCTTTACATAAATTCCCTAATTTAGGATATTAGTGTGTCACCCCACCTAGACAAACGTAGCAAAAAGGACAGTACTTCTGAGGGATCGCGTAGAGAATATGAAGCTGAAGTTTCCCTCGGAGATGACGACACAACAATACCATGGCCTTGTCTCCTACTCCTAAGAACCTAAATGCAAGATACCAAATTTTACCATCAATTTCAAGGTATAAAAATCATATATAACTAGAGAAAAATATAGTACCTTGAATGCATCTTCATCAGTTCGATCATCGCCGATATAAAGGGAGAGGACGTCGCTGGAATCCGAAAAGCCTAGCGTTTCAAGAAGATACACCAAAGCATCCCCTTTGTTCCATTGAATGGAAGGCCTAATTTCCAGAACTTTCTTCCCACGAGTTAGATGAAAGAAAGGGTATTCTGATAGGATGTGATTTATTATCCCCTCAAGATCTCCATAATCCTACATTTCATATATAAATACATGGATGAATCAAGAAAAAATCCTTAAAAAACTATTTGGCGGCAACTAGGGTGTTAACTGTTAATTACATCGTTCAAGACATGTCTGTAATGAACTGAGATGCAAAATCTGTTGTCTTCAACAAAAACACCTGTGATGTCGCAGGTTCTTTTCTTGATCTCTTCTAGCATCTGTAGGCAACAAGAATTAATAATTGCGATCAACAAATTATGAAACGTAATACTTCAAATATATATATATATATATATATATATATATAGTCTTTCGGACAATTTAGAGTGACAATACTATATTACCTTCTTAAGTGTAGGCAGGTACTCCTTCGCAGGTTGGAAAATTGTGATTTCGTTGCCCTGCACCATCCATTTTCCAATTTAATTAGATGAAGTTAAGCATAAACTAAATGAATCCTACGATTCAATTAAGCAATTAATCAAAGCAAGCTGACCTTTTCATCCACGGTATTGGTTTGATACTTGTCATCATAAGAATTTGCACTAGAAGGAGGCCCCATTATGTCCATTCCATGGCTCCCAGCATAGTAAACTTCGTCCAATTTAACAAACCCATACACCTGATTATAACACATTAAATTTGGGTTTTAAACTATGAGATTCAGATTGCAAATCTTTACGAAAGAAAATCTAAAATTATGGGTTACCTTGTCTCGACTTCTGCCGCTTATTATAGCCGTTGGAAAATGTTTTGCCACCTCACATACAGCACACCGCATCTTTAAAATTCACCTAAACTCTTAGTAAAAACGAACCAAAAGAAGAAAAAAAAAAAAAAAAAAACAGAGTGAGAAAAGGAAAATATGAAGATTTACTGCATCGGACATGAAAGCGCGATCGGGATCACTAACGATCGGAGAAAGCGTCCCGTCGTAGTCTAAAAACACGACTATTTGCTTCCCTTGGATCGCGCTCGTTATCGCATGAAATGAAGTTAGCGCGGAAGGATGTTCCTCCTACAAATCAAAATATTAATTTCTCATGAAATCGTGTATGTCATTAATTTGGGGAACTTACCAGCCAAGAACTATATAAAGCATCGGGCTGATTGGGCTGCGTATTGCTGGGCTCTGACTCGGGCCTTCCGTTTACATTGGGCTGTGATAGCCATTTCTGAAGGCCTACGGCCTTGTTGTAAAGCTTCCGCATATTTTCCTTCACCATACTTCTATCTGCAATTAAAAATTCTTTGCATGTTTATCATTTAAGAGTAGAGTATTTGAACATTAAGAAAAGAAAAAGGGGCAAAGTAATTACAAACAAATAGTTTATAAACCATCTTTTCTGCTAATTGAGTTTAGGCTTGGGCTTGGTATAACAAAGATTCAGATTTTTTTTTTTTTTTTTTTGATACGTGGAACCCGCAGCCGCTACCTTCGGTGCGCACTGGGTAAACCCCGCTCCTTGTGCAGTAGCCTGCAAACCACACAGGAGAGTTCAACCACCCTAGGCTAACCATAGGTGACAGGCTCCACAAAGTTGCTTCCAGTGGGATTCGAACCCAGGACCTATCGGTCTCGGGCCAACCACCTTCACCAACTTTGCCATCCCAAGTGGACAAAGATTCAGATATTTATACATATATACGCGTGTGAGTGATCCTCACTCATAAAAGGGCTTTCCTAGTCTTTTTCCAGTAAAGTTAATGGGCTTTGAGCATATAAACAAAAAATGTGGGGGCCACGAGCAGTTATTGTTTAGAAAGAAAATATTATCAACAATTTAATATTCATGGAGATAAATAATTGTTCACGGTTTATGCAACTGTGCAAGCATGGGCCAAATATAAAAAGATAAATCAGTCATTCTCACAATAGCAAACTAGTTAATTAAAAATAATTATCTAAGAATAATAAAGTGGTAGAGAAAGAGGAGAAAAAAGAAGTCACTTTTGTTGACAGCGTCTTTAATCTACAGTAACTGTAAATGATTTAAGTCAAATTCTGATGACTCAACATTACATGGCTGATTGAAAAGATGTGTGTATAAAGACATAAAGAAATGTTATTAATTGGTTTGTCTTAATCAAACTTAATTTCCCACTGACACCGTCATTTATTTTTTTGATAAATCCTATGGAACACTTTCTCAAGATTCAAGATTGATCAACCGTGTTTCATGCATCCCTAATGTGGCTCCACGACCCCAACTACCACTTCCGACTGTTTCTCTCTCTCTCTCTCTCTCTCTCTCTCTCTCTCACAAACACATCAATGAAATTCCTACAACATAAATAAAACCTTCATACCAACATCACCGACAGATTCTTAAATATCTATAAATGGCAGTATGTGCCAACTACAAACAATAAAAACAAGCAGTAAATAGAGATTATAATTCAGTAATATATGTGCATACATATTTATATGATTATACATGTATAAATACATTGCTACAACACACACTCAAATGTAAATTTACACTAACAATATACTAGAGCTGGCCGGTTTCAACAACCGTATCATAACCACAAGTTCTGTGATTCCAATTGGTGGAATCAGAACTGAACCTCAAACCTTGTGTCGAAGTTTCTAATTCTAACCATAACCCACCCAGAGGCAGATCCAGCTCATCAAAATGCCTTAAGCTATGTATGAATTAATGAAATTACCTTAGGTTGAGCTTACTGTATGTAGGCACCTTCAAAAATATAAAAATTAGTACTAGTAAAAAAAGAAAAAATTATATTCCTAGGGTTGGAGTACACCATAGCTCTTAGGATGGGTCCACCCCTGGACCACCCCACGGTTATGCCGTTCCCCTTCCAATTCTACGATTCAACATTCAAAATTGACAAGTTTGGACTAATATACAAAAAATATTCTAGAACTGTTGATTCATAGTTTCGGGAACATTTGAACCAGAATGGTTCATGGTTTCGGAAAGGCCAATTCCAATTCTTTTAGCCATTTATATATACTACAAACATGTTCAAATCTCATGAGAATCAATTCTTATGTGAGAATTATGATAAAATGAATACTCTCCCTTATATGTAATGCATGGACCCTAATTTTACACTTTGCGTCAAAAACATAAAAATTAAGCATTAAGTACCAAATTCAAGTCTAACCATGATAAAATAAAGGATAGGTTGATTTTTAATTCTTATAGAAGGTTCTAATTTTCATTTAATCCTTCCCCTACTTCAATAATATAACTAAAGCAAAATAGGGGGAAATCATTTGTACAGTGAAAAATGACACAAACAGAAGGTTTGTCGGGAAAATGAAGTATGTAATAATTTAATGTGAGGAAGATGGAAGCGTGTCATGGAGCGAGAAGCTTAGAAGATGGGGGAATGAGGGCACGACACTTCAACCAATCAAACGTTTTTAACTGAATCAAAACAGCGACTTTGAACTGAAAGTCCGTCTTCCTTCCTACACAAAGACAAATCAAAAGTCCATTCAGGAAACTACCTGGAATTTTAATAATTCCTGATAATCTAATGAATATGACAACCTAAAGTACAGCTTCCAGTGCATTGTATAATTAAAAATATATTACTACTAGTAGTTTAATGGACGAAACTACTGGCCTACTTGGGCAAGAATCCATCGCAACCGTCCACTAGTGGGCTTCAGAAGGGCGTGGGCCCGACCAACTCACTGGGCCCACCAAAACACGTGTGCGGTGGATATACGGCCACTAACTAACTACCTTATTGCTCACAAGAACCATAACTAACCGAAAAAACACACCGGCACGGAATACCCCACCCACCCTATTGGCGCGTGGCGGTACTCCCCCTTCATTAAGTGAGGGGTCGTGGTCCACGCGTGGTGAGAAAGCGTGGAGAAGTGACCCCTAGTTTTCTAATTTTAAAAGGTGCAAGGAACGACCGCCAACCGCTTTTCTTGTTTCCCCCTGTCGTAGTAATTAACAGAAAAACTCCACCAAATAAAAGGAGAGAGACATTCAATTTAAGAATTCTTAATGCTTTAAAGGAATGCAGGGAGGGAAATCAAGAATTTAGATTAGAAGAAAAGGAGCTCTCGCTTTATTATTATTATTTTATTTTATTTTGTTTCTTAACTGAGAAGAAAAATAGGAAATATCAAAATCAAGAAATAGTGACACAATCCGCAATTTGGGAGAAGCCATTGATGCATATATATGCGTGTGTGAAACAAGAATTAAATATATAAGGAAGAAGACTTACAGTTACAGACGTTTCTTCAGCCGAATAGAACTCCAGAGAGAGAGAGAGAAAGAGAGAAAGAGAGAGAAGGGAGAGGGGGGAGGAGAGGGGGAGACGGATATTTAAGGATGTGGAAAGGGGGTTGAGCAGATGGAGTTGGGAGATTTTCATAATCATGGTCAAGATTTAGGCAATTTTTTCTATTAATTATCATTCGCAATTTTCCTAATTTGTCCCGAATGTTTTGCGCCTGCCAATATTACCAGATTAGCCTTCTACATTTATCAATTTCCTAATTTGATATTGTGAGTACGCTAAATAATAATATGCAAAATCTACAAGAAATTAAAATTAAAAAAAAAAACATATTATTAACTGTTCTGCCCTATATAAAATTAACTCGTGCAATATAAATTATGTAATATATAATATTAATATGTATACCCGGAGTATATACAAAATATAAGAAAAATGCTTGGACAGATTAGAAAATAACACGTTGTAGTTTCATATAATTTCACATTCTGGATGTCTTTAGACGTGGCAGTGTTAACTAATTAAAAAAAATGTGTATATATATTTATATATATAGGTGATAATTTTATTTTAGAATCTTCCAGCACGTGTACAATAATTAAATATGCTGATCCACATAATAAATAAATTTTCTACAGTCCAAATTACATAATTATAATTATGAAGATTATTTAATATATACGAAATTATATTAAATTTGTTGATTGAGAATATTTACATATCACAAAGGTTTGAGTGTACCATAAATGTATACTTTTATGTGTACCACACCATAAGAGTATTGGCATGTTTTTAATATTTATACATTATAATATAGTTAAAATTATTTCAAAACCAAAGTCATACATTTTAATGTTACTAAGGTACTACTTAAGAAGTTAATGCGAAAATTTAGGGTTATGAAAATCACCGACAACCTACGGGCGCCTGAATACATGTAAGAGAGACTTAATTAGTCATATGAAACATCAATTATGAGCGTATACATGAAATACATGTGCTCATTACCTGGTACAACACGCGTTTATCATTTTGGTGAAAAAATAGATTGAAAACGTAGTAATATTCATTATATTAAATTTACCAAATATTTCAGTAAAATTAATTAAAGCAATACATGAAGTTAAAAAGAAAAAGTGGAGGTTGTAAAAGATTTCCAAAGGAAAGAAGGCGACCATCCCATCGAATGATAAAAACATATGCTAAGGGATTCTCTATATGAGAATGAGAGGAGAAATACAGAGGATTGAGAGCATGGAAATGAATATTGATTGGCTCCTACAAACAATTCTTTGTGAAAGAGGAAGAAGGGTGAGGAAGGAAAGATGTCGACGGAGTAAGACTTGTGAATTTTCCAATTTTTTTTATTAAAATTAGATGTCCATATGTCTTAAACGTGCCGTCAAGGCATGATGTGCTTTGTGTCTAATACATTTCCAACACAATATGTTGATTTTTCGCATTTTACCCAAAACCAGCCTACACCAAAAAGAGAAAAGAAACACGTACGGACAAGTTAACTTGATAAATTTTACCACCTGCGAAGCATTCACTTCGCTCTAATTTTTTTTTCCTTTTCTCAGCAAAACTCGATGTACAGTCAGAGTGACTAACAAAGATAGCCTGCCTGTAACGATCTGTAGTTCCTTCACAACACAGAAAAGACCAATACAAAAAATTTGCCAAAAGTAAGTCTAGTTTCAAAATGCCAATTTCTAAAGAGTAAAGAGTATGTAGGCTGGCCACTTTGTGCAATTGCAAAAACTAAAGAAAAGAATGTATCCCAAAACTTACGGTCATTGAGTTGAATTTCTTCTGCCTGAGTTGCTGGCTGGCTACCTTGTCCACTTCCTTCCTCTACTTTGCCTCGGGACTATCCTCAGAAATATATACAGCCTGAGTTCCATTAGCCGCATCAGCATTACCGTCTAAGCTACTACTAGAAACACCCTGCACCACCTCTTCATCACCATTTGCCCCATTAGACATCGACTGAGCCTCATTACCTTCGGTTGACACCTGAAGAAGTTCCAACGGGGTAGCTGCTGGATCCAGCTCCAAGCATCCTATTGGAGCATTTTCAGCTTCAGAGCCAGTAAGCAAGTGGTTTGGGACCCGGTGAGAGAAACGGAACATCTCTTCCTTCGAAATCCTCTTGATCGCTTCAGGGTCCAAATTGGGACGAAATACAGTCTTGAAACCAACAACCTTCACAAGAGGAGCCACAGAGACACCCTGTTCCTCACTATACTCATCCAGCACAGTCACCATGTCATACTTGTGTATGACTTCATCATGAGTATGTTCATTCCAATCAGATGACCAGTTTTTGTAAAGTGCCCAAACATCACCCTTTTGAGGGAGTATTAGAATGCTCCCCCTTAAACCCTTTAACCACTTAACTTTCTGAGAGAAAGCATTCATAGACTTGCAATTCTCGTATTTACCCACACGAAATTCTCCACATGTTTTATAGAAACCTGACCCTACCCAGTCCAAATCGCTGAATTCGCTGGTAGTTTTTGAGTTGAGCCAGCTAATCCTCAGCTTTAAGGGGCTCCTAGAAATCACCTTGTTAACAAGAGCATAAAAACGTGGCATGCCATCATTATCATCATAAGCAGACCAAACTTCATTATCTCCAAAAGAACTTTCTAATCTGTCCTGGTCAAAATCATAAAAATCTGGATCTGGAACACTCATTGATGCCGCTTCAAGGTCCTCTTTACTTGAATTATGAGCAGAATTGCTAACCTGAACATTCTCTCTGCTCCCATTTTGACCATTTCCTTTAATATTGCTAGTGCTTTTAGGTATATCTTTCTTGCTCTCCTTGGAAATGTATTTCTTTTTGGTTGCTTCAGGCTTTGACCTCCACAGATTTAGCTTGTTCAGAATATCCAGTCGAGCCTTTGCAATCAACATATTATGTGTTTCACAGGGTGTCAAATTTCCGGTACTGTTTGGCTGTAGATAGTTATCAGAAAAATCATAAATCCTTGATCCTGGTACCCTCGCACTAGCTACTCCAAATACACCATCTCCAGGAGCCTTATTATAGTTTACTCCATTTCGGCCACTATCATGATCTAATTTTCTCTTTTGAACACCTCCCTCCCATCCTACAAATGCATGTGATTCGGTATATGACCTCTTTAATTTATCATTTGCCTGCTGAACAACATTGACTGCTTTTGCCGTAATAGAAGGATCTGTACTTCCAACACCAGACGATCCAGAAGGTGGACCCTTCTGGTATGAATATCTAAATGAATTTGAACCCAATTTTTGAGCAACAGAAACATTTCTTCCCTTATCAAAAGTATTCGGTCTGGGACGAGCATTTGAAGGTTGCTGTCGCTGCCGAGGTACCTGATCAGATGATTCTGAGAAATTGAAAGGTGGAGCTGTCTCAGAAGCCATAAAGGCTTGTCTACAATTGGGACAAAGGAGCTGGTTGTTGAGATAGATCTTAAGATACTCATAATGCATCTTGCACCGATGACAGATGGTCCAAAAAGTATCATTCCTTTGAGAGGATGGTGCAGGAGTTGGATTAGAAGGTGGCGGTGGTGGTGTTGGTGTTGGTCGCTTAGCGGTATTGTTTTGGTTCTTAGAAAAAGATGGTGTCCTGCCAAATTTGAAACTCCCATTTTCCCTGGATAGTGCTGATGGACCACCAGTATGCATTTGAACCTTCTGCTGAAACCCTCTGGAGCCCCTTCTTTGATTATATGCCAACCTCTTAGCCTTATCATTTAACAAACTCCAGGCCTCTGAAATAAGTTTAAAAGCCCCATCAGCGCCAACTGATTTATTCTTATCAGGATGCAAACTGAGAGCCAACTTCCGGTATTGTCTCTTTATCGTTTCGTCATCATCTGATGGATTCACACCAAGCACCCCATACCAGTCAACTTCCCCACTTACTTTGTTCTCTGCAGAAACATAAACATCAAGTGATGTCAAAATTTGGGAAATACCATCTAACCCAGGATAAAGAGCCTGAGCCTTTAAGGCAAACTTTCTGGCACCAGGAAAATCTTTTTTCTCTAACTTTTCCTCAGCAATTGATTTTGCCCGGAGGGCTTCATCTCTGTTGCACTCCATACTTCTCAAAATGTTTGCTTCTCAAATGTTAACCTGATCGGTAACGGCACTCAGTGAACTTTACAGAACTGAGACTGAGGATCTTCCGACCTCCTTAAAATTGGTAGTCAACACCTGATATAAAGATACACATAAAATTACATAATGAAATTAATCATTTTCAACAAAATAAAAAAGACAACAAAAGGGAAAAGCTACACATGTAGTTTACCAACACTCTTTACTTGTATATCATTAAAGAATGACAGAATTACTTTGATTTCTGGAAAAGTTTATTGCATTGATCTAATTTTAACAAGGCAAGCCTCTAAACCCAATGCCTTTATGATCAAGATACATCATCACAAATTAACATATTTCAGACAGCATAATTTTCTTATCAATCATTCAACAGCTAGGGCAGATTCATTAAGGCAGTGATACATGATGGTAGGCATGGAGAGGAAGAAAGGCACTTTCTGCAGATGGAGCAGCAGCAGGATCAGAGGCGTGGAGATCTTCGAACGTAAGAGAGAGGCTGGAGATGGTTAATGGTGTTAGTAGAAACCGGACAAGAAGACATAAGTGAAACAAGGGAGGGGATAAGAAGAGGGCAAGTGAAAAATAAGATATATCACAATTTAAAGTTTAGATGTGGATGTCGCCATTTTAAATGGATCTGGTTTTTCTTTTATCCAAGGCTGTATAAACAGAAATAAATATGTATAAAACAGTAACTTATTTCAATATTCGGTAATCAAAAGTACACGTTCTTCATTACAGATTATAATAGCTTTCCTTATTTAAAGCCTACCCCAATTTGTTTGCCAGAATTATGCTCTTCCTACTGAAGCCAGAGAGACTTCACGTGAGCAACAAAACAACGATTCATAACCAGATTGATTGTGTTACAGCCCAAGAGGTAGTCCTAGAACCAATACAGCATTGTTCCAAGACGGAACAGGGATAAATCTATCTACAAAATGATTATGCAGAGGTGATGGATCTTCAAGGGCTAAAAGGAACGAGAAGCAAAATTGAGCCACTCATCTAGAGCAACATCACGAAGTACAAGAGTGTCGGCCTCCATGGAAGCCTCTCGAATACATTTGCAAAAGTGAAAACTGCGTGTTGAACACGTGTCAAGCGTGCCCTGAACCCTAGAATTAATTACTCAATGACCAAGCATATCAGACTTAATTACGCGTATGAGATAAAAATATAACGGCAGGCGATCTGGAACCACGTCGCTGTTTGCATCTATAACTTCTAGCTTCAAGACGTTGCCATAACTACCAAGTTCAAACCACCAAACCAGTATGTCTTATGTTCTTTCTCTTTGAACATTCAAGTCTATCCAATTGATTTGCTTACGATCAATTGCCAAAGTAAGGAAAATAGATTAAAAGTAAAAGAGTACATAAGAGCTGTAATCTGTGGGAGAACACATTGCATCAAATCAGCAAATTATGGGGAAAAACTTTCAAAACACCGTTAATTTACTTCAACAGCACTACTTCAGATGGAAAACTCAAGCAACTAAGAGAACATACCAAAATTAGCTAAAACTCACGAATCAGAAACAAAGCAAATTTAAACTGAAAGCATACTAGTACAATGGATCTAAGATCATTCAACACAGAAAACGCAAATAACAACCCCTAATTCAAATTCGTACAGTGAAACCCTAGATTCAGCACAAAAACAAATACATTCATAAACCGAATTTAACAAACCATCAAATAAAAATTAACCTTCTATGTCGGAATTTCAGCCAGCAGGAGTTGAAATTTGTCAGGAATTTTCTTCCCTCTTTTTAATTATATTTTTTCCCACCAAATTGGAATGGGGTGACTGCAAAAGTTTTCTAGTCAAACCCCCGAAGAGAAATGAGAAATCAGAGATAAACCAAAAACATACTGAAATTGAAAATCTCATGAAGGTTTAGGGTTTCACTTTTCATGTTCTAAACCACACACTTGGTTACTTCTAACTATAGTTGGAAATAACCATGGTTAATTAGCATATTTTGGGCTTAACTAGAGTTACTTTTTAACTATTCAATTGAATATTTTTTATTTTTTAAATAAAAAACTAGATTTTCTACTTTTGTGCGGACATTTACTTCATCTATTTCGAACTTTACAAGATCTTATGTTTCGTCATGTATCTTTATGTTTAATTTTACTCTATCAAAGTGTAATATAAGATCATATACATATAATTCGAAAAATATAATGATAATTCATACTCGTAACTTCATTTACATTTCCACCTCTTTTATTTAGGTCATTGACATACTAAATCATTGCATGGTCATCTAAGGACAGATCAGTACATATATAGGCAATAGTACTGTTTTTTCTTATTTTTATTTTATTTAAAAATATAAAATAAAGCTCATCGGTTTAACTAGTATTGTTGATGAGTTGTAGTAGCATTATTTAACTAGCACGTATTGAACAAGCTCATCGGTTTGCGGATTTTTTTTCTATACTAGGTAAATCAATGGTTGTATTTTAAAACGAGAATTGAGATCAAATGCAAAATTAAGTATGGTACTTGCTTAGTCAGCAGTTCAGAACCTAAACAAGAAAATACAAAAACGGATGACATTGCCACTATTCTTTAGGAATTGGAGCGGGTAACGTTTGTATTGTATTCGTCATATTTTCCAATTAATTTACGAAATTGTAATGTTTTGCGCCATGAAACGACAGCAAATATCAGTATATCAAAAACAGATAGATAATCTTGAATTGATAGCCTATATATTTTTGGAGTCCGCCCGCCCAATAAACCTATTGTCCTAGTATTAAATACTCCCTCTTATTTCATATCAATTGTCTACTCTTTTTAATTTAAAGTAAAATTTTAATATAATTTAATAATTTTAACTACTTTATTTAAAAATAAAATATATTTTTTAAATTTTCACGTTAAAAATAATTAGACAATGGAGTGAGACAAGACTACTAATAAAGATGCGAGTATAATAGATCTTGAATCTACAATTTAATTTGAATTGGCACGCCCGAAATTGGGGCTTTAGTCACGATCGGACCAATTGTATAACTAATTTGTTTCTAAGTAAATTATTTAAAATATTAGACAAACATCAAATTAGATAACCATAATTTTAAATATTTCATGATATTATAGGACACAAGAAAAATTCAGACAAAACTTTAAAATAAAACCAAATATTTTGGCCAAGTCGCTCACTCGCTTGTAATTGACTTCTTCTATTTGCCTCATCTTTAAAATAAAGTTGAAAAATAATTCTGAGACCGTCGTTTTCAAGAAACGCACAACCGTTCGCCAACAAATCTGGGGAGAAAATTGTCCCGCTCATTTATAAGTGGGGCCCGCCCCACCAAGCGGCTTTTCGAAAACTCTCCCTGTCGGGTTGGACTATTTATTGTTCATCGGTCAAACGAGCATGTTATTAATTTCACTTATTTATTCGACATATCATTTTCCTCTCGTTATTAATCCAATTATTTTTATGATATCATTTGATGTTAATGCTCTCGGGACTAAAAAGCCAACTGCAAAATCACAAAGTTCTCAACTTGCAGAAAAAACCAGCGAGAGAGAGAGAAATTATAAAGGCGAAGTCTAGAGGAAACTTCCTATCACAATCTGTCTTTCTCTCTCACGCACCGCACATAGTGATGTACGACGTTCTGGAGTTGTATTTATAACAACTCATAACTTCTGTATGTATGTTTTTTTTCCTTTTCAAAATTTTTATTCTGTTTTTATGTATTGAAGAAAATTGGAGTTCAAACTGGTGAGTTGTGATTGTTTTTTTCGTTATGTACTTTTTAGGTGATGCGATTTTTGCTGATTGTTCGTATAGGAGGATGATTTGGGGTTGTGCCGTGTGCATGCCTGCTGAAATTTGATTTGCTCTTCTCTCTCTTTATTTCCTTTTTATCGTTTATTTTTTTGGTTTTCATACTTGTTGGCAGGAAATTGATCGATGAAATATTGACTTCACATGAATTGAATTTGAAATGGAAACGCTACTTATCTTTTGCAACTTGAGATTCTGAAAATGTGAAATTAGGATAAGTTGGTGGTTCCGTTTTAATTTTTAGTTTATTTTGTTGATCAGCGTGTGGGTGATTGGTTTGGATATTTGAACTTTTGTTGCTTGGGTTGATTGTGAAGAGCTTCTGGACTTCCACATGTTTGACTTATGTGTTGTGCTGTCATTATTTCGTTTATTTTTTGTTTTCTTACGACTTTACTATCTCAGGAAAAATTAGAACATAGTATGTCCACTTGCTGATAAATTATGCTCAGTTTTTTTGTTAAAAAGCTTTTGTCAGCTTTCAAGTGGCTAATAATTCTTTCAATTCTAACTTGCTGACGAGCAATTCCCTAATAGAAGGAACTTAACTATATTACAGGACATGATCGTGCACAAACTGTGGTACTAGAAGAAGTCTGTCTCTTATGTGCTTCTCATCTATGTTAAGGTTCATGTAGTATGAGCCTATGAAGTCTTATCTTGTTTTGCCCTTGTTCTGATGTAAGCTGGACTTATGGATTACCACCACGAGAAGTTCGTGAGGTTAGTTCAAGATGCTTGCTTGAGATTTTAAGTTGCACTTTTCAAAGTAAATATGTATTACTCTTTAGCACTTGAGGAGGTAAAGAGAAACTGAATGGAAATTAAAATCATCCAAATTGAATAAAGGTCAAGGAAATAGAATGAGAACTAAAATCATCTGGAGAAAAAGAAGGATCGATCTATGATAATTTGACCAGTTATCTACTACGGGTTAGAAAGATAGCATGTTTTTACTGTATAGTAATGGAAAAGGCCAAAAGGGTGGGGTTGCTTTCTTACACTTTTACCATTCATTTGGTAAGGGGAGTGAGGAAGAGTTCAAAGCAGGAGATTCTACTTTCCAAACAAACATCTAAGTACTTGCTCATTAAATGGTGAGAATTTATTTTTGTGTGTTACATAGGCTACGAAAGAGTTGGATATCATCTTTCCTCATGCACAACCTAATACATTTGATCTTTCAGATTTCAAGATTGGACTTCCGAGAAAATTTTCAACGAGCAATCTCCCTCTACTGCTGGATTTCAACCGAGCAGACTTAGTTCAGCAGTATACTCAATTTCAGACAAATTTCATAGAGGATTCGAAGCTGGGTCTGTTAGAATCAGGAGGTTCAAGGGCTCACTAAGATCATTATCGTTAGGGAGATTTTTGACAGACGATGAGGGATCTAAGAGGAAAATTCTTGATCCCCAAGGACCGTTTCTTCAGAAAGGGAATAAGATTTTCGTACTGTCATGTCTGATTGCCATCTCCTTGGATCCTTTGTTTTTCTACATTCCAATTATCAATGATGGGAAAAAGTGTCTTGATTTGTGATGAAGTTGAAACCCTAAGATCTAGAATATTCGGAGGTGTATGCAGAAAGAAGAAAATTTTTATTCATCATCAAAACAGAAAACTAGTTCAGCAGCGTGCGTTCTTCTCTGGTATTTATAGAGATACCAGTAACTAACTACCTAACCGACTTGCCAGCTGGCCACTGCTACACTTACGCGAAGAAGAAACGTAAAACACAAAAACACGCGTTTATTATTTTACATCTCAACCCTTTATTTGTTTAAAGCACCATCCAACGGCTCAGCTTCAAAGCTTCCCATAACCTCCAAATAACCGCCGGAAACAGTGCCATCATCTTCAGCAATCCTCGTCTCCATTGATCTCTGTAATCTTGCACTAGAAACAAACACCGAGCGATTAAGAATCTGTACAATTTGGACAAGAAATTGGAGGCTTCTGCCAGCATTTTACGATCCTTTACGGATATCTTTTACCTTACACATATTCTTTCCCAATTTCGTACTGGTTTCATTGCTCCTTATTCGCGTGTATTTGGAAGAGGGGTCCTAGTTGAAGATTCTTGGGAAATAGCAAAGAGATATCTTTCATCATACTTCATAATTGATATTCTTGCAGTTCTTCCACTTCCCCAGGTATGAGAGAATTGTTTGGTTTTGTTTCTGTACCATTATGGGACTGAAAAGTAATGATTTCCTCAATGGAACTATGTTTTAAGGTTTCTAAAGAGATTCATTATTTTGATACGTAGTTTTATCTATCTCATCAACTTGTATACTGTCATTACTTTTATCTTTTCTGGCACCATACTAGTTGTATACCGATTTCGTCGGTCTTTCTTATTGGAATATATACCGTATCTAATTTTTTTTTATCTTTTCAGATTGTGATTCATTCTCATCATCATTCCAAAGTTGGGAGGATCAAGGTCTTTGAACACCAAGAATTTGTTGAAATTTGTAGTGCTCTTTCAATGTATACCAAGAGTCCTCCGGGTCTATCCTTTATATAGAGAAGTCACACGAACTTCTGGCATACTTACTCAAACAGCCTGGGCTGGAGCTGCCTTCAACCTTTTCCTTTACATGCTTGCCAGTCATGTAAGTCTGTCCGCTAAGCCTAATTTGCTTGTAACTTAGTATTCTCGTTTTGTATGTTCCTATTTACATTGTTTGTCCATAGTTGTTGATTGAAATTAATTCGATAGCTTTGAACTGCATGTGGGATGTAAATGCCTCCTAGAGAAAAATTCATAGATGCTACAAATAGTTTAATCTATATACTCTCTCCGTCCCATAGAAAGTGTCATGTTTTCCTTTTTGAACCGTCCTATAGAAATTGTCTTGTTTCTAAAAAAAAGCAAAGAATTTGTGGACAAAAATTAACATCCCAAAAGTTAAACAATATACACCACTCAATACAAGTTTTTTAATCTCCGTGCCCCATAAAAATGAGACTTTCTATGGGGGAACGAGTATTATTTTTTGTAGTTTTATTATAGTGCACGGTCAAACTTCCTTATTACAGAAAACATGTTTAACGCGCTCCAATTCATAATTGTACTTTGAGTTTTTTGCACCCCACCCGTAGTGTATGTTAAGAAGTAAAAATGATTTGCCTGAAGATGATAGATTGGGAAATACTATTTCCGTCCCGCTATTTCCGGCATACTTTATTTGGGCACGTAAATTAAGAAAGTAGATGATTAAGAATGAGATATGAGTAGATGATAAAGTATGAGAGAGAAGATGAGTGAGAGTATATGATAAGGTAAAAGAGAGAATATGGTAAAGTAAGAGAGAGAAGATGATAAAGTAAGAAAAAATAGGAGAGATAAGATGGTAAAGTATGAAAGAGATGATAGTTATTTCTAAATTAGGAAGTGTGCCAGAAATAGCGGTATGTCCATTTCGGGAAAGTGTGCCAGAAATAGCGGGACGGAGGTAGTATTAATCTAGTCAGTTCAGATAAGTTTAATACTGCTGGCGTAGGGAACAAATTTCTCCTTGATACAGTATTATAGCTTCTAATTGTCATTTTGACAGTTGGGTTTCCATTTTTAGGTGCTTGGAGCCTTTTGGTATTTGTGTTCAATAGAACGTGAAACGACGTGCTGGAAAAAAGCTTGTGGAGGTGTGTCTGCATGTATAGATGCTTCATTTCATTGTGGGGCTGACCCTAGAGGAACTGTACAAACTCTAAATGTAACGCCCCGACCCCCACGAAGGATCACAGAGGTCGAGCAGCTACGGAGGAATTTTATAAAACACGTTTTCATACCATCTTTGGAAAACTGGAATATTTTTCTATTTTAAAAGAAACACGTTATTTAATGCAACCCACACGAAGAAAATCAGATTGGTTTTTGCGTTTAATATGAACGGAAGCATATTGAGTCTTAAATTATGACAAAAGCATAATTATCTGAGTACAATTCTAAGAGTTTGCAAAATGTCATTTCATCAACCCCTCCTCAGCCCTTTTTCCGCCGCCCCTGCCGTTCAACCTGAAAATATTTTGAAAACAATTTAGGGTTGAGTACTAGTGTACCCAGTAGATAAGTGCGTTTTAAAAATAAAAGACAGTTTATCCAAGCAATACGTAATACAAGGAGGATTTTAAAAGAAACAACTCCCGGCATACAAAAACATTACAATGCGCGCATACATGTCACATTTAACCGTTACTCCTTACGGTGAGAACCCTAGCCCCTAGAATCGTAGTTCAGGGGGTCTCACTTAATTACTTGGGAACCCTAGCCCCTAAAGTCGTAACTCAGGGGGTCCCACTTACTTTCCCGGGAACCCTGGCCCCTAAAGTCGTAACTCAGGGGGGCCCGTATCTTGGTTAGCACTTAGTGGGGATCAGTCCACTAGTAACTAACTACGTGTACACAATCATTGATTAATGTTTTAGATTAATTAAGGATCTCGATCGATCTCAGGAGCATTAAACAGTATAAATGCACAAAATCTTTCATGGATAAACAGTAATTTACAGAGCTCATTAACTCAAAATAACTTTTACGAAAATATTACCCACCTCGAATTTTCACCGAATTGATTTATGCGAAATCTTGTCACCGAGGCTATAGCTCTTCCACGATAGGTCTTATAACGATATCCTAAACTTTAGCGTCTTGATCAAGCAGCGAGTGTACAATTCATGATCTATAAGCGATACCTAATAGTTATTAGGCTAAAACAATATCGTAGCTTTAATCCGTTAAACTCGTGCAGAAAGCCTATTTTGTAATAATTCCACAGACCACGGTTTCACTCCATAAATTCTAATATTCCATGTATATCATCCTTAATGAGTCTAGTTTATACTGGAATTGGTTTCGTAACAAAATAATCAATATCCTAGAAGTTATCACCTAAACAGTGCTCACTGTTCAAACAGGGGCAGCTTCTGCCCTACTATAGTTTAGCTAACAATTGTGGGGCCAAACGTATTCTAAAAATTATGAGATTCAATAAAAGTTTAGGGGACATGCATGCAAATGTCATATCAAAATTTCACTCAAGATTGATAAGTGACGGATTCAGGAAAGACAGAAATTTTCACCAAAATCATCTGTATCGAAAGCATGTTTCCGATTGACAATTGAAAGTTTATAATATACTGCTTTTACATGCATGGTTTAAAAATACAAAATAAATATTTTCAAAAGTCCCTATGTGTAAAGAACATTTAGAAAAAAGGAATCAAGTTAAAATCATTTTTTGGAGTGAGATATAAATGTTTTACTCAGCTCTATCCAGCATGCATGATTTTTCGGCAGTATGCATTAACAAATTTATTTAAAATATAAAAACATGTCCAAAAATTACCAAATTTTACAGAGATCTTAAAAACATTCTAAAGTTTGTCTATATAATTTTTACGGAATTATTCAAGTGTCAAAAGGTTGTATTTTTGGTCATGGAAAATCACGGCAGAGCAGGGAATTTCAGGACAGCTACTGTCTTAACACAAATTTATCAAAATCGCACCATGCATTCAATCCAGAACACCTATAACTTCTTAATTGAAACAATTACCGTTCTTAGGATAACATAAAGTTGGTTAGAGTCTTTGCATGCAACATGCATGAACTTAATTTGGAGTCGATCATGCGAAGAGAAAATTGAAAGAGATAAGTATTTCAAGATTCATTTCTTAATTTGCAGATCTACACATGCACTCAATAGATTTAGATCCAACCTGTTACTTCTCTTTATCCTACGCATTCACCACCCCTTTCTAATACAAAAGCGTTAAACACAACAGATGGTAGTAGTAAGAGATTGAATAGGTTTGACATAATCCTCTACACCCATAGATCTAAACATACAATTACTTTTTATCTATTCTTGTACTCTTAATTACCCCTCCAATTCTTCTATTTCACAAAAAGAATGAAATCAGCTCTATATTCTCCCCCAAGTAAACGAAGCTCACAAGAAAAGTTTAAGGGAACAAACACATACAAATGGAGGAATCAAGATTGAGAAAGAAAGAAAATCCTTACCTGAGGATCTGCACACCTAAACCGAGTTTGCTTTAAGCCTTTAACTGGAGTGAAAGTCTAATAAGTTGGTTTGAGTAGGGAATTGTCTTTATAAGCCAAATCTAGGTTGGTCATTGAATAAAGTTGTAATAATAATAGCCTAGAACTCTAGCTAATAACCTACCTCTTCTGCATGTATGGCACGTAAGGAAATGTGTTTCCTTTCAATCATTAACTTACTTCCCACATCTTTGAAAGTTAAGAATTAAAAATATATATATAGATACCTACAACTACCCATCACACGGCACTATAATTTGATAAGGGAGATGACATGCTTTTTGTAGTATAGATGCATTCCCATTCGTGATTATTAAATTACAAGGAAGAAAGTGCTTTAATCCTATTATACCTATGGAATTACAGAAACGTATACTCCCAACAAGTTACTTTATATAATCATAAGGTGATATTCATAATACATGGTACTAAATTGCACTCACAACCTCTATTAGTATAATGGTATAATTGGAGCTAGAAATTTTTGTAGAATTTTCTTAGGTTAGTACGAAATATATATTACTATTATTATAATATAGAGAAATAGAAATAAATTACTAAATAGAAAATGCGGAATTTAAGGGTTATTACACTAAAGGACTCATGTCCTATACAGCCTGCTAATGCAACACTTTTTGACTTTGGTATATTCCTTGATGCCCTTCAATCTGGTGTTGTTGGATCAAGAGACTTCCCTCAGAAGTTCTTTTATTGTTTCTGGTGGGGTCTGCAGAATTTAAGGTATCTACCTCGGATTGAATCTAGTTGAATGGTTATGGCTTTATGGTTTACTAGTGGATATTTTCTTTATAGAGTTTCTAACCCAGTGCATGATTTTCTGTTTTGTCTATTATTGCAGTTCCCTTGGCCAGAACCTTCACACGAGTACTTATGTCTGGGAAATTTGCTTTGCAGTTTTTATATCTATATCTGGCTTGGTGCTATTCTCTTTTCTCATTGGAAATATGCAGGTTTGTGAATTGCTTTTCAATTGATGAACTTGTGAGTTAGGGAACTGCAATCTCCTTAGATGATTAAAACAGCCATGACTGTTCTTTAATTGCTAATAGTGACAGTGTTTGAAATATGACTTTGTTTGTTGGAGGCTCTAATGAACTGTAACTCTTTGTTTCACTTCACAGACTTATCTGCAGTCTACAACTCCAAGATTAGAGGAGATGAGGGTGAAGAGACGAGATGCAGAGCAATGGATGTCTCACCGTTTACTACCGGATAATTTAAAGGAGCGGATCAGAAGATATGAGCAATATAAATGGCAAGAAACTAGGGGTGTTGATGAAGAGAATCTTATCCGGAATCTTCCCAAGGACCTCAGAAGAGACATAAAACAACATCTCTGTCTGGATTTACTGAAGAGGGTGAGTGTTTTTCCCAAACCCATTTGCTAAAATATGTAACTTCCAATGCAATTGTGAATTTCTTCGATTATTACTGTTCGCCTTATTGTAAAACTGGCAAGTGATACTGAAAGCTGCTATTATTCAGGTGCCACTCTTTGAGAAAATGGATGATCAACTATTGGATGCAATGTGTGACTGTCTTAAACCAGTTCTTTACACTGAGGACAGTTATATTGTCCGAGAGGGCGATCCAGTCGACGAAATGCTGTTCATCATGCGAGGCAAGTTGTTCACTGTGACCACTAATGGAGGAAGGACTGGTTTCTTCAACTCCGAGTATCTAAAAGCAGGGGACTTTTGTGGTGAAGAGCTCCTAACTTGGGCTCTGGACCCACATTCATCTTCTAATCTACCCATCTCCACCAGAACCGTGCAAGCCCTTTCAGAAGTCGAAGCCTTTGCTCTCATGGCTGATGATTTGAAGTTTGTGGCATCTCAATTCCGACGATTGCATAGTAAACAGCTACGCCATACTTTTAGGTTCTACTCGCAGCAGTGGAGAACGTGGGCAGCTTGCTTTATACAGGCAGCGTGGCGCCGTTATTGTAGGAAGAAGCTTGAAGAATCTCTTCGCGAAGAAGAGAATCGGTTGCAAGATGCTTTGGCGAGAGGTGGGAGCAGCTCACCCAGTCTGGGTGCTACCATTTACGCATCTAGATTTGCGGCTAACGCACTTCGTGCTTTGAGACGAAATCGTACAAGAAAGACGAGGATGCCGGAGAGGGTAGCCCCGAGATTGCTTCAGAAACCGGCTGAACCAGATTTCACTGACGAAGACAAATAAGTCTTATGATTCTTTCATGTAATTGTAATATATGATCTTCCTTTCTCTGTTACGAGTCATGGTCCGTACATAAAGCTTTGATAAATTTACTTTGTGCAGTATGATATCAATAGCACGTACTTTCTATCTGAAATCTAAAATATCTTATAGCTGACTAACTAAAACGAAATACTGCTTTCAAGAGAGTTCTACATTTTTACATGAGAGAGAGAGAGAGAGAGAGAGAGAGAGAGAAGAGATTGAAGGCATCAAGCTAGGATAACCAAGAGGATAACAAAAGAGGCTTTAATTCTGCTTTTGCTTTTGTGTGTTGGCTATTTAAAATGGTATCAAGAGTGCATGCAGCTTTTGCAATATGTTCACCTTTGTTCAGCATCACGCAGCTGGCCCTGCATTTTAGAAAAGCGGCAATTGCTTCTATTCAGATTCAAGCAGAAGCAGGGAAAAAAATAATCTTTCCCAACAAAGCATAATCTTTTCCAACCAATATTCAAATTACTACATACCTCCTTCCATTGGTTGCATCTGTAATTTCTGCTCTACTAGGCACCCCGGTTTTAACAAGCGATTCCAGAACCTGCGTAGCTAAAATTACAGGTAGATGGGCGGCACTGCAGATGGACAGAATTTCTTCCTGTATATCAGCAAGCTTTTCCCATCCGCATTCCACTGCAAGATCTCCTCTAGCTATCATCACTCCTAAGGGATTTGATGATTTCATGGCTTCCAGTATCAAGAGAGGCAATTTCTCAAATCCACCCTGCGTCTCAATTTTCAATACAACCCCCAACTTCGAGATTTTTCTTTTTGAGAGTTCTTGATTCAAGAGAACGATATCATGAACATCTCGGATGAATGAAATACCCACCATGTCAGCATGTGCAGCTACAAACTCGAGATCCATAAGGTCCTTTGAAGTGAGCCCTTCATAGCGGATATCACTATGGGGAATATTTATGGATTTTTCTGAACCCAGTTTAGTACCTTTAGGACCAGCATGAGTGATTGTTACAACTACTTCTGAAATGCTAGTTCCTTTAATAACTCCCCATATCTTCCCATCATCAAAAGCAATGGGGTCCCCGGGTTTTACTGAATCGAACAAGTAGCCAGAAGGGCAAGTTATCTTATGGGTGCCAACTTCTGAACAAGGTGTTGTATCCTGCTCGTCTGCACTATCTCGAGATATTACCAGCAAGTCACCAACTCTCAATCTAACAAATTGCTCTGTTGGAGGAACACTAGCCACAAATCCAACTGAAGATTTTCTTCTTTTGTCCTTGATATACAAAGCCGTTCCAGACTCGATATACGCTGTTTTGCTGCACTCGGCCATTAATCCAGCACCAGAAAAGACAGGGTACTTGCTTAAGATTCGAAAACTCCTCCCTTTTCCACGGGCATCAGTGAATCTCACAGAATCATCAACCTCCAGCTTACTGAGAAATTCTTGGCCATTTACTTGCAAAATAACATCAGGGTACAGGTGAGATGGTGGGGGGCCTGCTCCTTCTGGGCTTAGCCAAACTTTGGCTCCACGTATAATCCCACCAAGTGCATTCCTTTTGGGAGAGATTTTCACCACACATGGACCATCCTTCAGTCTTCCAGTTCGAAGCTTTGGTCCAGCCAAGTCCATGAGGATCCGACAAGGCTTCTCCAGAAGCCGAGAGCAACCCTTGACATTACTAATTATCTTACTCCATAAATCTGGGTTTCCATGTGCACAATTGATACGGAAGATGGTGGTCCCTGAATTGATGAGATCTGTTATGTGCTTATCATTTTCAGCTGCCTCTTGTCCAATTGTTACCATTATATGAGCCATTTTCTGGCTTTGAAGTTTCCCTAGAAGTAAGTCCCTATTAGAAGATGCTTTTCTCACCATTGCAGTCATTCCAAGGTCGACATTTTGATTGCCCAAGCTTTGATGAACAGGAAGCCCTTCACTGGAAACTTTTATTCCAAGGATAGAATCTGATCTTGAGCTAATGAGCATTTCAATACATCCAGAAAGACTTGAAAGAACATGTGTATTTACTGTCTCCAAATTCATAAGCCCAATAGAAGAAAGCTCTTCTTTGATCTGTTCTGTATCTAGGCTTTTCAATGCCAAATAGTGCAGCACATTTATAGCACTTGCTGAGTAATTTCTGTCAGTTATTAGGTCATACATGAGTTCAAGCACAATACAAAATATTTGGCTAGTTGATAAAGAATTGTGGAGTACCCCAAAACATAATGGGTTTAGCATGTATCAAATGCTTTTGGAAGGATCCTTAGCACAATTAGGGCCAACTTAATAAGATACTTGGAAAAAAGTAAAAGGATACAAGCAAAAAAGGAAATTCGTCACATTCAGCTTGCAAGAGAAAGGAAATATGTTAAGCTTACCGGTGACACATTTTAAGCCTTGATGCATTCCATTGTTCCATAGCTAAAATGTGCAAGTGAACTGCCTTCAGCTTATCCAGAATAGTCACTTGGGCTCCCTGTTTTTCAGCAATTTTTTGAAGATCAGTACTGGAATGCATTCTAGAGGCCACTCTTCCTTTTCTTGGCTCCTCAAGATGCACATCAGTCTCAGACGATACAAACAATTGATCATCAGATACATGGGTAGAGCTCTGTGTTTGTGAGTCCTCGCGTTCAGGTGGCATGCCATATGAAGCTCTTGGGGTTAGTTTGTATCGACCTTGCAGAAGCAATAGATGTTTCCCATAATCTGGACCTTTACTGCCAGAGTTCGATGGCAGAAATGAGGAGTTCCCATATAAGTTGACTGCTGAGAAATCTGGAAAGTTTGCCTGCACAGAAAGAGATAAAAAAAGGTGAGGATTTTCTAGTCTTAATGACCTTGCAAAACATCTTGATTGAACAAGGCCATCAATCATGTACAAGGTGACTCACATGATAAAAAAGTGATGTCTGGTCAGCTATACAGCAAACTGAAACTGCTCCTGTGATCATCTTCTAATGCCTGCTAAACAATAAATCGTTAGCTCAACTAACTTGAAACAAATAAAGAAAAAAGAAACATAATTTCTTGTTACATCGTGGTTTAAATGGATTGACCTACATCAAAGAACAATTTATAAGCAAAAGGCCTTAAGTTCAAATTCTAACATATATCATCAAAAGTTCAATCGTACATGCTTGAGTCCACGCGTTGATTTTAGATTAAACGAACCACAAAACAGGCACCTAAGTAAGAAGAAATAGTAAAAAAAAATTCGTTTACGCACTAAATTAGAGATCTTATCCAACATCCCTAAAAAAGCATTATTTATCACATGCCGTTTTTAATATGCTAGTTTCTTTTTAGGGTTTTCAAATACATAATATTCAAGTCCATTTCATCTAAAAAATAATCAAAACCAAGAAATAGGTCGGAATAAAGCCATAAATCATTACAAGAAAAAATCTGAAACGAAATTCAATATTTTGCACGAGCAAGCGAAAGCACGAAAAGAAAAGTACCGATACGAAGCTGGTGGAAAAATGAAATGATTCAGCGCGATGTAATCGAGCCGCGAAATCTTATATCAGCAACAGATTTTCTTCAGGATTTGAGCAACGTTTCAGTAGAAATTTTCTGATGAAAAAGAAAATGTTAAAAGGGGAAGAGAAGGAGAGGATGGGAGTGTGGAGGGAGCGTGCCTGATTCTTATCGTTGTCATATAATAATTGGAATCTCCACAAACGCGAAATACACAATTCAAGTAGCGTTTTCAAGGTCGAATTTATGGCCACATATTTTATTATTAAAAATATAAACCTCAAAATTTTAAATTAAGCTAATTAATAATCGTCCCATATTCGGGTATGCTGAAGTTGAAACGGAGCCCCGCTTCTCCTTACACGTCACTCGTCAACTACTATATTCTACACATATATTTAAATAAAATAAATAAATAAAGAAAGAAATAAGAGTTATTTAAACCACAAACGACACCATTTTTAATCATCAACAAGACTTATCCATGTAAGCATTTTGATCTCCACTCAAATTCAGGGTGATTTATCAACAACTTGAAAGATTCTATATTTAGGCAGACACTTCAAAAATTATATACAAAATCATAATTTAAACTAATATTCCTTTAAATAGTATTTTGAAGAAAAGGAAGTAAATATGCTTTTGCTCGTCATAAACAAAAGTTAAAATCCAAATGGCTTAGAACCAGCCATAAGTTATAGCATATCAAGATTACATTGAAATAGACTCCAGAATAACTGATAGCAAGCAACCACAAATCTGCCACAACCAAATTCGAAAATCCATACCAACACATACGTATTATTCCCATATATACTAAATGTTAGAAGTCAACAATTGTAAATGTTGTAGTAAATAAAGCAGAGACAGACCATCCATCCGTTTAATAAATATATGCTTGATCAACCCCGCAGAGTTTCCACCTCCCTCCTCAGGAAAGATGGCAATGCAAAGGCAGCTCTATGAATCTGCCACTCATACGCAAACCATAACTCGGTGTATTTCCAAGAATATACAGAAAATCAAAGAAGAGAACCCCAGTGTTGGAAAATTTCTAGCATAAAGCAAAATACCTCAGAGTTGTAAAATTTGAGTTCCCTTCTGTAGTCAAGTGCGCCGTCCAGTTTATCAATAGGGTTGATAGGATGTGCAAAATCAACAGGTGGCCCCTCCGTTGAGCATAACACAAATCCAATAACGCCACTGATATCCAGAAAGAGGAACGATTATTAAAGCACCAACTTATAGATCATTACATGTTAATGAAAAAGCACAGAATCTAAAACTATATACAACTTATTTGGTGAACAGGCTCAATTTGTAATAGGATAGCAGAGTGCACACACTTTATTTAGTATTCAAAAGATAAATATCCAATCTGAGAACTTGTTGTAAGAGTTATTCGAACGAGTGGCAAACTTTTACCTTGGATATGTAGGGACACTAGCCCATGCATAATGGACAGAACCCTTAAAAATGTCTTGACATATTGATAACATGTCTTGAATCAGATGTGTGTGAAGCCACATACTTTCTGCCATATTACAAAGGACACCACCGGGCCTCAATGCTCTGGCAATGGTCGCAAAAAAGGGCCTCTCCACAAGCTCTTGTGCAGGACCTGAGCAGTCAAAAAACCGTATATAATATGCTACTTGTGGTAGACTTCGAATAAGAGCCTCCTGGTATGAAAAGCAAGCAAATTGAGGGAGGAAAATAATAGTTTTTCTTTTTCCAAATTAAAAATAACAATATGGTGGAAAATCCAACAGATACAGGCTATTTAATACTTAAGCTCAACACATGCAGTACAAGAGGAGATTAAAAAAACAACTCTAGAAAAGAATTTCCCAATTACAAGTCTACTGAAGTTAATCGGACATAAATGAAACAGATATTGAAGTAGTCAACTGATGAAAATGTTTTGATTGTTAAGAAAAAATATTATGTTGAGTCTTTGACCATAATCAGTTTGCAATTTGACCTCTCATATACAAGTATCTATTATATCCAATAGAGATTTCATTCTCGACAGATGTATTTTAACATGAAAATTAGAGTTTGATAAATTCAGGTTAAAACATGCAGGAGGAAACACGTATGTTCTCATTAACAGTTAATCACATCATCCAACAAATTAGAAAAGCTTAATTGGCAGCAACTTAAATTATGTATGGAAATTGTACATTAAGAATTGCACAAGTAAAAATTCAAATAAAGCAATCATCCATGCGGGTTAAAATTTGCCAGTAGCACACGTACCCACGGGGTCTGATGAATCAACAATAATTGCATCATATTTCCCTTCTGGAGCATGCTTTAGAAATTCAATAGCTGTCAAATAAAAAATATAACAAAGTTCAAAATTATTAACCATGCATCTCGAAAATAAGACAAACAAGGTAAATAAAATTATCCAAGGAAATGCAATTTTGAGTTCAAACTCAAGAATAAAAGCAAAGATCAGCATATGTATCCAAAAAACAAAATATCAATTTTAGGCTTCAAGTTGCTTATGGACATGTTTGCTTGAAGCAACTTAAAACTTATCAATAATGAAGGGTGGTTTAACCCACTTACCCAATTGAATTGCAGGTTCGCATTTGTAGATTCAAAACTAAAAATTGAATAAGAAAAGGCAGGGGGGAAAAAAAGGTTTGATAACCTGACAGGGGATATCTTAGTTATATTTGAAAATAATGGCACACACTTTGAAAAGCCACGAGTATATGAAGATATGATGTAGAACTTAGAGTCATACCATCACCAACATGAAGGTGCACACGAGGATCATCAAAACCAATAGCTAATTCTGGAAAAAATTTCTTGCTTACCTGTTAAATGTTAATTTAAGAATAATAAATATCAGCAATTAAGCATCACATAGACAAATCATTTAAAGATATGGACAAGATTGATTGCTCACATCTATGACCATTTTATCTATTTCACAAATATCAATTAACTGCACAGAGCTATGACGGGCAATTTCTCGAAGGACGCCACCATCACCACCACCTACCACCAGAACCTGCATTCCCAAATTGGACATATGAAAACCTATATAACAGAAGAAGGTATTAATCCTGCCTAATATGCAGGTAAAATACCGATAGAGTTGAAATAAAAATAAACATACTCCAGAAAGACATGCACTAGAAACCATTTCCATCAGGGCTGTTTAAGTGCTAATCTTACATAAGCAACACATTGATTTTAACAGCATAACATCTGTTTATGGTTCACTGTTTAAAAGTGGAAAAAGAAGAAACTGCAGTTCATCATAAAAATAGGGTATTCAAAGACAAAATAAGATCAAAGAACAGAAACCAGTTAAGCCCATTTGATTGCTTGTTGAGATGACAACCAACAAGTGCAGAAGACACTTGTAGCTTGAAGAACAAAAATCAGAGTCAGCTTAAAGTCATAGGAAAAAGTCTAAAGGCACCAGTTGTTTCCCAAAGCTCGAAGGAAATGGAAATGGGTTTCAAGTGAAGAAGTTGAATAAAGTCCATCAAGATACTTGAGCAGACAAAGTATTCAGAAAATTACATTTTTTGGTGATTCAATTGAACAAAGGGGGAGATGGGTTATCATTTCCTGGTAGGCACATTCATCTTTTTCAGTCAACTGAACAATGCCATCTAGCACAAGAACCCTTCCGTATGCTGACGACTGCAATGAAAATACGAAGTGTACTTAAGTTAGTGTGGGAAATTAAATATGAGTGATGGATAATAGAATTGCAACTGATAGAGAAAAATATTAATACAAGAACACAAAGTAAAAGATGAAGAACCTGGAAAACCAAAACTTCCTGATAGTTTGAAGTATCCTTGAACAACATCTTTTCGACTTTTAGCGAATGCGACTCTCCTAAAAAGGACAGGAGATTAATACTTTTGGAAATATAATACCAAGACTTCCTTTCACCATCAGTGAACATTCGTTTTAAGAGCCAAAGCCAAATCATTAGAACAACTAGAAAGAACTCTTTCTACACAATGATATGCTAGCTTCAAATATTTAAAGATCTGGTTGGTAGTTGGAATGCAGCGGTCAACTGTGTCTATGTTCATATAAATTCAAGGTAAAACATCAAAGTAGATATGCAGAGCTTTTCCATTCAAGCAAGTCCACGAATCCAAATATAACACAAATTCACCTAACAGTGTTTGAATTCGAATAAGGGCATTATACCTGGCCACATTGGGTTGTTAAAATATACTTCATTCACAGATGCATCTGCAGTAAAAAAAATATTACTAAGTCATTAGCCCATTGGAAACAGAGAACAAAAGCTAAAAAATTATAGGTGTAGATTGAAAAGAACAAGTTATCCTTTAAAACACAGAATAAACATGTTCTGCATACCAGAGGATGACCGAACTTCAGATAACCATCCAGAAACAACTGTTGAATGGCATTTGGCTTCTAGCTCAGGCACACATGCCCTTGCTTTCAAGCAACACGAGGGGATATGGACGGCCTTGCCAGAACCATTGTCACTACTCTCCCTCCCATCCGTAGTCCTCTGGCCTTCCAAACCTCTTTCTGCGCCGCACTCCATATATTATCCTTTTCTCCTGTGGATCCAGTCTCTGATCACAAATATAATATCCCAAGTTAGACATTAACAGAACTCCATAAGCATGAACCTAAACCTTAAAAAGTATGAGTGACAACTGATCACAACGGAGTTCAGGACCAGATAAGAAGAAAAGGCTTGAATTGAAGACAGGCACAATACCAATATCAGGCCATACATAACAAGAAACATAATTGGAATCACACAAAAGAAAAAAAAATGCATATCCAAGTACCATCTAACACTAAAAATGACAGGGCCGCAACTAGAAATTACTATAGCAAAACAGATATGGTAATACAACTAGCCAAATTAAAGAAATAAATACTCCTTCCAAGATCTTCAAATATAAAAGCCAAGAAAACATGAGTCCCATGGAACGCATAAATATTATGTCCACCAGCAGAACATGAGAGCAAGTTCAAGCTAACAAAACTATTTTTTAAGGAATCTGATTGAAAGTACGTGTCCCAACTTGATTGAAAGTACGAAAAAACAAGTATCAGAAAAAAATAGTAAAACACCAATCCAACTTGATTCCTTCTTGTTATAAAAAAATTAAATTCAATCAACGTCTAATTGTAACAATTTAACCCAAAAATATATGCATACGCGCTAAAAGTACGTGTCAACTAAATGGAATTTTGTTGCCGAATTGTTAATGAAAATGCTCGATTTGCTATCATATTTAGATCAATCCGTAGATTAAAGTTTCTCATGGTGCAAAGAAAACTAACAGTTTCAACCAATCACCTAAAAATGAAAAATCACAGCGGTAAAAAGCTGTATCTTGGATTATAAAGCATAATGTACTAACGAAGTATAAAAGATCGCAAACTGTGTCCCAACTCCTTTCTTTAACGAGATCCCAAATCCCAAGCCCTCCATCTAAATTCAAAAGCTGTCCTAGGGTTTTCGAAAATTCCTGGAAATTTTTCAACCCCTACAAAATAATGGAGGAGAATTATCCCCATTTGAGGTGCATTCTGAGAGAGAGAACTTGAAGAATCACGTCAATACCTGTCGCCAGCGTCGATTAGAAGAAAAAAAAAAAGAACGAGAAAATGGCAGGGAGAAGCAGATGAATAAATTGCTGAAGCATAACAATATTGATGGCAGAGAATGCGATTGAAACCTTCACTGTTTTCCTCTCCAGCTTCAGTCCGTGCGTTATTTTTGGAGAAGAATGGAAGTGATGATGGAAAAAGATTGCAAATAACGCAACGTCTATTTATTGAGCCCTCTTCCCACCAGAAAGGGGTTCTCCAATTATTTAGAATTTGTAAAAAAGTAAAAAAGAACGAAAAGAATTACACGTAGTGGATTTTAGTTAATTATATTTTGTATTAATGTCTCACTTGCTTTTTTTGGTTGTCCCATTATTTATGTCTCATACCAAATAAGGAAATAAATGAGTGGATCACAATCAATCTAAGCAAATGGACCCCACCCCTTTATACTTTTACACCACAACTTTACCTCTTTACCTCCACTATCTTAATTACCGTGCTCAGTCCTAATGAGACATAAATAATGGGACGGAGGGAGTATTTAGTAATTGTATTCAATATTGTATAGTTAAATCTCGATAAAATAATAACTTTAGAACCGAGAAAAATATTCATTTAACGAGGTTATTACTTTATCGAATATTATTTTAATTTATTGGCCCATATCGAGATCAGAATAAATTATTATTTTAGCGAGATTATTATTTTATCGAATATTACTTTATCAAGGTTTAACTGTACGTCAACTTAATTTTATAAAGTTAAAGGTTGTACTTATACGAAGTAACATATGACTTATCACTATAATTCATGTTGCATCATCACAAATATTTAATAATCAGGTAACTCGATGTGAACTACCGGTTGTCATAAAACATAGATTTTTTTATATTAAAACTCTTTTAAAAATTGAAAAGAATTAGGTTAGAACAAAAATGTAGCAATCATATTGACATAAAAATATAATCTTGGAAGGTTGTGCTGATGAGTGTGATATCATGATATCATACTTATGATTTTAAGTAGAAAGTATAATATAGTTTATTCCCAATTGGTCAAAAAGAGATCGTGGCATGATGAAAATGAAAAGGATAAGACATTTGCACTTTTAAAGGAACTCTAAAGTAAAAATTTATGAGCTCAAAACAAAGGGACGTTTTACCTGCAAAGTAATTGCAATTACAACTCAATTATAACCCACAAATAGTTATAAAAAATAAACACCTGACAAGCCCAATAATTAGCAAATATAGCACGTCACAAGCCCAGGTACCGTAGGTGGCGAGTCACTTCAGATAATTAGTGGGGAGGAAGTCTAATGAGTATGGGTATAAATTATAGGTAACACGTATTTTAGTCATGATCCATTCAAATTTTGTTTCAAGCCGACAATAATGCGTAAAAATAAAGCTAATGTTATACCACAGATAGTGCACTCAGAAATCTTCGTTCTAAGGTGGTTAAACTCTCTTGTGTAGTTTGTAGGTTATTGCACAGGAACGAGGTTTATCTAGTACGCACTTCGGTAGCTACTGCGGATATTTTCGTTAGTTCGATACGTTTTGCAAGTTATTTCATATTTTATTCACTACATACTTCTTCGAGTAGTAACGATGGATTTAATATTAAAGAAAAAAACTTGTCCACTAGGCCTGGGCTCCTCCTCCAGTTATGCCTTTATTGGGGTCCAATTAGTTAATGGGTTTCAATTTGCGATGATAGACGAATAAACGACCTAATACTATATACTATATATATATTTAAAAGAAAGCTCATAGATTTTGATAATTAATAATTCATGATTGCTTATAAATTTGGCAAATTTTGGCTATATAATCTCAAATGTTTGACTTTTGCTTAAACTGATTTTCAATTCGAATTTTTTGAACAAATTGATCTATCCATAAAATTTTATGTCTTAAAAAAATATTAAAATATATGATAAATGTAGTATCGAAATGAAATTTCAAATTACCAATTCGGCAAATATTTTTGCCCGAAATTTTATTGAGACCAACTTGACCAATATTTTACACAATTTTTTATTGAGATCAATTCGACCAGTATTTTTTGACCAAATTTCTTATGAATTAATTATGGTAAAAATATATTTGTGTTATAAACTATATGAAATGAGAGAATAATAAAGAAGACATAAAATAGATGTGTATTATTATGAGGGTGGAGACCTCTATTTATAGAGTACAAGATGGGCTCATGGACTTTTATGGTTTACATGGTCATCACAATATATGGTAAGTATATATAAAATATATTTACAACACTCCCCCTTGATTGACCATCTCTAAAAGAAACTGCTGTCCCGTTAAACCTTGCCAGAAAAACCCATTGGGATAAAAACTGGATGAAGGAAAAAGAGTACAGCTGCTCCACCTCAATATAGTCATTCTTCATCCTTAAGTCGGCGCATATCGATCATGTGTAACAACTTCTTGAATGTTGACATTGGTAATGTCTTTGTAAAAGAACCTGCTAGATTGTCACTTTAGCGAATTTGCTGGATGTTGATGCCGCCACTCTTTTTTAGATCATGTGTTGCATTGACTCTTTTATGAATCAATCTCAATGACTCATTTTCTCGTGTGTTGCATTGGATGCCTTGTTAAAAACCTTAACTAAAAAAACCCTTTGGGAAAAAACTTAGAAAGGAAAAAAGAGTACAACCATTTGACATTCAGGGTCATTTGACATTTAGGAGTCAGTCTAATCTTCAAGATTATTTGCAATTTGTTACTCCCCTCAAGATAACAATTTTCAAGGTTATCTCTAAGGTCTACACTAATATGTGCAACACAAGTTTAATTTGTCACAGCCCGATTTTTCGGTAAAGGGCGTGTGACCCAGTGTAGTACAATACGAATAGATAAATCAAGAATTCATGATTTTAAATAATATTACAAAGTAGTACGAGAAATATGAAATTATAATATTTCATAAATTCCAAGACGGTTAAAAATGTGATAAGTCTCCGATCACAAATAAAGCAATAACTGATAATAAAGATAGGTTCTGAGTCGCAATAAACAAAAGGGTTACATTCCTCGAATTGGGCAAAAACCATTAAGCACTGCGGAATTTAATTTATTTGACAGCAACCCTTTCCTCGGCTCCGTCCGTCAGTAGTAACCGCCAACCTGAAAATGGTTTTGAAAAAATATTTGGGCTGAGTACTAGTGTACTCAGTGGGCGAGCATTTAATAAAGCATTTTACAAAATCTACAGTTACCCAGAGCATAAAGTATGACTTAGGAGGTTTTAAAACGAAAAGAACTCCTAAGTATACGAAAGCATTTTTCCTATCTTTTTGCGCGCGCGTGCAGCGTTTTTTTAGTTACTCTTGCGATCCCGGAACACATCATGTCGGATCCACTTTCATTGCGATCCCGGAACGTATCCTCTTCGGATCCAATTTCATCTAGGGTCTCGAGCCGTTACTCAGTGTACCTTTTTCAACTTTGGATATCGGGTCTTTCTCCAGATAATCCCTTATAAAAGTTAGTGTACAGTGGAGATCAACTCACTGCACAACTAACGGGGGGTGTACACAATTCCAATCTGACGTGTTAGGTCAGAACAAGAATCTCGATCGACCATACAAGAGCATTAAACTTAATCGAACGCGGATAAAACATTTCAATGGATAACAACATTTCATATAATTTAAGAGCTTATTAACTCAAAGATAAGTTTAGAGGAAAGTATAACCCACCTCGTGGCGTGATATTATTATCCGCAGCTTTTTCCGAGGTTACCGCCTTCCTCAGAGGGTCCTAAAATAGAGACCTAATTTCGGTTAGGGTAAATCCCAAAGTCCTAGAATTTTATTGAATTCTAGACCACAAAGTTTGTCTCTAGCAATTATGATTTTCGGTTACGAATGGTGGATTTTATTTCGCTATTTTCTTTGAAAAATATAAAATTCATTTTTTTAAAAATCTTGCCCGGATACATCCCGTTCACATATTCATAGCATTCTCTCTTCATTCGGTAAATAATTTTTGACTTTGGTATTTGAAGGGATATTTGAGAAAATGTTATATTGGAAGTGATTTTTGCGGCAACTTCTGGCTTTATTTACGGACGATCCGACCGTCGGTCTTTGACGAAAATTCACGTTTAGAAATGGTCTCAACGTGCTGCCTTGGTTTCGGCAAGCAGCTCGACGGCTGAACTTTGCGGCTTCGTATCTCCTCCTCCTCAGTTCCGAAAAATACGTGAAGCGTCTCTTTGGAAAGCCAACGAGAAGGGCTTTCCAACGGTGTGAGTTTCGATAGGTATTAATCGGTTTTAGGGTGATTGGGAGTTGTTTGAAAATGGCCGGTTCCTTTCCCGCAGCACAGGGGGCAGTTCGGGGGGGGGTTGATTTCGACAGCAAATAACTTATAGATTCGAGGTCCGATTTACGAACGGTTTGCGGCGTTGCAAAGTCAGTACGAAGGGCTTTCTTATGGTATTTAATTTTCTAAGTTCTTCATTAGATACGTGGTCTAGACAACTAGCTAAAGTCATCGCGTTACAAGGTGCAAGTGCAGATTTTAGAAAGAAGCAAGGCATTCTCTTAGACATTTCATCGAACATTTACTAGGCTACATATAAGCTGCGGTTTAACTTGATTAAATCGATGCAGTTACCATCCCAATTCCTTCAAGTGATAAGAGAGACATGGATAAACATATTCTCGTCTTAGAAACGTGGGAAAAACGTGAAGAAAGGGAAAAACGTGGGATATCATGGATTTAGTATTTTAGATGATCAATAACTCATCCCAAATTAAAACAACATTTCGACATATCATCGCATCCAAAATCTTATGAATCACACACGTACAACAAGAAAGCAGTTTATAGAGAAACAACATGGAAATTCTCAGCCGTAGTCAAAATACATCCCAAAATTCGGTATCGAAAAGAGGGAAAATGTAACAAAACGGGGAGAATTTGCCGGATTGTTAATCATTGTTGCTGGATCTTGTACTGAAACCTGGATCGAAAATATTGATTGAGAGAGATTAAGAGAGTTGAGTTGAGAGGGACGAGAGATAGAGAGAGGAAGAGAGTTATTAAGAGAGAGAGAGAGGGAGTTTAGGGAGAGAGCGAGAGTTAAGAGTTTGAGAGAAGATTAATTTAATTGATATCATAATCTTCTGCAAACATCCCTTACACATATTACCATAAACATATTTAAATATAAAACATAATAATTAAGGAAAACATAATAATTAAAGAAGTAGATCCACACTTTCCCACTTTCTCGCTCCGTAGTCCGAAAACATTCCTATTCGATGCCGATTTTATTACTCGGAGCAATCATTCCTTTTTTGTACCCGTTCCTTCCAGAACGGGGTGTGACAATACTCCCCTCTTTATGGAGTCTTGTCCTCAAGAATCGGCTGTTTGAAATCGCGAGGATTGTATTGCCTTTTAAAAGGATTCCCTCATTTTCTGCAACAGTGAGAGGGAAAGTTGGCGGAGACGAAATTGGGGCGGCAGTTGTCGGTGGTGGGCTGACTGGAGCAACAAGAGCTGCTGGTGGTGAAATTGAAATTGGCGGAGGCGAAGCTGCAGGCGGTGTCTGAACTGGGACGACGACTGTCGGCGGTGTGCTGACTGGCGTCGATGTTGTTGAGACCGGGGCAACGGCAGGAGGGGTTGCAACGGGGGCTGCTGCCGGAGCTTGGATAGTAGGCTTAGAAGGAGGACTGACGGTGGGAGTTGGTGGAGCAGGAGTCGCGGTGAGAGACTCGGTTGGGGGTGTGAAAATTTCAAAATACCATCCACCATTTTCCCTTTGACGAGCCTTCGATCTGCGAGTGTAATAATCAAACACTCTATTCATCTCCTTGACACAGCGAACAGTTTCTCGCTCGAAGGCCGCCTCAATCGATTGTTCGATTACCGTCAGTTGACGATCCGACCATCCCGCTCTAATCGCCTTCTGACGGAGTAGCCCATAGTCGCAGGAGCGTTGCTCTGATACCACTGTAACAAAACGGGGAGAATTTGCCGGATTGTTAATCATTGTTGCTGGATCTTGTACTGAAACTTGGATCGAAAATATTGATTGAGAGAGATTATGAGAGTTGAGTTGAGAGGGACGAGAGATAGAGAGAGGAAGAGAGTTATTAAGAGAGAGAGGGAGTTTAGGGAGAGAGCGAGAGTTAAAAGTTTGAGAGAAGATTAATTTCATTGATATCATAACTTTATGCAAACATTCTTTTATAACTACACATATTACCATAAATATATTTAAATATAAAATATAATAATTAAGGAAAACATAATAATTAAAGAAGTAAATCTACACTTTCCCACTTTCTCGCTCCGTAGCCCGAAAACATTCCTATTCGATGCCGATTTTATTACTCGGAGCAATCATTCATTTTTTGTACCCGTTCCTTCCAGAACGGGGTGTGACAGAAAATGGTATGTTTCATGGGAAAAGACTATTACCCCAGTTCCCTTCTTCTTCTTCCGACTTCAATCCCGATTTCCGACATCGTCCTTCCTCCTCCCGGTGGTAATTTTCGCGAAAATGAGAGTGAGATAGGGATAGTGCAGGGGTGTGAGTATAAAAAGGCAATAGCTCGTCTAGCTCTGCACCCTTTCGACGTTTCGTGTCTCTTCCTTGAGACAGACTTGGGCAGCAAGAGGAGGGAGGGAGAGGGTCGTCTGATTTTTGTCGTGGAGTCCGCCAATGGGAGGGAAATCTTTTCCTGGGGTGTGGTCTTCGGCCAATTGACGGTGTTGCAGCGTCATCATCTCAGGAGTAGGGAGATCGATCGACGATTTCTTGCGGTAGGGGTAGCGTGCGAGAGAGAGGGATAGGCGTGGGTTGGAGGAGATATGGAGGAGGTGGAGCGGATCTTTTCTTATGATTTTATTTTATTTTATTTTATTTTATTTTTTCATATCTTAAAAGATACATATATATATATATATATATATATATATATATATATATTCAATTAATTCCCGTATCAAAATTTGACTCAATTATACGTATTAAAAATTACGAGATACACATGTATACACATATATAAGAATAGGTGCCAATATAAAACTCGAAATTATCCGAAATGTCGTGAAACGCCCAAAATGCTCCGTAATTACTCGCGAACGCGTCGATAATTACATCTAATGAAATTGCGTTCTCGTTATGGATTTATTCAAAATTAATTATCGATTTCATTTATTAAAATATCCGGGGCATTACATAATTATTCTCATAGAGAACATCATGAAATATGTCAATATATCACTGCTCACATAAATAGACTAATATCACATTTGTCTCGAAAATAACAAAGGATGGTCAATACCATTTTAAATTCTCCAATTGCACATAAGTAAGAAACTTCTGGTCCTCTTCTTTGTTATCTTCTAAATGTCTAAATGAGTCTCTATCCATTTTAAGTGATTGAATCAACCATTAGATAGGCATGTGGATGCGATATAATAAAATCTCTTTAAAGACCTTTCAGGTAGGTCGAATAGCGTAACTCCATCAGTGAGATGCTCAATCTACGGGTCGAGACAATTATTAGTTCAATCCATGTCTTTTGATTCTAACTCCATCTTTAGGCATTAGTTGATTTCATCAAGTACTTTTGTACATAATGATTCACTTATCCACTTCTGGAAGAATTTGGAGTGATGTGTTCTAATTTTGTATTCCGCGGACTTCTTATCTCTTAGCACCAATAAATCTCTCACGTTTCTGGCGTCAATGAGAATTAATTGATTTATTTTGTCTATGAGAAACTTCAGTTCTTTCATGGTGCATATACAACAGGTATATGAGATTTTAGTCACTCCTTTTGTACTAAATAATTTGATGAACTTTTAGTTCAAAGTGTGTGAATATAAATAATTAATCCAACCAGATATTTGCGGCATTCTATCATTTATGTTTCATATCTCTCCTAATGCCGACAAGGATGTGAGTTGGATTATAAAATCAACATATCAATGAATAAAATAATCCATAATAATTTGCTCTATGTAAGTCATTAGGACGGAGTATACATATAAGTATTATGCTCTTTAGGAGTTTCAATTAAACTCAAGTCTTCATTTATGTACCCTTCTGTCAAGGAATACTCGTCGTTCTAATTATATGTAATATTTCAGCCCTTACAATGACGTTTGCAGTCTAATTGAAAGCATCTTTTTGACTTACATGCTTTGAGCAAGTTAAATCTTTCAGGGATCTTCTTATATATGTCACTATCTAGTGAATCATATTGATAGATATTTACTACATCCATAAAACGCGTAGCAAGTCTTTTGTGACATAAGTAGATTAATCAAATTTAAAATACAATGGCGTCTATTATGGGAGAGTACATAATTAATTCCCGGTCTTTGAGAGAAACATTGTGTTACGAGTATTGCCCTATATCTCGTAATTTTTCATTTCTCTTAGTAACAAAGACACATTTGTATCCTTCAGGGATATACCTTCCGAATTTTGGAACTACAGGTCCAAATATTTCCGGCTTTCTAGGGAATATTAATTCACCATGTATGACTTCTTTCATCTTTGACCAATTATTTCTATCTTGATAATCTCTTATAGATCGTCGTTGAGGATCCTCTTTTATCATTTCAAGAGTCATATTAAAAGGCAAAAATAATGTCGTGCGTCCACAACGATATTTGATCTCTCCAATATTTTGAGATCTCAGTATTTTTAGACGCTTGTAGTCCTTCAGGAACTTCATTTGATTGATTAATCATTATCGTCATTGTTTGGTTCATATGTTGTGCCCCTTTTCTTAGACACAAAATTTCTTTTAGAACCAATTGGTCGACCATATTTTTGACGAACTTTATATTCATTTGCTATCGTTTGTACTTGTCCTTCAGGACATTTATTATTGCGGGGGTATTTGCAGCAAATGTATGGCATTGTCACTTCTTATATATATACAAAACTTAAAAGCATCAAGAAGTTGGTTTGCAATCTTTTCCAAGTGAACCTTTCGACTTCTTGTTCACATTGATTACTTCGGGAATCCAAATGTGGCTATTTTGTTCTTGTTTTTTGTTAGATGTAGATTTCACATTGACTACTTCAGGAATCCAAATGTGACATATGTTCCACCTAATGTTGGGAACGTTATTTCATCATAATAACAATTTTCTTGTAAAACTCATATTTGTACGAACAAAAACCATTTTGAGTGTGGTCATGAGCAACTAATTGTTTAATCTCAATCACAAAGCCAAATAACATTAAATCATCTTCAAGAGGAACTTAGAGTTTAGTAAACTCACTAGCTTTACCAAGATAAATTTGCTTGAGGGAATTGAGTTCATTGTTTTTGAACTTCTAGTACTGACAAGTTCTACATTTCTTCTAGAAATCGAGCATTAAGATATTATTCAGGATCTCTCTGCAGCGCCCATATGTATTTTCAATTATGTTGCGCATCAAAGTTGCTTGCAGATGTCCAAACTTATTATGTCAAACCATATAGCTCTTTTGAACTTCCGGTTCAGGATATGTTTTGTCTCACTTATTTTTATGAATGTGTAATATATTCAAGGTGGTAGTGTGATAACTTTTCTTTTGTTAGCTTCTGGCTAAATACAAAAGAATCACTACATTCTTATATAATTTCAATATGGTATCCATTGTAACGGATATTTTTAAAACTTAGTATGTTTCTTCTAGACTTAATAGAGTAAGGGCAAACTTAATAATTGATTTAGTATCATTTGATAGAATGATACAACCTCTTCGGGAGCCTTTAATGATAATTGATGGACTAGATTTTAAAATCTCGCAATTTAGGATGCATATACTCGTATCAAGCTTTAGGGAGGACAAATAATTAATATTTTTATGCAATCCTGCTAGGATGTTTCGTTTCATTTTATTATTATCTCTCTTGTGCCTCTTATTGGCATCGATATCAAGAGTGCATTAATGTCAACAAGACATAAATTATCTTTTTCATTCAGGATTAACATATATTATTGAAAGTACGAGTTGCTATTTAAGAGCATTTAATATTCTTCTAGAATAGAAAATGATCTACTTTAGGAGCAAAAGTTGATGCATTTCCACAAATGTGTGATACTAATGTTAATATCACAATATGATCATTCTTCAAGAATGTAATTGTGCTACTTCCAGAGTAACAACTTAGTTTTATTCACAATAAATTGTGAATTTTGATATCTTCCGGATCTCACATCTATTCTTGAAAAGAAATTAATTCACAATAGGATGTTGGAAATGCAGTTGTCAAGCATAGAGGAGCTCTTACTACCACTCCATGTAATTAGATAATACTTTAAATTATAACTAATATTCTTCAAGAATATTAATTGTGCTACTTCAGGAGCAACAATTAAAGTATGGTTGCGATATATGATTCCGAAATGATAAGTTTTAATTGTTTCAAGAACGTGTAGAGTTAATTGTGCTACTTCAAGAACAACAATTAGAGGAACATATAACATTTGCCAAAATAAGAGGTTAGAATTGTTTTTCAAGAACATGTAGTATTATTCAGGATTACAAATTGTGCTACTTCAAGAGCAACAATTTTAGTCTATATTAAACTACTTCAGGCGAAAAGTTAAAATTTTCTATAAACTCAATTGTTCTTCAAGAACATATAGTGTTATTTGAGAATATCATTTGTGCTAATTCGGGAGCAATAATAATAACAATTCAAGAACCAAGATTTGCCATTAATAAGACAAAATATATGAATTGCTCATCAAAAACATGTAATATTCTTCAGGAATATTAATTGTGTGCCACTTTAGGAGCAATAAATTAAGATTATATGTATATATATATAGATATAATTATTATACAGTATGCAACAAAAGAAAATGAGCTATATAGTAAATACATAGATAATATTAATAACTTTTTAAGAGTCTGTAATATTCTTCAGGAATATTAACATATGCTACTTCTGGAGTAACAATTGAGTTATTTCAATAAGTTTGAATTGCTCTTCAAGAGCATATGATATTCTTCATGAATATGGATTGTGCTACTTCAGGAGCAACAATCTAGATTCGACATTAAATAAATATATAACAAACAAATAAATAAATAAAAGCGTAAAATACATGCTCTTCAAGAGCATGTAATATTCTTCGGGGATATTTGATTGTGCTACTTCTGGAGCAACAATTTAAGTTAAAAATATGATTTTGAATTGCTCTTCAAGAGCATTAATATTCTTCATGAATATGAATTGTGCTACTTCAGGAGCAAAAATTGCTATTTAACATTAGATAAACAAACAAACAAATAAATAAAATAAATAAAAACGTAAAATAAAAGCTCTTCAAGAGCATTTAATATTCTTCAAGAATATTGATTGTGCTACTTATGGAGCAACAAATCAAGTTGAAAATATATTTTGTAATTGCTCTTCAAAAGCATATAATATTCTTCAGGAATATAAATACATTGTATGAATTGCTCAGTATGTAATATTCTTTCGGAATATTATTATGTTGCTGCGGGAGCAATGTTTTAAGTAATATATAAATATAACATACTTTCTTTTATATTATGGGATCTACGGAATCTCGTATCATTTCTTGAAAAAGAAATCAAGTCATTAGACATGTTCTTCAAGAACATGTGATATTCTTCTGGAATATTCATGTATTGTGTCACTTCTGGGGCAACAACTATAACAATATATGATATCGAATAAATCTCTTAATTAAAACGGACCAATTGGGTTTCTCTCTAACATCACATAATAAATAATATAACAAAAATAAAATTGTTTGAATAAGCTTACAACAACAGAGATAGGAAGAAAATTGGATCGAAAGAAGATAAGTGAATGATTATTCATGCCATTACTTAATTGAAAGAAAACTTACGTACCTAAAAAATAAATTAACAAAGTGGAGTTAACTTTTTGGAGGAGACGCGTGCAGTACAATAATTTAGGGAAATTCGTGTGAAGATTTTGAAGAAGAACAATCGTGCTGATAACGTGTTATAAACTATATGAAATGAGAGAATAATAAAGAAGACATAAAATAGATATGTATTATTATGAGGGTGGAGAACTCTATTTATAGAGTACAAGATGAGGCTCACAATATATGGTAAGTATATATAAAATATATTTACAACAATTTGAGATTTTTATCGTAAATTTGGAAATTTTAAAGAAAATATCTTTGAGAATCTTTAAAAAATCTTTAAGAATTATATTTATTTAATTAATTCATAAAAAACATAGGTAAAAATATTCATCTAATTGGTTCTCAGTAAAATTTATGATAAATATATTGATCGAATTGATCATCCAAAAATTTTATTTCAAAACTACCCTTATCTTATTTGAATATTTTTTTATCAAAGATTTTGTTATTAACGGAAAACTTGGAAAAACCAGTTTCACCAAAAAATTTCGAATTGAGAACCTATTTGATAAAAAATTAAACCTTCGAAACCATTTTCGTATAATTTTAATTGATTGAAGTAGAATAATCACCTTTCTAACTTTAAAGTATGCTCTCATGGGGCGAAAGAGGATGATTTAATACTTTACAATTTACAAGTACGTCAACAAGTTGGTTGAGAATTTCTCAAATCCACCACAACTACACTGATGTTATCGTAGCTACCCCGACCCATTGCCAGCTCCGCCAACACCGCCGCCGCCACCGCAGAACGGCTTTCCGAGAAGGATGAGCTCCTCATGTAGCCGTCCAAACACCTCCTCACCACCCGGCATGCCACGTCATTAGAGACTACGTCCCATAGCCCGTCGCTCGCCAGTATCAAGAATTCATCCGCTTTACTCCTACTCATAACTCTCACTTCCGGATCCGTAATCACGAATGGCTTTAGATAATTATCACCTGCAAATTATATATATATATATATATATATATATATATATATATATATATATATATATATAGAGAGAGAGAGAGAGAGAGAGAGAGAGAGAGAGAGAGATAATGTAAGAATAATGCCAAGCGTATGTATATGAATACACTAGTGGCATTTAATTAAATATTTAAAATACCTATTGATCTTGAAGTGGCGAGGACACCAAGGACTCTATGACCATTCCAATTGATCACCTTCCCTCCAATAGCTTCAATTCTTTCTAGTTCATCAGCTCTATCAGGCTGCAATTCATTCATTTTCAATCATGTTAATTTTCCGAAATCAAGACGCGAAAATCACAATTTCATATGGATTTACTTCATTCTTGTATTTAATTTGTATTTACCTTATGATCATCGGAAATCTGTACGGCAACGCCGCCGCGGCATAGTACTGCCCTCGAATCGCCGCAATTCGCCACCACCACCTCCTCCTCCCCAACCACTGCAACGACGGCAGTCGACCCTGTCGACTCCACCGCCGCACCGCTCTTGTTTACTTCTTCGTCCATCTTCCTAAAACTCGCTGACATCACTCTATTCCAATGTATATCTTCACCTACATCATCTTCCACGGTCTCCGCCAACAACTTATGCAGCATCTCGCTGCAAGCGTGTGCCACGTGCCACCCACCGTGGCCGTCGTAAACTCCGTAAAAGTCGTAACACTTACCGCCTTTATTTAGAAACCCTAATTCCGCCGCCACCGCGTCCTCCATCTCGCTCCGACGACCGATAACCGATACCGTTCCGTGGGCCGGCCGCGTGACTTCTTCGATTGATTTTATACCTTTCTTAACACCGGATCTCTTTTTCCGGCGAAAGCTCTTCGATCTCGCCGATTCGCCATCATCCAAAACTACTCGACCGTTTTCGAACTCCGATAATCCACTCTGCCGACGGCAGCCAGCCTCCGGCGCCATGGATCCTTGCCTTAACCCGTCGTAAATCATATCTAATCAGTTTCACAAGATAGAAAGTGAAGAAGGAAGGAAGAGTAAAAAGATGCGAATGGAAACTGCTGCATGAGAAGATCACAACAACGTGGTTGAATTTGAGCCGGTTTGTGTTTAAATAAAACATTACTACGGTCGGGGCCACGTGGTAGGAACGCGGCGGTCAAGAAAAATAATGAGGCACCGAAACACGTGGGGTTTTCATATTGGGTGATTGGACACGTGGCCCGAGACTGTTCGTCTCAGTAGTTCGAATCTTCAAAGATAGAGGTGGCAGGAAAGTCCTTCGAATCTTATTCCTATTTCTCTCACCTCCGATATTTTTAATCCCAAGTTACGTACATAAAATCATCTCATTACTATATAAATTAAAAGAAATATTATTCTTTTTCATTTCAATTTTCCAATTTCTTTTCAATACAAAGATTAAGAAAATTATTAATTATATATATATATGAATAATAAAATAATATAGTCTATTAAGTTATATAGAATAATATTATATTTAAAAAAATCGATAATTAAAATGAGATAATTTGAAAAAAATACTAAGTAGGATAATTAAAATGAGATAATTTAAAAAAGTATAGTGGAGTATAATACTATCCCATTAGTTTATAAGATAGTTGATTACTATTGTGGACGGATAAAATTCATTAATTTATAATATGAATTCATTTTCATATTCACTAAGATAGAGTATTATAAATGGTAAATTTTACTCCCTCCGTCTCATTTTATTTTATTGATTTCATTTTTCTCTTTTGATTGTTGCATTTTATTGGTTTTATTTTCATTTTTAACTTAAATATTCCTCTTTCATATCTAGTAGATCTTATAATTTTATCTTATTTTTTATTTATAAATAAATATTTTTCTTAATTTTTATGGCAAAAAAATAAGACCCCGGATAAAGTATTTTTAATTTTCTTTGAAGAAAAGCGAAATTCGAACAATGGGTTAAATAGTTGGTTTGGTAAGCTGCGGTCTGTGGAAAGAGAGGGCACGTGGCGTGCAGAAAAAAGTATCTGTTGATAAGACGCATGGGAAGATTTGGGATGTTGACCGGTTGGGATTCCGAGTTGAAACGTGCAGTCCGTGTAAGACGTTGATTATTCAGATTCCCAAACTTTCCTTTTCTTGCAAACGATTATTAATTGAAGGCAGGCTTTACGTTTCCAATTTGAAGTTGTGGAAAATGTGACACCGTGCGTTTTACACAAGAGGGAGAGTTATTTGAATTCTTATTCCAATTTAATGATTTTCGGTTAGGAAATTGATTGAAATTGTAACCTAAACTTTATTATACCTAAACATATTAAATCTAAGGAAACCTTCATTTCTTTACGTCTGTCAAACCCTGTAACTATGGCATACTGGTTGAAAATGAGAAATATAACGTGAAAGGGACAAAAGGTAAGCAAATATTCCCAAAAATTTGCAAGGCAGACCTGATTATAATGATATAATAATTTGTTTGATTTTATGTATTTACATATTTCTATCTACAGAAAACATGATTTATATTTTCTGTACAAATCTTGCATTTTTTTTCTCTCTTCAATTTATAGCTAATAAAAATTTTAGAAGGATACTGATTCTTGAAGCCAGACTTAAAGAAACGAGCGACTTAAATAACACAACACGTCCCAAAAGGCCAAAACTGATATAAATTCACGGTTATATTGTCGGATCAATGAGTATACTACTACCACATTCACAAAATGGTTATTAGTTTAATAATTTTAGATCTAATTACAAGTTCAGTTCATACTAATACAATGGTCGAGCTACTCAGGGTCGTGGTGATCGATGTATCTCACCAATAAATCCTGCAAAATACTGAGATTTAATTTCAGTATAGTAAACAGGGTATCGAACATAGGGAAATGATATTAGTCAAAATAATTCTACTTATCTTCGGATTTTGGTTAGCAACCACGCAAGTTTTGAGATTTTATTAAACTAAGAATTAAGAAAAACTGAAAATAACATAAACGTATTAACTGGGTAATTAAGAGACAGGTCCAACAGAATATTCCACACACACATAATTCTGATCCTCGACACATAAGATTAATTAATCTTAAGAATCAAATAGTTATAGACCACCGTAATTAAACTAACACGATCCTTATTCCCACTTACTTAGTCGATAACCGCCATGATGGGTATTCAAACGATTACTTCCCTAATTTAGTTACAACCTACGTTGATGGAGAATCGATAGATTTAGCAACTAGACAACTTTGTGTGCTAAGGGGACCTAGTTTAGGAGCCTACTCGTATGATAAACATCTAATAATCTCCTATAGGTTTTAATTCAATTTTTCTAAGAATAATTTCACAACTTACCTAGCCTTATTCCATGAGAAACGATGGAAGTACTAAGTTTGCTACAGACTGCGCAACCTAGGGTGACTAATCATAAATTACTAGTTAGATTAAATAAACCAAAATTATCCTTGTAACGCCCCGACCTCCACGAAGTATCACAAAGGTCGAGTCGCTACGGAAGAATATTTTAAAATATATTTTCATACCCTTTATTGAAAATTTTGAAATATTTTTCTCTTTTAAAAGAAAACACTCCATTTAATGCAACTCACACGTAGGAGATCAGATTGATTTTTATGCATTTAATATATATACGGAAGCATATTGACTTTCGAAATATAACAAAACATAATTATCCATTTACAATACTAAGAGTGCAAAATGATCATGACAGAAACCCCATCCTCAGCCCTTTCTCCGTCGCCCCTGCCGCTCAACCTGAAAACATTTTGAAAACAATTTGGGGCTGAGTACTAGTGTACTCAGTGGGTAGAGCAGTTTAGAAAACGTTTAAAACAGTTTATCCATGCATGAGGTATGACTTGGAGGGTTTTAAAAAGGAAACTGCTCCAAGCATACAAAACATTATAGCGCGCGCATACATGTCACATTTAACCGTTACTCCTTACGGTGAGAACCATAGCCCCTAGAATCGTAGTTCAGGGGGTCTCACTTACTTATTTGGGAACCTTGACCCCTAAAGTCGTAACTCAGGGGGTCCCACTTACTTTCCCGGGAACCCTGGCCCCTAAAGTCGTAACTCAGGGGGTCCCGTATCTTGGTTAGCACTTAGTGGGGATCAGTCCACTAGTAACTAACTACGTGTACACAATCATTGATTAATGTTTTAGATTAATCAAGGATCTCGATCGATCTCAGGAGCATTAAACAGTATAAATGCACAAAAAAAACTTTCATGGATAAACAATAATTTACAGAGCTCATTAACTCAAAATAACTTTTACGAAAATATTACCCACCTCGAATTTTCACTGATTTGAGTTATACATATTCCCGACACCGGGGCTATAGCTCTTCCACAAAAGTTCCTACAACCATATTCTAAGTATTAACGACTTGATCTAGCAGCAAGCATACTCTTCATAACCTATGTAACGATATCTAATAGTCATTAGGTTAAAACAATGTCGTAGCTTTAATACGTTAAACTCGTGCAGAAAGCCTATTTTGTAAAAATTCCACAGACCACGGTTTCACTCCATAAATTCTAATATTCCATGTATATCATCCTTAATGAGTCTGGTTGTTATTGGAATTGGTTTCGTAACAAAATAATCAGTATTCTAGAAGTTATCACCAAAACAGTTCTCACTGTACGAACAAGGTCCGTTTCTGTCCAACTATACTTTAGCTACGATTTGTGGAACCAACACTGCTCTAAAAATTCTAATATTCACAAATGCCTAGGAAACATTCATAGAGATGACATATCAAATTTTCAAATCTTGTGGAAAAGTGATGGATTCAGAATATACAGATCATTTTTCACTCAAAACTGTTCCACAGAATGCAAGTCTTTGTTTAACCATGGAATTTTTGTAATAAACTGCTTTTACATGAATGGTTCAAAAATACCGAATAAATATTTTCATAAACAAATACGTGTTTAGAGTATTTAGGAAAAAGAATCAAGTCCATATCATTTTTTTGGAGTGAGATATAAATATTTTACTAATCTCTATCCCGGATGCATGGTTTCTCGGCAGAATAAAAGTGAAAATTCGTTAAAAATATAAATAATCGTCCAAAAATTACTAAAATTTGCAGAGAGCTTAAAAACATCATAAAGTTTGTCTCGATAAATTTTCTGAAATTTTTCAAGTAACAAAAGATCGAGTAATTGGCATTGGAAAATCTCGGCAGAAGAAGGAATGGCATGACAGATTCTTGTGCTCATGCAACTTAAACATTTCTTGTTATCTTACATCCAGATCTACACATGTAACCCTGAATTCCATACATGAAATTCTTCCTAACCGTTCTTCCTCTTAAATCTGAGATTTAGGCTCTTAAAAGTATAAAATCTTCAATATAAATCATCTTAAACAAGGAACCGAAGACTAGGAGGAGTAGTATACCTTACTTGGTCGATGTTGTGCTGCCTAAAAGAAGGAATTTTGGAATCTACCACATAGAATGGCAGCAGCTCGACTGGTGAAGAAGATCAAGGAGAAGAAGAAAGAGGAAGAAGAAAAATGGAGGAGTAGTAATGTTGGCTTGCTTGTTTATACAAGCAAAGGGAAAAACAACATCCCTAATTAAGGGAAAAGGAAATCAAAGATTTTCCAAAGCAAAATAAATCTTGTCTCCCACCATAACCATAATTGTGGTAAAACGTTGTGTGTATATATATATATCGTGTAATTACCTCTACTCGTTGATATAATGAAGTCATGCTCTAACAACATACTTTAATTGAAACTTATCAACTTAACAAATTTTAAATCTATAGTCACATATACATATAATTTCGATTAGGAAATCAGTGACTATATTATCGCCTAGTAATATCTCTCAATACGCCATTTATTAATAACTTATATTGGTGTAGTCGAATAACGCGCACAGACACTATACATGAATACCGATTTCTAATACATTATGCGTTACGTTTACGTGCATAAGGTTTGTTGATCCCGAGTGTACGGTCAGGTGTAGAGGGGGGGGGGGGGGGGGTGAATACACCTGATTCGATTTCTCAACTTCGAACACGAACAATCCTATTCAGGATGGTGTCTCGATCAAAGCTTGATTCGGCGGACCGGACAACCGCTTTCGAATCGAGTTAAAGGCTAAGAGTACTGACTCAGCTGAGATGTGCTAACTGACTAGGTCAGAATTCAGTATCTACGGTAAGATTTCAGTGCGCGGAATAGTGTAGGCCCAAATCAGTTTTTGTGAGAAAACGTTTTAAGTCTCAGTTCAGTAGATTAAAAGTTCAGTATGCTGAGACAGTTGATTGATTTTAAATATGATGTTCAGTATGAATAGTAAAATCAATGCAACAGATTAAGAAAGCAAGAAGAGACACGGGATTTTTAAAGTGGTTCGGATATCGCTCAAATCCTACGTCCACTGTCCCGAATGATCAGGAGGCTATTTATTATCCTGAGTTAGTCTCAGTCAGCTTGCACACTGGGCAAAGCCGCGTCTTGGTTTTTATACTGATCCAAGTCTCAGTTTACAACACTATCAAACTTAAAGTGTTTGACAAACTTCTCCAACAGTGAAGGAGTCCTTATACAATAAGGATTGGGTTCAAATGTGAACTCCTTCGTCTAAGCTATGGATAAGAACAGTTGAGCTTAGGGTTAGAGGGATAGGGAATATGAGAGTAGCTTTTAGATCGACGAACAACTGAAGGTAAGCTTTGAGTTCGTGTAACGTCGATTTGGATACTAGAGGCTTTATATGTCGGTTTAGCTTGATTCCCTATGAGCTAGAATGTAGTCTTTCGCCGGAGATTGTTCTTCAAGTTCTTGCTAAGACTTTGTTCTTTGGAATTCGCTCGTTTTTCGCGCTCTCTCGTGTTCTAGGTTAGCTTCAAATCTTGAATGATCCCTCTATTTATAGAGCAGAGATTGAAATAGATCCGTTGGGGACGATCTTCTTCTCTCTCTCTTTTTGGTAGCAAACGGCTCTTTTGGTGTAGGTAACAGTGTACTTTCCCACCTTTTTAGGTAAAAGGTTGATCCGTAGCTTTAGCGGTGAGAAGACACGTGTATGCTTGTCATTCGTCGAGGTGGATGGAGTGGTTGAGACAAAGCACAAACTTCGAGACGGATCGAAGCCGACTTCTCTCTTCCTCGTACATGACAATGCGCGATTGTCTTTCAAAAGATTCTCGACAATCCCGAAGACTATCTGCCGTTGCCGAGTCCGACCTTGTATTCGATAGATAGGCTGCCGAGATAAGTCTATCGAAGATCGCTCGAGTCCAGGTGAACTACTCTCGCCGAGTTCGGTTCAATCGACTCTCTCGCATATCTTTGCTCCTGCTAAGTCCAGTATCACTGAGTCTTCTGCACTGGTGCTGAGGCAGATAAGCTACTGAGCGCTTTGACCAGAGCAGAGTGTCTACTGAGTCTGAAACCTCAGAGACAAAACAGATACAAGGGAATGGTTCATCATTCAAGATAGGGTTTTGGGATCTTCAAATCTTCGGACAAGTACGAGCACAAGGCTACTGAGCTTAAGATCAGTGTCTAAGACCGAATCATTTCACACTGAGTGAAACAGTGCTGAGGATGGAATCATCACCCAACAATTTCCCCCTATTTGATGATGCCAAAACCTATCATCTATGTCCTATCAACTATGCTAAACACTAACTTACTCAGAAACAGAGCTCCTTTCAAATATTACAAGTAGGATCAGTGGAGTTGTCTGGTAAGTGCTAGACTACTGAGGGAGACAGGGCAGAACAATTTCCCCCTTTACAATAATTTCCCCCATGCAACAATTTTCCTAAGAGAAATTACAACTATTTTCTCATGCAACAATTTTCCCTTACTGAAGAAATAGTAACTCAATGAAAGTCTAGTCTATCAGAAGTCTAACCGAGCAAAAAAAACTGACAAGTAAATAAACAAGGTGTGTGTGTGTCAGTAATCACTTCAGTGATTCTGAGTGTTAAAGCATAAAGCGGCTATTTAGACAACAAGTAGTTGTCAGAGCCAAAAGAAGATTTGTATATATATGATAAACAGTTCAGTACATTACAAATCTTGCTAAGCTAAAAGGAGAACTAAGAAGGAGAACCCTTAAACTGCTGAATCCTATTCATGAAACCTTGGGATTTATCTTCAGGCAGTGGGACTCCATACATTCTGAACGTGTTCTTCCTCAGCTTCAGGTATTCGGCGAAGTCTGCTGGTTCATCTTGTTCTAGACCTCTCGTTCAACGCAAAGATTCTTCACTTCTTGTTCAATCATTCCGAGATGTCTTGAGTCGTCTTGTCTTCCGGGTGGAGGAATGATCCTTGCTTCAGGAACGCCGACTACTACCCCTTCGCATCTTGCTTCCGTGCATATATGGGTAAAGATCGGGTTCGGTAATGGTCATCCACTCGACATAGGCATCGGCCTTAGACATTTCGAGCCGAATCGCCGAAATAATTTCTCTTGATAAACTCTATCTTGGCCGATTCCCATCTCTGATTGAACTGAATAGGCATCCATTCGTCTGATCTCGGCCATCTATGTGTTTTCGGATCGTTTGGCTTCCTGAACCTTCTGTATCGATAAGGAATGTTAGCTTTCGAAGGAACTCTCGGCTGGCCTCTTGTTCGATGCACGCTTCCCGAGTGCCTCAAGGTCTACCAAATGTATCCTCTGCCTGGCAGCCTCTATCTGTCTAGCTTCCTCTCCTCTGTAGAGATATCTATCCATCTGAGCGAAGATTTCTTCAATTTCTGCATCTTGCTCTTGAGGCTTCTGAGGAGCTTGTTCAGAGTCAGCAGAGGTACTGGATTTGGTTTTGGATGTACCTTGCTGCTCAGTGCCTTTTTGCTGTTGCCTCTCCCTATCTTCATCATCTTCAATTCTGAGTTTTCTGGGAGGCAATCTAGCAGGCGCCTTCTTTTTTCCACCGCGTGCTGGTGCCTTAGTCTTTCCTTTAGCAGGCTTAGGCTTTAGTTTGTTGGCAGCTTCAGCATCGGCGATCTCCCTTGCCAGCTTCTCATCAGCGGCAATCTGAGCTTCCTCCTCAGCTGAGATGTATCTCTTGGGTTTCTTTGCTGGAGGGGTCGGGAGTTTCAGAACTTTCTTACCTTTGCCTTGAACAGGTGGAGGTAGAGGTACTTCTTCATCATCATCTGAGTCCTCTTCCTGTTCAGCATACTCTGCAACCTCCTTGATGATATCAATGGGAGTCTGGGTTGCATGAGTAGCCTGGGATCCTGAGCCACTTGGGCCTGGCCGCAGCTCGTGCTCGCACTGGGACACCCTGGGCCTCACCCTTCTGAGTCTGAGTCTGAGTCTGGGATGACTTCAGTGTAGCTTCCCCCTTAGATTTTGGACTTTTGGTGGGGGTCAGTTTCTCAGTACTCTTCTTTCCTTCTCTTCCTTCAGTCCTCTTTCCTTCCCTTTTTCCTTCACTTTCCCCCTTTTTGGCATCATCAATGAGCACCGGGGTAGGGACTAGGACTGACTTCTTCAGACTTTTGTAGGAGGTTGACAGCTCATCAAGACGATGGTGGAGCTTAGTCAGAGCCTCATGCAACTCGTTCCTCTCCATGGCAAGGTCTGCCGTGTACTGCTTGTGAGAGAGGTCAGCTGCTTCCTTGAAGTCTTTCAGCTTCTCAGCGATCTTATCCTCCAGGACCAGTTGAATGTTGTCTAATCTCGATCTCGGTGGCTCGGGCTTGTTCAAAGAATAGCCGCAGTATGAGCCGGTTTAGAAGCCCGAAAATCTTGAAGTAGTTTGGCTTGGCTCTCTCGAAAGATCCCGAGCCGAGATTCAAAGTTAGGTCTGCGCCGAGCCAATGCTTGAGTGACAATTTCGTGAGACATCGGGGGCGGCCGATTGGGACATTGAGGATTTCAGCCCCTGAAGCTCGGTAGGCGTGGCTTCGGCCAGCCTTCTTCCAAGCTCGTGGATTGCCTTGGCGAGGGCACGGCTTCGAGTGCCTTGGCTTTGTAGAGCCTTCGCCACGAGACTTGGAGCGTCGACGATGCGGGCCGGGCGCTACCTCAAAATCTCGATTTCGGCAGGAGCCGAGCGAGGCTCGTTGATGAGGTACCGGCCCGTCGACTTCGCAGAAACCAAGGATACCGAGTGGACGCCGAGGTTCTTCGGTAATTTGTGTATCCTTGTCTGGGAGTTCCCTCATCAGGCTTTCCAGGGCCTGAATCACTGGGTGGGTCGTCATGGTTTGACCCATCTGAGGGTGCTGGGTCGGAGGCGAGCTGTCGATCATGAATCATTGCCAGCATCGCAGCCCTCAGATTGTCCATTGAGCTGAGGTCTTCAGGCTCTGAATAGCCTATCTCCTCTCTCAGTCTCAATTCCTCTTCATGCAGGTGCTGACAGGAGTAGTGGAGGACTAGGCGCTGTAGACGAGGCCACTCCTGATGTCGCAGCAACATGTTGAGCCTTGCTGACTTGGCGATGAGCAACAAGTCTGAGTAGTCAGCAAGCTCCGGAACCAGTTTAAGAATCTCTCGGGATGCTCTGGATATAATCACTAAAGCTTCCATCCCGATTGTTTCTTCTTCAGACGCCGTCTCGGATTCGTCAATTGGTGGAGACGTCTGAGTCTCAGCAGGTGCCGCACTGCTGAGTGGAGGAACTGCGAGGGGGCTGTCAAGGCGCTGAACTTCTTCACTTTGAGCTTCAGTAGCCTCCTCTTGTTCCATCTCTTCAGGTGCTTCAGTGGAGACGATCTTCTCCACTGATTGAGTCTTCTCAGAAGACTCCGACTCATCTATCAGCCTCTGGGGCTGAGTAGTCTGCTGAGTGGCCTGTTCAGCAGGGGCCTCAGGTTCAGCAGGCACCTCGACGGCTTTCTTCAGTTTCTTAGCTGGTGCCTTCGGGGTTTTTGGCTGGAGGCGTTCTCCTCTTACGTGGAGTAGCCTTACGAGATTCGGTCTCGCTCGCAAGGACTCGACCCGATTTGCTGAAGGGCCGCAGTTCGGTTATGAAACCGAATCTTCTTGACATTGAAGTACTCCTTGGCGTCATATGTGATCTGCTCAGAGCCACAGAAGTCTTCAATCATCACTGACAGTTTGAGCCCGTAGAGTAGCTTTCCTTTTGCGCTCAGCGTGCGCGTGGGCTTGTCAAATTTTGCTTGCTTGGATCATGAACTCCCGAATGAAGAACTCAGTCCAGTTGACCTTGGCGCGCGCATATATGGCCATCATCGAGTGGATCTTAGGTCACGAGACCTGATCGAACGATCCGGCTCGGCTCGTCGCCAGGTTGCGTGACGATATAGGCCAATGCTCATGACCGGGGGAGCATTGCGTTCTTCGGGAAGCGGCTACGCAAGGTAGTCGGCTTGCCACGTAAATACCGTCGGTATTCATCTACCGAATCGTCGTTGTAGCCTATCGTGCGATACCTTCGGATGGAAGATTGAAGCTTTTCTTCGGGGCTTGCTTTATCGACATCCGCCCGGAATCTTCGAGGCGTCGCCAATCGCGTGAACAAGCGAAACTTGCCATAATATCGCCTTTGAAGGAGTCGGAGTTCGGATACGGCTACGCCACTTGTCGAGGAAGGAAGAAAGTAGGCTTCCTCGATAAGAACTCTTCTAGTCCGAGGCGCTCGGAGGTACGTGAATACTTCCTCCATGTATTCGAGCTCGCAAGCATCGAACTCCATGACTGGTTCGCACCAGACACGGCCTTTGCTGAGGATCTCCTCTATCTTGTCAGGAACGGTTACAGAGATACCAGCCATCGTAATCGTTACAAGAACTTTATCGACTCCGATTCTTGGATAGAACAAGTATATATATATATATATATATATATATATATATATATATATATATATATATATATATATATATCGATTCTGAATAATAAAATAAGATATCGTAAAAGTTCTAATATGCATACCAATGAGAAATCTAATGCTTTAGAAGGATATAATGCGAAATACAGATGAGATTCGTTCTAAAAGATGCTTCAGATTTCTCGGACTTGAAAGATTTGTATGCTAATGGCGGTTTCTAGGATATGATCGAATATATATATCTAACGAGAAGACGAACAGTTATTTGATCAAAAGGTTGAGTTTAAAACTGCTTTTAGAAAGGACGGTCAAGATTAGACGTTATATAATAGGCAATGATCGCATAAGCCGCCTAAGTCAAAAGACAGTTGTAAAATAACCTAAGTAGTAACTGCGAAAAGACATGCATTAAATGCGCGCAGAGTTCAGCAAACTTATGTATGGAATGTCGTGCAATAAATGAAATTCGTTAATAATAAAGACAAACCAAAAGATATTAAATATCATGCTGAATCTTTGACATAAATGCAAAGTTCTGAAATATAAGTTACTACTGAGTAGAGATACGCAAACCTGTCAGCTGAACATAGTAGTCAGCTGATACCTCGTGTAGATGGTTTCTGAATCTCTACGTACTGAATACATTCAGTACTGAGAGTGAACATTCCCCCTTACTGAAATGTCTCTCTCCTGAAACCTCTTACTGACTGGGGTACCATAAACCTCTCCTGAAATGTCTCTCTCCTGAAACCTCTCCTGAAATGTCAGAATAGCCAGTTAGTTCAATATTATCATCAGCTGGATACCATAAACCCATGTCAGGTGTTCCTCGGAGATAGCGGAGAATCTTCTTGGCTGAGTCCATATGGCTCTGCTTGGGATTCGCCTGAAATCGAGCACAGACACCTACAGCATAAGTTATGTCAGGGCGGGTAGCTGTTAAATATAATAAAGAACCAATTATAGCACGGTATTCAGTTTGGTCTACTGATACTCCCTCTTTATCAAGATCTATCTTCATATTCGTGTTCATCGGGATCTTGATGGGTTTGCCGGATGTGTAGCCGAATCTTTTGATGAGGTCTCGAGTGTATTTGCCTTGGTTGATGAACGTTCCCTTTTCAGATTGCTTGACTTGAAAACCAAGGAAGTAGTTCATTTCTCCCATCATCGACATCTCGAACTTGCCCTTCATCATTCTTTCAAACTGCTGACACATAATGACATTCTTCGAACAAAAGATGATGTCATCCACATAGATCTGCACGAGTAATAGGTCATCTTCCAGTCGAATGCTGAACAACGTGCGATCTACTGTGCCCTTCTAAAAACCTTTCTGAAGAAGAAACTCAGACAGGGTATCGTACCAAGCCCTGGGTGCTTGTTTTAACCCGTACAGAACCTTTCTGAGTCTATATACTTGATGTCCCTGCTGAAAGCCGGGCGGTTGTTCCACATAGACTTCTTCTTTCAGCACGCCGTTCAGGAACGCAGACTTCACATCCATTTGATAAACTCTGAATCTTTGATGTGTTGCGTAGGCTAGGAATAGTCTAATTGCCTCCAATCTTGCAACTGGAGCGAAAGTTTCATCGAAATCTATTACTTCAGCTTGACAGTAGCCTTTAGCCACGAGCCTTGCTTTGTTCCATACTATAACGTTGTTTTCATCTCGCTTGTTTTTGAAGACCCATTTGGTTCCAATGACATGTTGATGCCGGGGTCTGTCTACAAGCTCCCATACTTCGTTTCTCGTGAACTGATTCAGCTCCTCCTGCATAGCTATGATCCAGTCAGCATCCTTTAATGCATCCTCAATGTTCTGAGGCTCTTCAGTAGACAAGAAGCAGGAAAATAATGCGCTTTCTCCTTGACAGAATCTGGATCTTGTCTTGACATTAGCTGAAGGATCTCCAATGATCAAATTAGGAGTGTGTGCATCCAGCCACGATCTACGATGTTTCAGCTCTTCATCTGAAATTTGTTCAACACAAATAGTAGGTGAGTTAGGCATTTCAGTTGTACTATTCTGAGATTGAAGAATTTCAGTGATAAGAGTATGATCTACTGAGTCACCAGGTTCAGGGGCATTCAGCTCAGGAACATTACTAGATGTTCCCCCTGAGTTGTTATTCTCGGTAGTGGTCTCGGTTACCTCTACGGTTTCCTCATCGACCTGAGTTACACGGGATTGATTCTGGTTCGGGAGAATCAATCTGCGCTCGCCTACTTGCTCTGTTGGTTGAGATTCGGTAGATTTGTCTTCGGTTTCTTCGTCCGAATCATCATCCCAACATAGCCGGATCTTTTCGCATTTGTCCTTTAAGCTTAGATCCCGTAGCTGTCTCACCGATGTCCTCGATTCGAATTTGAGTTATTGCTCCCGTCTTCGTAGCAAACTCGTTAAACACAACATGAGGGCTTTCCTCCACGCAAAGGGTCCGATAGTTGAATACTCGAAAGCTTTGTCGACCCGAGAGTATCCTAAGAATACTCCCCGATCCGACTTGCTATCAAAAGTCTTGATCTGATCTTTCCCATTATTGTGGATAAAGCATGAACAACCAAAGATATGGAAATAAGATAGAGAAGGCTTCCCGCCGTTCCATAGTTCATATGGTGTCCTCTTATCTTTGCTTTGTCGGTAAAGATCGGTTACGAGTGTAACATGCGGTATCGGTAGCTTCGCCCGAATTTGGTTGGGAGTCCCGAGTCCGCAAGTAGAGTCCTAGCTGCCTCTTTTAGAGTTTTGTTCTTTCGTTCAAGCAACTCCATTCTCGCCGAGGTGTGCGTGCGGTAAAGTCTCATGCTCTATTCCTTCGCTTTGCGTAACTCCTCTACCATGGAATTAAGGAACTCGGTTCCTGCGTGCGAACGTATTTTTCTCGATCTTGGTGTTCTTCTCGACACCGAGCTTTTTCGAAGCGTTGGTAACTCTGTTTGACGTCGACTTGTTGGCAATGAATATGACCCATGTGTAGCGCGAGTAGTCATCTATGACCACTAATGCATATTTTCTGCCTCCGATCGTCACTGGGGAGACTGGACCGAACAAATCCATATGTAGCAGCTGAAGGATTCCATCAGTGGAAGGAGATGGAATAGGTGGATTTTCTTTCTTTGTTTGCTTTCCCTTCGGACATGCTTCACACCGAGTGTCTTTGCTTTGAATACTTCATTCGGCGGTCCCCTTGCTAGAGTGTTTCTTGCTAGCTTGTTGAGCGTCTTAAAGTTGAGATGACCGAGCCTTCTATGCCATAGCCACCCCGTTCGTTTTCATTCTTCGCCAAAGCAATCAAGCTTCGTGTTCAACTGAGTTCCGGTCGACCACGTATATGTTCTTTTTTGCGCGAACTCGATAACACTTGTTTTCCCCGTAGATTTATCAATAACATCACGAAAACCAAGGTGTCAAAAATCACTCTATTCGAGTTATCACAAAATTGACTAACAGAGAGAATATTATGCTTTGAAGTCCTTCAACATAGGATACTCTTGGAACTTTGGCGCGTTCCTATCTTTGAGTGTGCCGTATCCTCTCGTGTAGCCTTTGGCATTATCTCCAAACTCAATTCGGGTCCATCTTCGGTAACATAATTCTTCGGTAGACTCCTTTGGTATGTCATATGTCTTGAGCATCCGTCGTCCACATACCATGGGTCTCTCGCGCATCTCGCAAAAACAAATTATATTCGGGTACCCTTTATTTTTGATTTTGGGTCCTTAGATGTTAGTTTTCATAACCCAAATCTGTCTAACAACCCCGGTGGTTTCGGACATCTTCTTTCCACTAGAGTCAACATATCCGACCACCGGACTGGTCATAGGTGACTTCGAGGCTTCCGAGGTTCGGGGAGTCCTAATCTTCTCGAGCCGGTGGATCGCCGACCTTAGCCTTCTCGTGTGGCTTTCTTTTTCTTCCGACCTTTGGAGCCTCTTCGACTATAGGTTCATAATAATATGACCCATACCGAGCCGGATGTGTCGGCTTTGGAGGTCCATACTTGATCCGCCAATTTTGATTTGCTTTGGTTCCCCCCCCTTGGAACCGGGGTTTCTTGGCACCGATCTTCTTGTCGGAATGCTGATGTGTGGGATGAGGTGCTTTCATCTTCTCGTTTGTTCTTTGCTAGGGGGTTCGAGTATATTTGCGTTCATAGTCTCCCCTTGAACATACCTATCGCCAAGCCGTACTTCCGAGTGTATCGGGGCGGATGAGGAAGCTCCCAAGTCGAATCCAAGTCCTTCCTTGCGGTGCTTTGGCTTATTGCTTGCTAGCATAGCCTCTAATTTCTTCTCGGCACCCTTGTACCTATCGGTCATCGGGTTCCTCCGGATATCATCACTTTTCTTCATGTGTGTCGAGCTCGATCCGAAGTCCCGACATTTCTTGCTTCGATGAGACTCACTTCGGTATCTTTCCGAGTCAAGTCATTGGTCAAACCCGAAATCCGATCTTCTTGATGCTGAGACTTGGCCATCGAGAGAGTTTATCTCCTCCCTGAGTCTCAACACAAGTCCTTCGGCCTCAGTAGCAACCTGACTCTCCTGAGAAAGTCTCCGATTCTATACTTTCGGGGTATCCAACTCCCGAAGAGTCTTGCTGAGAGCCGCAGACTTATCCGAATTTGTTCGTCGAGCGGTTCTTCGTATGCGGTCGCGACGTCCAAATTCTCATCCGCACTCTGAAATAGTGTCGTGTGTGCAGTGTGAGGAGGAGTTAAGTGGTTCATGAGAATTTACCTCATCCTCTTCGCCTGCCATCATGCACTTTTCAGCTGATTCATCTGCTTCATGCTCTAAGGCCATGAAGGCTGCTTCATCGTCAGATGAATCCATAAAGGAGTCGACTTCTTCTCGAGTCGTCCGAGATTTCGCCCGCAATATAAGCTTGTCTTTTCTGGGCGAATTTCTCTCTCCTTGCCTTACGTGCTGTGCGTTCAGCACTACCGAGCTCAGGACAATCATACTGATAATGTCCCGGCTTTTTGCAATTATAGCAAGTGATGACTTTTTCTTCTTTGCTTTCGCTATTCTTTGACGGTTCTGAGTCATCCTTCTTTCTGTATTCAGAAGATTGTGAGTCAGGAGTGTGTTTCGACATATAATTTGACTTACCTTTCATTTCCCGATAGGCTTTAGTCACTTTTCTGCGTCGCTCCTTCTCCTTCTGATACTTTACAGCGAGCAGCGCATACTTCTGAGCGAGACTTCCTTCTTGTAGATCATTAAGTGAAGGCTCAGTCTTACTCGTCGTTTTGCTCATCGCTGGAGATGCTGTGCTGACTGATGCTTTGAAAGCATGGTCGATTTTTGTGTCAGCTTCAGCTCTCTGCTTTCTTTGAGGTCTGTCGAACTCAAACTCCTCTGCCTGTAATTCTAAAAAGATATGGTCAGGAGACACAACATCTAAGTCAGAATGTCGCAATAGAGTGGCAAAAGGTGTCCAGTGTCCGTCCGACAGTGCCCCTCGGAATCTTCGGATTCATCTCTCGATTCTTGAATGTCTTTCCCGGCCCATTGATAGAGTTCATCGATTGGTAAATCGACGTTCGATCTTCGATTTTGTCACCGGGCATGAGAGACAAGCTTTCCGGCTTTTGGAGTTCCAGCGCTAGTTTATTCGCTTTAATCTTCTGAGTCCCTCGACTCAGTAGCGCTAGAGTGTCCCAGAGTTCTTTTGCAGTCTTGCATTCCTAAACCCTGCCAAGATAAGAATCACTAAGGGTGGTCAGTATAGCGTTTCTGGCAACACGGTCTAAGTTGTGAAGCTTCTTCTCCTCAGGAGTGAAGAGACTTCTGTCTTTGGGAGTCTTCTTCCCGGTCACCATTCCTCCTCCTTGAGCTTGGTCCTGAGTTACGACACTATCGATCATGGGAACGATAGGTCCATCTTCAAGCACTTCGCATCATCTTGTCATGGAGGGATGTCAGATGTGCTTCCATTCTGACTCGCCATACTCCATAATTCTCCATCGAGAACATGGGTACCATCCTTATACCTGACATATCATCCATGAAGAATATAGATATGAATGTAGAGTGATATGCAGTGAAAACGTTTTCCTCCGGATCCGTTCGAATAGACCAGTCTCAAAGTGACAAGAGTCTTAAAGAACTCCTGCTCTGATACCAATTATTGGTCCCGAGTGTACGGTCAGATGTAGAGGGGGGGGGTGAATACACCTGATTCGATTTCTCAACTTCGAACACGAACAGTCCTATTCAGGATGGTGTCTGACTGAAACAGTTCAGCAGACCAGACAACTGTTCTGAATCGAGTTAAAGGCTAAGAGTACTGACTCAGCTGAGATCTGCTAACTGACTAGGTTAGAATTCAGTATCTACGGTAAGATTTCAGTGCGCGGAATAGTATAGGCCCAAATCAGTTTTTGTGAGAAAACGTTTTAAGTCTCAGTTCAGTAGATTAAAAGTTCAGTCTGCTGAGACAGTTGATTGATTTTAAATATGATGTTCAGTATGAATAGTAAAATCAATGCAACAGTTAAGAAAGCAGTAAGAGACACATGATTTTTAAAGTGGTTCGGATATCGCTCAAATCCTACGTCCACTGTCCCGAATGATCAGGAGGCTATTTATTATCCTGAGTTAGTCTCAGTCAGCTTGCACACTGGGCAAAGCCGCGTCTTGGTTTTTATACTGATCCAAGTCTCAGTTTACAACACTATCAAACTTAAAGTGTTTGACAAACTTCTCCAACAGTGAAGGAGTCCTTATACAATAAGGATTGGGTTTAAATGTGAACTCCTTCGTCTAAGCTATGGATAAGAACAGTTGAGCTTAGGGTTAGAGGGATAGGGAATATGAGAGTAGCTTCTAGATCGACGAACAGCTGAAGGTAAGCTTTGAGTTCGTGTAACGTCGATTTGGATACTAGAGGCTTTATATGTCGGTTTAGCTTGATTCCCTATGAGCTAGAATGTAGTCTTTCGCCGGAGATTGTTCTTCAAGTTCTTGCTAAGACTTTGTTCTTTGGAATTCGCTCGTTTTTCGCGCTCTCTCGTGTTCTAGGTTAGCTTCAAATCTTGAATGATCCCTCTATTTATAGAGCAGAGATTGAAATAGATCCGTTGGGGACGATCTTCTTCTCTCTCTCTTTTTGGTAGCAAACGGCTCTTTTGGTGTAGGTAACAGTGTACTTTCCCACCTTTTTAGGTAAAAGGTTGACTGTAGCTTTAACAGGTGAGAAGACACGTGTATGCTTGTCATTCGTCGAGGTGGATGGAGTGGTTGAGACAGCACAAACTTCGAGACAGACTGAAGCTGACTTCTCTCTTCCTCGTACATGACAATGCTGATTGTCTTTCAAAAGATTCTGACAGTCCTGAAGACTATCTGCTGTTGCTGAGTCTGACCTTGTATTCAGTAGATAGACTGCTGAGATAAGTCTACTGAAGATCAGCTCTGAGTCCAGTGAACTACTCCTGCTGAGTTCAGTTCAACTGACTCTCTCGCATATCTTTGCTCCCGCTAAGTCCAGTATCACTGAGTCTTCTGCACTGGTGCTGAGGCAGATAAGCTACTGAGCGCTTTGACCAGAGCAGAGTGTCTACTGAGTCTGAAACCTCAGAGACAAAACAGATACAAGGGAATGGTTCATCATTCAGATAGGGTTTTGGGATCTTCAAATCTTCAGACAAGTACAGAGCACAAGGCTACTGAGCTTAAGATCAGTGTCTAAGACCGAATCATTTCACACTGAGTGAAACAGTGCTGAGGATGGAATCATCACCCAACAATTTCCCCCTATTTGATGATGCCAAAACCTATCATCTATGTCCTATCAACTATGCTAAACACTAACTTACTCAGAAACAGAGCTCCTTACAAATATTACAAGTAGGATCAGTGGAGTTGTCTGGTAAGTGCTAGACTACTGAGGGAGACAGGGCAGAACAATTTCCCCCTTTACAATAATTTCCCCCATGCAACAATTTTCCTAAGAGAAATTACAACTATTTTCTCATGCAACAATTTTCCCTTACTGAAGAAATAGTAACTCAATGAAAGTCTAGTCTATCAGAAGTCTAACCGAGCAAAAAAAACTGACAAGTAAATAAACAAGGTGTGTGTGTGTCAGTAATCACTTCAGTGATTCTGAGTGTTAAAGCATAAAGCGGCTATTTAGACAACAAGTAGTTGTCAGAGCCAAAAGAAGATTTGTATATATATGATAAACAGTTCAGTACATTACAAATCTTGCTAAGCTAAAAGGAGAACTAAGAAGGAGAACCCTTAAACCGCCGAATCCTATTCATGAAACCTTGGGATTTATCTTCGGGCGGTGGGACTCCATACATTCCCGAACGTGTTCTTCCTCGGCTCGGTATTCGGCGAAGTCTGCTGGTTCATCTTGTTCTAGACCTCTGTTCAACGCAGCATTCTTCACTTCTTGTTCAATCATTCCGAGATGTACTGAGTCGTCTTGTCTTCTGGGTGGAGGAATGATCCTTGCTTCAGGAACGCTGACTACTACCCCTTCGCCATTCTTGCTCGTGCATATATGGGTAAAGATCGGGTTCGTTAATGGTCATCCACTCGACATAGGCATCGGCCTTAGACATTTCGAGCCGAATCGCCGTAAATAATTTCTCTTGATAAACTCTATCTTGGCCGATTCCCATCTCTGATTGAACTGAATAGGCATCCATTCGTCTGATCTCGGCCATCTATGTGTTTTCAGATCGTTTGGCTTCCTGAACCTTCTGTATCGATAAGGAATGTTAGCTTTCGAAGGAACTCTCAGCCTGGCCTCTTGTTCAGTACGCTTCCTGAGTGCCTCAAGGTCTACCAAATGTATCCTCTGCCTGGCAGCCTCTATCTGTCTAGCTTCCTCTCCTCTGGTAGAGATATCTATCCATCTAGAGCGAAGATTTCTTCAATTTCGCATCTTGCTCTTGAGGCTTCGAGGAGCTTGTTCAGAGTCAGCAGAGGTACTGGATTTGGTTTTGGATGTACCTTGCTGCTCAGTGCCTTTTTCTTTGTTGCCTCTCCCTATCTTCATCATCTTCAATTCGAAGTTTTACGGGAGGCAATCTAGCGGGCGCCTTCTTTTTTCCACCGCGTGCTTGGTGCCTTAGTCTTTCCTTTAGCGAGCTTAGGCTTTAGTTTGTTGGCGGCTTCAAGCATCGGCGATCTCCCTTGCCGGCTTCTCATCGGCGGCAATCCGAGCCTTCCTCCTCGGTCGAGATGTATCTCTTGGGTTTCTTTGCTGGAGGGGTCGGGAGTTTCAGAACTTTCTTACCTTTGCCTTGAACAGGTGGAGGTAGAGGTACTTCTTCATCATCATCTGAGTCCTCTTCCTGTTCAGCATACTCTGCAACCTCCTTGATGATATCAATGGGAGTCTGGGTTGCATGAGTAGCCCGGGATCTCGAGCCACTTGGGCCGGTCGCAGCTTGTGCTCGCACTGGGACACCACCGGGCCTCACCCTTCCGAGTCCGAGTCCGAGTCCGGGATGACTTCGGTGTAGCTTCCCCCCTTAGATTTTGGACTTTTGGTGGGGGTCGGTTTCTCGATTACTCTTCTTTCCTTCTCTTCCTTCAGTCCTCTTTCCTTCCCTTTTTCCTTCACTTTCCCCCTTTTTGGCATCATCAATGAGCACCGGGGTAGGGACTAGGACCGACTTCTTCGAGACTTTTTGTAGGAGGTTGACAGCTCATCAAGACGATGGTGGAGCTTAGTCGAGCCTCATGCAACTCGTTCCTCTCCATGGCAAGGTCTGCCGTGTGCTTGCTTGTGAGAGAGGTCACTGCTTCCTTGAAGTCTTTCGGCTTCTCGGCGATCTTATCCTCCGGGACCGGTTGAATGTTGTCTAATCTCGATCTCGGTGGCTCGGGCTTGTTCAAAGAATAGCCGCAGTATGAGCCGGTTTAGAAGCACCGAAAATCTTGAAGTAGTTTGGCTTGGCTCTACCGAAAGATCCCGAGCCGAGATTCAAAGTTGGTCTCGTCGCCGAGCCAATGCTTGAGTGACAATTTCGTAGACATCGGGGGCGGCCGATTGGGACATTGAGGATTTCGGCCCACGAAGCTCGGTAGGCTGTGGCTTCAGCGAGCTTCTTCCAAGCTCGTGGACCGCCTTGGCGAGGGCACGGTTCCGAGTGCCTTGGCTTTGTAGAGCCTTCACCACGGGACTTGGAGCGTCGACGATGCGGGCCGGGCGCTACCTCAAAATCTGATTTCGGAGGGAGCCGAGCGAGGCTCGTTGATGAGGTACCAGCCCGTCGACTTCGCGGGAACCAAGGATACTGAGTGGACGCTGAGGTTCTTCAGTAATTTGTGTATCCTTGTCCTGGGGAGTTCCCTCATCAGGCTTTCCAGGGCCTGAATCACTGGGTGGGTCGTCATGGTTTGACCCATCTGAGGGTGCTGGGTCGGAGGCGAGCTGTCGATCATGAATCATTGCCAGCATCGCAGCCCTCAGATTGTCCATTGAGCTGAGGTCTTCAGGCTCTGAATAGCCTATCTCCTCTCTCAGTCTCAATTCCTCTTCATGCAGGTGCTGACAGGAGTAGTGGAGGACTAGGCGCTGTAGACGAGGCCACTCCTGATGTCGCAGCAACATGTTGAGCCTTGCTGACTTGGCGATGAGCAACAAGTCTGAGTAGTCAGCAAGCTCCGGAACCAGTTTAAGAATCTCTCGGGATGCTCTGGATATAATCACTAAAGCTTCCATCCCGATTGTTTCTTCTTCAGACGCCGTCTCGGATTCGTCAATTGGTGGAGACGTCCGAGTCTCGGCAGGTGCCGCATCGTCTGAGTGGAGGAACTGCGAGGGGGCCGTCAAGGCGCCGAACTTCTTCACTTTGAGCTTCGGTAGCCTCCTCTTGTTCCATCTCTTCAGTGCTTCGATGGAGACGATCTTCTCCACCGATTGAGTCTTCTCGAAGACTCCGACTCATCTATCGGCCTCCGGGCCGAGTAGTCTGCCGAGTGGCCCGTTCGGCGGGGGCCTCGAGGTTCAGCGAGGCACCTCGACGGCTTTCTTCGGTTTCTTAGCTGGTGCCTTCGGGGTTTTTGCTTGGAGGCGTTCTCCTCTTACGTGGAGTAGCCTTCGAGATTCGGTCTCGCTCAAGGACTCGACCCGATTTGCTTTGAAGGGCCGCAGTTCGGTTATGAAACCGAATCTTCTTGACATTGAAGTACTCCTTGGCGTCATATGTGATCCGCTCGAGCCACGTAAGTCTTCAATCATCACCGACGGTTTGAGCCCGTAGAGTAGCTTTCCTTTTGCGCTCGGCGTGCGCGTGGGCTTGTCAAATTTTTGCTGCTTGGATCATGAACTCCCGAATGAAGAACTCACGGTCCGAGTTGACCTTGGCGCGATCATATATGGCCATCATCGAGTGGATCTTAGGTCACGAGACCTGATCGAACGATCCAGGCTCGGCTCGTCGCCAGTTGCGTGACGATATAGGCCAATGCTGCATCTTGGGGAGCATTGCGTTCTTCGGGAAGGCAGCTACGAAGGTAGTCGGCTTGCCACGATAATACCGTCGGTATTCATCTACCGAATCGTCGTTGTAGCCTTATCGTGCCGATACCTTCGGATGGAAGATTGAAGCTTTTCTTCAGGGCTTGCTTTATCGACATCTGCTTCAGAATCTTCGAGGCGTCGCCAATCGCGTGAACAGCGAAACTTGCCATAATATCGCCTTTGAAGGAGTCGGAGTTCAGATACAGCTCTGCCACTTGTCGAGGAAGGAAGAAAGTAGGCTTCCTCGATAAGAACTCTTCTAGTCCAGACGCTCGGAGGTACGTGAATACTTCCTCCATGTATTCGAGCTCGCAAGCATCGAACTCCATGACTGGTTCGCACCAGACACGGCCTTTGCTGAGGATCTCCTCTATCTTGTCAGGAACGGTTACAGAGATACCAGCCATCGTAACTGTTACAAGAACTTTATCAGTACCGATTCTTGGATAGAACAATATATATATATATATATATATATATATATATATCGATTCTGAATAATAAAATAAGATATCGTAAAAGTTCTAATATGCATACCAATGAGAAATCTAATGCTTTAGAAGGATATAATGCGAAATACAGATGAGATTCGTTCTAAAAGATGCTTCAGATTTCTCGGACTTGAAAGATTTGTATGCTAATGGCGGTTTCTAGGATATGATCGAATATATATATCTAACGAGAAGACGAACAGTTATTTGATCAAAAGGCTGAGTTTAAAACTGCTTTTAGAAAGGACGGTCAAGATTAGACGTTATATAATAGGCAATGATCGCATAAGCCGCCTAAGTCAAAAGACAGTTGTAAAATAACCTAAGTAGTAACTGCGAAAAGACATGCATTAAATGCGCGCAGAGTTCAGCAAACTTATGTATGGAATGTCGTGCAATAAATGAAATTCGTTAATAATAAAGACAAACCAAAAGATATTAAATATCATGCTGAATCTTTGACATAAATGCAAAGTTCTGAAATATAAGTTACTACTGAGTAGAGATACGCAAACCTGTCAGCTGAACATAGTAGTCAGCTGATACCTCGTGTAGATGGTTTCTGAATCTCTACGTACTGAATACATTCAGTACTGAGAGTGAACATTCCCCCTTACTGAAATATCTCTCTCCTGAAACCTCTTACTGACTGGGGTACCATAAACCTCTCCTGAAATGTCTCTCTCCTGAAACCTCTCCTGAAATGTCAGAATAGCCAGTTAGTTCAATATTATCATCAGCTGGATACCATAAACCCATGTCAGGTGTTCCTCGGAGATAGCGGAGAATCTTCTTGGCTGAGTCCATATGGCTCTGCTTGGGATTCGCCCGAAATCGAGCACGACACCTACAAGCATAAGTTATGTCGGGCGGGTAGTCATTAAATATAATAAAGAACCAATTATAGCACGGTATTCGGTTTGGTCTACCGATACTCCCTCTTTATCAAGATCTATCTTCATATTCGTGTTCATCGGGATCTTGATGGGTTTGCCTGGATGTGTAGCCGAATCTTTTGATGAGGTCTCGAGTGTATTTGCCTTGGTTGATGAACGTTCCCTTTTCAGATTGCTTGACTTGAAAACCAAGGAAGTAGTTCATTTCTCCCATCATCGACATCTCGAACTTGCCCTTCATCATTCTTTCAAACTGCTGACACATAATGACATTCTTCGAACCAAAGATGATGTCATCCACATAGATCTGCACGAGTAATAGGTCATCTTCCAGTCGAATGCTGAACAACGTGCGATCTACTGTGCCCTTCTAAAAACCTTTCTGAAGAAGAAACTCAGACAGGGTATCGTACCAAGCCCTGGGTGCTTGTTTTAACCCGTAAAGAGCCTTTCTGAGTCTATATACTTGATGTCCCTGCTGAAAGCCGGGCGGTTGTTCCACATAGACTTCTTCTTTCAGCACGCCGTTCAGGAACGCAGACTTCACATCCATTTGATAAACTCTGAATCTTTGATGTGTTGCGTAGGCTAGGAATAGTCTAATTGCCTCCAATCTTGCAACTGGAGCGAAAGTTTCATCGAAATCTATTACTTCACTTGACAAGTAGCCTTTAGCCACGAGCCTTGCTTTGTTCCTGACTATAACGTTGTTTTCATCTCGCTTGTTTTTGAAGACCCATTTGGTTCCAATGACATGTTGATGCCGGGGTCTGTCTACAAGCTCCCATACTTCGTTTCTCGTGAACTGATTCAGCTCCTCCTGCATAGCTATGATCCAGTCAGCATCCTTTAATGCATCCTCAATGTTCTGAGGCTCTTCAGTAGACAAGAAGCAGGAAAATAATGCGCTTTCTCCTTGACAGAATCTGGATCTTGTCTTGACATTAGCTGAAGGATCTCCAATGATCAAATTAGGAGTGTGTGCATCCAGCCACGATCTACGATGTTTCAGCTCTTCATCTGAAATTTGTTCAACACAAATAGTAGGTGAGTTAGGCATTTCAGTTGTACTATTCTGAGATTGAAGAATTTCAGTGATAAGAGTATGATCTACTGAGTCACCAGGTTCAGGGGCATTCAGCTCAGGAACATTACTAGATGTTCCCCCTGAGTTGTTATTCTCAGTAGTGGTCTCAGTTACCTCTACGGTTTCCTCATCGACCTGAGTTACCTGGGATTGATTCTGTTCGGGAGAATCAATCTGCTCAGCTACTTGCTCTGCTGGTTGAGATTCAATAGATTTGTCTTCAGTTTCTTCGTCTGAATCATCATCCCAACATAGCTGGATCTTTTCAGATTTGTCCTTTAAGCTTAGATCCTCGTAGCCGTCTCACGATGTCCTCGGATTCGAATTTGAGTTATTGCTCCTGTCTTCAGTAGCAAACTCGTTAAACACAACATGAGGGCTTTCCTCCACGCAAAGGGTCCGATAGTTGAATACTCTGAAAGCTTTGCTGACCCGAGAGTATCCTAAGAATACTCCCCGATCCGACTTGCTATCAAAAGTCTTGATTGATCTTTCCCATTATTGTGGATAAAGCATGAACAACCAAAGATATGGAAATAAGATAGAGAAGGCTTCCCGCCGTTCCATAGTTCATATGGTGTCCTCTTATGCTGCTTTGTCAGTAAAGATCGGTTCTGAGTGTAACATGCAGTATCAGTAGCTTCTGCCCAGAATTTGGTTGGGAGTCCTGAGTCTGCAAGTAGAGTCCTAGCTGCCTCTTTTAGAGTTTTGTTCTTTCGTTCAGCAACTCCATTCTGCTGAGGTGTGCGTGCAGCTGAAGTCTCATGCTCTATTCCTTCTGCTTTGCAGAACTCCTCTACCATGGAATTAAGGAACTCAGTTCCTCTGTCTGAACGTATTTTTCTGATCTTGGTGTTCTTCTCGACACTGAGCTTTTTCAGAAGCGTTGGTAACTCTGTTTTGACGTCAGACTTGTTGGCAATGAATATGACCCATGTGTAGCGCGAGTAGTCATCTATGACCACTAATGCATATTTTCTGCCTCTGATCGTCACTGGGGAGACTGGACCGAACAAATCCATATGTAGCAGCTGAAGGATTCCATCAGTGGAAGGAGATGGAATAGGTGGATTTTCTTTCTTTGTTTGCTTTCCCTTCAGACATGCTTCACACTGAGTGTCTTTGCTGAATACTTCATTCGGCAGTCCCCTTGCTAGAGTGTTTCTTGCTAGCTTGTTGAGCGTCTTAAAGTTGAGATGACCGAGCCTTCTATGCCATAGCCACCCCGTTCGTTTTCATTCTTCGCCAAGCAATCAAGCTTCGGGGTTCACTCGAGTTCCGGTCGGCCACGTATATGTTCTTTTTGCGCGAACCCGATAACACTTGTTTTCCCCGTAGATTTATCAATAACATCACGAAACCGGTGTCAAAAATCACTCTATTCGAGTTATCACAAAATTGACTAACGAGAGAAGATTATGTTTGAAGTCCTTCAACATAGGATACTCTTGGAACTTTGGCGTTCCTATGCTTTGAGTGTGCCGTATCCTCTCGTGTAGCCTTTGGCATTATCTCCAAACTCAGTCGCGGGTCCATCTTCGGTAACATAATTCTTCGATGACTCCTTTGGTATGTCATATGTCTTGAGCATCCGCTGTCCACATACCATGGGTCTCTCGCGCATCTGCAAAACGAATTATATTCGGGTACCCTTTATTTTTGATTTTGGGTCCTTAGATGTTAGTTTTCATAACCCAAATCTGTCTAACAACCCCGGTGGTTTCGGACATCTTCTTTCCACTAGAGTCAACATATCCGACCACCGGACTGGTCATAGGTGACTTCGAGGCTTCGAGGTTCGGGAGTCCTAATCTTCCGAGCCGGTGGATCGCCGACCTTAGCCTTCTCGTGTGGCTTTCTTTTTCTTCGACCTTTGGAGCCTCTTCGACTATAGGTTCATAATAATATGACCCATACCGAGCTTGGATGTGTCGGCTTTGGAGGTCCATACTGATCCGCCAATTTTGATTTCTTTGGTTCCCCCTTGACCGAACCGGGGTTTCTTGGCACCGATCTTCTTGTCGAATGCTGATGTGTGGGATGAGGTGCTTTCATCTTCTGTTTGTTCTTTGCTAGGGGGTTCAGTATATTTGCGTTCATAGTCTCCCCTTGAACATACCTATCAGCAAGCCGTACTTCTGAGTGTACTGGGGCAGATGAGGAAGCTCCCAAGCTGAATCCAAGTCCTTCCTTGCAGTGCTTTGGCTTATTGCTTGCTAGCATAGCCTCTAATTTCTTCTCAGCACCCTTGTACCTATCAGTCATCAGGTTCCTCCAGATATCATCACTTTTCTTCAGTGTGTCGAGCTCGATCTGAAGTCCTGACATTTCTTGCTTCAGTAGACTCACTTCAGTATCTTTCTGAGTCAAGTCATTGGTCAAACCTGAAATCCGATCTTCTTGATGCTGAGACTTGGCCATCAGAGAGTTTATCTCCTCCCTGAGTCTCAACACAAGTCCTTCGGCCTCAGTAGCAACCTGACTCTCCTGAGAAAGTCTCTGATTCTATACTTTCAGGGTATCCAACTCCTGAAGAGTCTTGCTGAGCTGCAGACTTATCTGAATTTGTTCGTCGAGCAGTTCTTCGTATGCGGTCGCGACGTCCAAATTCTCATCTGCACCTGAAATAGTGTCGTGTGTGCAGTGTGAGGAGGAGTTAAGTGGTTCATGAGAATTTACCTCATCCTCTTCGCCTGCCATCATGCACTTTTCACCGATTCATCTCGCTTCATGCTCTAAGGCCATGAAGGTCGCTTCATCGTCGATGAATCCATAAAAGGAGTCGACTTCTTCCGAGTCGTCCGAGATTTCGCCCGCAATATAAGCTTGTCTTTTCGGGCGAATTTCTCTCTCCTTGCCTTACGTGCTTTGTGCGTTCAAGCACTACCGAGCTCGGGGACAATCATACCGATAATGTCCCGGCTTTTTGCAATTATAGCAAGTGATGACTTTTTCTTCTTTGCTTTCGCTATTCTTTGACGGTTCTCGAGTCATCCTTCTTTACGTATTCGGAAGATTGTGAGTCGAGGAGTGTGTTTCGACATATAATTTGACTTACCTTTCATTTCCCGATAGGCTTTAGTCACTTTTCTGCGTCGCTCCTTCTCCTTCTGATACTTTACAGCGAGCATCGCATACTTCTGAGCGAGACTTCCTTCTTGTAGATCATTAAGTGAAGGCTCAGTCTTACTCGTCGTTTTGCTCGTCGCTGGAGATGCTGTGCTGACTGATGCTTTGAAAGCATGGTCGATTTTTGTGTCGCCTTCGGCTCTGCTTTCTTTGAGGTCTGTCGAACTCAAACTCCTCTGCCTGTAATTCTGAAAAGATATGGTCAGGAGACACAACATCTAAGTCAGAATGTCGCAATAGAGTGGCAAAAGGTGTCCAGTGTCCGTCCGACAGTGCCCTCAGAATCTTCAGATTCATCTCTCGGTTGCTGAATGTCTTTCCCAGCCCATTGATAGAGTTCATCAGATTGGTAAATCTGACGTTCAGATCTTCGATTTTGTCACCGGGCATGAGAGACAAGCTTTCCAGCTTTTGGAGTTCCAGCGCTAGTTTATTCGCTTTAATCTTCTGAGTCCCTCGACTCAGTAGCGCTAGAGTGTCCCAGAGTTCTTTTGCAGTCTTGCATTCCTAAACCCTGCCAAGATAAGAATCACTAAGGGTGGTCAGTATAGCGTTTCTGGCAACACGGTCTAAGTTGTGAAGCTTCTTCTCCTCAGGAGTGAAGAGACTTCTGTCTTTGGGAGTCTTCTTCCCGGTCACCATTCCTCCTCCTTGAGCTTGGTCCTGAGTTACGACACTATCGATCATGGGAACGATAGGTCCATCTTCAAGCACTTCAGTCATACTGTCATGGAGGGATGTCAGATGTGCTTCCATTCTGACTCGCCATACTCCATAATTCTCCATCGAGAACATGGGTACCATCCTTATACCTGACATATCATCCATGAAGAATATAGATATGAATGTAGAGTGATATGCAGTGAAAACGTTTTCCTCCGGATCCGTTCGAATAGACCAGTCTCAAAGTGACAAGAGTCTTAAAGAACTCCTGCTCTGATACCAATTATTGGTCCCGAGTGTACGGTCAGATGTAGAGGGGGGGGGGGTGAATACACCTGATTCGATTTCTCAACTTCGAACACGAACAGTCCTATTCAGGATGGTGTCCGATCAAATTGAGCTTGCCAGACTGCATAACCGTTTCGAATCGAGTTAAAGGCTAAGAGTACTGACTCAGCTGAGATCTGCTAACTGACTAGGTTAGAATTCAGTATCTACGGTAAGATTTCAGTGCGCGGAATAGTGTAGGCCCAAATCAGTTTTTGTGAGAAAACGTTTTAAGTCTCAGTTCAGTAGATTAAAAGTTCGATCTGTTTGAGACAGGTTGATTGATTTTAAATATGATGTTCGGTATGAATAGTAAAATCAATGCAACAGCTTAAGAAAGCGAGAAGAGACACATGATTTTTAAAGTGGTTCGGATATCGCTCAAATCCTACGTCCACTGTCCCGAATGATCAGGAGGCTATTTATTATCCTGAGTTAGTCTCAGTCAGCTTGCACACTGGGCAAAGCCGCGTCTTGGTTTTTATACTGATCCAAGTCTCAGTTTACAACACTATCAAACTTAAAGTGTTTGACAAACTTCCCCAACAGTGAAGGAGTCCTTATACAATAAGGATTGGGTTTAAATGTGAACTCCTTCGTCTAAGCTATGGATAAGAACAGTTGAGCTTAGGGTTAGAGGGATAGGGAATATGAGAGTAGCTTCTAGATCGACGAACAGTCGAAGGTAAGCTTTGAGTTCGTGTAACGTCGATTTGGATACTAGAGGCTTTATATGTCGGTTTAGCTTGATTCCCTATGAGCTAGAATGTAGTCTTTCGCCGGGAGATTGTTCTTCAAGTTCTTGCTAAGACTTTGTTCTTTGGAATTCGCTCGTTTTTCGCGCTCTCTCGTGTTCTAGGTTAGCTTCAAATCTTGAATGATCCCTCTATTTATAGAGCGAGAGATTGAAATAGATCCGTTGGGGACGATCTTCTTCTCTCTCTCTTTTTTTGGTAGCAAACGGCTCTTTTGGTGTAGGTAACGGTGTACTTTCCCACCTTTTTAGGTAAAAGGTTGGTCGTAGCTTTAGCGGTGAGAAGACACGTGTATGCTTGTCATTCGTCGAGGTGGATGGAGTGGTTGAGACAAAGACAAACTTCGAGACGGCATCGAAGCCGACTTCTCTCTTCCTCGTACATGACAATGCCGATTGTCTTTCAAAAGATTCTCGACAGTCCCGAAGACTATCTCGCCGTTGCTGAAGTCCGACCTTGTATTCGATAGATAGACTCGCCGAGATAAGTCTATCGAAGATCAGCTACGAGTCCAAGTGAACTACTCTCGCCGAGTTCGGTTCAACCGACTCTCTCGCATATCTTGCTCCTGCTAAGTCCAGTATCACTGAGTCTTCTGCACTGGGGCTGAGGCAGATAAGGCTCCGGAGCGCTTTGACCGGAGCGAGTGTCTACCGAGTCCGAAACCTCAGAGACAAAACAGATACAAGGGAATGGTTCATCATTCAGATAGGGTTTTGGGATCTTCAAATCTTCAGACAAGTACAGAGCACAAGGCTACTGAGCTTAAGATCAGTGTCTAAGACCGAATCATTTCACACTGAGTGAAACAGTGCTGAGGATGGAATCATCACCCAACAAGGTTCGATGATAACATGTTACGCCACTAAATTTGCTGCTTAGGCTTAAATATTGATTTCGTAATATATTAAAATTTACGGGTTATTACAATCCTGAACCCCCTTAGATTAATTTTAAGTCCTAAAGCCTCACATACTACTTATATGTGTGTTTTACATTTGGCGGACCACTAAAAACTTAGCTACTCATAAAAACGTCCCGACTTTGCAAGCAACACAATATGCAGAACATAACATAAAACATGTTTAAACCTATATCTAACATGCATGAAAATCAAGAACGAAACAGTAAATAACACGAACGAAATAGAAACAGAAATACTGAAACTTAAATTAAAACAAGAGTACCGCACAAGATCTCCAAAGCAACGAAAGCAAAAAGCGAATCAAACGTCTTCTCCAAACTAGAAAATAAGAGCGGAATTAAAAGCCATTGTTTCTCAATAATTCTAAACTAAGAATGTCGATTGACATATGAAAATATGGTGTTAAGAATGTGTAAAATTCGTGCCCCTCTTCTCCATATGTAGGGCTGCCAATATATCTTCAAAGGATTAGGGTAAATCTCTAAAATATAGAGAGATTTCCTTATCCAAACTTTCCATATATATCCATTTTTACCTCTCCAAGACTCCCCTTTGTTTCCTTAGTTAATTCTCTTCCAAAGCAACTTCAAAACACGCCTTTTAGCTCATAAAATCGTTGTCACCTTGCATCCTAGTTATGCTCCACGTCAGCATTAAATTCTTACAAAACTACTAACAAAAGTGTCTGGCCTACACAGTTAAGTGATATTTCGCCCATAAATAAATAGATATGAAAATAACTCATCACGCTGGTCCTGAAAAACTAGAAAAAAATAGGCCGGGGTCCTATGCGAAACAAAAAAATAGGCCCATAATATAGAGATTTAAAGCTCATATTTACATATGTTTTGTTTGGTAAAAAAATACGAAAACTTTCTTTAGTCCACCGGAATTTATATACTTCTTTTTCATAAGGTTTGTGTTTTAATCCATATTAACTACATTTTACACTAAGGCCCCGTTTGGTTGTCAGGAAAGTAATGTTGTTAGGGAATCTGATTCTATGGAATATGATTGCGAGGAAAATGATTAAGGAAAGTAAAATTACTGAAAAATTTGATTCCCAAGAATATGATTCTACAGAAAGCAGATTACTTGCACTTGTTTGGTTGATACTAGGAAATGTAAAATTATATTATCAATAATATGAATAAAATATATTTATCATCAATTTTTTGTTAATTATTATATAATTATTTCATAAATATATAAAATCACCCAAAAATAATATTATTGATATTTTTTATTATATAATTTATAATAAAATATTCAAAATATTTAGTTAAAAATATCTTTTTAATAATAATAATAATAATAATAATAATAATAAACTTATTAAAGTATTCACTTATTTTAATAATAATATTTTTTAGAATAATAACATGATTATTTAAAAAAATAATAATTATTATATTGTTATTATTGTTCATAAATAAAAATAATAAAAAGATAAACAAATTAAAATATTCGATTAAATTATAAAAATATATTAACTACAAATTAATAATATTATTAACTAATTATTATTCTATTTTTATTACTAATAATAATAATAATAATAATAATAATAATAATAATAATAATAATAATAATAATATACTTTTCTTGAACCGAGGAAAAAGAATACCTATTCGGAACAAGGAAAAAGAATCTACAATTATTACACTATTTTCCTTATTTCTAGGATTATGATTACTTTTCTAATATTTTGCTAAAATTGAACCAAACACATAATTTTAAAATCTTAGAGTCAAATTACTTTCCGCATACTACCAAACACAGGATTTTAATAATTTGGAATCAGATTACTTTCCTGATACAGAATCCTTGCCAACCAAACGGGGCCTAAATTATATTTTTTTGGGCCCAGAAAGATTTTGTGCCTTACGCTGTCGCGCACCTCGTACATGCTCAAGGCGGCCCTGAAGCTACTCAAAGTGCGTACTGTTTATAACTGCACCCTCAGATGAAGTAGCAACAATCACATTCTCATATACGTTTACAAACTACAGTTATGGGACACGTACACAAAGAAATCACACCCGGCCAACAATGTGTTCCACTTGATTCAATCAATTCACCAATAATAATTATAAGCAAGGGCCTATGCATGATATTATCTAAGGGAGGGCAGAATGTATAACGAAAGAGGAGTAATTATAATAATTTTTAAAACTCAACTTTTACAATAGATCAATGACTCGTGACATCTTTGAATAAACTTCATTAAGTACAATATTAAATATGTTTAAATTTTTTTATATGAACATTAAATTAGCATAATTAATTAATCACCATTCGATATATCTATGAAACTTGTGAGCTTTTGTACTGAAACCAAAAATCTAAAAAAAGATTACATAAACGTGTATGTAATAACAAATTAACAACAAAGTTACAATTGAAAATAATAAAATCAACTACTATAGAATTAAAACCACATAAGTCGTATGTTTTGGCTCAAAAAATGATAGAAATTATTTACTTAGATATTCAAGGAAGATTGAGTGATTACTTATTTCAAAAGGATTTATCAAAAGTGTAGAGTTGAAGAAGATAAAGGTAGTGTTTGGAACAGCTTAAATAAGCTGCTTCTGGACTTTTTGACCGCAAAAACACAATTTTTAATGTTTGGAATAAGTGCTTCTGCTTTTTTGTGCTTAAAATAAGTCAGACTAAGCAGAAATCCATAAGCTGGTCAGAGAGTGCTTTTTAAAAGCAGAAGTCAAAAGAAACTGAAAAGCAGCTTATAACAGTGTTTGCAAAACTGTTTTTTCTAAAATTAAGCTGCTTTTTTTCTACTGTCCCAAACACTAATAACTTTTGCTTAACAACAATTTTAAGCAACTTTAAGCATAATCAACTAAAAGCTGCTTATAAAAGCTCTTCCAAACACTACCAAAATATGGATATCAAGGCTTTTCAGGACCAACCTAATTAATTGGATAAAAAATTCAATTGGACCGAATTTAATTGAATATGAAATTTATAGAATTTTGTCATTTAGCCCAATAGTATATCTTTATATATGACATTTGATTAAATTAGAAGTAATATAAATTAATAGAAACATATTAGAAGTATTTTGTATTAAACATATGTATTTCATAGTAAAAACATATTAGTATTATTTCATAGGACGGATGCCCAAGTGTGCATCCGTCCTTGATTAAAAGAACATTTTCCATTTTTATAAGTTGAAACCTATTAAATCTTCAATAGCTGGATGAAGATCATAACTGAACGATTGAACACTGAAAAAAAAAACTATAGATCCGAATGAAAAGTTTATTGGCAGTTGATAAAAATCGAGAGTTCTAAAGCGTAAGAATTTCAATCCGTGCAACATTGCAACAAAGCAAATATCACAACACCACCCACAAGATGGACGTGGTGAAGATCCGCAAGGCCAATAACATGCCTAAATCATAACTTCAAAAATTTTCAAAAATTCTAGGTGTAGTGCTGTACCAAGAGATAGAAATGTACAAATAAGAAATATACGCTCAACGCCTTAGTTAATAACACAGCATTAGTACAAAACTACAAATAATAGCAACTCCTACTACACTAAACAGGATTACTGCACTAAACAGAATATTTTCGGCATATCAATTGCAACACATTCAAGCAATTTATAACCTCACCACTCTTCATCGGCATACTTTGTTAAGTTTGAACGGTTATCTCAACACGTGACGAAGCATCATCATAACTCAACAGGGGTACTGAGTCAGTAGAATATGTACTCCCACTCTGATCCACATTTAGTACATTTTTAGTTGATTGAGACGGATAATTAGGAAGTTCCAACTGTTCCACGTCACTTTCCAACATTTCCAACACTTTATGCATTGACGGACGATCATTTGGGCACATCTGTATGCACCATAGTTTTCTGCATCGGCATATTTTGCATATTTTCTGCATCGGCATATTCTATTTCATGACAAGTTATTTTTCGGTATATCGTGTGCTTTGATATAATGTTATCACTACTACAAATTTCGCCTACGACAACACTAGAAAGACAACGGTTTTGGTGTAAAACCGTTGTCGTAGCTCGAAAAACCGTTGTCGTAACTAAAACCGTTGTCTTTTATATCCAAAGTGCGCTGATAGACAACGGTTTTTCACCACCGTTGTCATTGACCCGTTGTCGTATGTCGAAAAAGACGCTCATAGACAACGGTTTTGCCTTCTGTTGTCATTTAAACGTTGTCGTAGTATATAGGTGCGCCATAGACAACGGTTTTTAACAATCGTTGTCGTTGACCCGTTGTCGTATGTGCAAAAAGGCCCTAATACACAACGGTTCTGACAACCGTTGTCATTTATATGTTGTCGTATACACGTATAGACAACGATGTTCATAACCGTAGTTGTTTAACCGTTGTTGTAGTTAAAACTTCATCAATAGACAACAATTTTATAAACCGTTGTCGTTTATACGTTGTCTTTTACCTAGATATGTATATGGAGTATTCATTAATTACAATTTTTCATATTTTTAAAAATCATAATATATATTAAATAAAATTCTTTTATATAAAAATTTATAAATGCAAATTTTAACATTTATTTTAAAAATAATTTATTGATAATATAATAATTATCAAAACTCAAATAAATAATCTTTATTATATTATTAATACATAAGTTTAAATAATTAATTATAATTTAAATTTAATCTTTGTTAATGACACTTAACACATATATATATATACTTATATAATAGTTTATTTATATTTATATATATAATATAATAATACTTTATATATAATACAATTAAAAATTATATAATTAAAAACATAACATTATAAAAATAATTAAATGGTGATCAAAGCAGTTAGAAGAACCGTCGTCCCCCAATCTTCAAAACCCTTCACCCCCTTTGGCAGCGAGAAGCATCGCTGCCACAGGACCGCCGCTACCAAGGCCGACGTCCGGCGGACACAAGCAACCCCCAGGTTTCTCTCTCTCTCTCTCTCTCTCTCTCTCTCTCTCTCTCTCTCTCTCTCTCTCTCTCTCTCCCTGCCTCTCACTCCATCTATTTCCTTTTTCTTACTCTCTTTCTTCCCTAACTTCAAAACCCTTCACCCCTCTCCGGTACCGAGAAGCACCGCCTCCACCAAACCGCCGCTGCCAAGGCCGACGTCCGGCGTACACCAGGTTAGATCCGTGGTTGATTTTGTAATTTTGGATTTGTTCCCATTCACATTGTTTCGTGAGTTGTAAAGTTGTCTTGATTTTGTTTTTCTGTTTGTATAGGAGAAAATAGGATATTATTTGAAATTTGAAAATACTAAGAACTGGGCATCTCCTACGAACTTAAGTAAAGCTGCAAAGGTTCCTTCTATTTCCTAATCTTTCTATCTCTTATGTTATAGCATCTCATTCACACAAATATTAAGTAAATATTTCATCTATGTAAGCATAGTGTACCAATGAAACGTTATGCTATTGACCTGCTATCTTGTTTGACTAGATTGGCTTGTTTGCATGGTAACTGGTAAGAAGTCCTACAGCTCATTAGAATGGTATAAAAACACCCTGAAGGAAGACCTGTTATTTAAAGTACTATTTTGATTTAGTAATTAGCTAATAATAAGCATATGATTATGAATATTAGGATCTCTGGTTGGAGAATATATATATCATGTTCCGTGGGTAGGAGAGAAGAAGCTGTAAAAGCTATTTTTTCCTAGTGCCTATATGACAATTCAGTTTTTTTTCACTATAGTGCCTATAGGAGAAAGGTTGACCTTCTAAGAATGCATTTGACTGAATTCAGTCTTGTTTTCATTATTTTTCTTACTAAAGTCTCTAAGATGTAAATGAAAAGCTTGAGGAGGCAAATACATTTGTAAGATGGAAGCGAGGTAGAGATAGGGATTAGTGTCTCTAAATTCATATTCGCAAGTCATATGGGCCATAGACAGTTAGGCATATTCCAAACTAGTGCAATATAGGAGTATCCATCCTTCTGAGATGAATGAAAGCCGGGACACATTGAGAAACAAAACTAAAATGACATAATCGCAATGAGTATAATCTAATACTGGTGTATAACATTATCATATGATTGGCAACATTCTCATATGATTGATATTCTTCTTCTTATTTTAATTGCAACCTCATTCATGTGAAATCATTTAGTGCTTTCTTATTTAGTGTTGATTCAAAATAGATTAATAAAATAATTTATGCAGGGAGATAAATCTAATTCCTATAATTACGTATTACAACTGTAACAGATTGGAAGCTTGGGACTATTGTTTTGCTGGTTCTTGTTTCTTGTGCTCTCTAGCATGTGTCTGTTTACTATTCAATATAAGACTCACTTCTCCAATTCTAGAGATATAACCAGAGGAGATATTGACTATGATAAAACGGGTGTCTTCCTAGATTGCAGAAGATAATTTTATTGTGCTTATTCTGACGAGGTATTTTGTTAGTTTTTGCATAGTCTTTCTGTGTGTTTAGAGCTTACTAGTTTATGAGCAGTTAGTTTTGTTAGTGTTTGCAGAGTCTTAGTAGTTGTGAATAATTAATCTCAAGATCCATTTTTATGCAGATTGCACATGCCTCAACATCAAAGTCGCTTATGATTCTTCCGCTGGCAGGGTGAGGTGGGACGAAAGAACTTTATTTACTTTGATTGAAGTTACAATAATGTTTAGTCAAGGGAATACTGACTTGTTATTAGGAGGATTGATATTTTGTTAGTTTCATCTTTTAAAGAAATGGATAATTTGATGTATAGTTTGAAAATGTTGTTTATGATCATAACCGTTGAGGCTAGCATTTACTACAATGACTAAATTTTTTTTATATTCATTAAGCATTGTAGGTAATAATATAAAAATCGTAATAAATGTATATGACAATACGACTACGGTTGAAAAACCATTGTCTATTATGTTAAAACACTTGTTAAAAGTACTTACAACAACGGATAAAAACTGTTGTCTATGAGCGAATAGCTAAGACAATGATATTTACAACAACGGTCTCAAAATGTTTATGACAACGGTTGAAAATCGTTGTTAAAGATGTCTACGACAACGGTTGAAAACAATTTACGACAACAGATAAATCGTTGTTAAAATAACCTACGACAACGGTTAAAAACTGTTGTCTATGAGCGAACCTTTACGACAACGCCATCTACGACAACGGTATGTTTTGCCATAGACAACGGTTAAAAACCGTTGTCTATTAGCTTTTTTGTAGTAGTGTATATTTTTGGTATACCGTCCGTTTTGGTATACCGTTTGCTTTGGTATATCGAAACTTTCGGTATACCGAAGTATGGTATGGTATACCGAAAGAATGGTATGGCAACAGTATGGAGATTGCTCATACCGAACTTTCGGTATACCGAACTACGGTATACCGAAGTTATCGGTACGGTAACGGTATGCATTTTTTCATACCGAACATTTTCGGTACGGTAAGCGGTATGAGAAAAATGTTATGGTATACCGTACCGAACACCCCTAGGCTTGTCTTAGCTGCTTGTCTTTACTGGTACACTTAAGGTGGTGTATTGACGGATCACATTGAGATGCGTTCTCCTAACTGACCTTAGAGGAGAACCAAGATCTCGATGACTTAGCTGGTCTTAAGCTTGGTAAGACTTCAGCTGAGCGCATTTGGCTATCTATCACTTTGACATACTATAGTGAACGTCATCGCGACCGGATCTACGTATCTTGGGTGTTAGTAGTTATTTGTGGCTCAGGCTGGTTGTCTGTATCTTGCAGCCGTATCCTAGTAAAATGGGTTGATAATATCCCCTGAGGAACTCGAAAGGATTAGCACACTAAACCCGACCGGTTGATTAAGTTCAGTTGTGTTAATAAGGTCGAGTGGTACTACTCAGGAATATAAGATGTTAATTAATTTAAGTTGTCAATAAGCTTAATTAATTAACGGATATTTCTATCTTAAATACGGAGATCGATTAAGTCTAAAATACAAGCCCTTGCTCAATTTGGATAAAGGGGTAAGTCAGCACGTATTCTCTAGTGGAATGAATCTGGGTTTATTAATTAATTTTGCTCTGGGCTGAGCATGGATAATTAATTAATTTGAGGCCCAACTTTATTTCTTGTATTGGATCCCTGATCTGGCCCAATTAGTTGCCTAGTTATTTATTGTCTCTCAGAAATAATTATTAATGGATTAATGTATTTTTTACATTATTTAATAATGTTATTTATCTTGAATTAATTGGCTGGGCCAATTAATTGATAAATATTAGTAGCCCAGTGGATTAATTAATTATATTATGAGTTAATTATGTGGAAGCCCATTAGAAATATAATTAAATTAATGGGCTACAAATATATTAATATTATATTGACTTTTGAAGCCTATATATATTAGTATTCTGTTCAGAAACAGATTACACACCCACACATAACTCACGCACGCAGCGTGTATGAGAGAGAGACGATAAATTTTATTTTCTTCAATTTTCTGACCACCCAGAGGAAGAAAAAGGCCGGGACACAGATCAGAAGATCTGACACAGGAGCAACAATCAGAGCCGCGACAACATACGAAGGAGGAAGGTATTGTTCCTAACCCTAATTATTCCTTCACCCACGGTCAGGAGGAGCACACAACTTAAGAAGAAGAAAGCTTCTGAACCCAAAACAGCCAAAAAGTCAGTATCTCCAAGTCCTGTGGAGAAGAAAGCTGACAAGGTTCAGAAGAAGAAGTCTCAGACTTCTAAGGTCCCGAGACAAATCTGGGTTCCGAAATCACCCACTAACACTCAAGGACCCAAACTGAACCAAAGGGTACCTAAAATTGTTTCTGTTTTGCAGGTGTATAAGGACCCTTGGATAGTGGACATCGGCTGCTCGAGACACATGACTTATCAAAAGAGCCTGCTGACCAACTACGTACAAGAAAATGGTCCTAGAATTGAGTTTGGTGACAACTCTAAAGGCTATACAAGGGTATACGGAACACTGAATATTGGGACTGCTTCAGTTCCTAGAGTAACATATGTTGAAGGACTTCAACATAATCTCCTCTCTGTCAGTCAATTCTGTGACAATCTGAATAGAGTTATCTTTGACGCTGGTTTTTGTGATGTTGTTGACAAATCTACAGGGAAAACAATGTTATCAGGCTCGCAGAGGAAGAATATCTATGTTGCAAACTGGAAAACCGCAGAACCTGAGGCTTGCTTACTTGTACATACAAAATCTAGTGACAAGGCAGGATGGCTGTGGCACAAGAGACTCAGTCACCTGAACTTCAAAACTATGAACAAGCTAGCCAAGAACTCTAAAGTCAGAGGACTGCCCAATGAATTGTTTATCAAAGATAGAAACTGTGAAGCATGCTTGAAGGGAAAGCAGACAAAGAACAACAATCCACCAATTCCGTCACCTTCCACTGATGGAATCCTTCAACTGCTACACATGGACTTATTCGGGCCAGTCTCTCCAGTGACTATAAGAGGCAAGAAGTATGCCCTCGTCGTTATTGATGATTATTCAAGATATACGTGGGTCATCTTCATAGCCAACAAATCTGATGTCATGACTGAGTTACCAAAACTGCTGAAGAAGCTCAGCGTGGAAAAGGACATCAAGATTCAGAGAATTCACTCAGATAGAGGAACATAATTTCTCAACTCAGTAGTTAAGGAGTACTGCGAAAAAGAGGGAATCAAGCACGAGACATCAACAGCTCGCACCCCTCAGCAGAACGGACTTGCTGAACGTAAGAGCAGAACACTTAAAGAAACAGCAAGAACGCTTCTAGCAGACTCCGGACTACCCTCTAAGTTCTGGGCTGATGCTACTGACACCCCCTGCTACACTCAGAATTGCTCACTACTAACACAGCAACACATGAAGACACCTTACGAACTATGGAAAGGGAGAATTCCTTCTATTTCTCATTTTCATATTTTTGGCTGTCCTTGCTTTATCCACAATAATGGGAAAGATCAGTTGAAGGTCTTTGATAGCAAATCTGATCAAGGAGTATTCTTAGGATACTCTCGAGTCAGTAAAGCCTTCAGAGTCTTTAACTATCGGACTCTTTGCGTGGAAGAAAGCCCTCATGTTGTATTTGATGAGTTTGTTACTGAGGACGGGAAATCTAAAAAGACAAGTACTGAAGATGTCAGCAGCAAGCTACAAGACCTTGCACTAAACGACAAAGCCGAAAAGTTCCAGCATTGTTGGGATGATGAGTCAGACGATGAGGAATTTCAGACCCATCCCACAAGCCATGTAGCGGACCTGGTTGATTCTACTGAACTGAATCAACAACAGGTAACAACGGTCGATGAGGAAGCCCCAGTGATAACTGAGATCTCTACTGAGAATATAAACTCAGGGGAACAACTATTGTTCCTGAGCTAAATGCCCCTGAACCTGGAAACTCAGTAGATCCTAACCTTCTTACTGAACTGCTCCAGTCACAAAACAACACGACTGAAATGCCTAACACACTGTTGACTGTGCAGAAGTAGTATCAGAAGAAGAAGCCAGACTCAGACGTTCATGGCTCGACGCTCATTCTTCAGATCTTATTATAGGAGATCCATCAGCAACAATCAGGATGAGATCTAGATTAAGTCAAGGAGAAAGCTCACTCTATTCTTGTTTCTTGTCCACAGAAGAACCCCAGACAATAGAGGAAGCACTCAATGATGCTGACTGGATTATCACCATGCAAGATGAGCTGAACCAGTTCGTTCGAAACGAAGTTTGGGAGCTTGTTGACAGACCTAGACATCAGCATGTGATCGGTACTAAGTGGGTCTTCAAGAACAAGCGAGACGAAAACAATGTCATTGTCAGAAACAAAGCTCGACTTGTTGCCAAAGGATACTGTCAAGGAGAAGGGATAGACTTTGATGAAACGTTCGCTCCAGTCGCTAGATTGGAAGCTATTCATCTGTTCCTAGCCTATGCAACGCATCAGATATTTAAAGTATATCAAATGGATGTAAAGTCAGCTTTTCTGAACGGCGTACTGAAGGAAGAAGTCTATGTGGAACAACCGCCCGGCTTTCAGCAGGGACATCAGGTGTATAGACTTCGGAAAGCGATGTATGGGTTAAAACAAGCACTCAGGGCTTGGTACGATACCCTATCAGACTTTCTGCTTCAGAAAGGTTTTCAGAAGGCGACAGTAGATCGCACCCTATTCAACATAAAGTCAGGAGATGACATCCTACTGGTGCAAATCTACGTGGACGACATCATTTTCGGTTGCAGAAACGTGACTATATGTCAACAATTCGAGAAAATGATGAAGGAGAAGTTCGAGATGTCCATGATGGGAGAGATGAACTACTTCCTTGGATTTCAAGTAAATCAATCATCTGAAGGAATATTCATCAATCAAGCCAAATACACTCGAGATCTCCTGAAGAGATTTAGCTGCGACTCAAGCAAGCCAGTCAAGATCCCCATGAATACAAATTTCAAAATCGATCTAGATAAAGAGGGAGCTCCTGTTAACTCTACTGATTATAGAACTATTATTGGTTCTTTATTATATTTAACAGCAAGCAGACCTGATATAACTTATGTTGTAGGTGTATGTGCAAGATTTCAAGCGAATCCCAAGCGAAGTCACATGGACTCAGCAAAGAAGATTCTGCGATATCTGAAGGGAACACCTGACGCAGGGTTATGGTATCCCGCTGATGATAATCTTATACTGACAGGTTATTCTGATGCTGATTATGCAGGATGCATGATAGATCGAAAGTCAACTTCTGGAACATGTCAGTTCCTAGACAGCAAGCTGATATCTTGGTTCTCAAAGAAACAACACTCAGTGGCAACGTCCACTACTGAAGCTGAGTACATGGCTGCTGGAAGTTGTTGTGCCCAGATCCTTTGGCTTCGACAACAACTGCGAGATTATGGTATATCTCAGGATGAAGTACCCATCTACTGTGACTCCACCAGTGCAATTGCCATAACTCAGAACCCAGTTCTCCATACGAGATGCAAGCACGTGGATATCCGACACCACTTCATCAGAGACCATGTCGAGAAGAAGGACATTAGAATGGAGAAAATACATACTGACAAACAAAGGGCAGACATACTAACCAAACCACTAGCTGAGAACAGATTCAGAGAATTATCAGTTGAGCTAGGTCTACTGGATCCTACTGAACCAAGTCAGTAGAAGGAAACGATGATGACAGTCGAAGACTTTGATTCGATCGGGTGAATCAAACGAGCATACGAAGGGGGGAACGTGGTCATCAGCACATAAAATGTCCTCCTGAGTCTTAACGGTAACCAGCTGATCGTAAAAGTTCAGCTGAAGAGGTTTGCGTAGTTTTATATACTTAACTTTATCAGAAGCATGCTCGCATTTATTATATCAGTCGCTTGCACTCAGTAGTTAATGAGCATTTATTTCCCGCCATTAAATTTTTTAGGTTTAAGTCAGTAGGAAACCGTTCTTATTTAAAAGACTTAGACTTTAATGCTGCCTGCAACGCATTTAATGCATGTCTTCTCACCTTACCTTAACTGCGCATATCCTACGTGGGTCTAGGTTAGAGGCGGCCTTAGTAATCATTACATTTATAACATCAAATCACAACCGTCATTAAAAAGCGAGATTTAATCCCACCCGTTAGATAAAAAACGATTGATATGCATATCTTACAAAATCTCTCGCTTATCACTCTAATCTATTTTTTGCCATTTGTATCCTCAAAGAGCTCTCTGCATTCAGCTTTTCGTCTTCTATTAACTGCTTTGCATATCTCTCAAGCTCTTTGTATACGGTAATTTTCACTCCTCTCTGCTTAAAGCTCTACTAACTCACTCTATTTTCAAGTGCTAACAAGTTTTTTGCAGATATTCATGGCGATTGTGATGACCCCATCCAACATCGATGAGATTATCAAATCAAAGATTCAGTTTGAGCCTACGATGGCTCTTTATCAGGCGGAGCTTCCCTATCTTGAGCCCATCTACACGGCTCTGGAAGCGTCCGACCTAGAGCTTCTCGTCACGAAGCACCCAAAAATTTATCTTCCCCGACAAGTCGCTGAAGTCTGCTATAACTGGAGGTCGATGGAAGATACGGACGGGGAAGTATCCTTGTTCGCCTATATAAGGGAGGTGACCCCTCAGAAGTGGGAGTCTGATCACCACGACATTGACATCAGGGCCGCATTACAAGCATCTTTCGATCTTCCGGCCCACGGGATCTCCCCTGTTGGATATAAGGAGAAGGAGCTCAACTCCTATGTCCAAAGGTTCTGCGGCAGAGACGACATCACGTTCAAATCTGCGTTGCCAAAGAACCAGCTTCTACCAGAGTACCGCGGGCTTGCCTACATCGTCACGCATATCCTGACGAGCGCCACCGGTTCCTTCGATCAGCTATCTAAACCTCGACTCCAGCTGATGATGATTATAGAGGATGGAGTCCAGGTCAACTGGACAGAATTCTACGTGGCTGAGCTTAAGGCTCAGGCACATAAGTTTGTCGCCACACCCTCCGGAGAGAGAAGACTCATTAGTGTGGGCAAGCTACTGTACGGGACGAAGATGTCCGTACTGATCGAGGACTCAGTATCAAATCATGCGTCATTCCCTGATTCACGATACTTCGACAGCAAGCTCATCAAATTCAAAATAAGAGCCGCTGCTGAGAAGTCAGTCGGGCGAGGGCCAGCCGCACTGAAGAGAGTCACTACTGACCTGCCCCCTCGTGCCGACCCACCTAAGAAGAAAAGGCTTACAAAGGCTGGAACGTCTGAAGCTCCAACAAAGCCTGTTTCTCCCCCACCTACTCAGGAGGAGAATATACTAAACGCGGACACAGGCATTGAGGGTGCCACGCTGAAAGACAAAGTCCAACGTATCAGCTCCAAGGAGACACAGTCGGATGAAGCTGAACCGACTGTGGAAACATCTCCATGTGGACGACCATGTAGTTGGCTCGTCTCCGAGCCATAGGAGAAGTGATTGCACAGATTCCGGAAATCGCCGAACATAAGGATCTGGTCGATATCACGATCAGGGCGAAGATACAGATGATGCTGAGGTTCCTGAGTTGGGATGTTCTCGAAGATCTGATAATGACTCAATCAGCACTGTCCTTATTGATAGAGGAGCAGAGCCTTCAGTCAGCCATAGGGTTTGGAGAACCTACTGACCTTGCCTCGTTCGAGGATCTGAGAGCCGCAATGCTGTATCTACTCAACCTAAGATCCTCAGAACAGCAAGTCAGCAGCCCATCGCAGCCATCCCATCACGACGACGACAACGACGACAATAACGATGATGTGGATCAGGCACCACCCAAGGAAGCAGACCAGGGAGGATCTGCTGAGGGTAAAAATCCCAGCGAGAAGGGCAAATCACCACCTCCACCGTCGACATCAGGTGATGCCCCAGTTGCCTCGAAACCCAGTCGAGAGCAACAACTCGCCACATCTGAGCAAAGGATCAGAACCAGCAGCTATCAGATCAAACCAATCAGTTTCGTGTCCTCCAAGTCTATCAACAGAGCCAACAGAAAGCAGGGAGACAAAAATCGTCTCCTCGCTAAGGACGTTCACCTGAAATGGGCTCAGTACACCAAGTCTCAGACTTAGACAGTTGACAAACTTGCCAGTGAGGTGAAGAAGGTCGCCGAAGCTCCTACCTCTTATATCAATATTCAGGAGATCATCGAGACCGCCCTTGCAGCTCAGAAAGCAGACTTAGCCGCTCAGAGTCAGCAGCTTCTTGAAGCTCAACATAAAATATTTTCTGAGCAGCTGACTCAGAGCCTCGCCACAGTCCAAACAACTATGGATGAGCGGAACAAGATGGCCACCTCCAGTATACAACAAGCCATAACCATTCAGGCGGAGGCCCTCAAGCTCATTCAAGCTGAGATGATAGCTTCCCACGACGAAGCCCTCTTGAAGCTGAGACAGGAGACAGGAGCCCAGATCAAGCAGATTCGTGCTGACCAAGAGAAAGACTGGAGCACAACTGTGATGCCGTCAGGGATTTCGACACCACCACCACCTCCATTAAAAACATTCTTTTCAAATTGGAGAAGGAGGTGTCTGCCATCTGTGTTCGTCTGACCCTGGCTGATGATGCCAAAAAGGGGGAAGATAAGACTGAGGCGGAGAAGGCTCAGGTGGGTGAGGGATCAAAGGCAAAAGAAATTACCAAGGGTGAAAGCTCAGCTGCTCAAGCTGAAGCCAGCCCTGCACCCACTTCCGAAGTCCAAAGTCTGGCCATCATACCACTAACTTAGGTGCCGGAGCAGACCGGAGGATCTTCCTCGGCTTAGCACATCGAGGAGGTTGCTAGGTATGTGGACCAAGACGACCAAGATGACGAACCACTGCCACCGCAGAGGCCGGGGAAGGAGAAAGCTACTGAAAACACTCCACCGCCTTCCCCGACGCCCAAATTCCGATCCAAAGCGGAGCAGGAGGAGTTCGACAAGAGAGTTTCCCAGCAACTTCAGGATCAGCTCGACTATGAGCAACGCCTTGAAGAAGAAATCCAGAAGGCTAAGAAGCCCAGGAAGCTTGTAGGCAAAATCGCTAAGGGCGGAGCCAAAAATCTTCTGGATGCAAAGAAGAAGAAGAAAGCTCAGCAGTCAGCTGATGCTGAGGCTCTCTCCGATACTAACAACATACCCCTTGCTCAGAGAATGACAGACATTCCAAAACTAACTCCTGAGCAGGAGGCGGAGGACAGAGCCACCTGGGAGGCAACGCTGCAAGGACTTAATCTCCGAAAAGGAGACACTTAAGCAGCTGCCCTCAGAGAAAAAAAAGACTGGAAGACTTGGCCAAGATCATCGAAGCAACTGACAAGATGGCCAATGAACCAGTCATTGACTGGAAGAAACAAATACCCAGGTCATTCAAGTACTACAGGCGAGGAGCTCCGAGAGCTACTTATCAGAAGAAAACTCCTCACCGCCACGTAGACAAGTGGATACCATGGAATCTAAACGAGGAATGGGAGGAAGTCAAGATCGAGTTCATCAAAGGGTACTATGTGTATCAATGCTATCCGACTGAGATTCCGGCAGATCAACTTTTCGATGAATTTCTTCATCAATCAAACGCCAGACTCAGAGCACAAGTTCATATGATCCTAGCTAAGGAGAAGCGGCCACTCGTTGCTCCTGCATTCAGAAGAGTACCTCCTCCTAGGACCACTCGTGGTGTTTTATGCACCAAGGAGATTGAAGACGAGGTCGACGCAGCAGCATATCATCATGACCTCAGTTCTCAGCTGCCCGGTGATCTCGAGAAAATCCAAACTCTCCGTGCAAGAATCTACAAATATTACGGTTTGGATCCTCCTGCTGACAAGTCCGCGGTTTTCAAGAGCAAGACTAAGAAATTCAGACGTTAGCAGCAGTCTTCATATTTTGTATAGAAGATAGGAACCTTGTAACTCATTTCTCATTTATAACAATTCCTTCTTCTAGCCAGACAATCACTCATTGTCTTACGGCTTTTGTTTGTGTTATGTTTATCACAACTGATCACTGAAGTGATCTGACACACACTCACACATAACCGTTTCTCTGATGTGCCTATTTGTCAACTTCTGATTTCCTTAAGTCATTTGCTCAGTTTTTACTGAAGTCTTTATGTGTCAGTAGTTTAGGACTTATTCTCTTAGAATTTATAGAGGTTTTGGCATCATCAATTAGGGGAAAATTGTTGGGTTATGAGTCAGTAGATGATACTTAGCATTTTATTGGGTAAAATAAAATTGGGGGAAATCGTAGTATTCATGCTATGGATTTGAAGATTCCAAAACCCAGCTGGTATCAGTAGTGTAGTATCGATAGGACTAGATGATGTATTAGGCTAGACTGTTTTTTATTTCTTTATCTTTCGTGTCTATGTCCTGCACGGGGTAAAATGTTGTATTTATCTTCAGTAGGAAGTTACTTTCCAGAACCCCACGTCATCAGTGTAAGAGCATGTGTCCTTAAGTCATCAGCTGATCTTCGCCTCAGTAGAAGACCCCTTATCAGCTGACAGACATCAGTAGAAGAACCTTGTACAATCTCGGTACCTTCGCAGTCAATAGCTGACTACACTCAGTAGAATACATCTTATCAGCAGACTCAGACGAAGAAGACAGAGACTGCATCAAGTCTACTGTATCCGACAGGAAACGACCCAGCTGTTAACATCACTCGGAAGTCAGCAGAAGATCATACGAGGATAAGTGAGAGTCAACTCTGATGAAGACCGATGTCTGACATATCTCACCTACCACAAACCTCGACCAATGAGAAGTCGTCAACGCATTATCTGCTCTGACCAACTAAAGCTGCTCTCATGAACAGTATCAACAACTTTGCTGCAACAATTCGAATATATGGCCGTTTTCTTTGGAAGCTTGTGACACGTGGCACTGTCCTCTCCAACGGGCAAATGTCTGGGTCACGACTATAAATAGAGAAGAAAATCCGAGCTCCACGCACGGGATATCAAGGGACAAACGCTCAAGCTTTCAAAACAACTCTAGCACATTCAAGAAAAATCCAGCGAAGAACTTGCTCAATAGAATACCTTTAGTTCTTCTCTCTAGAGTTCTTTAGATCCCTCTTCTCTAGCTAAGCTCAACGCTCATATCCATAGCTTAGATTCTCGAAGGAGTTCACCTTTAGTGATTGTTCTTATTGTAAGAACTCCTTCCTAGTTGGAGAAAATTCCCTCCCCTTCAAACTCAGGTTTGATTTGTAAAAGTCGCTAAGGACTATAACTTAGAAGGGTCTGTCCAGTGCACATGTACCTTGCTGAGGCTTGCTCAGACTAATCAACAAGACCTTCTGTTCAGCAGGACCGTGGACGTAGGATCTTGCGTATCCGAACCACGTTAAAAATTGCTTGTGTTGTTTACTGTTTTATTGCATTGCATACAAACTGCTTACAAAGTCATATCTTGCATAAAACGTATTCGTAAAGTGCACTAGCCAAAACTATTTAACTTGTGAAAATCACATTTTCAACTGAGACGAACCCCCGGGCCCCACACTCTTATCCGCACTAAGTCTTCGACTGAGAATCAACCACTGACTAAAGTCAGTAGGAGAGATTCAGTAGTTGGCTCACTCTGACCCGCGATCGAAGGTTACTATTTAGCACTGTTCATCAGTCGCATCTAACAGCTCAACTGTCCTTCGCGTTTGAGAAAAGAAACAGTACTCAGGTGTATTCACCCCCCCCCTCTACACCTGACTCTCGTCTCCGGACCAACATAACCTTAGTTGAATCAATTCATCTAGTAATCTACGATCGGACAGGGAGTTGTATGGAATTACCTCAACTGGATTGCCTTTATTATCTGTCTTTAATCAGTTGTTTATTATTGCATGTTATTCTTATGCCCAATTTATATATTATGCCTAGTTTTAGAAAATCCAAACTTAATGGTGGTTGCTAGCCAAACCTGAGTCCCTAGAAACCGTGAGAATTAATCTGTCATTTCCCTATCGATCCCTGTTTGTACCTGTGGTAATCTTAGTTTAAGTTGTCTGTGCAGGTGTTACAAATATATTTGGTGAGCCGGTCCTGACGACAGAAATGCTCCATCAATTTGTCTTTAACTAAAACAATGAGAGCAAATCAAACGAAAATGTGGTAGAGTGTCATTCGACACGTTTCCAAGCTTGTTTTCCTAAAATAATTATTAATGAGGGATGGGCATACGAAGTATACTCAGTGTAGTATAAATATATACGACACTTAACCGTAGCGTGAAATGATAATGTCGTACTGAAGACACGAAGTGATAAAATGATAACGTCGTCATAAAGGCGCGAAATGATAAAATGATTACATAGCCATAAAGCCGCAAAATGATAAAATGATAACATCGCCACAAATCTGCGAAGTGATAAAATGATAACATTGCCACAAAGGCGCGAAATAATAAAATTCCAATTCATCTTAGTTGAGCATAAACCGTACATGTCATCAAATACTTCAATAATTATAAATAAATGGGAGAAAGCCACACACCTTATTTTGAGTTGGAAATAAAACTTGGGGCACTCCTTCCTCGTTAAACTTGCGGCACGATTTTTAGATACAAAATGCATAAGGAATATAAACTTGTAACTCACGATTTTGCATAAATGTTTTGAAAAGAAGAGAAGAATGATCGCCCTTCCAAATTGAAACCAATATATAAAATTATAGGATGAAGATTTTATTATGGTAATAATGCCACGGCTAGGCAAAACAAATCACTAATTAATGAATAATATTCATCACTAACAACAATTTAAATAAATGAAACGTTAGTCTTATTATCATCAAATCATACCAATTAAAGAAATTCATGTATGCATGTAAACTAATTTAGTAGTTAATATATGATGCCACAAAAAGAAAATAATGCTCATTTAATGTACTAAACTATTTGAACACTCATTTCGGTACGGATTGTGACACTAAGCACATTAAGATTGATTGTCACTTTATTCAGTACCATATTTACTCCAAGGTGCTTCAAAATGCCTATTATTCGGTCTATTGATAAGCTTGCTGATGTGCTCACCAAGGTAATGTCTACTGCTCAGTTTAAAGATTGATATACAAGCTTGGCTCTAGAAATTCTCTAGATCCAGCCTGAGGGGAGTGTTTAAGGAAGCAGGTGGATACAATAATTTGTGATAGGTTGGTTGTAGCTGCTAGTGAATGGTTAGTCTCTTGTATAGTCTCTTTCCTTAATTCCTGGATTTTTACCAACCCCTTTCTCTTCTTGGTTGTATACAACCTCAATTATTATTCTAAGGTGATGTTTTGAAGCCACATTTAATTTGCAGAGTGATGTTGAATTGTTGATATTTTAGTTATAAATTTAAAGAACTATTGACGTGAGATTCTCATTTGAGATACGATAAGAACATAAATTCTAAAAAAACATCATTTCAACATAAAAATTATTATGTATAAAGTCTAAATTGATGAACATCTCAACATTAGGATTGTCCAGCGCAGGTGAAAAGAAAATATAATTTGGCCGATATATATTATTAAGATATTGCTCGAATCTAAATAATATCTAGCTTGATTGATAATTTTAAGTCTAACGCTCTCAAAATCTGGGTCAATCTGTACAGCAATAAGATTCAAGCAATAAAATAGCCCACGACTATTTATTGCACATTTTATCATCTTGAACAGGAATTTCAACGCAGGTCGAAACATTGATATGATTAACAATGTTACATAATGCTCCCACTCAACTCAAAGATTTCAACACAGGTCGAAAAGTTCATGTCATAATCACTTTTGCATTTAATGAAGTTTTTTCTTCAAGATCATCATTTTTATCAGCATCATGAAATTATACACATCAGCTTTGTAAGGGAGGTAAAAGTCGAGATGCTGATTCTAATAGTTCAACTATCATAATACTATTTATGCATAATTATTGTATTAATGAAGTAAATAAGAATTGTGCAATTGTAAATTTGTAATGACAATGATACTAGAAAAAGCCATACATCTCATGATTGACTTCTTACTAGGGACATGATCATTTACTCATCTCCAAAAGGAATGAATATAAAAATAAGCTAGTCATGAGTTTGGGCCAGCAGGTATATATGCTTACCACTCTTTCTAACTGGTTAAACTATATAACAAACCATAAAACCCACAACTGGTACATATGCTTACCACTCTTTCAAAAGTGGCACCAAATCACTGTGGCAACTGCAATCCGTTTTTATAGCCCATGAGTATTTTTTGCACATTTTGTCAATCTTGAATAGAAATGTCGATGCAAGATGAAGAACCATCAGAGCTTAGCAAGGCTACAGAATTAGTAGAAAATATACTACCACTCTGATCAACATTTATTTCAGCTTGAGTTGATTGAGACGGATAATCAGGAACCCGCAAACGTTGAACATCACCTTCCAACATTTCTAATACTTTATTCATTGGTGGACGATCATTTGGAAACATTTGTATGCACCATAATGCAACTATAGTCATCTTCCTCACAAGTCTCATTTTACTACCATCCTTATCATAATCATCTTCATGAATTTCAATATCTTTACCTTGGTTAAAGCAATCATATATCCAGTCCGGAAAATACATGTTTGAGTTGTCCTTGTTACTTGCCAAATCTTTGTTCAAGCCCACCATTTCCATCAGCAGCATCCCGAAGCTATACACATCAGCCTTAAAAGAGACTGCACCAATATTTCTGTTGATTAATTCAGGAGCAACATATCCAATTGTTCCTCTAGCAGCCGTCATTGTCATTGTAGTCTTGTCTGTTGAGCAAAATTTTGCTAGTCCAAAATCAGATATTTTTGGAATGAATTTATCATCAAGAAGTACATTATGAGGCTTGATATCAAAATGTAGTATTTGGACATCACACCCTCGGTGCAAATACTCAATCCCACGAGCAACTCCAACTGCAATCTCAAACTTCATGTCCAAATTCAAGGAATTCATTCTTTCTCGATTGAAGAGGTACTTTTCAAGGGAACCATTGGACATAAAATCAAAGACGAGGGCACACTTAGATCCTTGTGCACAATATCCAATTAGTGTGACGACATTTACATGGTGTATCCTTCCAATAGTTGAAATCTCATTCATGAAGTCTTGGTCGTTCGCTCCAGATTTTCTTAGCAACTTTACAGCTACATCACAGCCACTTTGGAGCTTTCCTTTGTAAACAAAACCGTACCCTCCTTCACCTATTTTATCTTTAAAACCTCTTGTCATCTTTTTGATGTCTGAATAGGAATACCTAATTGGCGTAAGTTTGTTGTCACTTTGTAAGAAACTTTCTATAATATTGTATACTGACAAATGTCTTCTTCGGAATTTGTAGATCAGAAGCCACAAAACTATTGGAAAAATGATGAGTCTCGGTCCCAATAAAGTGAAGGCTGCGATAAGAGAGGATAAAAAAGAAAAAAAAATGAAATCCTCAAATGTACGTTCTTAAATTTATTTTATCTTTTCACTGGTTAGCACCACTTGTAATTTCATATGATGGTATGAAATAACAGTACAATTTAATTTGTAAGTGGTAATATACACTTGTGGCCAATCTCCTTATATAAAACACAATTTTAAGTCATCCATTATAACAAAACACAGATATAGCAAATAGTATACACTTTTGTGGCAGATCTAGAGACTGTTGATTTAGGCCATCAATTATGCTATAAAGTACACAGGTCATCCCTTGGCCTCCCATAAGCCCTGAAATGCTGGCATGTGAATATCATATCTGACTAGGCCTGCCCTCAGCCCTAGTCCGTAGGCCCTTCAATAGGCCCACCCTCTGCCCTCCATACATGCCAGCATTTTAGGGCTTATGGAGGGACTAAGGTGGGCTGAGGGACGATCTGTGTACTTTGCAACAAAATTGAGGGCCCAAGTCAACAAGCATTAGATCTGACACAAAATTGTACTCTACTTGACTATATTTGTGTTTTGTTATAGTGAATGACTAAAGTTGTTATTATAAGGGATTTGGCTAAAGGAGCAAATACCTCGATTTGTAAATATATATTAGGGAATAACTGATATTTCAGAACTAATCAATAAATTCAAGATGTACTAGTATAGATCGATTAGAGGGTGTAAAAGTAGAATATGTCTCATATAATAAATTAAAATATTAATAATTATAAATTGTACTCCATCCGTCCCGCTATTAATGTTCCTTTTGGTTTCGGTACGGAGATTAAGAAACTTTCTTTAAATGTGTATTTTATGAGTTTTAATTGTATTAAGAAATGAGCACATTTTTCGAGAAATGGTTGGTGGAAGAAATGAGAATTTATCCAAATTTTTGCAAGGCATAATTGAGACAATCGGTTTTTTTTTTTTTTTTTTTTTTTCATATTGTATTTTAAGAAAAAGGCAAATTAGCGAAAATGGTCCCCAATATTTGCCTGTTTGGACGAATTGGTTCCTAATGTTTAATTTTTTGGTCCTCAATGTTTGCAACTTTGGATAAATTGGTCCTTCCGTTAAAATTTTCGTTAGTTGACTGTTAGTCAACGATATTTTAAAAATAATAATAAAATAATATGAGGGCATTATCGGAATACAAATTAATGGGGACCAATTTATCCAATATTTTCAAACTTCCTAATTTTACCATCTAGGTAAAAAATCAAGTTACCAAAATAAAATAAGTCATAATGTAGCTCTAAAAAATTAATGATAAAAATTGACAAGGATATGCATATAAGAAAAAAAAAATGCATATTTCATACACGTAATACATAAAATAAAATGAGACATACATTACTACTTGAAAAATCAACATTAATAAAATCTAAGAAGAAATAGCAGGCCCTATCAGTGAGGATCGAAAACCTGTTGCAAACCAGCTTTAGAAATCGAAAACCTAACGGCGGTGGGGAGAATACCTATCAGTGAGGATCGCTTCGTTTTGGCTGCCTATCAGTGAGGATCGAAAAACTTCACAATATCTCAACAACTCTAACAAGTAAGAAACAGAGGGAGATGCAGCTACTTACGGCGGCAGGGGGAGGGCTGCGACCGAAGTGGCAGCGACTGACGGCGGCGGGGGGAGGCGGCGAGGGAAGGACGGTGCTGGGGTAGGGGCGGCGGGACGGTAGACGGAGGTGGTGCGCACGGGACAGTGGATGGAGGCGGTGGCTCAGACGTCGATGGAGGGGTGATTTTATGGAGAGTGAAGGACGGCGCCGGGGTAGGGGCGGCGGGACGGTAGACGAATTTCTCAAAGAAGTCCTCAGAGGCGGTGATTTTACGGAGAGTGAAGGACGGCGCCGGGGTAGGCTCAGAGGCGGTGATTTTACGGAGATGAATTTCTCGAAGAAGTTTGTAACTTGATTTTTTTACCCAGATGGTAAAATTAGGAAGTTTGAAAATATTGGATAAATTGGTCCCCATTAATTTGTATTCCGATAATGTCCTCATATTATTTTATTGTTATTTTTAAAATATCGTTGACTAACGGTCAACTAACGAAAATTTTAACGGAATGACCAATTTATCCAAAGTTGCAAACATTGGGGACCAAAAAACTAAAAATTAAACATTATGGACCAATTCGTCCAAACAGACAAATATTGGGGACCATTTTCGCCAATCTGCCTTTAAGAAATAATCTTAAGTTTCCATAAAGTTAAAAATCATAAATTTCCGAGTATGGAGTGGAACAAAAATCGTGTGAGAGATAGATTTTTGGAGAGAGATAGTATGATAATATGGGAATGAATATTAAGTAGGAGGGGCCCACTTCATTTCTTGTTTAAGAGTAGTTTTTGCTATTTTAGAAAAGAGGACAGTAATAGCGGGACAACCCGATTAAAAAAGTAGGACAGTAATAGTGGGACGGAGGGAGTATTACATAAAAGACTTTAAAAGACTTTAAATAGTGGGACGGATGGAGTATCACTCATTCTAACAAAGAAAAATAAAAGAAAGTTGAAATCAAAAATCTAAAAAAGTGTCCTTTATTGCTGACATGTTGTTTTGTCATGATTGACACGCACATCAGACACAATTGACACTCTGTTCATCATTGGTATGTTCTTTTGTTACGATTGACATGCACAACAAAGACAATTGATACTCTGCTCTCTACTATGAATTATGGCTTAAACAGACACTCTGCTCATTATTGACACGTTCTTTTGTCATGATTGACATGAACAACAAAGACAATAACACTTTTTTCATAAACAAATAACATTTTTTTTTCGAAACAAATCGCATTTTTTTCAAAAATAATTGATAGTTTATACATGATACAAATGACATTTTATTCAAATACAAATGACACTTTTGTTTGTTACGATTGACACTTTGAGATAAATAACAAATGATACGTTTATTCATTACAAATGACACTCTTTCAGTTATCAAAAAATCGAAAAAAATAAAAAATATTGTTAAAACAAATGACACTTTTGTTCACAAAGAGTGGCATGACCGTCCTTACAACAATGGGAGAAAAAAATGAAAAATAAAAAAAAATAAAAAAATGATTTAAAAAAACGAAAAAAATAAAAAAAAGAATAATGATGTCACGATGACGCCAGCAGGTAAAATGCGGGTCAACCGGTCAAAGCATGTCAAAATTGGGTAATTGGACATGCAACATGATGCACACAAGTATTTGCCATCTAAAAAGTGTCCTTTATGGTTTTTTATTTTTCTTTAGAATATAATAAATTAATATTAAAAAAATGGAATAAATAAAAATGAAAGGAAAAGAAAAGAAAAACTTAATTAAAAAGTAAGTGAAAGAACAAAACATAGTAACTACGACAAAAATTAAATGCGCACCTATTGCAATTTGAGTAAAGTCCAGTTGATAATACTCGTTACCTGCAAATAGACGAGATACATGTATGACATGCGGAGAAGAGCATTTAAATCTAGAAAGAGTTGAGATAATTAATTGAAAAGCAAAGGAATGCAAGGATTATTTCTTACGTAAGTATATAAAAATTTGAAATGAGGCTGACAATAAGAGTAGTGATAAAACGGAGATTGTCGGAACAGGAGGACATACTCCTGCACATACAACACCTGCAAAGTATAACATAAAAAGAGAGAAATCAGAATTTGTGGTGAAAAATATTATAAATTTGGATAAATATATTCTCTTGTGAAGCCGCCGGATGTTTCAATTCTAATAGAAAAATATCTGCCTAACATGAAGGGCCGCGTTTGACGACATAAAAAATTAAGATTAACATTAAAAAATTGAGATTATCCAACGGCTCTACTCATCATTCCTATGGAGATTATTATTAAAAAATTGATATAGAAAAAAAAAGGGGTTGTGGGAATATCTAATGAGTACATACCTACAATGACCAGAATAATTGGAAGCCCTGCGCACACACACGATTAGCATTGAATACATTAAAGTGATGTTATAAACAGATTCAGATTGACTTGTGAGCATCCTTACAGTGTGGGTTGGAGATGGTTCCAAAACTTAATGCTGCATTTTCCAAAATATGAAAGTATATTAACTTAATAGAGGAATTCATATCTATATGATAAATAAATAAATTGATTACTGTGAGAATCCTTACGGTAAAAGTATACCACAAATCGCTCTGCAGTTTCGAGAAAAAAAAAGATCATCAGCATAAGATGAGCGTATCTTAAACATTAATCCACAAAAACTTAACTTAAAGCATATGTTGCATTCTTACCCCACGCTGACAATGGAACTGTTATAAACCTTTTGAATTGGAGTACAAATCCATATGCGAGAGATTGATGGATTTCTGAAAGTGAAGCGTTGTTCATGTTCCTAAATTTCCACGATGTCATAACTATCACATCTACTCCGCACATTTCTGGCACCTGTGAGGCCTTCATGGGGCCAACCTTTACATAAGCATATGGGTTGGAGGGATTAGATAAAGAGTAGGCACAATGAGTAATATTCTGCGTAAAGAGGGCAGAATTCTTCAAAGGATATGGGCAGTTTATTAAATTTATAGGCAGGGGAGGGTAATCATATACATATCTAGAAGGTACTTTGAAAGGATAAGTAGATGAATTGGTGAAGTTATAGGCGTATGCAGAATAGGAGGGAAAAGAGCAGGTCTGGTTGTCTACAGAAGCGTCAGCCAGCCTGATGGTGGAGTTTTCGTAGTTGATCTCTTTCACATAGTACTTTTGGGAATTGAGAGAGACCGATGCGACACCGTTTTCACATACTAGTTCAAATATGGGATCGCCGCAGTGTTTGGGATCATCCTTGAGGCGGAAAGGGTACTTAATACTGGTGATGATCCCACAGTCGGAAGGGATGCAATTAGGCTGACAAGGTTGGAAGAAAAATTGGGTGGTGCAGTTAGGGGCATCAGCATACGCTTGAGAACAACATAGTAGCAGGAGAGTGGAAAGAGATGAAAATGTATAGAGGAGCTTTTGAGTTGCCATTGTTGTTTAAGAATCAATTCTCAGCATATATTATTATTCTCCAAAAAGAAGGCAGCAATGTATCCGGAACAATGTGAATACGCTCGTAGAGAGTATCTACGTAGCATCATCTTCCACCTCAATTTATCTATCCTTCCTTATCTTGCTTAGAAAAGTCTAATCCAATATTGAAAAATCATCATCATTATTATTATTATTATTATTATTATTATTATTATCATCTTCATCACGTCTCTCTTCAAGTTTTACCACTTCAACCCAAACTATACACATCCACCTTGTTTGACATTTCGCCTACTATTCATCACTTTGTCATCACTGGCTCGAAAAAGACAAACGTTATTAAACAAATTAATAACGATGACGCTATAGAAAGTTCAATGGATTGATTAATCGTCGACATTAGCTTTCAGTTGAAATTAGCCATTAATTTTATATTATTGAGTGGACATGATTAATCATGTCCTACCAGGCAGTCTATATCACCACGGGAGGCATGGGCCACAGGTCGCACATAAGCCGCCGGGTCGCACGACAGAAGAACACCCAACATAAAGATGCACACTCCTCCATGTGAAACTATATCACCACGGGAAAATGATGTAACAATAAAGATTTTATATTAGCCATTAATTTTATATTATTGTTGCCAAGACTTCGTAGGTCAACCACACCTTCACAGAAGTTGCTCTGCTCTGAACTCAACCAACTTGCAATAAAGATTTGAATAGACTAAATTCCATAACAAATGTAGCAACTACAAGTAATGCATTTACCTGTTAATTCTTTAAAGTGGCACCAAATCACAGCGGCAACTACAACACATTCAAGCAAAATATATTACATAACTATTTGTTGCCCACTTTGTCACTCTTGAATAGTAATATCGACAACGGATAAAACATCATCACAACTTAGCAAGGGTAAAGAATCCGCTGAACAAGTAATCCCACTTTGATCTACATTTTGAGTCGACTGAGATGGATAACTAGGAATTCGCAAACAATCAACATCACTTTCCAAGATTTCCAACACTTTATTCATTGATGGACGATCTTTTGGTGACATCTGTATGCACCATAACGCAACTATTGTCATCTTCCAAACAAGCCTCCTTGTACTATCATCAGAATCATCATTGTTTTTAGTTTCAATATCTTTGCCTTGGTTAAGGTAGTCATATATCCAGTACGGAAAATACAAACTTGAATCATCCATGTTTCCAGTCAAGTCTTTTTTCAAGCTCACAATTTCCATCAGCAGCATCCCGAAACTATACACATCAGCCTTGTAAGAGACTGCACCAATACTTCTACTAATCAATTCAAGAGCAACATAGCCTATGGTTCCTCTAGCAGCTGTCATCGTAATTGTATGCTTGTTTGTTGAGTAAAATTTTGCTAGTCCAAACTCAGATATTTTGGGAACGAATTTGTCATCAAGAAGTATATTATGAGGCTTGATGTCGAAATGGAGTATTTGGACATCGCACCCCCGGTGCAAATACTCAATCCCACGAGCAACTCCTACTGCAACCTCAAACTTCATGACCAAATTCAAGGAATTCAATTTTTCTCGATCATAGAGGAACTTCTCAAGGGAGCTATTAGGCATAAAATCAAAGATGAGAGCACGCTTGGAGACTTGTACACAATATCCAACTAGTTTGACGATATTTACATGGTGTATCCTTCCAATTGTTGAAATCTCATTGATGAAGTCTTTGTCGTCTGCTCCAGATTGCCTGAGCAACTTTACAGCAACATCACTGCCACTTCGTAGTTTTCCTTTGTAAACAGAACCATAGCCACCTTCACCTAATTTATCTTTAAAGTATTTTGTCATCTTCTTGATTTCAGAATATGAATACCTGATTGGCGCGAATTTGTAGTCACTTTGTAGGAAGTTTTCAATGTTTTTATACATAGATAAATGCCTTCTTCGAAATTTGTAGATCAGAAACCACAAAGCGATTGGAAAAATGATAAGTCGGGGTCCCAAGAAGATGGAGGCTGCCATAAGATGGAGAAGGTAAAAGAAGAAAGAAAATCATCAAATACATACTATGATCAGTGCTAGATATTTAAGTGGGGGCCAACAAAAAACACGTTTGTCAAGATTTAAATCAGTGAGTCATGAAAATTTGTTATTTACATTTAAAAGCGAGAGAAATAGAAAGAAAAAGAAGGAAGAGGAAAATAAAAGGTAAAAAATGCATGAGACATAAAGTTCTTGAATCGAAGCCTTGTTAAACAACCTAATCATGACATATACTTATCTCCATGGAGCTCTAACCCCACCGGCCTTCATATGGCTACGTTACTGACTATGTTAAACCAACTAATCATGACATATACTTACACATTACACATTCTGAAATAATTATTTTATGCTTTTGATTCGGATATAGAACTTTTGATTACATCCGCCAAAAGTCTGAATATTGTGAATAACGTATTAAAGTCACTTTGTCTATTTGATTCAAGTTTTTTTTTTGGATCTTATGTTTTGTTTGATCTTCATTCGTACTCACCACTTGTGATTCCACGCAAATGTATGAAATAATATTGTAGTTAATTTATAAATAGATATATGTGCATGATGCATGCATGACGTGTATTAGTAGATAAAAATACTAAAATAAGTGCGCACCGATTAGTAGTTGAGGGAAGTTCACTTTATAAAATAAGTAGCCTGCAAATGCAAATAAAACAAAAAGAATATACGATTAAAATTACTGGATCTAACAAGAAGTCACAAACAAAGATTCTTATTTCTTACCATAATAATAACAAAAGGAAAATTGATTTACAGTGGCAACTACGAGTACCAACAGAACCAGGGGCGGAGCCGGAATCTTACGGTGGGGTGGGTTGAAAAATAAGTACTTCTATCATATTATATATATATATATATATATATATATATATATATATTTACATTTACCATTTTCCGAAGGACCAAAATTCTATATAATTAGAAAATAAAGCATGAAATTTTGAAAATACAAATGAACTAGAAAAACAAAAAATAATAATAAAAAGGAAATGAACTTGCTAAAAAAGAGGGGAAAAAAAGAGAGAGGAAGAGACAAAAATAGGAGTTAGAAAAGAATGTGTGAAACTACAAAAGGAATTAGAAAAAGAAATTGAGAAATTAGAAAAAAAAGGAAAGAAATTAAATAAGAATTTAGGAGAAAAACAAAAATACGGCTGGGAAAAAGAATGAAAGAAAATTAATACGAAAATTTAAAAGTGTGAAACAAATAAAAGGAATAAATAAGGAAAACAAAAGAAATAAATAAAAGAGTATTAAAAATTAAGTACAAAGTAATAAAAGAAATCAGGAAAATAATACTAGGATAAGGGAAACAAAAGAAATAAATGAAAGAGTATTAAAAACAATAGTAGAACAAGGGAAACAAAGAAATAAATAAAAGAGTATTAAAAATAAGGGATAAATACAATAAACTCCCTCAACTATTTAAGTATTTCATTTTGCCCCCTGAACTATAAAAAGTTGCATTTTGCCCCCTCAACTATTCAATATGTTGTGGAGAGCAACATTCCGGCCAAAATTCCATCAATACATAAAAAATCAAGTATTTAAGGGAAAAATCTCTAAGGTTGAAATTCACGAATATAGGAGTCTTAGCCCCTAACGACCATGGCGATGATCACACTAACTGTTGCATTACTTTCATCTCTTAGCTACATATACTCGGGAAAAGAATGAGAGGAGAGACATAGAAGAGGGAGAGAGAAAGCCCTAGCCGTGATATATACTATAAATTCTTGAAATATAGTTTATGGTGTTTTCATGAGATTATTCTTAAATTTTTTTGTGGCCGGAATGTTGTGCTCTACAGCGAATTTAATAATTGAGGGGGCAAAGTGCAACGAATTCATCAATTAAGGGGGCAAAATGCAATTTTTAATAATTTAGGGGGCAAAGTGAAAAACTTCAATTGTTGAGGGAGTTTAGTATATTTATCCCTAAAAATAAAGTACAAAGTAATAAAAGAAATCAAAGGAAAATAATAGTAGAAATAAAATATAATAGATAAAGAAGCAAAACTGTTAAGTTCAAAAATTGAACTCGAGTCAATTGAAGAAAATCAGCATATACCTACCACTGGGCTAAATACTCAGATTATCATTATTGTTACCAATAAATACATTTGTATAAACTTTGCACTGGGCTAGAGCCCAGTCCAGCTAACTTGTAGATCCGCCTATGAACAGAACGCGAATGCCACTAGCGGAGGAAATGCCCCTGCACATGCAACGCCTGCAACGTTTCACATAAAGAAAGCGAAATCAGAATTTATGGAACGAAACCGTATCTATCTTCCGCCGCCGTCTTGATCGTGCTCCTATATCGGACGTCGCTAAGCCTTGAGTGTCTCGACGCCGGCTGATTCGAAAGGGGAGGAGGAAGAGAGGGGGAAAAGATCGGCTGTGTAGCAATTCCCAATTTCTCTTATTGACCCACATCTTATAAAACAGATAAATATAAAAATAGGTGCTGGCTCGGCAAAAAGTGGACTTCTGCACCCAATTATCTGCTGAATTTCTGCAAAATCTTATATGACGGCTCTGTTCTTCACAATTTGAGTCTTCTGTTTTTATTGAATTGATAAAGAAAACAAAAAAAAAATGTAAGGTTTAGGGAAGCATACCTATAATAACCAGAATAATTGGGAGAAACCCTGCAGATACACACGATTAGCAGTGAAGAGATTGGAATTGGATGTTATAAACAGATCGATATTGACTAGCGAGAATCCTTACAGAGGGATAAGTTTGCAAATGTGACTGCACTTTCCAAAATAAGAAGGTACAAACGTAAAAAGAGGAATTAGCATGGATAGAAAATGGACATAATATTTAACATATATTAATTCGAACATATAAATTGATAAGAATCCTTACCCATCCAGTTCAGAAATCGCACTGCAGTTCCGATAAAACAAAAGCATTAGCATAAAATGAATAACCGAAATCAATTACGGTTTAGTAAACTCTACTATAGTTGAGAATTTCATCATCCGTCAATCAGAGATCAGTGTATCTTAAACATTCTACATAAACTTAAAGCATATTCTTACACCATGGTGTCCATGATACTGTGCACCCGCTCGAACAGAATCTGAGTTCAAATCCATACAAGAGAGAGTAGTGGATTTCTAAAAGTGAAGCTCTGCTCATATCCTTGAATTTCCATGATGTCATAACTATCACATCTACTCTGCACATTTCTGGTACCTTTGAGGCTTTCATGTGGCCGACCTTTATATAGGTATATCTTAGCCTAGGGTGGGATGCATTAGAATAAGAGGCGGCACAATGAGTAAGATTCTGAGTAAAGAAGGCAGAATTCTTCAGGGATATGGACAGCCAATCAGATTTATAGGCATGGGTGCATACTCATATGGATATCTAAAAGATTTGGTGAATTGGAAAGGATAACCATTAGCTGTTGTGAAGTTGTAGGCGTATACAGAAGAGTTGGGAAAGGAGCATGTGTTGGTGTTGATGGAAGCATCAGCCACCCTTATGGTGGCGACTGTCTGGCCGTATTGGATGTCTTTGACATAGTATTTATGAAAGTTGAGAGACATAAAGGTGATATTGTTTTCACATGTCAGTTCAAGTCTGCCATCACCGCAGTGCTCGGGATCAGCCTTGAGGCGGAAAGGGTAGCTGATATAACGAATGATGCCACACGCGGAAGGGGTGCAGTAAGGAGAAGCAAGAGAGGTTTCAAAGAGAATTAGGAGTAAGAGAATGGAGACAGATGAAAGTGTGTCGAGGAGCTTTTGAGTTGGCATTGGAGGTGAATGAATTGATTTGGAAGTAGGAATGAATATATTATTTTTGGGTGGACTTGATAACTTTTGAAGGATGGAGTAGATGGGCTTTTGTTTCTCTCTTTTGTGACAATAGCAGATGCCAAAGGCAGAGTAATTAATTAATAAAAGGTGGGAAATTACGGAGTCTCCTCCAAATGGATAATAACACATAGACGACGACATAACACATAAGAGGCAACAACGATGTGATCCTTATGTTGGCAATACAAACTCTGGGTGTCGAAAAGAGAATTAATTAATGGAAACTATTACTTGCACAATAAATACATATTCTTTATAGTAGGAATGTCTGTCTTCATCAGTTCAAGTTGAGAAGTTACAATTCACAAATCATCATCACAACCGCAACAAATTCAATCAATATATAAGTCAGGGATCCACAATCTATTACTACTGAACAGTAATCTCGACACATAACGAAACATCATGACTTTGCAATGGTTCAGAATCAAAAGAACATGTGCTCCCACTCTCATCGGCAGTTGCTATAGTTTGAGCTGAGTGAGATGGATAATTAGGAATCTCTAGTTATTCAATATCACTTTCCAACATTTCCAACACTTTATTCATTGACGGACGATCATTTGGACTCATTTGTATACACCATAATGCAACTATTGTCATCTTCTGGAGAAGTCTCCTTGCACTATCATCATCATTATCATCATACTCGGTTTCAATATCTCTGCCCTGGTTAAAGGAATCATATATTCAGTACGGAAAATACAGATTGGAATCATTTTTGTTTCCAGCCAAGTCTTTCCTCAAGCTCACCATTTCCATTAGCAGCATCCCAAAACTATACACATCGGCCTTGTAAGAAACTGCACCAATGCTTCTGCTGATTAACTCAGGAGCAACATAGCCTATGGTTCCTCTAGCAGCAGTCATCGTCACTGTATTCTTATCTGTCGAGTAAAACTTTGCAAGTCCAAAATCAGAAACTTTCGGAACAAATTTATCATCAAGAAGTACATTGTGAGGCTTGATGTCAAAATGCAGTATTTGGAAATTGCATCCTCGGTGCAAGTACTCAATCCCACGAGCAACTCCAACTGCAATCTCAAACTTTGTGTCCAATTTCAAGGAAATCATATTTTCTCGATTGAAGAGATATTTTTCAAAGGAACCATTGACCATAAAATCGAAGATGAGGGCACGCCTTGAGCCTTGTGCACAATATCCAACTAGTGTGATGACATTTACGTGGTGTATCCTTCCAATAGTTGAAATTTCATTAATGAAGTCTTGGTCGTTCGATTTGGATTTTTTAAGCAATTTTATAGCAACATCACGGCCACTTCGAAGTTGTCCTTTGTAAACAGAATCATAGCCACCTTCACCTAGTTTATCTTTAAAACCTCTAGTCATTGTCTTAATATCTGAATATGAATACCTGATTGGGGCAAGTTTGTTGTCACTTTCTAAGAACCTTTCTATATTGTTGTACATGGACAAATGCCTTCTTCGGAATTTGTAGATCATAAGCCATAAAGCTATCGGGAAAATGATAAATCTTGAAGCGAAGATGAAGACGACTGCAATGAGATCAATAAAAAAGAAGGAATATACAGATGTTCAAAAAATAGGTTTCTATGATTGCACATTTTTTTTATCCTTTCATATAAACAACTAATATGCAAGAAACTGAAATCGAAGAAGCGAATAAAAGAAAAGTTAATGACAAGAGGAGATAAAAAGTGAGCAACAACAATATAAATTAAGAGCTCACCAATGAACAGCAGAATGTAGTCATCTAGAGAATATGTGCCATCAGAACAGGTACATGATGTGTAGAAAAGGATATATGAGATAATTAATAAGACTAACTAAAAAAATCAAATAAAGGACTTATTCTTACGGGCATTTTCCAACGAATATTATAACCAGAGCTTGATAGATGAGTAGTGATACAGCGGCGAAACCGATGATAGTCAGTAAAGGAGGGCATACCACTGCACATGTAAGACCTGCAATGTTGTACACTACTAAATCAGAATTTATTAACACCTACCAATTCTCTATTGGTTAATATCATAAAATTGACAATGAAATAAAAATATTGGAATGCCTAGAGAAGCATATATTGATTCCCAACCTATAATGACCAGAAGAATTGAAAGAAATGGAAGAATTGAGAAAAGCCCTGCACATAGAGACGATTAATTAGCAGTGAAGAGAATGAGAGTAATCCTTAATTACTGTAGGTTAGTGTAACTTAAACATTCAAACAAACTTGCATTCTTACACTGAAGTGGTGTTCTCCTTGGCGAATCGACGTTGAGTTCAAAACCATAAAAGAGGGAGTGGTGGATTTCTGAAAGTGAAACGTTGTTCAAATCCTTAAACCTCCACGATGTCATAACTATCACGTCTACTCCGCACCTTCCCAGTACCTGTGATGCATTCATGAGGCCGACCTTTATATAACTATATCTTGGCTTCGGGTGAGATGAATTAGGAAAAGAGGAAGCACAAGAAGTAATATTATGTGTAAAGAGAGAAGAGTTCTTCAAGGGGTATGGGCAGCTTATTAGGATCTTCGGACCCTCCAAAATGTGACGAACGAGTTCTTGGAACCCAACCGAGACAATAACAAATAATAACATAAGAAAAAGAAATAGGCATAGAGAATTTAACGTGGTTCGGTCAATCGACCTACATCCACGGGCGGCGAAAAAATAATCCACTAATAAAGAGGATAATACAAAATGGGCCTCCGGAATATGGTCCTAGTCCCAAAAACACATACCCACAAAAACATGGTCAATTAGTTCAACTAACTAATCCCATAACATGTGGGCTATGATGCGTAAAAGCACACTTAAAATAATTAGAGAACCTATCTATTTATAGGTGAAAATTAATGACAAACTTCATTAATTATTCGATATGGGATGAGAGTCAATTTTCTTTAAGGATTAGGATTTGAGCCACATCATAACAATCTCTACCGTGGCGAAAACTCCAATATCCAATCCAACATAACAAATCTTCACATCGACCAAAACTCTAATCGCGAACACAGAACGATCTTGCTCCACCGCCACCACAAAAGCCTCAATGGGCTTAATCCAAATCAGAATACCAACAAAGTCGCAGCGTCTTTCGATCAAGGATCATCCATCATTTAAATCTTCAGAACTGGAATCTTCCATGGCAAAACGGTACTCCGATAACGTGAAACTTCACGTCCTCCTCAAACATGTTCCGCCTCCTTCAAAAGCCTTCAAATCTTTGTTATTGCCATTGTCACATCACGAGCAAAACCTCGGCTCTAATACCACTTGTTATGATCTTCGGACCCTCCAAAATATGACGAACGAAATATTGGAACCCAACCGAGACAATAACAAAGAATAACACAAAGAGAAAAAGAAATAGGCATAGAGAATTTAACGTGGTTCGGTCAATCGACCTACATCCACGGGCGACGAAGAAACAATCCACTAATAAAGAGGATAATACAAAATGGGCCTCCGGAATATGGTCCTAGGCCCAAAAACACATACCCACAAAAACATTGTCAATTAGTCCAACTAACTAATCATATAACATGTGGGCTATAATGCGTAGAAGCACACTTAAAACAATTAGAGAACCTATCTATTTATAGGTGAAAATTAATGACAAACTTCATTAATTATTCGATGTGGGATGGGAGATTATGATTTAAGCATATCATAACACAGCTCATCAAGTTTAAAGGAAGGGGTAAATAATTATACGGAGAGGTAGAATTGCTCGGGACTTGATAGGGGTAATCATATGGATAAGTGAAGTTAGAAGCGTATGCAGAATAGATGGGAAAAGAGCAGGTGTGGTTTTTTATGGAAGCATCGGCCAGCCTGATGGTGGAGTTCTGGTAGTTGATCTCTTTCACATCGTACTTTTGGGAGTTGAGAGAGAGCCATGCGACATCGTTTTCACATTCTAATTCAAAACTGCTATCACCGCAGTGTTTGGGATCAGCCTTGAGGCGGAATGGGTAGCTAATATTGCGAATAACGCCACACGCAGAAGGGATACAATTATAGCATTACAAGTTCGGAAAAAATGGAGGAGAAGGATCGAGAGAGAAGAAGATGCAAAGAAGAGGGTTTGAGGAGTCATTATCAATCTTGAAGATATATTAACGAGTTTTGATCGTGCAACGGCATATGTGTATGTATATGTATAATGCAAATGGAGCGTAGCAGAGGCGTTTGCATTTACTTTTGTCATTAATTTTCTCCCCCGTCTTGGTCAAATGTAAGGCATGTGGAGAGAGAGATGCCCGTGAGGTCGTCGCCTCTCAAAGAAGATAGAAAGATAAGATAATGCATGTTAGCCTACCAGGCCTACATCACATTAAAATTGACAAATGAAGTCTTGAGAAGACTTTGTAGGTCAATCAAAGCCACCCAAGATAATTTTTGATTTAATTTAAACAACCTGTTTATTCCTCATTCTAATAATAATACAAGTGTTCAGTTGCCCTTTTTATAATTTAGTATTTACTACCAAAATAACTTGCAATACAGATCTGAAGTAGATTAAACTATATAATAAATAATAGAACTACAATTGATAAATATACCCACTAACCTTTTAAAGTGACACCAAACCACCTTGGCAACTACAACATATTCAAGCAATTTAAAACCAATGACTATTTGTTGCCCACTTGTTCACTCTTGAAGGTAATCTCCATGCACAATGAAACACCGTTACTACCGTTTGAGTTGATTGAGATGGATACTTAGGAACCTATAGACTTTCAACATTCCCTTCCAACATTTCCTAGACTTTATTCATTGATGGACAATCATCTGGACACATTTGTATGCATCATAATGCAACTATTGTCATCTTCTAAACAAGTCTCCTCATACTATCATCATTATCATAATCATCATCTTTAATTTCAATATATTTGCCTTGATTAAAGCAGTCATATATCTAATACGGAAAATATAGGTTTGAACCAACCTTGTTTCCACTCAAGTCTTTGTTCAAGCTTACCATTTACATCAGCAGCATCCTGAAACTATACACATCAGTCTTGTAAGAGACTGCACCAATACTTCAGTTGATCAATTCAGGAGCAACATATCCTATTGTTCCTGTAGCAGCAGTCATCTTCACTACATTCTTGTCTGTTGAGTAAAATATTGCTAGCCCAAAATCAGATATTCTCGAAACGAATTTACCATTAAGAAGTGCATTGTGAGGATTGATGTCAAAATGTAGAATATGGTCGTCGCACAATCGGTGTAAATACTTGATCCCACGAGCAACTCCAATTGCAATCTCTAATTTTACATCCAAATTCAAGGAATTTGTTCTTTCTCAATTGAATAGGTACTTTTAAGGGAGCCATTGGGCATAAAATCGAAGACGAGGGCGCGCTTGGAGCCTTGTGCGCAATATCCAACTAGTGTAACGACATTTAGGTGATGTATCCTTCCAATAGTTGAAATTTCATTGTTGAAATCTTCGTCGTTCGCTCTGGATTTTCTTAGCAACTATATAGCTATTTCACGACCACTTTTGAGCTTTCCTTTGTAAACAGAACTGGTGGTTCACACTCTTGACGTCTGGAAAGACGACCCACGCAAATAATATTTATAATTACACCTGCGACAGACAACTAGACTAATACTAGTACAGTTAGCAAGCAGGGATCGAATCCACAGTAAATGGGTAGATTTAAACAAGTTATCTCTACAGATCGGAAAGGGGTAAGTTAATAACAACCATTAACTTGGGTTTAATTAAAACTAGACAAGAAATCATAAACTGCACAAATAAACAAGTAATGAAAACAAATATGAAAAGTGACTCGACTTTAGGCAGATCCACACTAATCAACATTCAATCCTCGATTATAAGATTAATCAGTTTCATAAGCCGCCCAAGTAAGGTTTCGTATTGAGCAAGAACACACCTAAATCTTATTCTTGAAGTGAAATAGGAATGTTGAGCATTAACCTCAAACTTCGTGTATTTTCAAATGACAAAAACTACATAATTTTCTACTTGGAAAAATCTCTCTTCCAACTAAGCACTAAAACGCCATGTCGTCCGTCCCGTCAAATTCGAATTTCCAGAAACTTTCGTCGATGTGCAATTTTAACGAATTGAAAAGTCATGTATTTTGATGAGTATTTTAAAGGTCGTGTGCAAAACCAAATTTCAGTAAAACTTCCTGTATTTAAAGGCTAATATCCTTAAGATAAACCACCTTGTGTCTAAGATTGAGTTTTCCAAATTCCTGCATAAAATGAAATAGGTAAGTACAATTTGATAAATTAAATGGATATCCAAAACCAAAACAAGTTGTGCAAACATTCGAGAGAAGACTAAAAATAAAAGAATTTCTCTATTTTTAAACAGTTGTCGAAAGACAAAAACTCTCCATTTTTCAACCCTTTTAAAGCCCTTGATCGAGAGAAGGAGACTGTTCAAGTTTCTCTAAGAGAAACCACAAGCATAAAAAAATACACCACTTTAAGAGTTAATACTTAGAGAAACCCCCACACACAAAAAAGTCACCATTAACGAGTTAATAATTCCTTGTTCGAGAGAGGGAGCTCTCCATTTACATACCCTTGTTAGAGAGAAGGGAGTTCTCCATGTTTATCCATGAGAAGCCTCCTGGTGATCGCTGTATTGCATCAAATAATCCTGCAAAAATAGAGAATTATATCAGTATAGTTTACAGGGTATCGAACACAGGGAACGGAGGACTAGACATATTATTTTTTTCTACTTATCTTGGGTTTTGGTTAGCAACCACGCAAGTTTCGGAATCTTATCTAAACTAAGAAATTGTAAAAACTGCAAGAAATATAAAAACTGAAAACTGAAACAAAACGGTTTTAACTAGGCAGATAAGAGATGGGTCCAGCAGAATATTCACACACACGTATTTCCAATCATCGGCACATAAAATGAATTAATCTCATGAATCAACTAGTTATAGATTACCGTAACTTAAACTGCGTAATCCTCACTCCCACTTACTTAATCGGTAACCGCCATGTTGGGCATCGAAACGGCTACTTCCCTAATTTAGCTACAACCTACGTTGTTGGGCAATCAATAGATTTAATAGCTAAACATCATTATCGAATTAAGGGAGCCTAGTATAGGAGCCTACTCGTATGATGAACATCTAATAGTCTCCTACCGATTTAATCCAACTACTCTTTCGAATAATTTTGCTACTTACCTAGCCTTGTTCCACGAGAAACGGTGGAAGTACTAAGTTAGCTACAACCTAGGGTGATCAAGCCTAAGTTTAGCTACTTATGAAACTGTCCTGACTGCACAGATAAGACACCCTACGAAACAGACATGCATCATTTGTAACCCTAATCCTAGCATGCACGAAAACTAATTTAGCTAAAAGACAACGAACTAAAAACTAAGAACGAATACGAACTGAAATTAAACTAAGCATAAACTGAATTAAAACATAAATTGCAACTAGATTAAAAGCACCATAGCCTTCGGTCTTTCGAAACGGAAATAAAATGAGAAAAGAAACTAAACTAATGTTCGAACATAAAAAAAAACTGAAATACGAAGTACGAAGTGTTTGTTTCATCAATCTTAAACTATTGTCTGCATAAAGTGGATCGGAATGGTTGAAGGTTGTATTCTTCTCGTCGGCGGTCGGTGGTTTGGCTTCGGCGGTGATTCGGTTTTGGCTTCGGCGGCGGTAGCTTGTCGGATCGGAAAGGATGAGTCTCCAAGGGTGTGGAAAGGTATGCACGGCGTCTAGAGCTCCTTCAATTTCGTGCTTCCTCCTTCTTTTATAACCTCTAGATCATATCTAGGGTTTCTTGTTAGATAAGGAAAGGATCTTGATAGATATGGAAATATCTAATCCTTCCTTATCCTTCTTCTTTCCTTCCTCTCTCTTTCCTTTCTTTTCCTTCTTCTTTCCTTCCTCTCTCTTTCCTTTCTTTTCTTTCTCGGCCAAAACCCGCTCAAAATATCGCCATTCCAGCTGTAATTCGCATCGCCACCTCATCTCCAAGTGCCGTGCCAAATTAGCCTATTTTCTGCATAACTGCCAATAAAAGCGTCTCGCCTGCACAGTTAGGAGACTTTTCGGACTGAAATAATTAGGTACGAAATCGACTCATCAAATCTCCTTACACTTGAACTATACTCGCCCTCGAGTATAAGAAGAACAAAAGATAAGTACCTAATTATTTTTGGTCTTCCCCAAGACCCAAGACACAAAAGAAAAGACTCAAGACTCGAACAAGAACAGAAACAAGACTCGACACGAACGAAGAAAGAAAAATAACAACGGAATCACAAAACGAAGACAAGAAGCCATACCAATCAATTCGAAAATTTCCGCACCAATTCACTAGCCAAGCAATGTCAAACCATGCAATCATAATCTCATCCAACAAGTAGACAATGCAAATTTTGAAACTAAGCACACATATATCAACTTGGTCAAAATCTAAACAATGTGGATCTCCTCAAGTTTCGCTCAACACTCAACTAATCTAGGTCCGGTTTAAGCCACTCAAAGGAAAATAATCCACGCAATCACGATAAGAGATCATCACAATAGCAATATCAAGGACGTCTTTCTCATTCGGTTGTAATGGGGCTTAGGACTTAGACAAATTAATGTTGGTAAGGGTCCTAGGGGTACTAAGCTCCATTAAAATTCAGATTCAATGTTATGCATATAAAACTCTCTCACCTGTGCAATCAACACAGTCAAACTCCCACCACTTTAGAAAATTACTTCAATGCTACAACATCATTACTATGCACCCATGCTCTTTCTTTTTCCGCCACGTTTCAAATTCGGATTTTTTTTTTAGAGTATTTTCGTGGCATATACTTCTTTTTTAGCAGCTGGGCACAAACTGTCTTAACTGTATAGACAGGACACTATGAATTCTGCTTATATAGAGCAGTTTTTACACTTAGAATTTTTATCCAATCTGTTTTCTGCAGCATGTCTATACTGGGCAGGTAGGAGACATATGTAATACACTTCAGATTTTACAATCATGCACAAGAGAGTTCGTAAAACATGCAATAACATGGGTCAAGAGAAAGTTTAAAAAGGCCTTGGCTAAAATTTTGATAACTCAAATCAAAAAAAGGTCAATGCTCAAATTGGTTCACTAAGGGATAATGTAGGGTAGGAAATATTTTGTCGCGGCCGTTTGGCTAAAAATCCCTAGTGCCTCCTATCATTTATCACAAGTGACTCAAACATATTGCGATTTTGTGGATATACACTCTCAAAAGAATAGTAGGAAGTGTCCTACTTTAAGGCTCAAATCTTATTTAAGTGAGTGGTTATATAATTTCGATCCAACAAAGTTTATTTTTCGTCATCCCAAATTACATACATATACGTGCCTAGATCTACTCTTCACAAAGTCCACAAGCAAGCATATTGAAAATAAAAGCACAAATAAGACAAGCTTGATCATAGAAAACGGCACTTCAAAAATCCAAAATTTTGGCATGCTTCGACACAAAATACCCCCCTCCTTACACTTAAACCTTGCTCGCCCTCGAGCAAGAGAGAAAAGACAAAACAAGAGAGAAGGCATGACAAAATAAACACAAACACCCTCCTTACACTTGGTCCCTACCAAGTGTGAGAACAAACAAAAACTAAAGACAAAAGACAAAATCAACAATAAAAAGAAACACCCCCCTCCTTACACTTGATCTCTATCAAGTGTAAGAACATAAAAAACACACAAGAACAGACTCAAAAACATAAAACAAAAACACAAAAAACAAAAAATAAAATTGGGGAAGAAAGTCACCGGTCGCCTCGCCTGGGCAGGCGAGGCAGCCTGCTCATAACTGTGCGACGGAGGCGGTCTACTCTACGTCCAAGGGAATTCAGATCAGTCCTTAGAGTCTGCACTGTATCCTGACCTGCAGAAGTAAAGGCACTCGAGACACGAGGTCCCGGTGGAAAAAACTGGATCTCCCGGTTAGGCAGTTGGTACAGTAGGCGAGTGTGCCTCAACAAATTCCAATCAAACAAAGATGGTGGATCTACCCTAGTCAAATAACCCACATCATATACGACAAAGTTGCGTTCAATGAACGTAGCAAGAATATGGCAAAGAGTCATATAACGCACGGTGTGACTAGCAATTATGAACATGTTATGAGCAATCCACCAACCTAAGTTAATGATGCGCCTAGTAGCCATGTACCATAGAAAATACAATTCATTGGCACTTACCTTTTCAAAAGAAGTACTTTTTTCCGGTCAAGTTGTGGGCTAAATATTGGTGGCAAATGTGAAGGGCGGGATCCTCTATAAAACTGACATGGGAACCGGAAGTGACAAACTCATCCGGGTCGCTTGGGGCGAGAAGCCTCCATGCCGCCCTTGAACTAATATAGCAAGGATCCTTACTCGGTATACCATGAAATCCCATCTCAAAATGCCCTAGCATATAGTCATCAAACGAACAAATCCCTAATCGAGCATTCCACTCGGCCACAGACAAATGATAAGTACCCCCAAACAATCTAAACTCAATACAAGGTGTCAACAAATCTTTATCACCCTCAAAATGAAAAGTATTGAAAAACTCACTTGCAACCTCTTTGTAGCATTGATAATGATGCGACTCAAGCAACCAAGACCAACCAACATTTCGAAAAAATTGAAAGAAAGGTCCGATTATACCTGCCGCGCGAAGGAACGTGCGGTCGAGGAGGCGGCCACTGCGGAAGTCTTTGCCCTCGCGCTCTCGTAGACACATATTCATGTACTCGATCTCAAATTGGGAGAGAGCATGGATGGCTGCCGGAGAATCGATACGAACAACCACTCGGTTGCCATATTCCGCCGTGCTTGGAAAGGCCGAAGATGATTCGGACTCGGCAAGGGATAAGTAGTTCATGTTGAAATCGTCTTCGAAATTCCCATCATGATCATCGGACTTATAGTCCGAGTCACCTTCCTCTTGGCTCGGCAACTCCCCTTTTAAGCTTTCGCTCTAATTAACGCCCTCATAATAGTTGAGTGGTGGTGGTGGATGTTGAAACTCAAGAAACGGCAACCACTCGTAGAGATCTTTAGGAGATTGAGGCGGTGGATTGGAGGAAGAAGCACCGTCCGTATGGCTTGCTCTCGGTTTTCTTACTTTCGAACGACGCGGTGGAGATGGTGGAGGCATCGGCTCGGGTGTTGGTTGAGGAGTCGGTTCGGGAGTCGGTACTCGTGGCGGTTTTTGCGAGGTAGCAGCGCCCGTGTGCCTTCGTAACCTTCGTCGCGGCGGTTTTGGCGAAGAAGTAGACTCCGTGGCATAATTGGATCCGGCTTCAACTGCCATGGTTGGCGGATTTGGTTCCTCATACGCGAATTCCTTCGGTGGTTGCGGTTCAATTTCAAGTTGCAGAACTTCCGGAGTTGGCGCGGCCTCCCGGTGGGCAGCGGCGGCATCACGATGTCTTTGAGTCTCGGGATCAGACTGGACGACAACCAACCAGCGGGCAGCAATGGACAAGCCGGACTTCTTCTTCTTTGGAGGCATGGAGGTTATCTCTCGACTGTGCAGGGAGGAGGATAGTTGGAGAAGAAGGTAGTTTTTAGAGAGAGAAGTAGTGGGCGGCGGTTTTTTTTGGGAGGGAAGGTATTTGAATAGTAAAAAGTGGTAGGGTTCGGTCCCCTTCCCTCCTTTTATACTTGGGAATTTTTGCAATCAGGTCCTCTCAGTTATACAGTTAAGAGATCTGATCCCTCTTGCTTTTCAATTTCGCCCCCAACTTCTTCTCAACTTCAATTGACTCCAAATGTTCGTCCTTTATGCAATTGAGTCCCTGAAATTCGTTCCCCTACTACAATTGGGTCCTTTGATATTTCTAAAAATAGCGATTAAGACCCCAAAGTCTTCTTCTCTTCATCTTTGCTCCTCCAACTCCTTCTTCTTATACTTTAGACCCCAATTTCATACTTAGCTAAAATCTGAAAAATAAAAGAAACAACACCAAGCATAAAATCAAACTAAAAATACGAAATCAAAGAAAAACGGAAAAGATATACGGGTTGCCTCCCGGAAGCGCCTCTCTTTAGAGTCTTCGGCTAGACCTACTCTTCAAAGAGTCAAATATAGGACGGAATGGACAAGCTCTGCTCGTCCACATCTTCTATCATTGCGGCAGCATGATAAATCTTCAGGCGATGACTGTTGACAGTGAAAGTCTCGTCTGAGTCCATTTTCTGTATAACCACTGCCCCACCTTGCCAGACAGAACACACTCGAAAAGGACCGATCCATCTTGAGCGGAGCTTTCCGGGCATAATGTGCAGGCGTGTTTGGTAGAGCAATACAAGTTGGCCTACTTCGAAAGTTTTCATACGGATCATTTTATCATGCCATGCCTTTGTGCGGTCTTTGTACCTCATAGCCGCATAATAGGACTCTAACCGGATTTCTTCAAGCTCTTGAAGCTGATATTTCCTCTCCCTAGCACTTTCGGTCAGATCCAAATTGACTTTCTGTACCGCCCACCAGGCCTTGTGTTCCAACTGCACAGGCAAGTGACATAATTTACCGAAAATTAATCTATATGGAGACATACCTAGTGGAGTTTTATAGGTTGTTCGATAAGCCCATAAGGCTTCGTCCAGCCTCATACTCCAATCTTTCCTTGACGGATTGACCGTTTTCTCCAAAATAGACTTCACTTCTCGATTTGACACTTCAGCTTGCCCATTCGTTTGTGGATGGTAGGCGGTAGAAACTCGATGGGCTACTTCATACTTCTTCATCAACGACTCGATGGTACGGTTGCAGAAATGTGTTCCTCGATCACTTATGATGGCCTTTGGTACGCCGAATCTGCAAAAGATGTTAGTTCGAAGAAATCCTGCAACCACTTTAGAGTCATTAGTTTTTACAGCCTTTGCCTCAACCCATTTAGAAACATAATCAACGGCAAGTAAAATATACACGTTGCCCCTTGAACTAGGAAACGGACCCATGAAGTCCATACCCCATACATCAAATATCTCACAAAATCTCAAAGGCTTATGGGGCATTTCATCCTTCATAGATATATTCCCGGTCATTTGGCAACGTGCACATGACTTACAGTACTTATAGGCGTCAAGGTGTAGGCTTGGCCAAAAGAAACCTGCATCTAATACTTTTCTTGCGGTTCGTTTTGGTCCGAAGTGTCCTCCATAAGCGGACGAATGACAATGGAATAGGATGTCGCCTTGCTCTTCTTCCGGAATGCATCTTCGAATAACTTGATCAACTCCCATTTTCCAAAGGATTGGAGAGTCCCAGAAATACTGCTTACACTCGCTCTTCAATTTTGCTTTTTGAGCATGAGTGAACTCGGGTGGAAGCTGCTCAGAGGTCAAGAAATTCACAATATTAGCAAACCAAGGTAATTTAGAAGTGTTACCTACGGTTTTCAGCAATTCTGCTTCAGAGTTGTCTTGACTGGGCATCTGAGACACTTCGTGGACTCCAATCATAAAACATTGTGCGGGCAGAAGCTTCACAAGACTAGAAACTGTCTCAGGAACAACATATAAATGTTCTTCGGGAAAAGTCTCCTTAATTGGCTCTCCATCGTCTTTTTGAATCAAGTAGCTCAAGTGATCCGCCACATAGTTTTCTGCTCCTTTTTTATCCTTAACCTCCCAATCAAATTCTTGTAAGAGAAGAATCCATCGGATAAGTCTCGGCTTTGTTTCTTTCTTGGCAAGGAGATGCTTGACGGCGGCATGATCGGTATACACAATGATCTTTGAGCCAAGTAAATAAGAGCGAAACTTGTCAAAGGCAAAGACGATAGCTAACAGCTCCTTCTCTGTGGTGGAATAGTTACATTGTGTTGGATTTAATGTCTTGGACGCATAATAAATCACATAGCTTTCTTTTCCAGATTTTTATCCCAGCACTGCCCCGACTGCACAGTCAGAGCATCACACATAATCTCGAATGGCTTATTCCAGTTTGGGGCTTGCATCACAGGAGTTGTTGTAAGCTTGTCTTTAAGGATGGTGAAGGCCTCCTTACACTTAGTATCGAAATCAAATTCGACATCTTTGTGAAGTAGGCTTGTTAGTGGTTGAATGATCTTTGCGAAATCCTTTATGAAACGCCAATAGAAGCCGGCGTGTCCTAAGAAACCATGAACTTCCTTTGGATTAGTCGGATATGGCAACTTCGCGATGGCCTCCACTTTTGCCTTGTCGACTTCTATTCCTCTTTTAGAAACAATGTGACCGAGCACTATTCCTTCGGTCACCATGAAATGACATTTCTCGTAGTTCAATACCAAATTCTTCTCAACACATCGAGCTAGGACTTTGTCGAGGTTCTTCAAGCACGAAGTGTAAGAATCACCATAGACGGTGAAGTCGTCCATGAAGACCTCTATGCACATCTCGATGAGGTCCGAGAATATGCTCATCATGCACCTTTGAAAGGTGCCCGGCGCATTGCATAATCCAAATGGCATTCTTCGGTAAGCAAATGTTCCATAAGGGCATGTAAACGTCGTCTTATCTTGATCTTCCTCTCGCACTTGGATTTGGAAATAGCCGTTATATCCGTCCAAGAAGCTAAAATAGACTTGCCCCGCAAGTCTCTCGAGCATTTGATCGATAAATGGAAGCGGGAAATGGTCCTTTCGAGTCGCCACATTGAGCTTCCTATAATCGATACACATGCCCCATCCCGTTACTAAGCCTACCGGAACCAATTCGTTCTTCTCATTCTCGACAACTTGGAATCCAGACTTCTTGGGCACAACATGTACGGGACTTACCCATTTGCTATCCGATATGGGATATATAATTTCCATTGATAAGAGCTTTAATACTTCTTTCAGCACGACCTCCCTCATGTTCGGATTGAGTTTTCTTTGATGGTCTCGGAAAGGTTTGCTATCCGGCTCCATGAGGATAGAGTGTTGGCAAATGTCTGGACTTATGCCGGTGATGTTAGCTAAAGTCCATCCTATGGCTTTCTTGTGCTTCTTCAGAATCTCCAACAACGCCTTCTCTTGATTTTCATCAAGTTCTTTATTAATGATGACGGGCAGCGTCTCATTGTCTCCGAGATAGGCATACTTCAGGTTTGTTGGAAGTGGCTTAAGTTCCAGCTTTGGTGCCTTGATGATCGACGGCAGCAGCTTTTTCCGAAGCGTCCCGGGCCGGGCAACGAGACATGCTACCGACAGTTTGTAATTCTGGAGTTGCGTATAAAGCCGAGATGCTCTCTCTGATCTCTTCGTCCCTTATATCTTCGAGGTCTGATTCGGTCAGTCCTTGAGTCAAGGTGACTTCCATTTTGTCCTGCACCACATACGTCTCAAGATATTCTTGGACAATTGCATCAATGTAGTCAGTAGAAAAAGCATTCTCATTTTCATGATCGTAGGGCTTCTTAAGTGCTTCAGATATCCTATGAACATAAGTTTCATTATGGTATGCCACACTTATCGAACCCTCATCCACATTAATTATTGCCTTTACAGTCTTTAAAAAGGCCTACCTAATAACACTCCCGCAGTTCCTTCAACTTGCCTATCATTTGTGTCAATTACATAGAAATCAGCCGGATAGACAAAGTTGTTGATTCTGACCAAAATGTTTTCAAGTAAACCAATTGGAGCAATGCATGACCTATCCGCTAATTGAATAATCACCTTAGTGGATATTAACTCAGCTCCTACCAATTGATTATATACAGATAAAGGCATAACATTTATAGATGCACCTAGATCACACATGGCTTGTTTAATCATGACATCACCCATCAGACAGGGAAGTGTGAACATACCTGGGTCGGCACATTTAGCAGGAAGCATTTTCCGTATAATTGGCCGATACTGTGTGATCGAATAAAACCTTACCGGACTTGGGAACTTTTCCAAAGAATGAAATCCTTCACAAATTTCCCGAACTTTGGGATCTTTACGGCTTCAAGGAAAGGGATATTTATCTCCAATTTCTCGAACAACTTCATGTAATCCATGCTTTCCTTGTTTGGCGTTCTCTTCCTTTCCAAAGCTTCGGGAAAGGGTGGCGGAATCAGATTTTCATGCTCTGACTGGCCAGTCTGGACGTCCACCTCATCTCTTTCTTGTTTTGGATCTTCAGCATACTGCTCCTTCGAGCTTTCTGATGGTAGAGGTTGTTTTGCAGCCTTCTTCTTCTCTGCTGACTTCTCTGGGTGTCTCGCCTGTACAGTCAGGCCAGGTAGTTCCTTCCCTCCACGCAGCGTAATCTGATTGCAGTTATGGGCATTCGGGTTTTGCTGAGTTTGAGCTGGAAGCTGTCCTTGAGAAGTCTTTATTTCCTAAATGGCAGAATTTAGTTTATTCATCTGCTTAGCCAAATTCTCCATTGTAGCTTGCTGATCCTTCTTTGTCTGGTTGATCTCCCGCTGCATTTGTTGTTGAAATGCGGTGGTGTCCTTCTGCGAAGAAACCATTTCGGCTAAAAGCTTTTCTAAAGGGCTCTGCTTTGCTCCGATCGGGCGGTGGGGACATTCGTTCTTTGAAACTGCCTTTGATGTGGGGGTTTGTACGTCTGCTAATAATTATTCTGATTAGGATGTTGATAAGGCTGCTGATAGCCTTGTTGCTGCTGGTATGGTTGTTGAAATTGGGTTTGAGGCGGATTTCTCGGTTGAAAATGCTCTTCCGGTTGCTTCCAACGGAGGTTCGGATGAACCCCTTGTTGCCCACTCCAATTTCCAGCGGCGTGTACTTCTTCTCCCGGACATTGCAGCGACGTATGCCCTTTCTCTCCGCATGCTCCACATGCATGATCGGCATTTGACCGACTTGGGGTAGGAGCGTTCTGCTTGAGTATCAGGTCGAGCTTATCTTGCAACAGGCTGAATTTTGCCTCCACTTTATTATCGATCTCATCCATGTAGTCGGAATGAGACCAATTTACAGCTCTCCTTGTTGGTCTTGGCCCTTTATATTGCGAGGTAGACTCCGCAAGCCCTTCGATTATATTTCTTACATCTTCGTAGAGGCTTGTGTGGAAATTTCCTCTCAGACCGATATCAACCATGGCTTTTGCTTCGTCTGTCATCCCTTGATAGAAAATCTGTAGAAGCTCCACATTCGAATAGCCATGGTTCGGACAACTATCGACAAGTCGTCCGAATCTTTCCCAGTATGTGCCGAAAGTTTCGTCGACTTCTTGAGCGATCCCGGAAATCTGCTTCTTTAATGCATTTGTCTTTGATTGCGGGAAATACTTCTTCAGGAAAACTGTACGCATTTGGGCCCACGTTATTATTGTGTTCGGCTTTAGACTTGAGAACCATGTTTGTGCTCCATCTTGAAGAGTGAATGGAAAGGCCTTGAGTTTGAAAGCATCCAGATTGCCTTGCCTGTGCAGATTGCAGACTTGGTTGAATGAGGCCAAGAAGGAATTTGGGTTCTCGTTCGTTCTCCCATAGAACTTTGGCATGGCAGCGACCATGTTCAGCTTGACATCAATTTGTTCAGTAGTTGTGATTTGGATTGGACCGGGAAGGTCCGCTCCCATGTCAAGCGATCCGGTATTCATCCTCAAGGGTTGTGGATTGTGCACTTCGTCCTCCATCTCTTCCTCCTCTGATTCTGAGCTAGTTACTGGAGTATTGTGCAGTGTTTTGTCGAACCTAACGGTTTTCGGTTCGTAGTTGCTGGTCCGATCACCGGCGTCGCGTTCCGTCTCCCTGTGCAGGCGGTTAAGACATTTTCTGCCTCGGACAGAATCTGTTGCTTTTGTAGCTTTGTCCTCTTCCTATTCCTCTTTGCTGTTTTCTCGGCCTCCGGATCAAATATGAGGTTAGGCTTGGAAGAACTGCTCATGCAACGCTTAAAAGATCAAAAAGATTAGTAGAAAACAATAAAACTAGATAACACCGTTCCCCGGCAATGGCGCCAATTTGGTGATCGTTGTATTGCACCAAATAATCCTGCAAAAATAGAGAATTATATCAGTATAGTTTACAGGGTATCGAACACAGGGAACGGAGGACTAGACATATTATTTTTTTCTACTTATCTTGGGTTTTGGTTAGCAACCACGCAAGTTTCGGAATCTTATCTAAACTAAGAAATTGTAAAAACTGCAAGAAATATAAAAACTGAAAACTGAAACAAAACGGTTTTAACTAGGCAGATAAGAGATGGGTCCAGCAGAATATTCACACACTTGTATTTCCAATCATCGGCACATAAAATGAATTAATCTCATGAATCAACTAGTTATAGATTACCGTAACTTAAACTGTGTAATCCTCACTCCCACTTACTTAATCGGTAACCGCCATGTTGGGCATCGAAACGGCTACTTCCCTAATTTAGCTACAACCTACGTTGTTGGGCAATCAATAGATTTAATAGCTAAACATCATTATCAAACTAAGGGAGCCTAGTATAGGAGCCTACTCGTATGTTGGGCATCTAAGAGTCTCCTACCGGTTTAATCCAACTACTCTTTCGAATAATTTTGCTACTTACCTAGCCTTGTTCCACGAGAAACGATGGAAGTACTAAGTTAGCTACAGACTGGCAACCTAGGGTGATCAAGCCTAAATTACTAGCTAGATTAAATAAATCAGAATTAACCCGAAACCCTTTGATTAATTATTAGCACCTAAGCCTCATGTACTATTCATGTGTGCGTTTACATCCTACCGGACCACTAAAAGTTTAGCTACTCATGAAAATGTCCTGACTGCACAGATAAGACACCCTGCGAAACAGAACATGCATCATTTGTAACCCTAACCCTAGCATGCACGAAAACTAATTTAGCTAAAAGACAACGAACTAAAAACTAAGAACGAATACGAACTGAAATTAAACTAAGCATAAATTGAATTAAAACACAAATTGCAACTAGATTAAAAGTACCATAGCCTTCGGTCTTTCGAAACGGAAATAAAACGAGAAAAGAAACTAAACTAATGTTCGAACATAAAAAAAAAACTGAAATATGAAGTACGAAGTGTTTGTTTCATCAATCTTAAACTACTGTCTGCATAAAGTGGATCGGAATGGTTGAAGGTTGTATTCTTCTCGTCGGCAATCGGTGGTTTGGCTTCAGCGGTGATTCGGTTTTGGCTTCGGCGGCGGTAGCTTGTCGGATCGGAAAGGATGAGTCTCCAAGGGTGTGGAAAGGTATGCACGGCGTCTAAAGCTCCTTCAATTTCGTGCTTCCTCCTTCTTTTATAACCTCTAGATCATATCTAGGGTTTCTTGTTAGATAAGGAAAGGATCTTGATAGATATGGAAATATCTAATCCTTCCTTATCCTTCTTCTTTCCTTCACTCTTTCCTTTCTTTTCCTTCTTCTTTCCTTCCTCTCTCTTTCGTTTCTTTTTTTCTCGGCCAAAACCCTCTCAAAATATCGCCATTCCAGCTGTAATTCGCATCGCCACCTCATCTCCAAGTGTCGTGCCAAATCAACCTATTTTCTGCATAACTGCTAATAAAAGCGTCTCGCCTGCACAGTTAGGAGACTTTTCGGACTGAAATAATTAGGTACGAAATCGACTCATCACCTCCCGCACCAAACTACACCACTAAAGAGTTAAGCTCCACTGATAAACCCGTTTTTGAGAAAAGGGGACTATCCAATTTTCTTGAGACTCGCTAATCAATCTTCCATTTTGTAATCATAAAGTTATCAAGACGTTTGCCCAAATGAAAAATTTATGCCAAAACTACGATAATCTATCTTTTCTTCTATTTTCTCTCCCCCCTACCTGTAAAAATATGGAAAACAAAAAAACATTAGTAATCTTATATATACATGCAGTACAATTTGGACTTCAAATACATGTGTGAACTTTTTACTAAATTTTGCTTACTTCTTATGTTAGAACAGAAAATACTCAATTCTCCAAAAGTTGTCAAAAATTTCGGGTATTAACATTTCCAAAACAGATTATAACTAATCAATTGTATGGAGAACGATAAAAACAAAATAGCAAATGCAGTACAATTTAAATCAACCTGTAAACGAAGCAGATGCTCGTACAAGTTACAACAGTTCGAGAAATGAGTATCTAGGAGAAGAATTATGAAAAAAAATCGTTATTTAAACAAAATAAAAGTGACTTATCATAGAATTTGGATGGTATTTGTAAAAATTGTTTAAAAGTATAAAAAGTTGAAAAAATATTGTTTGCAATCTAAGAGATTATTTTGGTATGTTGATTAAAATGTCTAGTTTACCCCTAGTTAAATTTAATTTAAAATAATAAAAGGCTAACATTATAGGCTAAAATTGTAATTTTGTAACTTCTTCATAATTACAATAGTGCCATAAGTTGCTTAAGTTGTCTTGGACCAACTTCTCTAACTTCTCCTTTTTTTAGCTTAAATTAATAGATTATTTTGAATTTTAAGTTTACTAATGAGTCATTTTCGTACCTTATTATTTCTGCCCGAAATGTCACTTAATTGTGCAGGCGAGACGCTTTTGTTGGCAGTTATGTAGGATTTTATGGTGAGTTGACATGTGACGAGGACACGAGGTGGCAATGTTATTTCCAGCTAGGATATCACGACTTTGATCAAGAAAATGGCGAAATTAGATGAAGAAGGAAGGAGGGTGGATAGATAAGAAAAGATATGATGTTGCCTTATCCGACAAATCTTTCCTTATCCGGAGATTTGCCCTAGATACAATCTTGATCAAGGAGGCAGCCATTTATAAAGGATAAGAGGCGCAGACCTTTGAACCTTCTCATACTTTCTCATTCCCGATACTTCACAACCCGCATCGTTCACCCAATTCAAGAAGAAGAAGTCGTTCCATCCATTTCAACCGAGAAGAAGAAATCCAATCCAAAGTTCCATTTCCGTTTCTATGTTTTCATGCAATTCGAGAGTTGGGAGGAAGAAACAAACACCGTTTTATTTCAGTTTTTGATTTTCGATGTTAATACACTTGTAATTCCGTTTGTAGTTTCAATTACCGTTTGTGTTGAGAGATCGAAGACACTTGATCGTTGCTCTCATTCTTTAGCTTTTGTTTTATGCTTTTAATTCAGTTCGTGTTTCGTTTTAAAGTCTGAGTTTCGTATTTGCTATTTTTTTCTTAAGTTTCGTGCATGCTAGATTTAGGGTTCAAATGAATTCTATTATGTTCTGCATAGTGTCTTGCCTGCACAGTCGATACGTTTTTATGAGTAGCTAAATTTCTAGCGGTCCGGTGGGATGTGAAGCACACACGTAATTAGTATATGAGGTTTAGGTGCTTATATTTAATCAAGAGAGTTTCGGGTTAATTCTAAATTAATTAAACTTACTAGTAACATAGGCTTGATCACCCTAGGTTGCGCAGTTTATCGCTAACTTAATACTTCCATCGTTTCTCGTGGAATAAAGATAGGTAAGTAATAAGTTATTTGAAAGAATAATTGGATTAAATCGATATGAGACTATTAGATGTTCAACATACGAGTAGGCTCTTATACTAGGCTCTCTTAGATCGATAAAATTGTCTAGTTATTAAATCTATTGAGTGTCCAACAACGTAGGTTGTAACAAGATTAGGGAAGTTGTCGTTTCGATGCCCAATATGGTGGCTACTGACTAAGTAAGTGGGAGTGAGGATCGTGTCAGTTTAAGTTACGGCGGTCTATAACTAGTCGATTCTTGAGATTAATTAATATTGAGTGCCGATGATTGGAAATATGTTGTGTGGAATATTCTGCTGGACTTGTCTTTCAACTTCCCAGTTAATACGTTTTATTTCAGTTCAGTTTTATTATTCTTAGTTTAGTAAAAATCCAAACTTGCTTGGTTTCTAACCAAAACCCCTTAGATAAGTAGAAAAATATCATGTCTTGTCTCCGTTCTCTGTGTTCGATAACATGTTAACTATACTGAATATAAATATTAGAAATTGCAGGATTTATTTTGTGCATTACAGCGATCAACATTTACCAAACACTCATTTTGTAATATCCTTAAATTAAGTTGTAAGTTGAAAAGGTTAAGAGATTGCAAACACCCACTAAGTCGTCTGCCAAGAAATGTAGAAACATATGATAGTTACACATTTTGGCCTACCAGTCCCACATCACCTTTAAGTTAATAATTGAATTTAACAACCTGTTTATTCCTCATTCTAATATAAGTAATCTATGATTTTAGTACATACCTAAACAACTACAATTGATAAATATACTCACTAATCTTTTGAAGTGACACCAAATCACAATGGCAACCACAACATATTCAAGCAATTTACAACCAATGACTATTTGTTAGCCCACTTGTTCACTCTTGAACGGTAATCTCCACACACGATGAAACATTATTACTACTTAGTAAGGCTACAGAATCATAGAATATATACTCAACTCTAATCCATATTTACTATAATTCGAGTTGATTGAGACGGATAATTACGAATATGTAAACGTTCAACATCCCCTTCCAACACTTTACTCATTGATGGACGATCATCTGGACACATTTGTATGCACCATAATGCAACTATTGTCATCTTCCTAACAAGTCTCTTCATACTTTCATCCTTATCATAATCATCATCTTCGATTTCAATATCTTTGCCTTGATTAAAGCGGTCATATATCTAATACGGGAAATCTAAGTTGGAATCAGCCTTATTTCCACTTAAGTCATTATTCAAACTCACCATTTCCATCAAAAACATCCCGAAACTATACACATCAGTCTTGTACGAGACTGCACCAATACTATGGTTGATCAATTTAGGAGCAACATACCATATCGTTCCTCTAGCAGCAGTCATTGTCATTGCGTTCTAGTCGGTTGAGTAAAACTTTGCTAGACCAAAGTCCGATATCCTCGGTACGGATTTATCATCAAGAAGCACATTGTGAGGCTTGATGTCACAATGTCTTATCTGGACATCGCACCCTCAGTGCAAATACTCAATTCCACGAGCAACTCCAATTGCAATCTCAAATTTTATACCAAATTCAAGGAATTCATTTTTTCTCGATTGAATATGTACTTTTCAAGGGAACCATTGGACATGAAATTGAAGATGAGAGTGCTTTTGGAGCCTTGTGTGCAATATCCAACAAGTGTAACGACATTTGATGTATCCTTCCAATAGTTGAGATTTCATTAGTGAAGTCTTGGTCGTATGCTCCGGAATTTCTTAGCAGCTTTATAGCTACATTACGGCAACTTTTGAGCTTTCCTTTGTAAACAGAGCCGTAGCCACCTTCACTTATTTTATCTTTAAAACCTTTTGTCATCTTCTTAATATCTGAATATGAATACCTAATTGGCATGAGTTTATTGTCACTTTGTAAGAAACTTTCTATTATGTTGTATATGGGAAAATGTCTTCTTCGAAATTTGTAGATCATAAACCACAAAACAATTGGAAAAATGATGAACCTGGTTCCCAATAAAGTGAAGGTTGTGATAAGAGGGGGGAAGGAAAAAAGAAAAATTATCAAATGCATACGATGATTGTTATAATCATTTTATTTTTTCAATAATACGCACCGCTTTGTAATATCATATCACATTATGAAATGACATTACAATTTAATTCGTAAATATATAGAGGACATATTAGGAATAAATTGAAATGTGAGATCTAATCAATAAGAATAACATGTATTAGCTTAAATCTTTTAGAGGGTATAAAATATAATATATGGTTCGTATAATTTATCAAAATATTAATAATTATTAATAAGCACGTAATTGTTGTTTTTATATTATCGATATTATGCGTGTTTGTCTCGTGTTTATGCGTGTAGAAGGTGGAAAAAGGCGGAAAATATGGTGAATGTTGCCTACGTAAAGATTGGAAGCTGCATGCATGCAAGGTGTGATATAAGAAGATTTGGGCCAGAAAAATTAAACATTTGGGCAGGATTTGGACCCCTCCAATTGGGTCAGCGTTAGTGGGCCGAAAAGATGGATTGAATGAAGAAATGAAGAAGCCCGGCCCAATTATATTGGAAGAAAATGGAGGGAACGTTGTTTGGTAGAGACTACTAGATATGATATGGAATTGGTGCAGAAAAGTACAGTGGCAGGATACTTGTTTCTGCCACAGCCACCTAGTAGGACAAGATTTCCTGAAATAGTCAACTGCCTCCCTTCCAGCTTTCCTCACTTCAGTCAAAATCCGCCCATACCACATTTAATGCATGGAGAGGTTCAAGAAGAAAAAGCATGTGATGATTTAGACATATCTGTTGAATTATTATTATTTTGGGGGATTGTAATAGTAAATAGGAGGGAGATATCCCATAACTCATATCACTTCTAACAACTCTCTAGACACTTTATCTCTCTATCTTTAATTTCTCTCTCTAAAAATTCAAAATGCTCTCAAATTAGTTCATGTTCTTCATCTTTAAAATTCAAGTAGTTGAAGCTCTTTAATTCTCACCCAGCTCAAGCATTTACATTTCGAAGATCTGCCTCAGTAATGTTCTCTGTTTTCTATTCTATTTCTCTCATTTAATTATGCACTGTTATTTCTTTTTATTTAAGGATTCAGAAGTTATTGCTCTTTCAATTAGTGTTCTGCATTTAAGATGTCTTTCTCTTACATGTTTTCTTGTTTTCTTGGTTTAAATATGTGTAGTTAAACCCTAGATTCAGCTAGGGCAGTGAAACACCCGATCCTTGTCTTCCATGAGATCTTAATGTGCTAGAAATTGGTTAACCAAGTGTTTCTTTCCAGATCTGTGTAGATGCTTGCTTAAGATGACATAGGACTGATCACCCTAGGTTAACTGGGCTGGTGTTGAACAGGCAGGGGAGATGGTAGAGTTATTTTCATGCTCAAAATGGGTAGCTTTGCTAGTTCGGTTTCTTGGATGTTAATGCTCCTTAGTTGTAGATCTATGCAATGTTCAACATGGTAGATCGACACTAGGGTATGGAGTATGTTAATGCTCAACATTCCTTCTCCAATTTAAGAATAAGATTTAGGTGCATCCGTGCTCAACACGGCACCTTAGCCGAGCAACCTTAGGAAAACCGATTAATCTTAGAATCGAGGATTGGAGGCCGATCAGTGTGGATCTGCCCACCTTAGTCGCTTTTAACATTTATTTTCATCCCCTGTTTTAATTGCGCAGTTTATGATTTATTGCCTAGTGTTAATTAAACCCAAAGTTAATTGTGGTTACTAACCAAACCCTTTTTCGGTCTTTAGAGATAAGTTGTTCAAATCTACCCATTCCATGTGGATTCGATCCCTGCTTGCTAACTGTGGTAGCATTAGTTTAATTGTCTGTCGCAGGTGTTATAAATTGTATTGGTTCGTGATTTTAACGATGAAATCGTACTCGACCAAATTGGCACCGTTGCCGGGGAATGGCGTTTTGATTTAAACTAACCTTTTCTACTGACCTTTTTATTTTTGTTCTACCTAAATGTTTCTTCTAGGTGTTTATGAGTGGCTCGTTCAACCCAAATTTTTGGCTAGACCCTGAAATTGAGAAGACTGCCAGGAGATGCAGGAAGGGAACAGGGTTGCGCAAGCAACAAACTGAACTGGACTCACAGGGCGAAAGAATTCTGAATACAGAGACTGCGAGTGAGGCTGGTACTGAAGCCAGCTACCCAGAAGTTCGAGATATTCTATCTAACCGGACAGAGGACGAATCTGAGAGAGAAGAGTCTGATTCTGAATCAAAGACAGAATCCAAAATAGTTATGGAAGACAATGATTCAAAAGTCCTCGAGGTCAATGAACACACTGCCAGGAAGCGGAAGGATCCTGTGCAGATTGCTGCTTATGGTGAAAATCATGTGGAACTTAAGGCAGTGGTGCTGAATGCCCTGCCCAAGTTTTATGGAAAGACGAATGAAAATCCCTTCTCATTCTTGAATGAATTCGAGAAGATATGTAGGCTCCAGAAGAAAACTGGCCAGCAGACTAAAGATGAAGTGAAGCTAGTTGCTTCCCTTATGCACTAAGCGACCGACCTAACATGTGGTACTCGAGCCTGCGCACAGATTCTATTGAGAATTGGCCACAGATGGAGACTACCTTCCTAGAGTACTATTTTCCAGCAACAAAGACAAGCTCCCTGAGGAAAGAAATATCAAGTATCCACCAGGAATATGATGAACACCTCAGCGAGTACTGGGAACGTTTTAATAGATTGGTGGGAGACTACCCTAATCATAAATATAGAGATGGAGAATTGTTCCAGTTTTTCTACCAAGACATGACCATGAAATACAAGGACTTGGTAAATTCCGGAAGTGGAGGAGGATTCACTCACTTTAAGATTAGTGAGGTCAGGCAGTACATTCAAAGACTGGTGGACTCCACTAAAGGGTATGACAAAGAGAATGCCAAGAATGTGAGGATGGTCACCCAAGCAAGTTCCTCAGATTATGAAAGAAGAAATGAAGACAGGATGGAGAAAATAGAGAAGATGCTGAATCAGGTGGTGAACAAATCAACCTCAGTAGAACCGGTTGAGGTGACTTGTGGAGCATGTGGCGAACTTGGCCACTCTTCCATTAGATGTACCATAGGAGTAGTTGAATACGAAGATGCTAATGAAGTGGGAGGGTATCACTTCATGAAGAATAGAGATCACCCTAACCTTCGATGGAGACAGACAGGAGACCCTCCCCAGCAGAGTCAATCTAACTACCAGTCACCTCCATGGCACTTCCAACAAGGTTTTCCCAATCAAAATGCACCTCCACCTACCCAGAACTTCTATCCTCATCTTCCGCAGAACTTCCAAAACCAAAACTTTCAATCTCAGCAAAACCAAAATTTCCAGCAGCCCCAACCAATTTACCAGAACCAACTTCAGCAAAATTTCCAAACTAACCAAAATCAACCTCAACAGGACAATCAACCACCACCTTTACCAGCTTATCAAACGCAACAACATTCACCAGTTTATCGGCCACAAAACCAAGCCGCCCAGCAAATTCAAAACCAACCTCAATTGCCACCCATGAAGACTCAACCCTACAAACCACCACATCACAGGGGAGGTGCACAACAAAATCAAAATGCGCCACAGAAAGGTTATAGGATAAATGAGGAGTTGTGGAATGAATTCTAAAATTCCCAATTTGAACAGAAGGCTAGCATGAGTGCCTTATCCAAGCAGCTGGAGCAGCTAGCTAATTCCGTGAGGGACATCAAAGGAGATCAAGGAAAAATCCCTGCCCAAGTACAAACCAACCCTAAGGAGGAGAATGCTAGTACGGTGACCTTGAGGAATGGAAGGGAGTTGCTGGAGCCTGTAAGGAAAAAGAGAAGAACCTCCGGAGAAGATGAAGTTGAACAGCCAGAAGATGAGTTGCAGAGGCCAATCGTGACATTGGCCCCACCCCCTTTCCCTTCTGCCTTGCTGAGGAGGGTCAAACCAAAGAAAGATGCTATGAACTATAAGGCATTATTTGAAAACCTAAAAATAAACATACCATTGTTGGAAGCTCTTAAACTCCCTCAATTGACCAAGTTTATCAAAAAGTTTATAGCTGGAAAGGTACCTGATGGAGAAAAGGTAATAATGGAAAAGGCCGCATCTGCGATGATCCAGAAAAACCTCCCAGAGAAATGTGTTGATCCAGGAGCATTCACCTTACCCTGTTTGATCGGTGAGAAACTAATCCCACATGCCATGTGTGATCTAGGTGCCTCAATTAGTGTGATGCCCCTCTCGGTTTACAAGACCTTGGTTGGTGTGGATCTGACTGAAACAAGAGTGGTGATGCAACTTGCGGATAGATCATGCATCTATCCAGTTGGAATGCTGGAGAATGTCCTAGTAAAGGTCAACGAGTTTGTCTACCCGGCTGACTTCTATGTCATCAATACCAATGATGAAAGGATCAAATGAACGACTGGGGTATTTCTGGGGAGACCATTCCTAAATACAATTAGAGCCATTATTGATGTGCATGAAGGCACGATTAACATTTCTTGGAATGGAGAACAATACACACACAATATCTATGAGGCAATGAAATTGCCTGCGGATGTTGAGAATGTCAACAGTATTGACATGTACACGCCCCTGGTCCAAGATCATCTGGCAAATGAGTTTGTTCAAGGCTAGGAGGAGCCAACCATTACTCAAGAATCTGCTCATCTAGACACTCATGGTATGAGTGACATTAAAGTGAAGGAAGTTGTGATGTCCTTATATGCACAACCAGTAGTTGAGAGATGTGTCAATAGTATAATTGGCCTACCTCAAGACCAAATTCCAGATAAGCCGTTACCATCCATTATTCAACCTCCTGAATTGGAACTCAAATCACTCCCGGCTTATAGGGATACACTACCAGTAATAATCAGCAGCAATCTAGCCCAGGAAGAAGAAGCCAAACTGATCTCAGTTCTACAGAAGCATAAAACAGCTATTGGGTGAACCTTGGCAGACATCACTGGAATCAGCCTAGATGTCTGCATGAATCATATTCTTATGGAGCCCAATAGCAAACCAAGCAGAGACGCACATCGCAAGCTAAACCCTAACATTAGGGAAGTTGTTCTCAAAGAAATTCTGGAGTTGTTATCCATGGGAATCATCTACCCAATTTCAGATAGCAAGTGGGTCAGTCATGTGCATGTGGTGCCTAAGAAAGGAGGAATTCAACTGGTGGAAAATGAGAAGCAGGAGCTAGTCCCAACATGCCCGATCACTGGGTGGTGGATGTGTATTGACTATCGCAAGCTAAACAATTCGACCAGTAAGGACCATTTCCCCCTACCTTTCATTGACCAGATGTTGGAGAGGCTGGCAGGAAAAGCATATTTTTGCTTTCTGAATGGGTACAGTGGGTATTTTCAAATACATGTGAGCTATGACGATCAAGAGAAAACGACATTCACATGTTCATTCGGAACATATGCATAAAGAAGGATGTCGTTCGGGTTGTGCAATGCCCCAGGGACCTTCCAGAGATGCATGATGAGCATTTTGTCAGATATGATTGAACAGTTCATTGAAGTCTTTATGGATGACTTCACAGTTTATGTGAATTCTTTTTATAACTGCCTAAGCAGTTTGGACAAGGTACTCGCCAGATGTGTTGAAAAGAATCTCGAGGTCAACCACGAGAAATATCATTTTACGGTCACAGAGGGTATTGTTCTAGGTCATGTCGTCTCAGAAAAAGGAATTGCAGTCGATAAGGCAAAAGTGGACCTGATTGCGCAATTGCCATATCCTACGAATGTCAAGGAAATCAGAGGATTCCTTGGGCATGCAGGCTTCTACCGAAGGTTTATCAAGGACTTCGCCAGAATTGCTCAACCATTGACTAAGCTGCTGCAGTTGGATGTGTCATTCGAGATAACTGACACCTGCAAGGAAGCTTTCAACTTGCTGAAAGCCAAGTTAACATCTGCTCCGATCATGCAAGCACCAGATTGGGACTTACCATTTGAGATCATGTGTGACGCCAGCGACTACGCAGTTGGTGCGGTTCTTGGACAAAAATTGGGCAAAGAGAACCATGTCATCTATTACGCTTCCATGACTCTCAACTATGCCCAGTGTAATTATATAACAACTGAGAAGGAGCTTCTAGCCATCGTGTTTGTCTTTGAGAAGTGCAGATCCTACTTGCTAGGATCTAAGATTATTGTTCAAAGCAGAATCCAAGCCGAGATTGATCAGATGGATATTGCTTCTCCAAGAGTTTGACTGGGAAGTCAAAGATAAGAAAGGAACAGAGAACAAGGTTGTTGATTTCCTAAGTAGGATCCCCATGCTTGCTGATGGAATCCAGATCCGAGAGACCTTCCCAGAGGAACATTTGTACGAGATCAAGGAGGTCAACAGCATCTACCTGCCCATGCATGTCACAAAAATTTGCAGTGCAGTGGGCAAGCTTCCTTGATTTGCTTCTATTGTTAATTATTTAACCACCAAGAGAACTCCGCATGGAATCACACAAGCACAATCTCTCAAGCTTAAGAGCAATTCAAAGTATTATTTCTGGGATGAGCCCTACTTGTGGAGAGTGGGGGCAGACCAAGCCATCCGGAGATGTGTGCCTGAGGAAGAACAGGGCAGTATTCTCAACCACTGCCACTCCTTAGCATGTGGAGGCCACTTTGGAGCAAAGAGGACAACACGAAAGGTATTGGATAGTGGTTTCTTTTGGCCTTCCATTTCACGTGATTCCCATTTTTTATGTAAAAGCTGCCCTCGCTGCCGAATGACTGGGAACATCTCTCAAAGGGATGAAATGCCCCAGATACCAATAAGATTTTGCGAAATCTTTGACGTATAGGGTACGGATTTTATGGGGCCGTTCCCCAGTTCATTTGGTAATCTTTATATTTTGCTCGCTATGGGCTATGTGTCCAAATGGGTGGAAGCGAAGGCCACCCGAACTAACGATTCCAAAGTTGTTTCTGGATTCTTGAAATCCAACATCTTTAGTAGATTCGGAGTACCCAGGGCTATTATCAGTAATCAAGGGACACACTTCTACAACATAACCATTGAAGCCCCGATGAAAAAGTATGGTTTCCAACATCGCCTGTCCACACCATACCATCCGCAGTCGGATGGGCAGGCAGAAGTATCCAACCGAGAAGTAAAGGGGATCCTTGAAAAGACGGTAAATCCCTCCAGAAAAGATTGGAGTGCAAGGCTTGATGATGCCTTGTGGGCTTACAGGACAGCGTATAAGACTCCAATTGGGATGTCTCCATACCGACTGGTATTTGGAAAGATGTGCCATCTGTCTGTCGAGATTGAGCACAAGGCATTTTGGGCAGTTAAGCAAATCAATATGCAGCTCTCAAGGTGTGAGGAGAAAAGGAAATTTCAGCTCCAAGAGTTGGAAGAATTGAGAATCGAAGCATATGATGTTGCAAGCTGGTACAAAGACCATGCGAAATTCTGGCACGATAAGAATATAAGGGGAAAAACTTTCCAAGTAGGACAGTTGGTCTTGTTGTTTCAATCAAAGCTAAGGCTTATGCATGGGAAGTTGTGATCTCGCTGGATTGGGCCATTCAGAGTCAAAGACGTCTGCCCAAACGGAGTTGTAGAAATTGGCCTCTCATCTGATAAGGAATTCAAAGTTAACGGGCACCGTTTGAAGAATTATCATGATCCATCCGAGATACATACAATGGAGAGCGTCGATCACTTTCCCATCCCACCATCAAACTGATTGCTTAAGGCAATGTCTAGGCAAAGACATAAAAGAAAGGCGGTCTGAGGAAGGCATCCCTCATATTTTGTCATTTTGTACATAATTGTGAATTTTGTTTTCTGCCCAGGGAGGAGCATCCATTTACTGTTGCCTATTTTTGTTATTATTATATTTTTGTATCTAACGGTTATGCAGAGGGATTGGAATGCAGTTCTGAAAGGCGGAAGCCCTTATCAGCAAGATTCGGGGGTCAAAATGAATTACTTAAAAAGTCGGAGGACTATTGTGCAAGCGGCGTTTCAGCTTTTTCTCGCGCCCCTAGGGCAGTAATTTAACTGTCCCCTTCACATCATAATCAAGTCACCCCCCCCCCTCATTTCTCCCGCCTAAGTCTGGAAGTCACTCTTCTTCCCCTCTCTACTACAGTTCTCTGCCCTTCCTGTACAGTAACTGCCTCCGCAACTGCTCCGCAAATGGTGCCCAAACCGCAAGCAACTACTCCTCGTCGGCATTCCCAGTGGTTAACCACAACAGCTGACGCCAGTTACTCCACCCTCCAGTCTGCCGACTTGTCGGACTACTCACAACAACCGGCTGAAGAGGAGGCGTACTATGACATCGGCGACGTAGCCCCTAACTACCTCCCAGCCCTACTGATGGGACCAAATGTTGATGAAGAAGAGCCATTCGACCTCCACGTGCATGGCCTCGATCCCGGCTACTTCAAGGACGGCCAAGAGTGGGAATTCCAGGATTCTCGATGCATCGTCGACATCACCACCAAGGCCGAAGCGGACTCTCTGCTTGAGTTCGATGATCCCCTCAGTCAAAGGGTTGTGCGCCACGAAGACAAGAAATGCTCCCAAGGTAAGCTCTACGATCCCTCTCTCTTCGCGGAACTTGGTGTGAAGGAGGAATTTGAGGGGTATTTTCATGCTTTGGGTTGGTATTGGTTGCTGCAACTAGAACCACTTGAAAACTATGAACAGTTGGTCAAGGAATTTTCATGTTCATTTTAGTTTGAGGAGGCAGAAACTGTGATGTCTAAATGCATTTCCTTCCGTGTGCATAATACATGGTTTAAATTGTCATAGGCTGAGTTTAACAACTGTTTAGGCATAATCCCCTCCCCCTACATGTTATCTGAGTCTTATCTATATACCTTGCGTGGGATCCTATCTGATATGGAGGACTATGTGTCTGCCCAAGAGGTCTGGGAAACTTTGGCCCCAGGGAGCGACCAACCCTTTCAAACTTCCAAAACTGATGCCTACCTCATCCAGAACCCAGTCCTCCGCATGGCCCATTTGTGCATCACTTACAACCTAACTGGTCGATCTACATCCTACTCCAAGATCTCTTATCAAGAACTGTTCTTCATGTACTGCATGCTAAATGGTGTGAAACTAGACCTAGGCTATTGGATTGCTCATGTCTTTGCTGATATCCGCACCACCTCCACCCGCCACTTCACTCTGTCTCACCTGTTTGGTCAATTCTTCCATCGCCACTTCCTGTTGTACAGTACCCGCCTCTTAAAGCGAGTCAAGCCAGCCACTTTGTTTTCCATGAGGAACCTTGAATATGCAAAAATTGTTAACAGTGATGGCGAGATTCTCCTATCGGGGCAAACAACCCCGAGCACTTCTGTGGTTGCAGGTGCTTCCACTTCTCGCGCTGGGAAAGCAGCTGCTGGACCCTCATCCTCTCGGCCCAAGGAAGTGGACACAGAGCTCCTGCGTAACTTGCAGGAGCAGATTGCAACGTTGCAGAGGCAGCTCGAGGCACTGACCGAGAAGAAAGGCAAGCACGCGACTAAGCCGCGCAATCGGTAATTGGTTTCAACTCAATCCCCCCTTTTTTGTTTTTATTTGTCTTTTTCTTTTTAGTTTTGTTCTTTTGTGTTTGTTCCCCCCCCCTCCTCTAAAGTGTGAGGGGAGGGGGTGTGTTTGTTTTTATTGTTGTCTTTCCCCTCTTCTCCTTTATTCTCTGCCTGCTTGAGGGCAAGCAGAGAATTAAAGTGTCAGGAGAGGTAGTTATGTGTTGTGTTTTTCTGCCCTGAACACTCAGTTCTGCCTTCTTGATGACAAGCAGGGGTCTAAAGTGTGAGGAGGGGTATTTTTAGTTTTGTTGTTTGTTTGTATGTAAGCATATATTCCGTTTATTTTGGCATATATTGTAGCGGTTGGATTGTCTTTTGGTGTTTGTTTTGCAGTTCTTATGATGATGTGGTGTTGATGAGGCGTTGATGTGGCGGTTGCAAATTAAAGGAAATATATGTTTAATCCGAAAGAAATCAAGAGGACAATTAAGTGTAGAAAGAAATTAATATAATATACTTTATATTATATCTTTCTACACTTAGATGACCTAATTGGAGAGGAGAAAAAGGAGCATATATATATATATATATATATATATATATATATATATATATATATATATATATATATATTTGATAGAGGGGCGCCGCGGGAGGATAGACGCACACAAGTTTCATAACATCCGATCCCATAATTCACGCCTACAGACCGAAGCCATTTCCTCTTCATTCATCGCCGAATCATCATCACCTTTTACACCATCAATCCACGCCGAATTCGAGAGAGAGAGATACCGAGAGCCGAGGACGCCCAACACCGAGAGAGAGTTGCCGAAGCCGAGGGAGATCTGACCGAGGGTTTAGATCAGATTTCAAAGTTTGAATTCTTATTTTAATTCCGTGAATTGTAGTTTGATTTGGAGAAACAACATTTTCCTGCTTCCGTTTTACATTCCCGTATTTGGATTGCTTCCGCTTAATTTTCCTATTGGATTGATTTGAAGACTTTAATTTATGATCGCATAATTCCTAGGGTTTAATTTCGTACTTATTGGTGTTCTGATTATTTTGTTATTGTTTGAATTTTTGTGCATAATTATTTCATGATTTTCAGCATGTTTTGTGTTCTGTTCTGCAACCCGGTCTGTCTGGATAGTCCGGTCGATATGCGTAGCTAAGTCTTTTAAGGGGCCGGCGAGATGTGAAACACACACCACCTTATTTTCGTGAGACTAGGGCTTAAAATTAATCACTTAGGTTCTGAATTAATCTAGGTTTAATTAATTGGATTAGTTAATTTAGGCTTGATCACCCTAGGTTAGTTTAATTCATAGCTAATTTAGTACTTCCATCGTTTCTCATGGGATTAGGCTAAATAAGTAGCAAATTATCTTAGGGAAATTGGATTAATTTGGTAGGAGACTATTAGATGCCCACCATACGAGTAGACTCCTAAATTGGGTTCCCTTAGTTCTTAGAGTTGATTATGTGTTAAATCTATTGATTGTCCACCAACGTAGGTTGCATCTAATTTAGAGAAGTAGTCGTTTCAATGCCCACCATGGCGATTACCGAATAATTAAGGGGGAATAGGGGATATGTCAGTTTAATTACGGTGGCCTACAACTAATTGATTTAAGTGGATTAATTAATTAATAGTGTCAGTGATCGATTGTGAGTGTGTGTAAATCATCTTGTTGGACCCGCTTTTATTTGCATTAGTGAATTCCGTCTTTAATTCTTGCTTTAATTTTCGTTGTCTTTAGATTAGATAATTCCCAAAACTTGCGTGGTTGCTAACCAAACTTTGATTGATAGGATTTTTAGGTTTGAAATACTTTGTTCCCTGTGTTTGATACTTGTTGCTATACTAATTCTTGGTCAAGCTATTTTGCAGGATTATTTGGTGTAAATAGCGATCACCAAATTGGCGCCGTTGCCGGGGAACGGTGTTATCTTTAAGCTTATTTTTCCTACTGGTCTTTTTTGCTTTTTGAGTGTTGTATGAGCAGGTCTTCCCGCCCTTTTCTACACTTCGATCCAGGAATTGAAAAGACTGCAAAAAGAAATCGGAAGGTAACAAAGCTGCAAAAGCAACCAGTGTTGTCACAAGCAGAAACAGGTCTGACTGACCAGAAAAGGACCAGTGAGTCAGAGTCTGAAATCGGTTTGACAGGTCAGATAGACCCGTTTTCTAAAAGCAGCAATTCTGAATCTGAAGACGAAAACATAGCTAAAGAAGAAGGAGCCAATCTGAAGATGAACTCAGGTTCGAGGAACTTGGGAGAGGACGTACCCGGACCAATCAACATAACTACCACTGAGCAGATAGATGTGAAGCTAAATTTGGTCGCGGCATGTCCAAAGTTTTATGGGAAGCTGAACGAGAATCCTTTTACTTTTTCTGGAGGGATTCAATCAGGTCTGTGATCTGCACAGGCAAGGTCATTTGGATGATTTCAAGCTCAAAGCATTCCCTTTTACTCTACAAGATGGAGCTCGAGCATGGATTTCTGGACTTCGACCTAGGTCGATTACTACTTGGGCTCAGATGCGTCAGACATTCCTGGACAAGTATTTTCCTCAATCCAAGACGAATGTACTAAAAAAGGAGATCTCCGGGATTACTCAAGAGCTTGACGAGTCCTTTGGAGCTTACTGGGAGCGATTTGGGAAGCTAGTTGATAGCTGCCCAAACCATGGTTTTTTTTATGTGGATTTGCTGCAATGCTTCTACCAAGAAATGACAGATGAGTCCAAGACCATGGCGAATGCTGGATTGAAGGGTAGCTTTGCTAATAACTACTATACTGATGTGAAGGCAATCATTGAAGGCCTTGCCGAGTCTACATCACAATACAAAGGACCAAGGATGCAAAGGAAATCTATGAACCTTTCGAGTGGAGACTTTCTAGACGATCTAGATATGAAGGTTGGGATGAAAATGGAGGAAAAATTCAGCCAACTTGAAGACAAATTGGATCGGTTATTTAAGGAGAGGAATTCTCCTTCCTCTTCCTCTTCATCTGAGCGCACAATGACTGATCATACATGTGGTGCATGTGGTCAAAGAGGGCACACATCTCTTCAATGTCAAGGCGAGGATGTAAATGCAGCCGGAAATTGGAATGGACAGAACAAGGTTCATCCAAACTTAAGGTGGAGACAAGATGATCAAGCGCCACAACCGCCAAGGAATCCTCCACAACAATCATTCCAACAGCCTACTTACCAACATCAACAATATCAGCCACCGCAGCAACAAGGGTTTCAACAACCCTACAGACCTCCACATCAAAGGCAATTCCCGCAGCAATTTCAGCAGCAGACTGGCCCATCTGGCCAGACAGACTAGAGCAGTCCATTGGAGAAAATGATGGCTGAAATGATCAATTCACAGAAGAATGCCATTGCATACCAGCAACAGATGCAAGAGGAGTTCACTCAGACTAAGAGGGATACCCAAAACACCTTCGAGAATTTAGCTAAGCAGATTTCCAAGTTAAATTGTTCAGTTCAATAGATAAGAGGAAGTCAAGGGAAACTGCCATCTCAAACTGAGCCCAATCCGAACTACCACAATTGCAATAAAATCGTGTTGAGGAATGGGAAGGAGTTGTCCGGGCCCAAACCGAAGGTGAATTCCAACAAGACTCAATCACGCAATGACAGGGGCCGAGCCGACTGCACCGAATATTCCGACGCGCCGGGAAGACCCGACGAGTTGCGGGAATCCGGCCGATGGGGAGCGCGACGACGAGAAGGTCCGATCGCCCGTGAAAGACCCGACGAGTTGCAGAATTTTACTAATGAAGTTCTGTCAAGCAGAGAAGGCCGATTTGTCCAGACAGACCCTAAAATTGTTATACCTCCACCGTTTCCTAAAGTATTGGAGAGGAAACGAACACCGAACAAGGACTATATGGACTATGTGAAGTTGTTCGGAAAGCTGGAAATCAACATACCCTTTTTGGAGGCTGTGAAAATTCCCCAATTTGGGAAATTTGTCAAAGATTTCATAGCAGGCAAGATCCAGCAAACCGGGAAAATGTTGATGGATACATCTGTGTCAGCAATTATCCAAAAGATGCTACCTATAAAATGCGTGGACCCAGGTATGTTTACTCTTCCTTGTCTTATGGGAAATGTGATGGTTAAGCAGGCTATGTGTGATTTAGGTGCATCAATCAATGTTATGCCACTTTATGTGTATAATCAATTAAATGGAGTTGAATTGGTATCTACTAATGTGATTATACAGCTTGCTGATAGATCATGCATTGCACCTGTTGGTTTACTTGAAAACATCCTTGTCAGAATTAATGATTTTGTCTATCCTGCTGATTTCTATGTTATAGATACAAATGATATGCAAGTTGAGGGTACTGCGGGTGTTTTGTTGGGTAGACCGTTTTTGAAAACTGTGAAAGCTGTAATTGATGTAGATGAAGGTTCTATTAGTGTGCGATATCATAATGAGACTTATGTTCATCATATTGCTAGTGCACTTAAGAAACCTTATGATCATGAAAATGAAATGGTTTTTTCTGCTGACGAGATTGAGAGTTTTGTCCAAGATTATCTTGAGACGCATTTGTTGCAGGATAAAATGGAACTCACTCTAATCAAGGGGCTGGCTGACCTTGACCTTAAGGATATTAAGGATGAAGAGATCCAAGACAACATCAAAGCACTCTATGCAGCACCAGAATTTGTTGTTGTCAGCAGTATCGCCTGCCCAGACATGCCGAATCTGACAGAATTCTGCCTTCATTGGTGAAGCCACCAGTTCTCAAACTGAAGCAACTTCCCAAGCATCTGAAATACGCCTATCTTGGAGATGATGACACGCTGCCACTCATCATTAGCAAGGAGTTAAATCAAGCTCAAGAGGAGGCCTTATTAGCAGTTTTGAAGAAGCACAAGAAGGCGATTGGCTGGACTTTATCCGACATCACCGGCATTAGTCCTGACATCTGCACTCATTCAATTCATATGGAGCCTGATAGTAAGCCCTTCCAAGATCACCAACGGAAGCTCAACCCTAACATGCGAGAGGTGGTGTTGAAAGAGGTACTGAAGCTTCTTTCTATGGGTATTATTTACCCTATTTCTGATAGCAAATGGGTGAGTCATGTTCACGTGGTGCCGAAGAAGTCTGGCTTTCAAGTTGTGGAGAACGAGAAGAATGAGTTGGTGCCAATGCGATTGGTGACTGGGTGGCGCATGTGCATATACTACAGGAAGTTGAATGAAGCTACACGGAAAGACCATTTTCCGTTACCTTTTATTAATCAGATGTTAGAGAGACTTGCGGGGCAAGCCTACTTCAGCTTTTTGGATGGCTATAGCGGCTACTTTCAGATCCATGTGAAGGAGGAGGATCAAGACAAGACCACATTTACTTGTCCCTTCGACACTTTTGCATATAGACGTATATCATTCGGATTGTGTAATGCACCGGGCACCTTTCAAAGGTGCACGATGAGCATCTTTTCGGACTTGATCAAGGATTGCATTGAGGTGTTCATGGATGACTTCACGGTTTACGGGAATTCATACACGGGATGCTTGAAGAATTTGGACAAAGTCCTAGCTCGGTGTGTGGAGAAGAACTTGGTACTTAACTATGAGAAGTGTCATTTTATGGTGACCGAAGGAATTGTACTTGGTCACGTGGTTTCTAGAAGAGGGATTGAAGTAGATAAAGCCAAAGTTGACTTGATTGCAAAAATGTCGCCCCTACATCCGTAAAGGAGATCCGAGGTTTCCTAGGACACGCCGAATTTTATCGGCGTTTCATCAAAGACTTTGCAAAGGTAGCTCAACCACTCACAAGGCTTCTACAACAAGATGTTGAATTCGTGTTTGATGATCAGTGTAAGGAGGCCTTCGACCTCCTTAAGACAAAGCTCACCACCGCCCCAATAATGCAGTCTCCTGATTGGAATAAGCCCTTTGAGATCATGTGTGGTGCATCTGACCGGGCCGTAGGAGCAGTTTTGGGGATAAAAATGGAAAAGAGAGCCATGTAATCTATTATGCTTCGAAAACACTTAACCCAGCTCAATGCAATTACTCAACTACGGAGAAGGAGTTGTTGGCTATTGTCTTCGCATTCGACAAGTACCGATCCTACTTACTTGGTTCCAAAATTGTGGTCTACACTGATCATGCTGTCGTCAAACACCTTCTATCCAAGAAGGAGTCTAAACCTCATTTGATTCGATGGATACTCTTACTTCAAGAGTTTGATTGGGAGGTAAAGGACAAAACGGGAGCAGAGAATCAAGTGGTCGACCATCTAAGCCGTTTGATCCAAAAGGAAGATGAAGAATCAACTAAGGAGACTTTTCCCGAGGAGCATCTGTATGCAGTTCCCGAATTTGTTACCAGTCTGTCTCGTCTGGACAGACAGGCCCCTGCTCAGTGCTTTACAGCCACGGCTCCGACTGACCAGACAGACCGAATCCGCTCCAGAACGGTTAAATGTTGTGGGTAAGATTTCTAGACTCCCTTGGTTTGCTAACATTGTTAATTACTTGACCTCCAAGCAGATTCCCTCCGATTTCACGCATTCCCAAAAGAAAAGATTGGAGAGCGAATGCAAATAATACTTTTAGGATTCTCCAATACTACGGAAGATGGGAGTGGATCAAGTAATTCGCCGTTGCATTCCTGAAGCTGAACAAGGTGAGATTCTTCATCATTGTCATTCGTCCCCTTATGGTGGACACTTTGGTCCAAAACGTACTGCCAGAAAGGTTTTGGATGCAGGTTTTTTCTAGCCGACCTTAAACCTCGACTCATACAATTTCTGCAAGACATGTACACGTTGCCAAATGACCGGTAACATATCCCAGAAGGATGAAATGCCCCAAAAGCCTTTGCGCTTTTGTGAGATCTTTGATGTGTGGGGCATGGACTTCATGGGTCCTTTCCCGAGCTTGTGCGGGAACTTGTACATTTTGCTTGCTGCAGACTATGTGTCTAAATGGGTCGGGGCTAAGGCCATAAGGACTAATGATTCTAAAGTGGTTGCAGGTTTTCTTAGAACTAATATATTTAGCAGATTTGGAGTGCCGATGGTCATCATTAGTGATCAAAGAAGCCATTTTTGCAACCGCACTATAGAAGCACTCATGAAGAAATACGGTGTCAAGCATCGTATCTCTACGCCCTACCATCCACAAACGAATGGGCAAGCCGAGGTTTCCAATAGGGAAGTTAAAGCCATACTTGAGAAGACCGTGAATCCTTCTAGGAAGGATTGGAGTTTGAGGTTAGATGATGCTTTATGGGCCTACCGTACTGCTTACAAAACTCCTTTAGGTATGTCTCCGTATCGGCTTATTTTTTGGGAAGCTTTGCCATTTACCCGTGGAACTGGAGCACAAGGCATGGTGGGCTATAAAGAAGATTAAGATGGATCTACAAGGGTGTGCGAAAGAGAGAAAGTATCAATTGCAAGAGCTTGAGGAGATCCGTCGTGAGGCCTATGACACGGCAATGAGGTACAAGGATCGTACCAAGGCATGGCATGACAAACACATTCGTACTAAGAACTTTGAGGAAGGTCAATTGGTGTTGTTATATCAGTCACGCCTCCGTCTCATGCTGGGCAAGCTTCGTTCGCGTTGGATCGATCCATTTCGGATTCGATTCGTCTCGAAAAGTGGAGCAGTGACGATCTCTAAATTGGACTCTAATGCAGAATTCACTGTCAATGGCCACCGTCTAAAACTCTACCATGTTGTTGAGAGGATGGAGGTAGTGGACGAGCTTAGCTTGTCCATTCCCTCTTATTCTTGATTTTAGAAGGAGTCTAGCCTATGACAATAAAGAGAGGCGCTACCGGGAGGCAACCCGATTTGTTTGTTTCTTCCTGTTCTTGTTCCTTTTATTTATTTTGATTTCGTCTTTGTTTTTTGTGTTGTTTTTCCAGATCTAGGCTACAAAAGATGTCAAAGAGCTTAAGTGTAAGGAGGCGATTAAAAGCGGAGTCGAAATGTCGAAGAATTGGAGTTGGGAGTAATGATATTTTCTTCATAGGGGCCATTTTGCAATTTCCGAGAGTATGGAGTTTGGCAAAAAAAAAGGTTTTGAAACTGCCGAAACACGTTTTCTACCCACTCCCCCACTCTTTTCTTCCCCAAAACATTTCCGTCTTAAAAATTTCTTCCCAAATAAACCAAATCACCTCCTTCTTCAAATTCTTTACTTCCATTTCAAAATCAACCCTAAAACCCGCCAAATCTTCTTGCCCAACTCGACGCAATGGCCCCGAAAAAGAAATCGAAGCTCGAAAGTGAAGGCACCACCAGTTCGCCGTCAACCACCGCGGCTGCAACTTCTTTGTGGCAGCCGCCGCGTCGCACTGGCCGGATACGCCGCGCCCTCAACCCCACCGTCACAGGTCCGTTTCTCATCGACGAGGAGGAGGATGTCGTCGTTGCGCCACCCGCTGAAGCCGCCGAAGAACCGGTCGTCGCCTCCCCTGCTACCGAGGCCACCGCCGCTGCTTCTGCCGAAGAAGATGAAACCGACGACATCGATTGGTCTGTTCCATCGGCCGAGTTCCCCTCGGCCGATTTATATGATTGATTTCCCTTTCTTCGGGAAAATAGCCCGTATACGCCGCCTCCGCGCTTCGACGGGATTTATTGGGTCGACGAAGTTAGGGCCACTTCGAATCAAGTTTTGGATGAGTCCGATTATGAGCCGTCAAGTGAAGAGGAAGACCTATCTCTGGAGCAGCTCTCATTAGCTGATTCGGCCGACTCCTCATCGTTTCCGTCATCCATCGCATACGGGAACCTCATCGTCTTATAATTTCCGGACAGAGATGCAGTCCGTGCATTAGCCACCTTTGAGGATGAACCATACCGGCATCGCGCATTCACTCGCCGCAGCAAGAATTTTCGGAATGGCCGCTCCATTGACCACGGCTTCCTCCGCTCCACGGGCGTCCAAGGTACGTTTTATGAGTATTTCCGCCGTATTGGTTGGCTGTGGTTAACTGAATCTCATCACTATCCATGCTATCATGCTCTTACAGCTGAGTTCTTCAATACATTCTCTTTTACCCATGTGACTGATGTGTATGTGAAGAGTATATCCTTTCGTATTGGTTGTGTGTTATATGAGATGTCTTTGGCTGAGTGGTCTGCACGTTTGGGTACTGTGTTGTTAGAGGATTTGGATGATAATACATATGCTTCTACTCCTCGTGGTGTACCTTCTGCACTTGGTGATTATGTTGGTTCTCGGACTGCTTGGAATTTGATTGCCCCTTCTGATCCCCAGATGTTCCGCCCCTCTTACTCTGATATTTCATATGTTACTGATCCTGCATTGCGTATGTGTCATCAGTTTCTTTGCAACAATTTGACTGGGCGTTGGACTGGTTTTACTACCCTCACGGATAATGATCTTTATTTTCTGTGGTGCATGCATACGGGGCGGCGGGTTGATCTAGGTTATTGGGTAGTTCGTAGCATGAGTGATCTTGCTACTCATCCGGCTAGGCATCTTACTTTGTGTCATCTCTTTGCTACATTTCTGGCACGTAATTTTATCCTTTTTGATGATTCTCTGCTTACTCGGTTGTGTCCTCCGCCTTTGTTTGACCTTGAGTTGATGGGCCATGCCCTCATTTGCTATAGGGAGCCTGATGGTACTGTTAGATTTTATCCACCGGGACCTCGAGTCCCGAGTGCTGCTCCCTAGCGATTCGGTCCAGGTGTTGAGGGCTGAGGTTGTTGCTCTTCGGCGTCGCTTCGATGATTTGGAGCACACGATTCTCTCTCGTCTTCCGCCTCCGGGCGATCGGTGATGCCATTTCCCCCCCTTTTTTATTTATTGTTTTTGTGTTTTATGTTTGTGTCTTTGTTTTGCTTCTCTTTTACTTGCTCGTTTGCAACGATCAAGTGTAAGGAGGGGTAGTTTGTTATGTGTTTTTTTTGTCATGTTCTCCGTCCTTTTTCTTTGTCTTTTCTTGTGTGAGGGCACACAAGGGGTTAAGTGTAAGGAGGTTTGTCTTTATGTCGTTTCACTTTGTGTCGTCCTTTCTTTTGTGTCGTCGAAGCATGCCAAAAATTGAAGTTGTTGATGCACTCTTGTTCTTGATTTAAGCATGTTTGGTTGTGCTTTATGTCTCAATATGCAAACTTGTAGTTGTTGTGAAGAGTAGGATTTGGTGCACATTTGTATGTGATTTGGGATGACGAATAATAAGTGAATTATGGATCGAATTTTACACACACTCCGCATATTAGTTTTGAGCCGTTAAAGTAGGACACTTCCTACTAATTTCATTGAGAGTGTCTGTTCATGAAGTTGCAATAAAAGTGAGTCACTTGTGATAAGTGATAGGAGGCACTAGGAATTGAGTCATTTAACCACGACAATATTTTTCCTACCTTGCATTATCCCCTAGTGAGCTAATTTGTATCTTGTCTTATTCTTTGATTTAGTCAGAAAAATACAAATCGAGGCCTTTTTAACTTTTCTTTTTCCCATGTCATTGTATGTTTTACAAGCTTATTTGAGATTGATCTATTTTCTCTTGCCTACCGAGTTAGCTTGCTATCATATTTGTTGTTGCAAAATAATAGTTGACCGGAGTTGTGCATTGATAGTGTTATTTAAAGGTCAGCTCGTGTTCGTACCCGGTAAAAATATGCTGAATTTTGCTGTATTGTGCTGTTGTTTTGTAAATTAAAAAAAATCCGAAACAGTAAACAGCAGGGGTGTTCGTGAATAAGTTGGTAGCAGCTGATATGGTGTTCTTTTATGGTAGGTATTGATTTTCCATTTTTGATTGTCTCAAATTTAGCAAGTATAACATGCATGACATATTTGTACAATTTGTGGAGCTTAGAACCCCTAGGACCCCTACCAACAAAAAATTGTCTATGTCCTAAGCCCTATTACAACCAAAGAAAAAGACCTCATTGATATTGCAGTTGTAACAATCTTTTATCGTGACGGGTGAACTGTATTGTCTTGAGTGGCTTAACCGGACCTAGATTAGAGAGTGTTGAGTGAACCGTGAGGATGATCCACTTTTGCTTAGGTTTTTGACTAATTGATATTTGTGTGCCTAATCTTAAATTTGCAACTCTACTTGTTTGATGAGATTCATATTTGCATAGTTTGACATGTTTTTGCTAGTTCATTGAGTGTGAAGATTACGGATATGATTGGTATTGCTTCTTGTTTGTTTTGTGTCGTTTTTCTTGTCCGTGATTTTGTGTTGTTCTTTTCCTTTGTTTCGTGTCATGTTCTTGTTTTCTCCTTGTCTTGTTTTCCGTCCTTGTCTTTTTATTTTAGAGTCTTGAGTCTTTGGGGAGTAATGGAATTTGGATAGTACTTATACTTTTGTTTTCCTTATACTTGAGGGCAAGTATGTTTTAAGTGTAAGGAGGTTTGATAGGTCTATTTCGTACTATCCATATTCCGTTTATTTTGGCATATATTGTGGCGGTTGGATTGCCTTTTGGTGTTTGTTTTGCAGTTCTTATGATGATGTGGCGTTGACGAGGCGTTGATGTGGCGGTTGCAAATTAAAGGAAATATATGCTTAATCCGGAAGAAATCAAGAGGACAATTAAGTGTAGAAAGAAATTAATATAATATATTTTATATTATATATTTCTATACTTAGATGACCTAATTGGAGAGGAGAAAAAGGAGCATATATATATATTTGATAGAGGGGCGCCGCGGGAGGATAGACGCACACAAGTTGCATAACATCCGATCCCATAATTCACGCCCATAGACCGAAGTCATTTCCTCTTCATTCATCGTCGAATCATCATCACCTTTTACACCATCAATCCACGCCGAATCCGAGAGAGAGAGATACCGAGAGCCGAGGACGCCGAACACCGAGAGAGAGTTGCCGAAGCCGAGGGAGATCCGACCGAGGGTTTAGATCAGATTTCAAAGTTCGAATTCTTATTTTAATTATGTGCATTGTAGTTAGATTTGGAGAAACAACATTTTCCTGCTTCCGTTTTACATTCCCGTATTTGGATTGCTTCCGCTTAATTTTCCTGTTGGATTGATTTGAAGACTTTAATTTATGATCGCATAATTCCTAGGGTTTAATTTCGTACTTATTGGTGTTCTGATTATTTTGTTATTGTTTGAATTTTCGTGCATAATTATTTCATGATTTTCAGCATGTTTTGTGTTCTGTTCTGCAAACCGGTCTGTCTGGCTAGTCCGGCCATATGCGTAGCTAAGTCTTTTAAGGGGCCGGCGAGATGTGAAATACACACCACCTTATTTTCGTGAGACTAGGGCTTAAAATTAATCACTTAGGTTCTGAATTAATCTAGGTTTAATTAATTGGATTAATTAATTTAGGCTTGATCAACCTAGGTTAGTTTAATTCATAGTTAATTTAGTACTTCCATCGTTTCTCGTGGGATTAGGCTAAATAAGTAGCAAATTGTCTTAGGGCAATTGGATTAATTTGGTAGGAGACTATAGATTTCCACCATATGAGTAGGCTCCTAAATTGGGTTCCCATAGTTCTTAAACATGATTAGGTGTTAAATCTATTGATTGTCCACCAACGTAGGTTGCATCTAATTTAGAGAAGTAGTCGTTTCAATGCCCACCATGGCGATTACCGAATAATTAAGGGGGAATAGGGAATATGTCAGTTTAATTACGGTGGCCTACAACTAATTGATTTAAGTGGATTAATTAATTAATAGTGTCAGTGATCGATTGTGAGTGTGTGTGAATCATCTTGTTGGACCCGCTTTTATTTGCATTAGTAAATTACGTCTTTAATTCTTGCTTTAATTTTCGTTGTCTTTAGATTAGATAATTCCCAAAACTTGCGTGGTTGCTAACCAAACCCTGATTGATAGGATTTTTAGGTTTGAAATACTCCGTTCTCTGTATTCGATACATGTTGCTATCTGTGTTTTGAAACCCGGCCCGACCCGGCCGATTCAACCGGTTTAACCCGAACCCGGTCAAAAATTCGGGCCGGGTTAAGTACTGGCTTGTTTTGGCTATCGACCCGATGCGACCGGTTGAACCGGTACCCGTGAATCGGGCCGGCTCGGCCGGTTGAACCGGTACCCGTGAACCGGGTCAACCCGGTTTGAATGTAAAAAAAAATTAAAAAAATAGGATTGCAAATCGGTTCGATTTCAAAAATCCAAAACCGATTCGATTGGCCGATAACCAAAATGCTTAATAAATTTAAACTGCATTTATGTTAATATTGATAGACTAATTATTACCAATTGTTGACAGGTTGTTAAAACAGGGAGGGAGAGATTTATAGGTTAATTTTCTGTTTGGTTTTCTTCTCTATTCGATGTGGGATGGTTTCTCCTTCTTTTTCATTAACTTTTTTCCATCTAACTACTTACACTCATCCCACATCGGTTGAGAGTTGTAAATATGCTATATTTGTTTTATCTATTTGTAAGTCATTTTTAATATTTATTAGTATTATTAAAATACCTATGTATTTATATAATTTAATTATATATTTATGATGTCACACCGGTTCAACCGGTAAAAAATATTTTTCCGGGTCAATGACCGGGCCGGTTTTAAGAACACAGGTTGCTATACTAATTATTGGTCTAGCTATTTTGCAGGATTATTTGGTGTAAACAGCGATCACCAAACTGGTGCAGAAAAGTACAGTGGCATGATACTTGTTCCTGCCACAGCCGCCTAGCAGGGAAAGATTTCCTGAAATAGCCAACTGCCTCCCTTCCAGCTTTCCTCCCTTCAGTCAAAATCCGCACATACTACATTTAATGCATGGAGAGGCTCAAGAAGAAAAAGCATGTGATTATTTAGACACATCTTTTAAATTATTACTCCCTCCGTTCCACTCCATTAGTCCACTTTCTTTTCGGCACGGAGATTAAGAAAGTTATTTGTTGTGTGTAAAATAGATAAAGTAGTGGGGTCCACTTGAATATATTAGAGTATTATTTTAAGTTAAAAAGGGAAAGTGGACTAATGGAGTGGAACGACCCAAAAAGGAAAAGTGGCTAATGGAGTGAAACAGATGGAGTATTATTTTGGGGGATTGTAATAGTAAATAGGAGGGAGATATCTCATAACTCATATCACTTCTAACAACTCTCTAGACACTTTATCTCTCTATCTTTAATTTCTCTCTCTAAAAATTCGAAATGCTCTCTAATTAGTTCTTGTTCTTCATCTTTAAAATTCAACTAGTTGAAGCTCTTTAATTCTCGCCCAGCTCAAGCATTTACATTTCGAAGATCTGCCTTAGTAATGTTCTCTGTTTTCTGTTCTGTTTCTCTCATTTAATTATGCACTGTTATTTCTTTTTATTTAAAGATTCAGAAGTTATTGCTCTTTCAGTTAGTGTTCTGCATTTAAGATGTCTTTCTCTTACATGTTTTCTTGTTTTCTTGGTTTAAATATGTGTAGCTAAACCCTAGATTCGGCTAGGGCAGTGAAACATCCGATCCTTGCCTTCTATGAGATCTTAATGTGCTAGAAATTGGTTAACCAAGTGTTTCTTTCCAGATCTGTATAGATGCTTGCCTAAGATGACATAGGACTGATCAATGTAGGTTAACTGGGCTAGTGTTGAACAGGCAGGGGAGACGGTAGAGTTATTTTCATGCTCAACATGGGTAGCTTGGTTTCTTAGATGTTAATGTTCCTTAGTTGTAGATCTATGCAATGCTCAACATGGTAGATCGACACTAGGATAGGGAGTAGGTTAATGTTCAAGATTCCTTCTCCATTTTAAGAATAAGATTTAGGTGCGTACGTGCTCAACACGGCACCTTAGCCGAGCAACCTTAGGAAAACTTATTAATCTTAGAATCGAGGATTTGAGGCCGATCAGTGTGGCCCAAAGCCGAGTCGCTTTTAACATTTGTTTTCATCCCCTGTTTTAATTGCGCAGTTTATGATTTATTGCCTAGTGTTAATTAAACCCAAAGTTAATGGTGGTTACTAACCAAACCCTTTTTCGGTCTTTAGAGATAAGTTGTTCAAATCTACTCATTCCCTGTAGATTCGATCCATGTTTGCTAACTGTGCTAGTATTAGTTTAGTTGTCTGTCGCAAGTGTTATAAATTGTATTTGGTTCGCGATTTTAATGACGAAATCGTGATCGACCAATTATGTTTTGTACTACTTAAAAAGACTTCAAAGACAAAAACATAGTAAGTAGTAACTACTGCATAAATTAAGTGGGCACTACAGTAAATTGAGCAAAGTCCAGTTCATAATATCCGAATCCTGCAAATTGAAGAGATACATGTTTGATACGTAAAATTAATTAATTAAGAAACAAATGAATGCAAGGATTACTTCTTACTTAAATATCTAGTAGAAAATAGATATGTTGCGGACAATAAGATTAGTGATAGAATGGAGAATGTCAGAACAGGACGACATACTACTGCACGCATAACACATCCAAAGTTTAACATAAAAAAAAAATCAGAATTTATTGGAAAAAAACTGTTGAAGTTTTTGTTTATTGTCTCATATTGACAATAATATTGTTTTTTTGATAAACATTTTCCTTTTTTATAACAATGGTAACTCGCAGCCACTATTGAGTGCGCACTTGGTAAACCCTGCTCCTGTGCTCTAACCTGCAAACAACACAAGAGGGTTCAATCATCATATGCTAAACATAAGTGATATACTCACACATAGCGGTCTTGGTGGGATTTGAACTAAATATTTTCTCTTTATAAAGTGGGTAAGTATTCCAATTCTACCCATTCTTATAAAAAAAATAAAAAAAATTAAAAAAAAAATAGGTGACAGCCTAGGCATTAAGATACCCTTTCCATCCAAGTATCTAAAAGCGCTATATTCATCACAAATTGAGTCTTCCGTCTTGATTAATATCAGAAAATTGATAAAGAAACCAAAAAAAAAATAAAAATTGTGTTCCAATATTTAATGAAGGTACAATATTATAATGACCAGAAGAATTGGGAGACGCCCTGCAGATACACACGATTAGCAGTGACTATATTAAAGTGATCTCATAAACAGATACAGATTGACTTGTGAGAATCCTTACACTTGGCGTAGATGATGGTATAACGGACAGCTGCATTTATGGGACTTAAGGAATGATAGAAAAAAAAGGGCTCCTCCTAGAATCTATAATCTATCAATAGAAGTCTCTTCACTTCCCAAAATGCCAAAGTATTAGCTTAAAAGAGGAGTTATATATAGTACATAAATTGATTATTGTGAGAATCCTTACGCATAAATCGGTCTGCAGTTTGGAGAAAACAAAAGCATTAGCATAAGATGATGAGTGTATCTTAAACATTCAACACAAACTTAAACGCATCTTGCAATTAAGTCTTACCCCACGCTGACCATGATATTCTGCAGTCCGGACAGAATTTGGCTTCAACTCCATGCAACATAGAGTGGTGGATTTCTGAAAGTGTAACGTTGTTCACATCCTTAAATTCCCACGAAGTCAAAACTTTGGCGTCTACTCCGCACCTTTCTGGTACCTCAGAGGCCTTCATATATAACTATACTTAGGATTGGGGTGGGATGACTTGGAATAATAGGAGGAAGGACAATAAGATTTGATAAGGAAAACCGTAATAAGTTGGTACGGATTCATAGAGAGAGGAGTTGGGGATAAAGCAGGTGGTGGTGTTTATGGAAGCATCAACCAGCCTCATGGTGAAGTTGTGGTAGTTGATCTCTTTCACATAGTAATTTTGAGAGAGGGAAGCGACGCCGTTCTGGCATGTTAATTCAAATCTGCTATCTCGGCACTTCTTTGGATCAGTTTTGAGACGGAAAGGGTAGCTAATATTGGCAAATTGGTCACACGAGAAATTAATCATCTATCATTGCCAATTAAAAAAATATGTAATGACCTATTTAGCAAAATAAATAATATTGATTATTAATTCTATCAATTTTGATCAATAATAATTTCTGATTAACATTTTCAAAGAACAATTGAATTATTGCTTGCCTAGCGTGAGAAGCAGTCGGATTGGTCTGGAATAGATGCAAATCAATCCAGTTTCCAAACAAATAAAGGAGAACTAGAGAAATCATTCATGTAGGTGTTTGTAAAACTGGTCGAAGACCAATAACTACCTATAAGGAGAATGAGAGAAGAATTAGTATTTAATGCCTGGTGGAGATGACATTATACGAAAAAAATTCGATTTACATACTAACTAAACTAAACTTCATCAGTTAGCACGGATACATAATCAGAAGCAATAGAAAATGTGTTCCCACTTTCATCCACATCTACTACGGCTTCAATTGAGTGAGGCGAATAATTAGGAATCTCCAAACGTAGAACATCACCTTCCAACATTTCCAACACTTTATTCATTGGTGGGCGATCATTTGGCGACATTTGTATGCACCATAATGCTACTATTGTCATCTTCCTGACAAGTCTCCTCGTATCATCATCCTCATCATTGTCACCATCATTTTGAATGTCAATATCTTTACCTTGGTTAAAACAGTCGTATATCCAGTCTGGGAAATATAAGGTGGAATCACCATTGTTTCCGATCAAGTCTTTCTTCAAGCTCACCATTTCCATCAGTAGCATCCCAAAACTGTACACATCAGCCTTATAAGAGACTGCACCTATACTTCTGCTGATCAGTTCAGGGGCAACATAGCCTATGGTTCCTCTTGCAGTAGTCATCGTCACTGCATTCTTGTTTGTTGAGTAAAATTTTGCTAAGCCAAAATCAGATACTTTTGGAACAAATTTATCATCAAGAAGTACATTGTGAGGCTTGATGTCAAAATGTAGTATCTGAACATCACACCCTCGGTGCAAATACTCAATCCCACGAGCAACTCCAACTGCAATCTCAAACTTTGTATCTAAATTCAAGGAAATCATTTTTTCTTGATTGAAGAGGTACTTTTCAAGGGAACCATTAGGCATGAAATCGAAGACAAGGGCGCGTTTAGAGCCTTGTGCGCAATATCCAACTAGTGTGACTACATTTACATGGTGTATCCTTCCGATAGTTGAAATCTCATTGATGAAATCTTGATCGTCTGTTCCGGATTTTCTGAGAAGTTTTACCGCTACATCATGGGCACTTCGGAGCTTTCCTTTGTAAACGGAACCGTAGCCACCTTCACCTAGTTTATCTTTGAAACCTCTTGTCATCTTCTTGATGTCCGAATATGAATATCTGATTGGCGCGAGTTTGTGGTCACTTTGTAAGAAGCTTTCTATTTTGTTGTACATGGACAAATGCCTTCTCCGGAATTTGTAGACCAGAAACCACAAAGCGATCGGAAAAATGATGAATCTCGGTGCCAAGATCATGGAGACTTCCATGAGAAGGAAAAAGAAAAAAAAAGAAAAAAATTCAAAAGCAAGCTATGGTCGCATCTCTTTATCTACTAACTAAAACGAGTAAGAAAATAGCATTTAAGATATTTTATGCAAAGTGAAAGGAAAAGTAAAAAACTTGAATTAAGAGCGTACAGATTGTAAGTTGAGGGACGCCACTGCGCAGCAAATAACATAGATAGACTACTGCAAGTGCAAGAAAAGAGATACGTGATATAAAAGAGAAGGATTTATGAGTGAAAAGACTGAATAAAAGAAGGGACAAAAAAAAGAGTGCAAGGATTAATTGTTACCATTATTTAAATAGGACAGTCGATTTAAAGCTAGAAGTAAGAGTACTAATGCAACGGAGATTGTGATGAAAAGAAGAGGAAATAAGCCAGCACATATAAGACCTGCAACGTTTACCACAAAGAAATTATCAGAATCTATGGCAATTCTAATCTGGCTCATTTTGCTCGAGTCTTGTTATCAATTGACATCAGAAAGTCGATCAATAAAAAGAAATTATTGGAGTAGATAGGAATCATAAGTGCAATTCGTACCTACAAGGGCCACAAGACTCGGGAGAAACTCTGCTTGCAAATACACACATTATTAGCAGTGAAGAGAAGGAAAGTGATGTTGTAAACAGGAGAGGAGGAGTTTGAGAATCCTTACGGTATAAGTAGTTTATAAATCTTTCTGCATTTTCCACAAAACAAAAGCATTAGCATAAGACTAATTGTTGTCAGTAATCAGTTATGGCTATAAACTGATTTATAGTTGAAAATCTCATCATCAACAGAAACTTCACGCATCTTGCTTTCTTACCCCATGCTGCCCGTGATTTTCTGCACGACGTACAGAAACCGAGTTCAAATCCATAGAGGAGAGATTGGTGGATTTCTGAAAGTGAAGCGTTGTTTAAATCCTTAAATGACCAGGATGTCATTACTATCACGTCCACTCCGCACATTTCTGGTACCTCTGAGGCCTTCATGTAGCCGACCTTTATATAAGTGTATCTGAGGTTGGGGTTGGATGAATCAGAATAAGAGGAGGTACAATGAGTAAAACTGTGTGTAAAGAGGGAAGAATTCTTCAAGGGATATGGGCAGCTCATTAAATTTAGTGTTTGAATATCATTTGGATCGGTAAAATATATGGACTCTGTCTTAAGTTTGATACTGTAATACAGAGAGGTGTTGGGAAAAGAGCAGGTGGTGTTGTCTACAGAAGCATCAACCAGCCTTACGGTGGAGTTGCGGTAGTTGATGTCTTTGACATAGTATTTCTGAGAGTTGAGAGAGAGCCATGCGACATCATTTTCGCATGCTAATTCGCATTTGGGATCACCGCACTGCTTTGGATCACCCTTGAGGCGGAAGGGGTTGCTGATATTGGTTATGACCCCACACGCAGAAGGTTTGCAGGTAGGAGCAGCAACAGAAGTTTCAAAAGGATATAGGAGGACGAGAATGGAAAGAGACGAGAATGTATGGAGGAGCTTTTGATTCGCCATTGTTGTTATTTGGAGGTGATTAAGAACCAGGCCTGCACATATTGTTATCATTGGAACTACTATTTGATTTAAGTCTTCTCCAAATGGACTAGTTCAAGATAGGTTTGTTAATTGGGCATTTTTTTATTTATTTTTTTTATTTTGTACTACTAGCAGATGGCAAACGAGATTTGTAATTAATAAAATTTGGCGGAGTTGCTGATTAGCAGGCAGAATAAGGCTGGTTGTATACTTCCAAGAGTTAAAGTTGAAAAAAGAATTTGAAATTAAAAAAGACTTGGGAAGTCTACTTTTAGTCTTTTACCCTGAAAGCTGTCGCTCTTCTTCCTAAATCGTCAATTCTAACAATGATAATAAGTAGTAGGCAATTTATAAAAATTACCATTTTAACCACTTTTTTATTTTCTTTTTGCTCAAGTATATTCTTCTTGGGCTTGTTAGTAGATTTACCAAGGTATTTTCAAAACTTAAGTATAAAATGATTGTTAATTCATACTCTTGTATTTTGCATGTGGTTGAAAGTTATGAGTTTGAAACCTAATGAGGCGGCGGCTATTTGTGAAATTTACAATTAATTGTATATTGGTGATCGCTGTATTGCACCAAATAATCCTGCAAAACTTGAAAATTACATCAGTTAGTTCACAGGGTATCGAACACAGGGAACGGAGGACTAGACATATTATTTTTCTACTTATCTTGAGTTTGATTAGCAACCACGCAAGTTTTGAGATTATTCTAATCTAAGAAATTATTTAAAACTGAAAGAAATCGTAAATACTGAAAACTGAAATTAACTGTTTTAACTGGGCAGTTGAGAGATAGGTCCAGCAAAATATTCACACACACGTAATTCCAATCCTCGGCACTTAATATGAATTAATCTTAAGAATCTACTAGTTATAGATCACCGTAACTTAAACTGCGTGATCCTCACTCTCACTTACTTAGTCGGTAACCGTCATGTTGGGCATCGAAACGGCTACTTCCGTAACCTAGCTACAATATACGTTGTTGGGCAATCAATAGATTTAATAGCTAGACAGCTTTATCGAACTAAGGGAGCCTAGTATAGGAGTCTACTCGTATGTTGGGCATCTAATAGTCTCCTACCGGTTTAATCCAATTATTCTAATGAATAACTTTGCTACTTACCTAGCCTTGTTCCATGAGAAACGATGGAAGTACTAAGTTAGCTACAAACTACGCAACTTAGGGTTGTCAATCCTAAATTACTAGTTAGATTAAATAAACCAAAATTAACCCGAAACCCTTTCAATTAATTATTCGAACATAAGCCTCATGTACTGTTCACGTGTGTGTTTTACATTTTGCCGGACCACTAAAAGTTTTAGCTACTCATGAAAACGTCCTGACTGCACAGGTGAGACACTTTGCAAAACAGAATTATATACATTTGTAACCCTAATTCTAGCATGCACGGATATTAAAAATAGAACAGTAGACACGAACGAAACCTTAAAACAAAAACACGAACTGCAATTAAAAATAAAACGAAAGCAAAACGAGAGTACCGAATAAGTCGTCGATCTCTCTATACCAACGAAAGGGAATTTAAAAACTACGAACTAACAAAACTGAAAATTAAACCTAGTGTTTGTTCCTTCTTCTAAAACTAACGGCTTGCATGAAACGAAAATAGAAACGAGATCTAGTCTTCTTCTCCTCGGCGACGGCGGCGATGAAATCGGAACAGCGGCGGCGGTGGAATGATCGGACGGAAAGGAGGCGGATTCGTGTGTGAGGAGGTTCTGAATTTCGTGCCTCTCTTCTCCTTTTATATGGATGCTCCTTGGAATTAGATTACATCTAGGGTTCCTTTTCGGATAAGGAAAGGATTTATGAGATAAGGTAAATATCACATCCTTTCTTATTTATCTTCTTTCCTTCCTTCTCTTCTTTTCTTGGCCAAATCCGCACATAATCTCGCCATTCCAGCTGAAAAACGCGTTGCCACATCATTTTCACGTCACATGCCAAATCAGCCTAAATTCCTGCACAACTGCCAACAAAAGCGTTACGCTTGCACAGTTAAGAGACTTTTCTGACAAAAATAATTAGGTACGAAAACGACTCATCAAATCTCCTTACACTTGAACTATACTCGCCCTCGAGTATAAGAAGAATAAAATATAAGTACCTAATTATTTCGGTCCTCCCCAAGACTCAAGACTCAAAATAAAAGACAAGACTCAAACAAGAAAAAGACTCAACGAGAAGAAGACTCAACAAGGACGAAAGAAAGAAAACAACGGACTCACAAACGAAAACAAGAAGCCATACCAATCAATTCGAAAATTTCCACACCAATTCACTAGCCAAGCAATGTCAAACCATGCAATCATGATCTCATCCAACAAGTAGACAATGCAAATTTTGAAACTAAGCACATATATATCAACTTGGTCAAAATCTAAACAATGTGGATCTCCTCAAGATTCACTCAACACTCAACTAGTCTAGGTCCGGTTCAAGCCACTCAAATGAAAATAATCCACGCATTCACGATAAGAGATCATCACAATAGCAATATCAATGAGGTCTTTCTCATCCGGTTGTAATGGGGCTTAGGACTTAGACAAATTGATGTTGGTAAAGGTCCTAGGGGTACTAAGCTCCATTAAAATTCAGATTCAATGTTATGCATGTGAAACTCTCTCACCTGTGCAGTCAAGACAGTCAAACTCCCACCACTTTAGAAAATTCACTTCAATGCTACAACATCAATACTATGCACTCATACTCTTTCTTTTCTGCCACGTTTCATATTCTGATTTTTTTATTCTTTTTTTTTTCGTGGCATATACTTTCTTTTTTAGCAAACTGGGTACAAACTGTCTCAACTGTACAGACAGAATACTTTGAATTCTGCTTATATAGAGCAATTTTTACACTTAGACTTTTTATCCAATCTGTTTTCTGCAGCATGTCTAGACTGGGCAGGTAGGAGACATATGTAATACTCTTCAAATTTTAACTATCATGCACAAGAGAGTTCGTAAAACATGCAATAACATGGGTCAAGAGAAAGTTTAAAAGGCATTGGCTAAAATTTTACTAACTCAAATCAAAGAAACAGTCAAGGCTCAAATTGGTTCACTAAGGAATAATGTAGGGTCGGAAATATTTTGTTGCGGCCGTGTGGCTAAAAATCCCTAGTGTCTCCTATCATTTATCACAAGTGACTCAAACATATTGCGACTTTGCAGATAAACACTCTTAAAAGAATAGTAGGAAGTGTCCTACTTTAAGGCTCAAATCTAATTTAAGTGAGTGGTTATTAAATTTCGATCCAACAAAGTTTATTTTTCGTTATCCCAAATTACATGCATATGCCTAGATCTACTCCTCACAAAGTCCAGAAGCAAGCATATTGAAACATAAAAGCACAAATAAGACATGCTCGAGCATAGAAAACAACACTTCAAAAATTGAAAATTTTGGCATGCTTCGACACAAAATACCCCCCTCCTTATACTTAAACCTTGCTCGCCCTCGAGCAAGAGAGAAAAGAAAAAACAAAGAGAGAAGGCATTACAAAATAAACACAAAAACACCCTCCTTACACTTGATCCCTACCAAGTGTAAGAATACTAAAACTAAAGACAAAAGACAAAATAAAAAGAAACACCCCCCTCCTTACACTTGATCTCTATCAAGTGTAAGAACAAGAAAGACACACAAGAACAGATTCAAAACATAAAACAAAAACACAAAAACAAAAACACAAAAACAAAAAATAAAATTGGGGAAGAAAAGTCACCGGTCGCCTCGCCTGGGCTGGCGAGGCAGTCTGCTCATAACTGTGCGGCGGAGGCGATCTACTATGCGTCCAAGGCACTCGGTCCTTAGGGTCTGCACAGTATCCTGATCTGCAGAAGGAAAGGCACTCGAGACACAAGGTCCCAGTGGATAAAACTGGATCTCCCGGTTATGCAGTTGGTACAGTAGGCGAGTATGCCTCAACAAGTTCAAATCAAACAAAGATGGAGGATCCACCCTAGGTTCAGGATCCGTTGAGTCTCCGGATCCGCCTGGACGGTGGCGAACCAGTGGGCTGCAGCGAGCAGTCCAATTTTCTTCTTTGGAGCCATCGGCGACGTCTCACCTGGGCAGTTGGGAGACTTCTGGAGGCATTTTTGAAATTCTTGTAGAGAGAAAGAGCAGAGGGGCAGCGTGTATAGAGAGGGAACAAGATGAATAGTTGCAAGTGATAGGGTTTTGGTCCCCTCTCTCCTTTTATAGAAGGAAATTTTTCAAGTAGGTCCTCCCAACTGTGCAGTCTGGAGATATGGTCCCTCCGTTTTTTTATCGAATCAGCCCCCATTTTTTTCCTCAACTTCAATTGTCCCCAGAATTATCCATTAATGCAATTAAATCCCTCGAAAAATTTCTGCCACTCAATTGGGTCCTCAAAAGTTGTTAAATTTACAATTAAGGCCCAAATTTCTCTTCTCTTCATCTTTGCTCCTCCAAAGGCCATCTCCTTACATTTAAATCTCAATTCCATACTTAGCCAAAATCTGAAAAAGAAAAGAAACAACACCAAGCATAAATTCAAACTAAAAATACGAATTCAAAGAAAAACGAAAAAAAAATACGGGTTGCCTTCCGGAAACGCCTCTCTTTAGAGTCTTCGGCTAGACCTCCTCATCAAGAGTCAATTGGGTGACGACATGAACAGTGGAGTCTCATCTACTGCTTTGATCACCCGCTTCAATCTCTTCCCACGCTCTTTATACCACTTGAAATCTTCATAGGCCTTCTTCCAAAAAAATTCCTCACACTTGGTTGATGGCATATCCCCTTGCAAGACGATGGTAGTCTGCTCCCTTGTTGCCCTTTTCTTGTCTCTTTCATGTTGTGGCTTTACTTCCACGTTTTCAGCCATTCTGGTATAAAATCATCCTAACTGGGCAGCTGAGACACACTGCTGAACAATTGCCAATTCTGAAGTTGCGTATAAAGTCAAGATATTTTCTCTGATCTCCTCGTTCCTCATATCATCGAGATCTAATTCGGTCAGCCCTTGAGTCAAGGTGACCTCCATCTTATCATGCATCACATACGTCTCAAGATATTCTTGGACAAAGCTTTCAATGGAGTCAGTAGATAAAGCATCTTCATTTTCATGATCAAAAGGCATCTGAAGTGCTTCAGCAATGTGATGAACATAGATTTCATTATGATATGCAACACTTATAGATCCTTCATCTACATTGATTATGGTCTTCACAGTTTTTAAGAACGGTCTACCCAATAAAACACCCGCAGTACCCTCAAATTTCCTATCATTTGTGTCTATGACATAGAAATCTGCTAGATAGACAAAGTTGTTAATTCTGACCAAGATGTTTTCAAGTAAATCTACCGGGGCAATGCATAACCTATCCGCTAATTGAATTATCACTTTGGTGGATACTAATTCAGCTCCAATCAATTGATTATAAACGGATAATGGCATAACATTTATGGATGCACCTAAATCACACATAGTCTGCTTAATCATAACATTTCCCATCAAGCACGGTAGTGTAAATATACCTGGGTCAGCACACTTAGCGGGTAGCATCCTTTGAATGATTGCCGAGACGGAGTGGTCCATGACAATTTTCCCGAACTTTCGGATTTTTTCAGCAATAAAGTCCTTCACGAACTTCCCGAACTTTGAAATTTTGATGGCCTCAAGGAAAAGAATGTTAATCTCCAATTTCTCGAACAACTTAAGGTAGTCTGTGTACTCCTTGTTCGGCATCTTTTTCCTTTTCAAAGCTTCGGGGAATGGTGGAGAAATCAGATTTTCAGGCTCCGACAGGCCAGTTAGGACGTCCTCCTCGTCCCATTCTTGTTCTGGATCTTCAGCATACTGCTTCTTTAAGCTTTCTGGTGGTATGGGCTGATCTGCAGCCTTCCTCGTCGCTGCTAACTTCTCTGGGTATCTTGCCTGTACAGTTGGGCCACTCGGATTGGGTTGTATTTGAGCTTGTGAAGGTAAACGCCCTTGACCTCCCTTCAGATCTTGGAGTGAACTGGTCAGTTTGGACACTTGTTCGGACAGATTTTCCAAAGTAACTTGTTGATCCATCTTCAATCGTTGCATCTCTTCCTTCATGGCTTGGATCTCATTTTGATTTCAAATTATCTCCTTCTCCATTTGTCTCTGATATGTAATTGCTTCCTTCTGAGAAGAAATAATCTCACCCATCAATTCTTCAAACGAAGAGGATTCCTGGTCTGCATGGCCAGGCGATGGACCTTGCTGCTCATATATTCGATGGTGTGGAGGCTTGTATGTTTGAGACGGTTGTTTAACACAGTTCGTACCATTAGTAGGTGTTTGGTACAAATTGTCATAGCGGTGGATGAGTTGTTGTACTTGACTTTCTTGAAATTCCACTCGCTTGTGCAGTCGGGCACCTTTCTCTCCACCAGTTTCCTTATTACCGCACATACTTATCTGACTTACATTAGCCATGGCATCCGGATTAGGCTGAGTATGAGCTGGAAGTTGTCCATGGGTGTTCTTCATCTCTTGCATTGTAGAATTCAGCTTATTCATCTGTTTGGCCAAATTATCCATAGTAGCTTGCTGATCTTTCTTCATTTGATTCATCTCTCTTTGAGTTTGGATCATCTCCTTCTGCATTTGTTGTTGAAATGCAGTGGTGTCCTTCTGCGAAGAAATCATTTCGGCCAAAAACTTTTCTAAAGAACCCTGTTGTTCCGACTGGGCAGGCGGGACACTCTGCTGCTGAAATTGCCCTTGATGCAGGGGCTTGTACGCTTGCTGATAATTATGTTGTTGCAGAGGCTGGTACGGTTGTTGAAATTGTTGTTGCGGCGGATTCCTTGGTTGAAATTGAACTTCTGGCTGCCTCCATCTAATGTTCGGATGAACCCCTTGTTGTCCACTCCAATTTTCAGTCTCATTCATTTCTTCTCTCGGACATTGTAGTGACGTATGCCCTTTCTCTTCGCAGGCTCCACATGAATGATCAGCAATCGATCGATTTGAAGCAGAAGTGTTCTGCTTAAGCAGTAGGTCTAGCTTGTCTTGTAACATGCTAAATTTTGCATCCACCTTAGTATCGATCTCGTCCATATAGTCGGAATGAGACCAATTGATAGCTTTCCTTGTTGTTCTCGACCCCTTGTATTGCGAGGTAGATTCCGCAAGTCCTTCAATTATGTTTCTTGCATCTTCGTAGAGACTTGTATGGAAATTCCCTTTTAGACCGATATCGACCATGACTTTTGCTTCGTCGGTCATACCTTGATAGAAAATTTGTAAAAGCTCCACGTCCGAATAGCCATGGTTAGGACAACTATCGGCGAGTCGTCCGAATCTCTCCCAATATGCCCCGAAAGATTCATCGATTTCTTGAGCGATCCCGAAAATTTGCTTCTTAAGTGCATTCGTCTTTGATTGCGGAAAATACTTCTTCAAGAAAATCGTACGCATCTGGGCTCATGTCGTGATCGTGTTTGGCTTAAGACTTGAGAACCAAGCTTGTGCTCCGTCTTGAAGTGTGAATGGAAAAGCCTTTAGTTTGAATGCATCCAGATTGCCTTGCCGGTGCAGGTTGCAGACTTGGTTGAACGACGCCAAAAAGAAATTTGGGTTCTCGTTCGTCTTTCCATAAAACTACGGCATGGCAGCGACCATGTTTAGCTTGACATCGATTTGTTCAGTAGTGGTGATTTGGATTGGACCGGGTAGGTCCGCTCCCATGTCAAGCGATCCGGCATTCATCCTCAAAGGTTGTGGATCGTGCACTTCTTCCATCTTCTCCTCCTCTGATTCTGAGCTAGTTACTGGAGTATTCTTCCTTGTTCTGTCGAACAAAACAGTCTTTGGTTCTGAGTCGCTAGTCTGATCACCGACGTCTATTCTGTCTCCTGACTGGGCAGTTAAGATGTCTCTTCCTATTCCTCTTTGCTGTTTTCTTGATCTCATGATCAAATATGAGGTTAAGGTTGGAAGACCTGCTCATGCAACGCTTAAAAGAACAAAAAGATTAGTAGAAAAACAATAAAACTAGATAACACCGTTCCTCGGTAACGGCGCCAATTTGGTGATCGCTATATTGCACCAAATAATTCTGCAAAACTTGAGAATTACATCACTATAGTTCACAGGGTATCGAACACAGGGAACGGGGGACTAGACACATTATTTTTCTACTTATCTTGAGTTTGGTTAGCAACCACGCAAGTTTTGAGATTATTCTAATCTAAGAAATTATTTAAAACTGAAAGAAATCGTAAATACTGAAAACTGAAATTAAACTGTTTTAACTGGGCAGTTGAGAGATAGGTCCAGCAGAATATTCACACACACGTAATTCCAATCCTCGGCACTTAATATGAATTAATCTTAAGAATCTACTAGTTATAGACCACCGTAACTTAAACTGCGTGATCCTCACTCCCACTTACTTAGTCGGCAACCGTCATGTTGGGCATCGAAACGGCTACTTCCCTAACCTAGCTACAACCTACGTTGTTGGGAAATCAATAGATTTAATAGCTAGACAGCTTTATCGAACTAAGGGAGCCTAGTATAGGAGCCTACTCGTATGTTGGGCATCTAATGGTCTCCTACCGGTTTAATCCAATTATTCTAATGAATAACTTTGCTACTTACCTAGCCTTGTTTCACGAGAAACGATGGAAGTACTAAGTTAGCTACAAACTACGCAACTTAGGGTTGTCAATCCTAAATTACTAGTTAGATTAAATAAACCAGAATTAACCCGAAACCCTTTCAATTAATTATTCGAACCTAAGCCTCATGTACTGTTCACGTGTGTGTTTTACATTCTACCGGACCACTAAAAGTTTTAGCTACTCATGAAAACGTCCTGACTGCACAGGTGAGACACTTTGCAGAACATAATTATATACATTTGTAACCCTAATTCTAGCATGCACGGATATTAAAAATAGAACAGTAGACACGAACGAAACCTTAAAACGAAAACACGAACTGCAATTAAAAATAAAACGAAAGCAAAACGAGAGTACCGAATAAGTCGTCGATCTCTCTACACCAACGAAAGGGAATTTAAAAACTACGAACTAACAAAACTGAAAATTAAACCTAGTGTTTGTTCCTTCTTCTCAAACTAACGGCTTGCATGAAACGAAAATAGAAACTGGATCTAATATTCTTCTCCTCGGCGACAGCGGCGATGAAATCGGAACAGCGGCGGCGGTGGAATGATCGGACGGAAAGGAGGCGGATTTGTGTGTGAGGAGGTTCTGAATTTCGTGCCTCTCTTCTCCTTTTATATGGATGCTCCTTGGAATTAGATTACATCTAGGGTTCCTTTTCGGATAAAGAAAGGATTTATGAGATAAGGTAAATATCTCATCCTTCCTTATTTATCTTCTTTCCTTCCTTCTCTTCTTTTCTTGGTCAAATCCGCGCATAATATCGTCATTCCAGCTGGAAAACGCTTTGCCACATCATTTCCACGTCACATGCCAAATCAGCCTAAATTCCTGCACAACTGCCAACAAAAGCGTCTCGCCTGCACAGTTAAGAGACTTTTCGGACAAAAATAATTAGGTACGAAAACGACTCATCATACATGCACCAAAGATAACGATTACAGATTCCTCGTCATATTTACAACTATTTAAAAAATAAATAAAAATAAAAATAAAAAAACTAAACTTACCTAAAGATATTCATATCCATTATTTGCGTAGTTTGATTGTTTGAAATAAGAATATGAATCTTCGATTAAAATGCTCTTTCAAGTGGACTTGTGTGGTGATAATATTGACTTTTACATAAATTCGACTTGGATTCATTATATTATGAAATACGACAAGAATACACTACAGACTCCAACATAAATCATTACAACATTGAAATTCTATAACCAAAGCCAAATCAAAGTGGCAACTGCAACACTTTCAAACAATTTTATAACCTATGACTAATTGTTGCATACTTTCACTCTTGAACCGTAATGTCGACGTAGGACAAAACTTCGTGAGTTAGCAAGGATACAGAATCAGAATCAATAAAATATGTGTTCCCACCTTGATCCACATTTACTATACCTTCAATTGAGTGTGGTGAATAATTAGGAATCTCCAAACGTCAAACATCACCTTCTAACATTTCTAACACTTTATTCATTGATGGGCGATCATTCGGAGACATTTGTATGCACCATAATGCAACTAATGTCATCTTCCTAACAAGGCTCCTTATATTATCATCATCATCATTGTCATGATTTTCAATTTCAATATCTTTGCCTTGGTTAAAACAGTCGTATATCCAATCCGGAAAATACAAGTTGGAATCACCATTGTTTCCGATCAAGTCTTTCTTCAAGCTCACCATTTCCATCAGAAGCATTCCAAAACTATACACATCAGCCTTGTAAGAGACTGCACCGATACTTCTACTAATCAATTCAGGTGCAACATAGCCTATCGTTCCTCTTGCAGCGGTCATAGTCATGGTATTCTTATTTGTTGAGTAAAACTTTGCTAGCCCAAAATCAGATATTTTCGGAACAAATTTATCATCAAGAAGTATATTGTGAGGCTTGATGTCAAAATGTAGTATCTGGACATCGCACCCTCGGTGCAAATACTCAATCCCACGAGCAACTCCAATTGCAATCTCAAACTTTGTATCCAAATTCAAGGTATTCATTTTTTCTTGATTGAAGAGGTACTTTTCTAGAGAACCATTAGGCATGAAATCGAAGACGAGGGCACGCTTCAAGCCTTGTGCACAATATCCAACGAGTGTGACAACATTAACGTGGTGTATCCTTCCGATAGTTGAAATTTCATTGATGAAGTCTCGATCGTCCGCTCCGGATTTTCTGAGAAGTTTTATAGCTACATCACGGCCACTTCGAAGCTTCCCTTTGTAAACAGAACCGTAGCCACCTTCACCTATTTTATCTTTAAAACCTCTTGTCATCTTCTTTATGTCTGAATACGAATATCTGATTGGTGCGAGTTTGTTGTCACTTTGTAAGAAGCTTTCTATTTTGTTGTACATGGACAAACGCCTTCTTCGGAATTTGTATATCATAAACCACAAAGCGATCGGAAAAATGATGAATCTCGGTGCCATGACGATGCAGACTTCCATCATAAGGGAAAAGGGGAAATAAGAATGTCATAAGTGATTTATCAATTTATCTTTGGAGAGAACAATACTTAGAAAGTAGAACATCAATTAAGAGCGCACCGACTGTAAGTTGCACGAAGTTACTCCCCAGCGGATAAAATGGGTAGGCTACTGCAAATACAAGAGAGAAACGTGAGATGAAGAGAATGATATATATAAAGAAACTTTTTAGGAAAAAGAAAATAGAAGTGCAAGGATTAATTCTTATACCGTAAGCAAAATAGGACAATCTATTTAAAGCGAGAAGTAAGAGCACTGATACAAGGGAGATTGCCATGACAAGAAGAGGACATAAGCCAGCGCATATAACAACTGCAACGATAACCAATATTCCTGATATCAGAGAATCGATATATTCTTCTTTATTGATATCAGAGAGAGAAACGATAAAAGGAAACAATATTATTGGAATATTCAGGAAGCATAAATGAAGTGCATACCTACAACAACAAGAAAAGTCGGAAGAAGCGCTGCAGATATACACACGATATTAGCAGTGAAGAGAAAGGAAAGTGATACATATTGTAACAAATTAAAGAATCCTTACTGTACAAGAAGAAGCTTCCAAGACCGTCTACATTTTCCAAACAAATAAGAGCATCAACATAAGATGAATTGTTAACCGGAAATCAACTTTACAATCACTCAACCACGAAATAACTTCATCATCATCACTAAACACACGTTGCATATTCTTACCCCACCATTTCCATGATGACCTGCACCCCGTACAGAAGATGAGTTCAAATCCATAGAGGAGAGATTGGTGGATTTGTGAAAGAGTAGCGTTGTTTGCATCCTTAAACTCCAAGGATGTCCTAACTATGACGTCTACTCCGCACCTCTTCTGGCACCTCTGAGGCCTTCATGTTGCCGAGCTTGACATAACTGTATCTGAGGTTGGAGTTGGGTGAACTGGAAAAGGAGGTGGTGCAGTGAGTAATATTTTGTGTGAAGAGGGAAGAATTCTTCAAGGGATATGGACAGCTCATCAAATATAGTCGAATATCACTTCGATGGCTGAAATACATCGAGTTTATCACATTATAATTTAGAGAGGTGTTGGGAAAAGAGCAGGTGTTGTTGTTTACGGAAGCATCAGCCAGCCTGTTGGTGGAGTTGTGGTAGTTGATCTCTTTCACATAGTACTTTTGAGAGAGGAAAGCGACGCCGTTTTCGCATTCTAATTCAAATCTGCTGTCGCCGCAGTGTTTGGGATCGGTCTTGAGGCGGAAAGGGTAGCTAGCTAATATTCCGAATGATGCCACACGCGGAAGGGGTGCAGTTAGATCGAGCAGCAGCAGACGTTTCAAAACAATAATATAGAAGCAAGAGAAGAATGGAGAGAGATGAAAATGTATGGAGGGGCGCCATTGTTGTTAAGAATCAATGCTATTGCTATTGCTACTGCATATGTTAGTTATTATGACTGGGTGTATTTGATTAAGTCTTCTCCAAATAGACTTATTCAAGATAGGTTAGTTAGTAGGACTTTCTATTTTTTAATCACAAACATTCTTGTCAGATGGACCCACATACAACCCTACAACCCTCTTTATTTATTTTTCTTGTTTTTGTATGAATTGGATGAGGGACCTCATCTGAGCTTATTCCTACAAAAAGACTCCATCTTTTCTATTTTGTAATAGTAGTAGATGTTAAATGAGATTTGTAATAAAATAAGAGAATGTCAAATTAAAAAGACTTCCCAAGTCTACTTTTAAGCTGAAAGCTCTTATTCTTCTCCCTAACTCATAAATTCTCAATTCTAACAATGTTCAAATAATACTTTTAAGTCAATGGATAAAACGCAGGCGTAACAGTAAATTTAAACCGGATTATTTTTCTCGTTGAAAAGTATTGGTCAATCCGTAGAGTTGACAAGGGCGAAATCTAAACAACAATAAAAAAGTATTAAAAAAAAGAATAATAAAATGGTCTTTCACTATGAGGATGGGGCGAGATTGACTAGTCACACCAACATTTTGTCATCACCTATAATTTCTTTTTAGGTGTCCAAACTAAAAATAATACTTTCACCATTTCAGTAATACCCTCTTATTTCTTTTAGACTTGAAAATTAAGAAATTTAATTTTATGTGTAGAATAATATTAACCGACTTAATTAGTGTTATTTTATTTTATTTTAAATTAAACAGGATAGAAATATACAATTCGTAATATAAGACGGTACGGTATTATCGGGGAGGAAGTGTAAAATAAAACATTGTGTATAAAATTACGATACTTAATAGTAAAAAAAATTAATAAGTCATAACTTGATTGGTTTTAGAACAAGATAAACTACTTCACATTAAATTCATAGTTCAATGCGGTACATTACAATATTCACTTGGATTCTTCCTAAACTGTTTTGCAAGTTTTAGGACTGTTTGGTTTGATGAATTATGAAAGGGAAAAGGAAGTTGATTTCAGCTTTCTAGGTACGAGATTAGTCAATTTTAAAAAATTCGTAAGTTTTATACAGTAGTACTTTAGAAGTAAAATTTTATTTTATAACTATTTCTTAAATTTGTACAATTATACCCTTGTTGGGGTCACTAAACCCTAAAAATAAGTGATTGTAAGTAGATTTACTAACTGTACTTTAAAAAAAATCAGTATAAAATGATTATAAGCATATACTTTTACAATTGTGGTTAGAAAACTAATTGGGAGATTCTCATAGGGATTATTTGTATTGGTATACATGACTTACCGTAATTGGTTTTTATTTAATTATAATCTATTCTATATGTTAATTTTTTGGTGAATGTGCCATAGAACTATTGAAGGGAGTTTAATTATAGGACACAAAAGTTGATCCGAATAATGGGCCGCCAAACTTTGGTAATTTATCTAAAAAGATTGTTAGTTGTTTGAAATTAGAATATCAATGACATTCAGGTGAACTTAGGTGCCTGGTGGTTATATTTATACAAACTCTTTGTCTTATTCAAAAATCAGACTTGAATTCACTAATTTATGAAATACGACAACAACCCATACAAATTCCAGCAAAAACATTTCAACATTAAAATTCTATAACCAAAGGTTAAAATGATGAACATTCCAGCCCACAAGATCTTATATCCGACTTTCATGTATCTCACTCGTGTCTTACTACCATTTTCAACTCTAAGCAATTAGGTTTTACGATTTGAATTTTAAGGTAAGTACCCAAGTGTTTACAGTTAAAACGTGAATAGGACACAAGAAAGTAGGACAAAAGATCCGAAGTACATTCCAACACGAGTATTGTCCAATTTGAACAGCTTAAAAGTTAATATTAAACTTATGCATTTAAGTAAAAACACTAAACAACAATTCGATCAAGTAATTTCCTACAACATGATTGATTAGCGATCAACATAGAATAGAACAGACCGACAACATTAATCATTCTTCAACTTACTTAAAAAAAAATAGCAACACCATTCCACATTCTACCCCCATTTGTTCCTGTTGGTGCAATTCGTAAACAGCTTCACACACTTTGTCTTGCTGCTGCTTTCCATGCTCTTCATCAGTGCCGTCTCTCATGATCGGACACGCGTAACCGCCCACTTGCGTCCTTCTCCCATTGGACATGCACAACTTGGGAAAAGCAAATAGAGAATGGGAAAAGCAAAGATGAACAAGAAGAAGAAAATTGAGCTAAAATTACTTCACTCGGTATTAAATTTATCAGCAGGCTCTAATCGTTAACGCCAGAAGGCATAACAATATTTAATGCAAGTGGTTCTAATTCCAATTTGATGTATCAGATATAGAGATTAGGAATATTACCCATCACTAAAAGGTAACAACCAAGGCAAATTTTTGAAAAAAACAGTCTTATTCAGTTGGAGGAAGGCAGATGGAACAGTTCAAACCTGTGGCCAAGATTAGCTGGTGGCTTTGATAGAAGCTCGAGATCTACTACGTTTGCTGCAACCATGTCTAATTGATTTTCCAACACAGTCTGTGTGAAGTCTCACCTCCACCAATCACCATTGCTTTCTTTCCCTTGACAGTGATGTAACTAACTGCATGCCATCCTCAAGAAAATCTTCGTTTATTTCCGTCTATTGAATCCTGTATACATGGCATAATAGTTGAATATGTTAGGATACATGACTTGGCAAGGCATATTTTATCACAACATGCAAATTATAATTAGAGAAAGAAAATAGTGGCATTGGTGAAATTGATACAAACCTAGGGACATTGGTGAGATCCGAACCTATGATTTTATAAGGCAACAAATTTTACTGCGGATAAAGAAATCACAACCCAAATGTGAGGCATTTGATTCAAAACCAATCACCAATAATCATTACAAGAACATCTCCCGTCCTTGATGTGGTGAAACCTATTCGAGTCCCTCACCACAATCTCTCTTCCAGTTGCCACTGATATATACTTCATTGCTGTATGACAATCACCACATACTCGAAGGTTCTTGAAAATTCTGATTGGCTTTGATTTAGCTGTGCTAATGAGACCATATGCCAATGCTATCTTCTCACTATGCTGAAACAAATATTGTTCCTTTTGTTCCTCCTCCACTTCATGTAGTACGAAATTGGTATCTGGAACATATCCCATTTCTTTTATCTTCGTCACCAACCTATCAAGCTCTTCGTATATCTCCCTAGCCTCAGGATGTTTAGTATCTCCAACGTAAAACTTATGCACATTATTAGCAATTTCTATCCAGCTACAGCCAGCTTCCTTCATCACGTTCCTCTCCTTCATGCCTTTTCTGATTTTCGCCACATTTTCCCATTGGCCAGTCGAAGCATACAAGTTGGATAGCAAGACATGCGCTGCTGGATCATTTGGATCTTGCTCAAGGATCATCTCAGAAGCATGCTTGCCAAGATCTGCATTACCATGAACATGGCAAGCACCAAGCAATGTGCGCCAGACTAGAGCATCGGCAGTAAAAGGCATTGATTCGATAAACTTCACAGCTTTATCAAGAAACCCAGATCTTCCTAAAATATCAACCATGCAAGCATAGTGTTCCATTCTTGGTCTTATTCTGTGATCCGAGTACATCGAGTCAAAGTGCCTCCACCCCTCATCAATTAGACATGCATGACTACAAGCTGACAGAACAGCAGTGTAGGTAACTTCGTTTGGTTGTACACCAGAATCAATCATTTGCTCGAACAAATCCAAAGCTTGTCTTGCATATCCATGTTTAGCAAAGCCCGTGATGATGGATGTCCATGATACTACATTTCGATTTTCCATTTCACCGAAAACCTTAAATCCGGATTCTATGTTACCACACCTTGTATACATAGAGATCAAAGAATTGCAAACACTAAGGTTGGTTGCAAATCCTGTTTTCAGTAAGCGAGCGTGTATTTGCTCTCCTTTTCCAATTGCTCCAATACTCGCTGCACCGCTCAATAGACTAGCAAATGTAAAACCATCCGCACCAACACTTGCATTTTCAATTTGATTAAGAACTCCAAAAGCCTCCTCAGAATTCATATTTCTAGTGTAACCATCAACTAATGCATTATAAGACACCAAATTCTTTTCAAATAAGAGATCAAAAGCTTTTCTTGCATCTTCCATCCTATCCATTTTAGCATACATGCTGATCAGAGAATTGCCAACAAAATTAACCTCTGCAAGGCCTAGTTTCAAAGCATGACCATGTATCTGTTCACTTAATCTTGTATTGAAAAGATTCCCGCATGCCTTCAACAGACTAGCAAATGTAAAGTGGTTTGGTTTAACACTGCCCTCGGTTATCATCCTATAATACAACTCAATAGCTTCCAAGTCGCCCCCTCCATTCTGAACGTATCCTGTAATAACTGCAGTCCATGACATGACATTATGCTCTGGCATTCTGTCAAAAACCTTCCTCGACTCATCCATTGATCCATCAGCTGTAGATTTAGCATACACATCCACCAAACTACACCCCACACAGACATCCATACACAAACCAGTTTTGATTACCCAACTATGTAACTGGCGCCCAATATACAACAATCCAAGCTCTGAACAAGCAGACAAACAACTACTAAATGTAAATCGATCGGGAAGAAACCCTTCAATCAACATATCCAAAAACAACTCAATTGCATCAATAGGAGAACCCATTTGCATAAACCTCGTAATCATCAAAGTCCAAGAAACAGGGTTTCTCTCAGGCATTTTGTCGAACAGTTTCTTTGCAGACTCCAAATCACCAAATCCCTTTGCAAACAGATCAATCAACGCACAACCTACACACACATCAGACTCAAAGTATCCAGTTTTCATCAAAAACCCAAAAACTACCAGGCCAATTTTCGCATAATCCTGATTCGAGCAAGCCCTAATTGCGGCTGAGAAGCAAAACTGATTAGGCCACTCCCCAAACTCTACCATCTCAAAAAACAATAAAATTGCTTCCAAATTCAAACCACTATGCGCGTACCCCGAAATCATAGCGCTCCACGAAACCAAATCCCTTGCTCCACCCATGGAACCGAATATCTGTTCCGCTGTCCTCCAGTCGCCGCATTTGGAATACAAACTGATGAGCGAGTTGAGGACGATAGCATCAAGCTTGATTCCTGACTCAATGAGTTTGTAGTGGGTGGCTCGTCCAAGTTCGAAGTTTCGGGTGCGAATGCAGGACTTGAGGAGGACGGAGTAGGTCGTGAGATCGGGGGAGAGATTGGAGCGGGACATGAGATCAAGGATGGAGACTGCTTCATCAACGTGGCCCACATCCGCATGGCGGATCAGGCGGCTTTTGAGCGATTCAAAGCTGATGTTATCATGAGGTTTAGTGCTGGATAGTTTATGGTTACCTTTATTCAGCATCACGCAGCTGGCCCTACGATTCAAAAAAGCAATGCCTCTAATCAGACCCAAGCAGAAGCAGCCAAAGCATAATCAGAACTTTGTTGCTTGGCAATTATTTTGCTTTTTGAAATTATTTGGAACATCTTTTTCCAACAATCTAGAGAAATTAATTTGGTGGAAGATATATTTAATTAGGTGGAATCAATATTCAAATTACTACATACCTCCTTCCATTAGATAAATGGGGAGAGCGCTGTGTTTGAGCATCCTCGCATTCAGGTGCCACACCATATGCAGCCCTTGGAGTTAGTTTGTCTCGACCATGAAGAAGCAATGTATGTTCCCCGTCTGGAACTTTACAGCCAGAGTTAGATGGCAGAAATGAGGAGCTCCCATATAAGTTGACTGCTGAGAAATCTGGAAACTTTGCCTGCACAAAAAGAAGAAAAATATAAAGGAAGAACAAAAAAAAAGGAAAGGATTTTCCTAGCCTCAATGGCCTTGCAAAACAACTTGATTGAACAAGACCACCAATCATTCAGCAACTATACGCAGAAAAGAACAAGGTGACTCACATGATAAAACAGTGATGTCTGGTCAGCTATACAGCAAACTGAAACTGCTCCTGTGATCATTTTTAAAAGTATAGTGCCTGCAACAATAAATTGTTACCTCAAAGAACATAATTTTCCACTTAAACTATGATTTACATGGACCAGCCTACATCAAAGAACAACTGCATCCAACAAACATATAAACGAAATAAAATACCTTGTCCTCCTTCACACAATAAGTTAACTTATATGCAAATCAATATAAGCAAAAGGCCTTATGTTCAAAATCTCGCATACATAACCAAAAGCTTAATCATCTATAATTGAGACGATGCATTAACTGCAACTCTCTAAGGAAAAAATTTCAATTCAAACGAAGCACGAAACAGGCACCTAAGTATAAAAGGCCTGCAATAAAAAAAATCATTTCAACACTAAAAATAGCTTTCTTTTCAAACATCCCCAATAAAGCAGTATCATTTATCACAGCCGATTTTAATAAGCCAAACTGTTTTAGGGTTTCAAAATACATAATATTCAGGTAGATGTCAGTTTCACCTATCAAATGATTCAAATCATCACAATCAAGAAATAGCTCGAAATAAATTTGAAGGACAAATATGAAACAAGAAAAAATATAATATGAAATTCAATAATTTTCTGCAGAAGTAAAAAAATTCAGTGTCTTTCGAGAATACATAAAAAATCTCTCGGAAAAAAAGAAAATCCCAGTTTGAGAGTCCAGTTAAACAAATTTTGTTAAATTACAGAACATAGTAGTTGTTCTTAGTTTAGTGTGGTTATATATCTAAAAGGAGTACACGGGGAGAAGTGCATCATGCTACGACAGAGTGAAACGGTGGAAGTAGTACTGATGAATCTAAATGAAAATAGTGGAACACCAATCTAAAATGATATCAATAAACCAGATTAAACGAATGCATACAATTGACAGACCTTGCAGCAGATGGAATCATAGAATTAAGAACAAATCGAGAGCTTCAATTAGAAAAAGTACGTCAGAGTTGTCAAAGTTACGATAGGTTGCCCCATCCAGAGTGTACAAAATCAAGAGGTTGCCCCTCTGTTGAGCACAATTCAAATCCTGCAAACCAGAAATAGTAATTACTAAAGATAACATGTTAATAGAAATACAAACCCAGAAAATAACGAGAATCTAAACTATGTGGTATTTGTAAGAGGATAACCAGGTGTTGGTATGGATGGCAGTCCGAGAACTTGTTAGTAAAGATAATACGAATTCTTCAGCAATTCTTCCTCTCAAATTATGCCAAGGGCGACATTTTAGATTTCTCTCTCCTTTTTTCTTAAGTTGGGTGGACGGATTTTCCGTTTCTTCAGGACCGTAGGGACTGAGAAGAAGCGACTGGTGATAGGCTCTTCAGCATTCAAATTACATAGTTACCCTAATAATAATTTTCTACACATTTATATTTAATTTTCCCGAATTTGTAACTTCACCTTTGATGTTGTAGACGCTCATATATATAATATGAAATAGTAAATTATCTTTTTAATTATAAACTCTAGATCCTCAAACATGTCCATTTTTCGTTCGGGGTTATGACTTACGATTTGCCAAAAATTAAAACCAAAACTGAATTGTCTATAGATGGTTAACGGTTCCAATTTGAAACTGCCGGTTCCAATTCCAATTTATTGATTTTCACGTCACGTTGTTGATTCTTATTGTTCTAGAAATAAAATTTATATTCTTATTTTCCACATGTCCATCGTGTAGCAATTATTAAACATTTTTTGATATTTTAAGTTTTCCACGTATAATTTCTAGAGAAGTTAGTACCCATTTGCAATTATTAACTAGAGAATAATGTTTTTTTCATTTTTGACACTACTTTGAAATATTAAGCTTATTCAGATTTTGTATTTAAATGAAAGTATATATGTTAAATATAAGTAAAAATTAGAACATATAGATCATCAATAATATTTCAATATGTGAAATTGCTAGTTTCACCTGGTCTGAATTCGACAGTTTGAAACCGACGTTATCACGATTTGGAAAAGAATAAACTGAAACCGACCATTCAAGATGGTTTCAGTTTGCATTGGTTCTGATTTATGCCGATTTGAAATCCGGTTTGAAAGTGGATGTCTAGATCTGCACCATTATGTTCATTGGATACATTCAACGCTGTATCATAGAATAGGTATCTAAATGGCTATGTACAAATTGTAAAAATGTATTTTAACCATCTAGATGCTACATTGTGATCTCATGCCAAATAACTTAATCAAAAAATTCGTCCTGAATTCATTAAATTATGAGATACTACAAGAACGTACACCTTGGAAAATAAATATGCTTATAGTATTCCTCGAACTTAAATGATGAAATCACGATTGAGAATATTAAACTTAAGCCTCTCAGTGAAAGCCTGTCGTAGATACTAAACAACAATCCCATTAAGTAAAGTCCTACAACATAGAATAGAACAGACAGACAACCTGTACATTATTCTTTATTTCATTAAGCTTAGCAAAGTTAATTTGCGAGCTCTCTTTCAACGCCAACAATCATACTTATAAACACCGCACATGCAAAGTAGCACTACACCACCCTAACTCCTATTCCTCATTCTACCCACCAACAAACAGCTTTCAATTTCCGCTACTACTATGTTATGTTCTCACAGTTTGCCTCATGTTGTCTTGCTGCTGCTTTCCAGATTCTTCCTGCCCTTCGCCCTCATCTTTCAGGAGATACTTGTCAACTTGTGCAGCTGCTTGCCTCCCTTCCGAGATTGCCCAAACCACCAGAGACTGTCCGCGTCTGCAATCTCCAGCAGCGAAGACTCCTTCTACGTTGGTTGAGAAGCGGCCGTAATCAGCTTTGAAGTTCGATCGGTTGTCTTTGTCCAATCCAAGTTTGTCTGCAATCGTCTGAAAGAGGACCACAAATGTCATTTAATCTAAGTCCTTAAATTGGCAACATTTCAAGAAGATGTTTTTACCTCTTCAGGACCAAGGAATCCCATGGCTAGTAGGACTATGTCAGCTTCAAGTATCTCCTCCGAGCCTTCAATTTCCTTAAACTGGAACCTTCCACTTGCATCCTTCTCCCATTGGACACGCACAACCTCGAGTCCTTTCACTGATCCATTGTCATCACCAATAAAACGTTTTGTCAACACTTCGTACGACCTCGGATCCTCACCGAACTTGGTAGCAGCTTCCTGATGCCCATAATCAACACGGAATACCCGTGGCCACTGCCAAATTGAACAAGTGGAGATTTCATTATGTTGCATAGGAAAACAGGAGCTAAAGACTTAAGGAGAAAGAAGAGGAACCAAATGCAGAATGGGAAAAGCAAAGATGAAGAAACTTGAGCCAGACAAATGATATAGTTAATTTACTCAGCCCGGCATAAAATTTATTAGCTAGCTCACAACCATTAACACCAAAAGGCACAACATATTTAATGCAAGTGGTTCTAATTCCAATTTGATGTATAAGATGAAGAGATGATGAATATTAACTGCAACAGAATAATTTTAGGCCAAATTTTGAGAAACCATTGGAGGTAATTGGATGTGAGAACTCTTATTCAGTTGGAGGAAGATAGATGGAAACAGTTCAAACCTGAGGCCAAGGGTTGCCTGGAGCCCTGGTAGCTGGTGGCTTAGATAGAAGCTCGAGATTTACCACACTCGTGCAACCGTGTCTAATTGATGTTCCGATACAGTCTGTGCCAGTGTCACCTCCACCAATCACCACTACTTTCTTTCCCTTGGCAGAGATGTAACTGCCATCCTGAAGATTGCTATCAAGCAGGCTCTTTGTATTTGCATGAAGAAACTCCATTGCAAAATGAACTCCAGAAAGGTCTCTCCCAGGAACAGGAAGGTCCCTACAAAATAAGTCCATGAGTTGACTCATACTTAAAAAGGTGTAGTTCAAGCTCTAACGTAATTTGAGTATATCAAACGAATTGCAATATTATTATTACACACCTTGGTTTTGTGGCTCCCACAGCCAACACAATAGCATCATGCTCCTCACGAAGCCGATCAATCGAGTACAATGGATCTTTTCCGACATTAGCATTAAGTACAAACTTCACTCCTTCACTTTCCATGAGATTAACCCGCCTCTGAACTACATCAATTTTATCAGTCTTCATGTTTGGCACACCATACATCATTAGACCGCCAATTCTGTCAGCACGTTCAAATACGGTAACAGAGTGCCCCTTCTTATTTAACTGATCAGCTGCAGCCAATCCAGAAGGCCCACTTCCAATAATAGCAACTCTTTTTCTGAAATAGGTGAAGGTTAAATAGATTAGATTCCTAAATTGTGAATAAAATCATATTCCTCAATGAAATAGATAATTTTTATGCGTATAAGAAAACCATAAATCCAAAAAGCCAATACAAATGCTGAGACTCTGACCAAAAGCAACCAACTGAAAAACATTAAAGATTTACCCTGTTCTCGTTGAAGGAGGCCGGGGCACCATCCATCCCTCCTCAAAAGCTTTATCTATGATAGAACACTCGATACTTTTGATGGAAACAGGGTTTTCTATGATACCAAGTACACAAGATCCTTCACAAGGAGCAGGACACACACGACCTGTGAACTCTGGGAAATTGTTAGTTTCCAAAAGCCTGTCCAGTGCTTCACGCCATCTGTTCTGGTAGACCAACTCATTGAATTCTGGTATCTTATTTCCAAGAGGGCATCCAGAGTGTTCCTGCAAGATTTAATCTCATTTAAAACACCTTAGGGCATAATCCTCAAGAAGATTCTACTTAAAAGTAATAAAAAGTTTTGCTACCTGATGACAAAAAGGAGTACCACAATCCATACAGCGAGCAGACTGTGTTTTCAACAGAGGTCCTGGTTTTGATTCTTCCATAACTTCTTTCCAGTCATTAATTCTAACAGAGGGATCCCTGTACGAAACACCCTCACGCTCATAAGCAACAAAACCGCGATGTTTGACTGCATCAGCAACCCTGGTGGGCCTCTTTTTTGAGTTATTTTCCTCGACCTATACATCACAATTTTTGTTAAATGGTGTATCGGTCAGGAAATTGCTTCAGAAGCCATAAATTCAGATGCAACAAGATTACAAAAGCAACAGTGAATGATGAAAGTCGGTCTCTTAGATATTATTAGTAAGTTGGTTATTGAGAAGGATATTTGTGATTGATACAAGTCTAAGAGCACATGTCTCTAAGACTAAATGATAACAGTTGATGGCAAAAAAATTAGTATTTAAAAAGACATAAAACATGTTTCTTCAATGTCTCTGCATCTATTAGGCATTTGAAATTAGAACATAGGGTCAGATGAGGATGTTGGAGAAAACATACCTGAACTGGAGTTGTGTTCATAGATGCAGCTGCCAGCTTCTTAAGCTCCTCAAAAGCATCTTTCTCCATCAACTCCACCTCTTCTTCTTCTTCTACCTCAGCCTCTTTGGATGCAACTTCAGCAGCCTTTTCTGAAATCTTATCTGCTTTCTTATTTGCTATAATGCGTTTATAGTCACGAGGGAAGACCTTGATGAACTTAGGTAAAAGGGAGTCAAAATCTGAAAGAACATCCCTAGCTAACTGGCTGCTTGTGTGACGCTGATGCTGTTGTATCATCATTCTGAGAGTCAAAATATCATCCTCATCTTCCACTGGATCAAGATCAACCAACTCTTGATTGCAGCGGGAGCTGAAAGTTGAATCAACATCAAGAACATAGGCAATGCCCCCACTCATGCCAGCAGCAAAATTTCTTCCGGTCTTGCCCAGCACAACAACAGTGCCACCAGTCATGTACTCGCACCCATGGTCACCGACACCTTCGACTACAGCTTTAACCCCAGAATTACGAACAGCAAATCTTTCTGCTGCCATCCCATTAAAATAAGCTTCTCCATTTGTGCCCCCATAAAGTGCTACGTTTCCAATGACAATATTCTCCTTCGGGTCAAAGTTGCTACCTTTAGGGGGATAAACTATAATTCTCCCACCTGAAAGGCCTTTTCCAACATAATCATTGCTATCTCCCTCAAGTTCCAATGTGACACCTGGACATAGAAAAGCTCCAAGACTCTGGCCTGCACTTCCATTGAGCTTGATATGAATTGTATCAGAAGGAAGTCCAGCCCTTTGGTAGCGTTTTGTCACTTCGTGGCTTAGCATGGTGCCAACTGCTCGGTTTACATTGCAGATAGGAGATTCAATGTAAACTGGGACACTTTTATCCAATGCAGGTATGGCCGAAGCTATTAGTTTGTTATCTAAAGCCATATCCAACCCATGGTCCTGTTTCTGCACACAATATTGTGCAGCATCTGGTCTGATATCAGCAGCTGGGCGGAGTAGAAGGGACAGATCAATATTCTTAAGCTTCTCATTGTTCTTTGCCACATCTTTGTCCAGTTCAAGCATGTCTGCACGGCCCACCATTTCCGTAAGCGTTCGAAAACCAAGCTGAGACATAATCTCCCTTACTTCCTCCGCCAGCATGAAGAAGAAGTTGATGACATGTTCAGGTTCACCAGCAAACTTTTCTCGGAGAACTGGATCTTGTGTAGCAATACCAACCGGACATGTGTTTTTGTGGCATTTCCGCATCATGATGCAACCCAGTGTTATGAGAGGAGCAGTGCTGAATCCAAACTCCTCAGCACCAAGAAGTGCAGCAATAGCCACATCTCGCCCAGTCTTGAGTTGGCCATCAGTCTGAACAACAGTTCGACCACGAAGATCATTAGCTACTAATGTTTGATGAGTCTCTGCTAGACCAAGCTCCCAAGGAACACCAGCACTTTTGATACCGGTCCATCTTGAAGCCCCTGTACCACCATCATGACCAGAGATCAAGACATGATCGGCATGACCCTTAACAACCCCGCTGGCAATCACTCCAACACCAGCTTCAGAAACCAACTTCACACTTATACGGGCATCAGGATTTGCATTCTACAAGATTAAAAGCAAATAATTTTATTAAAAGCAGATAGAAAATCAAATCATAGTTAGCAAAATCCACTTTTAAGAACATTAAATGTTAACAGATAATGTAGAGCTGATAAGCACGGAGATATACCTTAAGGTCGTGAATCAATTGTGCTAGATCTTCAATGGAGTAGATGTCATGATGTGGAGGAGGACTGATAAGTCCCACGCCAGCTGTAGAATTCCTTGTCACAGCAATGTCACCAATGACCTTATGACCTGGAAGTTCACCTCCTTCACCAGGCTTCGCTCCCTGCATCATAAAACATCAAATATTATAAGCATATTAATCATTTGCACATAAAACATATGAAGTAAACACTCACGCATAATGCCAAAATGCAGGTATCATTAAATGATGTAAAGATAGAAGGTACTTTGCTGACACGACGGCATCATCTGTCCGTGTATTTAATATTCATAAACAATGTGTACCTTTGCTCCGACCCAAGCACAGAAGATAAAATGAAGGAATGACAAGAAAACAGCATAGACCAGGCAAAAGACCTCTGTAAATGGAAAGTATGATAGGATACCTGAGCCATTTTTATTTGTAATTCATCTGCATTTGTAAGATAGTAGCTGGATACCCCAAATCTTCCGCTGGCAACCTGCTTAATCGCACTCCTCTTTGGATTACGTGAACCATCGGGAAGAGGCTCCATACGAGATGGTTCTTCACCTCCCTCGCCTGTTTGCAAAAGGGTGGAATTACAAGGACAATTTAGAAAAGCTTTGGATTCAAAAACAGAAATAAAGACGTTCAGCGGGATGGGTCAGCACAAAATTAAGTCTAGCAGATTATGAAATTTATAAATAAAGCACAAGAAGCTACCAGTGTTAGACTTTCCCCCGATCTTGTTCATTGCTATAGCAAGTGTGGTATGAGCCTCCAAGGAAATAGAACCATAGCTCATTGCTCCAGTACAAAACCGTTTGACGATCTCGCTAGCTGGCTCAACTTCATCAAGAGGAACCTTTACCTCGCCATCTTTGAACTTAAGAAGCCCTCTCAAATTACAAGACTTATTCAATTCATGAATACGTTTGGAGTACTCTTTATAGGCAGCAATACTGTTGGATTTGGCAGCCTCTTGTAACTTTGCAATGGCAAGGGGGTCATTTAAGTGGATCTCACCACCTTTTCTCCAGTGGTAATCTCCTGGATTAGGAAGTGCTACAGCCTCAGCACTACCAAGTGGTAAGGCACGCGCTGGGAAAGCCAACTCATGCAACTGAAGTGCATCCAATGCAAGTGCTTCAAAAGTTGCACCCTCCACTCTGCTTGGAGTTCCTATGAAGCAACGTTCCATCACCTCAGATGAGAGGCCAACAGCCTCAAATATTTGAGCACCCTTGTACGATGCCAGAGTTGAAATACCCATCTTAGCTAGGACCTTCATCATACCGTAGTTGCTCGCCTTAAAATATTTCTTGACAAGCTCATCCTTAGTGTGGAATTCACCGGTTGATTTCGGTGGAATTTTCCCGTCAACTTGCAATCTCCAAATGGCTTCTACAGCCAAGTAAGGGCAGATACCATCTGCACCGAACCCTACAAGTGTACAAAAATGATGCACTTCACGAGGCTCCGCAGATTCAACAATCAAAGCAACACGGGTTCGCTCGAGCTTCTTCACTAAGTGATGATGTACAGCACCAACAGCCAAGAGGGAGCTGACAGCTACACGCTTCGGTGAGAAAGCTACATCACACAGACAAAGAACAAATTAATAACTAAAAGATATCATGACAAAAGAAACCACCAAATAAGATCAGACTCTTATCATATCTCCAAGATGCAGGATTGGCTACCTCGATCAGAAAGCACCAAAGTTGTATAACCCTCCTTGATTGCATTATGTGCTTCATTACATATTCTGTCTAAGGTCTCCTCCAAGCCCTTTGTACTACGATCCTTGGAGTAGGTAATGTCAAGAACTTTGCTTTTCCAGCCTCTGTAGTTCATCTTTTTCATTGCTTCCATTTCCTCAATGGTTAGGAGAGGTCCTTTAAGCGACAGGCGATGGCATTGTTCTTCAGTGGTCTCTGTAAGATCGCCTTCGGGGCCAATCATGCATTCCATGGAGGTAACAATCTTCTCCCGGATAGGATCAATTGGAGGATTAGTGACCTGAGCAAACATCTGCTTGAAATATTCAAACGTGAGTTTCTCCCTGTTAGACATCACCGCTAGTGGAGCATCATTCCCCATTGAACCAAGGGCCTCAATGCCATCTTTTGCCATAGGCAGTAACAGCATTTCCAGGGATTCAACAGTGTAACTGCACAGGAAAATAACCACTCTCTCATGAGCAATGAGAAGCAAAACATAAATTAAACAGAATTTTACATCAAGCAGAGATATAATTACCCAAATGCCTTCAATGGGGATAATATGCCATGCATTCCCATGTTTCCCATATTTTCATCATCAGGAGATGCCTAAAAAATGGTGACACGTTAGCATGTGAAAATGAGTATGAGATCAACATGATTGAAAGTACTGCTAACCGTTAAGACGCCAGCTATGGTAGGAGAAGTTCTGTCGGATTCTGGTACAGATGCAACTATGTCTTTCAAGGTCAGCTTTTGTCTCTTCAGCCACTCTCCATAAGGTCTTAAGAGTGAGTATTTTTGCTTCAAGGCTTCATCATCTACCACAACATGCTTCTCAAAGTCAACCAGAAGCATCATACCAGGATTAAGTCTTCCTTTTCTGGCTACATCTTCTGGAGGGATGTCAACAACGCCTACTTCACTTGCCATGATAACTCTGCCACTATGTGTAACATAAAATCTTCCTGGGCGTAACCCATTTCTGTCCAATGTTGCTCCAAGATACCGCCCATCAGTAACTGCAAAGTATTCTACAGTAAGAAGCAAGAAAATTTGAAGGCGAACACAGTTATGTTATGATTCTTCTAAAAGGACATACAAGATATAAGAGCAGGACCATCCCACGGCTCCATCAAAGCTGAGAAATATTCATAGAGAGCCTTTCGTTCGGGATCCATATTTTTATCATTTTGCCATGCTTCTGGGATCATCATCATCATAGCTTCGGGGAGACTTCTACCAGCTCTAACTAAAAGCTCGAGTACACCATCAAATGCACCTAAGTGTAACAACAAAGAATATATGAATTGCCAATATCTGATAGTATCAAGCCATTGGAATTTGGATCTGAAGACCATTATACCATGAGTCACTTGACCAAGTTTGTTAACATGCACATGCAAGAAGTAAAAGCTAGTGTAAATTAAGAACCTGAATCAGAAGAGCTAGTATCTACAATTGGCAGAAGCTTCTTCATCTCAGTCTTTGACAGACCAAGCTCCTTGCATTTCAGAAGGCCCTCGCGTGCCCTCATCCTATTAAATAGAGGCAACATCCAGTTAATGGACTGTCCTGCTCATCTAGATAAAGATTATCAATTTATTATAATGATAAAACTGCATAATTTATCAGGCATCTTGATAAACTCCATATAGTACTTCTATATGGATCAAGTTAACTGATCAGTATGGAAGCAGAGAATACAGAATATATTATTAAGAGCTTACAAGATTACTTTGAAATACTTTATAGAGAAACCAAACCTACCAATTGACATTGCCTCTAAGGGTGTTTATCTCTCCATTGTGGCCAAGAACACGCATCGGCTGAGCTCGATCCCAACTAGGAAATGTGTTTGTCGAGAATCTAGAGTGTATCTGCACAAGAAATCGGAGCCAAAGCATATAAAAGATTCTATTATGAAGGAATATACTCTTTGGAATGGAGTTTGTCTTCAGAGCTTTGAAATTGAACGTACAGAACGGATGTTGCAAATAATATCCATGACCTAGTCTACTTGTCTGGACATAAACACCTTTCCACTATACATCATGTTTTGATCTTAAAATTGGATCATAGCAGAAAAACACCAAGTTTCTGCAAATATTGTTTACTTCATAATGAGTTTCCTTACCAACTCACCACAAGAATCCAATCCAGCATCCAAAATCAAATAGTGATCAAGGGTGTGGAAGTACTTAAGAGATCATTCATACGTCAATGCCTCAGAAGTCATTCCTCAACCTTGGATTCCTTCAGTTAATTGGTTGATCCATGCTGTTCGTTGTTGAAGTATGGAGTCAGCAGAGAAATAAAAAGTGAATGGATAAAATATTTACCAGGGCCATGTAGCTCGTAAACCTTTCATTGCCAATATCCGCATAGTAATAGTCCATCAACTGTTCAGGTTTCAGTTGACCTTTGTAGACAATAGTCCTGTTAAAGGGACACAAAAAAATCACTGAATAATCCTTGAGTGATAAAATAATTTAAAAACACAACACCTGCACTAAAAACAAACCTCGAGGACAGAGAACATATGTAGAAGTCTTTAACCCCACCATGTTGAAGGTTCAATGCAGCTCGGATTGCTACCATGGAAACCCTCCTTAATATGTACATCTGCAATAGTACATAGCAAGAACTGCTTAATGAAAAATAGAAGAAAGCGCAAGACCTGCAGTTTCATTATTCAGATGCTAAGAAATAACTTTTCAAACTAGTAATCAGTAATTAGACACCTGCTGTTCTAAATCAGCCTTGGACCGTGGAGTAGCCGTGATAAAAACTTGTTCAACGATGGGTTCTGTCTGCAATGCAGAGTTGCCCAATCCTGAGTTATTTGTGGGAACAGGACGCCACCCAAGAACTGAGTGGCCAAGTGATTCAGCCACCTACAACGCAAAGGACGACTTATCAGATGCTAATACAATAATGCTGAATAACGAAGTACGGAAGAAAAGAAACCTCATAAATTGCAGTGTTTTACCTTTGTGAATACAATTTTACTTTGTTGCCTCCGACTGGCGGAAGTAGGCAAGAAAAACATGCCGACTGCATATTCTCCAGGTGGGGGCAGCTCAAAACCAGCATCTTTAGCAGCCTGGCATTGAAATTCGTAACCCATCAGTACCAGAATTGCGAAATCATATAACAAATTAGAATAACATAGGATATTGATAGGTCTGCTCAGTGTCCAATAAAGATGTAAGTCATTTATCCAACCAATTAGTTTTTTCCCGTTTCCTTGTGATACGGTCCTTGAAAACTCAGGAATTCCCAAAAGAAAGGCCCTAAAACTCCAATTTAAATCTCATTCATACAAAACAGGATCGCATCGCTGCCAGCCCTTTAAGCAGATTGCATATTTTCAAAATACTGAACATGAGGCCAAATCCAAGAAAAGTATCAACCTCTCTGTAGAAATCGTGAGGAATCCCCACAAGAATTCCAGCTCCATCTCCAGTATTGGTCTCACAACCACACGCACCCCTGTGGGTCATCCGCACTAACATCTCTACAGCATCCGTCACCTGCACAACCAAACATAACAGTCATTCATGAACAGATACATGATATTTACTACTCCTGTTCATGTAACTACAACCGTACCGTTTTACGGCTACTTTCACCAGAAAGCTCCGCCACGAACCCAACTCCACAAGAGTCCTTATCGAAGGCCGGATCATACAGCCCGAGCGGCTTCTCCGGAATATGAGACATCGAATTCTTGACAACAAACCGCAGCTTCGGCGACCGGCCAGGCCCGTCCGTCTGCCAAAGCTGCACGCTCTCCGACCCCGCACTGCTCCGCAGTTTGGTGCCATGAACAAACCTGTTGTCCAGGTTCAGCCTCCTCTGCTTCGATTCGAATGCACGCGACACCCTAACCCTTCGGTACAAGGCAGCAACCGCATTCAACTGGTGGCTCGGCGCGCAGGCCGCCGGTTTCACCAGGCCGCCGCCTTTCACATGAACCCCGGATCCCGCCACCGCCGACATCGTTGTCGCAAATCCACCCAATCAACCAACAGCGCTCAGAATCTTATATATAATATCAAATTAATTACACGAATTTACAAACGTCTGCCGATTAGATCTGGTGATATTGAGTTTAGTTCAACCGGTTATTCAGGAAATTGACGAGAAAACAAAATCTAGAGACGACGAAGGCAAATCTGAAACGAAGGAAAGGTAAGGAGCACAAATAAGCGAGAGTTTGAGGCAGAGTCCTTATTATTTCACAACAACGGCGAGAAGTTCAATGTCTAGGGAGAGGAGGAGATAGGAAGAGTTGTGAGTATCAAGAATTCTAGGGCTGATGAGATTTGCTCGCAGTAGAAAAACGCCGCCGCGAGCTGGTGGTGAGTTGGATGGATATAACCTCGGCGAGGAAATGAGGTGGTGGATTTATAGAAAGCGCAACGCATCACCTACTAATTGCATTGCTAGCATGTGGGGTTTTGTGTGGGGACCACACTCGTTTTCTTTTCTTTCTTTTTTCGGGTAATCGAGATGTCCGAAGTCCGAACTTTCCTCCTACAATTCTGTCAAAGCACATTCACCTACATCTATTTTGGGTCGTAATTTATGGAGATTGACATTCGGATAAAAATTAATTTTAAGGTTTGTATTTATAGTTTTATACTATGTAGTAGTAAATAAATTAAAATGGACGGTCCACCCCGTTACGGATACTTTAATTATATCTTTTATTGAGCTATATTGATCTTATAAACGAGTAATTTAATGTTTTTATATGTAGTATTGAGGATTTGAGATATAGTTTTTTTTTAATAAATTTATATGTATGTGCTTGTTTTTGTGTCTCGTATCAGTTCAATCTAGATCAATAACTATTCCAACTTTAAAATTAGACAAAAAAATATAAAGAAAGTATTAAAACATACAAAGCAGTTGTTACAGTTAATAAAATAATCCTTTTTTATAAGAGGAAAGGCATACACGAAGAGGAACACGTGGATGAGTGGGCTAATGCGGCACGCGACAACTGGTCGTGGTGGGTCAGTCGACCGAGCCGGATAGTGATGTTGGGTTCAATTGGGGGACCAAATGATCGGGTCGTATTGGTCATTTCCTTCGGTCAAATATTTGGCCGCAAATAGGCTCGGTTCCGAACCTCCATTCATCGTGCCTGGTAATTTTTGGTTATTTACAATTTAACCTCACAGCCACGGAAGCGTCACGTGTGCAACACAAGCTATCGATTTTGGTATATTTGCTGTCACCAGCGATGTGCATACGTACATAAGATTAATAATTTGATTTTTGGGTATAAAATGATATTGTTCAACTTGACATTTAGGATTTTAAGGGTTATTTTTATTTTATTTACTTTTTGAAAAACAAGAAAATATTATTAGAACGATTCAATTGAAAATATAAAACGGTATTATTAGCATGAGCGGATCCAGGATTACAAGGAATGGGAGCGAAATTTGAAAATTCGATTGAAAAGAGGATGAAGTATAAATTTCGAAGGGACGAAATACAAAAAAATTCGAAAATCACACATAAAAATTGAGTTTCAACATGAATCGGGGGGTGGGGGCGACCGCCGCCCCCCTTGGATCCGCCCCTGATTATTAGGACAAAAAGGTATTAATTAATTTCTATATACAGTCTATAATTTTGTTCTGGATAATTTTTTGAATATCTAATCATAAATGTAGTATGCTATGGATATTTTTGCGAATTTCTAGATTATAATAATAAATTATTACAATTATCTAACATCACGATATTCATACATATTGAATTGACTGGACCGTTTACAATTTCAAGTAGTGAATATTGAATTGAATAATAGAAGAAAATACGTTAATTAATTAACCCATATTAAATTAAATATACGTCAGAATAGTACATATATAATAACTCCCTTTATCCCACTTTACTTGTTTTGTTTTTCTTTTTGGCTTATTCATTGTTTTGTTTTGTTTCTTAAAATGAAAAATAATTACTATACAAACTTCTATTTATTCTTTGGGGGGCTTACCTCTCTACACACAATCACTCACTCATATACACAACTATTCACTCATTTTACTCATATACACAACTATTCACTCATCTTAATCTTTGTATTAAAAAGAAACAAGGTAAGTCGGGCGAGACGGAGTGAGTATATAATATACTATAATTCAATATTGGAAAATATGTTTTCTAGATTCAAGTCAATAAACAAACCAACTGTATTTATTTAATTTGATAATTATCTAGTAATTCTTCGTCCCATTATTTATGTTCATTTTAAAATGGGAACAGAAATTAAGACATTAAGTGTAAATTAAAAAAGTTATGAGTCCAATAAGTTCAAAAGTATTAGTATAATTTATTTTCATTTTGGGTGTAGACATAAATAATAAAACATTCATTTCAAATATAGTGAATATAAATAATGAAACGGATGAAGTACTATATTACCTTGACTGAAAAAACACGAAAGTTTCATTTTCTGCAGATAATACTGACTCACACAAAGTCAGCTTGAAACTCAAAGGTAATACTAATAAATTGAAGGCGTTCGACAATAATAATAATACTATCGTAGTGGTTATAATTTCATTTTCGATAACTCATTTGGGAGTTTTGTTTGAATTGAAGAGGCATCGATGTCGATATGAATGCTTTCAGCTTTGATTACGTGGATTATTATATTTTTCATTTTCATTTTACTTAGAAGTCGTATTCAAATTTGTTCCTTCTAGTCTAAACAACCGATTGTTAGTGGGATAAAATCATTTTTGGCCCATTATATTGGCACCCGATTCACTTTGGGCCGTTATTTTGATTGAGTCCAATTTTAGTCCGTTAATTTGGTAAATTGTCCATTTTTAGAATATATTTATAATATCAATTTTCATTTTTTATATTATAAATATCCTTTTTAACCCATTATGTTAAAAAAGAGGGGTTGATTATTTTTTTATATTTATTATTTTAGAATTTTTTAATTATTCGGGTCCATCTCCGAGCAGAATTTTCTAAAATTATTCGACAAACAGCATAAGCAAAATAGAAAATTCGGCCCGGAGATAGAACAGAATAATTAAGAAAATCTTAAAAATACATATTAAGAAAAATAACCAACCTCATTTTTTGATCTTTTTTAAACGTAATATGTTAAAGTTTGACATTTATAATATAAAGAGATGAAAATTAATATTAAAAATATATTATAATATTAAAAATATGATTTTAAATTTTTTTTAATTTACATAACGGACTAAAATTGGACAAATTTGGCCAATTTTGTGAAACGGACTAAAAATGGACAATTTGTCAAATTAACGGGTCAAAGTGATTCGGACGCCAAGATAACGGGCCAAAAATGATTTTTTCCCGTTAGTGGAGTATAAATCAACTTTAACATGAATAAATGGTCGAGTGTTAGTAATTGTCTCTTGTGAATTCGAGCTACTACTCAGTCCCAAAATTTTAAATTCATAGATGTTAATCCGATAGGCCCAAAGACACAACTGTGCCTGTGCCCATCTGCAGCTGCCCGAACCCACTTGGTTGTTTGTCCACCCGACAAGATCATCGATCGAAACCGCCGCGCGGTTTACGCCGAACCGTTCCGCTCACGTCTTTGGACCGTTACTAAAACCTACCTATAAAAGGCAAGGCTTCGGCACTGTTCAGTGTGCGGCTTCGGATCATCTTCTTCCTCTCTCTACATACTTTTCGATTCTCTCTTCTTGTGAGTGATTCTGTGTATTCCCGAGTGAGGTGTTGGTGTAATAGTTGATAGGGCCTGTGGTGCTAAGTGTGTGGTGGTGTGGTGGTTGTATACAGTGGTCTGAGCCTGTATTATATACGATCTATATACTGTCTTTATATTTCGTATATTGTGGTTCTATTTCGATCACTACAGTGGTATCAGAGCGAGGTTTAGTCTCCGCTCAACCACTCGACCTAGGCTGCCTCGATTGTGAAAGGGCAGTTTCTAAACTGTAACCCTAGATCGACGGCAGTCCACTCCCAAGGTAAGAACGAGGTTCAAATCTCCGAACCTCGCTCAGGTAAAGCGGCTTATCCTCTTGTTCTTTCTGTTTCTAGTTCTGCCGACTGGTGCAATTAGGCTTGGGATTGTTTGCTGGTAGATCTGCCAACTGGTGCAGTTAGGGCTTTGTGATCTATCTGTTTCCTTCGTACTGTGATTTCATTGTCTGTGATTTATTGTGATATTTGCTTCCGCTGCTTCTGTTATAAATCTGTGAGCTTGAAATCTCTGATCTGTAAAGATCAGCTCTCTTAACCGTGTTCTACGGTTTGTTTTCTTAGAATCTGAGCAGTAGCTTGGGTGAACCTCTGCGCCCAGGACTTGATCATGCGTTTAGTGAACTGGGAAATCCCCTTGCAGATATACTGTAAGATATCAACTCTTGAAAGGGTTAATATCTTGTCTTCTGTTATTATGGCTTTGGTATCCTCAAGTGGAATTGCCATTTTCAATGGAAAACAACATTTTAACTTGTGGAAAAAGAGAATGACCGCTATCCTTGTTGAAAAACGTGTGTTTCTCGCTATTAATCATACTTATGAGTCCGATTTATCCGAGAAGAAAAAGACCGAGATGAATGACCTTGCTCTATCTCGCTATTACTTTGAATTTATCTCGATTCTCGTGTTAAGAAAGGTAGAACATCTTGAGTCCGCTAAAGAGGTTTGGGGATAAGTTAAAGGAGCTTTATACTTGAAACTTCCCTTCCCTCTAAGATGTACCCGCTTCGTAGTTTTTTTAAATTTAGATTAGACATGTCTAAGGATATAGATGAGAACCTAGATGAATTTAATAAGCTTCTCGCAGCTTGATTAAGCAACCGGTGACACTAGTATAGACAACTATGCTCCCATAGCCTCGCTTGAATTCCATTCCCGAAACCTATAGTGATGTTCAATCTGCCATTAAGTATGGGAGGGACAGAATTGATCTAGAGACTGTGGTCAGTGCCTTAAAAAGTAAGGAAATGGACTTGAAGTTCAGTAGAGAGGTTAGAGTAAGTGAACATAGTACTTCCTATCAAGTGAGAGGTAGAACCCCTGAGAAAACTATCCCTTCCTCTAGTTCAGACAAAGGTGGGAAGAAAAATACCTTTAGACCTAGATCCAAGTCTAGATCCAAGGGTAGAAAGTGCTTTAACTGTGGTGAATATGGACATTACCAGAAGGAATGTACTTCACCTAGGAGGGGAAAACACAATAATGACCATAAGAGTGTGTCCAATGCTATTCTTGGTGATGATTCTGAACAAAATGTGCTTGGTAAATATTTTATGGTTACTGATAACCTCTCTTCTGTGAATTCTGTGCAATTAAATGAATGGCTGATGGATTCTGGAAGTACTTACCATGTTTCTCCTTTCAAAGCATGTTTTTCAAATCTGAAACTTGGTGATTTTGGGTTTGTGATTGTTGCTAATAGGGATAAATGTTCTGTACTAGGAATAGGTGATATTTGCTTAAAGTTTAAAACTGGTTTTCAGTATACCATGAAAAATGTGAGATATGTTCCTGATGTTGCATGCAATTTACTGTCTTTTACTGCCTTGGAAAATTATGGGTTTGGGGGAAGCTGGGGAAATGGATGGATGAAGGTAAAAAGGGGTTCTTTGGTGGTATTTAAATCTAAAAGAACTAACAACTTGTATCCATTCACTACTGTACCTGTCTTACCTGTCTCTAATGTGAATACCACTCTTCCTGACAAAACTGTGTTGTGGCATTTAAGACTTGGGCATGCTAATTCAAAGAATTTATCTGTTTTGAAGAAAACTGGAGTGTTTGGTAAGGATAAAATTGCTGACTTACCTTTCTGTGATTCTTGTGTTATTGGTAAACAACATAAGGTATCTTTTCCTGTTTCTGCTTCTCCTGATAAACCTATTGCCTCTGATATTCTAGAATATGTGCATGCTGATGTGTGGGGTCCCTCTAGTACTTCTACACATAGTGGCTGTAGGTTTTATTTGTCTATTATGGATGATTTTTCTGGAAGACTTGGATATTCCTTTTGAAACAAAAATCAGAAGTTTTCCAAGTGTTTTGTGATTGGAAAGTGAAAGTAGAAAACCAAACTGGGAAGAAAATTAAGGTCCTTAGGACAGATAATGGTCTTGAGTTTTGCAATTTTCCTTTTGACAATCTATGTGTTAAGTCAGGAATTAGAAGGCACAAAACTGTACCTTACAACCCACAACAAAATGGGGTAGTGGAAAGGATGAATAGAACTCTATTAGACAAGGTTAGATGTATGTTAGAATGTGCTGGTTTGCCTAAAACCTGCTGGGGTATAACTGCATTAACTGTTATTTATCTTATAAATAGACTGCCTTCTAGTTATCTCAAGGGTCAATGCCCTGAAACTGTTTTCTCTGGAAAAACACTAGATCTGTCACACCTTAGAGTGTTTGGTTGTGCTGCTTTTGTCCATCAGAAGGGGGATAAGCTAGGTCTTAGGTCTAAGAAATGTGTTTTCATAGGCTATCGTGATGGTGTCAAGGGTTATAGATTATGGGATAGAAGTGTGCCTGGTTTTAAAGTTATTATTAGCAGAGATGTGGTATTTAATGAATGTGATTTTCCATGCTTACCTGTTGTTACTTCTGCTGCTGATACTGCTCCTTCTGAGGTGGAGCCTGCTGATTCTTTGCCTAATTCTATTTCTTCAGAATTTGTTTCTGACAATTGTACAGATGATTCTAATTCTGATTCTTCAAATTCTATCCATGAATCTGATTCTCAATCTGATTCTGTGCATGAAAGCTCTACTTCTGCATCTGAGCATGATTCTCTGTCTGATTCAAATCAAAGTGATTATATGCTCTCTAGGGATAGAGCTAGGAGAACTCCTCATATCCACTCTAAGTATGAAGATTATGTGATGTATGCTTTATCTGTGTGTGAATCTTTGGATAATGAACCTACAAGCTACTCTACTGCTCTAAAATCCCCCTCCTCTGCCAAGTGGTTAGAAGCTATGCAGTCTGAAATGCATTCCTTGCATGTTAACAAAACTTGGACCCTTGTACCTAAACCTGCCTCTTGTTCTCTTGTGGATTGTAAATGGCTCTTCAAGCTTAAACCTGAGTCCAATTCTGTTAGGTACAAGGCTAGGTTAGTAGCCAAGGGTTTTACTCAAAAAGAGGGGGTAGACTACTCTGAAGTCTTTGCTCCTGTTGTTAAACTGACTACTGTGCGTATTATGCTTTCTTTGGTGGCTCATTTTAACTGGGAATTAAAGCAAATGGATGTTAAAACAACTTTCCTTCATGGGGATTTAGATAGACAGATTTATATGTCTCACCGAGGGTTTTGTGAATTCTACTAAACCCACCATGTTTGTTTATTGAAGAAAGCCTTGTATGGTTTAAAACAGTCCCCTAGACAAATGGAACAAGAAATTTGATCAGTGTATGCTTTCATTAAATTTCTTCAGAAGTTCCTTTGATCATTGTCTCTATTATACTAAGTCTACATATGTTCCTGTGTATTTGCTGATTTATGTTGATGATATGCTCATTACCAGTCCTTGTATCAAGTCCATAAAGCATGTTCAGAAATGTCTGTGTGAAAATTTTGATATGAAGGACTTAGGTGATGCAAAAATGATTCTTGGCATGCATATAACTAGAGACGAAACACATGATTCTCTCACTCTTAATCGATTTCTTATGTAGAAAAGATTTTGAGTAAATTTTCTATGTCTCGCCGCAAAACATGTAACTCGTTCCTCTTGCTTCTCATGTATTGTTAAGTAAGGATCGGTCTCCAAAAACCGATTCCGAAATGTTTGATATGAAGAAGATCCCATATGCAAATGCTATAGGTTCCGTGATGTATCTTATGGTGTGTACAAGACCTCGACATTGCATATGTTGTTAGTTGTTTGAGCGCATACATGTCTAACCCCTCGGTTTAGCTCATTGGAATGCTTTAAAGTGGCTGTTTAGATATTTGAAATTTACTAAACATATTGGTATTTGTTTCTCTAAACATCCTGATAGCACCAGACTAGTGGGTTATGTTGATTCTAACTATGCAAATGATAGAGACAATAGGAAGTCTACTACCTCATATGTGTTTACTTTCTGTGGTTCTTGCATAAGTTGGAAATCTCAGCTTCAACCTATTATTGCTTTGTCTACCACTGAAGCCGAGTATGTAGCTGCTGCTGAAGCCTTGAAAGAGGTTGTTTGGTTAAAAAGCCTACTGACTGAACTTAATTTGCTGCATAAAGATGTGACTTTGTTTTCTGATAGTCAATCTGCTATTCAGTTAAGTAAAAATCATGTGTTTCATGATAGAACCAAGCATATTGATGTTAGGTTTCATTACATTAGAGACTTGGTTGAAAAAGGTATAATAATCCTTGATAAAGTTCATACAGATTTAAATCCTGCAGATATGGGTACAAAACCCTTGAGTCCAGGAAAACTTCAAACATGCCTTAAGATACTTAACATTAGATGAAGTATCTGTGATTCTTCCCTCTTCTCCTGTTTGTGTGTTTTTTGCAGGTTTTGTGAAGATGTTCGTTGATGAAGAGGGGGGTAGGCGATGATGACAAATATTGCTACATACAAATCTTCCCCCTTTAAGAGGGGGCACACCACATTTGGGCCTAAGGTGGAGTATGTTAATCTGATAGGCCCAGCACACAATTGTGCCCAGGCCCATCTGCAGTTGCCCAACCCACTTGGTTGTTTGTCCAGCCCGATTGGCCATCTGATCGAAACCGCCGCGCGGTTTACGCTGAACCGTTCCGCCATTTGTCTTTGGACCGTTACTAAAACCTACCTATAAAAGGCTGGCTTCGGGTACTGTTCAGGTGTGCAGCTTCAGATCATCTTCTTCCTCTCTCTACATACTTTTCGATTCTCTCTTCTTGTGAGTGATTCTGTGTATTCCCAAGTGAGGTGTTGGTGTAATAGTTGATAGGGCCTGTGGTGCTAAGTGTGTGGTGGTGTGGTGGTTGTATACAGTGGTCTGAGCCTGTATTATATACGATCTATATACTGTCTTTATATTTCGTATATTGTGGTTCTATTTCGATCACTACAATAGAGTTTGAACTCCTTTCGGTATTCATATTATTTCTAATGAACCAAATTATTTTGTATTTTTATACAAAACAATAAAAATATAAATTAGAAAGACCCGTTTCTTTATATTACCACACTAAAGCCTTTTTTGCTCAGGACCGTCCTAATATCATAGTCATCAAAATAATTGAGTTGAATTCCATGCGGCGTGAGTGATGAAATGAGTGACGATTAAGGGTGGAAAAATGGAAATACATTGTATTTAGTCCAAGGAAATAAAGATTAAATCAGGGAAGCGGCCAACTGTAACTGCCGGCAGTTTTATGCGGCCTACAGCCACCGATGACAAAAATTATAGTAAAACAATTTGCGGTTTACATCTTTTTTATGTATATACCAAATAAATAATTACCGGATGCAACGTTGCGGCACCTTAATCCTCTAGCCGATGTAGGCTGACCCCTCCCTGATTTTTCTCTAATTTTCAAATTTTATTTTCTTCCATAAACAGTTCCTATGTATTAGACATTACTTATCTTGCAAAAATCCTAAATCATCAAAGCGGTTTTGGTATATCACAATTGCATACCATTGTGTACCAAGGATATTGACATGTGATATTTTTTATTAAAAAAATAAACGCATTTGTCATAAAAATATACAAATATGATACATAAAATTATTGTGCCAAATTCCAGCCGTGGTTTTGTTCTTCCCTTCATTTATCTTTCTCTAGGAAACGTTGCAAATGCAAAACTACGTGCCATAATACTTCCCTCGTATTTCAGGAATAGTGAAAAATGAAAATGACTGTTTGCGCCTATATAATTTAAGGTCGCTGAAAAGGAGAAAACCAAATGGGTTTGTGAAAAATTAACCACCTCAACGTGTTTTACATGTGTAGAGAGTTCCAATTAACCATAAAGGTAGAAGATTTCATTTAACTTTCATATTTATTAGTAATATTTTACAGGTAGAATCCAATTCCTTAATAACTACATTAACCTTAAAAAAGATATTATCCCCCGATTTATTAAAATAATAATTAAAAGAAAAAAACATAAAAGCACAAAGGGCCCCATTTGGGTTAAATATAGTTTTAAAGTAATGATGGGTCTAATCTCAGTTCACACGTGGCTGCATTACTACTGGTCTTTCCATTTCGTCAACTCTCACCAAATTGTATATTGAAAAGTTAATAGAGATGTGTCGGTTTCTTCTTCTTCTTCTTCATTTTTGACTTCCCTTTTTATTTTGGGGACTATTTGTTGTTTCTTTTTTAATTTTTTGCACTCATAAGTTTATTCGGAAAATAATGTGCGTGTGAACTTCGAAACAGAGGCGTTATCAGACTCTTGATTTATAAGCAAACCATGAAATATGTATATCTTATCTTTATAGAAATTATAAATAAAAATATTACTAGTATAATGGAATTAGTGCATGTATGTTTTTGAAAAATATTGAGAACCTTTTGTAAGAGGATTTTGGAATCATTAGTTGGTTTAATTCAAATATAGTGTTTCAATTAGGTGTATCGAAAAGAAAAAAAAAATATTGAATCATATCTAAAAAGTTAGATTCTTCAAATTCACATAACTTGATGAATTTTCTCAAAACCTACCTCTGATTTTCATTTCAAAACCCAATGAAATGATCTTGAGACAAAACTCAAACCTGAGCTATGAATCAAATGCTCCCTTAGTTCGAAAATTTGCTACATTAAAAATTTTTTATTTTGCATACAAATATATGAAAATTTCCCCAAAAAATTGTAAAATTATACGAAGTAGCGTCACCGACCCTACCGTACCCTGGCTACGTCGGTGCCCAGAATATATAATACTCCCTTCCACACAATTTAAAGTAATATGTATTTCTAATTGGGATGTCTTATTTAAAGTGACATGTTTCCGAATATGATAAGATTGAGTAGACTACATTTGATTATTAAAAAGTTAAAAAATTTACACCATATAATATCATTTTCGGTATCACTTTAAATGGGATTGAGGTGATACAGAGGGTGATATATATATATCTAGATAGATGCATATGTGTACAGTGTACTAGTAGCAAGAAAAGTATAACTTCACGTGCAAACAAATTATATTACTTGTACAAAGTATAATACAAGTTAGATGTCATGAGTAAGTTGGCACCAGTGATTATTTGGAGTGGGTCAAATAAGACACTACAATTTGAAATTTGAAAAAATAATATACTACTCATATGAATTATACCAATCCGTTATATGTAGCTCTAAAATGACTGATAACCTTAGAAAAATAATCAAATTAAACATTTGGAATAAAGTTAGCATGGTCGTGGATGCCTAATTTACTATCAAATAATTTCCATCGCCATAAATGAATAGAATGTTTAACTTTGGGAATAGTTCAATTTTAGCATAAATCCAAAGTAATAAGGCATCACGCGAAAAGCATGATAAATCCGTCGTTGTCTCCCCTTATCTGTCACGTTAAATTCAGATGCTTATATCACTAATTACTTTTCCATTTCAAATAAGACTCCAGCTAGCTTTTAAAATTCAACATTATATGAAAATACTTCATATGACTTTCATCTGTCACAAAGTTGGACAATGATTTAAGGTCCCAATAAAAAATAGAAGAAAATAAAATCCAGTAATAACCGTTGATTTAATGGCCATTAATTAGACAAAACTCACCAACAACCATTAGTATTATAAAATAAAATAAAATTATAATGATTGTAAAAGAACAGAAGTAATCATTATTAAGTTAGGTGATATACACCTAACCTCCCAGCCATGGAATTTTCAAACGTGGCTACACCTAACACACACACACGCACTATTTAATTTCTTAAATTAAAGTGGAAAAGGTTGCGTAAAAATACGAACCTAGTAAAATCTTATAGGTTGACGAGTCCGAACCTAGGTTTGGTCTGTGGCTCGTACGGATCCACTATAGTTATAGTTTGTTTTATATTAATAAAATTTTTCGACGGCGTCTTATATGATACTCCGTTAATTCTTTATTCTCGTCATTAATTTCAAGGCGTGAGAATAATATAGTAGTCTAGCTAATTAGTTAATTAATTGGACAGGAAAATCCAGCTAGCAACATAAGCTTTTTATGAATATCTAAAGAATTTTTTGTTCCATTAGTAGTGTCTTTATGTCTTATATTTCCGAAAGAGTATCTTGTAAGTAACGTTTTTCTTTTAAAAAAGACAAAAGATTTGCTGCCACAAATTGTAACGTCCCGAAATTTTCAAATATAAAATGCACTGTATATCTATTTATGCATGTTATCAAGTATTTTAGTTCTGTAAGTCGCGCTCTAGAAATTTAAATGAAAATTAAAGCATTTATCTTATTTGTCATTAAATTATTTTTTGTTATGTAAATTTATTTTGAACTTTGAATGTGTTTGTTTATATTATATTATGATTATATTGCTATTGTTGAGATATAAATCAGCATAGAATTATGAGGCAAAAATAATATTTATATATTTTAGATTTCTAAACCTACTAGGATTCGTGAAAGGATATAAAATTTTATGTTGTATTAAGTTATTCTGAGATAATTTAAAATTTGTTTTGTGAATAAAATAGATATTATATTTGTGATATACATGTTTTAGGGAAAAAAATCTAGTTGTATTTATCCATATCCTAATTTATCTATGATTGAATCTCTTATATGGTAAGTGATACACTAAATTATATATAAATTATATTAGTACGAAAATAATTATAGATAAAATATATTTGATACCTTATATGATTAGGAACCTTTAGATAATGATTTATATGCCTATAAATAGACCCTTAGTCGTCCATAATTTAGTTTCACATTAGATTTTCGAAAATCTGTCAGCATAACTACGAACTGTTTCAAGAATTATTTACCCATCTTCCCGTCGTTATCTCGTCGTGAAAAATTAGGATCGTCTTTCTAGGTATGTCTAGTATACTCTATAATTTTTGTAGAATTTTACAGGCATGATAAGTTTTTGTTTTAAAATTGTTATTCGTAACCCGCCGCTTTTTTACGAGATGTTCATGAGCTTAATAGGAAAATTGTTTTTCATGTTTTCTTTATGTTGTTTTCGACCATGCTAAATTTTAATAGGATATACTATATATTAGATCATTTATGTTAAAATATGGAATCTTTAGAATACGTTTGCTATTTATTTGTTAATTTGTTTTTTTGATGTGCCAGATTCTTTTGTCAACATGCATGCAGATTGAAAAATAAAAGTTTTCAGGTTACTATTAAATGAATTATTGATCATGATAAGTTTTATTATGATGAAATAGGTAATATGTTGTTAATGTTAGAAATCTATAATTTTTAGGAAAATACTTTTATGATTTCATTAATTTATTTCATGAGTTGCCGAATTACTCAATGCATGAATGGATTGTCAATAGAAATAAGATTATGTTTAATATACTTAAGCTTATTACCATATGAAACCGTAAAAATTACATGTTAATAAGTAGATTATGTATAGTATACATTTGTTTGATTATTTTGATCTATGTGTTGAATTATTTGAATTATTGATGCATGCATGACATTCTATGTAGAGTCATTAAGATAAATTTTAATATATAGGATCGGCGCGCAGGACTTAAACATTGATATCCATTATTTTCTTCAAAGTCAAGGTCAAGGTGGGGAATGTTACTGTTTATCTTTATTATATGTTGTGTTCGATGTTTCATGTGATTATGACATGCATGAAAGGATGGATCGAAATTGGACCCTTGGATCGAAATTGGATCATGAATGAAAGGATTGGTTGAAATTGGACCATTGGATCGAAATTGGGTCCTCAATGAAAATCGGTCGGAATTGGGTCGTAGGATCGAAATTGGATCCTCTATGAGAATAGGTCGGAGTTGGGCCTATGAAAATGTTATGGTCTGTGTGACCGAGTATCTCTTTCCATGATCTAATTTTCCATGTCTTATCGGTGTGATATATAATTTTGATAAATGTGTACATTTCCCACTGAGTAGTCGTACTCAACCCACTATTTTAACATTTTTCAGGAAATGGCACGACCGATACGTAGAGGTGTTGGTGGTGATGGTCACACGATGAAGGATTATGAAAGTCATTATTGCAATAAACTCTGTGCATTTTTATTTTTGAGAACTAATAGTTGCATTTGCTTTTATTTTTATTTAAGACTTCCGCTAAGTATGAAATTAACATGAGTTTTCCCATGAATCTTTTCCATGAAAATGTTTTGAAAGAATTAAGATATGCATGTTAAGTATGAAGTAGCGTCATTTGTTAAGTTATGAAAATTGGGGCGTTACACAAATTATTAACTCAAAAGTCAATAACATATGCCACACAAATATAATTTTCTTAATTTTTATGCCCAAAAGAAGTAAGACACTACTAAAGCGACGAAAAGACCACTTCCTATATATTTGTAAGCGAATTAGTATACTCTATTATACTTATTATTCAAAATAGAATTCTGGTTCCGCTCCTTACTGACTTGAGAAGGTTTCATCAACTCCTACACGGATCCGATTAAGCTTACAAGATGATAGAATCACAAAAGTTTTTTTTTTTCCGTGGTGCCTCCACTCCACTTATGGTCAGTTAAGAAGGGCAATATTTGTGGAGTGTAAATCGAGTAATTCATAAATAATCGTGTAGAAGTGAAAGACACAAATTAAAGTCAAGATGCAAACAACATAATGTGGTTACATCTTGTTCTCAATTGCAGCATAAAGTTAGCTAACAAGTAGCACTACAATAAAATTATTTCACCATCCTTCCCAATGCGGCGAGTAGACAAGTTCGCTAGCTTTTGTCCAAAAATAACAAGACAGAAGATAGTTTACATGGAATGACAATAACTATAATCTGCATATGCTAAGGTATGCAAAGCAATTAAAATTGCATTATGTGTGGCAGTGAAGGGACCACAAGTCACCTGTCTTCTGTCATGTAATGCAAGAAAAGGTCTCGGTCAAATTAGAGATACAATTTCATTTTGCTATTTTAGTTTGTAGATTCAGGATCGAACTTCGATCACGCATCTTAAAAGAATACGACTAAACTACAAGCAATGCAAAGGTCATTCCTCCCTCGATTTTCTTATGATCACCTTATTGCACACTTGCAAAGCAAACAAATTAAAATAAAAATTAACATATAGATAGAAGACATTTAAGGGACGCCAAGGGGTTCTGAGTCAACTTGCAAAAAGGTACAATTAATAAATGGTGGGAAAGAAAGTAATTGGCCGTTGCAATTAGTGAGTGGCTAAATCCAACACTTTTTCCGCTCCTTTCTGCTCCCAAAGGGCCACTACAACTCACCAGTCCACACATACAAAAATTATTACCTCTGAACGTTGTCTTGTTTTTTTTTTTATGTTGTTTCATTTGATTTGTCTTGTTTCTTAAAATAAAAAATAATTATTACACACACTTTTTTTTTTTGTGAAGCATACCTCTTTACACAGAATCACCCACTCACCTACATACAACCACCCACTCATCTTAATCTCCGTGTCAAAAAGAAATAAGACAAATCGGGCGTGACGGATGGAGTATTTTATTACATTATGGTATGAACAACGACAAAACAAGTTAGTTGCTTCCATTTTTTGCAGTTTCTGACATTAAAAAACAAATGAACGGACCAATCATTGATATAAAAAAGTGTACATAGAGGCACAGAAACCACACAGATCCAAAGAGTGATGCATTATTTCTCCTTGGCTTGTTTTTTTTTGCTGCTCGAAATGAGAGTGACTTGTCATTTCTTTTGTGTTGTTTAATTTGAGTTTCATGCATGTATGTATGGGCTGAATCTTGGAAGAATTAAAGCTGCCCTTTTTATATTATTATTAAAAATGGTGTTTTTTATATGAGCAAGTTGAGTTTTTTGATTCGGAATCTTTGAATTTCTTGTGTTATTACAATATAGTTTCATTTGCAGAGAGAATATTCATTCATGACCAAGCCCTGCTGGATTTGGTCCCACTCTAAACTAGTTGCAGCCTGCAAGGAGGTGATATTTTGTGTAACTTGCTTCAGTTCTCTCTTTTATGTCATGGAAATCTAGATTTGAAGTGGCTTGAAGCCTTGAACTCACTCTGAAACATTTAGGGACGGATAACCCGATATGACTCAATCCCGTAAATCATGTAGAATTTTGAATTTTATATGTAATTTTTAGAAATTTATTATTTTTCTTCTAAATTATGTATTTCATATTATATATAATTCATAATTCTTGATCCGTTTGTGCTTACATACGTGTACATGTATAGAATATAAATTTAAATAATTAATATCTATGTTCTTTAGTCATGGTCATGTTTAGGTAATTGCTGAATAGTATTAGCTTTATTTAGAAGTTAATTAACTACTCAACTGACACAATTCCCAGAAGGAACCTATGTAGTCAAACATATTTGAAACTAGGAAAGTGAATCTTGAGCCAATCACTCAATTAAGATCCTTGGTAGTTGGAGACCATACTTTGGCTGCAAATTCAACAACCACTCAAAATGTGCTGATGTTTTAAATTGTTTGAGCACTTCAAAGAAAATTTAATGTTTTGACTTATAAAAAAACAAAACAAAATGTTTTGATTGACCCAAACCGGTCAGGTGGATTCATTGGTTTGAGGGTTCTTGAAATTAATTAGTTTCTTCTGATCTTGGTGGTGGTAAATTCAAAAACACATACTCAAATGAGAGGCTTAAATCTTTTTATGTGACGAGGTAAATCTGCTTACTCAATTTTTATATGTCCAACGCATTTTAAAATATCCGAATTCAGCTAAAGATGACACACAATCTGCAATGCACATTTTGTAAAATGAAATTATGGTAAAGATTGTTCCTTGAAAGTGGGAGCAAGGCTTCTTAGTTGTTGAGATGCAATTTGTTTTTGCACTTTATTAAGACTATAATGCATCACAATAATCAAGAAGACTTATCATTTATATGGTGGTTGAGATTGTGACTCGACCAACTACTACCAAATATACAACAATACCACGATAGTCCTTTATATGAAAAGAACATGTCTCGAGTTAAATCTCAATTACTTTCTCTCTCTCTCTCTCTGAATCGAAAAGAAAAAGTGTAGGAAATGAGAGTAACATAAAAACTAAAATCTTATAGTGTGCCATCAATTGGATTTTCAAACAAACTTTTCTCATAAACCATCAATCAAGCAAAATACCAAGGAACAAACATCAATAAGATAGCAGCACTCATCATGTTTTGAATGAAACTCAATGGAGCCAGCGGATCCATAAAATCATCAAAAAATCCATTTTATACAACAAACTTGGATCAATGTAGCTGAAGTTAAACACACGAAAAAGAATCAAATGGATCATCGCCATATTAAAGAAGGCGGAGAACCAGCAGAATCAGGATGCTTCAATTTGCTTAAGACAGCAAGCAAGAAGATGGTCACACATCAAGTCATCTAGATTTCAGTGTCACAGAGACGGATTGTCAAATCAGAAACCATCTTTCGGGCAAAAGGAATATAACTTAAGCTGTACCTGCAATGGTGAGATGGTAGAAATAACGAGTTCATTAGGCATGATCCTAGGCTAACAAAATGATTAATCTCATGTGAAATAGTAAGGTTGTAGATTTAAGAATAGAATGCAAGAGTAACTAGATGTTTAGTGCACACTTACCAGATAAGAGCACAGATTTCACACAGCACAGCAATTATAGTAAGAATCTTACTGTGGATCTGCAACATATAGGACGGAGCACTTAGTAAAAGTATTATCGTTAAATCATAATTTCCAATTCACTCAGTAAACTCATCTCGTAAAACACCAAAAGCCGTCTAAACAGTACCTCTGCCAGGGTAAAAAACATAAATAATTAATTCTCGAATTCAGTAACCTAAAGGACTTTTGAATGCAGGCATGCATCTTTTACCCTTGTGGAATTAGTTTGCTTCATATTATAGCTTATAAGGATTATCTAACGTTATGAGGCACATGAGAGGAAGTCATCTGAATGAAATCCAGGAAAACAATAAAGGTTCCAAAGAAATGTAGCCATGGCTGGCAGACAAAACCATTTTCATTCCCATCAATTTTAGGGCATTATTTTTCTATAACTATTGGTTATATGATATCCAGTGGACTTACCAAAAGTGCACAAACAAGAGCCAAGACCACACATCCAGCATAAACTGCAGTAGCAATCATGCGAACATCATCCAGCATCATTCTGAGCTGTTGCCTAGGTCCAATCAGGAAAGCTGTGCTGCCAATTACATATCCTGATCAGAAACTCAGGAAGAAAACCACAGATAAAAGCATAACTTCATCAAATTAATTAAAAGCCAAATATAAAGAGCATGTCCACTGTTCCCATAGGTCTTCAGAAAATAAGTTTCTAATTTTCCAACCAGGGACAAGGTGGGATAGATAGACAACTATTTTTGTCGAGAAATAGATATCCGTTAAAGACATTTCATTTATTCTCATAAGTCTTTCAGCTCAACTATATCAATATTCACACCATCCAATTTTTGCTTCCACATATGTACTTTACGGTAATGTATAAGACTGCTATTTGCTAGAGCATGAGTAATTTCGAATGCAAACAACATGTCTATTAGCATGAAATTACATTAATTGGAAAAAGTCCTAAAAAATTATTCCATGAGCTGATAACAACATTTTCCTTTTTCCTTGTGTCAGCTTAAAAAACAGAGCCCAGCTAAACATATGTAAGAATTATGCATTAACAACAACCTACCTCCCAACTGCCAGCACATTGCCAAAGGTAAACAATAATGCGAATTTGATGGGAATCGCAAAAACAATCATCGACTGCAATGAACATCAATCAAAAGAAAGGCCAACGTGAATTTGTAGTGGAATTGGAATCAAGATTACTTTTCACAATGATGTTTCAACTTTCAAGATTATTGAAAAATTCAAGAGGTATTTTCATACCAGGAGCATACAAACAACTCCAGCTAGTAAACAAGCACCAAACGCATAAATCCTCTGCTCAATAAAGACGAGAAAACCAATCAGAGAGTGAAATCAAAGTGGTTTCCGGTGAATATTTAATCTTTGTCTAGTCGATCGGAGATAAGGCGATTCATGAGTTCTTTGATGGTTATACCTGTAGAGGAGAGAGAGCGCAGAGACCCTCTGTTCCTTCAAGCAAGTAATCTTGCTGTTCTTCATCATCCGCATCTCGGGCAGAATTCCACATGTTCGATAATTTCTCAACCTGCTTTTGTCATCAAATCAACTTTCCTTTGCAGTTTAGCTTTTTAAGGGAGCCAAAATTACATCTGAAAAACATTGGGGGTCCCTTCGCAAATCACAGGAATTATGTGCGAGAGTTTCTCTCTCTCTTCGCTCACATGGTTATAAATTTTTGCAACAGTTAAATATTAATACAAAAAATCAACATAACCTTAATATAACTTCACAAATATAAATATTAATAGTATAATAATAAATATAACTTCACAAATATAAATATTAATAGTATAATAATAAATATTAGGGATTAAAATGAGTACATGAATTTTCACTAAAGCTAACATATAAAATTGTAAAAGCAGCCTTTAGAATAAGATTAAATTACAAATAAGTCCAGTATCAAAACTTTCTATACGGAAAGAAACCAGTCTGCCAGAAATCAGTTACAGCTTGCCGTTGCCAGATAATCAAAACGACGTCGTTATTACGTTCAATTTTACCCCCTTTTCTACTAAACAAAACCTCCACAATTGAAAAACCCTAGTCGCGCAGAATCTCTGGGCAGAAGAAAACATGTCGTCGACATTGCTGGAGGTGACGCGTGCGTCGCACGAGGAGGTGGAACGGCTCGAGAGGCTTGTCGTGAAGGATCTCCAGAGCGAGCCGACGACCAACAAGGACCGGCTCCACCAGAGCCACCGAGTTCGTAATGTGATCGAACAAATTATGGACACCACTCACAAACTCGTACGGTTCGATGTGTTTGTGCGGATTATAAGTAGTTTTTTGGGATTAATTTTTTGGTAATGAGATTTTTTTTTGTGGATTTGTTGTGATTTTTGGTTAATAGGTTGAGATTTACGAGGATAAGGACAGTGCACGAAAGGATGAAATAGCTGCGCTTGGTGGACAGAGTATGACGATGGCGAATGCCAATGTGTTTAGTGCATTTTATGACAGATTAAAGGAGGTTTGTAATTCTAGGTTGTCTGATGGTTTCATAATGTTTTGTGCCATTTTATGACTTTTCATGGTATTGGATGTATGCAGATAAGGGAGTACCATAGACGGCATCCTGCTGCGCGATATGTGGACACTTCTGATGAATATGAACCTCTTCTCAAGGAGGAGCCGGTCATTGAGTTCACTGGAGAGGTCACATCTTCTTAAACTTCCATAATTATTTAATAAATGCTCTAAATGCATGCACATGAAATTCAAACCTTGGATTTAAACCAGCATTTTGAAACCATGAGCAATAGTTGATGGAGAAGTTTAGATTCTGAGATTTTGTGTCGATAATAATTGGTGTTTGTTTCTTTTTAGTTTCTCAACAATATGAAATTTAATTGTTTTTCCTGGTTAAGTTTGGTTTGGTAACTCCAATCTAGTTAGTTGAAATGTGAGATGATTGTCTTACAACTTGATCATTTGATGATCCAGAGGAGTGGTTTGTCTGCTTCATAATCCTATATGAACTGTTTTCTCTTTGAGAGTTATCAATGATGGATTATGTTGAGTTATCCAAGTGCTGAAACATATTTATAAATTTGATTTAGTATTCCCCAATCATCAGTACTTGGTTGGATATGTCATATGGGGAATATGAATTAGAGGGTTAGGTAATAATTCTTTTAGTCTGGTTCTGACCATTCCAATTTCTCCTCTTGTTTCTCTGAAATAGGCACTCGTCTTATTTAACATTGGAAACTAATTTGTGACTTCTCGACCTAGATGGCTCCTGCTTTTGTAATCATGATTTTTTCTTGGTTTTGTTTCAGGAAGCCTTTGGACGGTACCTTGATTTACACGAACTATATAATGAGTATATCAACTCCAAGTTTGGAGAGAAACTTGAGTACTCTGCTTATCTTGATATATTTTCAGATCCTGGGAAGATACCACGCAAGTTGAAATTGACCAGGTAAAATTATATGTGATTCTGCCTCTGCAGAATATGTATTCCAGCTTCATTTATTTCTATTTCTTCTCTCAGGTAAGGTACGTACATATCTTGTTATCTGAATATTAGAAATAGGAATACCCAAAACTTTAGTGTCTCTCTGCACATGCTTTCTATTTGCTCGTCCACATAATTGTATGTTGGAACTGCTCTGCAGTTCTGCTGCAGCCATACTTGCACCCGAATTGAATCACATAATTCTGTATAAAAAAGATGTTAGTATTATCATTGGTGGGTGGAGAAACAGATTGAGTTGACACCTGGGAGACGTAGCAGGTTGAGGATAAATTATTATAATAACAAGTCATAGGGCATGTATTGTTTATAGTTTACCAGGTGGATTGTTTGGTGCCGTTAGCTTAAGTCATGGAGTGATTGTGCCCTCTCTTGAGTCTTTGTCTTGACTCCATGAGTTTACTCTGGTTCACTTTCCCTTGTTTTGAACAGAGAATATCGAGAATATATGCAGAAACTTCTGGAATATCTTATATACTTTTTCGAGAGGACAGAACCCTTGCAAGATCTTCAAAGAATATTTTCAAAGGTTAGCTTCACAAGTCATTGTGATTCATTTCTTAATCCTCTATCTGTTACCTTGAATGCAGATATAATATGTTCCCTTTGTGCATTGGATGTCATTCTCTTCCGTTTGAAATTGATAAACAGAGCCAACCATTTGGACTGTGCTATATCTTTTATTTGAATCTATCGTTGTTATTTTACTTATTTTCATGTTTGAGTTTTTGAAGGAGATTGTTCATTCATTATTAATTGACCTTTTGGCCAACTTAACCTGGCACTTGTCTACCATTAATCTATTATTGAATTTTTTAACACCTTTATCTCTGACAGGTAACTTCTGAGTTTGAAGAACAATGGAACAGTGGATTTTTTCAAGGATGGCACAACGAGAATCATGAAAATGGGAATATCAAACAGCTCGAGGCAATGATTGATCTTGATTATTATAGTACAGTTGACCAGCTAATGGAAGTAGGACCTGAGAAGTTAAAGGAGGTATGACTGCATTACATTAGATTTTGTTGCCTTCTTCTTTATTTGATGCCATGGTTTTAGTAAAATGACTAAATTGGAGCGTACATCATGGGGGTGAACATTTGGTCATGAGAAATAGAAAGATTGGGGTGAGGATGGTTTAAATTTTTATAGCAGTCAGAATAAGTATAGATACATCAAAATAGTGCTTTTTGCATAACGAAAATAACTAGTCAGTTTGATGAATAACGCGTTCAAGGGGCTTTTATCTGGTTTTCATGCACAATGCTTACGGCATCTTCTTGCTTTGTGACATGTTTTTTCTAAAATTTTATTGAAGTGAATAAGATTTCTATCACCATTCTAGGGTGCTGTTGATTGAAATTAACTGATATTATTTCTAGGCATTGTCTGCTCTTGGTCTGAAGACTGGTGGTACTGTACAACAGCGTGCGGAAAGACTTTTTCTTACAAAGGTTAGGGTGTAACCATCATTATTATGGATTGTTAAATTTCACTGTTCAATTTCTTTTCTTGACGTAAAAAACGTGTTTCCTGATTTATAAGCAGATTTATTGTTCTATTGGCAATAGTTTTTATTATTGTTAGGCATTACAGGATTTATGCTTGGTACATATTTGATATCCATCTAGGTAAGTGAACTTAGTTCGTCATGTGAGATCTGATTGACTGGATGACTTTGCCTCCATATACTCTCTTTTTTTGTTCTTGCAATAAATCAAATAAACGCAGCTGAAGAGATTTGTAACTAAGTGCGGGATTGATTGAATGAACAAATTATCTTCCATTTTTATTGCAACATTAGATAGTGATTGCATCTGCCTATGAATTGAATGCCTTTATTATATATGCTGCAGATCTTTACCAATTTTCTTTCCTTGCAGAATACCCCGCTTGAAAAATTGGATCAGAAACATTTCCCTAAAGGCTCGCGGGGACATCAGCAAAAGGGTGTTGTGGCTCCGCAGCCAAATAAAAATGAGAAAGATATTGCCTTGATGGAAGCAAAGATGAAAAAACTATGTGACCTGCTGGAAGAGGTATGCTCGCACTATGTCTTCTCCACTCCTTGCCTAACTATTGTCAAGTTTCTTTTTCTTTTCTTGCTTCTAGGATATAGAAATCTTCATCCCCTTTCAGGAATACTGATGTCTACCTCTTGTTGCTTGACTTTTTGCAGACGATTGTGCGGACAAAAGAGAACATTGAGAAGAAACATGCATTGACTTATGATGAAATTGTACAAGAACGTGAAGAGGTATTATTTTTCAAATCCTGTAAACTCGCAAGGTTCAACTAAAATAAAACTAAATCATTTTAAATATATATACCTATATATATATATATATATTATATTTCATATAGATGGGTAAATAAAGCAACTTTCACCTTCATGCACTAGGAAAATAATATGAAGTTAGCTGTTTTTTTAGAAGCCAAGCTTATAAGAACATTTTGTGCTCAAAATAATTTTTGAGTGTTGACATCTTAAAAACATACAAGTCTAATGGTACTGGTTTTATTTATTTCCAAACTGCAAGTGGCGGATTATTATGATCATTAGCAAATAGCAGAAACAACCTTTTAAAGCCAACTTATGTTTGCATGCAGCTTGTAGTAGGCTGTTGCATTCCACTAATATCCTTATTTTCTGTGAAACCTACGATCAGGATGACGTCCAACCTGAGTCTGAGAGTGATGATGAAGATCAACAGATCTACAATCCCCTGAAACTTCCAATGGGTTGGGATGGAAAGCCAATACCCTACTGGTTGTATAAGCTTCATGGGCTTGGCCAGGTAACCATAATTTTTCTGCAGTCTAGTGTTCATTTACAGCACCTAGAATTGAACTTAATTAAGCCCATTACTTGATTTCCTTTCATTATGTTGATTAATTTATATCAAAGAGCAGTCTGATATTTGGAAGGAGGACCTAATGTGGTATATTTGTTTCTGTCAATTGAATGTTGATAATTAGTACTTCTCATCAGAATCTACTTACCTGTTTATAACTCGGGATAACATTGGCATGTTTTGCTATCCCTCAAAACAACTTCCAAATGTCTTCAGGAGTTCAAGTGCGAGATTTGTGGGAACCACAGTTACTGGGGGCGCAGAGCCTATGAACGCCATTTCAAGGAGTGGAGACACCAACATGGGATGCGGTGTCTGGGAATTCCAAACACCAAGAACTTTAACGAAATAACATCAATTGAGGTACCTTCATAAACATACATCTGTATTGCTTATGTGTTATCCTTATCTTATGATTGTCTTCTAGTGGATGTTTACTACTGTGACGATTTGTTGCATCCATTACAAATTAAAATCTCCTTTTGTGGAGCATGTAAGATATATTACGCATAACTCTGTTTATTGAAAATTTTACGGTATATTACGCATAATATTCATGAATATAGGAAGCGAAACAACTTTGGGAGGGAATACAAGAAAAGCAAGGCGTGAACAAATGGCGCCCAGATCTTGAAGAAGAATATGAAGATCACGAGGGCAACATTTACAACAAGAAGACCTATACGGATCTGCAACGTCAGGGTTTGATATGAGGAACACTATCAAATAAACTTTTCGACGTTCTCATGGGTTTCCTTCTACCGGAGGAATTATATTCGATCATTTTGATGAGCAATGAGCCTAAAGCAGGTCTAAACATGAAATACCAAGCAGGTCTAAATTCCAGTTGGACTAGAATTGCTTGCCTAAGCTGCGTTGTGCAAGGAAGGAAAATGAACTGCAGACACTCGCTTGCACAAGTCATTTAGGTTGTAGTTTGTAATTTTTGCTAATGAAACTTTTTTATTTTTTATTCTAGTGTGTTCCAATCGTATAATTTTTTGATTGCTTACAGGTTGGTTGACCTTTGACATTTTCTTGGTGTAATCTCTGCAAGATTTGCTTCTTTCTGATATTAGAATCGTTAAGTTTTATGACTAGGGATATGCAGAAGTGGTTGTGTATTTTAGCTAGGGCCATTACAAATAACATTAAATGACAATTGCATTATCACAGCTATATCACAAGTGATTCAACCATTGTTACATTATTAACAACTTTGTGCGGCCCTTGTGAACACCACAGCTGAGCCATTAACGCCTCTTAGGACAAGTAACCTAGAATCTACATAAGTTCCACATACAATTTTCGACAGATCGAACAATTCAGGTGGAACTTGCATTTTCACCTCACTAACGACATTCTGCGCTGTTCTAACGTCGCCCGCTAACGGTTTGTCCAGCCTCATTGTTATATCAACATCAGAGCAAGCAAGTTTTACAACTGGGAGACTTGAGGGGAACTCCTTTATAGGCATGATCTTTCTCCATTTCTTGCTCGAGAGTTTTTCTAGAATAGAATCGCTGATATCCGGTCTGGTTGGACGGATTTTGGTGGCCGTTTCCTCCTTTATGTACAATCGTCTCCCGGCTCTGAGCTTTGAGAGAGAAGTAACTTGTAATCCTCCACCTGTTCCAGTTTTCTCATGGGGCCAATCCTTGCCTGGCATGACTGTGAAGCAAATGTCTGATTCCAGAGAGAAAGTTGCGTGTGGCTTGGCAGCTTTAGTTACTGTTAAATGCACGTCACCGATAAGAAGTCGGGTTGGAGGTTGCCGAAGGGTTAGTCCTATATGCCGGCCGGTGCTATACAGTAGACGCCATTTACCAGGAAGCAGATCCATCCAATTCTGAACACAGTAAAAGTTAGAATCAACAGGGTACACTCTATGAAGCAGATCAGTTTGCATAAGCAATTTTGCCATCTGCTATGAGGATTTCATGCAGACTGGGAAAAGAAAAAGTAGAAAATGTTACTCTTGGCTTTGAATGAGGATTTAACATCTCCATTAGCTCAATAAAATGTGCTATTTTTCGTCGCTGAAAAGTAAATACAGATAAGAGGTCAATAAATATCATCTCAAACAGAATGCTGGTTACATAGCAAAATGTTCCAAAGCTTTAAGTTAAGAATTATAAGACCCGTACTTACAGTATCCGTGTTTGAACAGAATCTCTTAAACGAGTTAATACGAGAATACCATAAAGATAAGCTTTCTAATTGCTTAGTAATATACATCAGAGGAGAAATTTCATGAAACCTGTTGTCTGCCATAGATATATTCCTCTGTAATGCGAACTGCAGTTGAACCCAGACTCCATCTAATCATGTCCAATGTTGGGTCCACACGCCATCTTGGTCCACACAAGAAAGGATGCCTCAATGCATCTAAGCAACTGGAAGCACAACATTGGAGCTAATAAAATTAATCCAAATGAAAAGATTAGATTAGTGTTCCATTCATATTCAGCAAACAAGAACTGTAACTTAATTAAGTGAGCCCAAATCCCCAAATGACCATCTGATACTAGTTTAAAGATATTCCTTCTGTTAGTTCTTGGTCTGCTACCTTATTCTCTGTGACGATTTGGTAGCAAGAAGTACGGACAACAAATTCCAACCGGCACCCCAGTTTCTATCTAGTATCTGCAATGAGTATTGTTTATCATACCATCTTGCTGTGTTGAAAGATAAGGGCCAAGGAGTCATTAAGCCTAAAAAAGAACATTACTTACTTGGAATCCAAGGTTTTCAGGGGAAGAATTCCTGCTGACAATATGCATCAGAAACTCACGCAAGCACGAAGGATCATTTCCCTGAAAGCCCCAGAATAGGGGAAAAAAAGGGAGAAAGGATGAGACACTTCAGCCAGAAGCAAGCAATTCCAAGCACAGTCAAAATACCAATGAAGGCATTACCTTGGAAAGGAAAGCTTTGAACTTAGCAAAAATAATTGGATCCATGAGGTCCCTCAGAACCATTTTAGCCATGATGAATCCAACACATCTTGTATTGCATTTGGAAAAGAAATATTTATGAGTGGCTAGTGATAAATAAAAGCAAGAACAAATACAATATACTGTATATGATACCTCATGTCAAATGCAATCATCATTTTTCGCCTATCTATGTAGCCATCATCTGCTGGACTGCAATCATGAAAATCAGCAGCATTTCCCAAAAGCCCAACCTAAGGTAGAAGAGGCAATTAGAAGAACATAAAGGGATTACCCAAAGAAGAAAGATTACATCGTTCTTTATATGTTAGAAAATATAAGTTTCGTTATGCCCAATCAAATATAAAACTGCATGCTGCATTGATGCAGTATGGTCAGCAATCAAAGGCTAACAACATAGCCCTTAATTTCGTTATCATGCATACTGATAGTTTATACTCACTTTGATATGTCCATCAATAGGGCTAATATGCAAATTTTCAAGTCTCAACTCTGTGTGTGCAAGTCCATGGCTGTGCAAGTAATTCACCTAATTCAAGATTAAAAAAGGAAAACATAGTGAACCCTCAATAGTTTTAGCTTATGGAAAGAACTCGTGAATGTTTATTAGTGGTAATAAGATGGAGAATCTCGTACTCCAATCAGTAGATCTCTCATTAAAACTCGAATAAGGCGCAACTGCCGAGAAACTGCTGGCCCTCCGACTGTAGCATCCCCAACTCTCCTGATGGATTCCTCATCCAATGCAAGAGTAGCTTCTAAAGTTGGCAGCCAATCTGATTGTTGAAGCCAATGTCTCAAAGATAAACTACCATGATACTGCACATTAATGGAAAGAAAACAAGATGGAAAAGTAAGGATCCTTGGGTTGGTCAATCAGCCAACTACTCAAAGACATGCATATGCTATTACCATTACACCAACAAATGTGATATATCAATTTTCTTATGTTATGGAGCACAACGACTAGCACTTACAGAACTAATGAAAAATGACAGCTGATACTTAGAATGGAATAAATAGAAAACCACCTACTCCATGAACTAGAATGAATGAGTCACTGTCGTCAGTTGAGGATGAACAGACATAGCCATGAACTTGCATTGAGTAAGAATGATACATCAGTCTCCGGCGGACTAGTTTCTTCAACACCTATAACAAAGTTCCCTAGTAAATCAGATAAAAAGATCTCTAATCTCAGTAACTCAACAACATCAACCAACATACCTCTATTGCACGTTTTCCCCTACGCTTAGCCCCAGTACTAACCAGCCTCCTAAGTACTACTCTTGTATTAAAAAGGGGACTGCATTGCCAGAAAGAAGCTAGTATTAAAAACAAAACGTGATAGCGTTCCATCAATGATCAGCTTGAAGGAACTCCACAAATAAAAACTCACCTACTAGCTTCCTTCACTGTGGCTTCAAATACTACTTCATCACCCTGCATTACAATTCACCGCACAATCCCTTCATAAATCAGTAAAAAGCTCACCAAAAGAACACTGATAATAGTATGAGACAGAGACACATTCATAATAACATTTCAACATACCCTATTTCCAAGGCCAATGCAAACGCGATCATGAATATTAAAATCTGACATCTTGAACTTTATCACATGGCTTAAATCATCAATATCCTGCGAGCTACTAGCATTCTCCTCAGATTCTAATTCAGGAGTTACATTCCCTCTTGAAGCAAAGCATTCGATTTTCGCCCTGTGCTTCCGGAGGCTATTATTCCTCAGAACCGTGGGCAAAAATACTCGACTTTTCGACAAATTACTCCAACAGTATAATCTCGAAAACGGAACATCAGCAAAATCAAAAGACGACCTTGAGCATATCCCCATATACAACGCCATCACAATCAATTCAAACACAAAATTCCATCAACTGCAACACCAGATATTAAGCTGAATCAATTAAATTTCTTAGCAGCTTAGACAGTCACTATAAACACAATTATCAGGACAAGCAATTCAATAGTTGACATGGATAGCGCTCCATGAATTTCTCAAACCGAATCAAATTAAAAACGAGCTTGTTCAAAATCCAGCAACCAATGAAATTGAACAAGTCACCCCGATCACGCTTTTTTATGCATTATTTTAATATATATACAGACGTATTTAAAAAATCGTAACGTAGAAAGAGATTCTGTATTTTGTTTAAATTATTAGGCAGGTTCATCAACTGTTAATTTCTGAAGAACTTACCAGTTTACGGCGGTCAAGGCGCGACAAAGAATTGTAAGAACGAAGCGGTGAGAGAAATGAATCGAAGTACTAGTAGAAATAACAGGGAGAGGAGAGAGAGAGAGGGCGGGTGCGAGATGCGTGTAAGAAAGCGTTTGAAGCATTACGACATGAGCCCTTCGCGCGTCTACGTCCGCCTGCCTTAATTCTGTAAATAAATATCTTCCTCTTGTCGCCGCACGAACCGCATAGGGGTTCACTGTAGGCGAACCTTCTAATTTCCCAGTCGATAAGTATTCAATATAATTTTCAGTATTTGAATTTAGAATGGCATTTCCGTCGCAAGAATATTTGAAAACAGCTAACACTATTGTGTTTTTGTTTGTTGTTGAACTACCTAGCTTGTGGCCGGAAGATTATGGTTTAAAATCCACCAAAACCATTATGTGTGAATCTAAAACTTATAGTTAGTTTAAAGTGGTTAATCATTCTTGTGTTAATAATTAAAAAAATAAAATAAAAGAGTATATGGGAACAAAAATTAATTAATCAAAAAGTAAAATAATGTACATCAAGAAACATTATTTTCTTAAACATACCCTGTAAAAAAGAGACATTTAACGGAACGAAAAGAGTACTGCCAGAGTAGTGCATTTCTTTATCCTCTGCAAAACAGTAACTGATGCCATCTTTTGACTCGTATTACATGATTCACTTTTGTAATTTACAGAAAATATGTTTGAAGCTCTAACGGCTGTTATTTTGTATATTTTCCTTTGAAGCAAAGAAGAAAAAAAGCTTTACAAAGTTAGTGAGGTAATTGGTGATGTCTACTGCAAAAGGAGAAATAAATTAGGTAGAATCCCTTTAAAGGAGATGAAACAATGGGTGTTCTGTTCTAGTTCATGAACTTCCGACAGTTGGGAGCTTTACACATGCAAGGAACTTTCGATTCATCTGGCTCATCTGGATCAAATAAATAGTCATACCTGCCAAATTTAACATGCACCAAAATTAACACTCAAAACTGTCTACATATATCATATATCTTAGAGAGAGAGAGAGAGAGAGAGAGAGAGAGAGAGAGAGAGAGAGAGATGAAGATACATACGTTAATTCATCACCAGCAGGTACATTGGTCTTAGCAATAAGTACAATTCTGCTCTCATCATCACCCACACTCATTATCCTTGCGTAGCAGTTGGGCATACACTGAAACAATGAGGTATTATACTGAGATGCAGTCTTTAATCTAGATTTTATGTCATAATGTTAATAATAATGTCCAAAACACTTACTGAATGGTTGATCAACCGAGCAATATTTCCTGCATCTGTAGCATCTATCACAACTTCTTCGCTGATTTTGAATAACTGACCACAAAACTTATTTCAGCATTTTGAATTTCACCGTGAAGGGAACAAAATATAAATTCTAGGAAGAATAATCTTACATAGCAGTCTTTGCCCTCTGTCCGATATCGAGCCTCTCTAAGATCTGCAACACTTCGTCTCACCTGCTCACCACGATACTCGACAACCTGACCACAACCAAATGTGATTTACAGCCAATCCTTCATACAATAGTAAAAGACATACACCACGATTAACAGTGCTATAGATGAATAATTAGTTAAGTGGAATTACCATTTCTCCTTCTGGGATGTTCCTACGCGCAAACAGGCCCCATCCGTGTATTCCAGATCTACCAAAGCACAACTTATCTTTTTCTGTTTTCTGTATTCATAGATGGGAATAACTGAAGTCAGTGTCAAGCTCTCGCCCACAACCAGAAACACATCAACAATTTTCTATTACCTGTAAATGATGAAGCCGTTCTCTGAAGGTGGAGAAGTTACTACGCTTCTCTATTTTCTGTTTCAGATAGGAAAGGAGTTAAGTAAGACGGTTTCCGGTGAAAGAACAGAGAAAGATATAAAAGCTACAAGGTGGTGAAATTTACTCTATTTGCATTCAAACTCAGTATTGCGCTCATGGGATGATGACGAGGCCCCATAATATGGTGGGCAATCGCCTCCTTACTTATCTGCTTGCAAGCAGGAGTATACATTAAACACTAAAACAGAATACATAAGCTGATACAAAGCTGTTATAATTTCCTCTCTTTTGTCTCATCTTATACGTATAAAGTATCACATATTTGTTGCACAAACCTTCTTTGTTCTTTTGAAGATTCGACATCTAGCAGCAGAAAAGGGGTCAACCTCCTCAGTATCTGCTGATGAAGGTTCCTCAAGTTTCAACCTGCTTGTTGAAATTAACCTTGCTCCCATGTGCCTTTTATTTTGAAGCAAGCTTTTAGTGGAGAAAGTCCCCTTGGGGGTTTCTACAATCAAGACTGTATCTGGATTGGGAGCCCTGCACAATGAAGGTGGAAGCAGCAATGGTGCGCCGGTAAGAGGTACGAATTACCATAATATCCACTTATTGAAGAGAAAGAAGAAAGTAACAAAAACTAAGCAAATAAATACCTGTGATAGGCGCAGTATGATACCATTTTTGTAAATTGTTTTCCATTCTTCTCCAGGCAATGCAACTGCATTTTGATAACATGTTTAGTGTAATTTATACTGCCATAAAATGTGGCATAAAGTTGGGAATTTGTCCAGAAAGAGGTGAAAGCATTTTGACAATAAATGCTGCTTTCATACTGGAGAGTAAAGTAAAAGCACATATCCACTCAAATATGATTATGCCGTCAACTACGCTTAAATGCAATTCCTATCGAGTTCAGAGTCGTAAATGAACAATGACTAAAAACGAGTTACGTATATTTAAAGTGAATATCATGGAGATCGTTGAAATTAGAATTGACTAATCTTAATCAGAAGGCGGCTCACTGTGCAAGAGTATGCTCGAACAAGTTGGAGTCAAGCCTTATGTTCACACTATATTCATCTCCGAGTATTAAGGGTAAACATCATAGCAGACTGCATAATATTTTCACCCGCAACATTTAAATTTCAACTAGTTAACTGCATGAACTAGCTCAAACACACAATATATGTGAAAAATAGTTTTTGTTTACCTCCATGCGATACCCAGCTCTGGACGCGCACATTGCATGGTAATAGGTGGAACACTTGCTACATTGTGTACAGGAACCATGAATTTGTTTGCAAACTACACAGATCTGAAGCATAAAGATCAGAATAACATCCCCAGTTAGAACGGAAATATATGAATAGGAGAGCACAAATCTATCGACATTTAAGTGCCTTCAGGCGAGGACAACCCCTTAATAACTAACCAAAAAGAATAGCGGAAAGATCTTACATCGCCCATGGGAAGCAATTGAAAGATGCCTAAGAATAATACGATTCAGAGTTGAGACAACATTACCTTTACATAAGAGCTAGAAGGAATTCTCAGTATTCCAAGGGCAGGCTCCATCTTTTCATCACTTGCAAAAGAAACTTCAGGTTGAAACCAAGCACAAGTAATGTGAACCCACAATGGAGCAACATCAGTAGGCTTCAGAGCGCCCCCTATATTCCCAAGACATGAATTAAAAATTATTGCAGTAGAAATTGAAGATAAGCTTTATCAAGTCCATACTTTCAGTTGGATATCATAGTTCCATGAATAATAGGATATTTATTGAACCATAACATTACTAGGAGACAGAACCTAGATATTTTAGATACAATTTTCTTCAATGGAACTCGTGTATTCTTCTTAGAGTAAGTTTGACTTGCTGGATTTTCCAGGGGACAGAGTATCAACCATGCGCCAAACTTTACCAATGATGAATAGATGATAGTGACATGAAATGTATGTCGGATGCTTTCCTCTTGCCTCCGGTAAACTTTATTTTTTAAGTCAGATAATATATCCCCCAACTCAAAAAAAGAAAGAAAGAAAAAAGTTATCATATATAAGCTCAGCAATGAATGACTCCTGCGCCAATCAAATTCTTTTGCAGAGCTTTTGCCCAATTAGGGGTTAATTAAGAAAAGAAGTGATTAATCACTGGAGTTAAACACAACATGAAGAAGGTCAAACACAAGCAAACTTAACCCATTTCCAACGTATAAAAGTGAGACCATGATATTAATCAATAATATGTCAATAACAAGCAGATATTTTCTATACGTGCCATAAATTGCATACCTTTCACAGGACAGAGGCAACATTCCCTCTCAATATTAGGTGTTTCACAGGCTTTACACACCCATGAAGTAAAGTCAGTTACATTTCTTGCACCATAGCATTCTTGATGAACGGCTATTTGACATCTGAGAGTAAAAAATAAAAAAAATCATATTCTTCACCTCGAGGCGCGTATTTACAGAAATTGATGCAGTGATGAAACAATATCAAGGTTAATAGAACATCACGAAGCGCAAAATGTTTTTTCAGACTGAACCATAATCACATGTGTCCAATAAGTTCATACAGTAATCCACCACTTACGTCATGCAAACAAACTTCAAGAACAGAAATAACTCTAACATCTCATCAACATGGGCACTGCAAACAACTACCTTTAGTTGCACATATACCAGAAACCTTATTGTCTGGAATGCAACTTACATTCTGAAACATTAAAACAATAAAACTTGTCTTTTAACATCAACAAATGGATTTTAGATGGAAAAATACCTGATACAAATAATAATTTTGTTGAAGTCCCAATCTTCGACCCACCGACAAACTGCACACCTCTCTGTTGTCCACTTGGTACAAACAGGTTCATAATGTTCTATCATGTCAAAGAAACAGCTATATCACAATTCATGCTACATTGGAAATCGCATGCATAGATATCTAAGCAATACCTATATGTTAACTAAAAGCTTAAGAGAGAACCTTGAAGGAAATTAAGCAACTTCTGCTTCCGCACTTTGATAGAAGGGCGTTTGACGGGTTTGGCAGGAACAAGGCTACGTTCATGGTACTCGGCCATCTGTAACATCTGTAAATGGAAAAAGGCTTTAAAATAGATGTGTTTGGCAAAGCATGTCATGACAATTTTAGTTTTCATCCAATACACATATCTTCTATCAGGAATCACCTAAACTCGAAATCATATACAGGTATGTGTATGCCACCTTCAAAATACTCCAGAATAATAAATTGAATATTAAACAAAAGATTAGATTCAAGAACCCACCCATTGTTCAAGAGGTATCCCGGAACCCTTCACCCTAACACTCGATTTCCAATTCTTAGTTCTCGAACCTGTGTGTCGTTCCCATTCACTGAGTGCCTGCTTCTCCATTCCACAGGACCCACACTTGCAAACAACTCTGTAACAAGTAAAATGATAGCAGTGCTGCTTTAAGAAAATCCAAGGACCAGTGAAAACCCTGAGTCGATGAAAATGGAATAGTAACTAATGCTTACAAATGAAGACTTGGAAAGTAAATTCCCTCAACACTGCAGCATATGACAGCAACCTTGTCAGGCAACGCAGAGTTACTGTTCTTTTTCTTATTTCTGCAATAAGAATCATTTTTCTTACAATCGAGGTAAGACAACACAAAACTAATGCATTTAAAGAATCAGAGTAAACAAAACTTACTTCAACAGCAAAGTTTCTGAATCAGATAGCTCAAAATTAAACCTTGCTTTGCATTCAGGGCAGTAATAATTACTTATTCCAGTGACCTAGAATCAAAGAAAATGGGGTACTTGAGAAATTAAAAAATTCCAAGTCCTCCAAGACATTGCAGGTAAGAAAAGAATGGAATGTGAATGAGGTGCATAGAAGAAGACCTTGAAATTGGTTTTCAAAGATTTGTCACACTCTGCGTGGACCCAAACTTTACAGCCATTACACCGCACCTGGTTTTTCAGTAAACCGACAATTTAGGAGAAAATAACACTCACATATCTAGGACATCGTCAAAACAGAGAGAATTTCTAAATAAACACGATCTTACCCAAGTTCCATTGTCTGATTGGTTCCTAATCTTTTTGCATATGCCACAATAGTGTTTCATTTTTTTCAACTGAAACATGAAAAGCAATTATCAGCAAAAACTAAAGGATCCTGTAGATGATACTGAAGGATGACTTGAAAACATAGCTGAGTAAAGCAAGCAACAAACCCTGGCACAAGAAGTACACAGACGATTGGTACCAGCTGCTAAATGACTTGATTTCCTTGACAAGTAAGGAGCAACGCTCATGCCACATGCATCACAAGATTGTGATTCTTTCTTCATATGAGCATCCTGCAAGAAAATATTACATCTTTTCAACTCCTCGATTCATAAATATTTGCAGTTCTCTTCAGATAATTTTTCTACAAAGAAAAATTGGATAATATTTGAAGATTAACGGAAGCTGAACTGGAGGTAACAAGTCACTTGAAAACAGATGTTAAGATCGCAGAGAAACTTTAACAAGCCAAAAAAATCATTATATGACCAATATACATCCACATACAGGTTCTGCAGAGCTGCAATTTTGATCCTGATTTAAGTCAGTAGCCTCAAAGACCCTCCTTCTAAGAGAGTGAAGATAATGCGACTTGCCAGCTGCAGCACTGATTTCAACCATCAACATCTCGTTGAAGCCATTATCAGCTAGAAAAGCCTCCTCTATTGCGGAACGAAGATCACTTGGCTTGCTATCATTAAGCTCAGTCTCGCCCTGGAACCTAAAGCAACAAAATTTACATCGCATTCGACTCCACGTGCACCACTAACTAACAGGGGAGAAACAAAGAGAAAAGAAAAAAAAAGAAACACAACAACTTTAACTACCTGTCTACATAGTCAAGAAATGGAAATATCATCCCGCTTTTAATCCATGCATAATCCTGCGCAAAAATGGCAAGCCAAAATAAGTGCATGCAACCTCAGATCATCAACCCACTCTTTGACACAAGCTTCTTACCACAAACACCTGTCAAGTATTACATGGAAAGAAAAAGAAAATAGAAAAAGAACAAGAATTTACCCTTTGTGTTCCATTGCCAGAATAACCAAAGAACATCACACAAACTGCACCAGCAATCTGATAGTTAAAAACTTGTGAGGGGACCTGCAATTCTTGATTGAGCACAATTGCTGGCCAAGCAGGACAGTGCTTCCCAGGTATAGCCCAAACTATATCACCTTCACCAAAATCTTTGGTACTGTACGATCTGTCAGTGCCACATATTTCTACAGACTCATCATACTCCTCATCATCATCGTCATCTTCCGAATGCTCAAGCAATGTCCTCAATGAATCTCGTGAACTCCTATACTTGTTACTATCACTACAGGTACCTCCAAAACCATCATTCCGCAGTTCCGCTATTTCATCCTCAGATAAAGGCGAAAACTTACGGCATTTGTATGGTTTAGTCTTCTCCTCATTCTGTTTTTTGCTACTGTTTACATCCCCATGAATCCTAAGGGGTTTTAAGCTCAACTTATTATCCTTCTGTTTAACTGGCACATATTCTGTATCTAAAGCAGAATCTCTAACGGCAATCTTACTCTCTTTCTTCCAATTATCAAGAATCGAATCATTGAATCGTGAAGGCAATACCTGGACCCTCCCTCGCGAAGTCCTCACTAGGGGCGGCCGCGAGACCTCCTTTGATTTCGGTGGCGTCGCATGCCTTGATTCCGAAGCTGCACCGCCGCCGCCGCCTCCACCTCCACCTCGGTTTTCCGCGGCGGACTGGGATATCATTCTTTGAATTTCATAGCCATTGAACGCTATTATACCGACGGCAGCCTCTCCAAGAAGATGCAGAGGAAAATAGTCATTGGAGGTTTTGCGTTTTTTCCGATTCACCGATGACTCCTCGTCATCGCCGGCCGAGTCGCCACCACGGCACCGTTTCAGAATCGGCATTACCGTTTTCAAGCTCCTCTTCACTATCATCCTTGGCAAGAACTACCAAATCAAGCAAATTTACTCAATTCAAAACCCTAATTCCAATTAGAAACTACAACGGCGTCAAGAAAGCTCCGCCGGCAGTCAAAGCAGATAAATTCCCACGCCAATTCGTCGGAAACTCGGTTGATGCAACGAGAATAGAAGAAAATCCCGTGCTTCCGTCGATGAAATCAGCAAAATTTTGGTTTGCAGAGAGCAGTATCCGAATAGGGATCTCTGAATCAATATCTTTCTCTCTCTAACTGCAAGTCGATGAGAGAGAAACAAAAGAAATAGGTGCGCCAATTTTATATGCATATATAAGTACGCGAATGTGTATGTATAGTGTGCAACCTTTTTAATAATTTTTGTAATGTTACTCGCCGAAGATAAAATTTCGTGGGAGCGGCAGAATTCTAATTGGATTTGGTTAAGGCAAGTGTATACATACAAAAAATCGTATGTATAGATAGAAGGAGAAAAGTTTTCTAGAGAGAGAAAGCTCGGCATTATGATTATGAATGCAACAATGCAATGCTATGGCTTTTGGTGTTCTTTTAAAGGTAGTTTGAGTTTTGGTTTATTTTATTATTACGTCTTTATTTTTCTGGTTTTTTTTGCAGAGATGGTGAAGAAGAGTGACTTCCAAGAAACATGGTGCTACAAAAGTGTATGGAGATGTAATAAAATAGTGTAGTGGAAAAAGAAATAAGTTGTTCTTTTTATGAAAAGATTTTTTTTCTGGATTTTATACTTTTTTTTTATTAATTGGTTTTATTTTTTTTATGTTATCGTTTTCTTGCTTGCGAGTATGAATTTCATTCGTGATTTCGATTGGAACAGTTTACGTGCATTTCTTCTTTGTTGAATTTTATACGACGTTCTGAATTTGGACGGAATCTTTTATCCGGTGGCGGAGAAAGTCGGGAACGGCCGTGCAATTGGCTGAGATGGCGCAATTTGGAGTTTGGGCCCGGCGGCACGATACATACGATTTGGTTGATGATGACTATATTTATACATAGTAGATGCATATGTGTCGATATAAATTTAGTTGAGGGTGAATTTTGAGGCGATGAAGGGCAACCGCCACAGTGGCGGAGGCCACCGGCTAAATTGGTTGTCCGACGACTCTTCATAAGTAGGAAGAAATTGAGAAAACGAAGATTTGAGTTATCTTGTTGTGTTTTGTACGAGAATAAATTCGAGGTTTCTTTACTTTTCTTTTTTCTTTTTTCAGTGACCCTTAGACGGAGATGGTGGCGCCGCCACCACACTCGTCGTCGTCTTAGATCATGATATGAACAGATGATTATCGTGAATCTTGAAAATGGTTAGAAATAGTGAGGTAAATGGTAATTATTGAAATAGTGAAAGCGATGGATACATGTTTCTTCTAGAAGGAACGTTTTGGTGATTGCTTTAATTTGGGTCGAGATTATGGGTTTAGAACTTAAGATGATGATTTTGGAGACCAACAATGATTTGTCATTGTTAGAACAATTCTTTAATTATTGGTAGGAAGTACACTTCGGTAGATACGAATTGAATGATGTGGAAAATTGAAAAAGTGATTTGATGAGAGAGAAGATATCGTGGGGGGCACAACTGTAGTTGGTCTGATCGGCGGGGCAAGAGAGGACCGGCGAAGGGAGGAGAGGAGGAGGAGCGCAGTGAGGAAGGTAGTAAAGGTTGATTTTGAATAGTTGGCAAATGAGTTTATTCTGCCTCGAAGAATTTGGTTCCAAAAATATTTTCATAGGGTTTGGTGAGAGAAAGTCGAGTAGTGCGACTGTTTTCCGCCTAACAAGTAAAATTCATCTCCGACGGAGACGGCGATGACGATGGTGGCTGAGGCAGCGGCCGACGATGCCACTATTGATTTGTTCATCTTAGCCTTAGGATATGCTGTATTATTCATTAATTTAACAATTAAGTCCAGAACTCTTGTTGGCTGAAGAAATGTAACAAAAGGCCCTAAAGTTCGAGTCTTTGATAATTAATATGTCAGTCAATTAAATATTGTTGTTGTTTTTCTTTTGAATCTAGACGAGAAAACTAGATCAGTGCACAAATTTCAATCCACGGCGATCCAAGAAAGCAGAAGTGCAGAAGAGTACCACGGAGCTGAGGCGCAGGGCGGAGGAAGGGATTGGTTTGTACTTTGCAAAGCAACCGGAATTTGAAAATAATAATGTCTACTATTCGAAAATGGATGGAAAATAACATTAAAAATCACTAAAAGTTGATGATCCAACATCCTTTACCCACAAAAGTCAAATTTATTAATTAAAAGATACCTGGTATTAATGGTAGGGGAATGTTTATGTATCACAAATTGTGCAGTCTTCCCTAACGAGTGATTTTTTAAAAAAATCTGTGTAATTTCAAGTGGACGAAAAGGATGCATTAAAAGAGTGAAAGAATGAAGATAACAAACACAAGTGAATTATATTACTAAATGAACATTAAATGTACAAACTCTACCCAAACATCTGATCTGTCAAGGTTATTACTCCCACCTACGACCAAACAACCTTATTACTCCTCTAAGCCTCTAACCATCATTCCTTCTTCACACCTTTCGTTTCTTCAGTCTTGGCAAATCTACCGCGAATCCTCGGCTGGCTATCCGCCAACGCCTTCCTGCAAGCATACTAAAACAAACAAAACAAACTAAGCATATCACCATCACCACCAATTTATAGTTTCATCAACCTTAAAACTCTACCTTGATTTTCCGGCCAAAGTTCCTCTTCGACTTCTTACTCCAGTATCGCGATAGCTTCTCCCTCCGCCCATCAGATATGCAACTAACTCGAGGCTGCCCCATCGACCACTGAACATGGTTGCCATTGCCAAGAGTCTGTTATAAAAACTAAGATTCAATAACATGATCACATATGATATATAGAAGAGATTAGAGACTAAGTGAAACCAAACAACCTTTATATCTCCCTCACTAAAAGCTCGTCGCATCCCATAAACCGGATCAAACTCCACAGCCGGAAAATCAAGAAAATTCGGCCTAATCGGAGCCTCATTTACACAATCCATCGATCTCAAACAGCTCAAGCTAACACACTTCTGCAAGGAACCATCAGCAAGCGGCTTCTCATCATCCTCCTTCACAGTAGGAATGTTGATGTTGAGGACTTCAGAGAGTGGCGTTTCGTTCCCTTCCTTCGCCAAGATATCCTTTCTGCACTCATAGAAGACCTCACTCAGAAGCTGCCCGCTCTCGATGGATGACTCAATATCCGACACGCTCAGTGACTGAGGGGAGATGACATCTTCTCCACAAGAGATCATTGATATGGCCACCGTCATTGGGTCAGGGCCCATCACCGGTTCTTCGATAAGAGGCTGTGGTGCATTGAATAGATCCCCTTCTCCCCATAGGTTGTAATCGGTTACAGCAGTCGCCTCAACGACGCTGCTTGGTGTGCCCTATTCAAGATCAAAGAGGAATTCAGAAATTGCAAATACATCTTTGAGCAGAAAGACTTCTTCCAAGAAATCAAGATAATCAAACAAAATATGTGAAACCATACATTAAGCCTACTAGTTAACTAGCCTATTATGCGACAAAGAAGCACGAAAAGGCCAGACTTGGATAAAGAGAGACAAGTTGTTGCAAGTTAAGTTGCCTAAGCAATATGTACACTTCTACATGCAACAAAACCAGCTGGGAAAAACAAAATCAACGCGGCTTTACACGAATTCAAACAGAAGAATCATCAAGAAAACACCTAGCAAAGACATTGCCACATACTTTAGATTTCAGAGAAAACACCACCAAAGAAAATGTCAATGATTAAAAGTGTTCAACAAACACTTTTGTAATAGCCTAGTAAAGATTCTAATTCCATAAGCAGCCACTACAGAACATAGAAGTACCTAGAAACTCAAACAATTTAGTAGAGGAGAAGACAAGAAACATTTAGATCAACCCTTTTTCAGAGGAACAAATATAATTCTATTTTCTCATTCACAAATCAGAACGGTTTAATTAAAAATTTCCACACCCTTTTCATCTTTAACCAGCACAAGTTCTTCGAGAAGGGGGCTTCTCACCACAAGTTGACAATCAAAAAAAGATAAAATTTAGACAAAAAAGAGGTTTTTTGTCAAATGATCTTGAAGTCTATATATGCCATTTGTACTGGAAGAGGTATTGAAAAGAGTGAAGAACACGGAACTAATGATTGTGATACTCCAAATTAAGCTTCAACATTCATTTCTTGACTTCAAACTGTGTCCATTTATGTTCCTATTGATTAATCGAAAACCTAGAAAAAATTAATTGGTTTCTTGAAACAAAGAAATCAATTCTCACTTTTCTTCTTCTAGCCGGTCAAATTTTGTTGAACCAAATGGGAATTTTGTCACCTTCTCGTTAAAGATGAACTGCAAATTCTTGAAAATGCCACAATTTTATTAAATTTACCGAGTTTTTTTAACCATCAAGTAGTAACTGAGAAAATGAACTGAAACCCACGATACAATATCATTCATAAAGAATGTGCAAAGCCCCAAAAAATCATCATTAGGAAAAATCTTGAAATGGGAAAGCAACAGAGAGAAAGCAGAATGAAGATAAGAAAAACCCCAAATAATCAACTTCCCAAATGAGGAAAAGATCAAATCTTTCAAATTCCAATTGATGATCGAGAAAATAAGAGTAACAAGATTATTACCGATGAAGCATTGGGCTTGTGGGAGGAGCCAAGCTCTTGGAAGTGCTTAACTTGTTGAGAGTAGTTATGGAAATTGGGGTACATTAGCCCTGCTTCTGCATACATTACTTGACTTCTCTTTCTAGCTTTTATATGTAGAATAGGAGTGAGATAGAGAGAAGCGGTGTGTATGTATGTGTACGTAATATAGAGGAGAAGTAGTTCAATGGAGGAACGTGTCCTTTTATAGGCGTCAACAGATGCAAAAACAGAGTAGCAGAGCAGCAGCGGAAAGAACAGGCGTGAGAGAGAGAAGACGAATCTGATTTGGTTAGATGTTTGGCATCTTTCCGGTGGACCACTTGTGCCTTTCAATCACGCGGCTTCACGCGTGTATTGGTGAGCCACCTTTTTTATACTCTAATATTAATTTATTGGTTTGAGGCCCATCATGCGCGCGGCGGCCATGCGTGATTAGTGGTGGCCACCTGAAATGGCCGTAAGATCCGGATCGCATTTAGGACGGCAAAAGATCACCTAACCCATTTATGGTGGACCACTTGGTGGCCCACCAATCACGCGGCGCCACGCTTGCATTGATGGGCCACCCTTTTATAACTCAAATATTTTTAAAATGCTAACATGGCCCACCAATACACGCGTGGCGCCGCGTGATTGGTGGGCCACCGAATAGTCCTTCATAAATGGGCCAGAAGATCCGCTTTGATTTAGGACAGCGAATTTTGCAACAGTGAAAAAGAAATTGTAAATAACCCATTATTATTAAAAAGAAAAAAAATCCAAGTTTAATAAATAGTCTAAAATTTCCACAATTATTAAAAATTTAATTTGAAATTCTATAAAGAAGATTGATGAGATGCAAATAACCAAAATACTTATCTATAGATGGTGAACAATAAAAATAAAAATGTTTTTACGCGGAAATGATCGAGAAAAATAAAATAAAAATGAATTATTGGCGCGTTTACTACACTCAAGATTTTATATGCCAAAAAGGGAAATTTACATAATTTTATAGTAGTAGTAATTGGTGATTTTTTAGGTAGTTAATAAATATGTGAGTTTCTTACATTTTGGGAAATACATTATTAGCAGGTCCCTTACATTTGCCAAAAAATGGTCGGATAAATTTATGATCATAAGTTTTTTTTTTTTTAAAAGTGGAAAATTCATAATTGCTATCGAGATTTGTATTTAGTAAAATTTCATTTTTTACAATAATCTACAAATTATTGTATATTAATTATAGATAATAGGCTTTATAAAAGCGTTGTCGGAATTCGAATTGAAGACATTTGAAGTGAGAAGCCAAATAATCTTGGGGTCATAAACCAAATTTAGACAAAGTTGGATCACTTTGTGTTGAATTTTAGTAAGAATATACTCGTGTTCTTTTTTTTTTTTTTTTTTTTTTTGATACGTGAACCCGTGCACCGCTACCTTCTGGCGACTGGTAAACCCCGCTCCTTGTGCAAGGCGCCCGCAAACCACACAGGAGAGTTCAACCACCCTAGGCTAACCATAGGTGACAGGCTCCACAAAGTTGCTTCCAGTGGTATTCGAACTCAGGACCTATCGGTCCCGGGCCAACCACCTTCACCAACTTTGCCATCCCAAGGGGACAATATACTCGTGTTCTTATAAAATATATACTTGTGATAAATTCGTTCGTCACATAAACGTAAAGACCCTCAGTTCATATAAATGTGTATTTTTTTTAATTATTTGTCACGTAAACACTAGAAGTAGTATTATTTCGTAACGACCGGAGTTGATATTTTTATATTTATAATATTATAGTTTGCTATGACATCATGGTGTCATACAGTACCATAACTCTTCAAGTCAACTAAGCCATATTAGAAATATGATACATTTGGAGTTTGACTGATTTTAGACGAATTGGCCTTAAAGTAGTATATTAGTTTAGCTCAATAATTTGATTTAGATTCAACTATAACAAGATTGATCTATAGTTTATAATTATTATATTTCCAACTTAGTGAATTGTTTTTCCCTGTTTTAAGATGATAAATTTGAAAGTGACAACTGAAATTCGATAAATATATATAGTAATTGTACAATTTTAATAACAGTGACATATTTTTCTAGTTATGAAGAAGTGAATCAGTTGAAAACACAGACTAAAAATATGACTTTGAACAATTTGATACATATGATCAAATTTATATCTTCTAAAATATGCGAGAATATATATATTTACAACATGTCAAAGTCTAATAAGATTTAATAAATGACCATATCTTAATAAGTATTACTTTTAACATTTGTGAGTGATACATGCTAGCTATAGCTACACTTTAATTGTTTCTTACTAAAACTAATTTAGACATCCATAGTGTACAACTATTTATCTTCACCCTTTAAAATGGAAATTTGATGGCCAAATAATTCATGAACTCTATCATCATCTCTCAAATAGTGATGAATGTTACTACAAGTAAGTTAAAAACTTAACAGGACTTTAATAGTGTGCAGTCATGACCCCACAAAACATGACAAAAATTCAATAATGCTTTTGTTGATGAGGTGGTGGGCCATTTTCAAACTAAGTAGTACAAGTAATTCAGTACAATTTACATAACTTGGCTTTTTTCGAACACAACATTTTTAATAAGACACCTCAATTATGAATAGAGAAAGATGTTACTAATGAGATTGAGGAAGTACTAAATAGGAACATCATATAACTAATGCACATTTTGAATAGTGGAGACGAGTTTCACTAGTCACAAACAAAATAAAAATAAATGCAACTTATAATTAACCTATTTTATAATGAAATTATGATTGTTTATAAAATTAGACTCCATTTAATTTTAATTAAATATATGAAATCATTGCATATGTTTCTGAAAGTGGGCAAGCATTCTATCATGAGAAGATATACAATTGATGTTGACTACAAACTTTTAAGATAAACTTTACCAAAAAGTTTGGCAAATTATTTTTGAGAAGTTTGCTACAAGTTAAAAAATTTGCTACGAATTAATGATACTTACTAATTGATATTCTTACTGGTCGTGATCTTATCATGTCTTATCACTTATGCAATTATTAATAACTAATGGCTATAGTACCAAATTATAAAATAATAGATATTAAAAAAATGCATCTAATATGATAAGTGATAAGATTAATACATGATAGCTTTAATTTATGCATCGTTTGTATTTGGTTAACTAAAGTCATTTTATACGCTAATTGTATAATTAATTTAGTCAAATTATGTGGTTAAGGGTCGCAATCATTTTACAGGAATTTTTTTTTTAATTTTGATTCATTATGTTGGCTCAAGTCCACTTTTAGGTCCCGTTTAGTTGGAGTGGAGGATGATTCCATTCCTCATGTTTGGTAACGAAAAAACTGCATAGGTATTATTCCTCATTCCTCCCTCCAATCCTTCAAATGAGACTTTTCCCAACCCCTCAAAATTGGGCACTTTGGTTTGATTCCTTCCTTTCTTTTTCCCTCACTCTCGCTGCATTTCCAAGACCATTTCTCCAAAGTTCTCCTTTAAAAGTGTAATTCTCACCACCGTTGCACCCGCACCTCCAATGGAGAAATTCGTCTTCGAACCGCCGAGCGACGAGGAAGTCGACGACCACAAATTCGAGAGTGATTCCGAAGAGGAAGGCGAAGAAGGAGCTCAATTTTCCGACGACGAAGAAATGGTATGGAAAGACATGAAGTCGCAGTCGTCGTGGGACTTCTCCTCCTACACCGAATCGCTCGCCGACGAGCACTCGTGGCGGAGCACCACTTCGATCAACTACAAAATTAGTAAAGCTCTCGAGCGGAATCCCATTGCCGCCGCCGAGGATAACGATTCAGACGAACCCGAACCCCAGCTCCAAGTAATGTTTTCATGTTGTTGCTGTTGAGCTGGAATTGGAGCCGTGTGTGTGTTGTATTGGATTTAGGGTTCATAAATTAGGAATTATGGTTTTTCATATTTCCAAATTTGTGTTCTCATTTGTAAATGAAAAATATATTTGATTCCATTTCTTCCATCGAACCAAACATGTATAGGAATGAAATGATTTCTGTTGCTAACCAAACAACTGATTTCATGAATCATTCCTTCATACCATTCCCCTAGATTTCATTTCTGATTCTGATTCCATTTCTTTCTATCAACCAAATGAGATCTTAATCCGTTATGTTGGTCAGGACCAATTTTGATCCATTAGGTTGATAAATTGTTCAATTTTGGTCCATTTTGCAAAATTGATCAAAGTTATCAATTTTTGTCTTTTTCACGTTTGTAAACACTCCCGAAATTAGAAAATAAATAAATTTCCACGTGTGAATATTTTAAAAATATTCTCATCTTATGAAATTTAAAAATAAAATTATTTCACAAATAAAATTTATTTTTATTTTTTTAATTATTGGAGTGTATACACTCGTGAAAAATGACTAAAAATGGACAACTTTGTTCAATTTTATAAAACGGACCAAAATCGCACTATTTATCAATCTAACGACTAAAATTAACTCTAACTTAACGGACTAAAAGTGAACATGCGCCAACGTAATGGATCAAAATAGATTTTTTCTCTCATTTATTTAATCGGCCTTCAAAATTTAAAGAGATTGAGCGAGCCCATTTGAATGCTTTGCTTTTTAGTTATTACTCGTGCCCTATATTTTATTTCATTGATGTTTATTGTTCGCAAAATATATGATATCGTAGTATGTAATTTTATTAAAACTTAACTGAAGATCGAAATTGCCCCCCCCCCCCCCCCAAAAAAAAAGCAAAGAAAACAATTAAACAAAACACACACACACAAAACAGAGTAATTTGTAAGTTAAACCTTTTGTGCTCGTGAAAGTGAAGACTTTACATATATATAAAACATATGGGGAATCCAAATTTATTAGTTGGCCGAAAAGCGTTACTTAGTGTAATGATTCACTATCAGTCTCATTCCTTAATATTATTTTATCATATATATATACCCACAATCGCTACCATGTAAGTATAACAAAAATATTTCGATTTGATATTTAACAATCTTTTTATTAGAAAAATAGCTCACTAATTTAAAATTATGATACTATAAATATAAATGTCATTATATGTTATAGTAATTATTATCGGCAACATGTAGTATAGTTAATATTATCACTTCTGTATAAGTGGTTGATCTAGAATTGATTTAATATATTCGATTCTGATCCATCAATCGAGTAAAAAATGGAAATACAAATAAAAAGAGAATAAAAGTAGAAAAATAAAAAAAGCAACCAATAAATCACCTCATATTGTTTCTTGATCCAAATGAGCATCTCTCAATAGTAAAAAATAATATAATTTGACTTTCACCCTCTAGTAGAATCCCACTAATAAAATTTATTCCGCCTAAGAAAATTAAATTACTCTAAATTTCTAAAGTCAACCATTTCTCAATATTTGATAACTTGTCGATATAGTTACGAGTAGTATTTTCTATTTCGTGTCACACTTAATTTTCTATAATATTAGGAATTGTTGGAAAATATGTAAAAAGGAGAAGGAATATGTACATTTTAATGCAACAAGTGGAGTATATACCCACTTTTGAGTGAAGTTGCTCGTTTGGATAGCTTATGGGACAATGTACTTGCAACCTTAAAATCCCACATTAGGAATTTAATGTCTTCTTTTTTTTATATATAAAAAAATGGGAATATAATCATATATTTGTATACAGCTAATGGCGATTTCTTTTGGTGCACTTTCCCCTTTACACATCATAATAGATTCCCATGTGGAATGAGCTAAAAACACGTGGAAGCGAGTTTCTTCAGTTCACACATGAATAAATTTATTTATTTTTGAACAAAACTCACATACAATCTTAATGGATTTCGTATCCATGATCTTCAACTATAGGATCTCATAAAAGAACATTTTTCCTCAGATTTGAATTATACTTTAGTCGGCTTCAGAATTATATATATATATATATATATATATATATATATATATATATATATATATATATTATTATCTCATAAAAGAACATTTTTCCTCAGATTTGAATTATACATTAGTCGGCTTCAGAATTATATATATATATATATATATATATATATATATATATATATATATATCTCGAGCAAACACAAATTATATTTCATATGTATTTCAAGCTAACATGAAAATATACAAAACAATAATAATATAGTCATTCTCATTTAACACAAAATACATAAAATAATCATTGTCCATAGAATTAACAATTCCTACTAGCATATATAATTGTCAAAGCAAAAACATTTTTTTTAACACAAATTTGGGAAAAAAATCAATTTTGGACCATTATGTTGGTTTTACCCATTTTTAATCCGTTATATTGGTCAGAGCTAATTTTGGTCCATTAAATTGGTAAATGGTCCGATTCTAGTCAGTTTTGCAGAATTGGATAAAGTTGTCCAATTTTAGTCATTTTCGCGCGTGTGCGGATCCCGAGTATTAGAAAAATAAATAAATTCTCATGTACGAGATTTTTTTAAAAATATTCTCATATTGTGAAATTAAAAAAATGATATTTTTTTCATAAATAAGATTTATTTTTATTTTTTTAGTTATCGGTGCGTATATTTGCATGAAAAAAGACTAAAACTGGACAACTTTATCCAATTTTATAAAATGGACAACAATTAGACTATTTACCAACGTAACGGACTAAAATTGATCATGATCAACATAACATGCTAAAAGTGGACAGACGACAACGTAATGGACCAAAATTGATTTTTTCCTCAAATTAGATAACCTAAATTGGACAACACATATAATTCCGATTTATAAAAAGTTTATTGATTTTATTGTTGAATAACTGAGTGCCACGTGTAAACATGAGCGCAATAGATTCTCGGTGGAAAAAGAGTTCTCGATCTTAGTAGGTGTGGGAACAAATCAGCAAACGCCGCAAAATGGTTATCTTGTGTTGGAATCCAGAATTAAGGGAATAAAAGGGGTTAGTGGGGTTTGAATTAGCGACAATGTCAACGCTGCATGCATGTATCTGCGAAGAGAGAGGGAGAGAGAAAGAGCATGATGAAGCCAGTTCAAGTTAAAGAGGAACCAATTCTAGAAATTCTTGTTCCACACGTATGTACGAAATTGTTAAATTGGAAAGTTGAAGTAGAGTATGTATGAGTGGAGAATACTCGCATGGCTTGGAGAATAAAGTAGGATGTATGATGTTTCTTTTTCCGAGCACAAGGAATTTCTATTTAGTAACCGACACGATTTGTTAATGGGTAATCAAAAATCAAAAGCCATCACGACTTAATCCCTTTATCTGGATTCAGTGGGAATTTGTGAAGTAGTTTAATCGGGCTTAACCTTTAGTATAAATTAAACACATCCATTTACAAATACTTATTTTAAGCAATTTTTATTTTATTTTTTTACTTAAAATTAGAAATAATTAATTTCAAGCTAAATTAGGGGATTAATATAAAAAAACAGGTACATTTATTATATCAGGAAATTGTGCTGCTTTAAATATAGGGTTATTAGCCCCTAAATTCACCAACTTTCATCCATTTCTGATTTTGCACACGAACTTTAAAATGATCCCATAAATACACAAACTTTCGATTTTTTAAAATTTGTACACGATTTTATTTTCTCCTAAATTGAAGCTGACGTGGATGCCGGAAAATCCTACGTGAAATACTCGTCCGACAATCCAAACGGTGTCGTTTTGTATCAATTAAAACATAAGCTAATTACAATTAAAACATAAGCTAATAACCCTAAACCCTAATTCATCATTCGCGCTCCCTCCCACCCAATTCATCATTCGGCGCCGTCGACAACACTCGCCTTGCCATCCTTCGAGTTCTCTCTCTCTCGCGCGCCGTCGACAACACTCGCCTCGGCCGTCGACTGACTTATCCCTCCCGGTGGTTAAAATCCCGTCGATGCTTAGGGTTCGCTCTCTCTCTCTCGCGCTTCGTCGATCCTTGTTTCCCCCATATTGTGTTCGGCTAAATGGTTATGCCTCTCTCGTGCTGCAGGCTTGAAGCTGATCGGGTGGAAAGAGTAATGAAAACCTGAAATTGAAGCCATATATCTTGTCGGAGAAGCCCGAATACAAGGAGCTCGCCATTGAGTACGTGTATGTATGATCATTACTTATACGTGTATGTATCTCTCGTGCTTTGTATGGCTCAATGATCGAGAGGTTATGGTTCCTTATATCTGGGCATGACTTATACGTGTATGTATCTTGTATAGCTTGTATGGCTCAATGATCAGTACGTGTATGTATGGCTCAATACGTGAATTATGAATTATGAAGGTAACTAAGTGCTCTTTATAGCTCAATGCATTTTGTTTTGTTTGCAGACACTATTCATCATCCGTACCCATAAATATGACCACATTTGCTTGCTATGTACATCATGGTGGTAATTTTCAGAAAATTGATAGTTATCAGTTGTATATTGGGGGGTTTTCAGAAATGAAAAATGGGTTTGATGTAGATAGATTTGGCTATTTTGATTTAGAAGACGAAGTGAAGAAGTTGGGTTATCAATCTTTTGAGAGTTTATGGTACAAGATTCCACAGATGGAGTCTTATAAAATTCTTAAAAATGATGCAGACATTATGCAAATGCTTGCTCATCTTACTAATCTATGTAGGGTGTTAAATATATATGTTGTGAGAGGGAAAAAGATGGGAGAGACAGGTGGGGACACTAATGAGGTTGTAAAGGGAAAGGCAAGTGTAGAGATTGGTGCAGGAGGAAGAGGTAAAGCAAGCGTAGAGACTAGTGCAGGAGGTAGGGGGAAGGCAAGTGTAAAAGTTGGTGGTGCAGTAGGAAGGGGAAAGGCTAGTGTAGTTGCTAGAGCAGGGGGAAGGGGAAAGGCAAGTGTTGAAGTTGCAGGAGGAGGAAGTGGGAATGCAAGTGTAGTTGTTGGCAGTATACAAAATAGTGAGGTAGATAGTGAGGTAGATAGTGATGATATAGATTACTTTCCAGATGAGGAGGATGTTGTTGATGACATCCTGAGTGAGGATGACTTTGCTTCTGAGGATGATGATGAGTACAGAAAAGCTAGGCATAATCTCATAAACAACACTGTCAGCTTTGATGATATTACTCGAGATATTGGGAAAGATATTACCGAGGTAAGGGGCGATAGAGTCGATGCTCGGGATGCGAAAATCGATGAGGAGGATTCGATATCGATGTGCACTCATCATCAAGTGAAGATGAAACTGATATTGTGCCTGTGAGGGTGGAGAAGTGTAAGAGCACATATGATCCTAAGTGTGATCATAAGAGGCTTCAGATTAAGCTTGGTATGCGGTTTGAAGATGGGCTACAATGTAGACAAGCCTTGACTACGGTAGCTATAGAGAATGGATGGCCTATAAAGTTTCGAAGGGTGTCTAAGCATCAATTGGAGGCCAAATGCACTCCACCATGCACTTGGAGCTGTTATGGCGATCTTGTGAAAGAAGACAATAATCTTGTTATTAAGAGTCTTCGTGGCCCTCACATTTGTCCTAGAGTACTCAACAATAAATTGGCAAGTTCTAAGTGGATAGCCAAACAATACTTGAATGTCTTTCGTATGAAGCCAGATATGAGTGTCAAAGACTTGGAGAGGGATATTCGGAAAGGTTTGGATGTCAAGTCACTAGACACCTGGTTATACAAAGCTAAAACAATTGCCTTAGAGAATGTGAGAGGATTTGTCGAAGCACATTATGCTTCACTTAGAAGGTATATTGCCGAGCTACTACGAGTAGATAAAGAGGGCAAATTTGAGTTGTGGTTGGGTGATGGAGCCGTGTTCAAGGGTATCTATATTGGTTTTAGTGCTCTTAGGAAGGGTTTCACAATCGGATGTAGGCCTATTATTGGTCTTGATGGGGCTTTCTTGAAAACTCATTTAGGGGGGGTGTTGTTGTGTGCTATTGGAAAAGATGGAAACAACCAAATGTTTCCAATTGCATGGGCGGTTGTGGAAGTCGAAAATGAAGCGTGTTGGACTTGGTTTATCAAAATTCTCCTTGAGGATTTAAGAATCAGTGATGGCTTTGGTATGACATTTATTTCGGATCAACAAAAGGTAATTAAATTATGATCATTATAACTCTTTGTTTATCATGAATTGTTTATCATGAATTGGTCTTCTTTATAACTTTTTTGTTGTGTAGGGGCTCTTGAGTGCAGTTAGTCAACTTGCACCACATGCCGAACATAGAGTTTGTGCAAGACATGTGTATAACTCTTTGTTTATCATGAATCATCAAGTCGTGTATACACGCATGTTCGGCAATACATTTCTTGAAAGAGGATCCAAGTGCCTATGTACATGATTACTACACTGTAGAAATGTATAGAAAGGCTTACAGCTTTGGGTTAGAACCTGTTAGAGGTGAAAAAATGTGGCCAGTGGCTGAAGGATATCCTGTTAAACCACCATTTGTAAAGAAGATGTCGGGTAGGCCTAAGAAGAAGAGAGTCAGAGATCCTCATGAGAGAGATCCCAAAAATCCAACTAAGCTCAGAAGATGTGGAGGTCGTATGACATGCCAAAAATGTCAGCAAAAAGGACACAATCAAAGAACTTGAAAAAATGAGGTAGTTGAGAAAAGTGTTGAAAAGGTACTCTAATTCTTGTTATTTGTAAATAATCAAATTTGCGTGTCTAATATTTTATCTTGTTGTATTGTAGAGGAATGTTGGAAGACCTCCAAAGAAGACTACAACTCATATTGAGAACTCAAGTGGTAATCAACTTGCACCCTCAACCTCAAATCGAGCTATCATTGCGAGGGAGAGAGCCATTGCTAGAAGCGGCATGGGAGTGCTCAATTGCACGGGGACTGGAAATATTTACATGCGGGTAAGTTAAACTCTTTGCTGACTTTTTGTGGCTTTCCATTTCTTGCTTAATTGTTTATTCTTCCTACATATTGAATTGCAGATGAACCCACAAACAAATGTCTTGCGTGTGAACTCTTCCGGCAAACTATCATCAAGAAGAGCGAGAGCTTCTGGAAGTACGACAAATGAACTTCCGACTACACAAGAAAGTCGTAACTAGAAATGTTTTTTTGGTGTATGAATTTCTTTATTTGGGATAGAAGCAACTTGACATACATTTGATATGTTTACATTTGGATATGCATTTGGATATTATTTGACTTATGAAGAAAATGGGAAAATTATTTGACTTAGATCAATTATATTTTCGACACGTTTATATATTAGAGAAGTAGTCTAATTAGTAGAGGCAAATCAAACACGCATGATTCTATATGGGAAATGGATATATAATGTTGCTAGTCCATAATCAAACGTACGAATTTTAATTGAATTCAAGCTTCATGTACAAATTTTAATTGAATTTGAACTTCATGTACAAATTTTAATTGAATTCAAACTTTATGTGCAAAATCAAACTGAACACAAAGTTTACGTATATATAAGGATTTCCAAATTTTCGAGGTTTGCCACGTCACCACTAGCCTGCCACGTCATTGGCCACGTCAGATTCAATTTTGCCATGTAAGTTTCAATTTGACCGAAAATCTCGTCGGTGTACAAATTTTAAAAAATCGAAAGTTTGTGTATTTATGGGATCATTTTAAAGTTCGTGTGCAAAATCAGAAATGGATGAAAGTTGGTGAATTTAGGGGCTAATAACCCTTAAATATATTGCTTAAAATAAGCTTACAAATAACCCTTAAACAGTTTAATCACTTAATTTTAGAGAAGTAAACGCAAAAATTAATTTTGCAAATACTAAAAAACTGCTTGTAGGGTGTGTTTGTAAATGATTATTATAAAATCTCTTATTTATTTTTACTTAAAGTTAAAAATAATTTCTTTTAAGCAAAATAAGGGGCTTTGGGAATTAATATATAAAGCATATATTTTTGGTAAATCCGAAAATTATGTTCCTTTATACACCAAAAAATCTCAATATGTCCTTATAGATTTAAGTAGTTTAGCTGTTTAATTATAGAGTAGCTAAAGCATAAAATAGTTTTTACAAACTCAGTTAGTATTACCACTTCGCGTAAGTGGTTGATCCAGAGTTGATTTAGTATTCGATTCCCGTTAGGGTCGATTTAATATATATATGAAAAAAAAAATCTGTAACTACTTAAGCTTTTGCAAAGCAAACTAGATAAGTGTTTAAGATAAACTAATTATAAATATGTATTTATCTAACATGGAAACTAATCAATGGATATAAAAGCTTTCATATAATAAGAGATACATATAATAGTTAACAAAATATTTAAATTTACAATAATTACCCCACGCACATATAAATAGAAACAGTAAACTGTAGTGAATATAGTTTCTCTCATCAAAAAGAAAAGAAAATGAAAAAACGATAGCTAGTAACAACTACGAGTTCCTTTTGTTGAAAAAAAAGAAATAGAAGCTTTCAAGCTTTGCAAGTAGTGCGTGGGATCATGAGGTTTCCACCATCGGACACTCTTATTGAGGGCGTGAGCCACTCATCTGTAGAGACAAAAACAGAAAGAAAGTGGAAGGCTCAAAACTCACATTTGTCTTGTGGGACATCACCACTCCCCTTTGGATTTCAAATAAAAAAAAATAAAAACTAAAAATTAAAAATAAAATTTGGAGACCTACCTACCCCAGATGATTCAGGTCAGTTGGAGATTACGTTAGAAGGGGACCAAGAAATGAACAACGTGTAGCGAAATTTCACAAGGGAATCATCATCTTGTTAGGCCAGTTATTTAATGAATCTTTTATTGCAAGAGGACAGTGTGCATGTCTACATATTGCTTTTTATGGAGAAGGACCTTGAGAATGACTTTTTGTCATTTTAGTTCGTTACAATTGAGTCTACTTCATCTCCAATTAATAAATGGACCCAATGTGTTGTGTCGCAATTTTCAGGCAAATCAAGATGCTGGTACAATTAAATTTCAATAAAATAATAATCTTACCGAATACATTAAACCATATCAGGACATAAAGAAATCACTATTTAAACGAGATTATTACTTTATCGAATATTACTTTCTCGAGATTTACTTATACATAATATTCGATAATACATTAATACCATATTTCGTGTGAATTTGGATCTTCACTAAATTAGTAGAGTACCAAATATAGAACGAAAATAATTAACTTACAAAAACACACTTGCATTTCATCACTATGTTTTTTATCATGCTCAATATTATAGCTTTGCTACACTTTCCATTCCAACAGCAAAAATGCTGTCCATGAGTAACCTAATTAAGACCTTTTGATTTCATTTAGCTCATCAGAAGGTGTTAAAAAAGACCATATAATCCGATCCGACCCACCCGCCTCACCTGCCCGCATCAATCTGTACCTATCATTTTGTTCATTCTTTTTTTTTTCAAAAGAAGACTAAATGCAAGTCAGCATGTGGGTGGCGGGTAGAGGACGGAAGCTGCCCGACCCGCCAGCCCATATTTGGAATAGGAAGGGCGGACCTATTGTTGGAAATTGGAACCCGTGAACACCCTTTATCATTACTTAAAAACAAAACCCAATACGTAAAAACAAAAATAGAGGGCATCCAGTCTGAGCAATAGGTCATTGACACAAAAAAAGCAGACAAAAAGGAGTGAAGCAAGAAGGTAGTTGCAGGGATGACATGTACTTGTATTATAGGAAGAACTTCAACAACGGCTAACTCCCTAGTTGATCTTTGCCCTTGAGAAGTCCATTTCTGGGTGCTGCAAGTTAATAAGAGCTTAAATTAGTGAACATGTGGAGAAATCAGTTCTCAACTCCTAGGGGAAGACAGTGCAGTACCTCAGCCATGAACTTCTTCAACAGAGACTGTTTCTCCATCTCCTCACTTGTTGGAAGGCCCATTTGTTTCTGCCGTTGGTCGAACTGAACAAGCAATTTCAAGATATGACAGAATCAAATAAGAGATCAGAATACAAAGACAGAACACAACCAAAAATGCCATAAAGATCAATGACCATCAAAGTCATTACAAAGAAAACCAAGGACATCATTTTACTGTTTAAATAGTCAGAAATTGATGAGAGGGATCTGCCAGAGCAGCTGTATCAAGTATCTTATTTCTCCAAAGCACAATCAAAAAATCAAATTGGAAAATCTGCAGATTCTTAGGCATTCAGCACTCAAGGCACAAACCAGAACAAACACAATTTTTTTTATAATATTTTATTTTACTTCAACAAACACCAAAGACATTACATTACTACCCATCAGCTTGGTACGAAAAAAGTACTGAGGGTGTAATTCTAACGTAAGAAGTATGCTCCATCATTTTTACGTAAACAAATCCATCTAAACAGATTCATAACCTAGATAAATGGGAATAAGGGTTAAGAACTATTTGCTTCTTTCACTTCCAATACCTACAGAGATATTTCAGTAAAGATTAAGTTATGCCCAGCAAGTAGTAATATTTAGAAACAATTGAAACAACAAACAAGACTGAAATGGGAATATCAAATGGACGAAGGAAATTTAATTATATCAGAGCTACATGTTTCTTTCGGGCAGAATAAAGCACCTATGTGACATCTAGATTGTTTATAAGATCTATATGCACCATGGACAGGGAAAAATAGATCAAGAGAAATTCTCAAATCTTACCATCATCTTTTCCACAGTTGAGCGGGTTTCTGGATCCAGATCAGATAATTTGCTACTTTCTGGTTCTACCTTCTGAGTGTCAATCTCTGGCTCACCCTTCACCAAGTACTTCCACCATTCCATCTGGTCTTGTTTAGTCAGAAGAATTGACACAGATTTCTGGTCCTCTAAAATATTGAATAGTAAATTTGGGATTAACAACTGCTAGACGGTAGACGATATAATAAAAAACACAGGTTGCATTTGATTCTATAAAAATATTGTACCTAAGCTCCAGAAACAGTCATCAACCTTGACAGAATTGAAAAGTTCACCCTGCAAATGGATATCACGATATAAAAACTTGTATAACACCAAGGGAGAAAAATAGTACTCTATATCAAGGAAATACATAGAGACAGGAATGCAGGAGAAAACTATATAACTTACTTCAATAACTGGAGGTTGGCCTTTGAGCCCGATTTTAAGATGCTTCTTCTTAATCTCACATACAATAAATCTCGACTTTGTTCCAGAAGGCACAGGAACATTAATGTTAACCTCTTGTAGAGATTGACCCCAAGAGTATTTATCCATATCAAGGCCGTTCAACTTGTTAGGAGCTGCTTGGAGGCAAATTAGCAGTTAAAACAGTGTCTCTCAACAACATACCAGTTGTTAGAATATCAGAACAGATGTTAAAAAAGAAAACAAATTCAGGTATCGTTAATCATTATACAACCATGAATTTAAATTTCTTACCCAGCCTCGGCCAAGGAAATTTATACATCTATATACTCAAAACTCACTACATTGAGACTAAAACAAGAAATTCTTTAATGACCCCAATGCAAAATCAAACGGATAATGCAACTCAACAAAAATAGTAAATTTTAACATGTAGTATAAAGAAGCATAAGAAATTCTACAGACACTCATCTACATCTACAAAACACAACGTGCTATAGCCGACTTGTAACAAACTAAGTCATTCTGTTTTGCACATAAACGATTCGTGTACGTCTTCGGGCAATACGTTACTGAGATTATCCTTGATCAAATGAGTGCGCTACCATTGCAAGGAATTGAAACAACTGACTTAACCAAATAATATAAAAACGTTTCTGTATCTAACTAAATCTGAGATCGTGGCCGTCCAAACATCATTAACGTTATCTAATCTAATAACATAAAAAGAATATCAAGTTCAATTTAATGCAGCCAAAAACCAAAAAAAAAAAGATATTAAAAAAAAGAAAAAAGAATAAAGGATATACCTCGAGTCCCCTTGACCTCCTCTTCAGGTTTACTTTCAGCCTCCTTGTCCGCCATAACCTCCTCCTTCACGACCTCTTCCTTCTTCACCGGAGGCGGTGCCGCCACCTTCTCCACAACCTTCTTCTCTGCTTCCTTCCTTTTCCTCTCCTCCGACTCCACCTTATCCTTGACCATTCTCAGCACCGCATTGACATCACTAACCAAGGAATCGCTCCTGAACAGATCGCTCTCCCTCGCGACGAACTCAAACACTTTCTCCAGAAACCCCAAGGGATCCGAGAGGTCGAGATCAGCGCTAAACGGCTTTACCGCCGAAGATGACGATGGCTTCTTCTGTTCTTCCTCTTCATATTCTGAGAGAATCGCCATTGATTTACAAATTACGAGAAAAGATCGAGTTTAAGGGTTTTTTACGAAGTTGAGCAGTAGGGTTTAGAGAATTCAAAAATCGGAGAGATTGGGAATATATATAGATCAGTAGATGACGAGAAAAGGCATAGACGGGAGATATAGTTGGAATGATTGGGATAGTTCTAGAAGACCTAAAAGGGGATACGTATTTCCTGTAGAAGACGGATAATAAATACTGTATAAAAAAAATTATATAATCTTTTTCCCGACGAAATTGTAGTGGGCTGTTGAGAGTTTTATGGGTCATAGCTCTTTTAGCCTGCTTTAAGTGGCCCACACTCGACTTGAAACTCTCGGCCCAAACTCAATGTGTTGATTCTCGATTCGATACTGCAAATAGGGCTTAGCTTATAGCCCAGACTCGCTCACAACTTGAGATCATTCTACTAGAATTTGTGATGAGAAGTTGCACAAATTAAGCCCAAAACTTTTTAAATATAATAATAAAATCTTAATTTTGATATACTTAATCAAAATAGCGTATATGAGGTTTCTAACGATTCTTTATTTTGAAACTTTCTAACCAAACAAACTTATATTATTGAGTAACCTCAGTTTCTATATAATAGCCTGCAAATTTTAGACCAATTTCCTCATTTAAGTAGACTTTGGCAATGTTTAACATAGTTATTATAAGCTACTTTTAGCTACGTAGGGTGTGTTTGCAAAAACTTATTTTAAGCACATAACTATTTTTTGATCGCATAAGCAGTTTTTTAATTTTTGCAAATCATGCTTTCTGTGTTTGTTTCTCTAAAACTAAGTAGCTAAACTGCGTAATTAAATCGTTTCTTTTAAGCACCTATTGAGATGATTTTGATAATTAAAGCACAATAATTTTTGAATTTACCAAAAAATATCTGCCTTTTGAAATCAATTCTTAAAACTCCTTGATTTTGGCTTAGAAGTAATAATTTTCAACTTTAAGCAAAAGTAAATAAGAGTGCTTATACTAAGCAGTTGCAAACACACCATTATTCTTAAAAGTTGCTTAATTTTTTTTAAAACAAAAGTTATTAGTGTTTGCATTATTATAAAAAATAAATAATTTAATTTAAAAAAGCAATAATGCACACTTTCATAAGCTGTTTTTCAGTTTTTTTTCTACTTTTTAAAAGTATTCCAAATCAATTTATGAGCTTCTTCTTATTTTGATTTATTTTAAGTTTCATAAAAACATAAGTATACATTCAAATATTAAAAAGTGCTTTTTCGATTAAAAAATACAGAATGAGCTTATTTAACATGTTCTAAACACTACCTTTAACTATTTAAGTAGTTTTAAATGCACTTTATGTTAGTTATTAGTATTATATACTAGTATTTATTTATTTTTTATTATCGAAATAGTACATCTAATGGTGTCTCGCTCAGATATCAAATAAGTTATAGTCACACACGTTCATTATATTTAATGAGAACATTTAATGCAATTATTGAGTCGGTGTATTTAATTAAGTTGTGGATATCACACAGTACATCCCGATGGATATATCTCCAAAGACGATCCACGGTCCCCAAAACTATCCAAATTTTGAGTAAATTTTTACAATCTGGCTACCCAAATTTGGGCAAGTGTAGGCTCCATCTATTCTCTATACTTTGCATTATTCAAAATTATGATTAAATAAACACACTTACATATAATGTGATGTTGGCTATAAATAGTATCATTAATTATAATGAAATGTCATAGATTCTATATTATGAACCATTAATGTCTCACCGCTCGAATTGAATACTAGAATTACTTGATATATAGTGCCTAGTCTTTAATTGTAGACTTGAAGTTTTCTGAATTCTAAGAAATAATTTGCAACTACTTTAGGTTGATGTTTTGATCAATTTATCTGCAAAATATTTGTTGGTTGTTTGCTTGTGGTGAAGATTTCCTATCAACTTCATTTTTTTTATTAATTATAGCCAGACCTATACTTATAAATAAACTTGTGTATCATTAGGATTGAGAAAAAATATTCGTTTAATTAAATTATTACTTTATCAAATAGTATTATTTTAGTTAACTTAAATTGAGACCTTAAAAAACTATTTATTTAAGTGAATTTTTTTACTATATGGTGATTTACATGTATCTAAGCGTAACTACAGTACCCGCCTCTACATATTTACCACGTACGTGTCCACATGAATGATTGATTATAATTTAGAAATAGTTTAGGGACTGACTTCAACGTTTTCTGTTTTTGTCTTAACATAATCATCAAAAATAATAAAGCTAAGGTGTGTCCATATTCCAGGATTTTAAAGATAAACTAGCGCATTATATAACCAGCTTCGTACGGTTTTTTTTATTATGCCCCATATGCAATTGAAGCCAATTTTTTGATTATGCCCCATGTGCAGATTGATGCAATGTTCAATGTATTTGAGTTGGGAGGATTGAAGAGTTCAAAAAATATTTATGTTTTTGTATGAGTTATATTTATACATTTCTATTTTTGTAGATAGACTTTGCATCAGATTATAATCATAGTCTTTCTCCAGTCTTTTTAATAGATTGAACAAACAAATTAAAATACTTATATTATAATCATAGAAAATGTTTAACCGACGACAGAAATATTAGTGAATCTTGAAAAGATAATATAATGAGAAATATGACTGAACAATCAAGTAACAATTTGACATATTATTGTTTGATTTCTAATTGAACTCTAATTTACATCAACCAAGTAACAAATGGAGTACATAGAAAGGCTCTTTATGCCCCAAAAAGAAGCAACTTTTGAAAAGACACTTGAATGCATGTTTTACAAAAATACAAGTAGATAAAGCTAACTTACAGTAACAGATCAAAGATGTTCATATTACATAGTTAATTCAAATGTTAGAATTTTTTTAATGATGTCCCAATAGTTACATGCCCAGAAATAAGCCATTAATTAAGTACAGGAATTTACCAAGATATCTCCTGTAAGATCCCAGAGCTGGCGCACGAGAGTAATTCTGTCATTTAATGATGGAATCTCTCCAAGCACATAAGACTTCAGCAGATAGCTAAGAAATATTTTTAAGTTAAACCATGAGATATACATTACTTGCACTAAGTAAATTCCAGATACAACAACTATCCAACATAACATAGTGATTCCACTATATTGAAACATCAATATCCATAAAAGCAAAAACAATGATACTTACAGCAACACCAAGTCGTGTTTTCTGCCAGTCTTAGTTAATGACTGAAGGCCATCATAGCTTTGAATCAGTGGCAACTTACTCAAATCTACATTTTTACCCAAGACACAGATTATATAGCTTTGTTTATAATCTCTTCTGAACTCAAATGAGTGAAAAGTACACGTGTTGCATAAATGAAATATGAAGAAAGAAGGCATGTTTCGGAGCATCAGAAATTTAAACAAGAGATGAAGACCAGCCATATTATACATAAGCAGTGCGTATCAATATGTTGTTTAACACATTTGCTTACTTGATGCACAGTTTTTAGAGTGGTCAAGAGTGACTATTAAATCAAACTCACATATCAATAAAGTTGAATGAATACTGATTGGAGTACCAAGTAGCAAATAGCAGCATATGCCAAGAAACAAATGGATTATATCATATGTATATCTAAAAAAGGTAAAAAAAAAATTGTTTCCTTCTACAAACTTCTTGTGATTGACATCTCGCATATATTACCCATGGCCTCAAACTGAATATTCAAAATAGTCAAATAAAAAAAGGCACAGAATTCATGATATCAAACCAGTTCCAGCAGAATTCACACCAACCATTCCTCGAAACTACGTTAGTTTCTTAATACAATTAAAACACAAAAATACAACTAAATCAATTTTCTTAGTATCCGTGCCTTAAAAAACCAAACGATATTAATTGGACGGAGGGAGTATTCTTCTAAAACCAGGAGATCCTGGGTGCAAATCATTCTTTATTAAGAACAAGATAACAAAGAAAAGATAGCTAACAGCTACAAAATGTGGAGTTTTAAGACCATGAGTGCAACTCTTTCTACCTTTAATCAGGCTTAGTCTTGCTCTTTGCATTGATTGTGATGGTTCCACCAAATTAATCTTCTCTAAATAACCATTTTGACTAATTATTTTCACTACATGTACACATAACCATAAACATACAAGAGAAGGAATGGAGGAAAATTTGATTACCATACAAGTGAATAGAAACACTTCCATTAGATATGTACTCATAGACAAGAATCTATACATCATTTTCCTGGCAATAACCTAAAAGGGTGACCAGATTTCGGTGTTGAGTAGATGATAGATATCGGACCTGAAAAGAAGTGAAACTCAACTTAATCTCATAGTACAATCTTCTAACAATGCATCAGTTTAGGGATCCATCAGTGAAATAGACATGCGAATTGGTTTCAAACTTAAACAAACAGACCAAAAAGTGGTCCAAATACATATGTGTATATATATAATAAAGGTAAATTGCATCTTTTGGTCCACAACCTATTATTTGTTAAGACGAGCTCTTCAACTTTTAGTCTATTGCATTAATCCATTAAGATTCTATTTGAAACTTGTTGAATACCTTTCTAACAGTTATGTGACAAGGATTATTCACACATAAAACATAATAATCCAAGAGTTACCTTGAACAGAGGGGTCGGAAGAAGTAGTCTTTGATGTTCTTGAGACGTTCCTAACTCGGCAAATGGTGTTCTTTTCCTAAAATCGCCGCAAGAGTCCTTGACATTTGGTCTTGGATCCACCTCAGCTATGGTGTTAATGCAAACATAATTACATAACCCTACGGAAATGAAGATTGGGGGTTTATAATGTGCGGATCAAATTGGATAAGAAATGGTGAATAAGATAGAGAGAAGCAAGGATCCTCCCTCAATTGAAAGAAGAAAAACAATTTCCAGATGACATATACAATATATATATATATACAAGATATGGATGGATCTAGGATTAGGTGTTTTCGAAGCAATATACCAGAGAGATAATGCCGACGAGCTGCCGTCGACAATCCACCACTAAAACTCAACCTGTATATTTATTTGGGGAATTTCTCATCCACCATTAAAAAGGAAAACCTACGAATGAGAGAGAAGAAAATGTGGGCGAAGGGAAGGGGGCGGGTGTTGTGGCGGTGTGCAAATACTGCATCTTCCCCTCCACAATATTTAACTGTACGATAACCAAAATAAATCAGTTAAAAAATAGTGTGAAAAGAGAATTATTCGGATTTGAGTTTGCTGGCTTACGGGCTTCTGATAGTAGTGGAAAATAGACGGCCCCAAGTATTTCTTCCACTTCTCGAAAATCTCGTCGGCCGATGGCCCGTTGTACGGCTTCGGCGCGTAGTCGAACGCCGACAGTTCCGGCGGCGCAGGTGAAGCGGAGAAGCGGCGGTTGAAACCTCCATTACTGCTGCAAAATCGAAGGCTTTGACTCTTTGCCCTCTCGACAGCATCTCGAAATGGAACTTCTGATGGCCTGCAGATATAAAATAAAGAGTGATCGTGTGATGGTGATTTTGAGAGAAGCACGGCGAAACCATGCGGAGAGTGACCGGAGGAAATTTTGAGAGAAGCGCAGGGAGTTGTGGCTGTGTGAAGGGACGGCGTATCGCGCACGAGCTAAATCACGGACGGCTATAGGAGGAGGCAAGTTTTTCCAGTAATTTACAAATATGCCATTCTGAGGAATATTGAGAAGTACTCCGTCCCGTTTATCTTGACGCTTTTCTTTTCGGCATGAGAATTAAGAAAATTGATGATAAAGTATGAGAGAGGAATAAAGTAGGAGAGAGAAATGAAAAAATAGGAGAGAAAAATGAAAAAATAGGAGGATAAATTATTTCTTTTTTTGGAAACGTGTCAAGATAGGTGGGACGTCCCGAAAATAAATATGCGTCAAGATGGGTGGGACGGAGGAAGTACATTGAAAGGGGCGAATTGTTAATATTCGAGAAAGCATGGGCATTTTCGGTATTTTGTGGGAAGCAAGTAGGAGCCTCCACTCTTAAAGTATACAGTGATAAAAGAAAAAGGATTAATTGGATTGTTCAGACACAATTGATTGTCAGTGACACATGACATTCATGCCATAGCTTTATTTGTATATCTGTCAAATTGCTTTTTCCTTCATCATTACTCTTTCATAAATATCCACCGGACGAGAAAGTGATAAAGTTGTCCCAATGAGTCGAATTTGTCCGACATGCTTAATCTAACATAGGTTATTTCTTTTATATGATTTTTACAAAATTAATTTTTACTCAAATACACACATTGAATAACGGCTTGAATATTACAACATTTCATAATTTCATCATAGAAATTATTAACTTGTTACAACTCTTTTTATTAGCATAATTGAGAGACGGCCTAGACGATATCTCTTTTTATTACAGCTTCTTTGATACTTTGAAGAGACATAATCAAAGCATCACATAGTTGATGAGGATTCGGGACCAACTTTTCATCGGCTCCAATCGAAATAACAAGTTTATCAGCATAGCTTTGGTAATGAATGATCAACGACTGCATTCAAATTCGCCAAAAATGTTAAAACAATTTATCGAGAGCATAATAAACCTGCAAAACTATTATGATTGGACTTACTTGAGGAAATCCGTAAACCGAAGGAGCAATGTAACTCAAATGGTGCCCAAATAAATTGACCTCCTCCTTTGGTCCCATCACATTTGAGAATGTAAACGTTGTGTTCCTAAAAACAGCCCTTGTCATACTAGCTGCTGCCTGCATTGCGTAAGGTTAAATTTTTCATCTCGTATTTTATTTCATATTGTTTTGTATATATAAAGTTTAATGACCTTGATCCCGAATAACAACATCATTAGCTTCATCACGACGAACGCACATTTGTGGCCGAGGGATAGTTTCTTTCGATCCATGGTGGATTTTGCTCTACGAATATATGTTAATGGGTCGTCTTGCATTTTGATGGTGAATGGAAGAAGAACAATGCCTATTAAATTGCCCCACATTCCATTCAACTCCTCCTTCTCCAACATCTCAGTCAAATCCTGTAATAAATTGATTTTGTACTATTTGTCGATAGTAGAGTATATATGGACTATAATGTGCATAAAGGATTGTTTGGTCGTAGTCGTAGTCGTAAGTCCATATACTTGAATCTAAATAATACAAAAAGTAAATGTGTATAGTACGTTGGCATGACCAATTTTGATTTATAAGACGATCCTCATATTTGAATTTGAATAACATATAATTTTTTTTCCACAAGATATGAATTTAATTTGCATATTAAAAGATGTTTTTTAACACATAACTCCCACAAATAATAGTTTTTTCATTTTCATGTGGATGGCAAATGAACTGAAAAACCCTAGTTTAATTTACCTCAATTGTGGGAGAGGACCTGAGGTTAAAGACAACGGTTGATCTAACGCCTAGATTTCTTGGTAGAGAATTACTCCTCTTCTTGACCATCACTTTCCCGTTTTCTTTGTTCTTTACCTCTGTAATGGTAATGAAGCTACATCAATTAATATTCAATATTCAAACAAAAATGAACAGTAAAAGCCAATAATTACCATATACAGTGGTGAGATAACGAGTGAGGCCTGCTTCTGTTACTCCAAGGACAACATCATTAATACTCTTCATCAGTGTAAAAAAAAAAAAAAAAAAGAATCACTGTCAAAATCTACACCTCAAAATAAATTAAATTTAAAGCATAAAGTAACGTTGTTGAGAAATAATAAAATTTAAATCGCACACACCACGTTCATGGCAGTCTTGACGAGCTTCACATCTGCGAGACTAACAATCCTATGCACAAATCTCCTCCGCGACGGCGTGACGGCGTGTTCGGCCTTAATCGGAGTTTGCGAGTCTCTCATAAACACCAGCGTACCCAAATACGCAGGGATATCCATCAACGTATAAAATACGATCAACATCAGCGTCCAAATCAACACAAAAAACCTCGCCACCACTCCCCGGCCGCCGCCGCCCTTCTTCTCTTTCTTCGACGACGGAAACTCCGGTAGAGAATTCGGATCGTCGAGTTTCCGAGCGCACGCGTTCGTGAGTGCGACGAGCGACACCCCGTCCCCCAGCGAGTGGTGGAGCTTCACTATTACGACGGAGTTCGCGTCCGAGGTTTTCACGTTGAGAATGTAGAACTCCCAAAGCGGCTTCTTCATGTCCATGGGAATCTCCGACAGACTCGTCGCGAAATCAGCAACAAACTCGTCGGAAATTCCCATGGCAGGTTCCACATTGGGAACAAAGACGTGGTTATCGATATCCACTCTACTACTCCGCTTCCAACGACTCTTCCCATTATTCGTTATCTGAAAAATAAAAATAAAAAAAATCATTTAGCGATATCATAAAATATTAAAATACGAGAAGGAACTTACGAGGACGCTCGAGAAGCGAGGGTGCTTGAGGAGAGTTTGCTGCATACACTTCTTGTATAAGTTGGGGTCGATTATGGTGTTATAGCCCATGATTAGAATAATGGTGATGTTGAATTTTGGCGTGTGCATTAACCGGCTAGTCGGACTGACCGGCTCTTCTTGTTGTTCTTCTTGTTTCTCTTCTTTCGACATACATCTATTTTCGTAAATTTTCATTTTGATTATGAAGAATAGCCTAAAGAAAGCAGTTTTGGAGTTGGGATATATATAGGGGTGTTGGGTACGGTACACCTACTATTTTTCTCATACCGTACCGATAAGGGTCGGTATGAGAAAAAACATACCGTTACCGTACCGATTATTTCGGTATACCGTAGTTCGGTATAGCAAATGTCCATACCGTTGTCATACCGCTCTTTCGATATACCGTACCGCACTTCGGTATACCGAAAAATCAAGGTCTACCGAAAATTTAACGGTATATCGTAAATTTAATCTATGTTTTTTATAAAAGCCGAGAAAGTTATTAATATTATTTTCCAATAAAATTAATTAATCTATCTATTTTATATGAATTTGTTAATATTACGGGTTAATATTTATAAAGTTGAAAAATATAATTTTTTATCCATTTTAATGATTTAATAGATAAATAATGTGACTTTATGTCAAATAAAGTTATATCATTTAAGTGAATTTTTGATATAAAATTAAGATTGTTTGATATGAGTGACATATTTATAACAACTCGTGTTCAAAACTTATAACCAACATTTTTGCACTCCTTTCTACAAGATATATGCGGTATGAACTTCGATATGCGGTATACCTCGGTATGGAAAATCTCATACCGTTACCGTACTGGAAAAACTTCGTTACGGTATGATAGCGTACCGAAAATTCGATATTTTTAATATTTTTTCGATACGGTATATGCGCTATATCGATTTTTCGGTATACAGTAACACCCTATATATATATACAACCAAACTACTATTGAAGTTTGTATGTATTTCCTAATTTAAAAGTAACGTTTGGTTTTTTGTCAGATTGTAATAAATTGGACGGATCCAATACCAGACTAGAAATAATACTTTAGAGTTTTTTGTTTTTTTTACACGTGTACGTCTATATCTTTTCGCAATTTATTTCACAGTTTTTATTTTTGGGAAAAATACCTCAAAAATATGAAAATACTGTTGACATTAATTCGCCAAACGGCCCAAACGGGTCCTCAACTATTCACCAATCAATCAGAAATTCTCGTGTAATTAATACACTTTCCATATATATATGGCCGAGTAGGGCCTTATGTGGGGTTGTTCCTACATAAAAAAAAGAACTATAATCGGAAATAATATGAAAAAGGGACGTTTCTCATTTCTAATAGAGACGTGCGCTGAATAAACCAGTTTTTACAATAATTTGTTAATCATATAAAAGATACAAATTCTATTAAATTAATCAAGTATGATTAGATTTATACTCCCTCCTCCCATTATTAATGTGCCACTTGCCTTTTTTGGTTGTCCCATTATTTATGTCTCATATCAAATAAGGAAATAAATGAGTGAATCACAATCAATCTAAACAAGTGGACCCCACCCCACCCCTTTATACTTTTACACCACAATTTTACACCTTTACCTCAACTATCTTAATTATCGTGTCCAATCCCAATGGGACATAAATAATGGGACGGAGGGAGTATATAATAATACTTTGATGTGATTCGAGTAAATGACCTTTACAGTTATATTTTTTCTTTTACCAGACAAGATGCATTGTTATTTAATAATGTTAATTAATACATAAAAGACTTATTATTTAATTGCAAGTGTGGAAATACGGAAAATTTAATGCTAGGGATTATGTATTACTTCTCCCACTTCAAATTATCCCTTAATTATCCTTTAGAGCTTGAAATCCCAATTAAAGGTACAATTATAAAAATATAAGTGTGAGAACTTTAGGATTGGGGGATCAATAATCCTCCACCTTTTAGTATATTTAGAAAATATCTAACGACTGCACCAATATTGTGTTATTGTGTTGTACCGTACGATATATCAAAATCCGTTAGATAAAATTCATTATGGATAGTCGAATGGAGTATGAATGCAATATAGATGTTTTGTAATGTTTTGTAATAGATGTGATATAAATGAAAGTGAATATGTTCCAACCAATTGATCATTATTCATTTGTACTGGTAGAAATTGATTTTATTAATTAGGCGTGCACTATTATTTTCAAGATCGGACCACGTGGCCAGCAGAGCAGAGACCCGATTGAGCGGTCAATTTCTCATAATTACCAAACAAATTAATCTTGTTCATTGTTCGATTAAACAATAATCCCAAGTCATTATTTAAATAAATACACCTAAACTATTGTTTATATTTAAAATGTTACTAGATATATTTGTTCGTTTGTCATGTTTCTCCTCATTAAGTCCCTGTTTTTTTTTTTCTTCTTGCTATTATCACATCTTTACATATATACTCACTCCGTTCCGCTTAATTTGTCTCGTTTTTCTTTTTTGTAATATCAGATTTGACTTGTTTTATTTTCTAAAAAAAATAATTACTACTCACACTCTCACTTTTTCTTTATGAGACTCATTCATCTACACATAAATAACTACCAATTTTAATATTTATACCAGAAAAAAAAATCGAAATGAGACGGAGAGAATATTAATTAAGCTATGAATTTCATTTGGTCTTTACAATGAGCAAGTCAAGTTTGTATAGCACAAAGGTAAATCCTCAACTACCTTTACTTCTACTAACCAAGTACCATAAATGAAAATTAATAGGACCGTTGAAACATAGTCCTTTTTATTAATATCGTCTATCAGATTTCTAATACTACCTTAAAAGCACCCAACTACATAATTACTTTACTCGATAAGCTGGCCTAATAAATAAAAGGGAATTTGCCAAGAGTACCCACTTTGTATTCAATTTTACACCAGTTGTCACTCTTAATTATAAAATACAGTAGTACCCATCAGGACAATTTTGTCCCTATTCTACTGCGTCAGGGAGTGCAGTGTACTTACCTGTTGCGCTGACAAGGTTGCTGGCTGGCGATGGTGAGGTGGACGACATATGCTGCTGAAGACGTGATCGGTTGCTGCTGAAGATGTGAAGGGAGGTTTGACTGCTTGGGAGGGCGGGACTGCTACAGTGCAGATTCCCACGCCCTACCCCTAGCCCCCTGCCTCACCTGCAGCTTTGGCAAAAAGAGAGTGCATGCCATGCAAGAAAAATTAAAGCCGGTTGTTAAGAGAAATTAGAATTTGACGTAAATATAGAAATATATATATATATATATAGATATATATATATATATATATATAAATATATTGTTTCAATGCTATCCGAGAAAAAAGGGTTTGTAAATGTATAAATATATATATTTTTTGTTCCAATGCTATCCGAGAAAAAATTAATGATTAATGATATTTTTTTTTCCGATTTATTTAAAACGATTCTTTTTTATTTTCTTCATTTACGTTTTTTGTCTACAATTCCGCTTATCATGTCACAACCCGATTTTCAAAAAAGGGCGTGTGACCATGTGTAGTACAATACCACTAAACAATTCAAAATTTGTGGTTTTGAAAGTATTTTTTTTTACAAGCAGTACGGAAAATATGAAATTTAAAATATTTTCATAAAGTCAAGGACGGTTCAAATGATGATAAATTTCTGATCACAAGGAAAGACAATAACTAATGACTATGAAGAGTTCAGAGTCGCGATGAATAGTTGGGTTACATTCCTTGAATTGGGCAAAAGTCACTAAGCGTATCGGAATTTGATTTATTTGACCGCAACCCTTTTTCCTCGGCCGTCCATCGAGCGTACCGCTCAACTGAAAATGTTTTTGAAAATATTTTGGGGTGAGTACTAGTGTACTTCGATGGGTAGAGCGATTTGAAACACGTTTAAAAAAAAGCAGTTTTATCCATGCATGAGGTATGACTTGGAGGGTTTTAAAAAGGAAAGCTGCTCCAAAGCATACAAAACATTTCGATGCTGCGCATACATGTCACATTTAACCGTTACTCCTTACGGTGAGAACCCTGGCCCCTAGAATCGTAGTTCAGGGGGTCTCACTTACTTATGTGGGAACCCTGGCCCCTAAAGTCGTAACTCAGGGGGTCCCACTTACTTTCCCGGGAACCCTGGCCCCTAAAGTCGTAACTCAGGGGGGTCCCGTATCTTGGTTAGCACTTAGTGGGGATCAGTCCACTAGTAACTAACTACGTGTACACAATCATTGATTAATGTTTTAGATTAATCAAGGATCTCGATCGATCTCAGGAGCATTAAACAGTATAAATGCACAAAAACTTTTATGGATAAGCAGTAATTTACAGAGCTCATTAACTCAAAGATAACTTTACGAAAATATTACCCACCTCGTGGCGCGATACTTTATCAGCAACTCTTCCCGAGGCTACCGCCTTCTTTAGATGGTCCTACAATAGGGACCTAAATTCGGTTAGGTTCCGATTCCCAAAGTCTTAGAATTTATCGGATTCTAGACCCCAAATTTGTCTCTAGACATAAGGATTTTTGGTCACGAAGGGCGGATTTTATTTCGATATTTCTTCGAAATTAAACTCGTCTTTTAACAATCCTGTTCGGCACAACTCGATCACATTTTTCGTAGGATTCTCTTCTCATTCGACAAAATTATTAAATTTTGGTGTTGAAGGAATATTTGAGATTAAAAGTATCTTTATAAGTGATATTCGCAGCAACTTCCAGCTGAATTTCCGGACGATCCGACCGTTGGTTTTTCGACGAAAGTCTTCGTACAGGTTCTGCTCCGGGAGGACTACAAGTCCGTAGAAGTAAGTTTTTCGATCGGGAGTCGTTATGATATCGAAACTGGCCTCCGAACCTGAGTCTGCGAGGTGGTGGCAGTTCTGCCAGCTGTACTTCGCCGGCTTGTATCTTCTTCGTCCGAACTCCATTTTACGCTTCGAGCATGGTTTTGGAAATCCTACTGACTCAGCTTTCCATCGGTATAAGGCTCGGTGAGTTTCGAGAAGGAACGAAGCTTCTAGGCTCTTCTAAAGTTGGGGGTTCGGTATGACCCGGAAAGATGGTGTTTCGGTAGGGCCTTTTCGTCGATCCGTATCTTCTTGATACGATCTCCAAATGGCGAACGGAAAAATTCTGGGAAATAGTTGAATGACAAGGTTCAATACGGTATAGGGATTGGGGTTTATGGGTTTGGTATCTGTTCGCGAATCGTCTCCCAAAACGGGTGGAGCTATGCTTTATTTCCTATACTTAGAAATTTTCTGGTTTTGGCATTTTCCGGACAGTTTCTGGGCGATGTTCGAGCGAGCTTATCTCTTCGATCGGGGCTTGGTTTTGCTATCAGAGGTATGTTTTGGAAACCTTGTTTACCAAGGTTTGCGTGGGTGTCAGTTTTATAGAATTACGACTTCGATTAGATGACGAAAAATGGGTCAGAAAGTCGCTGCTCGCGTTTCCGCCAACCCGGCAGTTTCGAGGGGGCGTTTTCGACAAGGCATATCTTTTTGGTCCGAGCTCCTAGTGACGAGGGGCAAGTTGCGTTGGAAATCCTATAGATGTGGCTTTCCATTGGTATGGGTGTCGAAGTGTTTAGCGCAGGGGAAAAGATTCGGGGACAGCCTGAAATGGGGCACCTCGAAGCTGAAAATGGAGAGGTGCAGTTCAGCGATGGTTTTTCCGGCGCGGATTCTTCGTCGTTCGGACTTCGTTTCTAATCCAATTCATGGTTGAAAGGCGACCAACGAAAACCAGTAGAGTGATCTTTCTTATGGTACCAAGTCCTTGTATTTTCGTCAAGGGGGCTAGTTTTCGAAATATAGTCACGAGTTGCGGTTCGAAAGTTATGAAAATATAACTCTTATGCCCAACGATTATATGTCGAAAAAAAAATCTTATAATATCAGTCGAGGTTCTGTTCATTTATTCATTACGGTTATGCACGGTTCCTACTTTAATCCGGAAGTGAGGAACGAAAATAAACGAACACTATTTCAAACCGAGTGCGGCATTTTATCGAACACAAGCTGAGCGTAAGTGTTTATATGCCAAGTTCTTGTATTTCTTGCCCCAAACACCGCCCATAACATCTCCAACACAAACGATTCACATCAACAAGAAAAATGGGGAGGGAAAGAGACATTATTCGTACGGAGAGGAGAGCAACTAACATTCAATTCATTGGGAGAGAGTAGAGTAGGAAGATTACCCTCTTCTCTGGTGAGGGCTGGATCGGAAGATGATGATTTCCGTCGGTGGTCTAGATCGGCTTGGGACAGAGGTTGTCGATTACTCGATTACGGCTGAGACACTTGAGCGGGAGCAATTTTAGAGAGGCAAGTAATGTTTTGATAGCGTAAAAGCGATTTGAAGCTGTTGGCTGAGTTTATATAGAATCGTTGGGGGAGGCCACTCCAAATCTCCTTGCTTCTTCGTGGGTAGCTTCTCACCTGCGGCACGTTTGCCTCTACGACTTCCCGCTGGCGTGGAGGCGACGTCCCGAGGTCCCTGCTCCTACACCATGATGATCCCTCTTCCAATCGAATTTGGTCGCGGCGGTGGGAACAGTTCTGGCCAATAGCAGCACGGATTCGCTCATGATGATTCTTCGAGGAGTCGTAGGGGCGCGGAGATCGTGAGGCGCTATAGAGATTCGACTCTATGCGATAGGGAGGGAGTGTCGGATCTGATCTGCGGCGTGCGAAGAGGGAGAGAAAGACACGCTGTTCTGTTCTTTAACTTTCTCTTTCTCTTCTTTTTTTTTTTTTTAAAAAAAAACATGCGAGTATTATATGTGTATATACTTATGACTAGGTACATATATATTATCTAGTATATTGTATAGATATATATATATATATATCTATCGATTAATTCCGCATCGAAGATTCGTCCCAAAATTCGTACTAAAATCTTGAGGTACAAATTCGTAATTATAATAATAATAGTAGTAATAGGCGTGCCGATATTAAAATCGAATTTATTTATTCCAAAACATTCGGGGTATTACATATCAAACCCGGACAAATATTACGTTTTAATTTCATAATGCTTAGATTATGCATTTTATTTATCAGATTGTAAAATAATTAGGTTTTTTTTCACCATATAAAAATGTATAAAATATGGAAAAAATAGAGATTATTATTAATTTAAAAAATGTTAATGTCTAAATATTCTCAGCTCCCACATATCTTTTCGTGATTTATGGATAAAATATTGTTGTAGATAATATATTTCATACATTATATATTACTAATAAATAAATTAAAAATTTAGAATGCATATCTATATTATTTTTGAATGAAATCGATCCCTTAAAAGAAGGGATTTGAACCGAATTCTTATTGGGATAGTACGGCTACATTGAAGGCGAATTGTAAGTGAATTGTCACACCACTAACACCACTTCCATCAACATTTATTTTCCCTCACCACTCTTATTTACGTTTTATGTAGTTATTTTCCCTCACCACACTCCTAAATATTCCTCAAATTATGACAAAACAATTATTTTTATTTACGTTTTCTGCAGTTATTTTGTCATTATTGGGATAATGACAAAATGTTTTATTTTACATAAAACAATTCTTATTATTTGTAGGGTTATACAAATTATGGTATATAATTATTAAAAAAAATGAATGGGATAAATGTTCCTCTAAGTCACTGGTTTCTATGTCAATTACAAAACTAGTTACTTTGAATAATTACATAGCTAACTATTTGTCATTCGATCCTCTAAATTATAAGAATGAGTGGTAGTCAATGAATTTATTAAAAATATATAATAAAGAGTGGATATAAAAGTAGCTAGAAAACTAGTATATTAGTATTCAATGTATATTATATATAGTATATTGACAGCGAATCCATGTAGTTACATATTCTAGAAAAAAATGATTTTCATTAATTGCCGCGCAGCATTAGGTTTCAATACCGACCACATGGGCAATAAGTTCGACAGACGGAAATCTAGTTAAATGAATTTCACCAGTACCAATTTTGATCGAATTGTTAGATCAAACAATAATTACAAAGTCCCTATATTTAAATAAAATTTAAATAATTATTTTGATTTAAAACTTTACGAGACATATTTTTTGTTTTTCAATTGTCACCGAATGTACATTTCTCGAGCCATAGAGCGCGGATAATTAATCTGCCTAATTTTTCCTTATCAATTTCTGTTCACGTGTCTCATTCAAAAATATACTCTAGTATGGAATTGTTAATCATAGGAAATGAATTACTTTAGATAATTTTTGTTAAATGACAATACGTGCACATCGTTTCATTAACGAACACAAATTGAATCCGAAAAAAAATTAAAGGACATATCTCATTCTCATATACAACATCTCATAAATGAACCATGCATGGTCCATAAGTCAAGTTTCCATAGCAGAATCTTTGAACTAAGAATTAAGTTCGTTTGACTTTTTGTGCTGAAGGTTGTCCCTTGTATGATAATCCTATCTCCTTAAATGATAATGAAATTCATTAATATGTAACATTTTCATATATACATAGAGAAACAAAACAAACGACAATACAGGATAAAACATAATATATATTTCAAGCACATACACGATGTTCTTACATTTTTTACATTCGTTAGAAACAAACAATGAGATGAATCTTCTAAATCTCTTGTACATTAATTTATTTTTTTAGTAATTTTTTCTCAAGTTTGAAGATATTCCTATAAAGAGATTTAATCATAATTGGGAGGCCTAGGTGATATTATCTCTTTTTGTTACATCTTCTTTAATACTCTCTCCGTCTCGTTATTTGTGGCTCACTTTCCCGAAATGGGTGTCCCATTATTTGTGCCCACTTTCCTAATTTGGTAAAAAATTACTCATACTCTATTATTTTCTCTCTCCTACTTTATTACATTATCTCTCATACTTTATCATCTTTCTCTCATACTCTCTCATTATCTTACTTATCTTCTCTCTCATACTTTATCATTTAGACTCTCTCTCATACTTTATCATTTACTCGCTTAATTCCCGTGCCGAAACCAATTGAGCCACAAATAACGGGACGGAGGGAGTATCTTGAAGAAACTTAGCTAAATCATTGAAGCGTTGATGAGGATCTGGGACTAACTTCTCATTTGGTGTTCAAAAAATTTCATATCTCAATTATAACTCAGTTAAAATTACATTATTTTGATAGAAATCAAATTAATCATTTTACCATTTAACTTTTCTTTTATACAAAACTACGTTGTTTATCATGAACGAAACGAGTATAGGGAAAAATAAAATACATGTTCCGCAACCAATCGAAGTCGAGCAAATTAATCTACAAACCCTCATCCGATGAGATGGTTAGAGTTCGGTTTTTATCAGACTGAACGGTTGGGCCCAATAACATAGGCCCACAAAAATGTAACGTTTGGTTTTTGTCAGACTGTAGTAATATATTAGACGGAGACCAAAACCAGATTGTAATAAATTGGACGAAGACCAATACCAGACTAGAATTTTTATTTGTTTTATTCAAAGAATTTAGGACGAACATAGTAAGTTCTAAGATTCAACTGTTTAGGTTTGTTCACTTGTTGGTTGCTTGGTGTTTAATTTCTTTACACGTGTACGTATTGGTCTTTTTCATAGTTTGTTTCATAGTTTGAAAAAAAAGTACCTCTAAAATATAAGATGGGTGATCTTGTTTTTCTCGCACTTGGAGTGAAAATTGTTGTTTGAATTTGTGGTTTTGGTTTTGATGAGTCGCGACAGATACTCCATACATAAAATGAACAAAGACGGGGACATCAGATCCCCTTGCCTTAGTCCGCGTCGGCCCTCAAAATATCCACTTACACTCCCATTGACCACAATCTAATAAGGTGGGGTAGTAACACAAGTCATGATCCATCTGATGAAGATAGGACGGAAATTGAGCTCCTCCAGGACTTGTTCAAGAAAACTCCACGAGATTATCTCATAGGCTTTTCGAATATCAATTTTGACTGTACATCGCGGTGCCAATTTATTCATTTCATAACTCCTCATGAGCTCTTGGGCAAGAAAAATGTTATCCAAAATGCTTCGCCCCTTTATGAAAGCAGATTGCACCGAATCAATGATGGTTGGGAGAATATCCGTTAGCCGATTTGATATCATCTTTGTGATGATTTTATAGACCACATTGCAACAAGCAATTGGTCTATAGTCACTAACAGTCGGGTTTGACTTGGTCTTCGGGATTAAAGATATGAATGTCGCATTAAATCTTTTAATAAGTCTCCCATGAATGAAGAACTCCTCCACCGCTGCAATCGTATCGTCTTTAACTTTGCTCCAGTTCTTCTTAAAAAATGCCGACGCGTAGACATCCGGACCCGGAGACTTGTCATCACCTATATCGAATAATGCAGTACGGATTTTATCCGGTTCGACGGCTCTTATGAGTTCCCATCATTTCTCATTCGAAATTCTTGGCCATTTCGTATGATGTCCACATCTATGGGATGAGTGGGCCTATGTACACCAAGAAGATTCGTATAGTACTCCACGAAACACCTTTCAATCTCTTTTTGGTCGTAAGTCGGATCACCATTGTCCCTGCACAAAAAAGAGATCGTGTTACTTGTGGTATTCGTCTTAACAAGAGCATGGAAAAACTTTATATTTATATCATTATGCAATAAGCGAAAGTTTTTCGCTCTTTGAGAGTAAAACTTTTTTCTGCCGAGTCAAGGAAGATGACATTGCTTCGGCAGCTAATCATGCGATCTCAATTCCATGTTATCCGGATCGTTATCTAAGTTAAGTTGAACTTGGTCAAGTTCACTTCTTGCTCCCTCTGCACGGATAACTATGTCACAAAACTCCTTCAAGTTGAATTCCTTCAAATGAGTTCGGAAATTTTTGGCATGAAGAGCAAAGCGTTGTTGTGGGTCGTCATTCATCTTCGTTGCCCAATGCTCATCCACCAATTTCCCAAAACCTGCATGTTTCAACCACATGTTAAAAAATTTAAATGGTTTTTTCTTTGAAACAGTCTCACCAAATAAATATGCAACAGCTGACGAGTGGTCCGATATGATTCCAGAAGGGGGGAAGACTCCTCTACACAGTAGCTCTTGATCGAGCCAAGCTTGATTAGTCATAATTTGATCCAACTTGGTATTAACCGAATTGTTTGACCACGTAAAGTGATATCCCGAGGAAGGCACATCCTCCACGCTAAGGTAGGCACTCGCATCCATAAAGTCCCTATATTCGTGTTCTTGAGCAGTGACAATGCCTCTTCTTTCTTCCGGATCCAATATGGAGTTAAAGTCTCCCGTGATTAAGCTATGTACATCAAGAGGAACATTTGTAACTAGGGAATCCAAAGCTCTCTTCTTGTACCTACATAATAGAAACCAAACACAAGGGAGTAATTGAATTCACTTTTGGTAAGTGAACATGTGATAGTGGTATGAATGACCTGATATTATCTCTTTTTGTTACAGCTTCTTTAATATCTTGAAGAAACTTAGATACTGGTAGGTACCGAAAGCGAACGAAGCAGTTTCTGCCCAATTCCTTGTTCTTACACACCCTAACTCGCCTCTTTTATAAACCCTAGTTTGTGACAGAGAGATTGTACCACCAAATAATAATTCAAGCACTCAAGAAAGATATAGGATAAACCAAACGATAGATATAAATTCAAAAACCAAACGGAATTAATTCGAAAGAAACGAATCCAGCGAAATCCGAAGGATTTCGTTCTCAAGACAATGTCTTGCCCGATTCCATCACAAGTCCAAAAACATAACCCTACTACTACGGTTCTCACCCCTTTTTATAGAGATGGATACCCACAATAAAATACCAAATTAAGGAAAAACATGCTAAAATAAAATAAATACCAATATAGAAATAATAATGTAAATTAGTGCATGAGATCCTCATCGCCTTCTGTCACTTCTTTCCATCTTGATCGCATGCCCATGCACGATGGTCTACGTCGGAATTGTCCTAGCCCTTCTTACGTAAAAACGAGTGAATCGATTATTCCGAACTTGAGCTTCTTCTCCGACCACGGCTTCCCCATCTTCCGATTGCTCCATATCAGATACTCATCGAAGCATTGATGAGGATCTAGGACTAACTTCTCATCTGGTGTTTGAAAAATTTCATATCTCAATTATGAGTCAGTTAAAACTACGTTGTTTTGATAGAAATCAAATTAATTATTTTAACATTTAACCTTTCTTTTATACAAAACTACGTTGTTTATCGTGCACCAAACGAGTATAGGGGAAAATAAAATACATGTTCCGCAACCAATCGAAGTCGAGCAAATTAATCTACAAACCCTCATCCGATGAGATGGTTAGAGTTCGGTTTTTATGAGATTGAACGGTTGGGCCCAATAACATAGGCTCACAAAAATGTAACGTTTGGTTTGTGTCAAATTGTAATAAATTGGATGGATACCAATACCAGATTGTAATAAATTGGACGAAGATCAATACCAGACTAGAATTTTTATTTGTTTTATTCGAAGAATTTAGGACGAACATAATAAGTTCTAAGATTCAACGTTAGTTCTGTTTGGGTTTGTTCACTTGTTGGTTGCTTGGTATTTAATTTGTTTACACGTTTACGTATTGGTCTTTTTCATACTTTGTTTCATAGTTTTTTTCTTTTGAAAAAAAATTACCTCTAAAATATAAAAATATTGTTGGCATCAATTCAATTAAGCTATAATTTAAAAAAACAATTCAGAAAATTAAATGATTTGTATAAGTGAGCATTCTTGAAAGTTAGCCCAATCCAAAATAAAGCCCATTAGTCTTCCTCTTCGCCTTTTTTCCGAGTCTTTTTATTGTTTTAAGTTTTTTATATAGTTGGGTCGCCCGATTGGGCACATCCCTTTTACCCGGACCAACCAGGATTGTATACGGTATCTGAATCTGGAAATATCCTTATCAAAATCTTGAAACCCTAACTTCAACAATTCCCCAATTTGTATTGCTTTAGAATTCTCAAAATTAAATATGTTGTCAACGATTTATTAATCAACTAAGAACTCTAATTTTCAAAAAGAATTCGAGATACTGGAAACAATGAGCAAACAATTGAGATTATAGCGCAGGGTATTGGCATCAACAATTTATCTCCTGATGTGTTGCCTGCTCTGGTTTCCGATGTAGAGTACCGCATTCGAGAAATCATGCAGGTTGCTATTCCAATTTCATTGAATTTTGCTTTTTCTGCAGCCTATGGGCTTCCAATTTTTTATGTTGCAGTTTTTTCTATTTTGGTTTGATGCAGGAAGCTATTAAGTGCATGCGTCATTCGAGGAGAACAACTTTAACGACGGATGACGTTGATAGTGCGCTTGGCTTAAGAAATGTTGAGGTGCTTTGATTTATAATCTTCATTTTATTTTTACGGTCATAATATGATCTTGGTTTACTTTTTGGTGAAATTGTGTTCCCGTGTTATGTATTTTGTTGATTGTTATTCTTTAGGCCGTTTTTGTTCATATTTGTGATTGTTGGCTGTGGGTTTTGATCATTTAGCCAATATATGGATTTGCTTCTGGAGATCCATTGCGATTCAAAAGAGCTGCGGGGCACAGAGATTTGTTCTATATAGAAGAAAAGGATGTGGAATTCAAGAAAGTATGACAACTTTACTAGATGCTGAGAAAAATTCACCCAGCTGTTGTAACATTAGCATTCACATTTGTTCACGGTAGTAGCATTCTACAAGATCATCTTCTTGCTTTGCTTTGCTGCGCAAACAAATAAATGAAGCTTTCTATTTTCTTAAATATATTGAATATGATAAAATTAAGTATTATAAGAGAATATTCAGAGCAATTACCTCGATAGGGATGGCTATTCCAGCCTTCTACTGAGCAGTATTAAATGAAACTACAATTATAAATGAAAGTGAATTCTAGTTTGTGCAATCCTTCTTGGCTTTGTGGATTTAGAGATAGGGACATACCTCGAAAGCAAGCCGTGAAGGTTCTACTGCTTGAACATAGACGTAGTTTATTTTACCTGCAGCATAGTATTTTTTTTTTTTTTTGATTTGAGGAACCCGCAGCCGCTACCTTCGGTGCGTTCTGGGTAAACCTCAACTCCTTGTGCAGTAGCCTGCAAACCACACAGGAGATTAAACCACCCTCAGGTGAGAGGCTCACACAGAATGGCTTCAGTGAGGATTGAACCCATGACCTCAACCACTCTGCCATCCCCTTTACGTAGCGGGACAAAATAAACACAGAATGCAGCATAGTATTTTAGCAAATAGTGATGGGGGGAAATTGTATAATAGCCTCAGTTTCACATTTTACTAGCCTAAATGGTAGTCATAAAGATACCAAGGTTGAAAGGCATGTAAACATTAATTCGGCGAGTACTGCAGGAAAAATAGCATATGGATGCCAAATGACTAACTATAAAGATGAAAATTCCATAAGTTACTTTTTAAATCCAAATATAAAATACTCACCTTGATGAGATCTACTTCTTTAATTAATTGCTCATAAACTCCCTTAGGCTCCGTTTGATTGGAGTGGAGGAATGGAATCAGGAATCATTTTAAAGGAATGATTCCATTCCTCGTGTTTGGTATCGAAAAAATTGCTCGGGTATCATTCCTCATTCCCCCTTCCATCCCCCTCAAACAACACTTTCCCAACCCCTCACAATTGGGCACTTTGGATTTTGATTCCTCCCATTATTTCTCCTGCTCTCGCTAAAACATTTCTTCTCTGCCAAAACATTTTCTCTTCTCTGCCAAAACATTTCTTCTCTACCGCTCCATTTCCGCCGCCGCCACCACTCCTCCCATTCTACCGATGCTCCGCCATTGCTCCATTTCCGCCGCCGCTCCGCCACGCCGCCTTCTCGCCGCGTTCAATTGGTAAGATTTCTCTGTTTCTCTGTGGGGGTTTCTTTCTGGGTATATGCTTCATTTTTTGTCTTTCTTGTGGGCTGGTTTCTATTTCTCTGTTTCTCTGTGGCGGACGGATGCTTCTGGATCTGTTTCTCTGTGGGTATATGGGTGGGGGACGAATGCTTCTTTCTCTGTTTCTCTGTGGCTGGTTTTTGTCTTTCTGGGTATATGGGTGGGGGACGGATGCTTTTGGAGTTGCTGACTATTGGGAGAATTATTAACTGTATAAGAATTACTGAATGATCTACTTCAGAAGACAACTATTAACTGTCCATTAACTTTGGGGGTTCAATTTGAAGTTTGGAGGTGGGTTAAGCTTGCAATTGAATTTTGATTTGAAGATGTTGGATCTGGATCTTTGAGTAGATGCTGTGTATTAATTATTCATTTTCATGGTGTTCTGCATTCATGAAGTTTGAAGTAGATGCTGTTAATGCTTCCCCCAGTTTTCTGCATTGTGTATTAATTATTCATTTTCATGGATTGTGTTCGATTCCCCCAGTTTTTTGCATTATGTTAATGCTTCATTCTGTTTCCAGTTTGAACTCACTTCCATTTTCATTATTTAGATGGATTCACAAAGTGGGAGAGGAAAAAACAAACGTTTTTGGAGAAAGGACCGAGGAAGAAACTTTACTTAATTGTCTAATGGAACTAAGTGTAGACCCATGTTGGAAATGATGAGGAAGAAACTTTTCCTTTTCTCGACAAGTTAGAGGTTATTTTTGGTGTTGACAGAGCTAATGGGAAGAGGTGCGAGTTCCCAACCGATTCCGTGAATAATATGGAAAAAGAAAGTATCAACCTTGGTGAGGATGATGATGATGATGAATTTAGTGTTGAGGATGATGATGATGATGATGATGATGATGATGATGGATTTAGAGCAGCAAATTTGATAGGAGAAAGGCCAAGTATGATGGATATTTTATATTCCCTTGATTCGGTCGAGTCAAAGAAGGAATATGTCATTGAGCTTCTCAAGTTTGATTAGATTATGTCGGATTTAATTATGTATGACTGATTTATGTTTGTTTATGTTTATGTATGACTGATTACTATAGTTTTTATTTAAATTTATGTAAGACATTATCATTTTATGTTCAATTAGATTTTTTATGTTTAAATTTTATTTTTTTTGTTTCAAAATGTTATAATATATAATAGAATATGGTATTTTGTGTACAAATTTATTTAATAAATTTATTAAGTTGATTCCATTCCTTCGTCAAACCAAACAGGTTTTGGAATCAAGTTCATTCCTGCTGCAACCAAACAGAAATCATTCCTTCATTCCATACCTCCAGGAATGATTCCTGATTCCGATTCCATTCCTTTCTGTCAACCAAACGGAGCCTTAGAGTGCTCAAGCTTGTCTGCAGAATCATAATAGACTTAGAGTGCTCTAGACTTAGCAAGAACTGGACCTAAATTTCTCTCATATGTAACTTAATGCGTGCGATGAAGGAAATGAGATAAGGATTTTGAACCTTATCTGGAAATTCATCAAAGGTATCAGGAACATCTTCAAAATCTCCTATCTATATCATCCGCCAATGTCCTGGGCAATATTGTGTGGATGCTTCTCGTCACCTCCATCTTGAAATAAAAACAAGAGTCAGCAGCATCCATTTAAGTATTGTCAATCAATATGTAAGAAGCAAGTATGAGTAGACAAAAGTAAAGATTAGCAGGTCATATTGTCCACTTGGTCGAACATTAATGGCATTCCTTGTTTCATAACACGGTATTTGGTAGTCATGGCAACGGCTTCAACCTAATACGAAGAGGATATGTAAGGATACTCTTGCATATCCATTTACCCTTGTTCGCAAATAGCTTATCAGTGAAAGCCTGTAAAATGTTCTTCCATTGAGAAGACTTCAAATTTAAACGAGGATGAGAAACTCCATGAAAAACTCAATGTACAAAATTACCCAAGCTTCCAGATAACTAGAAACATCATTGCTCATCCTCCTGACTTGAAGCACCCTGTGAATCTAAAATATTCATCGTGAACCATTATGCAAATCAAAGGCACAAAACAAAAGGTTAATAAGGCTATGAATAAAAGAAATATTAAGATAAAAGTCTAAAATATAGATTAGATAAGAGATTATATGCTAAACGATACACCCTAGTTTCAGAAATGGAACTCTCCATTGACAAATACTTGTTTGAGAGAAGGGGCTCTCCAAGTTTCTCCTAAGAGAATGCACCAAATTGCAACATTGAAGAATTAATAAGACGAAAAGAAAATCAGTGAGTAATGAATAATCTATAAAAGAATAAAATGTTTGAGAGAATAGCATTCTCATAACCAAAGCCTTGTGCTTCGACCAACGCCCATTTAAAGGTAACCCAAAAAGCAAGGCGACCATAAAGGCAAAAACATCTAAAAGGGATAAAAAAGACCCCATTCTTACAAACCAAGTACCATAATAATGAACTCAATTCTTACAAACCAAGACTCCAAATCTCTTCTCTCTGAAAGGAGTCGAAGATTTTACATAAGATGTTGCATGTCATCTACTCTACATTGCGCTTTGAGAAAATTGGCAGTGGCAGATTAGACTTGCCTTAAAAAGGAAAACTAATGAAAAAATTGAGTTTAAAAATAAATTCCACAGACATTGAAATCTCTGAAAACCAGGAATGAAGTACTAACCTAGTCTTCTAAAAAAATTAATTAGGGAAAATTAATCTTCCCAAAAAATATTTATGACACATAAGTAGACAACATGAAAATTATTTTATTATTTTCTTTAGTATAGAATTTCTCTTTTTCCTATTTTAAGTTTATTTTTATTTAGCATATATGTTTCTTAAATGTAAAAATAATTTATATCTGTATTTAATAAAAATGTCGATGATGCACTGAATTATTTAAAATAAAAGAATTTTAATTTTACTTAAGAATATTATCTTTTTATTTAATAAAGATGTCAATTGCAAACACATGAAATTTAAAAATAAAAAATTATAATTAATATAAATATCAAGGGGACGCAATAAATTTAAAAATTTATGTTTTTTAAATATCGAAATTTAAAAGAAACATCCAATCAAATGAAAATTATATATATATATATATATTTATATATATATATATAAATATATATTTATTTTCAAAAAGATTTTATTCTTTGGATTAATTGCGACATACTTTTATTAGTTAAAATTTTTCTGTGGATATTTTGATTAAATATTGTGTATATATTTCACAAAAACGTGAAATCAAGTAGGCGATCAAGTAGCTGGAAGGCATGGAAATAAATGTATCATTTCAAAATTTTTGCTTAGACAAGATACGCCTTATCTGCAAGATGGAAAACTCATTGATATGGTCTTCAACTCATTAGGAGTACCTTCACGAATGAATGTAGGACATATATTTGAATGTTCGCTCGGGTTAGCAAGGGGTTTGCTAGACAGATATTATTGAATAGCGCCTTTTGATGAGAGATATGAACAAGAAGCTTCCGAAAACTAATGTTTTCCGAAATATATGAAGCCGTTTTTTGCATTTCGTGTGAGGTTGATATTTTTATTAAATAGAATTTTTATTTACTATATGGGATAGAAGATTAGTTTGAAATATATTTATTTAGATAAGATTAGTTTAGGAAATAGTTTTTTAAGGAAGACTATTTGAGAAATAAAATTATTTAGATAAGATTAGTTTAGGAAATAGTTTTTTAAGGAAGACTATTTGAGAAATAAAATAATTTACAAGTTGGGAGCTGATGTAGCATAGAAGACTAGTTTGGGATATATTTTTCCAGGAAGACTAGATTGGAAATTAGTTTTTTTAAGAAAACTAATTTGGGAATTCACTCAAAAACTAGGCAAAAATCTGGGTGCCGACATCCCAGGAAAGCAAGAACAAGAAAAATGAACTATTCGTACAAAATAAACATGCAGAATTCTTCTCACCTCTTGAGAAATCTCTACACAAAGACACACGATTAGGTATCTGTAAAATTAAACAAGAACAACAACGCTAACTGCCAAGAAAGCAAGGAAAAGAAAAGGAACTATTCGTAAAATAGGCAGAAATCTTATCAAAGCGGTGATCACATAGGAGAAAACAGGGGAGGAAGAAGCTAACCATAGGTGACAGACTTACACATAACGGTTTTAATGGATTTTAAACGTCTAACCTTCCGATCACATGCTACCTACAATATATTAATTGTTTGGTCCTTTATTCTAAATTTTATTAAACTTACGAAAGTTACCGTTGTAAGTTACCATGTTAGAAAATATTATTACCATGCGAGAGAAACTATTCTAAATATATTTCCTAAAAATAACTTTTCTTCATCTTTTTTTAGATATTTCCTAATTTATATGTTTATGACGTGCTGTAAATTAAAAGGGATCAAGTTAGACATAGGTTTTTTTTTTTAATTTATTAGTAATGGCTTTGGCCCATTAATAAAATAGCAAAAAATAAAGTTATATTTATTCTTCGAAACACAGCAAAATTAAAAAGTATGCTTATTTTCTCGGTTCATTAGTTTGGGCCATTGAGAAAATAGCAAATTAAATTAATTAATTTTACAATTGAAATGGCAAAACCCAATCAAATTACATTTCTTTTTCTCCTAATCGTAAAAAATATATATACACTCTACCCCATTATTTAAGTCTCTCATGATCATGTCAGCTCCGAGCTTAAAAATTTATACTCCTTATCGGGGCCACTACCAGAAATTTACTTATTAGTGACGGATTTTTCCGTCATTATCCACATATATTCCGTCACTATTTCTCTTCAGTGACGGACTAGTGACAGATTGTGTCCGTCAAAATAATTTCGTCACTAAATATTTGGTGACGGAATATAGCTTCCGTCACCGATTGATGACGGACATAACGATGGAAAATCCGTCACCGAGGTTACGTCATCCGTCGCGTCCCGCGTCTATGGGTGACGGTATGGTGACGGACAATCCGTCACTATTTGCTCAGGCATATCGGAGAGAAATTGTTTTTGTTGTGACGGAATATCTGTCACCATTTAGTTACGGATAGTTTCCGTCACTATTCCGTTACCAATTTACTATTTTTTTTTTATTTTTTCCATCACTATTCCGTCACTATTTTTTAGAATTATAATATTAGTAGAATATATTTTGTTTTCTAATTCCCCAATTTCATAAAAGCACAAAATACAATATTCAACGAAATCAATAAGACAATACACACCTGAAAGCAATTTACGTACCAATAAACATCATTTATTATAATTAAAATATATATAGATGAATATGCACAAAAAACACTGGGAAACTGTCATCTTGTAGTATATTCCTACAAGAAAATAATAATTAATCTAGAGACAGTACACACACATATACACAAAGTCTGACGGAATCTTGAATTTTGTAATTTTTTTTTAATTTTTCTATGGTTACCTAGAAAAATCCAACAATGAGAAAATAATTTTACACTCTCTAAGGAAAAATAAGATTATATCATAATGCTATTGAAATAGTGACGAATATATCTGTCACTAAAATACTCTTTAATGAAATTAACAAATTAATCGATATTTTAGTTAGTGACGGATATAGCCGTCACTATTAAATCATAACAGAACTATTATTTTGACATGTATTAATTTGTGACGGATGACTCCGTCACTACGAATTTCTTTTTAAAAAAACAAAATTGATATTCTAGATAGTAACGGATACATCCGACACTATTCAAACGTAGCTTGCTTCAATAAATTGGTGGCGGATAAATTCCGTCGTGAAGAAAAAAGAAAAAGATAAAATTATTTTGGTGACGGAATATGTCCGTCATTAACATTAGTGACTAATATTTCCGTAACTAATCCGTCACTATTTCTTAATTAAAAAAACCGTCACAAATCCGTCACCAATTAGTGACCCGTATTAAAATCCGTCACTAAGTTCGTCACTAAATTAATGATTTGTTGTCGTGGTGTCCTATAAAATGTGTCTTGTTTCTATAAATGGTAAATAATTACAAACACTTTATTTGTGGGACCCATCGTTTTACACAACTTCACATACAACTCTCAACTCTCCATAATAACCGTGCCGGAAAGAAACAAGACACATTCTATGGGACGAAATGAGTAATTCTTAACTTTTTGAAAATTTTAAATTATTTTTTCAATTACAATATGAAAAAAAAATAGAAAAAAATATTCATTTGTTTCAAATACGCCTCAATAGAATTTGGATGAATTCTCATTCATTCAAAGCAATTATTGCTAAAATATGGTGCTCATTTATTATTACAATTAAAACTCGAAAATAAACACATAAATAATTTTTTTTAATCTTCGTGCTGAAATAAACTAGACGGAAATAATGGAGTTTGTTGTCAAAATAGCATTATATAGGAAAATAATTGTAATAACATCTTCCCAAACGTAATTGTCAAAATAGCATCCTCTTACCTAGTCATCCACCACACCGACAAAATCTTTTGAAGAAACTAAAAATTACTTTCGATTATCATATATTTCTTTAATTAGTTTACTAAACTTGATTGAGAAGGTAAGTATATTTCTCTTTTTATAATTAATGGTTTGATATGATTATAATATTTGAAATATTTTATTGGCTACTCGTTAAATAGAAAATAAACTTAAACTAATGAACATTTGGTGATTAAATATTTATGTCCAGAATTAGCATAAATTAAATTAATTTTTAAACATAAAAAAAAATCATAAATGTATATCTGCTCACAAACATTTAACTTTACACAGTAGATAAATATATGAAATTCCATCCTAATTGAGAAAATAATCCAACGAACAAAAAAAATGCATAATCATTCTCTCTCATAGCCGAACTTTTGACGATCATGATTCTCACTCCAAATTGGATGATGTCCTGCAAAGTAACTTGTATCCATACTAAGTAATAGACACCTGCAAAAACAACCATAAAACCGTCGTCTCCTAAAGTTAGGTTTTTTACCGCTATAAAAGAGGATTTTTAATTAGATAGTGTGAGGCTACTGCAAATAATGATATTGGAGAATAAAATATTTAGGGATTTTTATTTTTTGGGATTTTTGAGTAAGGACTTGTCTGATTAAGAAAATTGATCGTAAGTTGGTGTGAGAAAAGTAGCAAAGAGTCCAAATGGCAGCTGACTGTACATTAAGATTGTATTTTGATAATCTTTCGGGAAGATGTTATTTTGACAATTATTTTCCTAAATAATGATATTTTGACAAAAAAAAAAAAAATTGGAATAATGGGACGTATCTTAAAACGGTGTGTATCTTAACTAACAGTTTGAGAACACATGTTAAATGTAATACTATTTTATAATTACATCGTACTAGTAATTAAAACGCGATGGATGAGATATTCAAACTACAAATGTATATTAGCATAATTGAGAGACACCTAGACAATATCTCTTTTTATTACAGCTTCTTTCATATTTTGAAGGGACTTATTCAAATCATCGCAAAGCTGATGAGGATTCGGGACCAACTTTTCATCAGCACCGATTGAAATGACAAGCTTATCAGCGTAGCTTTGGTAATGGACGATCAACGACTGCATTAATTCAAGTTCACAAAAACGCGTTTTGATTTATCTAGAGCGAAAAAATTAAAGATCGAGCAAAACTGTTATGATTGTCGGACTTACTTGAGGGAATCCGTAAACTGAAGGAGCAACGTAGCTCAAGTGGTGTCCGAACAAACTGATCTCCTCTTTTGGGCCCATCACGTTTGAGAATGTTAGCGTTGTGTTCCTAAAAACAGCCCCCGTGATCCGACCCGCTGCCTGCAGTTCGATTCGAGTAAGTATTCATCTCGTATTTCATTACACATCTTTACGCACAAGTGTATGTCACATATGTCGTCTATAGTTAATTTAGTACGTACAATCTTATGATATACCTTGATTCCGAACAGTAGCATCGTTAGCTTCATCACGACGGATGCAAATTTATGGGCGAGGGATAATTTCTTTCGATCCATGGTAGATTTTGCTCTACGAATGTAAGTCAAGGGGTCTTCTTGCACATCGATGGTGAGGGGGAGAAGAACGATGCCTACTAAATTGCCCCACATTCCATTCAACTCCTCCTTCTCCATCATCTCACTCAAATCCTGCAATAAATTTTATATTATTTGTCAACACTAGATTATTGTACACTTCATAAGAGTATTACAGAGTGTTGGAGCCTATGGATCAAAAATTTATAATTACGAAATTATAATTAAATTAATAATTTTTGGGACGCGAAAGTGAAATTTAAGTGGACAAAATAATAATTTTTTTTTAAAAAAAATACAAATTTTCAAATTTTCAGAATTTTTTTGTGCATTTACTTGAACCCACATCCCTTTACATATTCATGTTATTATGAGTATCACATGTCAATACTCTTGTAATGTGGTATACCTAAACGTATATAAAAATAGTATACACAAACCTTTGTACAACAGGACCAAGAGGTGAATAAGAGTTTTCACACCCTGATATTGAGACAGCCATCTTATGTTAGATGGTTTAACGCGCGAGTTTTAATTCTTAAAACGGTTCTCGCATCCGAATTTAAAGAACACATTACAAATATTTAATTGAATTTTTTATAAGGGAGTCTTACTGGGGCAGTCTATGTCTCCCAATTAAAATCATTATTAGTAGATGACAAGGAAAATAAAGAAGATGCCATGTGCGTTCAACCTCATAAGTGTTTTTGTGATTTTTTTTATAAAAAGTTTAGATGACAATATAGTAGAACCTCTCTAATTTAATACTCGGTAAATTAATAACTTCTCTAACATAATATTTTTCTTCGGTCCCAAGTTAGACCAATGTAAAAAATCATCAAATTCGATAAGATAATATTTTTCAGAAAACTTCAGTGTAAATATAGGGTCCCGTCAATATCATAATTTAATAATCATTTAAAAAAAATTACCAATAACACTAAAATATTATGGTGAAATATGATTCTAGTGTTGCCTATTTTTCTTAAAACTTAAACCTAATTTAATCTCATATCTAACTTTTTCTAATTGCACAAAAAGATTCCAGTGTTGTTTTCTCGAACGACTCTGTAAAATTGTGAAGAATCGATAACGCCTTAAGGGTTTTCTTACGCTTAACTGGTGCCAAAGGAATTGTACTATTATCATTAGTATTTTTTAGTGTTGATTGTTAATGAATGTTAGTTATACCAAAATATTTGTTTTTTAAATGAATAAATTCGTTATTTTTTAACAAATTAATACTGCATCCGTCCCACAATTCTTGTCTTAGTGGTGTTCAACATGGAGGCATGTTAATTGATTGTGATCCACAAGTTGTTCTCCCTTTTGGGACTAAGACAAGAATAACTGGTCAGTCAAAAAAGGAAACTGAGACAAGAATAGATAGACGGAAGAAGTATAATTTATTCTATCTAAATAACTAAAAAGTAAAATGAATTAAATATGATATATAGATAAACTTATAATTTTTGTGTATTCTTCTAAATTAAATTCGATTATGTTGAAGTTCGAAAACACTATCTAAATTAATAAATATTAATTTATAAATAAATTAATAAATCTATAAAATAATAAAATTTCAGTCCCGACGATATTAATTTAAAGGGGTTTAACTGTAGTTGTGTAATACGAAATAAAAACTCTAGTGTACCTCAATTGTAGGAGAGGGCCTGAGATTGAAGACAACCGTTGATCTGATCCCTAGATTTTTCGGTAGATAATTAATCCTCTTTTTGAGGCTTCCTTTCTCATTTTCTTTGTTCTTTGTATCTGTAAACGAAATTAATTATCATAAATCAAATTTATTTAATTAAATCTGAAAATAAACTAAAGTTTAAGAACACAATCATTAATGATCAATAATTCACCGTATATTGTGCTGAGGTAACGACTGAGACCGGCTTCTGTGACTCCTAGCACGACATCATTAATGCTCTTCAACAATTTAAGGTGACATAAATTAAGTCAAGATCTACGCATCAAAATCAACAGAAGCAGACACAAATAACAAATTAATACACACCACGTTCATGGCAGTCTTCACCAGCTTCACATCTCCAAGACTAACAATTCTATGCACAAACCGCTTCCGCGACGGCCTCTCGCCGCTCTCGATTTTAATCGGAGTCTGCGCGTCCCTCAGAAACGACAACGTTCCAACGTACGTGGCGATGTCGATCAACGTATAAAAGACGACCAACATCACCGTCCAAATCAGCACAAACATCCTCATCACCATCCCTCGACCACCACCGTCCTTTTTCTCTTTCTTCGGCAAGGCGAACGCCGGAAGAGAGTTCGGATCGTCAAGCTTTCTCGAACACGCGTGAGAAAGCGCGACAATCGACACTCCGTCGCCCATCGAGTGATGGACCTTCATTATCACGACCGAGTCCGCGTCCGAGGTTTTCACGTTGAGAATGTAGAACTCCCATAAGGGCTTCGTCATGTCCATCGGAATCTCGGATAAATTCGTCGCAAAATCTGCGACGAATTCATCGGGAGATTCCATATTTGGGTCCACATCCGGAACAAATACATGATTTTCGATGTTCGGTTTGCCACTCCGTTTCCAATAACTCTTCCCATTTTTCGTTATCTTATTTTAGAAAAAGTTCATTAAAATTACATTTTTATTTTAAAATTAAATATGAAATTGAAATACGAGAAGAAACTTACGAGGATGCTAGAGAAACGAGGGTGCTTGAGCAGAGTTTGGTGCATACGTTTCTTGTATAAGGTTGGATCGATCTTGGTGTAGTAGCCCATGACGATTATTATTGAGAGGTTGAAGTTTGGTGTGTGCATCAGTCGGCTAGTCGGGCTAACTGGCTCTTCTTGATTTTCTTCGTTGGCCATCGATCTAATTTTGGATATTTTAATGTTGATTCTGTAGCTTAATTGCAGTTTCGGAGTTGGGGTTTATCATATATATATATACACCCCCACTTGCCACGACTATTAGAACTTGGTTTACAACTTTACATTATAACGTTAATAAAGTGGATGGAGTCCAATCTGGATTATTTATTTATAGAAAATTGAAAATGAGAAAGTTAACTAGAAATCTTATTACAACCTGTCACGAATTAAGATGGAATCTAAATACTTTTTTTCCCCTTCTAGAACGTACTTAATAAATCTTCTACAACAAATGCATAGATATTTTTATGTACTAAGGATCCACTATTCTATTTTTTGGGTTCAATTCCATGTCCAGAATGAATAATGACACATGTTTTATTTTACATAAAATATTTTTTATTATTTGTAGGGTTATACAAATTATGATATTTATAATTATTAAAAAAAAATGAATGGGATAAATGTTCCTCAAAGTCACTATTTGTCATTCGATCCTCTAAATTATAAGAATAAGTGGTAGTTAATGAATTTATTAAAAATATTTATTAAAGAGTGGATACCCATATAAAAGTAGCAAGAAAACTAGTATATTAGTATTCAATGTATATTAATATTGACAGCGAATCCATGTAGTTACGTATTCTAGAAAAAAATGATTTTCATTAATTGCCGCGCAGCATTAGGTTTCAATACCGACCACATGGGCAATAAGTTCTACGAAGACGGAAATCTAGTTAAATGAATCTTCACCAGTACCAATTTTGATCGAATTGTTATATCAAACAATAATTACATAGTCACTATATTTAAATAATGTTTTAGATTTAAAACTTTTACGAGACATATTTTTTGTTTTTCAATTGTCACCGAATGTACATTTCTCGAGCCATAGAGCGCGGATAATTAATCTGCCTAATTTTTCCTTATCAATTTCTGTTCACGTGTCTCATTTAAAAATATACTCTAGTATGGAATTGTTAATCATAGGAAATGAATTACTTTAGATAATTTTTGTTAAATGACAATACGTGCACATCGTTTCATTAACGAACACAAATTGAATCCGAAAAAAAATGAAAGGACAGGTCTCATTCTCATGTACAACATCTCATAAATGAACCATGGTCCATAAGTCAAGTTTGCATAGCAGAATCTTTGAACTAAGAATTAAGTTCGTTTGACTTTTTGTGCTGAAGGTTGTCCCTTGTATGACAATCCTATCTCCATAAATGATAATGAAATTATTATGTAACATTTTCATATATACATAGAGAAACAAAACAAACGACAATACAAGTTAAAACATAATATATATGTAAGCACATACACGATGTTCTTACATTTTTTACATTCGGTAGAAACAAACAATGAGATGAATCTTCTAAATCTCTTGTACATTAATTTATTTTTTTAGTAATTTTTTTCTCAAGTTTGAAGATATTCCTATAAAGGGATTTAATCATAATTGGGAGGCCTAGGTGATATTGTTGGATACAAAGCTGCTATTACAAAGTAAACCGGTAAGTCGGAAAAAAAAAACAAACAAAATGTCTAAAAGAAAACTTCGTCGAGTCGAGGAAGACCTCTATCCGCAAGACGAAATACGCCCCGGTAGTGCTCTCGGTTTTTGGCGTATCGTCCCCAAAGATAAAACGACGACGTCTCAAGGATTGCAGCACCGCAAGATCTTCGAGCTCCGGCGAACTAGACGGAAGGCGAGGACTTGAGCTAGATGAACTAACTAATATGAAGTGTATGAAGATGCTTGTGTTGGTGTGTTTCAAATGAAATCTACATGTTCTTATTTATATGTGTATATCCACTCATGAAATGTCCATGAATTAATGAAAGCAATCAAGACACCATCGGTTACAAATATATATATATATATATATATATATATATATATATATATATATATTATCTATATCAAAATATGATATAGATTAAGTCCAAATTCGTTCAAGCCAATTAAGTTGGCCCGACGAACAAATCCCAACGATTAACACTTTAACTCCCACTTCTTGTGCACCAATTTCGCGCACCTATTTCTCACTCACCGAAAATCGGAATCGAGAAATTAAGCACACTATAATTATCTACTCGAAATGTAGATCGACGTCATATATCTCAATTCATAAATCGGATATGTATCGAGGCACGAAAATGCGATTAAACGGGCTAGTATACATATATACTATTACTGTTTTTCCAAACCTATTACTGATTTTTCCAAACCTATTAAAGGTTTTTCCAAACCTATTACCGATGGCTCGAGAAGATGATTAAACAAACCTATTCCTGATTTTTCCAAACCAATTACAAGTTTTTCCAAACCTATTGCCGATTTTCCAACAATCCCCCACATGAGTGGAAATAGCCTAAATGCATGCATGCAGACACACAGCTCTGTCCTCCAGAGACAATAAATCATTAGGGTAGGTGGCTTGTGACCTTGAACCTTCCTTAGTCAGTGTTATCGAGCATACCGGCGGATTAGTGGACACGTGGCCTTGAACTATTCCTCCATGGTGTATACTTAGACAATAACACTAACATTATAAAGTCTCAACCTCGTCCGTTCTCACATTTGTGTCATTTACAGGCCATGGACAACCTCTTTGGATTTATAAGTGTTACATAGAAGCGGCCCTCACTTCTCACTTACATAGGTGATTCTTACTCGAGTATCCTGTCATACTCCACCTTCTCAAGGCATCCAAGAATCATTAAAAGTCAAAGACTTAACCTCACCACTTGACATGTCACCAACACTCTCGAGCTCTTTTAGGGAATAGACTAATTGAGTGCGGTATCAACAGACTCATATAGCTTAGTTTTCCCATTGACCCAAGTTCATGGGATCTCCAATCTACAAGGTTGGGTATCCACTATAATCGTCTTTAATTTGTGGATTTAACTCACATTCCCTCTACGAGCTTATACATTTGGTCTCGATTCAAACTCTTTGTAAGCGGATCCGTTAGGTTATCTATAGACTTGATATAGTTTACAGAGATAACCTCACTCGTGATCAAATGTCTTACGGTATTATGTCGACGACGAAAATATCTTGACTTACCATTATACAACCCACTCTTGGCCCTACTAATAGCCGCTTGGCTATCACAGTGAATCATCACAGGTGGCACGGGTTTCGTCCAATATGGAATATCTTCAAGAAAATTACGTAGCCATTCGGTGTCCTCACCGGCCTTATCTAAAGCAATAAATTCAGATTCCATGGTGGATCGGGCTATGCACGTCTGTTTCGTAGATCTCCACGACACAACTCCTCCCCTTATAGTGAACACGTAACCACTAGTAGACAACGAGTCTTTAGTGTCGGATATCCAATTCGCATCACAATACCCTTCAAGTACTAGGGGATGTCCCGAGTAGTGCAGCCCAAAGTTAAGAGTGTATTTCAAATACCTCAGAACTCTTACAAGAGATTTCCAATGCTCTCTACTAGGATTACTAGTATAGCGACTCAGTTTGTTCACCGGACAAGCTAGATCAGGCCTCGTACAATTCCTGATGTACATAAGACAACCAATGACCCTAGCATAATCCTCTTGAGCAACAGGATCACCCCTATTATTGCTCAAGTGAACATTAACTTCTAGAGGAGTCTTTGCCGGCGTACTATCAAAGGAATTAAACCTCTTAAGTACTTTCTCAATATAATGAGATTGAGACAAAACAATCCCTTAGGGAGTTCTTTGAATCTTCACTCCAAGAATAACGTCAGCAACACCCATATCTTTCATATCGAAAGTTCTCTTAAGCATATGTTTGATGTCATTTATGACTTGAAGGTTTTGTCCCATAATTAATATGTCGTCTACATACAGACAAACGATTACAAAACCGTTCTTTGTCTTCTTTATGTAAACACACTTGTCACATTCATTAATCTTAAAACCATTCGACAACATAGCCTCATCGAATTTCAAGTGTCATTGTAATGGTGCTTGTTTCAACCCATATAGGGATTTCACCAACTTACATACCTTTCGCTCTTGGCCAGGTACTACAAACCTTTCAGGTTATTCCATATATATTTGTTCTTCTAAATCTCCATTTAGAAAGACAGTTTTCACGTCCATTTGGTGAATCTCAAGATTGTGCAAAGCAGCAATCGTGAGAAGCACACGGATAGATGTAATTCTCGTTACAGGCGAATAAGTATCGAAGAAATCATATCCTTCAATTTGTTTAAAACCTTTAACCACTAAACGAGCTTTATATTTGTCAATTGACACATCTGCCTTATACTTTATTTTTAGGATCCATTTACATCCTAAGGGCTTGCAACCTTCAGGTAAGTCTGCTAAGACCCAAGTGTGATTCTGCATGATGGAATCAATTTCACTTTGGATGGCTTCTTGCCAAAGTGGGCCATCGGGTCTAGAAAGAGCTTCTTTTATAGACCGCGGCTCTTCATCTAAAAGAAAAACAACATAATCAGGACCAAAGTCCTTAGCAACTCTTGCTCTAGTGCTACGTCTTGGTTCTAAAGTTTCAAGATCGGCAGCTTGCCTTTTACGTATAACAGGTTCTACCCCCACATTTCTAGAACTACTAGCAACTTCTCTTGCTTCACCACTCGAGCTTGAATCAACTTTATCATCCTTTTTACATGGATAGATATGTTCAAAGAATATAACATTCCTTGACTCAATAGTAGTTCCAACATTCATATCGAGCACGGCCGACTTATGAATGACAAACCGATATGCACTACTATTCAATGCATATCCTATAAAGATGCAATCGACGGTCTTAGGTCCGATTGTAACTTGCTCAGGCAAAGGCACTTCAACCTTAGCCAAACACCCCCACACTTTGAGGTATTTATAGGAAGGTTTCCTTCCTTTCCACAACTCGTAAGGAGTAACATCCCTACCTTTTAGAGGTATTTTGTTCAATAAGTAGTTAGCCGTCAAAACGGCTTCCCCCCACATGTTCTGGGGCAGTCCAGAGCTTATTAACAAAGCGTTCATCATTTCCTTTAAAGTTCGGTTCTTCCTTTCATCTACACCATTTGATTGAGGCGAATAGGGGGCAGTGGTTTGATGAATAATACCACTTGTCTTACACAACACTTCAAAAGGAGCTACATATTCTCCACCTCTATCACTTCGTACCACTTTGATTTTACAATCAAGTTAGTTTTCGGCTTCTGCTTTGAAGTTAATAAAAGCTTTAATCGCCTCATCTTTACTCCTTAAAAGATAAAGAGTACAATACTTAGTGCAATCATCAATAAAAGTAATAAAATACTTTTTCCCACCTCTAGTTAGTACAAACTTTAAGTCACATACGTCAGTGTGAATGAGTTCTAGAGGTTTTGTGTTCCTTTCTACAGAAAGAAATTGCATCTTAGCCAATTTTTCTTCAACACAAACTTCACACTTGGTTTTGTTAAACTCATTTACTTTAAGTAGATCGAGATTAACTAATCTTTTTATCGCATTTAGATTAACATGTCCTAATCTAGAATGCCATAAATTGGAACACTCAATCAAGTAGGAGGAAGTAGCTTCGTTCTCATTATTCTTGCCCTCATTGGGCTCTTAGTGTAAAGCTATTACACTTAGCTTGAAAAGGCCCTCAGAGAGGTAACCTTTTCCTAAAAGCATCCCAAACTTTGACAAGATAAATTTGTCAGACTCAAAAACTAGTCTAAAACCTCTCTTGACTAGTACAGAGCAGGACACAAGATTTTTCCGGATGTCGGGGACATGCAGCACCTCTCCAAGAGTAAGGTTCTTGCCGGAGCTCAACCTTAACACCACAGTACCATAGCCAACTACCGCAGATGAGGCTTGATTTCTCATATTGAGCTTCCTCCCTTGGCAACTCTTGTACTTGGTGAAACGGCTTCGGTCACCACAAACATGTGTCGTGGCAGCGGTATCAATATACCACTTCCCCTCATTCTCCACGACATTAGCTAAGCCACAAGGTCGGCTTCTGTCATCTCTAACATGTTGGCTTGACGAGCCCTCTTCTTCTTCGGCTTACGACAGTCCTTTGACATGTGGCCGGACTTGCCACAGTTGTAGCAATCCCCTTCAAACTTTCGGGATTGAGCCTTGCCCTTCCCTTTGGGGTTGATGTTTGGACGCCCGCTCTTGACATTGTTGGAGTTGCCACCTTTCTCTACAAGGTTGAATCTTGACTCCGCGGGTGCTTTGCCTTTCCCATCTCGAGTCCTCATATCGGTCTCGATGCAGAGCTTGACAACAAGATCTTCAAGCGTCATTTCCTTTCGCTTGTGCTTCAGGTAGCTCTTGAAATCATTCCAGCTCGGGGGAAGCTTCTCAATCACGGTTGCCACAATAAAAGCATCTGGCAAAAGCATACCTTCGGCGTGGACGTCATGGACAATGAGTTGGAACTCTTGCACTTGCTCCATGACCGGTCGAGAGTCCACCATTTTGTAGTCAAAAAACTTGGCAACTACAAACTTCTTAGTTCTTGCATCATTAGTACAGTATTTCCTTTCAAGTGCCTCCCATATAGCCTTGGAGGTCTTTACATTTGCATACACAATATAAAGACTAACATCTAGTTCACTAAGCAAGAAGTTTTTACAGAAATAATCTGAAGTAAGCCAATTATCGTAGGCTATGCGGACTTCAACATTCTCCTCGCTTTCACTTGGAGGGGCGGGTGCGTTCTCCAACAGCACAATCGTGAACCCTAAAGTTGTCAAGTAGAACAACATCTTTTGTTGCCATCTTTTGAAGCCGGCTTCACTAAACTTCGCCGGCTTCTCGACAACGGGAAACACTCTAGACGAGTGCAGAGGTGCCGTCAGGGTCGAGTTCGAACCCCCCACCACACTATGGTGGTTGTTGGATATGAGTCAGTAGATGATACTCAGCTGTTCGTGGTTAAAAGAAAATTGGGGGAAATCATAGTAGTACTATGGAATTGAAGATCCCAAAACCGAGCTGATATCAGTAGTTCTGTGTGTCGTTAGGATTAGCTGATGTATAGGTTAGACTTCTTGTAATCATTTTTATATTCTTGTCTAAGTCCTGTACGGGGTAATTGTTGAACTGATCTTCTGTCGAAGATACTTTTCAGAACCCCATGTCATCAGTGTAATCGCTTGCGTTCTTCAGTCATCAGCTGAATAGACCTTAGTAGAAGCCAATCCAGCAGCTGATAAGTCATCAGCATAAGAAATCATGCAAGCCCAAGACCTTCGCGTGCCGCCACCGACATACTCGGAAGTTACATTCCTTGTCGGCCGACTCGGTCGAAGAAGACAGAGACTTTGCGCCATCGTATCCGACGTAAAGCGACCCGACTACTTAAGTCTTTTCGAAAGTTCGACGAAGATCATACGAGGTTGTTTGAACGGTCAACTCGACATTCTCACCAACCACAAACCTCGACCAATGAAAAGCCGACAACGCCTTACCTCGCTCCAAACAAGAAAGCCGCTCTCATGTACGTAATTAACCGCCTGCCGCAACAAGTTCGAATTAATGGTCGTTTTCTTTGGAAGCTTGTGACACGTGGCATCGTCGTCTCCAACGGACATATGCCATAGCTCACGGCTATAAATAGAGAAGATTTCGAAGCTCCACGAGAGCGAAGCACGAAATTAAAAAGGGAAATTGCTCAAGCTCTCAAACACTCTAGCAACTCAATCGGAATATCCAAATAAGAATCCGCATTTACTAGAATATTTTTGTGGTTCTTCTCTCTAGAGTCTTTAGATCCCTTTCTTCTCTACCTAAGCTCATTGTCAGATTTATAGCTTAGATTCGAAGGAGTTCATTTTTTTGTGAACTATTCTTATTGTAAGAACTCCTTCATTAGTTGGAGAACTATTTTCGCCCCCCTTTCGAACTTAGGTTTGAATTGTAAAGTCGCTAAGGACTATAATTTAGAAGGATCCGTCCCGTGCACAGTTTCCTTCTTTGAGACTTGCTCGAGACTAATCAACAAGTTATCCCGCTCGTTCGGGACCGTGGACGTAGGATCTTGCGTATCCAAACCACGTTAAACGCGCTTGTGTTCTTTATCTTGTTTTATTGCATACAAACCTTTGAAAATCATAAGTTTGCATAAAACGTATTTCTAAAATCGCTCAGCCAAAAGAATTTAATCTGCGAAAACACGCTTTCAAAAAGAGACAAACTCCGGGCCCCACACTTATCCGCACACTTATAGTCTCCGACTGAGTTTCGAAGTACTGACAAAAGTCAGTAGGAGAGCTCAGTAGTTGACTCACTCTGTCCCGTGATCGAAGGTATATTTGGCACTATTCATCAGTTGCAACCAACAGATTCAGCTGACCTTCACCGAGAAAAAGAAACGGTACTCAGGTGTATTCACCCCCCTCTACACCTGATATTTGTCTCTGGACCAACAATTGGTATCAGAGCGCGCGGTGCTCAACTGACCACCTGTTCTGACATACTGGTCTTCTCGAACTGATCCTTGAAAACGTTTTCTCTGCACAAGCATCTCTTCACTCATCCCTATACTCGTACACATAATGTCTGACATGTCAGGTATCAGGATGGTGCCGATGTTCTCAATAGAGAACTTCACGGTATGGCGTGTAAGAATGGAGGCACACCTTACGTCACTGCACGATAGCATGGCCGACGTCTTGGAGACTCGGACCCATCATTCCAATGATAGACGGCGTTCGGTTGCTTTGAAGTGGAAGGTGAAGGTGCTCGTATTGGTCCGAAGGTTCCCAAGGACAAATGCGCCTTCACGCCCGAAGAGAAAAAGCTGCATAACCTCGACCGAGTCGCACGAAATGCTATACTGACAACACTCAGTGACTCATACCTTGGGAGGGTGCAGGACTGCAAAACGGCAAAAAGAACTTTGGGACGCCACCGGCAGTACTCGAGCTAAGGAACTCCTCAGATTAAAGAAAACAAGCTTGAATTAGAGCTTCAAAAGTTCGAAGCCTTTGCGATGGAGCCCAGTGAAACCATTGACGAACTGAGCGTCAGATTTACGAATCAAGTCAATATGATAAACGGACTGGGAAAGGTGTTCTCAAACAAAGAGATGAACACAAAGATCATAAGAGCGCTACCCCGACAGAAGTGGCTTCCTTTTGCTACTTATTTACGTCGCTCTGATCTTAATGCTCTAACTCCTGATGTTATATTTTCAGAATTAAAGACGGAGGAATTTGAGCATAGTCTACCTCAGAAGTGTTCCAGTGCTCCAGCTGACACTCAAATCGATCATGCCTTCAAGGCAACAGTCAGCAAAACTGGAGGCAAAAAGATTTCTTCCAGCAAGGCAGTAGCTGCTGCAGATACAAAGACATCTGAAATGTCTGGTACTGATCAGCTCGCACTAATGGCTCTCAAATACCAAAGAGAGAAGGAGAGAGTCAGAAAGCTGAAGAAATATCACAGAGATTCTCCCCCTGGTAAGAAAGAATATTCAAAAAGGGAAGAATCTAACACTTCTACTGAATGCAGGAACACGGAGCATGTTGCTAGTCCACCAAAAGCTTCAGCTGGAAAAAGCAGCAGAACATCCACGTGTTACAACTACAAGAAGGAGGGACACTATCAGTACGACTGTCCCGAACTCTCAGCTGCTCAAAGAGCAGAACGGCAAGCCAGAAGAGATAAATTCGCCCAGAAGAGGCAGGCCTACATAGCCGGAGAAAAATCTGACAACTCAATTGAAGAGGATACATTCATGTACTCTTCTGAGGATGAAGCTACATTTGTAGCTGTTGAAGTCGGAGAGAAGGTTCCTGAGGAATCAGCTGAACAGTGTCTGATGGCCAGAGAAGAGGCTGAGGTAAATTCTAAACTTAATATAACCTCCTCTTCACACAACATACACGACACTTGCTCGGTCTCGGATGACCCTTTGGACATAGTACAAGCATATGACGACCTGCTAGAGGAACAAATTCAGGTACGAGCAGAGTTCGAGCAGAACCATCCAAGAACTAGAACAGGTAAAGGCCGAGAATCGAGACTTTCTCGCGATTGTCAGGTCTCTACTGAGTCAGTGGATCTAGTTGCGAGACTCAAGGAAGAGATCGAATCTCTTATGACTAAGTCTCAGCTGCAAGAGACTCAGATCTCAGTCCTGACCAAAGACAATTTGGAGAAAGAGACCGAAATAGTCCAACTCGCGTCGAAACTCTCGGACGTACGTAAGGACTATGATTCTCTCGGGAGAAGTAATGAAGTCCGGAGAGGACTGATGACCGAACAATACCCGGGAGCTAAGGAGAAACTTCGAAAGCATGCTCGAGCACAACGGCCAACCGCTGTGAAAGAAGGCCTTGGCTATACCCACGAAGCTTCTACCTCCAAAAGCTCGGAACATCGGGCCGATAGGTTTGTCGGAGGAAAGGTGCAAGGCTGCCGACACCACACCTCGGGCGAAGAACAAACAGAAAGAAATCGCACCTCGGCCGAGCAAAGAACAAACAACCGACCAAAGGTTCCAGGCCCCGGACACCGAGATCGAACTTAGGGGGAACCAAGAAGGTCGGATGGGCGTAACAAGCATAAGGAGCCATCGTATGAGCACCCGGCTCGGACGGCTCGTACTACTATGAGCCCGGGGTCGGGAGAAGCGCAAAGACTCGAAGAAGAAAGCGCCCGAACCCAAAATCATCGGCGAAAAGTCGGTATCTCCAAGTCCTGTGGAGAAGAAAGCCGACAAGGTTCGAAGAGGAAGTCTCGGACTTCTAAGGTTCCGAGACGATTTGGGTTCCGAAATCACCCACTAACCAAGAAGGGACCCAATCGAACCAAAGGGTACCTAAAGATGCTTCGTTTTGCAGGTGCATAAGGTCCCATGGATAGTGGACGGCCGCTCAAGACACATGACATATCGAAGAGTCTGGCGACCAACTATGTACAAGAAGATGGTCCCAGAATTGAGTTTGGAGACAACTCTAAAGGCTACACAAGGGGATACGGAACGCTGAACATTGGGACTACTTCAGTTCCAAGAGTAACATATGGAAAACAGTGTTATCAGGATCGCGGAGGAAAAACATCTATGTTGCAGACTGGAAAACCGCAGAACCTGAGGCTTGGTTACTAGCACAGACAAAATCTGGTGACAAGTCAGGATGGCTATGGCACAAGAGACTCAGCCACCTGAACTTCAAGACCATGAACAAGCTAGCCAAGAACTCCAAAGTCAGAGGATTGCCCAACGAATCGTTCGTTAAAGACAGAAATTGTGAAGCATGTCTGAAGGGAAAACAAACAAAGAGTAGCAACCCACCTATTCCGTCACCTTCCACTGATGGAATCCTTCAGCGCCGCACATGGACCTATTCGGGCCCGTCTCTCCAATGACTATAAGAGGCAAGAAGTATGCCCTCGTCGTTATTGACGACTACTCAAGATATATTTGGGTCATCTTCATCGCCAATAAATCTGATGTTCAAACTGAGTTGCCCAATCTGCTAAAGAAGCTCAGTGTGGAAAAGGACATCAAGATTCAAAGAATCCGCTCGGACAGAGGAACAGAGTTTCTAAACTCAGTAGTTAAGACATACTTGCGATAAAGAGGGAATTAAACACGAGACATCAGCGCCCGCACCCCTCAAAGAAACGGACTTGCTTGAACGAAAGAACGAACACTCAAAGAAGCGAGCAAGAACGCTCCTCGCAGATTCTCCGGACTACCCTCTAAGTTCTGGGTTGATGCTACTGACACCGCCTGTTACACTCAGAATCGCTCACTACTCACTCAGCAACACATGAAGACACCATATGAACTATGGAAAGGGAGAATTCCTTCTATTTCTCATTTTCATATTTTTGGGCCATCCTTACTTTATCCACAATAACGGGAAAGATCACTGAAGGTCTTTGATAGCAAATCCGATCAAGGACTTTTCTTAGGATACTCTCGAGTCGAGTAAAGCCTTCGTAGTCTTTAACTATCGGACTCTTTGTGTGGAGGAAAGCCCTCATGTTGTTTTTGATGAATTTGTTAACGAGAACATGGAAGATACACGGTTAAATACGATGATGTCGGCAAGCAAGCTACAGGATCTCGAACTTACCGATAAAGCCGAAAAGATCCAAAGCATTGTTGGGATGATGAGTCGACAATGAACAAACTCGACTCAACCAACAATCGACGTAGGCCGACCTAGTTGATTCTCCCGAACGTAATCAACAACGGGTAACATCGGTCGATGAGGAAGCCCCAGTGGTAACCGAGACCTCTACCGAGAATATGAACTCGGGGGGGAACGATTAATGTTCCCGAGCCTAATGCCCCCGAACCCCGGAAACTCGGTGGATCCTAACCTTCTTACTCGAAATATTGCAATCTCGGAACGCACTACCGAAATGCCTAACACTCCTACCGATTCTCGCGTGAGTTGTATCGAAGAAAAACCCGGACTCATACGATCATGGCTAGATGCTCATTCTTCGAGATCTTATCATTGGAGATCCATCGAGAACGATAAGAACAAGATCTACATTTAATCAAGGCGAAAGCTTACTATTTTCCCCGTTTCTTATCTACGTAAGAACCTCGGTCGATAGAGGACGCACTTAATGATGCTTGACCGGATCATCACCATGCAAGAAGAGCTGAACCGGTTCGTTCGAAACGAAGTTTGGGAGCTTGTAGACGCACCTAGACATCAGCATGTCATTGGTACCAAGTGGGTCTTCAAAAATAAGCGAGATGAAAACAACGTCGCTATCGGAAATAAAGCACGACTAGTTGCAAAGGGATACGATCGGGCGTAAGGAATTGACTTTGATGAAACATTCGCTCCGGGCCGCTAGATTGGAAGCCATTCGTCTATTCCTAGCTTATGCAACACATCAAGGCTTCAAAGTCTATCGAGATGGATGTAAAGTCGGCTTTTACGAATGCGTGCGAAGGAAGAAGTCTACGTGGAACAACCGCCCGGCTTTCGCGAGGGACATCAGTGTGTACAGACTTAGGAAAGCTCAGTATGGGTTAAAACAAGCACCCGTGGCTTGGTATGATACCCTATCGACTTTCTACTTCGAAAGGTTTTCGAAGGGGACAGAGATCGCACCCTATTCAACATAAAGTCGGGAGATGACATCCTACTCGGTGCAAATCTACGTGGACGACATCATTTTCGGCCGCGGAAACGAGATCATATGTCGCCAGCTCGAGAAGACGATGAAAGAGAAATTCGAGATGTCCATGATGGGAGAGATGAATTATTTCCTTGGATTTCAAGTGAAGCAATCACCCGAAGGAATCTTCATCAATCAAGCCAAATACACTCGAGACCTTCTCAAAAGATTCGGTCGCGACTCCAAGAAGCCGGTACCAAAATCCCCATGAATATGAATTTTAAAATCGATCTAGACAAAGAGGGAGCTCCTATTAACTCTACCGATTATAGAGCCATTATTGGTTCTTTATTATATTTAACGACTAGCCGCCCGACATAACTTATGCTTGTAGGTGTATGCGCAAGATTTCAAGCGGATCCCAAGCGAAGTCATCTCGACTCGGCCTAAAAAGATTCTCGCGCTATCCGAGAGGAACACCGATGTCTGGGTTATGGTATCCTGCCGATGATAATCTAATACCGACGAGTTATTCGATGTTGATTATGCAGGATGCGGGATAGATCGTAAGTCAACTTCCGAACGTGTCGGTTCCTGGCAAAGCAAGCCGATATCTTGGTTCTCAAAGAAACAAGCACTCGCAGTAACGTCCACTACCGGGCGAGTCGAGTACATGGCCGCCGGAAGTTGTTGTGCCCGGATCCTTTGGCTTCGACAACAACCGAGAGATTATGGTATCATTCGTAATGAAGTGCCCATCTACCGTGACTCCACAAGTGCTATTGCCATAACTCAGAACCCAGTTCTGCATACGAGATGCAAGCACGTGGATATCCGACATCACTTCATCAGAGACCATATCGAGAAGAAGGATATCAGAATGGAGAAGATCCATACTGACAAACAAAGGGCAGACATACTGACCAAACCACTAGCTGAGAACAGATTCAGAGAATTATCAGTTGAGCTAGGTCTACTGGATCCTACTGAAATGCATCAGTAGAAGATAACTACTGATAGCAGTCCGTGGAGACAATTGGAAATATTTGGTATCAGTAGATGGAACCAGTACGACAAGTCAGTAGACTCCGTGCAGTGATTCAGTGGGAAGAATTATACTGCATACGCTAGGGGGGAACGTGCTTATCAGTACACCAATCATCCTCCTGCGATATAACGGTAACCAGCTGATCGAAAGTTCAGCTGAAGAGGTTTGCGCACTATCATATACTTAATTTCTTTCATAAGCATGTCTGCATTTATTATATCAGCCGCACGCAGTCAGTAGTTAATGTGCATTTATTTCCCGCCATTAATTAGTTTTAGGAAAGGTCAGTAGGAAACCTTTTCATTCGCATAAACTGAGTAATTAATGCCGTACCGTCGCGCATTTAATGCATGTCTTCTCACTTACCTTTATTACGTAAGTCTATGTTAGAGGCGGCTTTTGTAATCATTCCTTTTATAACATTCAAATCTCAGCCGCCCATAAGATTTGAAAGATTAAAATTGGATCGTAGGATCAAAACTTATAATCAGACGATATATACAAAATCTTTCATCTTCTATCCCTTCCTCACTTCTCGCCTTTTTCAACTTAAGAGCTATTTTCAAGCGTTCAGTTTCTTTCTCAAAAATCATCCTAACTGTCTCGCTTTTGCATCTCTCAAAGCTCTTTAGTACTCGGTAATGTATTGAAACCTGCTGAATACTTACTAACATACTCTATTTTCAAGTGCTAACAAGTTATTTTGCAGATTTCAATGGCGACATCTCAAGTTCCTGAGAATATAGAGGAGATAATGGCATCCAGGATTCAGTTTGAACCAACTATGGCCTTCCGACAAGTTGATATCGCCTTCTTGGAACCCGTGTTCGATTCTCTGGAGCGTTCTGGTCTTCAGGAGCTGGTGTCGAAGCACCCGAGATCTTATCTACCAAGGCAAGTGGTAGAAGTTTATTACAACTGGAGGTCTCTCGCGTCTGGAGGCGAGGAATCTTCCTTCGTCTATTTAAAGGAAGAAGATCAGAACTGTTGGGATACTACTCAAAGAGTCTTCAACGTCAGGGACATTCTGGTGCTTGTCGTTTGATCTTCCAGACTACGGTATTTCTCCTATCGGTTACAAGGAGAAGGAGATAAACGCATATGTTCGTAAGTTCTGCGGACGCTCTGACATATCATTCAAGTCAGCTCTGCAAAAGAATCTTCTGCTTCCCCACTACAGAGGACTAGCCTATATAGTCACTCATATCCTGACGAGCTCAGCTGGATCATATGATCAATTATCCAAGCCAAGGATTCAGCTGATGATGGCGATAGATGATGGAGTTGAAGTGAACTGGGCTGACTACTATGTCTCGGAGATGAAGGCCCAAGCCCAGAAGTTCACTACCCTACCCACTGGAGAGAGGAAGTTAGCCGGTGTAGGGAAGTTACTCTATGGGACTAAGATGTCGGTCCTCATAAAAACTCTGTTCAGAGGCACTCGTCGTTTGCTGATTCCAAGTTCTTCGATGTAAAAGCCGATTAAGTTCAAGACTAAAGCGACGATCGAGAAGTCTATCGGTAAGGGGCCACCCGAGCCGAAGAGAGCAGCATCCGCTCTGCCCCCACATACCGAAGTGCCTAAGAAGAGGCGACTGACCAAGACCAGACCAGCTGAGGTCTCTGCTGCTCAGCCCCTCTCGGTTATTGAACCCACCCCTCCTCCTACTCAAGAAGAGCAGTTTTTAGATTCTGATACTGGCATTGAGGGTGCGACCCTCAAAGATAAAGTCCAGGTAATTAGCTCTGAGGAGACACAGTCGGACGTCAGGGAACCGACTGAGGAGACTGCGACTGAGTGGACAGCTATTCACACCACTCGTCTCCGTGCCACATCTGAAGTACACGATCATATTCCCGAGATCGGCCCGGGCACTCGAGACTTAGTCGACATAGCCATCGTGGCTAGGGTTCAAATGCTTCTAAGGTTTCGAGTTGGGATATTCTAGAAGACATAATCAAAACCCACTCAGCTCATCCACTTGCTCGATGAGGAGCGAAGCTACAAGAAGTAATAGGGTACGGAGAACCGGTGACTTAGCTACTCTTGAAGATCTCAGAGCCGCAATGCTTTACCTTCTAAGCTTGCGAGAGTCAGTTCCTGGTAACACTCCTCCGCCCCCATCTCCTCCTGGCGGATAAGAAAGACGATGATAAAGATGATGATAACATCAAAAGGAAGGATCGGACACCCAAGGATACGTAGCCGGGAGGCTCTGCGAGGGTTCAACTCCCCGTGAGAAGAGCAAATCACCACTTCCCGATACATCGGGTGATGCTCAAGGTGCTCCCTAAGTACGGTAGGGAGCAGCTCCTCACGTTTTCTGAGCAGAGGCTCGGAACCAGCTCGTACCAGATACAACCTATCGTTTCCGTATCCTCGAAGTCCGTAAATAAAGCCATTCGACGCCAAGGAGAGAAAAACCGACTTTTGGCTACGGACGTCCATCTGAAGTGGACAAAGTATACTAAAGCTCAGACACAGAGCTTAGACAGAATAGCTGCTAGCATCTCAAAGACTCCAGTACCTACTCCTCAACCTAACCTTCAGGAGATTATTGAGGCAGCCTTAGCAGCTCAGAAAGTCGATCTAGAAGCTCAGAGTCAGCAGTTGCTCCGAATCGCCAGAAGATATTTTCGGAGCAAAGTGACTCAAGCTCTTGCAACCGTTAAGCTCGAAATCGATGAAAGGAATAAGATTGCCACCTCTAGCCTTCAAAAATCTATTACCCAACAGGCAGAGGCTCTGAAACTTATTCAGAAAGAAATGACAGAATCGCAGGATCAGGCTCTGCTGAAACTCCGTCTGGAGTCAGTTGCACAGCTTAAAACATCAAGAGCTGATCAGGAAAAAGACTGGGAATTATATTGCGATCTCGTCAAGGACTTCGAATCCACATCAACTCAGATTAAGGATTCAGTCCACACTGTGGAAAGAGACATTCAAGCCATCCGCACCCAACTCTCTAAGGCAGATGATGCCAAAAAGGGGGAAGATATTATGAAGGATGAACCTGATACGGATATGGCTGATGTCCAAATAGTAGAGGGTGGTCAGGAGGAAGGACCCTCTAATGCTCAGACTCAGGGGGAAGGTATTCAGGCAGAAACAACCCTCGCTGCTAATGGCTCAAGATACTTCAGGGGTTCTGCTACTTGAATTTCCTCTAGAACCTACCCCCATCTCATCTTCTGCTGCCCACATAGAAGATGTTGCTCATTTCATTGAACAAGAGTCTGAAGGAGAACAGGCTCCTCCGCAGAGGCCGGGGAAGGAGACTGCTACTGCTATTACTCCTCCTTCCTCCCCGGTCCGAAAATTCAAATCTAAAGCGGAACAAGAAGCCTTTGACCTCCGCGTAGCCCAACAACTACAAGACAAGCTGGATCATGAGCGACAGTTGGAAGAAGCTCAACTTGCTAAAAAGCCTAAGGGCAAAGTTGTTAAGGGCAGAGGTAAGAAGAAGCAAGAGTCTGTGGGCGAAGAAAAGAAAAGGGCTCAGGAGGAGTTCACAGAAACTCTTTCTACTACAGGTCAAGCTACTGCTCAGAGTCACTATCAGACTCATCTTACACCTGAGCAAGAAGCTGAAGATATAGCCACGTGGGAGCCACGCTGCAAGGCCTGAATTTCAGGAAAGGAGACTGTAGGGCAGCGGCTCTTCGAGAAAAGAAGAGAATGGCTGATATGGCTAAGATGATGAGCCTATCTCAAAAACCAGCAGCTGATCCCAGAAAACAAATCCCACGAGGATCAAGGAAAAGAGCGCCTCATGTCAAAAAGGACCCTGTGCTTCACGTTGATAAATGGGTTCCTGCTCTGGTAAATGATCAATGGGAAGAGCTCAAAGAGGAATTTATCAAAGGCTACTACGTATGGAAATTCTATCCAAGTGAGCAGACTATCGAACAAGCCTTTGACGAGTTTTTGTTCAATTATAACTCTGAGTTGAGGGAACAACTTCTGGAGATTATGAAGAGAGAGAACATTCCTTTCGTAGCTCCGGCTTTCGGGCGCATCCCACCTCCTAGAAGCTGCGCGGAATTCGTGTACAAAGGAAATAGAGGATGAGGTCAGAACTGCAGCTTATCGCTTCGACCTAAGTGTCGACTTAGCTGAAGACGATGAGGATGTCCAGACACTGAGGAAGAGAATCTACCTATACTATGGTCTGCAACCCCCTGTCGACAGATCTGCTGATTTCAAGAAGCGCACTCAAGGCTTCAGGCGTCAGTAGTGTTTCCTCTTCTCTACTCTTGTGTAATAGTGATAGGAACCTGTAATTTCTTGATCATATATGCTATCGTTCCTATTGCTTGATAGACAATTACTCATTGTCTTACAGCATTTTTGCCTTGTTTTTTTTCACAACTGATCACAAAGTGATCTGACACACACTCACAATCAGTTTCTCTGATTTTGCCTATCTCTCACCTGCTGATTTTTTTTTTTAGTCATCATATCAGTTTGTTTTCCTCAGATGGATCAAAAAGGGAAATTATTGTCAGTAGGTTAGCATATCTTATAAGATGTTTAGAGTTTAGAAGTAGAAGTTTTGGCATCATCAATTAGGGGGAAATTGTTGGATATGAGTCAGTAGATGATACTCAGCTGTTCGTGGTTAAAAGAAAATTGGGGGAAATCATAGTAGTACTACGGAATTGAAGATCCCAAAACCGAGCTGATATCAGTAGTTCTATGTGTCGTTAGGATTAGCTGATGTATAGGTTAGACTTCTTGTAATCGTTTTTATATTCTTGTCTAAGTCCTGTACGGGGTAATTGTTGAACTGATCTTCTGTCGAAGATACTTTTCGAACCCCATGTCATCGGTGTAATCGCTTGCGTTCTTGATCATCAGCGAATAGACCTCGGTAGAAGCCAATCCAAGAACCGATAAGTCATCGGCATAAGAAATCATGCAAGCCCGATTACCTTCGCAATCGCCACGGTACATACTCGAAGTTACATTCCTTGTCGGCCGACTCGGTCGAAGAAGACAGAGACTTTGCGCCATCAGTATCCGACGTAAAGCGACCCGACTACTTAAGTCTTTTCGAAAGTTCAGCGAGAAGATCATACGAGGTTGTTTGAACGGTCAACTCGACATTCTCACCAACCACAAACCTCGACCAATGAGAAGCCGACAATGCCTTACCTCGCTCCAAACAAGAAAGTTTGCTCTCATGTATGCAGTAATTAACGCGCCTGCTGCAACAAGTTCGAATTAATGGCCGTTTTCTTTGGAAGCTTGTGACACGTGGCATCGTCGTCTCCAACGGACATATGACATAGCTCACAACTATAAATAGAGAAGATTTCGAAGCTCCACGAGAGCGAAGCACGAAATTAAAAAGGGAAATTGCTCAAGCTCTCAAACACTCTAGCAACTCAATCAGAATATCCAGCGAAGAATCTGCATTTACTAGAATATTTTTGTGGTTCTTATCTCTAGAGTCTTTAGATCCCTTTCTTCTCTACCTAAGCTCATTGTCAGATTTATAGCTTAGATTCGAAGGAGTTCATTTTTTTGTGAACTATTCTTATTGTAAGAACTCCTTCATTAGTTGGAGAACTATTTTCGCCCCCCTTTCGAACTTAGGTTTGAATTGTAAAGTCGCTAAGGACTATAACTTAGAAGGATCTGTCCTGTGCACAGTTTCCTTGCTGAGACTTGCTCAGACTAATAACAAGTTATCCTGCTCTGTTCAGGACCGTGGACGTAGGATCTTGCGTATCCGAACCACGTTAAACTGCTTGTGTTCTTTACTGTTTTATTGCATACAAACCTTTGAAAATCATAAGTTTGCATAAAACGTATTTCTAAAATCGCTCAGCCAAAAGAATTTAATCTGCGAAAACACGCTTTCAAAAAGAGACAAACTCCATGCCCCACACTTATCCGCACACTTATAGTCTCCGACTGAGTTTCGAAGTACTGACAAAAGTCAGTAGGAGAGCTCGAGGGCCGACTCACTCGTCCCGTGATCGAAGGTATATTTGGCATTGTTCATCAGTTGCAACCAACAGCTTCAGCTGACCTTCACCGAGAAAAAGAAACGGTACTCAGGTGTATTCACCCCCCCCCCCTCTACACCTGATATTTGTCTCCGGACCAACAGTGGTTCATACTCCCAAAAGGGACATTGTTCTGCAAAGTAGAAAACATCGCAGTAAAGTTGAATGCCGAGTTAGTGGCATTAGCACGATTAAGTGCGATCCTTGCATCGATGGCGGCGAACATGGCAGCAAGGGTTGGATTAACAAAAGTCGGGGTCTCAATCGGGACAGACACCGGCGGGACCACATTACCGGAGGTGGCGACAACGTCGGAGGTAGATGAGATGGCGGCAGCGGTGGCATTGTTGTTGGAGGTGGCAGCGTCGGATAGAGCAGTAGATGAGGAAGAATTTTTTTTTAGTTACTCGAAACAGCTTAGGTACAAATATTTCGTCTTGCGATTGTTGGATACAAAGCTGCTATTACAAAGTAAACCAGTAAGTCGGAAAAAGAAACAAACAAAATGTCTAAATGAAAACTTCGTCGAGTCGAGGAAGATCTCTATCCGCGAGACAAAATACGCCCTGGTAGTGCTCTCGGTTTTTGGCGTATCGTCCCCAAAGATAAAACGACGACGTCTCAAGGATTGCAGCACCGCAAGATCTTCGAGCTCCGGCGAACTAGACGAAAGGCGAGGACTTGAGCTAGATGAACTAACTAATATGAAGTGTATGAAGATGCTTGTGTTGGTGTGTTTCAAATGAAATCTACATGCTCCTATTTATAGGTGTATATCCACTCATGAAAGGTCCATGAATTGATGAAAGCAATCAAGACACCATCGGTTACAAATATGGGTGTGCGCGGGCGGGTTCGGGCGGGTTTAGACGTAAAAAATGGCCCACCTATATAGACGGTTTAGGAGAATTACAAACCGTGGCTGTTTAGTTTTTTTCCAAACCGTAGCGGGTCGGGTAAGCGGGTAGGCGGGCGGTTGTGGGCGGTTTGGCGGATTGTTACTTTCTCTAAATCATATCGATAAAATTAATCATTCCATATCAATAAGAAGTGTCCAATGCGGAAAATGAAATAATAATAAAGAATAAATATGATATCACTTTAGCAAATTTTGATGAACATAATTAAAATCCTACAACTTGAAAATTAAAGTCCTTCAAGTAATCTGAAAATTGTGTTCTGCAACCAATCGAATATAGAAAGAAAAGAAACTTCGAAAAAGAATAGGAAATGGACTTAAATTGAAGGTCATGAATGAATTTTAAAAAGTTAGAACTTAAAATGGAAGAGGAAGAAGGATAACAAGGATGAACCAATTTCTCTCAATTTTAAAAAACACATACACTAGACAATATTTTTATTATTTATGTATTTAAATATTATATTTTAGCCTAAAAAATTAAGATAAATAGGAGGCGGGCGGGTCGGGTGACCTCAACTCGTAGCCGCCACCCACCCGCCAAATGGCGGTTTATTTAAATTTCAAACCGCGGTTCATTTTAAAAAATCTCAACCGGCGGGTACGGGTTGGAACAGGCGGTTTAAGCGGGCGGGTGGCGGTTTGCGGTTTTTTTGCACACCCCTAGTTACAAATGTACTTCAAGTGGGATACAACAAGAATTTGAAACACTTCAAATTCTTGTCCACGTAGCATACATATATATATATATATATATATATTATCTATATCAAAATATAATATAAATTAAGTCCAAATTCGTTCAAGCCAATTAAGTTGGCCCGACGAACAAATCCCAACGATTAACACTTTAACTCACACTTCTCGTGCACCAATTTCGCGCACCTATTTCTCACTCATCGAAAATCGGAATCGAGAAATTAAGCACACTATAATTATCTACTCGAAACGTAGATCGACGTCATATATCTCAATTCATAAATCGGATATGTATCGAGGCACGAAAATGCGATTAAACGGGCTGAGTATACATATATACTATTACCGTTTTTCCAAACCTATTACTGATTTTTCCAAACCTATTACATGTTTTTCCAAACCTATTACCGATGGCTCGAGAAGATGATTAAACAAACCTCTTCCCGATTTTTCCAAACCTATTACAGGTTTTTCCAAACCTATTACCGATTTTCCAACATATATTATCTCTTTTTGTTACGGCTTCTTTAATATCTTGAAGAAACTTAGCTAAATCATCCAAGCGTTGATGAGGATCTGAGACTAACTTCTAATTTGGTGTTCAAAAAATTTCATATCTCAATTATGACTCAATTAAAACTATGTTGTTTTGATAGAAATCAAATTAATCATTTTATCATTTAACCTTTCTTTTATACAAAACTACGTTGTTTATCGTGCACCAAACGAGTATAGGGAAAAATAAAATACATGTTCCGCAACCAATCGAAGTCGAGCAAATTAATCTACAAACCCTCATCCGATGAGATGGTTAGAGTTCGGTTTTTATCAGATTGAACGGTTGGGCCCAATAACATAGGCCCCAAAAATGTAACGTTTGGTTTTGTCAGACTGTAGTAATAAATTAGACGGAGACCAATACCAAATTGTAATAAATTGGACGGAGACCATTATCAAACTAAGATTCTTTGTTTTATTCAAAGGATTTAGGACGAAACATAGTAAGTTAATAGATTCAACTGTTTGAGCTTGTTCACTGTTTGGTATTTAATTTGTTTACACGTGTACGTATTGGTCTTTTTCATAGTTTGAAAAAAAAGTACCTCTAAAATTTAAGATGGGTGATCTTGTTTTTCTCGCACTTGGAGTGGAAATTGTTGTTCGAATTTTTGGTCTTGGTTTTGATGAATCGCGACAGATACTCCATACATAAAATGAACAAAGACGAGGACATCGGATCCCCTTGCCTTTGTCCGCGTCGGCCCTCAAAATATCCATTTACACTCCCATTGACCACAATCGAATAAGGCGGGGTAGTAACACAAGTCATGATCCATCTGATGAAGATAGGATGTAAATTGAGCTCCTCCAGGACTTGTTCAAGAAAACTCCCCGAAACTATATCATAGGCCTTTCGAAGATCAATTTTAACTGTACATCGCGGTGCCAATTTTTTCCTTTCATAACTCCTCATAAGCTCTTGGGAAAGAAAAATGTTATCCAAAATGCTTCGCCCCTCTATGAAAGCAGATTGTGCCGGATCAATGATGGTTGGGAGAACATCCGTTAACCGATTTGATATTATCTTTGTGGTGATTTTATAGACCACACTGCAACAAGCAATTGGTCTATAGTCACTAACAGTCGGGTTTGACTTGGTCTTCGGGATTAGAGATATGAATGTCGCATTAAATCTTTTGATAAGTCTCCCATGAATTATTCGATTTCATATATTGTTATGGTTGTTGCCCCAGAAGTGACACAATATATGAATATTCCAGAAGAATATCACATGTCCTTGAAGAACATGTCTAGTGACTTGATTTCTTTTCAAGAAATGATATGAGATCCCGTAGATCCCATAATCTATAAAAGAAAGTATGTTATATTTATATTCTTGAAGAATATTATATGCTCTTGAAGAGCAATTCCAAAACATATTTTTAACTTAAATTGTTGCTCCAGAAGTAGCACAATCAATATTCTCGAAGAATGTTACATGCTCTTGAAGAGCATTTATTTTACGTTTTTATTTATTTGTTTGTTTGTTATTTATTTATTTAATGTTGAATCTAGATTGTTGCTCCTGAAGTAGCAAAATCCATATTCCTGAAGAATATCAATTGCTCTTAAAGAGCATTCAAATTTATTGAAACAACTCAAATGTTGCTCCAGAAGTAGCATAAGTTAATATTCATGAAGAATATTACAGACTCTTAAAGAGTTATTAAAATTATCTATGTATTTACTATATACCTCAGTTTTTTTTGTTGCATATTGTATAATATTTATATCTATATATACATATAATCTCAATTTTTTTGCTCCTGAAGTGGCACACAATTAATATTCCTGAAGAATATTACATGTTTTCGATGAGCAATTCATATATTTTGTCTTATTGATGGCGAATCTTGGTTCTTGAATTGTTATTATTGTTGCTCCTGAAGTAGCACAATTGATGTTCTCAAATAATACTATATGTTCTTGAAGAACAACTGAGTTTATAAAATTTTGACTTTTCGCCTGAAGTAGTTTAATATAGACTAAAATTGAAGCTCTTGAAGTAGCACAATTTGTATTCTTGAAGAATACTACATGTTCTTGAAAAACAATTCTAACCTCTTGATTTTGGCAAATGTTATATGTTCCTCTAATTGTTGATCTTTAAGTAGCACAATTAACTCTACAAGTTCTTGAAACAATTAAAACTTATCATTTTGGAATCATATATCACAACCATACTTTAATTGGATTCATTCTGAACTTTCACAATTAATATTTTTGAAGAATATTAGTTATAATTGAAAGTATTATCTAATTACATGGAGTGGTAGCAAGAGCTCCTCTATGCTTGACTAGGGGTGTTCGGTACGGTATACCGTGACATTTTTCCCATACCGCTTACCGTACCGAAAATGTTCGGTATGGGAAAATGCATACCGTTACCGTACCGATAACTTCGGTATACCGTAGTTCGGTATGAGCAATCTCCATACTGTTGCCATACCGCTATTTCGGTATACCATACCGTACTTCGGTATACCGAAGCAAATGATATACCAAAACTTTCGATATACCGATATACCATACTTCAGTATACCGAAATTTTCGGTATACCGAAGCAAATAATTATTACGATTTTAATTTTACTTCATTTAATAGCTTTATTTAATATTTAATACAAAGGAAAAATTCTATTCTTCTTCATTTAATATTTAGAAACTAATTAAATGAATATATATTGAGAAAATGTAGAAAGAAATTAAGAATATAATTTTGCCCAAAATAGAATATTTGATTTACATTTGTCTTTGATGTTTCTTTTCTTGATGGAATATATAAATTGTAAAGTAATTTTCACAATAATCGATATAGAGTAACACTTAATAATATAACTAAATAAATAATGCGAATTTTGCTAAATAAAGTTATGTCATTTAACTGGTATGTACGGACTACGATTAATTTATTAGGCAAACATTAATCTATAAATGTATAATATAACATTAAGATTGGTATAATGGACAAACATTAATCTATAAATGTATAATATAACATTAAGATTTGTATAATGGATAGTTCGATATACATCGATATAGTTCGGTACAAATTGGTATAGTTCGGTATGAATCAGTATAGTTCGTTTCGAATCGATATAGTTCGGTATGTCGGTATGTTCAGTATACCGTTGCATACCGGTATACCACGGTATACCGGATATAGTTCGGTATATCGGTACACAGTATGTACCGAGGTTTTGGTATGAATCGGTATGTTCGGTATACCGTTGCATACCGATGCAACGGTATACCGCGGTATGAGAAATCTCATATCGTTGCCGTACCGAAAAACTTCGGTACGGTATCATACCGTACCGAAAATCAAGGTATACCAAATTTTCGGTATTTTCGGTAATTTTTCGGTACGGTATGTGCGGTATACCAATTTTTCGGTATACCTTAACACCCCTATGCTTGACAACTGCATTTCCAACATCTTATTGTGAATTAATTTCTTTTCAAGAATAGATGTGAGATCCGGCAGATCTCAAAATTCACAATTAATTGATTTCACATATCGTGAATAAAACTAAGTTGTTGCTCCGAAGTAGCACAATTACATTCCCCGAAGAATGACCATATTATGATATTAACATTACTATCAAATATTTGTGGAAATACATCAACTTTTGCTCCTAAAGTAGCATTCATTTTATGTTCCAGAAGAATATTAAATGCTCTTAAATAGCAACTCGTACTTTTAATAATATATGTTATTCCTGAATGAAAAAAATAATTTATGTCTTGCTGATAATGCACTCTTGATATCGATGCCAATAAGAGGCACGAGAGAGATAATAATAGAATGAAACGAAGCATCTCAGCAAGATTGCGTAAAAATATTAATTGTTTGTCCTCTCTAAAGCTCGATATGAGTCGTTGCATTCTAAATTGCGAGATTTTAAAATCTAGTGCATCGAAATTATTGAAGGCTCCAGAAGAGCATGTGTCATTCTATCAAACGATACGAAATCAACTATTGAGTTTGCCCTTTACTCTAGTAAGTCTAGAAGGAACTTACTAAGTTTTAAGGATATCCGCTGCAATGGATACCATATTGAAATAATATACAAATGTAGTGATTGTTTTGTATTTAGCTAGAAGCTAACAAAAGAAAAGTTATCATACTACTACCTTGAATGTATTACAAATTCATAAAAACAAGTGAGACAAAACATGTCATGAACCGGAAGTTCAAAAGAGTTTTATGCTTTGACATGATAAGTTTGGACATCTGCAAGCAACTATGATGCGCAACATAATTGAAAATTCATATGGGCGCTGCAGAGAGATCCTGAAGAATCTCTTAATTTCCATGAATGCTCGATTTCTATAAGAAATGTAGCACTTGGTAAACATATAATTTCAAAAATAAAGAGCGTAATTCCATCAAGAAGATTTGTCTTGATAAAGCGAGTGACTTTATGAAACTCCAAGTTCCTCATGAAGAGGATTTAATATTATTTGGCTTTGAGACTGAGATTAAACAATTAGTTGCTCATGACCATACTAAAAATAGTTTTTGTTCGTACGAATATAGTCTCACAAGAAGATTGTTATTATGATGAAATATTGTTCCCAATATTAGGTGAAACATATGTCACATTTGGATTCATGAAGTAATCAATGTGAAATCTACATCCAACAAAAATCACAACAAAATAGCCACATTTGGATTCCCGAAGTAATCAATGTGAACAAGTCAAAAGGTTCACTTGCAAAAGATTGCAAACCAACTTCTTGAAGCTTTTAAGTTTTGTATATATAAGAAGTGACAATGTCATACATTTGTTGCAAATACCCCCGCAAGAATAAATGTCTCTGAAGGACAAGTACAAATGGTAGCAAATGAATATAAAGTTCGTCAAAAAATATGGTCGACCAATTGGTTCTAAAAGAAATTTTGTGTCTAAGAAAAGGGGCACAACATATGAACCAAAAAATGACAATAATGATTAATCAATCAAATAAAAGTTCCTGAAGAACTGTCAGCGTCTAATTAATGAAATCTCAATATATTGGAGAGATCAAGTATCGTCGTGGAAGCTTGACGATATATTCGCCTTTAATATGACTCTTGAAATGAAAAAAGAGGATCCTCAACGACGATCTATAAGAGATTGTTAAGATTGAAATAATTGGTCAAAGAGGAACGAAGTCAAAGAAGGTGAATTAATATTCCCTAGAAAGCCGGAGATATTTGGACCTGTAGTTCCAAAATCTGAAAAGTATATCCCCGAATGATACAAATGTGTCTTTGTTGCAAAGAGAAATGAAAAATTACGAGATATAGGGCAATACTCTTAACACAATGTTTCTCTCAAAGACCGGGAATTAATTATGTACTCTCCCATAATAGACGTCATTGTATTTAGAATTTGATTAATCTACTGATGTCACAAAAGGCTTGCTATGTGTCTTATGGATGTAGTAAATATCTATCAATATGATTCACTAGATAGTGACATATATATGAAGATCCCTAAAGGATTTAACTTGCTCAAAGCATGTAAGTCAAAAAGATGTTGTCAATTATATAGACTGGAAAAGTCATTGTAAGGGCTGAAATAGTACATCCGTATATGATATAATCATAACGACGAGAATTCCTTGACAAAAGGGTACATATATGATGACTTGAGTTTGATTGAAACTCTTGAAGAACCTAATACTTACATATATACTTCGTCAAAATGACTTACATAAAACAAGTAATTATGAATTATTTTATTCATTGATAATCCAACTCAAATCATCGTCGGCATTAGAGGGAGATATGAAATATAAAGATTGAATGCCGCAAATATCTTGTTGGATTAATTATTTAGATTCACGCACTATGAACCAGAAGTTCATCAAGTTATTTAGTGCAAAAAGAGTGACTAAAATCTCATATACATGTTGTATATGCACCATGAACGAACTGAAGTTCCTCATAGAAAATATAAATCAATTGATTTTCATTAGCGCCAGAAGCGTGAGATATTTATTGGTGCTAAGAGATAAGAAGTCCACAGAATACAAAATTAGAACACATCACTCCAAATTCCTCCTGAAGAGGAAATGTGAATCATTATGTACAAAAGTACTTGATGAAATCAACTCATGCCTAAAGACGGAGTTCGAATCAAAATACTTGGGTTGAACTAATAATTGTCTCGACCTGTAGATCGAGCATCTCCCGATTGAGTTACACTAGTCAACCTACCTAAAAGGTCTTTAAAGAGATTTCACTGTATTACATCCACATGCCTATCTAATGGTTGATTTAATCACTTGAAATGGATGGAGATTCATTTAGACCTACAGAAGATAACAAAGATATTTTAGGACCAGAAGTTCCTTACTTATGTTGCAATTTGAGGATTTTAAATGGTATTGACCATCCTTTGTTATCTTCGAGACAAACATGTTATTCTCTATGAAGATAGTTAAACTTGTGTTGCACATATTAGTGTAGACCTTAAAGATAACCTTGAAGATTGTTATCTTGAGGGGGAGTAACAAATTGCAAATAATCTTGAAGATTATACTGACTCCTAAAGGTCAAATGATCCTGAAGGTCAAATGGTTGTACTTTTTTTTCCTTTCTAAGTTTTTTCCCAAAGGGTTTTCTTAGTTAAGGTTTTTAACGAGGCATCCAATGCAACACACGAGTAAATGAGTCATTGATATTGATTCATAAAAGAGACAATGCAACACATGATCTCCAAAATAGTGGCGGCATCAACTTCCAGTAAATTCGCTCAAGTGACAATTGAAGCAGATTCTTTTACAAAGGTATTACCAACATCAACATTTAAGAAATTAGTACACAAGATTGATATGTACCGACTCAAGGATCAATAATGACTATATTGAGGTGGAGCAGCTGTACTATTTTTCCTTCGACCAGTTTTTATCCCAATGGATTTTTCTGGCAAGGTTTTAACCAGGCAGCAATTTCTTTTAGGGATGGTCAATCAATGGGAGTGTTGTAAATATATTTTATGTATATATTTACCATATATTGTGATGACCATATAAACCCTAAAAGTTCATGAGCTCATCTTGTACTCTATAAATAGAGGTCTCCACTATCATAATACACATCTATTTCTCATTGTCCTAATTATTCTCTTATTCTATTTAGTTTATAACAGTTGCATTAATTCAATTAAGCTATAATCTAAAAAAACAATTCAGAAAATTAAATGATTTGTATAAGTGAGCATTCTTGAAAGTTAGCCCAATCCAAAATAAAGCCCATTAGTCTTCCTCTTCGCCTTTTTTCCGAGTCTTTTTATTGTTTTAAGTTTTTTATATAGTTGGGTCGCCCGATTGGGCACATCCCTTTTACCCGGACCAACCAGGATTGTATACGGTATCTGAATCTGGAAATATCCTTATCAAAATCTTGAAACCCTAACTTCAACAATTCTCCAATTTGTATTGCTTTAGAATTCTCAAAATTAAATATGTTGTCAACGATTTATTAATCAACTAAGAACTCTAATTTTCAAAAAGAATTCGAGATACTGGAAACAATGAGCAAACAATTGAGATTATAGCGCAGGGTATTGGCATCAACAATTTATCTCCTGATGTGTTGCCTGCTCTGGTTTCCGATGTAGGGTACCGCATTCGAGAAATCATGCAGGTTGCTATTCCAATTTCATTGAATTTTGCTTTTTTCTGCAGCATATGGGCTTCCAATTTTTTATGTTGCAGTTTTTTTCTATTTTGGTTTGATGCAGGAAGCTATTAAGTGCATGCGTCATTCGAGGAGAACAACTTTAATGACGGATGACGTTGATAGTGCGTTTGGCTTAAGAAATGTTGAGGTGCTTTGATTTATAATCTTCATTTTATTTTTACGGTCATGATATGATCTTGGTTTACTTTTTGGTGAAATTGTGTTCTCGTGTTATGTATTTTGTTGATTGTTATTCTTTAGGCAGTTTTTGTTCATATTTGTGATTGTTGGCTGTGGGTTTTGATCATTTAGCCATTATATGGATTTGCTTCTGGAGATCCATTGCGATTCAAAAGAGCTGCCGGGCACAGAGATTTGTTCTATATAGAAGAAAAGGATGTGGAATTCAAGGAAGTATGACAACTTTACTACATGCTGAGAAAATTCACCCAACTGTTGTAACATTAGCATTCACATTTGTTTGTCTTGTGTAATATAGGTGATTGCAGCTCCTCTAGCCAAGGCTCCGTTGGACACTGCAGTTGTTTCGCACTGATTAGCAATTGAGGGGGTTCGACCCGCTATTCCGGAAAATCCTCCTCCTGAAGCTCTTCAGATTACACATTTATCTAAGTCTAACTGTTGTATGCTTATTTATTGAATATGTAGAGCAGCTGCTCACTTCCTGTGTGATAAGCTTGTATATTGTTTTTTTAATCCAAGTTCTATTTCCTGACATGATGAGTCGTCTTACATATCAGTGCTTTCACTCCCTGCGGATAGCAGAAAGACTGAAGTCAACGAGGATGGAATACTGGTTGATATTAAATTACCTATAAAGCACGTGCTTTCACCGGAACTGCAGGTGCTGCTCATGGTTTTTGCTTTTTTATGTGCCCATGGAGAAGAAATTACATCTCATGTTCTTCTTTGCTTGTGGTGCAGCTTTACTTTGCGAAAATTACTGAGTTGACCGTGAGCAGATCTGAGTCCCCTCTGTTTAAAGCGGTACTAACGAGCTTGTCAACTGACTCGGGAATTCATCCCTTGGTTCCTTATTTTACTTTTTTGTGGCTGATGAGGTAAAACGTGAATACATGGTTTCGCTCTAGACTAAGTACTGGATAAAAATTATTAGCTATTAACAATAAAAATGGCAGGTTTCTCGGAGTTTAAGTAATTTTTCTCTCCTTTTCGCGTTGATGCGTCTTGTCTCGAGCCTTCTTCGAAATCCTCATATACACATTGAGCCATATGTAAGCCATTCCCTTTTCAGTTCTCTTCCCTGGTTTATATTTTCTTATTTTATCATTTAAAAAGTTTTTTCCTACTATCATAGTTTTCCTCTATTACTAGCATACTTTAATCTTATTAATTTAGTCATCAGATTCTTTTTCACTTGAGCGTTGGTGGAGAGTAGTTTCTTTGCTCCTTACATCTCATTTTAGACATGGGTTTGTTGGTCGTTATTGTAGGTTTTGTGAGTTTGTTTGGGCTCTAAAACTAAATGTTCCAACTCAAAGTCGCATTTTTTAAATGGTATATAAAGCAATGTTCTCTATATTTTTTTGTAGAAAATGTTCAAGAATGTCAATATCTGATATCTGGCTTTAAATGTTTAATTAGTTGCACCAATTGATGCTGTCAGTGATGACATGCCTGATTGCTAAGAGATTAGGAAATAAATTCTCGGACAATCACTGGGACCTGAGAAATTTTACTGCTAGTCTAATTGCTTCGATATGCAAGAGGTGAGCTCTTCATATTTACATTGGACAATATAATGTGTGACGTAACTTCTTCTCTCTCTCTTTGTTTTTTCTGTTAGATCCGGACCTAAAAAAAATCTATTCTTTTGCACTGCAGATTTGGCCATACTTGTCACAATCTCCAGCCACGTGTTACCAGGACATTGCTGCATGCTTTCTTGGATCCGTCAAAGGCTCTCCCTCAATGTTATGGTGCTGTTCAAGGGCTAGCAGCCCTAGGACCTAATGTGGTACCCTTTCCTTTGTGGTAATACCCTCTGTTGACCAAAATCGAAAAAAAAATACAAATATGGCCTGCAACTTAAATAAAACACAAAAGTAGTCATTTTGTCTTTATTAGGCGGGGCCGATGGGAGGGCCGATGGGGGGAGTCCATAGGCCCTCCATCGGCGGAGGGCCGATGGGGGCCGATGGGGGGAATCCATAGGCCCTCCATCGGCGGAGGGCTTATGGGAGGGCCGATGGGGGGAGTTCATAGGCCCTCCATCGGGGAGGGGCCGATGGGGGCCGATGAACTCCCCCTTCGGTATTTCTATTCGAATATTGATATTCGTATTCGAATTTTTAATATTCAAGTTCGAATATAAATATTTGATTCGATTCGATTAGTATTCAAATACGAATACAAAATTATGATATTCGATTCGATATTCGAAAATATTCAATTAAATATAAATATATAATACATTTATATAAAAAATATATTTTATAAAACTTAATATAATAAATTTAATAATTTTGAATATATATATTTAAAACTTAAATATTTGAATTTTTTTTGAATTTGAATTTTTTTTTTGAGGGCCGATGGCCCTCTCGCTTCACCTTTTTTTTTTTTTTTTTTTTTTTTTTTTTCAGTGGCCGATGCCCTCTTAAATTTTTTTTTTTTTTATGTTGAGGGCTGATGGAGATCGGCCCTCCATCGGCCTCTACCCGGTAATTATTCTGATTTTTTTCTTTAGGGCCGATGGACTCCATCGGCCCTCCCATCGGCCCTCCGCCGGATAAAGACAAAATGGCTACTTTTGTGTTTTGTTTTAGTGATTGGCTACATTTGTGTTTTAATGTTTACTATTTGGCTAATAGTGAAAATGCCCCCTTTTCTTTCTTCACCATACTCCTTTTTCTCTCTCTACATATGTGAGTGTATGTACTATTGGTGAATATCTGTCATAATTTACATTTTTATACTCAAAAATGCATGTGGATAACAATATGAGACTTTTTGCACACTCTCGTGCCTTGAACCGAGTTATTCTGTCCACACACCAACACATATAAACTTTGTCCCTTTTCTATCTTAAGATGACCTCTATTAAATATGCTGACCAGGTTCGATTGCTTATTCTTCCTAATCTTGAGTCGTATTTGCGGCTTCTGGAGCTAGAAATGCAACTAGAGAAGCAAAAAAATGAGACGAAGAGTGTTAAGAATGGGATATGTTAATTATTATTGTATTTATTTTTGTGTCCTACGTGGCACTTTATTTTGTTTCTATTTAAGTCCCGTGTGAGGGCATTGGAAGGTAGCCGAAAATTAGTGGAGAAACTGTTTTGGCTCTGGAGAGTCGCCCTACTCTCGAAAGGGGCTCGACTTTGTTGTCGATTTATCTTTTATTTTCGTATCCTTGTATCTTGATTATTTTTCTGAGTTTTTATGGAAATCGTTTCTGGGTAAATTCCGTTGTTACGGTAAGGTATCGTATCAATTGGTATCAGAGCGGTTAGATCCGGAGAAACAAAGGGAAATCCAGATCTTAAAAAAAAAAAAAAAAAAAATCAGATCTGCCCAGATCTGTCCGTCTCCATGAAGAAAAGCCTGGCTGCACCAAGAAGCAGCCGGCCGCCAGCGCAGCCCACACCGCAGCTCGCCGACGGCTTTCTTCTCGCCGACGTTTCTTCCCGGAATATTTCTTCGTCCAAAATGGCGATGGCTTTCTTCTCGCCGACGTTTTCTTTCAAGATCTCCGCCGCCACTCCTCAACGCCGCCGCCGTTGTTTGTTCGGTCCTCTCAAGCCACCGTCTCTGTCGAGTAACCAGTTCGGAGCCAAGTTCTGGGAAGTCGTCTGCATCGAGCATGGCATCGACTCCACCGGCCGCTACAACGGGGACTCTGAGCTGCAGCTCGAGCGCGTGAACATGTACTACAATGAGGCGAGCAGCGGTCGCTTCGTTCCGCGCGCTGTCCTCATGGATCTCGAGCCGGGGACCTTGGACAGCGTTCGCTCCGGTCCGTTTGGCCAGATCTTCCGCCCTGACAATTTCGTCTTCGGGCAGCTGGAAGGTAGAAATTTCTTTTGCTTTTTATGTTTCCAAGGCAGCTGGAAGGGAAGATGATGTAGTGGGCCCCTCGTGTGCTTTTATGTTTCCAAGGTGCTTCAACAACTCTCAGCATTGCGGGAGGCACAAGAAGAAATAGGCATATTTCGATTTTTGTGGCCCTCGAATTTGATTCACCTTGAGGACAAGGTGAAAATTTAGGCGGACGGTATTGTTAAGAATGGGATATGTTAATTATTATTGTATTTATTTTTGTGTCCTACGTGGCACTTTATTTTGTTTCTATTTAAGTCCCGTGTGAGGGCATTAGAAGGTAGCCGAAAATTAGTGGAGAAACTGTTTTGGCTCTGGAGAGTCGCCCTACTCTCGAAAGGGGCTCGACTTTGTTGTCGATTTATCTTTTATTTTCGTATCCTTGTATCTTGATTATTTTCTGAGTTTTTATGGAAATCGTTTCTGGGTAAATTCCGTTGTTACGGTAAGGTATCGTATCAAAGAGGCATGAAGCCTGGCTTGTATATGGGGCCCTAATGGTAAGATATGTAGATCCATTTACCATGACAAAGGATGCAGATCACAAATTGCCTCTGCAATGTGTTCTTGGTACTGTATGTGAAGGTGCTTGATATTGTGGAGATTGTTTCTATAATTCTTATTCTCTTTGCTGCTTACACACGCTGTTTTTGCTGGCACTTCACTTTCTCGTTCTGTTTACCTTTTCTTAAAAGTGTTGTGAAGACCTCTTCCAGAGGATGGCTTCCATTCCTTTTATTACACACTCTAGAATTTCTCCTAATGAATAAGTTTGAAATGTATAAAAAATATGTACTTCTACTTCCAGTTCAACATCTGAAGATAATTTGAGGTTGATGACTTGTTGAACACAAAAGTGGTCAAGGTTAAAATTGCATGACACCTAGAGTGCTCACTGGTTCCCCTAGACCTAGATGTCCTACTATTAGCAAACACCGTTTAAAATTTATATTCTTCAATTCACCACAGTCAAGCCTGAGTTGAACCTCGGAATCTATTGATACTAATTCTCAATTTGAATTGCATTGTACTTGTTGCTTCGACGGTTAAATTAAATGGCTGTATGCTTTATCTTCACCATAAAAGGGTATTTTCACTAGGAGCTCTGTGCCTTTTGTTCTGCATATTCACATTGTAGTTTCAGTTTTGGCCTCAGCAAAATCTAACTTGATGAGATAATATCTTGTTAGCGAGCGGCTGGTTTGTGCTTATATGACCGGATGAAGATGCTACCTTCTCCGCCATCTGCACCTGCACATTCTGTCTGTAAGAGCAGTAGCAAAGTCGTGACTACATCCTCAAGTACGATTCTCTTACTCGTTGCTGCTCCATTTAAAATATCTCTACCTTTGCTTTTCTTAATACATTTGGGTGTAACCAGAATTCGGGGTTGGAATGTCTTGGATCTGTTTACTGTAACTGCAAATCTGCATTATTGAGTTCATCCCCTATTTAATTTGCTTCTAACAAGTTAGAATGCTCAATCTTGTAAGAAAAATCTCATATGATATGATGAAAAACAAACTGCATGAAAATGAAGAAATTGTTAGTCGTCGCCCTGGCACTGTCTGATAAGAATGATGCTTCTACTGGTGCTTCCAAATTCTGTCCAGATAAACGTAAAGTCAGCACGGATAACATGACTCAGCAACTACCCTTGAAGAAATTGGCAGCAGACAATTCAATGGGTGCGGCAGCTGCAAACACAGTGCAGGTGGACATACCAGGAGCTAGTGGCAGACTTTCAACAAATGTTGGAGCATCAAGGCCTTTATCGAACATCATTGCGGGCGGGTCAAGTAGCAGAAGAGACACTGTTGGTGGTGAAGGATTGAAGACTTCAGCTGGTCTCGAGCAGGCTTGGAAGGAGGATATGGATGCTGCCCAGTATTTTGGTGAGAGCATGTTAACTTTTGTCCCTTCACCCCAAGCATCCTTATTTTTGTGATGTTGAGGCAGGACCAAATGATAATTAATTGCTTTCCTTATTAGATTAGGATTGTTTTAAAGTTTCATTGTCCTAGTTAGTGGTTTCTAGATGCTAGTGGTGGAGCAGGGCTCCTCCCATCCCAAAATACGACACATGTATAACTTATCGAACACTACGGGATAAGGTTATTTCCGGTGTTTTGGGTATGGGAGGACTAGTATAGTAAGTTTCTAATTTCATGAGGATTAGTTCTATTTAAGTGTCTTTGTTTGGGTTTTTCAGGTGTACATTACATTATCATTATTCTGAGATTATTGAATTAAGATCTATTTTCTGGTTTATTTATCTTCTATTACAAAATTTCTATAACAATTTTAGTTAGAGAGAAAAACTAGCGAAGTAATTTAATATCTTTAGTTGCGGTTGTACCAAAAGGCATGCTTAATGTCTCAACTTTTTTGTTTTTCCTTTGTCAAATCTGATCACATATTATTATTATTATTCATCACCATATTTGGGCGCGGATATAATTTGAAATCGTTAATATAAATGTTATCTTACATTAGCAAAAGAAGGCACACATAAAAATCGAATTTCGGCACAATTTAGGATCACATATATGTAACTGTATGTATATATATGTTGATGGGTTAAAGCACATGTGTGGTTTGAGGAGTCGTCTAAAAGCCCAAAATTCATTTTCCTGCGTAGGGTCATTTGTTAGAAGTGGACACCCCAACAAAACATTGGCACATGAAAGATTGGATTGGGTTTGGTCGCTATGGAAAATTATGTTTCCTATTCAATTATTTAAGCTAATTACAGGTTGTTCCACATTAGCCCATGGTCAACAACTTGATAACTCATATAGTCATGTCATATAAGATATAATTATATAAATTCTTTACTTATTATTTTATATTTTTATTATTATTTTAGCCGTATTAAGTAAGTGTAAATTCAGACCTAGACCATTCTATTGATAGGTCTCTGAGTTCAATAGGTGGTAATTATTTTATTAATTGCACTAATTTAAAAAAGCATTTGACATTTCCAAAAACGACAGAAAGTATTATATTATATGTGTATAAATTTGAACACACACACAAAAGTGATGATACTGTCTCCTTTGTTATTGTTTGTGGCAGGAAGTCTTTTCAATTTGAAACAAATGTATCAATTCTGTGATAGTATTTATATGTGTTTGCGAGTGTCTATATATATATATATATATATATAAAATCACCACTTAAAAGATTCAACCCTATCAATTGATGTATTTTGGTTACGATCAATTGATGTACCACTTTAAAAAATTGTAATTTGAAAAGATTCAACCCTATCAATTGATGTACCAATGCTTGTTACGATCAAGCATCAATAACAATACAGTACGAGGAAAGATTGCAGTTTGTATTAAAGAGATAAAGCACGAACCATAAATTTTATAAGAACACTTCTCATTTATCACAATTGTAATGATTTTGCAAGAAATACATATCAATCATTTAATGAGTGCCATGAGTAAATATGTAAATGTGGCACCTAATTATTTTTTGGATTTGGTGACTACAAATGTTTGGGTTGTATGTATCGGATATGGATTTTCTATTCCACTACATATCCTCACTATATGTAACACTACTAAGATGAGAACATGTATCATGTATTGGGTTAGATGTTTGTTAGGTTAAAATGATACATGTCCTCACCTTAGCGTGGAACATATAGTGAAGATATGTAGTGAAATAATAGATCACTACCTATATATATTACACCGTAATATTATTACCATGTGACATGTGATGTGGTATATAAAAAAATATATAAATGTAGTACACAAGCCGCTCCATTTGGTGACTGCACAATTTATTATGGGATGAACGAGAAAGGTAATAAATGTAAAAAGTAAATAGTAGTAATAGACAATAAGATTGACAAAGTCAAGATCAAATACTGGGTACAAATATTTACAAAATCCTACTAAACAGTAAATAAATATCAATCAACCGACACCAAATAATTCACAAAAATATATGAAAGTGGGGACCCAATAGTAACAACTATTCCGTGTTAAAGTTGTGCGTCCCACCGGGGTGGAAATATACAAATGCACACATATATATTTTTTTGGACCAGTTCTTATACCTATAATCTGACATTTTATTCAAACTACCCTTACTAATAGTGTTTCTTTTTTTTGGTTTTTTTTTTGGGGGGGTGTTTCGATTTCATACTAGTAGTACGTACTAACCAATCCTTGGCGGGATCGGACGTAAATCTCTCTCTGGTAAATTAAGATAGTGATTTTACCTATTGTCTCTTTCAAAATCATATACTATCAAACTTTAAAATAATATTGAATTGACTAAAAACTCATGCAAAAATAGGAAGATGAATTATGAGAAAATTTTGCAATTACTATCTAAAATAATATAATTAGGTACCAAAGAATATGTTTTACAGCTGTTAAACTTCGGATGTTCAAACATCAATTGTCACATCATCTATATATATATATTTCATTCTTTGTTACAACTTACAATCACAACCGCAATTTTCAGTACTCCTTCCGTCTCATTAATAGTGTCACATTCCTTTTCGGCACGGTTATTAAGAAAGTGATGTTTTGTGGTGTGTATTGTTTGACTTTTGAGTGGTTGATTCTTGTCCACATATTTCTTATCTTTTTTAGAAATGGACACTTCTAATAGGACAATCAAAAAAGGGAAATGGGACACTATTAATGGGACGGAGGGAGTATATGTTATTTTCTTTTTCATTTTATGTATGGTACAAATCATATATATATATATATATATATATAAGGAGGTTCAAATGTAAACAGTCTGTTATCGTGTGAACACTGCACTTTAAAGACAAATGTATATCACTTTAAAGGCAAAAATATTGCATTTTAAAGTGCAATACTTAAAGTACAGTACACTTGTCTTTAAGTGTAATACGTAAAGTGCAGTATTAAAGTGTATTATATTTACCTTGAAAGTGCAATGTGTTTGTCTTTAAAGTGCAGTGTTCACACAATCACACGATAAGGGTTGTTCACACGGGAACCACTTCATATATATATATATATATATATATATATATGGTGTGGATCTGGAGATAACCACATTTAACGTGACAACTACGAATATACATAATATTTTTATATTTTATGCATAATTCTTATATATTTTATGCAAAAAAAAGCATATTATTTTATATTTTTTGTCTTCTGCATAAAATATATAAGGATTATGCAAAATGTAAAAATATAGATTTTTGCATAAAAAATATAAGGAGTATGCATAAAACATATAGTGATTAGGCATGTTTCGTAGTTCTCACATTAAATGCAGGTTCTCATATGATCCACTCCTTTTATATATATATATATATATTAGATAAAGAATATAATCTGTTGTCAACCGTCAACCCCTTGCTTTTAGACTAATCGTGGTTACAATACATACTAATATTATATATAGATCATGAAAACGATTAGTCTTGGTATTTGTAATTGGAAGATTGAAAAAAAAAAATGTGTTCTCCAACGGTGATGTTTATTTTTAACACCATTTTACAATTTCTATCACATCAAAAGTAATATCATTCCAATCCACATCTTTAAAAAAAGTAGAATTGTGCTCTGTTAGCCAAAATGAAAAAAAAAGAACATATTTAGTCATCCTAAAAATAAAAACACAAATCTAGCAATTTTGTCTTCTTGTGGGTGCTGGCCGATGGAGGGCCGATGAGGGCCGATTAACATTCTGAGGGCCGATTGCGGCCGATTTTATATATAGAAAGGGCCGATCGTGATCGGCCGACCTATCGGCCCCAATCGGCCGAAAACAAGAAAAATGTCTATAATTGAAGGGCCGATTTTGATCGGCCCCTATTGAGCCGTGACATCGGCCCTCGAAAAATAATAAACTTAATTTACAAACATTTATTTTTAATAATTAAGTAAAAAAAATAAATATATGGCCGATCTATCGGCCCTTACTTATTCGGCCGAGATATCGGCCCTGACGCTTAAGTAGCCGTTATGTAACGGCCGAAATTTACTGAGGGCCGAAACCGTTTGTTTTAATTGAGGGCCGATACTCATCGGCCCCCCATCGGCCCAACCATCGGCCCCGAGTTTCAATAATGGAGGGCCGATAGATTAAAAACTGTAGACAAACAGTTTTTACAATTTCTCACCACTTCCTCCCTCTCGCCGCCGCTCGCTCCTGCCACCGAAATCGACGCCAACGCCGTCGTCGCCGCCGTCGAACGATACATTCGCCGCTCTCAATGTCTTCCGGCGAAATTGAGGTTAGTAATTTATTGCATGATTTTGTTTTTTTTCATTCATAGACGAAATTTAGGTTGAAATATGGTTGGGTTGACATTGTAATGTCCATGTATTGATGAAATTGTGGAGAATTTGGAGAGAATTGTAGTGTTTAATTTGTGCAAAATTCTTGAATCGGGGGCCGATTGGAGGGCCGATTTCGGGGCCGATGAAGAATAACTCCATCGGCCCTGACTATGGCGGCTTGAATTCTGCCCTGTCTGGCCGATGAGAATTCGGCCCCGACTGGGTTTCGTGGCATAGGCTTCGACCCCCGGCTGGCCGATCGGCCATTCGGCCCCGATCTATAATTGAACGGCCCCGATCGGCCATTCGGCCCCGATCGGCCGATTCGGCCATTCGATTCTATTCGGCCTCTAAGGAATCGGCCACGGCTGCACTTGGAGCCTTACGCTTCGGCCCCCGTCCTGCCGAATGAAATTCGGCCCTTAATGGCCGAACGCAATTGTGCCTCGATGCATCGACCCGCGGCCTTCGAGGCTTAGGCTTCGGCCCCGGTGGGCGAATAAAATTCAGCCCCGAATGGCTCGAATAAAAGTAAAATCGGCCCCTACTTCGCCCGAAGGTATACCTTCGGCCCTAAAACATTAAGGCCGAATAAAAAGTAAAATCGGCCCTGTCATCGGCCCTTAATTATTCTGTTTCGGTAATTCATTTGTTTTTCGGTAAATCTTGCAGCCCGCTTATATCCGACTATCGGTTAGACAAAAGAACCCAAAAGTCACGACATATTGGAGAGATGGTCTACCCGAACTAATAAAAAACAGTCTTTCTAGACGGGGGGTACTGACCTAGTTCGTCGATTTATAGACGGACAGTTTGGACATTTGCTCTGTTGGAGGAAGGGCAAGAGTTCGATCATAGCTTTGCATCAGTTGATGTGCTATGAGGTGCAGGCACCGCCCGGGGAGGCCCGTTTTCACATATCCGGACGGGAGATTCGATTTTCACAGTACGAGTATGCACTCGTAACCGGGTTATTTTTCGGCGCATCTACCTTCGATAGGACGGCAGCTCGTGCCCCTGAAGAGTCTGGAGTGTACATGAGAGTCACAAAAGGGAATCCAGTAACAGGAGGCGAGCTATTAAATTTATGGAAAAATGACAAGCTCGGCAACCTCTCTGAAGACGATTATTTGAAGGTGGCCAATGTCTTGGCTCTGATGTGCTTTTTCTTCGCACCTGCCGACACGAAGAAGGTCGAGACCTGGATGTGGGTTCTTGCTGACGATATAGACGCGTGGAACGATTTTCCATGGGGAGCATACACGTACAATGCTCTCTTGCATTACATGAGCTTTGTACCGAAGGAAGTCGAAGCTGTAAAATCGAAGTATAATATTTATGGTCCAGTTTGGGCTCTTCAGGTACAAATTTTGGATTTTATAATTCTTTTTTTTATTTTATATTTTATAGTTGTACTGATCTTTAATCATATTGTAGATCTGTGCATATGAGGCGATACCAGATTTGGCCAGTCTGTGTGTACGCCTTATTAATGACGGTGGTATGCCCCGATGTGTGAAATGGGTATTTGTCACGCCACCAGATACGGAATGGATTACTTTCTTTGCCTTGCCGGTAAGTAACATTTTAAATATTTATGAACTTTTATGAAACGTATTATAACCTATTTTTTAAAATTTTTGAACAGATGGACACACCGCCATTTGAGACTCTTACGCCCACTCCTGAGGAGCAGCTATCGGAATACTGGAGATGGGTGATTGGAGAGAACCCTATCGGTGTGGAGTTTCCTAGACCGACCACCGTACATCGGAGACGGGTGATTGGAGAGAATCCTATTCATGAAGAGGGCGATGTACCGGATCCTCCGCCGTAGCACGAGAAGAAAAAATCGAAGAAGAAACGTGCACCGGTGGAGGGTCATATCATCGGGGCCTCGGAGAGATGAAGATTGGAGTTTGCCCACTTATGAAGGAATGATCCGATCGATAGATGAACGGTTTCAAGCAGCGAGAGACCGAGTTATTAGAAAAAAGTGGATCGCCTTTGGAAGGAGAATGAGGAAAAGTTCTTCAAAAAAGTGGGGAAATTGATAAAAAGTATCTTCGGGGGCAAGGGCAAGGACAAGAGTAAAGCGCATACGATCCGGTTCTTCGTGGGATGTCGAGGAAATTAGTAATGAATTGGATGAGGAGACATCCGCACCATCGGAGCCACCACGGGGGAGGATGGTTAATGTACATGAGTGGCCCAATGAAATGAAGTAGGCGAACAATCACGAGAGAGATGTGGAAGATACGACAAGTGGCGATGCAAATCCGTGGGATGTGGCCGCTCGAATGGGTAATCGTCGCGTTGATATGGGGCGGCATAGCATGTACGAGGACCGAAATGTTTGGGTCCCAAGACGTTGGGAGCCACTCCCTTATACGGCTCCACGGTCCCCACCGCTTGTACGGGTTTCGTTCTATTCAAATTAAGTCGGTCGTTTTATATTTTTTATTTCATTTGACCATGATTTTTTGTCCAAAATGCAAAGCAACATCGGTCGGTCGTGGATGACTTATTTGATACGCAAGCATGTACAACAGTGTATCATAGCCAACCGTCGGAGCGGACAATTGTACAAAGCAGTGAGGTACAAACATTTTTTTGAGTTATATAATTTAAGATTTTTTTTAATATAATGTTATTTGCAGCCCATACTGGAGCGTCTCCCAAATCCTAGTGGAGCTCCACGAATGTTTGATCCGGCAGACGCACTGAGGAGAGATTTTGAGAAGTTCATGGGAATGAAAATTTCAGCCAATGTCACTGTTTCCCAGCATAACCTCTCCCACGGCTTTTTCAAGAACTTATTGGATCTTAAGTATGACATGGGTCACGCAATGATCGATTTGTACATATGCTATCTCCGGTAGAGACTTCATTTCAAAGAACGTGACGTGTTGTGTACACCCGATTCACGCTATACCGTCATAGCGACTACGTCAGTTTTTGTAAGTATATATTTATTTTATATTTTAAATATAAAATATGTTTATTTTTAATTGTCCTGCTAATGTGTATATTTTTTTTTACAGACGTCCTTACATTCAGCTTGGACGTCCAATATAGTTGAGCCCGATAACGACTTCCATGAACGTTATGAGGTCAATTATTGTGACTGGATCCCAAATCAGGGTTTAATGGATGCCGTTTTTGGAGCGGATACGGCATTTGGTGATGATAGGATTCCGTGGTTCGATGCCAAATTCGTAAGTTTTACAATTTTTTCAATTTTGTTTTTTCTAAGTCGTAATTATTATTAATATTTACTAATTTGTTTTATTTAATAGGTTATATTCCCGGTGTTGGCCGCCGGTCATTGGATGGTCAGTCGGATTGTGTATCGAGTCATGGAAGTTGGAGTTGTATGACTCACTTAACTCGCCGTGGAGACAAGGATATATATAAGTACCGAAAAGAAGTTTTGCGGCCACTCCGCAAACTGATCGGTCGATTGCTAGATGTACGTATTTTAATATTTTTAATATTTTTTTGGGGCTACTAATTATTTTTAATCGATCTTTGGTAGGCTACTAATTACTGGACAATGAACAAGTACCATCTGACGCATCCGGGCATTCGGACTCTTGAGTTGGTATTGATGCCGCAAAAGGAGCAGTTCAAGCAAGAGGATTCGCATAGTTGTGGTCCATATACGTGTATGGCAATTGAACGGCTCATAACTGGATACCCTACTCCGAAATGGGGTAATTTGAAATCAAACGTCGAGTCCTATCGGGAGTGGATGGCTTGGAAATGTTTCGAGCAGTGCCATTACGGAGATTTTGGATCTAGCTCTCCCAATGAGTAGTGTATTCAGTGACATTTTGAAACATTTTGTAAATTTAATTTTATAACATTTTGTAACATTTTTGTAATATTTTGTAACATTTTGGAAATTTTCGTAACATTTTTTTTGGAGATTCTATACCTCTCGGCCGAGGCCGAGAAAATCATGTATCGGCCCTCGGCCGATACACCCCGATTAGTTATTGGCCCCAATCCGATCGGCCCCGAGCTATGCATGGCCTCGGCCGAGATTCTATACCTCTCGGCCGAGGCCGAGAAAATCATGTATCGGCCCTGAGGCCGATACACAGCCGATTAGTTATCGACCCGATTGGCCCCGAGCTATGCATGGCCTCGGCCGAGATTCTATACCTCTCGGCCGAGGCCGAGAAAATCATGTATCGGCCCTGAGGCCGATACACAGCCGATAAGTTATCGGCCCGATCGGCCCCGAGCTATGCATGGCCTCGGTCGAGATTCTATACCTCTCGGCTGAGGCCGAGAAAATCATGTATCGGCCCTGAGGCCGATCATGGCCGATTAGTTATCGACCCCAACCCGATCGGCCCTGAGGCCAACAAAATCATGTATCGGCTGGGGCCGATACAGCCGATACATGATTTTGGCCCCCGAAGGGTTTCGACCCCGACGGGTTTCGGCCCAGGCCGATGGAGGGCCGATGGGTTTACCACCATCGGCCTTTTAGGGTTTCGGCCTTTATTTTTATTTTTTTCAGAAAATAAATTTTTAATAGATCATCAATGAACCCTAAATAATTAAACCGATCATTGACAATAAAATTTAATCGTTTGTTGTCGTTCTAGATAAAGGGCATCTCCGCCTTGTGTGACCTTCTTCTCCACAGTTACCACATTTTTTGCTACGGCGCGTACCAGATGTACTAGCTTTTGCTCCTGAAGGACGACGGCTTTTTCTCGGGCGTCCGGCTTGCCGCATAATAATTGGTGGAAGAACAACAATGTCCTCTATTTCCGGTGGGACACCCCACTCATTTCGAGGAGGCAAGGGATTAACCACTCCGGCATGTATTGCCTTCCACATCGCCGTCGTATAATAATCATTAATATGATTGTACAAATTTTCCCGGCGATGATACAAAACGGCGACAACGTGACTACACGGTAACAAGTCAATTTGCCAGACTCCGCATTCACACATTTCGTCTACAAGATTGACCCCCACTGGCGCTCACCTGCGTCGACCTTGTATTTGTGGTTAGTGACCTGCGTAATTGTAAACCTTCGAGCCAGTTCTACTTCATTCCGCATCCTCAACTCAGAAGCCTCCGTCAACGGATTGTTTCTGGAACTTGCTTTTACCCGTCGTGTATCGAACCACGACTCTATCATATGACGGATTGCCTCGAGCATAGCTAGAATGGGTAGTCGTCTAGCCTCCAACAGTCGAGAATTTATTGACTCGACAGCATTCGATGTCAGTAAACTGTATCGACGACCTTTACTAAAAAGTCGGGACCACTTCTCCGATCCGATTTCCATGAGCTTTTCGTAAATAGCAGGTTTTCCATGACGGATGGCGTTCATGGCGTCATGGAATTCTATTGCCCGATAAGCATAAGCTGCTCGATAAAATAACCGGATAACCCACTCACCGTGCCTAGCAAGCTTATTCGATAAATGGTAGTAACAAAGTCCATGTTGTGCATCAGGGAAAACCACTCTTACCGCATTCGCTATGCTTTTATGTTGATCTGAAACAATCACTAAACTGTCATCCGTTGGAAATGCGGCTCTCAGTCGCATCATAAACCACGTCCAGGAAACATCATTTTCAATAGGACCTACACCAAAAGCGAGAGGGAAAATTTGCTCGTTCGCATCACAAGTAGCTGCGACGAATAATATTCCCCTATTTCTCCCTTTTAAATGGGTACCATCCACCACAATTACCTTCCGGAGGTTGCCTAACCAAGGGGCTCGCGATACACCAAGCGCAATAAATAAATGTCGGAAATGACCATCCTCACCGACATCAAGATCCGTATATGTTCCCAGATTTGTTTGTTCCAACAAATGCAGATATTTTGGCGGTTCTTTCGAACCGAATCGCATGTCCGCCGTAAATCATCGATATAGCTGCGTTGCGCGCTCGGAGGGCAACACCGTAGGTTGCTTCTATTCCAAATTTATCCAACAGATCGGCCTGAATATCAGCCGGTTTCATTAACTTGCTTTGATGACGCATTTTACGGGCTATATAAGCAGCGACAGCCTTCGACCTCACATTTCGTTCGCCAAGTCCGGATAAATCAGTTGTACAGTTGTGGTCCGCAACCCATCTAACAACCTCCCAACACGTCTGACCTCTACAGTATGCCCGTAGGCCGGAATGGACAATCAACACTTCTTACGCACAAATATTCCAAACGGGAAGCACTAGAACGTTGCACTCTGAAATCCGCACCGTTTTCCAAATGGAATAGAGCTACAGCAATATAAACTTCGTCTTTCGAGCTCAACATCAATCCTACTTGCAGACTTCCGTCTACAACGAGAATCGGGTTACGCGACGCTACCGAATCGGATACATCAAGGGGAACAACAAGAAGTAGCCGGTTGCATGCGCTTACGTGTTGTCGTGTACGATCTCGTCATTTGTTCGAGAACGATTGGCCGGAACTAGCAAAGACATAAGTTCACTTACGCCACCCTCCCTCCGAATCCATGCAAAGCAAAATCTTGTAACGAACAATTAGTCAAGGCGTAAGGAATATATTCATCCTCATCATCATCGATGATGAGTCCAAGTCCGCCTCACCATCTGAATCCGTCTCCACACGAACATTCCTTTGGGGACCCCGTCCGCCATCATTACTTCTACTTCCTTGCCCCGTAAAGCAATTAGGACCCCCGAAATTATAATTATCTTCGGGAAATTGATTCGGATTCGGAACACCAAATTGAGGATTTTGCACTTCAGGATACACAACAAAAACAACCGGCTCTACGTCTATAGAGCACAATCGCAGAAGATCGGATATCATGGCCCATAATGGCCTTCATCATCCGGTCGGTTCGTCGGGAAGCGACGAAGATAATAAATGAAGTAGTTGAAAGGAAGGGAATAAGCGGCGAGCCACCGATCAATGTTTTGTCGAAGATATTCGAGAGAAATATTGTTTGAAGGAATGTAAACAATGAACTCATGCCCCCCGACATAATTCGACTCTGCATCGAATTGGCCGTTCAATTTCACAATAATTGATCGAAAATCTGTCATTTCTATCAACCAAATTTTGTTTGAGAAGATTGGAAGTGGAATGACGAAAATTTGGTGTGAATCAACCAAATCGGCTATCCTACGTCTTATAAGGAATTGTTCTGACAAATTTTCACGTGAAATATCAATCGGGCCGATCGGCCCCCATCGGCCCCGCCATCGGCCCTCTGCTTCATGCATGTGCAAGTAATATTCGACTAGTCAAATCTGTAGATAAAGCTGATTTGCAGCAAAAAGGCGTGGGATCGGCCCTCATCGGCCCCCGTCGGCCCTCAATCGGCCCCTATTGGAAATTTGCAGCAAAAGTCTTGCAGTGTCTTGTCCAATAATGTCTCGAAGGAGGGGCTTAGGACCGATGTAGGGCCGACATACACCCTTAATCGGCCTCTTTTCGGCCCTTCTTCGGCCGATAGCTTGTTCGGCCGTCGCCCATTTCTTTTCGGCCGATGGGGATCTTTTCGGCCATTTCTTTTCGGCCGATGGGTAGGGCCGATGCGTAGGGCCGATGGACAACAACAATTCGGACATCCATCGGCCGATGGGGATATTTCGCATGTAATCATCAGGGCCGATTAAGGGCCGATTGACTCCAACATCGGTCCCCCATCGGCCCACCGCCGTATAAGGACAAAATGGCTAGATTTGTGTTTTGTTTTAGTGGTTGGCTACATTTGCTTTTCAATTGGTACTATTTGGCCTCTGCTGCAAATGCCCCTCTTTAAATTCACCCTAAAAAAGAATATTCTCATATTACACATTAGACTCACAACCCATATATTCTATTTCTAATTTTTCTATATATTTCTCAATATTACACATTAGACTCAGAATAATTATAATCAATAATTATATGAAATATTTTTTATTATGTAAATGAAAAATAAATAAATTATTTGTGCACTTCTTAGTATTTTTCTATTATTGTTAATGTTTTTAATATATTATTGTATTTCATATTTTATTGTTTTCTATTATCGTTGGTATAATTGTATTATACAAAAATCATGATTAAATTTGAAAAAGTGAAATGGTGTGGTGAATTGTAGTCACCATTTATGGAGTACTAGGAGAGAGAAAAATGGTAAATTCTTAATTTAGTGTTAAAAATAAAGTTTGGTTGATGATGATTTTTCTATTCCAAACACCATTATAGTATGGGTTGGAGATGCTCTTAGGACAAAATTTTGGGGTTAACCACGTGACGAGTCAATTCGTTAGACAATCTAGTCTGATGTTGAAAGAAAATTCTATGTTATATTAGTAGATTAATTAAAAACTAAATATTATAAATTAATCGAATTGAATTCATTATTTATCCCGGGTCAAGCTGAAATTAGAGTCATGACAAAGTGTCGGCATAGTAAACATTTTATTTAAAACAATCAATTGATTCATTGGTTTATATAAACTCAAATATTGAAGTACAAAATACAATAAAAGAATCTTTTATCCATTTTTACAGTCTTACTACATGGTCGGATAGTCTATCCAAATAAATGTGGAATTCGATGAGAAATTTGAGAGGCCTTTCACAATACGGGGCCGTATGAGTAGGAGTAATGATATGTGATATAATTCAACAAAAATAATCAATGTTGTTGAATAATAAAAACTCCAATACTTCGTCATTAAATTATTACGTAACCCGCACATGTATTTTTCCAATAATTAACCACTTGATTGTAACGGTTAGTCGCAAGTATTCTTTGAATGAATTGAATAAAATATTAGCATAGTTGGAACTCGTACGTGATATTTTAATCATGAATTATTTACTCCACCATTTATTCTGCAAACTTTATCAATATTAATTATAAGTATCAGTTAATGACTATAAATCATACTGTCCCGGCGCAAGAAAAAAATAATAAATCATCATGCCCCCAACATATGTATATAATTTCTCTCTCAGAAAGAAGGATGTCAGGCTGACCTCACTAATACGGCACACGTTTTAGGTGATAAGTAAACTGTAAAGCCAATTAGCCAAATAATAATCGTTACGGTTATATTAAACTCGTCTCAATTTAGAATTTATCTGATTCAATAGACATACGGTTTCAATCATTCAAGATACACCAATGATTCTAATTCTTAATTAATGAATGGCATCCTATTTTGTTGTGGCGGATAGAATTTATTTATCCGTTGTAGTTACTAATAAAAATTAAAATAGTAATAGTCAATAACTAACTAATCTACAATTTCTATCCATAAACCAAAGGTCCAAAACTACATAAATTAGTCTCCTTGATTGACTTTGTGGTTAAATGTCAAGTATTTTAATCCACTGTTGGTCCGGAGACGATAGTCAGGTGTAGAGGGGGGGTGAATACACCTGATCACAGTTTCTTTTTCTCAGAACGTGAAGGAAAGCCGAGGCGTAGGTTACGGCCCGATGAACAAGCTGAGATATTAACCTTCGATCACGGGTCAGAGTGTGTCAGCTACTGAGCTCTTCTACTGACTTAAGTCAGTTGTTGATACTCAGTCGGAGACGTTGTACGGATAAGTGTAGGGCCCGGAGATTCGTCTCAGTTTGAAAACGTGTTTTCGCAAGTTAAAGTATTTTGGCTAGTGCGCTTTTATAAATACGTTTTATGCAAAGATATGATTTTAAACAAGTTTGTATGCAATGCAATAAAACAGTAAATAACACTAGCAATTTAACGTGGTTCGGATACGCAAGATCCTACGTCCACGGTCCTGACAAGGCAGGAGAACTTGTTGATTATTCTGAGCAAGCCTCAGCAAGGATTCTATACACTGGACAGACCCTTCTAAGTTATAGTCCTTAGCGACTTTACAATTCAAACCTAAGTTCGAAAGGGGGGATAATCTCCAACTAAGAAGGAGTTCTTACAATAAGAACAATTCACAAAAAGTGAACTCCTTCAAAATTCTAAGCTATAGATATGGCAATGAGCTTAGCTAGAGAAGAAAGGGATCTAAAGATAACTCTAGAGAGAAGAACTAATGATTTTCTATGAAGGCAAGTTCTTCGCTGGATGATCTTTAATTTGCTAGAGTGTTTGTGAGCTTGAGCGTTTTTCCTTGTGAATCCCGTGTGTGGAGCTCAGATTTATTCTCTATTTATAGTTGTGAGCAGGCATATGTCCGTTGGAGAAGACGATGCCACGTGTCACAAGCTTCCAAAGAAAATGGCCATAATGTTCGAATTGTTGCAGCAGGGCAGTTGACACTGTACATGAGAGCAGCTTTAGTTGGTCAGACCAGGTAAAGCGTTGTCTGCTTCTCATTGGTCGAGGTTTGTGGTAGGTGAGAATGTGTCAGAGATTAGAGTTGACTAGTCCACATCCTCGTATGATTTTCTGTTGAACTTAGAAATGGCTTATACGACTGGGTCGTTTTCTGTCGGATACAGAAGACTCAAGACAGTCTCTGTCTTCTTCGGCTGAGTCGTCTGACGAGCTGATAAGACTTTGGTGGGTCAGCTGATGACTGCGAAGGTATTGAGCTTTGCATTATGTTTTTCTGCTGATAACTATCAGCTGATGGGGTATCTCCTACTGAGGTCAGATACAGCTGAAGTCAGAAGAATGCAAGCGATTACACTGATGACGTGGGGTTCTGGAAAGTAACTTCGTCGGAAGATCGACCCAACGGTTTACCCCGTACAGGACTTAGACAAAAGATAAACAACTACGAAAAGTCTAGCCTATACATCGCCTAATCCTATCGACACTACACTACCGATATCACCGGGTTTTGGGATCTTCAATTCCATAGTACTACTATGATTTCCCCCAATATTATTTTAACCACTAATCAGCTGAATACCATCTACTGACTCATAACCCAACATCCACTCATTACTTACGAATCTAGTGTATAAAATATTCTATTGTTGATCTTCTTATTAATAAAATATTCATTTTATCCAACACTTTCGTCGATGTGGGGGTACTTATACAATGCAACAATGACTAGATTTCATTGTTAAATCATGTATTCGGAACATAGAATCATGTTATTTAAGTTTTGCGTTCTATGCTGTAGTGAACACACTATATATAACTGTATAAATAAATAATAAAATAAGAATCTCCGACAGATAAGGCTGAAAAATGAAGTCAATTGGGTCTATAATGTATTATTTTATGATTCAATTGTTTCAAGTGTTAATGAAGTTCAAAGAATAACATTAATAGTAAATACAATGAATTCGATCTAACTTTTAATAAAACCAAAAAAGCTACGACCAGTAAACAAGAAAGGCGCATTCCACCGACTACAAAATTTATTTGAATCTCTTATTTCAATTTGTTTAATTATCCAGCGAAACCCGGTAATTTATTATTTACTATTAATGTATAGTTCCAATATAATTTTAAGTTGGGTATTAATTTGAAATCGATCATAACGAGAATCGAACAATAAATCATCTTTAGACAATCACTTACATATGAGTTGGAATACAAATTACATTAAATATTGCCGGTGATTTAACAGGAAGACAGTCAGAGTTATATAAGAAATATGCATTCCCTTTATGTTTTTTATATATAGTTTTTATTTAATTTATGCATGAACTCAATAACTTTTACACATTTGTCTCAAACCATGATAAGATGATTGATGCATAGTGTTTCTTATTTCTTATTTTAAGGAACATTTCTACATAATTCATTCCCTATTATTAATTAGGATACTCCTACCCTAATTAAAGTTTCAAGTTTATAGGAGTAACATATTTAGGTAATAAAACTTTTAGAAAAAAGGATTATAAATTGAGAAGCGAATTAATATTCGTAGATTTGATTTATCCAACAAAATGCCTACTAACTCTACTATAGTCTATACTACTAAACACTGGCTTTCTCAATCAGTACTAGCAATCGCTATAATAGAAGCCAGCTAATCCCCTCGACAGTTGGACATCCCCACTCTCTTTCCTCTCTCTCTCTCTCTGCAGGGTCCATATACATATACATATATATATATATATATATAGGTACAGTATATATATCCTCGTCCTACTACAATAATTCCCAATTCCAACCTCCATCTACTTCACTCCTCTTAACCCCAAACGCTCCATTACATCATCTCATTCACAGTACCCACATTTTAACTTGTCCCCAAATGGAATATGGTAGGTTCGGGATACCCGAAACTAGCAGCGGAGGCTCCTCATCCCGCACCCTAACCGCCGACCCCACACGCGCCCCCAAAAGATCGAGCCTCAAGCTCTTCCTCGTCCTCGCCGCCACACTCCTAGCGGCGGCCGCCGTATCCGCAGCCCTAGTCGTCGACGTCGTCCGCAACCGAGTCGACGATTCCGGGCTGCATGCTCGCCGCCCCTCCCAGGCCATGTCCCGAGCCTGCAGCAATGCTCGCTATCCGACTCTCTGTGTCAACTCGCTCCTCGATTTCCCCGGCGCCGCCACCGCCTCCGGCAAGGATCTCGTCCACATTTCGGTAAATATGACTCTCCACAAATTCGGCCGCGCGCTCTACTCCGCCGCCGAGATTAGCAATCTCAACATGGATCCTCACGTCAGGTTGGTGGTGGAGCTGAATTTAATGTGCTTAATTTGGTGAAATCAAATCAATTGTGTCGCCGCATTATTCAATTAACCTAACTCCGCCGCGAATTGAATAACATGCAGTTTAAATTAATTAACTAATCAATTAATTTTAATATCTGCAACAGGTCGGCGTACCAGGACTGCCTCGAGCTTCTGGATGATTCGGTGGATCTCCTGGCACGCTCTCTGACATCCGTCACGCCCGGGGGCGGCGGTTCGACTCAGGACGTGCTGACGTGGCTCAGCGCCTCGTTGACCAACCAGGACACCTGCTCGGAAGGCTTCGCCGAGTTAAACGGCTACGTGAAGCATCAAATGACGGACCGACTGAAGGATCTATCCGAGCTCGTGAGCAACTGCCTCGCGATCTACGCCGCCGCGGCCGGAGACGACGATTTCTCCGGCATTCCGATACAAAACAAGCGGCGGCGGCTGCTGAGCAATGAGAAGGCACACCAGCAGTTTCCGGCGTGGTTATCTCGGAGGGACAGGAAGCTGCTGGACATTCCGGTGACGGCGATCACCGCCGATGTAATCGTGTCGAGTGACGGAAACGGAACGTGTAAGACGATCACGGAGGCGATCAAGAAGGCGCCGGAGTACGGCAATCGGCGATTTATTATATACGTGAGGGCAGGAAAGTAAGTTCACGTGTACCTTGAGATCGTATTAGTAATGTTCTTGTGGTCGGTTGTCTTTTTAATTGCTTTTTCACTTACTGACCCTTAAAATGGCATTAATATCCCTGTCTCAAACTTAATTGATTAACACGTACTGATTAGGATGTTGATTGTGATTAGTGATTAAGCTAATTATTTCTCACGTGCTCTCTTTAGGTCATGGAATTTTTGCTGTACACTACAAAATTCAAATTTAATTATTTATTATTGATGAAAAAGTTGACGTATGCTTCATTTTTTTCTTTTTTCTTTTATAGGTATCAGGAGAATATATTGAAGGTGGGGAGGAAGAAGACTAACTTGATGTTCATCGGCGACGGCAAGGGCAAAACGGTCATTGCAGGTGGAAAAAGCGTACAAGATAACATGACAACATTTCACACGGCGACTTTTGGTAAATTTGTTTTCCTCCCAACTTTTAGCTTTTCACGAACCCTCTTTTTTCTATATTTACGTTTACCCCCCTCAAATTCCAGTATCATTATCTTTCCTGTTCTTAAAGTGAAACACAGTGGGCAGTTTGGCTTATGCATTTAGTTTCCACATGCACGTGGCTGTCATTGCCCAACCTTTTCTATTTTTGATTCTTATCCGACCATTACATTTACACCACGCGAAATTTCCTATAATGAGTCAGTGTTACATCTTCTATTTTCGATATCGTGCTACATTATAATTTCGTAGTATTTGTTGAATTTGGTTGGTGACAACTTTCTTGGACATGCATAGTGTCTGATTCGGACAACTGAACAGGTTCTTTTCCCTGTCTTTGTAATCAATCATTTATTAGTAGTGTCACATTTAACATAGGATGCTGAGAAAACCTCTTCGGCTGTCGTAATCTTTTCATTAGCTGTATTATTTTTATTAAATTAGTATATTTAGTTTGAACTGTCTGAGTGTATGTCTCTTTCTATTGGAGCTTTTATGAGGTTATAATTGTTTAGCCGGTGGAGGGTGGAGAGGTGGTAGGCCGCTTCACTTTCTTGGGGAATTGATGTTGAAATTGGTTACTTGCCCATTGTTATATAATAAGACTTTTATATATGGTTGAGTATGTTGAGTGCATTTTGTACTAAAGTTGCATTGGGTTGTCATGGTCCTTTTAGACATGCATTTAAAAGTACTATTGATCTTATCTTGTCCTATATATAAATATAAAGCATGCAATAGTTATTACCCTTTTAGTGGCTGTAGTGTGAGGAAGGTCATACTATTGGTGGCCGTGGGTGGGTCTAGGGTATGTCATTGTTTAAAGCCTTTGATCACCTGCAGCCTATAAATGGATATATGCTTAGTTGCGGCCATAAACTTCTTCTTGAACAAGTAGGAGCTAGGGTATAGTCTTATAAACATATTTTCAAAGTCTGTATTGGTATACTTATATACTCCATGGGCTACCACCCTCCATGGAACAATAAGTCCTAAATAGGAATACTATTAAATCGAACTTGTTACCCATGATTTCTTTTTAGTACGACTTATCTTATATTCTTATTATCCTTTGTCATGCAGCTGCAACCGGGGCTGGTTTCATAGCAAGGGACATAACATTTGAGAACTACGCTGGAGCTGGCAAGCATCAAGCCGTCGCCCTCCGTGTCGGAGCCGATCACGCAGTGATCTACCGCTGCAACATCATCGGCTACCAAGACACGCTCTACGCGCACTCCCAACGCCAGTTCTACCGCGAGTGCGACATCTACGGCACCGTCGATTTCATCTTCGGCAATGCCGCCGTCGTGTTTCAAAACTGCAGCATCCACGCTAGAAAGCCAATGCCTTTCCAAAAAAACACTATCACCGCCCAGAACCGAAAGGACCCTAATCAGAACACGGGCATCTCCATCCACGCTTGTCGGATCGTGGCCGAGGCGGATCTGGAGGCGGCCAAATCGGCGTATCCGACGTACCTAGGGCGGCCGTGGAAGTTGTACTCCCGGACGGTGTACATGCAGTCGTACATAGACGATCACGTGCACCCGAGGGGGTGGTTGGAGTGGAACGCAACGTTTGCGTTGGATACGTTGTACTATGGAGAGTATATGAATTATGGGCCCGGTGGGGCCATAGGGCAGCGGGTGACGTGGCCGGGGTATCGGGTGATCACGGCGGTGGAGGAGGCGAGTAAGTTCACGGTGGCGCAGTTTATCTACGGCTCGTCGTGGCTGCCCTCCACCGGGGTGGCGTTCTTGGCTGGCTTGTCAACTTGATCGATGACGTTTGCATACAAAAAGTGTGTATTGTACAAGGAAAAAATGCCTTGAAAATGGCTCTGATTTCTTGATATAATGGTATAAATTAATTTTTAGTTTCTTTATATTTGATTTTCAAACCGATTTGAGAGAATTTAATCTTTAGGTACCCGAATTAATATGGTGGTAATAAAGTTGAATGAAATTAGAAGTAGGGATGGACTATTACTCTTTTGACCTATCATGCCGGTGGGTGGGAGGATACAGTACACTCTTTTTAATTTAATTTACTTTATGTAATATGTACTTATAATTTTTTCTGATCAAGTAACAAGTCGAAATAAATATATTATAGAAGTGAAGTAAATTAAATGTAAAAATCTGAAATAAATAGGTGAAATTTTTTTGTGTCGGTGTGGGGTTTAATCTTGATGAGCCGGACAGTAAATGGTTAGACCAGCTAATTATGCGACCGACAACCACAAGAATTGTATACCATAATAGAGGGACCATGTGAATCAATAATATATATATATATATATATATATATATATATATATATATATATATTAGGAGGTTGAAATGTGAACAGCCTCTTATCGTATGAATGTGTGAACATTGCACTTTAAAGATAAATGTATTGCACTTTAAAGACAAATATACTGTATTTTAAAGTGCAATACTTAAAGTGCAACACATTTGTCTTTAAGTGGAGTAGGTAAAGTGCCGTATTAAAGTGCAGTATATTTACTTTGAAAGTGTGATACGTTTATCTTTAAAGTGCAGTGTTCACACGTTCACACGATAATGGTGTTCACACGGGAACCACTCCCTATATATATATAGAGTGTGGATCTGGTGAGAACCCACACTTAACGTGCAAACTGTGAACCATGCATAATCCTTATATAATTTATGCTTAATCCTTATATATTTTATGCAAAAAATCTTTAATTTTACACTTTTGTCCTTCTACATAAAAATATGTATAATGTAAAATTATACTCCCTCCGTCCCATTATCTATGTCCCATTGGGACTTAGCACGGTAATTAAGATAGTGGGGGTAAATGTGTAAAGTTATAATGTAAAAGTATAAAGGGGTGAGGTCCACTTGCTTAGATTGATTGTGGTCCACTCATTTATTTCCTTATTTGGTATGTGACATAAATAATGGGAACCAAAAAAGGTAAGTGGGACATTAATAATGGGACGGAGGGAGTATATTTTTTGCATAAAATATATAACGATTATGCATAAATTACATAAGGATTATGCATGATTCGTAGTTCTCACGTTAAATGCAGGTTCTCACATGATCCTCTATATATATATATATATATATATATATATTAGTATAGTATTTTGTAAATTTAGAAATTTTACCCATACTAGTTTTAATCTATGAGTTTATACTAGTAAAATAAATTTTGAAAATAATTAATTTGATTAAAAGTAAAACGTTATTAAGTATTCAAATATGTAAATAAAATATAGTAGGGGACATCAATTTGTTTAGAATTTATGTATGGTCAGACATTGAATGATTCTATAAATTTGAGCTTATAATAATAGTGTTGATTCTAATTAATTCCTTTCAAAGGAGGTAGTTGGTAATCTCAACCATAAAATTAATAAAGATTGCAGTACATCATTATACAATCAATAAAAGTTTCAAGTTTTCAACGTACAAAATTAACTTGCACAATAAAGACCATGATTCGAGAAGCCTTTATGGTAGAATTGTTGAATTATTACAAATTTACGATTTTTATTATTGTTGTTTGAAGTTAGAACAGAGAGTCGCTGTATGGACAGTTTTGCCCTTTAGGCTTCAGATAGTAGAAGTTAATTAGTTATGCCTGAGCAGAATCCTCATATAGTGATATAGGAAGAAGTTGCAATATTTCGTGGCGTGTTTTGTTAATATTTGATCTTAATTAAAGTTTAATTCAATTTATTTTATTTGTTGAAGTGAGTGGAGCAATCTTAGTGGTGGCTTTGATAGCAAACCTTCAATTGATCATTTTTCCATCAAGTTAAAAAATAAAATGACGCAAGAATTCAAGATATAACCTACTTGGTAACAATATATCTCATATTTTATTCCACCGATTATTATCACGGGTCGATGGTTTAAGAGGTTCCATCATTGGGATATGGTACACAACATTGAGTCATGCCACTCATCATTAGGCTTACCCATGTTTTTTAGAATTTCCTTAGAATAACAAAAACATGGTGCATCATATAGATAGATTCGTATAATAGATTTAGAAGATAATTATAGACCGTTAGATCGGAATAATCTCAATCATCAATTCCTACAGTTAAGCTTATATAAGGGCCATGATATGCTCATTTGTGACCATCAAGTTTCAACTTAATCATTCTCCAAGTTTCTTGTCACAATTCGATTTTTGGAAAAGGGTGTGTAACTGTGTATGTTAGAATACGGATAAATAAAACAAGAATTCATAATTACGAGATAATATAAAATAATTCAAGAAAATAAATTCATAAGATTTCAAGTTCGAAATTCAAACAAAATGCATTAGGATCACCAGGAAAGAGCACAATTCGAGTAATAGTAAAGAAATAAGTTTGCTGCAAACATCAACAAAGCAACCTTCATTCCCAAATAGGGGCAAAAATAGTTAAGCATAGTGGGATTTATTCGACAGCCCTTGGCTCCACTCGTTAACGATGACCGCTTAACCCGAAAAAATATTTTTGAAAATATTTTGGGTCGAGTACTAGCATACTCAATGGGCGAGCAATTTTTGAAAACATTTTCTTAAAAGAGGAGTTATTAAAAGCATAATTGTATAGCTTAGAGGTTTTAAAATAAAAAACTCCTAACAATACAAAACATATTTCATTTGAATTTGTGCATGCGTGCCACGTTCTTTTAGTTACTCTTGCGATCCCGAAACACATCCTCGTCAGATCCAATTTCATCTAGGGTCTTGAATCGTTACTCAGAGTACCCTTTTCAAATTTTGAATATCAAGCATTTCCCGAGATAATCCCGGTCTCGAGCCGTTACTCGGAGTACCATTTTCAAACTTTGGATATCGGGTCTTTTCCCAAATAATCCCTTACAAGAGTTAGTGCACAGTGGAGATCAGCCCACTGCACAACTAATAGGGGTTGTACACTTTCAGTCTGACGTGTTAGGTCAGAACAAAATCTCGATCGACAATACAAGAACATTAAACTTAATCGAACACGCATAAAGATATTTCGATGGATAAAAGAATTGCATATAATTTAAGAACTTAATAACTCAAAATATTTTTAGAGGAAATAGAACCCACCTTGTGGCGCAAAGATTATTATCCCTTCGCGTTTTGTGAGGTTATTGTCCTTCCTTAGAGGGTCCTACAAGAGAGACCTAAATTCCGTTAGGGTTCAATCCCAAAATCGTAGAATTTCTTCGAATTCTAGACCACAAAGTTCGTCTTTAACGAATAAGGTTTTCAGCTACAGTGGACGGATTTTATTTCGCTATATTTCTCGTAAAACCAAGCTTGGTCTTGAATATTATCATGCGCATGCATGTCTGTGCGATACAGTTAAGTATCGAGCATTTACGTTCATCAATTTCGGTCGGTTAGTTGTTGGGTTATGCTTATTATAATTATAAGCTTTGATATGATTTTATGGTGACTACCGGCTTAAATTTCGAGCGATCTGATCGTTGGTTTGTTGTGGAAGTTTCATGTCCGGATTCTACTAAAAACGGCTTACGAGATCTTTAAATTATTTGCTCGATCGGATGCCAGTTTGATGTCGAGTTAAGCTTGCAAACTCGTACTAGTGGAGACGTCGGCTACTCTGCCACTTGTGTTTTGCAGCGTGGAGAGTCTGGACTGAACTGGAGAGAGCATATTCGTTCCAGTTCTTTTTTCAGTTTTCCTCTGTTATTACCGGTTAACGGTTTAACCGAACGGAGGTTAACTTAAAGTATTCGTTTACGGTTAGTGTTTTAGGGATATTTTCAGTTATAGTTTAACCGCAACGATTTACACCCCTACTGATCCGTAGCATATAAATCATGTTTGCTTCCTTTCTGAAACTTGGTAACAATACTGTGTTTTCAGACAATACTTTTTAGTTTTTACCTTCTCCCCCAAAAATGTTAAGACGATTTTGATTTCGAATTGTAATTTTTCTTTCTTTCGTATAGGAAAGAAATCCCGCAGCCGTAAATGTATTCATTAAGTAAAATGGAGGAGCAAGCAAAAATTAAGAATTAACGAATAATATTAGTGAAGCACCCACTTTTCTGGGGTTTTTTGTGTATAAGAATAAAGTTGGGAATATTTTTATGGGCACGTGAATACAATTCTTTTGATAATGCACCAAGCACCATCTCTTGGATCTTGTATTTTGCAATTCTAGTAATTATGATACGCTCATTTCATGTTAGTTAAAGCATTTCTATTTCCAATCATTTTCATGGTCTAATGACTCTAATACATCTCATATAGCAATAAGTCCATAGAATGAGAGTATTTATAGCATGGATGGCAAATTGGCATTATTAAGAGTTTCATGTACTTCCAGGTATGAAGTGGTAAGGGTATTTTCTCTATGTACACAAGCAGATTTTTATTACACGTGACTATCATCATCATCATGCTTTAGACAAGTAGGAGAATCACAGTTAAAACTTGAAGCAAAGCAGTGCCTGATCTTCCTGGACAGAAGCAGCTTCACTTTCTGATGCAAATGCTGAACAAGATATCTACAAACTCCGTTCAATGAAGTTCCAGATCCTCTCTTCCATGTATACGCGGTCCCTCAGCCGGCGGGGCATGTGGCGTTCGTCTGGGAAGATCAACAACTCATAAGACTTGCCAGCATCCACGAGCGCATTGATGAGCCTCGCGGTGTGCCTGAAATGCACGTTCTCATCGATCATACCATGCACCAGCAGTAGCTTCCCTTCCATGTTGTCAATGTGATGCATGACAGAACTGTGTTGATAGGCTGATTCGTTCTCACTAGGCAAACCCATGTATTTTTCTGTGTAAAACGTGTCGTATCCATCCCACGATGTCACCGGAGCACCAGAAACTGCACATTTGAATACCTGGGGGAATTTGACCAGTGCCATTGCTGAGAGGTATCCACCATAACTCCATCCGTACAATCCGATATGACCGGATTTGGCTAACCCCTGCTTGATGAGCCATTCTGCTCCAGTGAGTTGATCCTCGGCATCAACCTGGCCGCATTTGTACTTGAGTGCACCTGCAAACTTGAGTCCACGTCTAGCAGTTCCTCTGTTATCCATCTGTTAAAGGTTCAGACGCCAGCATAAGAGATGAATCAAATTATGATTTCATTTAAGTGAAAATCAAGAGTAAGAGAATGCTTGTGTATGGGACCGCAGATAGCATATATTCCAAAAGCAGATAATAATTGAATAGATGCATATTTGAATAAAATCAAAATTGGATTCTCAAAACCAAAGTAAAAAAGCTAACCTTCCAGACTAATATGCCTTTACTACTGAGATACTGAGCTCTCATGTCAACAGTGTTTATCCAAGAATCAGAGACCAGCTGTACACTAGGACCACCGTACACGTGAATCATTGTTTTGTAAGGTGGTGGTCCGAATCTTGCGGCATCAGGTCTATATAATGCCCCATACAAGGTGGTTCCGTCCTTGGCCTTCACCTGAACTATTTCAGGAGGATTAAGTGCCAGTTTATCAAATCTGGGAACGCTGACTGGCTGCTCGTAAACAGATGTGATGATGCTTCCATCAAGTAAAGAGTGTAGCGTGATTTTGGGAGGCGAATCCAAGGAATCATAGATATCAACAAACCTCTGCAATTGATGATCAAGCACAACAACATGTTTACCCTTTCCAAGGGTTAATCTTGAGAGGGTCTGCAAGGAATGTATCCCATCTGGAAATAGCTTTGTAGAGTAAAGATGCGATTCCAAAGGACTATCCAAAGTTCCAGTGAAATAGATAACTCCAGTAGCCTCATTTACACCAGCAACTTGCTCGACCATCCAATCACCTTGAGTAATAGGTCCCAAACACACACCATCAGAATCATGCAAATATAAGTGTCTGAATCCTGTTTTTTCACTAGCCCAAATGAATCCTCCAGATGATGTATTTGGTAATTTGTCCAAAGGAGTGAAACAATCATGCAAATTGATCCAAGTTTCATTATCTTCTTGCAGAATTACTTCCCTCTGCCCAGTTTTGATATCAAACTTGAGGATCTTCAGTTTAGAATGAGTTCTACTCAACACCTGAGCTGTAAGAATGTTTCCATGCATCCAATTAACTCTTGCCAAATATTCCTCATCTTCTGCCTGATCTCCTCCGCAGACAAGATCCATCCAACTAACTGGTCCACCAGTGGCAGGAACAACTCCCAAGCGGACCTTCACATTTGGACAGCCAGCAAAAGGGTATGCGTGGTCTTCCTGTGCATCTGAACCCACTGAGTTTTTCCCTTGGTGCATGATCCTAAAGAGAGGTACCTCCGATGAATCAACCTCTGTGAATGCAATAAATTTGCTATCTATTGACCACCAGTAACCATTCTTCCGATCCATTTCCTCCTACATCCAGAAATGATATATTTCAGTCATCAAACACACAGTTGAGTTTTCCTTTATCATATTGGGAAAGGGAGAGATGTTATGCAGACCAGACAATACTGGTTTCAACAAGTTTCAACAGTAACGCACCTGTGCAATGAACTCAGCAAGGCCATGTGTCTGAAAAAGCAAAACAAAAGCTTAAATTAACTCCGTGCAGATAAAAAATGGAATACATATAATATTTCAATGAGGTATTACTGAATAAAGACGCAGAAGGCATGAAGATGCAGACACATTAGAGTAAATCATAAAAATAATGCAGCAATCTCTAAGGAGATAATTAACATTCTATAAGACAAAAACGAACAGAAGTTTTGATAAAGTCTATATGCATTTGCATTGGTTAGGGTGGAAATAAAGCAAAAGACCTGTTTTAACAATATAGTACAATCTTTGTAATTTTGTTTCCCATTCTGAGGTTCCTTAGTCTTATCATTGTGCTTTCTTAAGCACCAAAACAGAAAATATTTTAACTTGATATTACTCATTTAAAACTCTAAGCAAGGGATCGAGAAACATGCTCAGAAAGAGAAATTTTAACTCAAATTCAGAAGTCAAATGAATGCAAAGCTTCTCATACAGAATAAGCAGTCAAATCAAGGAATACGGAAAAGATAAATTTAACCAATTTGAATGTGTGCTTGATAAGTACTTACAACTTGTTAAATGATATACAAAGTATTTTTTTCTTATACATATCTAATTTGTTCTTAACTTTTTGTTATTTGAGAAGAAAAGGGAATAACATACTGATAACCTAAATACAAAGAGGAATTGGCAAGAACTCAATTCCCTTCTGGGAAGTTCTACAAGAAAACACATAAGAGAAAAGAACCGGAAAATGTATGCAAGAACACTGATACGAATGTAATTCACAGAACATAAACAAGCAGTGCTCGGTGATGCAAATAGCACAAATACTAGGAGACGAATTAAATCAACACACAATATGGAACCTAATGCTTACTATATCATTCTCGTTGGTGCCTACAGTAAGTTGCTTTGACATGTTGTATAGAAGATTAGAGACGTGAAGCTCATTATCCCTCACGTAAGCAAGCTTGGTTCCATCTGGAGAGAGATGTGGGTCTATAATTGGTGACCCAGAGACACTTGGGATCAGAAGTTCAGTCTTTTCTGCACTTGCCTGACTATAGACCTGCCAACAAGTAGCAGTTGTACTTTAGCTCATGGCATAAAGATATAAAATAGGAACCTCAGTTTTTCAAACCCTCTATCAAGTTAAGCAAGGTCGCAAACAGAACATTTACACAACTAAATATCGCAAGTGACACACAAGTTCTGCTATTAATTATGTTTTGCCCCGTAAATATACTTTATAAAAGTATGAAACTGCGACAAACAAAGAAACTGTTAGGGTCTCTTTCACTATGCAATGCAAACAAGACGATTTGAAAGCTCATAGATTTTTGAAGCATAGTTGTAAATCTTACAACTTATCCACAATAGATTTAGCTTTCCTTCATCAAATGACAGGAGGACTTTATGTTTCACATTGATTTTTATTTACTGATGAAATTTGTTTTTTATGGAATCAGAGAAGAAATTATAAAGTAAATGCAAGACATGAATATTAAATTATCAACCTTCACCAATTAGAATGGCATATACCCCACAATTTGTGAAATTCATAAAACACGAAAATATAAGATGTTAGGGAACACACCCCAGCTGGTAAAGGTACAATAACTCTTTTTCTCCTTGGACCGCTCTTTACCCATTCATATCGTGTCACTCCCAAGCCACGCTCTCGTAATCTCTCCCTTCTCAACTTCTCCTCTGCAGATAGATTATTTTCATCAAGACCGCCATCTGGTGGGCTAAAGAATAGATCGTGCTTCCCACTCTTGGGATCAAATACGAACAACTTCCTGTTTAAAGTCTGATCCTGACTGATCAAGTATGCTATCAGACTATCATCAAGACTAAAACTAATTGCAGTTGGCACTCCATAACCAGGCAAAGGATGTTGTGCTATCTCTTCAACAGGGAATATAGTGCAATTGTCCAGAGCATTTGGAGCAGTTGTATCGGTTACAGGCATTTCGTTAAGAAATAACCACGAACGTTTCAGATATTTCTTCTTCCCACTCTCGTCCAGTGATTGCATTACAAAATAACCAATCTAAGAGTGAGTAGTTTATGCATCAACACACACATAATGAATATATCTGCCAGAGAAAAGAACAGCAGAAATCATCAAAAGCACACGTTAGCAGCAAACTAAACAGATCTCCGGATCATTCTAATTCGTAATACTTCCACTTAAAATCAGAGAAAACAGGGAGAAACACATAACAGAATATCACATTACATTGTTAAGGCACACTACAGTTACAATGAAAATACATACAAACATAATTCCAACATAATTGAAGCTTAAACCAATTTTCTCAAACAAATTAAAGCTACTCTGTTAACTTCTTTTTTCAGTTAGAAAGTAGGGAAAGGTTTCAGCAATTTTCATTTCCCGCATCGAGCTCTTGTTCCTAGTTTCTAACAAACTAGTATCAAGCATTGCGATCCAATTAATTAAAGTAACAATCAAACAACGTCAATAATTAGCGCGATCTCTTCGTGCAAACTACTAATTAATAGGAAGTATTTATGAGTAATTAAGCTCTTAACAATAAGCTCGAATCCGAATATGCAATCTGACCTTCTCTGGTGATCCGACAATGATGAAGAACGGATACGACTTCGGACTCGGATTCAGATTCCTCCCCAAACTACTGAATTAATCAACACCCTAAAGCAGATTTATCAGGAACAAACTCAGGATAAAAGAAGTAATTTGGGAAATCAAAAGATGGAAAATGACTTGATGAGAGTGAATAGATGGTGTGATACGTCAGTTTTTGAGGGTGGAGCGGCGCGTGACAACACTGTCAGCATTCGCGCGTGGACTCGGGTGGCGGAGTTACTCTGGCTGGAGTGTTTTCGTTGCCATAATCATATGTTTCCATATAAGAAGAATAAACATAGTTTTTACCTTAAAACGCTTTTTTTTTATGTATATAGTTAAATTTTAATAAAATAATAATTTTAGAATTGAAAAAAAAATATTTATTTAATAATATTATTATTTTATTGAATATTATTTTAATATATTAATTAATATTAATATTAGAAAAAAATATTATTTTATTAAGATTATTACTTTATTAAATATTACTTTATCAAGATTTTATTGTATAAACTGGTTTATCAATTTATACAATAATATTAATATTAATATATAGGTGGATCTATAAATTAATTATATAATAATCTTTCATCAATGATAAGTGTAGCTACTTAGAGCACACCTCCAATAACGATTAACGACTCCAATTTATCTTATAAGAAAAATAAAAAATTACAAAATGATAGAAAATCAATGATACAAATAGAAATTGTAAAAGATTTGCATTCCATCGTTTTCATAAGTAAATATTCAGCCGCGTATGTGGAAAGACTCGAAAGTGTGAATAGGGCTTTGACTAGAAAATAATAGAATCAATCAAAATGCGAATACTTATGGCTACCATATTTGATTGCAAGAAAGTGATGGGACCTCGACACGTGTCCACTCAACCATCATATGACAAATCACATTGCGATCATATTTTTAAAATTTATTTCAAGTCATGTTTTAAAATTCAAAATAACAATTACGAATTCTTTAATTCTAAATAAAATGTGGGCGTTGGTGGTAAATAGCAATGACTTTAATGAATTTCAGATTGTGTAAATAGCAAAAGGTACATTTTTTTTTTTGTTGACGAGGAACCCGCAGCCGCTACCTTTGGTGCGCACAGGGCAAACCACACAGAAGAGTTAAACCACCCTTAATGTGACAGACTCACACATAGCGTGTCCAGTGAGAATTGAATCCATGATCTATCGGTCCCGGGCCACCCACCTTCACCGCTATGCCATCCCAAGAGGACGCAAAAGGTGCATATTGCTCATGGAGTCATGGGCCAAAAGTTCAGAGATATTTTTTGTTCGCAATAGTCTTTTTTTCTTGCAATAGTATTAGTTTTTCCTTTGAAGTTTAAGAAAATAAATACAAATAAACTCTATTAATATTACAATTAAGACTAACAAAAATATGATACATGCCCGATTTATTATATGCTATACATATTAGACAATGGATTTCCTCTTCCTCAAACCTAGGAAACAAAAACTAATAAAAGCCTGAAAACTCATCCAACATAGAAAACCTGCAAGCTTCTGCAAACATACATCAATTTTGTAGAGAAGCCTTCACTTGTGATGTCGCATCGAGTTCGTATTCCACGCACTACTTTTGCACTCTTTTTCAATCATGAGCTCGTCACTCCACACAGAGGCCAAAATAAAAGTTCACATGTCCGAATCTTCAACTTCCGAGCACACCACAAAGCTAGGAAATGCTAGTGTTATATCCCTACAACACAAAGCCACACACAAATATCTCAGATGATTCTCAAAAGGAAGTAAATCTTGAACTGCTACTGAGAGAAGAAATGGACTCACTTTAGATATGGGAGTGTCATGTTCTTGATAAGAGAGGGATTCTTGGATACGAATTCCTTCCACTCGTCTAGGTCAATCCTCCCGTCGCCTTTCTTATCTGCCTCGTCGAATGTCTGCAGCATAAGACACAATGAGAGCAGATGATGAAATATGTTGCTCTAAAGAACAATCAGAAGGCATGATAGCTGCCCTTACCTTGTTCACGATCAGCTCGACGTAATCCTCTGAAAGGATTAGGTCCGATTCGTGTAACAGTGCTAACACCATCTCTCTCAGCTGCCAAGTTAAACCAAAGGAGCGAAGGAAAATAAAAGAGCTATTCTGTCACATCTTTTACAAGAATTTAGCAACTTATAACTTTATAATCAAGTTGAGGGATGGAAGGAGAAGAAAAGATAAAGGGGATTTGATTAGTATTTTAGGAATAGGAATAATTAGACCATCTTTAAAAGTACATATTAAGTGGAAAAACAGTAACCGTGAAAGCAAGAAAGGTTTTAAGTGAGAGCCTACCTCTTCTCTCTCGATAAAACCCGTGTTCCTCAGATCGTACAATCTAAATGCAACTATTGAGAAAAAGTTTAGTCATATATGAGAAAGCATCCATGGGAATTTATTAGGAACAAAGTGTGATTCTTACATGCAACTTTGTCCGAAACTGATGCATTAGGGTGAAATATTCCTAAAGACCGGACGAATTCCCCAAACTCAATAACTCCATTGCATTTGTAGTCGAAAAGATCAAATATCTACATAAGAACTTGTCAGTATGCGGATTTGATGATGGAGAGCATTAGTGCTAGATTGCATAGGTAGAAGCCAAAATCCGTATATATAACGTACCCTGTCGGCAAACAGATTTCTCCTGTTTCTGTTTCTGAAGAGAGCAAACTGGAATTCTTCCTGATGAGTTTGCAAGAAGGTAAATATTCAATTCAATTAATAAATGGAAATTTTCCTATAACGATACAGTCAAGATATGACCAAGCGATGGTGATACCTTGTGAATAAGCCCATCGTCAATTATGGAGCTACTTATCTTCTTATACAGTTCGTATAAAGCCTCTACTTCGCTCACGGTGACTGCAAGATAATAGCCCTATCAATCGACTAGTAGCAACCAGCTACAAAGATAGGAAGTGAGAGTTGTAGCATGCATCTACCATGACTAAAAACTGACCACATGGCACTCCAATTTATCCAGCAAACATAAAATGTTAAATAGTCTACTATTGTAAGCATGAACACATAAACTGTCATAGCTAGTCCCAGATACCAAAAAATGAAACTAGGTAGTGATAAGAGAGTTAACTGGTATAGATTTTAAGGAATAGTATCTCAAATGCACAGAAGTGAGCAGTGAATCGTGCCACACTCACACGGAGTCTCAGCAGCGAGAACAGTAGGCTCCTCATAACCGGGGCCATGTTTTGGGTGTTTAGAGTAAAAGCAGCCCATTGAAGCAGATTAGTCCAATATCATTCAGATTCATGCTATTCTGGCTTCTGATGATACCTCACCTGCCAAATAAAATCACAATAATTTACTTCAGAACAGAAAAGGAGGTTAGTTAGTGTCTGGGATCAACTTGAGCTTGGGAAGTTTTCATGAAAATGAGGAATTGCAACAAGCATGGAAACGGCTTGGTTGTGTAAAATTCCGACTATATAAAGCTATGAATAGAATACTCAGTATATTACCATAGTAACCAATAAAGTTCATATATGCAGATTGGAGATCAGCACAAACAGTACAGAAGCTAGATAAATTTTAGTTTATATGATTGACCCGTGACCAGCAATGGATGAACAAAACAAACAAAACACATATCGAGAGAGAGCCCCTTCATCTTACTCAAGTGCTCTTCTGAAAATGTATGTTGTAATAAATATACGCTTGCTTTTCAACTGATCCTTCCCCAACCAAAATGAGCAAAATCCACATACATGATACATTAACTTTCTCATAAGTAAAATCAATATATATATATATATATATATATATATATATATATAGAGAGAGAGAGAGAGAGACACACACATATATACCATATATGAGACACCAAGAACTGATGTTGTAGCGGTAAAATACTCAATTGCGGTAAAGACACACAAAGCGTGAAAGTAGATAAAACGAAGACACCAGATGATCTCTTGGTTTCTCTATGTTCATCTGAAATGAGTAGAGAAACAATTTGAATATATATTATGGCACCAAACTCATGGGTTCGCTAGTCATATTCAGTTAATACAGTTCATGCATAACGGATGGTCATAATGAATGGAATATTACAAACTCAACTTGGAATATATACTACCAGCCAATAACGCAAACGTCATGTATAGTTCTAACAAAATCAGACAAGCATTAAACAAATCTAACCCCTAGTCATCTCTTCCCTCAATCACAAGGAATATTACACATACTTAAGTGCATATTGGTATCAAGATTTAAAACTCTCACCCTTAAATCTCCCAAAATAATTGATGTTAATTTATCATGCCACACCCTTAAATCTCCCAAAGCCCAACCTTGCAAGCAAATATATGCATTAAGGAGTTTGATTAAGAGAGAGAGAGAGAGAGAGAGAGAGAGAGAGAGAGAGAGAGAATGGTGTTGATATCTTGACCGTGCAACCATACCAAAAAGAATTAAAAAGACAAAAATCTTACAAGAAAACAGAAATATCAAGAAACCCTTTTTAAAAAACGATCAATTTTCTTTCTCTTCTTCTTCAGCATTCCCATACCAAATTACCAACTGAGAAAGAATCGGAAGACTCAGAAGCCAAGCAAGAAACCCATAAACAAATGCAAGCCCATAATGCAGAATAACAACCAGAACACAACTCACGCAAAAAAAAGAGCAAAAAAGAATAAAATTGCAGTGATCAAGAAAATAAAATAAAAAAGTAAGACTGACCGTTGAGGGGAAAGGCTGCTGGGAGTTGTTCTTCTTGCACCTAATTTTGATTTGTGAATGCATGAGGGCCGCCGCTTATTTATACACAGAAAAATTAAAAAATAATTAATGAGGTGTGTGTTTACACTATTTAATGTAATGTCTGGATATGAGTTTGCAGGCGTTTACTTTTTCTCAGCATTTATGTTAAAAGCTTTGGCTTTTCTGACTGGTGATTGCTTGCATAGATCTTCGTTATATATTGACTTTATTACCTATAACTTTGCCATTAATTTGCAAACAACTATACACTAGGTGCCCTTTGGGAAAGTAATCTTATTCCATATTATCAATTTTTGATGTTTGATAAATTTTGGAAAGTATTTTAAAAACAAAATTTTAAAATCACGTCTTTGGTTTAACTTTAATAAATTTGGGAAAAGTAATAATAATCCAAAAAAATGGAGAAAATATAATTATTTTCAAGGATTTTTTTATCTCACACTAATTTATGTATTTTTTTTTCCATAAAATGAGATTACCACTATCGATTCTTCGTGCAGACAAAAAAAATTCACAATTAACTTACATTGTGGCAGTCCCTTCCCCAAGCAAGTTCATCTCAACATGTCTCATCTCTTCTCCTTGAAGATAAATTATTCATTCAAATTTTTAATTTGTATCTTCAAATTGGAATATATTGATTCTTCTTAAACTAAGTTCCCATCTTCTTTTTTCTGGTTCTTTGAATTTGGGGCCGTAATCCACTCCTCTCCCTAATCTCATATTCATTCGACGGAAAGCGGTGGTCGTAATCCGATTATCTCGTCGTCAATTTGGAAGGTTCGTATTCGATTTCAAATCCGAATTGCTCGATGCTGAATTTACAAATCTAGCCGATTGATTATTCGATGGGCAATTTCTTCGATGAGTTGTTCGGATTGAAATGTCGTCGCGATTTCCTACTTTCGAGGGGAAGGATGTGACCATGGTGGGGATTGGGCACGCGACGAGTGATAGTGATCGAACGATCTTCGGGATCGAACCGTGCGAGGATCTTCCTTACTTCATCTCTAATTTGACGAGAGATGAAATGGTGGAGGATGTTAATTTGGCGACGAATGAGCTGATTTTGAGTGGAATTGTTTTCGGATACGTTGTCGTAGGCATGATTTGGTATTCTGTTTGGTAAAAGTGGAAATCGTAGCAGAGAAGGAGAGAAGAAACTCGAGATGAAGAAACAATCTAAAAGGCCGATGCGGAGGCTCGCCGTCAATGGAGGGCTTCAACGTCATCTCCACCTGTCTGTTGATTAAATATATAATATGTAGGATCGAGATAATTAAGCGGGTGTCTGTATTTTTAAAGCACGGTTATTTAGGTATGAGAACTTTTGTTGTTTATTTTTCTTCATTGATTAACTGTACGCACAGACTCATTGTCGTAAGTGATAAAAAAACTAATGACAACACTCAGGTTAAGAAGACAGCAGAAATTTGGGATAAAATTACGTTGGACTTTTTGTATTTTTGTCGGTTTTTTAATCTAAATTAGAATGCGGATAGTTTTATGTTATTACCAAACATAGTGTAAGTAATTTATTTTCCTCGGATTCATTTTACATGGAATTACAATCTCTGACAATTTCACTTTCCAAAATTATTTTTCTCATAATCGTATTCCACGAAATTATATTGCCGAACAACTTTACTTTCCAGCTAACCAAACGGACCCTTAGTTGAAATAGTTCTAGAAAAACTAGCGATAGGATCCGAAATCTATGATTGGTATAACTACCAGCGTTATCTGTATTGAATATGAAATGATATAGGATCACTCTATCCTTCCCAAAATTCTTGTCCATTATAATGAGCAGTTTTTAAGGAGGGTTGTTAGTCGTATGTAAAGTTATATAAAAGTTACGGGTATCATTAAAAAATTGTGTAATAATTTTTAAAAAAAAAGTAAATAAGAATTTTAGGAGAATCCATAATAATATAGTGGGCAAAAATTTTAAGATAGAAATATTATTAAATTAAAAAGATATAAATAAAACAAAGCCTGATATAAATAAATATAAATATTTAAGGTACATTTTTTTCCTCAATCTTTACTATTTGAAAATAGGAGATCCCACTTACTAGTTGCAGTATAATCTATAAATAGATAAATTTCACTCTTTCTTCAATTAAATCTTTTGATGGAGAAATTTGCAAATATATTGGATGATGATAAGTAAGAATACTATTTCTAAGGAAAGCCATTGATGGGGATTTCAATCAAGATATCCGAGGGTCTTCAATTAAATCTCTTGATGGAGAAATCTGCAAATATATAGGATGATGATGTAAATTAGCCTTAATAATTAATATCGTCTTGAAAAACGTGCATGCTGATCGAAAAGGATTATTAATCTACATTTATATGACGTGTCATACACTATATAACATAATATGTAATCATAAAATTATTATGATTGTAATATATAAAACGTACATGTAAGAATTTGCAGTTTGTTTGGTCCTAATTTTTGGACAATATCGACCATTTGTTCTACATAACATGTGAAGGATGTATCGAAATCCATTATTCTTATATCAACTTGATATCGATCATATCTCCTTAATATAACCTTTTAAGAGGTTGAGTGTTTAATGTATAAGAATTGTGGGATTTATAATTTTTCACATAATAATATGTACAATTCAACCAAATATAAAAAGATAATCGTAACGCGTGACCAATTTTATTTCAATTTCAAGCTGTTCGCCATTTTTGTTTAAATATTTAAAAATTCTAGTACACTATCATCGGTGCTTATGTACAAAATTACCTAGTCAGCATAATCGAGCCAACCAATAGTTAATGCTATTTATTATAGGCGGTGTAGAGGTCGGTATGACCAGAATGTCCAAAATACTTTTATTAAATAATAATTAGTTTGGTTGCCCAAATTAGGTGATAAGGGCTACAAACTATATGAGATGGAGTTACGTTTAACTTTATCCACACAATTCTATTTTTAGGGTTACACGTCAAATTATATCCTCAATTGTAGTATTCGATCACATGAAATTGGATAAATGACGAACTATGTATATTTTAAATTACGGTTGCAAATATCCTTATCACATCGAAACAACAGAATTTGTTGTATCAATATTTATGTACCCGAGACAACAATTATCCAATAGTATCATGAAATTTATTACCATAAGTTGAAAAATCTTTCTAATGACATAAATTAATATTTGGGCTCTTTGTATTTTTTGTTATCTATTCTTGAGGATGTGACTTGATTTTGACTTATTTAAACATCCAAATTAAACAAATAAGATTTGGCAATTCATGAAACAATGGGAGAGTTACAAATATCCAATTTTTATTTGGAATTGATAATGATTGGAGATGTTCGAACCAAGAGGAGCAACATCAGTCCGCTCCGCTTGAAAATATAAATAAATAGTTTCAGTTGCTTTCTTTCTTTTATTTTATATATAGTAGTTGAATCAAACCGAAATTATAGCTCCATAATACGATTTTACGAGCCTAATCATATTCGTGATATTTTACTAGGCTACCTAATTTTTATCCTTAATTTTTCTAATTGTGGGCTCCATATTCTAAAACCCCATGATCAAATTTGTTTGAAATTATGGGAGAATATCTTAAAGTGATTATGTAACAATATAGTAAAAAAATGCGTGATTTTACCAATAAATCGGATGGTTAAATAGGAAAGGAAATTCTAAATTGAAAATTTAAGGGGTTTTATAAGAGAGTCCGAAATAAGAATTGATATAAATTTCATATGAAATATTTTGGATCACGTATGTCGGAATCATATTTAAAAAAAAAAAAAGATCTTGAGAAGCTTTAGTAACTTGGTAGATTTGTTTGAAGTCCATGTATAATTTTTTTTTTATGACGAGGAACCCGCAGCCGCTACCTTTGGTGCGCACAGGGTAAACCTCGCTCCTGTGCAGTAGCCTGCAAACCACACAGAAGAGGTAAACCACCCTTAATGTGACAGGGTGACAGGGTCACACATAGCGTGTCCAGTGGGAATTGAACCCGTGACCTAAATTCAATTTCAAACTACAAATCAAACGGCTTAGTAGGAAAGTGAAAAAATCCAGAAGTTAGTAGGCAAAGCTAATATTTTCATTCTTTAAATCAAGCCCAAAATTATACACTCTGTTAATGAAGCCCAACTCTTTAACCAAGCCCATAATCACACACTTTGTATGAAGCCCATTATGGCCCAAATAATTTAAAGCTATTATTTTCATTTTTCTAAAACTTAAACCCCTCAAAACCCTCACTTCTCGCACAACACACACTAAACGCAAATCAATGGCACTCTCCAAACCCTCATTTCTGAACCACCTCGTCAGAGCCCTAACTAACTCCCGCCGTCTCAACGCGCCGCCGCTGGTCTATCTCCCGATTCGCCAATTCTCCTTCGCCACCCCGGAAGAAGCCGCCGCCGAACGACGCAAGCGCAAGCGCCGCCTCCGCATCGAGCCGCCGCAATCCTCTTTCCGCAACCAGCAACAGGCACCCCGCCAAGCCCCGGCGCCGCAAAACCATAATTCCCCGAAGCTACCCGAGCCAGTCTCCGCGCTATCAGGCAGCCGCCTCAACCTTCACAACAAGATCCTCAAGCTTATACGCGAGGACGATCTCGAGGAGGCGGCGCTCTACACACGCCACTCGGTTTACTCCAATTGCCGCCCTACCATCTACACTTGCAATGCCGTTATGGCTGCGCAGCTGCGCCAGGGAAAATTCTCCGAGCTCCTCACGCTCCATCGTTTCATCACACAAGCTGGCATTGCCGCTAATGTTGTAACGTACAATATTCTCCTTACTCTTTATCTTGATTGCCGGAAACTGGATTTAGCCCTAGAGCAATACAAACAGTTGATTAATGATGCCCCCCTGAATCCATCGCCCACTACTTATCGAATTTTGATTAAAGGATTAGTAGATAATGAACAAGTGGATAAAGCGATTGAGATTAAAAACGAAATGGAGATAAAGGGGTTTAAGCCGGATCCTACTATCTATTCCTATTTAATGTCGGGGCAAGCGAAGAATTTGAATGCTGATGGGGTGTTTGAGTTGTATGAGGAATTGAAGCAGAAAATGGGGACAGAGGAGATTTTGGACGGAGTCATATACGGCAATTTGATGAAAGGGTACTTTTTGAAGGGAATGGAAGCAGAGGCAATGGAGGTGTATGACAAGGTTCTTGGGGAGGGTTTGCCCGTTAAGATGGATGCTGTTGCATACAACTATGTTTTAGAGGCTTTGAGCAAGAACAGTAGGTTTGAGGAGGCGTTGAAGTTGTTTGAGAGGATGAAGAATGAGCATGATCCTCCGAGGAAGTTGACTGTGAACTTGGGTAGTTATAATGTAATAGTGGATGGGTATTGTGCAGAGAAGAGGTTTGATGAGGCCATTGAGGTATTTAATAGTATGGGGGACAAAAGGTGCAATCCAGATACTATATCATTTAATGTGCTGATTGATCAGTTGTGTAGTAATGACAAGTTGGCTGAGGCGGAGGAGTTGTACAAATCAATGGGTGATAAAAAGGTGAATCCAGATGAGTATACCTTTGTTAGGCTTATGGATACTTGCTTGAAGGAGAATAGGCCAGATGATGCAGCTCAGTACTTTAGGACGATGGTTGAGTCGAAGAGAAGGCCAAACTTGGCAGTCTATAACAGGTTGGTCGAGGGGTTGGTTAAGGTTGGCAAGGTTGATGAGGCGAAGTCGTTCTTTGACTTGATGGTGCCAAAGCTGAGGATGAATGATGATGCATACAAGTTCATCATGACTGCATTATCAGAGATTGGGAAGCATGATGAAGTGCTGAAGATTGTCGATGGAATCTTGAGGGAGGATCCAGGTGATTTCACCGAGGAGTTAGAGGAGTTTGTTAGAGAGTTGTTGAGGAAGGAAGGGATGGATGAGGAGGTAACGAATCTTAAGTTGCAGTTAGAAAAGGAGAAAGCCGAGGCTGCTGCAAAAGCAGCTGAAGAAGCTGAAAAGGCCAAGGTCAGTACTAGCATCGCCATGGCGGATCTGTTGGCTTCCAAGTCTTTTGGAAAGAAGGAAAACATTTCCACAGATGCTGAAGATGTTGAAGCAGAGTTGATTGAAGCAGAAGACGGTGATGCTGCTACCACCGTTTCCACAACCACTGAAGTGCAGAGCGAAACAGCAGATGCTGATGACATTTCTGCAGATGCTGCCTCTTCAAAATGAGGATATGGGAGAAGAAACCAGCAGAAAATGAAGGCAACAAGCAGCAGGTAATTACTTTACCCTGTGGCATACTAGGAGACAAATAATTATTTTAGCATCACTTGAAGTATTATTTTTCAGTATTAGCATGATGTGCAGTCACTTTGATTGAGTAGTTTGGCAGTTGAATTCATGTGGTTTCAAGTACGTTGGCAACTTGGGTATCTGGTAAATTGTATTGCTTCTTTTGAAGCAAGAATGGAATCAAATGTTTTCACCTTTCTCTGTAAAGTTTATATGCAGATTTATACCTACAAAATCACGTATGTCAGAATTTTGGTAAGCATTGATAGAGGTAATCTTTAGCAACCAAAGGTGATGGTATTAAACTATTAGTATTAACAAGCAGAGTTCTGAGGACACACACACACGAACACGAGAACTTAGAAACACAAAACTCGACTTGATTAGATACAGATATTAGGTATACAATCCCCATCATCTGGATTCTGTTGTTCCTTCCAGATTCTTCCAGTAACTCTAAGCTTAAGCTCCTTCCTTTCACCTCCTAAGAAGAATAGTGCCATATTCCGTTGGATAATAAGCCCGTCGTGGCTATCCCTTACCTTACGGTGACTATCTCTAACACTCCGTGGAGTACCTTCCCATATGAGCTTCCTACCATTTCCTCCTACCACTAAGCTGTAGCTATAGCTTCGTGCATCAACTTCATCACCCATAAAACGTAGGAACGCCATGTACACTGGTGCCATCCCCAGCTGAAATGCTTCAAAGTGAAGGCAGAAATACTGCCCAAAACAATGGAATACCTAACGGAACAGGGGAGAAGCAAGAATTACTTAGCCATTCACTACAAGTGAAGAAAACTGATGATAAGGACTAAACTCACAGTCAACATCCATGTCGCATTCTCTACTTCACGAGGATTTGACTTCACGTATCGGTGATTGAAAGTGCATCCGGTATGCATATCCACTTTATGGTCATCTCTCAAGTGATCTACTAGATAAGGAATGTTCCCTGTTACTGTGCACTCTGATCCAGCATACGGACAAGTGTATGGTCGGAAAGTGCACTCGAATTCATGTTTGAGTTTGCTGTAGTAAGGAAATATTTCTGGGCAGCCTAGTGTGTAGTACTTGCAGGGCAGATCAAGTGACTCTGCGACCTTCTCGAGTGCCAAACACCTGATGTCCCCGAGCTCTTGCCTGCACGTTGGGCATCGATTGTGCACCCTTGCTTTGCAAGTGGAACAGAGTGTGTGTCCATTGTGACACTGCATGAAAGAAGAAGTAAGCTATGCACCATTCTAACCAAGCTACGCGAAATACGTATAGTGTTGCCCAAGTTAAAAGGATCATGTTAACGAGAAGATTCTTCTTCCAGTTTCTAAACAGCAGTCAGCTACTCTACAGCCTCTTTGTTATGGGGAAATTTCAATTTAATGAACCATCAATCTTAGACTCACTTCACATTTACCATACAAAGCATCCTAGCAAGATTCTCTTCCTCTTCTTACATTTAACATATTCATCATGTCAAATCAAAACATCAACTTCCCTATTTCAATATGCTACATGAGTTGACTAATAGAAAGCAAACAACATTGTTTCTACCTATACTAGGATCCACATTGAACCAGAGTTTCTAGCATACCATCTACTATAGTTTCAAAACCATGTGAAAAAGAGCTCAATGCCTATTTTTAACACTAACAATTCTACCTGCAACGCCATCCAATACCAATCCAATGCAGAGTAATAGAAGTCCAACCAGAACATAAGTGCAATCGAGCAAACATCACATGTAAGAACAAAGAAAATAATTAAACCTGATGGATTGGAGGGTACATGGAATTAGTGCAAACTGGGCATTCCAGCAATTCATGAACACTTGTAGGGCCAATTCTTGAAGATAAAGAAGTGTGAGGTTTTGAAGAATACTGATTATTGGGATGAGGCTGTGAAGAAAGTGCTGATGACTGGATCTCCTCATCTGATGTAGACAAATACTCCACGCTTTCTATATCAATCATTGCCATTCTCAACTAAGGAGAGAAGATTCACACAATTCAAGAATCCTCAGAAATCCCAGAAACCCAAATTCACAAAGAAAATGCTCGGAATAATGTCAATTTGTCAACAGCCCATTTCAAGAAACTTTATGATTCGATGAAATATCGAACTCCCACATCCAAATAATTGATTTTTCACAAAAATCTGAGACTCCCACTTCCTAAAAATTCAAATCTTTTTTGGAATCAAGGGTCGTTGCTTTTCCGCTCGTCTTTTACCCTTTTGTTCCTCCTCCCTTCAGCTACAGTTAAGGGAAGAAGAAAACAGAAGAGTTTTTAAAAATATGGAAGGGAGAAACATATATTAAGAATCAGAAAGAATCGCCACCGGGGAACAGGTGTTTTTTGTTCTCTGAGGTTTCTGAGAGGAGAGAGAAGGAAGTTCAACCGTAGATCTTGAAGTCATTAATATCGAACGGTTACATATATAATTTTTAGATTTAATTTTGAAGTGTTAATAGTAGTTGTTCCTTATTTGTTGGCGGAGATCTAAAGCATAAAGAGGATTACCGTCTTTGAAAGTCTTTCTTCCACCTTTCCAAGTGTAAACTAAACTATCCTAACTGAAAAAAAAACTAAACTATCCTAACTGTTAAAGAAATTAGTCACTTAAGATTAATTAAAAGGCTTAATTGCTTTGAGTAAGATATTTTGAAATTAGGGCAGTTTATCTGGTATTAAATTATCATAAATCAATCTACATCTTCATCCAAAGTAGGCAGCCTGTTAATTCTTACGTCAAATGTTTCCTATAATATATATTACGTGTAATATACAAATCCATAATAAATACTCGCAATTTACTCAATACAGCATCAATATAAGTGAAATAGTTGAATGTTGGAGTAGTATCACTTTCAAGTCCTTTTCCCTCTGGATATTCTATATGATATCACCACCTTACCTGCACATTTCATGTTGACAAAAAATATGCCTAGATCAAAATTTCCAAAATTTACAATTTCAAAAAGATAAATTGGCAAATTTAAGGAAACATTATGTCATTTTACGGGAACGAAATAATAATTTTTAAAGGCAAGCTCTCTCAATCCGCCCATAAGAGAAAGAGTTTCCCAACATAGAAGCATGCAGGCAAGACAAATTTAGAGTGAGAAGCAAGCAAAATTGTAGATTCAACAAAAAACCCGAAAATCCCACACGCCCTCTAGATTTGCCCCGACCGCAACAAATGTCACATATTCAAATCTGATACCGTAGTTGGTCCAGCATACGATGACAGTGACATAAAGTGAAACATCATACGTAACTGTAAGTAGGAATAAGATTATATCCATGGGTCCATTTACATGACCAAATACAACATATAAGAAAAACAAGTGAGCTGCTACATCTGATCTAGAGAATAATGTTTATGCTGTACATGCATTTCTGAAAAGTTTACAATGCAGCGATGGAAGGCAGCTCTTGTTCCGCCTCGGCTTCCCCTTCACTCGCTTCTGGAGACGTCTGCAGCAAAAAGAGCCATAAGGACACCATAAATACGATACGAGATACAGGAAGAACTGTATATATACTCTCGAGCCATGAGTAGCCATACCTGGGAATCCTTGGTCTTATTTTGAGAAAAATAACGTTGGTACGATCCTTTACCGTGAAGGATTTTAGCCCCACAGCCACGCACCTCGTCTTCCACTGATTCACTGTCTACCACAACTGCATCTATTATGTCGTCCCCTGTTCTAACATCAGGAATCTGCATCATAACCAATTTCATATGTTGTCATCACAAGAAACAAGAACGAAGTTAAAGGGCAAGATTCGGTTTACTAGTACGAAAAGCTAGCTTAATGTGGAGTGTGATGAAGGTTTCATATCATACTATGCAAAATCTGATTATCATTGAACTGGATTTACATTAGTACTGTGTAATTGTTTCTCAGCATCAATTGGTAGATAAACGAGTATGTGATTGGCCCCTCATCATTGACGTCTATAATTAGCTTCATGAAAGAGAAGAATCACAAACCTCATACATTGCGTCCATTAAAACGTTCTCCAGCATTGATCGTAAACCCCTAGCTCCTGTGTTCTTGGTTATCGCTTTCCTAGCAATCAGTTTCAATGCATCCTCCGTGAAGTGCAACTTGACCTGATAAACGAGTACATGAGATGGTGGAAACAAGAAGAAATACGACGAAGATCTTGAGATTTCAGTTCTTCAAGCCTCCGTTTGCAATTTTTTTCCCCTTTCAGTAAGAAGGTACATAAGGAGCAATAGAAGAGGAATGATGTCTTACTCCATTCATTTGAAACATTTTTCTATACTGCTTCCCTAATGCATTTTTGGGCTCCGTTAGCACCTGAGAAAACAAATTGATCAGCATTCCAAACACAAGATGGGGTTAAAAAATCTAAAAACACGAGCTTCATAAAGACAATATCACCAAATCAACGACTAAGGGTGTCAGTCGCTATGCTCTCCAAGATGAGCAGCAGGCAAAAACAAGAAATAGGATTTGATACAGTTAAAGGAAGAAAACTGAAGACCCTTCACACCTGAACAAGCTGCTCCTCAGTAAGTGCAGATAAGTTGACAAGGATGGGAAATCGCCCAACAAACTCTGGTATTAGCCCATATGCAATGAGATCGCTACTCTCAACCTGAAAAGTCCAACAAGTCATCAACATCAGGACTTAGTAAGATCTTAAATGGATATGCCAGAAATCTTGATTACGAAATAATCTGACTTCAGCCTAACAAGTAAAAACACAATATCCTTAGTCTGAGAGATTACTTTTACACTAACAGACAACCACTAGTTCTGCATAATTAAAGATATAGTTTCTCTCCAGCAGATAAAAAGCAGGTTCGGGATATCTTCCCCCCAACATGTACATGCTGTTTTTAAGAAGCATGAACATACACTAGTAGAAACAAGCAGATGAGGAAATTAAGTTGCTGTTAAGCTTACAGTTTCTAGTAAAGATGATGTCACAGCAGCACTTGTAACACCGCCTGCTCTCATATTAGCCCGTACAGGAGCACCAAACCCAATGGAAGAATCATGACGTCTGAGATGCATTTTCAGATAATTTCAGTTTCAGTAAGATAACAAGACCACTACAGTCACTTAGGTGAAGTTAGACGACCTTTCTGAGATTGTTTTTTCCAAGTCAATAAAAGCGCCACCACATATAAAGAGAATGTCTTTCGTGTCAATCTGCATAAATATGAAAACAGAAAGAAAATGAGAAGTGACCAGAATCAACTTCTAGAAAATAGTAATGTAAGCTGCTTCATAGTCTAGCCAAGAGCCTAAAAATGACTAAGCATACTCAATCCTCAGCACTACATCACAAGTTGAGTATATAGGGGGGGGAATTAAGCATGCTATGAACTCAACTCAATTTCCATTAAATGTGTTTTGATCTGTACAATCAAGTACTACCTCTGTCCCATTAGTAGTGTCCAGTTTTTGGGGCACGGAGATTAAGAAAATGGTGTTACGTGTGTATATTTTTGGATAGTTAATTTGGGTCCACACATTCTTTGTCTTTTTTAGAAACAGGGACACTTCTAATGGGACACCCCAATCGGGAATACAATACATTACTAATGGGACGGAAGTAGTAATAGTTTTATAACAGGACTACTACCCCTTTGCCCTCCCTTGCAAAGATAACATACTCAGTCATGATACAGTTTCACGAACGTCATAGATTGTCATGTTTGACTATAGTGGGTACGAGAATAGGTTGTTACCTGAATATTGTCACCTCTTGGATGCTTCCGAGCCCCCTTCTCTGGTACATTGACCACCTGCGGAGCAAAAGTGTTGGATGGTAAGAACCTATCTTCAAATATTAAGTATACTCAAATAACAGGTTCCTGTATTCTACAATCCATTTGTAAGAAGGACCAGGGTTTTAAAAAACCCAATTGAGGCCCGCCTCGAGGTGCGCCTCGAATCGAAACGGCGAAAAAACGCCTTGAGGCGTACGCCTCGGACCATAAGCTTCATCTGAGCGCCTCGTTCCGGCAAGGCACGCCTCGAGGCCCGCCTTTGAGACGTTTTTTCATTGAGGCGGTCCCTTTTTTATCGGGCCAGAATTCGAATTCTTATGAAATTAATATAATTGGGCTTAAACCTAATTACATTAATTAAATTTTCATCGATCCAACCCAAAATATTTAGATTAGAATCAAAATTGAGTAGAAAACAACGTGAATTAAAATTAATATTAGTCTTTGCTTGAAACGAAGAGGTTATATTAAATTAGACATTTCTTTATGTGATTAGTTGCACAAGTTTTATTAGATAACTGGGTATAATTAATTATTTAACTTAATAAAACGAAGAGGTTAGATGAGCTAGTAAGATTCATTGTATTTCTCTTTCGAGAAAGACATTTTGGCCACAAATTCCCATGTATTTCACTAAAAAGTTAAAATCCTAGTTGTGGAGAATATTGAATCCCATGTATTTTGAATTTGAGAGTACTTTTGACTTATGTGTTATTATATATTTATTATGGGGAAAAAATTAAATTTACGCCTCAATTTTACGCCTCGTTCCGTTTCGAGGCTTACGCCTCGTGAAACCATGAAAAAACGCCTCGAAACCCGTTTACGCTTTTTAAGACCTTGAGAAGGACCCAAGTAGAAAGGTGCAGAATCTAACATCTAATCAGTTTTTAAACTCCTACTACAGAGACCATATTGTAGAAGTTGATACGTGTAACAGTGTAAGAAAGAAACCAAGCCTAAATGGATGCACCTCATCAGTGTTTTCTCTAGATCATACAAGCAAAAGTTTCCTACATAAGGCCCTACAGTAGTTGTTGTATGTTGGGGCAGACTAAAGACTCGTGCATTTCCATTGCATTGCCCATTTGGCACTAAGTGCAGAAACATTCTGTTTAAATATTACGAAAATATATATCAGGCTGATGCTGGAATCTCTAGCTGCTCTGAAGATGCTTTGACAATCAGCTAAGCTATAAAGTGGTTAGCACGCAGCATCCAAGCAAGATAAGAGACTAGTGAAATGGGCCAAGCCAATAGTATACTCATACTGATGATGATTAGGCATCACGGAGAATCGACCTTCCTAGTGGTGTGCAGTGGGCTGTGATCAATCAGGAGCACATTATATATTTTTAACATCCGATTTTTGTGCCAACATTCAAATGAGGCATGTCAGCAACATAACAAAGAAATCCATATAACATAACGTAAGATGAAGTACTTACAGTCCCCTCGAGCATTTTCAATAGCGCTTGCTGGACGCCTTCCCCAGACACATCTCTACTAATGTTTAGGCTCTCTGCCTACAGATCAACAAAGAATAAATTGAACATTAGCAAACGATATAAGATCCCAAAGCACTTACGAGATTTTGGAAAATTAATACGTTGCTATAACATGCACCTTTTTGGTGATCTTGTCTACTTCATCAATATAAATTATACCCTGCTGAGCAGCCGCAACATTATAGTCTGCAACCTGAAATCGAAAATAACATATTACACTCTTAAAAATAGAATAATGAAGACATAGAATGTTGTGGCTCATTAGGGATACAAGCAGATGTTAAAATCTTGAACAATAACTCCAAAGAATCAGGACAGGTACATTTTTATTATCAGTAAAAGGCATTTTTTTTTAAATTATCTGAGTTCACTACATCTCAATTCTCAACCTAAATAATTTTGCGCTTGGCAAACATTTACCATGATTTTATGACTCAAAATTTGATTACTATGGACTACAGCAAAGCAAGACGTCTCAAATCAGCCAAACATTGCCAAAATTTCTGTTTTAGCCCAACCACTATTTTGTTCGCAACATGAATATTCAGATAAAAATTCCAAAAGATTATACAAAAATCATACTTATAATAACACTAAGAAGATGCCGAACTTTTAGCTAATCCTTAAGATAGAGAGAAGCTGAGTCATGAGTAATCATCGATAGTTGGAGAAGACAACAAAAACATACAGAAGATATAAGGGACCAAATTCAGAGAAGTAACATGCACCAAAAATATCCTGCTACTGTATGTTATCTTTACCACACTTGAAAGAACACAAACGTAAATTGCAGGTCATTCTAATTTTGGAAACGAAATCTAGTAAATCGAACCCTGAAAAAGGATCTTAAGATCGAAAAGCATTCTGGCCACATTATACTATGTAAGGCTTACCGTAAGCAGCTTGTATAAAATGGACTCAACATCCTCCCCCACATATCCTGCCTGAAAAATGAGAATTTTTTGTCATACTAAAGACCTAATACACATAATTAATCTCTGTAGGACCACACTGTTATAGTTGAAGCTGAGAAATTTGCTAATTTATTATGGGAAACCTTCTCCATCACAATATCAGAACTTGCAATTATTCACTTGCCTGAGTAAGTGTAGTTGCATCAGCGATTACAAAAGGAACATTCACCAACCGAGCCAAAGTTTTGGCGAGTAGTGTCTTCCCTGTCCTTAAGATGACATCAGAAGATCACAGTGAACCAGTAGGATTGCAGAAAGGATAGACATTCAAATAAATGCAGAAACTAATTTTCACATCATAATGCAAGCTTTAAATAGGGATGTGCCCCATTATATTGACAATATAAGATTATTCTAGACTACAAGGTCATAAACAATGAAGTATGTTTCGAGATGCCCAACCAAGCTAAGATCATTGATGATACTCAGTATACTATCTGAATAAAATCATTAATGTCAATAGAGCCTCAAATCCAATCCCGAATCAAAGCAAGTAAAAAATGTTCTCATAATTTCATAAAATGTTCATGAGCAAGACTTCCTTAATAGCTCCGCATTATGAAGAAGACTAGCTATGAACCCAGTCATTTAGTAAATTACCTGAACCTGTCGGCCCCATCAGAAGAATGTTACTTTTCTCAAGTTCAACATTCTCATTATCCTTGCCTTCAGGTTTGTTACCATCTGTGCTCCCAGAAGGCCTAAATTTCAAAGTATAAAACATCAAATTTTCGTACACCAACATGGAAAATGCAAAAACCATCTTCTGATCCTAAAAACTGTCAGTCAACTAATCCATACTGGAAAAGAAGAAAGTAAAAAGAACATTAATTTAGCTAAGATTAAAACCTATCACAAAATCAAGACACAAAGTGATCACCTCTGCATGGAATCACTATATATCCTCTTGTAGTGATTATACACAGCTACAGAAAGAACCTGCAACAACAACAACAACAAACAATTAAACCCAATGAATTCATAACATCTAACTATATCCTTCACTCTCAATAGGAGCACTTATGAATTCAGAAACTATGAACCTTTTTAGCTCTCTCCTGGCCAATCACAAACTTATCAAGACCTCTACATATCTCTTTCGGGGTCGGGAAACTCGAGCCGAGATTGGAACCGCCCCAGCAGCCGTCCTTTTGGCCTTGTCCAAATCCTCCACCAGAGCCAGCAGCCGAACCATCACTATCACCAACCTGACTAAATTTCACCCCTGGCCTCACCACTATCCCATCACCCCCTCCTCCTCCAGGTGGCTGCCATACCTCCGGTGGGTCCCCCTGAGAGCAAAAAGTCTCAACTTTCCTCTTATTCTTGAAGAATCTCGAAAAATTCTTGTCACTATCGATGTACTCGCCGCTAAGGGAGAGAGGCTTGGAAGGGGTGAAATTGAAAGGGGAGCTTGAGAAGAGACTGGAATGTCGGTGATGACTGCCGCCAAAACCGGAGCTCAACTGAGAATGGTTGGCCCGAGATGCGTGCATGTGGTTCTGGATAAAGTATCTGAACTGTGAGACAGCAACGGAAGCAGTATCTCTTGATGACTTTGACCTCAGAGCAGCGGCCATCGCAGAATCTTGAGGAATCAACTAAAGAAAAAGCTAAATTAAATAGACTTTTACTTCTAGGAATCTAATGAAATATGGGACATGAATTTAGAGGAAAAAATATAGGTGGACTGTAATTGGATTTTCAAGGTTTTCCGAGAAAAAAAGACAAGAAACTTCGGCGAGAAATGATTTTTTCGAATTCTAGAGAAATAGGAAAATAAAAAATGGGTTTAGAATAAAAAGCAGGATGGATGATATTAATTGGGTAAGATTGGGGAATTGATGTGAAGAATGGGTTTTTAGGGTTCATGAAGAGAAATCCAAGTGTGAATTTAGATGAAGAAGGGGAACTATTTCACCTGGGTTGTGAAGAACTTGATTAGATGAATCTGATTACTCCACGATAGCGTATATGGAGAAAACTCGAAGTTAATTCGGATATGGGGCGGAAAATGTTGTTTTTTTTATTTTGTTCGTCTATTGCCATTGTTTGTAAGATAATTGTGGATCGCATTCGCAGCATTGCGGTTAACTCCAGAAATATCCTGTGTTTCTATGGTGAAACGCACAAGGAAACAAACTAATGAAAAGGAAATACAATATACAAATTTAAGTTACTTTTGGCCGACTGCGAATTCCTCTCGTCTCTCAAAAAATCATACAAGTTCAGAAATGAAGTGTTTCCAAAACAACTAGTAAAATTATACGCGGAATACATTCTCTCTAAAACATAATCCCATTAATTTATAATTATTATTTCCCTTTTTAGTGTTTTGGCAAACGCGTGAAGTAATCAATATATGCATACATCACTCATAACAGAAAATCTTAAGCAATATTCTTTCTTAATTGTGGATCACCAGCTAAATTAAAATATTGTATAATATAATACATTTACAAACTTCACAGTGAATTTAAATGCTTATGCATATACTACAGGGCAGCGACTAATGTACAGACACGATCAAGAATAGAAACGCTCGGATAAATACATGTACTCGCTACAGAGTTTCAGGCTTATTGGATCTGCAGATGAGGATGAATCCCCTTTGCTACTGGTTACATCGCTTCTTCGTTCCAACACCGATGATTTGTGGAAATCAAGAATGTATAATAGCTTTGCTGCTACACAATCAAAGAGAAAGTAATCCATCAAAAGCTAACAGAAAGATATATATTGGAGAATAACGCGTTGCATGGATCATATACGAGAAAAAGTACGATCAGTCTTTCAGTGAAGTTACAGAGATGGCATCATCATAAGCAAATCAAATGCAGGGAGTAAACGAAGCAATCAAAGTCTAACATATCAGTAAGTAGATGATACTAGGGATATATATAAGTAGGAAGAAACCTCAGTTAATGTTTGACATCAGATTTCTGGCTTCATCAATGGCAGCACTTGCAGCATATACAGCCAGCTTCTTCACCTGTAATCAGAATATTATATATGTAGCAGAAATCCTTAGATAGGAACCTTATATATGTAGCAGAAATCCGTTAATGAATTACAATAGGAAAGTACCTCCAGTATATCTTGCTTAGATCTATGAAAATGAGGAAGCAGCCGGAATTCCCGTGTCAATCGAACACATTCCTGAACATTCTCCGGGGATACAAAGTCCACAGCAACTTTCGTACAAGACTAACATCAAGAAGATACAGAAATAATGAAGAACTTGAAGAATTAAGAACATCCAACAGTAGATATTTCTTATAGGAGGCCCACCTGTCGATTTCGGACTTGATGAGGACAACCAGCAGGAATGAACACAGCCTCACCAAGATGCTGCTCAAATGTCCACGGTTCAACATCTAGTAAAAAAGGCAGTAAGAGTTAAGTAGGTTTATGACTTGTAAAATTAATTCAGGAAAAAGATGTTTCAGAATCTTACTGAACTCCTCCTTCAATTGTCTTTTATGCTTCTCATCCAAATAAAAGATTTGATCATGGATCGGATGTACAACCTAGATGAGAAAAATAAGACCCAAGTTAAAACCAAGACTATTTGGTCAAAAGTATGAATTAACAGCCTAAGTACTCACAAAATCCACAGCAGAGTTGTTATAATGGCAAAATTCTTTTGATGCTTCTGCAAGTACTCAGTTAACATGGGCACGTCCTGCCGTCGGAAGATGTCCCAAACTGCAGCACCATTTACAGTATGATCATTTTGGGTCTCAGAATTTATTTTCATTTGAGCTGAGTCATTATCCCCGGTCGAACTATTAGCAGTGAAGTCTGTATCGGCAGCTTTGTTACATCCAACAACAGTGATGTCTGAGCAATTGAGAAGATTTGGGTCAATGCAACTATCTGCAATATAGTCAAAAGTATTGTTGAGACATTCTGGCGGCCAAGACTCCCCCTTTCCACGTATAATCCCCTGGGGTTTTGCCATTCTGATGCAAGTCGGTTGATTTGTTTTCACATCCAGCTCGTTCTGAATGTGGTTGTTCAACAAACTTGTCAAGATCAGATAATTCAAGTCCCTTCCTGATCTCATTTATCTTTCTTTTTTGCCACGCGGTCGTCCTCACCTTATTCGCGTGTGTCAATATGTTCACCTGAGTCAGATCCTCACATTAGATAGATACAAGGTAAAAACTTTATACTGATTGAATTTAAAATCAAAATGACGTCGCAATATTCATCCATCTAACACGAATAACAAACTATGTATGTGCAGATACATGTACAATAACGTATCCAGTGCATAACTAATATATGCTTAACTAACTTTCCATATTTTACTTACAGAAACACTCATCAAAATGTTGAGAATCACGGCATAGTATATTTAAACAAGCCACGTATTGCAATACGCTGTATAGAGAAGTGGGGATCTGTGTAAGCGTACCGCATCAGAAATGTCACAGTGCAGCTTTGCAACTGAATCACCTTTGCCAAGTTCTTCTGCATACCCATAGGCAATATAGCTCTTTGGCCCCAGGTCCGGCTTTAAGGCACCATCGGGAAGTTTTGTAGCGAGATTCAATAAACCAGATTGAGGATGGGTGTAATCACTGAAGGGAAGCATTGCCATAAACTCAGAGCCATGCCTGGGTAAACATTCTTCAAAAGCATTTGAAGGCGGCCAATCCTTTAACTTCAATACCTCAGGCCACCCGTTTTCATGTCGACGCCCTTCTAAGTAGCCTTTGAAAAAATGGTGAATGTTGATCTCAACCTCGCACCAATCCAAGCAATCAATAGCCTTTACACAGAAAGTTTCTTGTTTCATTTTTTTGCTGGCGCTCCTGAAAGCCCGCAGCATAACCTCAGGCTCCCAACTAAGACCAGAAGCCCTTGAAAGTGCGTTCCTAATGACAACGGGTTCGCCTCTCCTCCAATGCATCTGGAAGTGTCCGAAATCAGAACCCCCCCACCTCACTAGCATTAGGGCAGTATAAATAGTTATCCTGACTGTATTCCCTGAATGCTGCCAGTCTTACTTTAAAAAAATCATTAACATTTTCTGTAGAACACGACAAACATTTCTGGGAAAAGTCTACATCTGGTAATCGATAATTAGAAGAAAAAGCCTCAGCACTAGCAATTAGTTTTTCCACCCAATCAACGTCAAGGATCCGCTTCAAACCTAAATCCTCAGTTCCACAACCACCAAACTCTTTGGGAGGACATGGTATACTCCTGCCGTTCTTTGCTTCCCATTTAGGGAAGCCAGATTGCAAGTTATCCACGAGACCGTCTACTGAAGCAACCTCAATGTTTTTATCATTTCTTCTTTCTAAACTTTCCTTCCCCCCAGCAGTAGTTTTTGCTGCATTTCCTCCTGGTTGAACACCTCTTCTCAGTTCAGAACAGCAATCGAGGCAGATGTCATAGGAACAAGCAGGGTTCGGGCAGCTTCTGTGAAAATTAACGATGGATGTCTTGCAATTGTCACTGTTTAGTAAGTAGCACAGCAATTGTAAACATTTAGTGATGAAGGATATATGATTAAATTAGAGAAACGGCATTCCAAGATTCTTTTAACATAGCCAGTATAGTTCTGACATCGAGAACAGAACAAAACAGAGTAATTGATAATAATAATAATAATAATCACGGTCTTCCACAAAGGACTATACCAGTATAACCGATCATCTTCTTCAAAAATTGCTATTGGTACATCGTCTTCATTCACCTGAACACCTTAAGTAACAGAAGAGGAAAGATTTTATCCACCATTAATGAAAAAAAAAAAACAAAGGGCAACGTTTGTCTTAGTGTTCTGTACCGCGTATGCTTGCCTCAACAACGAGCTCAGCCATCTGCTCTTGTTGTATCTGCCTAAGTACGGGAAGAATGTTGAGTAGCAAGTACAGAGATCTTTGCAGTCTATTATTCTCATCAGCTTCTTTTATGGTGCCCTGAAAGAATAAAATGTCAAAATGTGAAAAACTTATAGTACAGGTTGGATTTCAAGAAATTACAATAAAATTAGGCTATAACCTTTATAGGAACATTTTCTTGAAGGCAAGCTTTGCAATTGCAGTTCCCACAGCAATATGGGCACAATTTCTCAACTTCTTCTTTCCTTCTTTCAGGATACCTATATTTTCACGAGGCTTCTAATCTTAGGGACGAACAAACTAACGATAAGTTCACAACAATGTATTTCAGCACAGATATGCTACAGCTTTGAGGTAATATCTTGAGAAGCATAAACAATAAGATGTTGTTTCTATTTTCATCAATAGATATGCTTAGCCCGTGATATATTTTAACTGGTGGGTCATGAAAAATACCACACAGGAGATTAGTATAGTTTGCAGCCAATATTTAGGAAGTGAATGTAACTAACAGCTTTATTTTACCACTTTGCAATACATTTATAGCAGTAACGTTTCCTGGTGCAATTTGAGCAGATAATGACACCAACTCTGTCACTCTTCAAGCATTGATGGCACATCAACCCGCGCTGCTCCCTTTTTGGGGTATCCTGTAATATTATGTAACCAGTTAGTAAGATTTTCAGCTAACCTAAGGTTGTAAATAACCAAGAATTACAGACATCACAAAGTATACACAATATGTTTATTTCTTATTAGAAGTTAAAGAAGATTTTGCTGGAGTTCTGTATGGTATTCTTGCTAGATAAATAGCATAAACCTACAAAGTTGTGCACTTTAATGCCAAAAAATAACACTTCATCAAAAGCTTCTAAGCATGTCACTGTTTGAAAAAGACTAAATATTCTAGAACACGAAAATTAAATGTGCTAAATTCAGTAAGCACCTCTCCAGAATCTTTAAATGAGACAAGATTTTCATCTTCAAGGAACATATTTTCTTGATTCTGTTGCATTCTCAGCCTGCGGTATCCACCCTTGATCATTTCAATTTTACTTTTCGACTTCTTGGTCCATCCCCGGACACTGTGAATATCCCCACTGACACTATATCTTCTCATTCTCTGTCTCAGCTTGATAACAGATTGAACCTTTTTCTTGGTCTTGTATCCCTTGCTCCTTCCACTATAACTCACTACCCCATTTACATCACATTCTGTCCAATCACTCTTTTCAGTAGCATCAATCGTTTTCTTCTTATTCTTCGAACCCTTTGGCCTTCCTCTCCTCTCAATTCTCTGCACTCCACAAGAAACTTCATCCTTGATATGAACAATATTTTCAGTGTGATTGGCTGTTTTTTTCTTATTCTTAGACCCCTTTGGCCTTCCTCTCCTCTTAATTCTCTGCACCGAAGCAGCACTATTGTCAGCATCACCACAAGAAACTTCATCCTTAATATTAACAATCTTTTCAGTCTGATTGACTCCTTTCTTCTTATTCTTAGACCCCTTTGGCCTTCCCACACACCGAGCCATCATTCCGTGGTTTGTCTCAACGTTTCCATTAGGCGCGTTAGCTTCTAAACCATCATTCCTTTCAGTATCATTTACTCTTTCCTTCACAATCCCTCCTCCAACTTCACTACCACCTTCATCAACGTGCACCGACTGATTATCATCAACGTGCACCTCTGGCCGCATATCACCATCGTCCCTCATCAACATAACCATTCCACTCCCTAAACCATTCAGCTTCTGATCAATTCCATGCTGCATTGCCTCAACTTCATTCACCTCACCAATTTTCTTCTTGTTCTTTTTACCTTTCGGCCTTCCCCTCTTTCTACTCCCAATACAACCACTATTGCCTTCAAGAACCTTCTTCTCAACATCGCTACTAACATCAATTTTCTCCCCACTCTTCGAACTTTTTGGCCTTCCCCTCTTTCCACTCCCAATACAACCACCATTTCCTTCTAGAACCTTCTTCTCAACATCGATACTCACATCATTTTTCTTCCTGTTCTTCAAACCTTTCGGCCGTCTCCTCTTTCCACTCCCAAATCCACAATTAATTCCTTCAGGAACCTTCTTCTCAACATCGATACTCAAATCAATTTCCATTCTGTTCTTCGAACCTTTCGGCCTTCCCCTCTTCCCACCCCCAATTCCACCATTACTTACTTCAAGAATCCTTTCTTCCTCATTTTCCTTGGAGCCATTTGGTGTCACTCTCTTCCTCACACCACTCTCTCCATCAACCTCAGATATTTTCTCCACACCACGCTTCCGTTTCCAACCACCACCACCAAAACCACAATTCCCTCCACCATCTCCTTCATTCCTCTTTCTCTTAAGAACTGAGGAGTAGTGCTTCTCACACAACACTTCCCCCTTCATAGCCATCAAATTGCACCTCCACATCCCCCCAGCAATAACTTTCTCACACCTCAACCCCTGATCATCACCGCCACCCACCATAATTCACAAATTCCGAGGAAAAACACAGTAACGCTAACCAAGAAAAGAAGCAAACTTGCAGTGAGGAAAAGCAGAATGGCTTGTAATTAACTCACCATCATAAATTATCGGTCCGGAATTAAATGCAGTACTTTACCACATGGTAGCAGTAACTCTCTAACCATTTGTAGCCCCGCAATAATTTATCCACACTGCATCCGTATTTCAATAATCTACTTTGTGGTGTCATAGCTACAGAATTCTTTCCTTTGAATTGTGTAAGCACAAAGCCTTAACAATTCCATCGAAATTCTTGATTTCTTGGAATTAAAAGAAAACGTCAGACTGTTTGACCAGGGGCTAGCATGGGAGAAAAAGTGCGAGTTCAGTAGTTAAGTTTGAATTGGATGGAACCGGAGGGGGGCAAGACTGGAGAGGAAGCGGTGACGAAAACTAGGTGACAAGTCGGATTGTTGGTCGTACGAGGTGATATGCTGGATACGGTATTTACGTTAAGCCGTTAAATGAAAATCTTGAAATAATCAAGTCAGATATCTACATATCCATTTTCCATTAACAAATTGATTTTTTTATTAAAGAAAATATTCTTTTCCCACTTCCATAATAAGTGGGTATGTGGTTTTAATCACGAGTAAATAATTTTGATCACAATATATTTTTGTCTGCTTCTAAAATTCGATTCGCAGATTAATATCGAGTTTTTAGTAAATATCTCTCTCTCTTTTTGTCCGTAAGATGTGAATATTATGTTTAATCAAGATTCGTGGCCCTTTTTTAAATAAAACCTTTTCTTACAGTAAAATTTAACGGACACATTAACACAACTTGATATAGGAACTTTCCAAATTTTATTATATATAAAAAACTTAGAAGTTGTTTTGATTAAAACGTATGGGCCAACAAACATGGGGCCAGTTAATTGGGCCAGCTGCTTAGTACGGCAGTTTGTTAAACTAAACCTAGAGGACCGTAATTTTATTTATGTACAGTTAAACCTCGATAAAATAATAAAATTGAGACCAGGGCAAATGCACAGTGTGGGCTGGGTAGGGCTATAGCCCAAGGTCAATTTGAAAAAAAAAAATACAAGTATTATGTACTAATAGTCCAAGCCCAAGTTTTATATCTACAATAAATCAAGTATGAATATTTTAAATAGTTGGGCCCAATCCAATAGAATCTTAATTCAAAAACCAAAAAAATTAAATTTGATTCAAAGCCCACATAAAATTAAATTCATTTATTAAAACTAATATTTTCAATCCCTCCTGTGGGTGAAAACTGAAAAGTGAAAGCTGAAAAGGGGAGGAGTGGAGGGCGAGCCTGGAGAGGACGACAAAAGTCAAAAAATATTTTCGCACTCCTCATTTTACCATAATTTAATATATTGAACTGAAATTGAAAATCTAGTAGTTCATTTCACGAAAATTTCGTTATTTTTATCGTTTTTATGGTTTTCATATTTTATTTTAGACTCGTTATTTTTGTCGTTTTATTGATTTCCTTTTACTCATTGTTACATTATCTTTTGTCTAAAAAAAATTTCGGGAGCCTCCGCCCCCGAACCCCCCAATAAGTTTCACCTCCGATCTATAAATCCTAGTTCCACCCCTGCTTCCAGCCCAAGGTCTTAAGAATTCCTGGATCCGCCCTTACTTGGGACCGAGAAAAAATATTCATTTAACGAGGTTATTATTTTATCGAATATTATTTTAGTGCATTGACCCATATCGAGATCGGAAGAAATTATTATCTTAGCGAGATTATTACTTTATCTAATATTACTTTATCGAGGTTTAACTGTATATAGTCAATGCTCAAATAACAAATCTAAAGTTATAGTTAAATCACTCTAATTTAAAGGCAAAAAAAATGAAGAATATTTTCCTTAGAAGTTAAATCACTCTAATTAAGTTTGTAAATTTATATGAGATCATATTTAACATTAGAAATTGTATTTGAGCTTGTTTATATGTGTTACAATACAAATCACGATACGATCCATTTAACAAGTACTCATTTCGTTCAATTGGAATAATTCATTGTACTATTTGGAGCTGTTTTATTAAAATTGTCTAGTTTTCTTTTTTGACAAATTATTACAAACACTTTTTTTGAGAGATTCACAACTTTACGCACATCAAATAATCTCTTTAAAAATCGCATTAAAAAGAAATTAGATTATTTCAATTGGACGAATTATATTAATAATATATATGACTGAATTTAAAAAATAAATAATAACTTAAAAATAAATAAAATAATTAAAATCTTCTATTGTGATTTTAAATATTAATTATTAATTTCTAAGGTCTATATTAAACAAAACAAAAATATGTATATATTTTTAAAATGAATTAATTTTATTATTATTATTATTATTTTTTTTTTGGATTTTTAATTTTATTATTATTTTTATTAGTATGAGAGGTCGACCGATACGAAACAAGGAGAAATGAAGTTGGGGGTGATATTTATATTGAACATACGAAATTAATTACATGCTTATCTATTTGGAGATAACTTGAATACTTTTGTGAGGCAGGAGTTTGTGAGATTCAACGGACATGTGTCCTCAATCACCTCACGACCGCGTTACCTGCTCTTCAATTTTCTCTCTCCTCTCTTTTTTTTCGTTGGATATCTTTATTTTTCCTGATTTGGGTTTTTTTTCTTCTATGTAACCCTCCCCTCCCATGGAGGCGCTGCACATCGGCTCGTCTAGAAATTTTGGCCTTAATTTGATTGAAAATAGAGCTCTTGATTCTTTTAGTGGTGTTAGGCAAGTGGTATTTACTCCTCTGTTGCCGGGAAAGAGAAAAAAACAATCTTTTTGTGCTAGAAGAAGCAGTAACGGCGGTGGCGCTGTTGTCGGGATTCATTTGATTCCTCGTTCTGGTAAAGATTGATCATCTTGATTTCAGCGTTAGTTGTTTGGATTTTGGTATGCTGTTGTGTTTGATCGTGACTCATATCTGTCTATTGGTGAGACATTATATATGTCTGTTGGGATTCACTATTTTGATACACTTTGCTTATATTTGTAAAATATTAGTAGAAAAGTTGATGGGTTTGTGGTTTCTTATGTCCTTGAGGTTTCTCTTTCTATTGTAATTTAAAAACAGAGCTTCTGATTCTCTAACTTGAATCATGTATCAATCTTCTTCTTCTTTTTTTTTTTCATTTTTCCCGAGGAAAAATATTGCAGTTTACATTGTATTATTGGGACCCTCTTAGTCAAATTACTTTTATAAGGTGATTACTGTGAGTAGTTCACAAAAACTTAGATGTTGTTAACTGCTAATGTAGTCACTGCCACTGATATTTGAAATATTTAATTACCTGTAAACATAAAAACCTTGAAGCACAATGAACAACTTTTATGCTGTTCCATCTTAGATCTGCTGCCAAAGATGCTATAGGCAATCTTGAAAGATAGATACTTGGGAAGTAAGTGCAAAAAGTAGGGATTAAGAGTACGATACTTTTTTTATCACCCTAAAGATTATGAGATCCTGTTAACAGTTGTTTATTGTTGATTGAGCTGCATGTTTAGGTCTTCTTTTTTCTTTTGTATAAACATGCTTTGTGGGTAATTTGGATGATAAATTTTCATGAAATATTGAGGCAATACAAGTTCTAAGATGAGTTTGTTCAATATCAGCAATCAGTGACAAAAGGATCTTGGAAACTCAAGAAACTGAAGTTGATGTAGCGAGATAAGCTTTCTCGAAGAAATCGAAACTAGTGATACAACATCACCTAAGACAATCTACAATATAGTCTTTGTTACTTCTGAAGCAGCCCCATATTCGAAAACCGGAGGCTTAGGGGATGTTTGTGGCTCTTTACCAATAGCTTTGGCTGCACGTGGGCACCGTGTGATGGTCGTCTCTCCTAGATATTTGATTGGAGGTTCATCAGATAAAAAGTTTGCCGCTGCTGTTGATACTGAAAAGCGGAGCAAGATCTATTGCTTCGGTGGTGTGCAGGACGTTGGATTCTTCCACGAGTATAGGGCTGGAGTTGATTGGGTAAAAAGTTCTACTTTCTTTGAGTTGTTAAGTCATATGTAAGGTAGTCAAGTAGAAGATATATGACATCTTCATTTTTCTCTATCTCATGCAAGTGAAAGGTAGTCAAGTAGAAGATATATGACATCTTCATTTTTCTCTAGCAAGTGAAAGGCTAATTTAATACAAAAGTGTCCATTCTTTCTTTGAATTGTTCAATTGTGTATCTTGTACCACAATCAATGTTCGTCTTTCATATTTTAGGTCTTTGTTGACCATCCCTCATATCGGCGACCTGGAACTCCATATGGTGATATTTTTGGTGCTTTTGGTGACAATCAGGTAAATTGCACTTTGAACTATAGCTTAGGGACTTTGCTTCTATTAATCTCAACTATTTATATTCTATCATATTTGACCTTATTCGCTAAAACTGGTACCATTTTGACTTTTTGTACTTTTTTTTACTAACAGTTCCGGTTCGCATTACTTTGTCATGCGGCTTGTGAAGCTCCCTTAGTGCTGCCACTAGGAGGGTATAATTATGGAGAAAAATGTTTATTTGTTGCAAATGACTGGCATGCTGGCCTAGTTCCAGTGTACGTGACTTATTTACATTTTGTTTTCCTTGGCTCTTCCAAAATATCTCACCATTCTCGTGTATGACATGCCCCATTGCATTTTATCCTTGTATTTGTCATTTGCTATGCGGATCCGTTGTAGCATTCTTATTTATTCACAGGTCAACAAATTTTTTTTTTCCTCATATGGTGGATATGGTGGTTATAATATACTGGATGTGAAGTTATGGTATTCATTCCTTCGATATTTTCAGGCTCTTAGCAGCAAAATATCGTCCACATGGTGTGTACAAAGATGCTCGAAGTATCATTGTAATACATAACCTAGCCCATCAGGTGAGTTCACTTTTCCCTTTCAGAATAGTTGTTCTTGGAGAAGTACAATTCAATAAATTATCTCAACTCTTATAGAGAATTGCAAAAGTACTCCTATATTTATTTACGTCTGATCAGATGTTAGATGTTTGTTTAGGGTTTTGATGCATCCTTGTAGACTATAGTAGATTTATCTAGTAGATTTTCCATCTCATAAACTTAGAATACAAGTAACAATCGTATGGCCCAAACTACTGACAACTAGTAACGTATAAAAGTCGTCGGAAACTGTAGTAACTTCTTTGGCATAACGCATGATTTATTTTATTTATTATTATTTTTGGTTGTGTAAAAATTTAAGATGAGGCATGTTGTCTAGTGCATCTTACCTCATTGCAGAAACCTTGCACTTAATGGAGATTTTAGCGTGTTGGAAAAATTGTAATTAGGCATGAATCACTTTGTTTATCTCAATGTATCAATGATGCATGATTTCTTTTGTCTCAAGGGAGTGGAGCCAGCAGCTACATATAATAATCTGGGATTACCCCCCGGGTGGTACAAGGCGCTGGAATGGGTGTTTCCCACTTGGGCGAGAACACATGCTCTTGACCCTGGTGAAGCAGTCAATGTTCTGAAATCTGCTATTGTCACTGCTGACAGAATAGTCACTGTAAGCCAGGTAATATTATGGTACAATGTACGCGATATTTCGAGCATATCATGTTTCGTGATATAGATCAGGATTTACTAGTTTATGCAGTAAGATAAAATGGTATAAATTTTCTTAAGTAGCCAGAGATCTTTGAGGTTTCAATGTTTTGGATACGTGCTATAAAAATTTACCCGAAACAAGTCCTCATTTTTCAGAGGCTTTTTGTTTTCTATCACACATTTTTGCTTGTTTCATTTTCCATTCTTTCTGTGTAGGGTTACTCTTGGGAGATAACCACACCTGAGGGTGGATACGGGTTACACGAGCTATTAACCAGTCGGAAATCAGTTTTGTCAGGTATGTCGTGTTTGGTATTCACCTAATCTGTGTCTCAAGAGTATATTATCCAGTCCCCCCCCCCTCTCTCTCTTTCATGTTTCTCGTTTCCATCAATATTTTGTTTTACATAATAAGTTTTAAAATACAATAAGTTCCTCATCATCATCAAACCAAGTTGGTTTTGCTCAAATATAATATGCGACTGCAGGAATCACAAATGGAATTGATATGAATGAATGGGATCCATCTACTGATAAGCATCTTCCTTTTGGCTACTCGGTTGATGACCTCTCCGGAAAGGTTTGAATCTTTTGAGTAACTCGCTGTTTACACATGCTTACGACAGCTAGGTTAACGACAAGCATACTATCTAATGACTAAGTTAGCTAACTGGCAAACTCAATTTTCCTTGTATTGTTGCTGTTTGTTCTAGGTTGAATGTAAGATGGCACTGCAGAAAGAACTCGGCCTTCCAGTCCGACCTGATTGTCCTCTGGTTAGAACTCACTCTCCCATGTTTTAGTTACCACTATGTTCACTTCTGGTGTTGGAATTGTCCTCAAAGTTTATGTCTCCACAGATTGGATTTATCGGTAGACTCGACTACCAGAAAGGCGTCGACATCCTTCTTTCAGCCATTCCAGATCATATGCTCGACGATGTCCAATTTGTATGTCCTCCCATTCTCATTTCATCTCTTCCAACATTGCTAACACAAGCTAGTTGTATTTAAAGGTGATGCTTGGATCAGGAGAGAAACAATATGAAGACTGGATGAGGCATCTAGAATCCACTTACAAGGACAAGTATCGTGGTTGGGTCGGGTTCAACGTACCGATATCTCACCGGATCACAGCAGGGTAATTTCCCACTAGCCTAACAAGTCCCCTCCTTTTGCAATAACTATATCCTCATATGAGTAAGCTTTGCAGCTGTGACATACTTGTAATGCCTTCAAGATTCGAACCGTGTGGGCTGAACCAGTTGTACGCGATGAGATACGGCACTGTCCCCGTCGTCCACCACACCGGAGGCCTTAGAGTGAGACCCACCTACCTACCTCATTCTCAATCTGCATATTTGTTTAAGTTTGATCCGTTAAACGTTCTGACATGATACATGATACATTTTATTAGGACACGGTTCAGAATTTCAATCCGTTTGCAAAAGAAGGCAGCGGCGAAGGGACGGGGTGGACGTTTTCTCCTTTAACAAAAGAAAGTTTATCGATCGTAAGTCTCAAGATCATATGGATTTGCACTATGATTGTCAAATCATACTACTACTATACTACTTATTTTACTGCTATCTTATAAACTGCGTTGCATTTGATAGACGCTAAGAGTTGCTATTGAGACATATAAAGAGCATAAAACTTCTTGGGAAGGACTGATGAAGCGTGGAATGGAGGGAGACACTTCATGGGATAAAGCAGCAACCCAGTATGAACAAGTTATGGAATGGGCCTTTATTGATCCCCCATATGCTGGCTGACTGAATATGGAGCTACAAATTTTTGCCACTTTTGTTATAAAATTTCATATGATGGAGAGGAGTTTGTTGTTTGAACCCTTGTAGGATTTGTGACATCGTAGAATGATTTTTCATTCATCATTAAAAAGAAAAAAGAAAAAAAGAAAAAAAATAGATTAAAGGTTGCTTCTGACTGAAAAATATAATTATGGTAAATTTTGGATGTTATTTTGACACAATATAAATGGGGTATATTGTGTGACACACAAGTCTTTGTGGATTACGACAGATTATACTGCATCACAAGTTTAAATTCCAAAAAAAAAAAGGACCAAATTTTATTGTAGTTTTCCTATTTTAAGCTAAAAGACTAGAAGCTATATGCCATCCAAATGAAATAAAAATATGTAAATAAAATATTGAATCTATTGGAAGAAGAGAAAAGTTAAATATGAAAAAATAAATAAATGTTGAATATGGAGGAAGAGAAAAGGTATCATTAGTTCATTACCCTCCGATAGGGGGAGAACTTCGTATTTGCCGGTGGAGAAAGGCTTCCATTGCCCACTTTTCCGACGGCGGAAGCCACCTCCTCCAAATCCTAAATTCTCCCTCGATCTCGATTCCCGGATTGCCCCATCTGCAAGCTTTAATCACGTACTTTTGGACGAAAACGTCAAGTCTGAATTCGTTTCTTTTCCTACGCCCACGGAAGGGGAGGATCGGAGGAAAGGGGAACTAGGGTTTTGATTTCGTATTTTTCGTGAATCTCCCTTCTCCGGAGCTATGAATTCGGATCCCGATCTCATCTACTACGCCTGCATTGGGAAGGGGACCACCATATTGACGGAATTCAACTCGAAGGACGCCGCGCTCGGCGAGATCGCGGCAAAATGCCTGGAGAAAACGCCGCCTTACCACGCCACCTACAGCCACACCGTCCGGTCCAAGACATACGCTTTCCTGATCGACGATCCGTTCGTTTATTTCTTGATCTCCGACGAGAAGCTGGAGAAATCGGAGGGTTTCGCGTTTCTGGAGAACGTGAGGGATGCGTTTGTCAACGATTTCAACGCTGAAAAGAAGTTGGACAAATTGAGATCTCATTGCTTCCAGGGGGAATTCAATCCGATTTTCCGGCAATTGATTGGCCCGGCATTATACCATATTGATGGGATTGAGTCTCCACCAGGGCAGAGAATTGGGGAAAATGGAAGCTTCCAGTACGGATCAAGCCCGATCAGGGGAAGAGGCAGGCTATCTGGGGACAAAGGGTCTAGCAAGATGAAGAAAGCATTTCTTGAAGAATTCAAGATTTGTGGGAGGAATGGGCGGAAAGATGTTGATGAAAATAGTAGCTCGAGCTCCATCGGTATGAGCCCGGAGTTCAGCCCCATTACGCACAAGAACAGAGGGCTCTACTCCGACGAAATCCCTTGCCATCAAAGGGCGAAGAAAGTCTGGAAGAAGCAAGTGTGGGTGATTCTTTCGCTCGATTTGATCGCCTGTTTCATCTTGTTTGTTGTCTGGCTGTGGGTCTGCAGCGGCTTGCAATGCATGAGAGCTGAATAGATTCAAGAATTGCTTATACTATGCATGCTTCAACTGGTAATATTGAAAAGCAAATTATCCGAAAAGTTGTTAGATATACGCTGTATGGTTTCCTTTGTATATCCTTGTGATTTGGTGCTTCAAACTTCAAAGTTGTGTATACAAGTTTATGGAGGTTTTATTGATCCAATGGATGTAAATCAACATAAACTTGAAGCTCTGTTTTTTCTCAGTTTGTTTATGGTGTAAACTGGACTACGAGTTGTACTTTATGAGCCTTTGATAACTGAGTTTTCAGCAAGTTGGTCTTGTCCATAATATATTCTGCTTCATATAATCTTCCGTTTCACCTTTGATCGTATTTTCAAAAATAAATACCAAATCGAATTCTTAATCATCCAGAAAGTTCTACATAGATGAAACAATTAGGCAAATCCAACAGTACCTCCTAACACCAGTCTCTCTGTACTCATCAGTTATAGCTGCTATACAGTAGAATACATAACAAAACCGAAAATTGGACTAGAGCAATAATTCATACAGTTGTAGTGATCAGGTTAAGGACCAAAATTCGATATTAACCACATGGAGTGAGCTTCTTATTGCCTGCTCCGCGAGGGTTGTCATCTTTCCAGTCATCCCAGGCCCTCGCCTTATCTTGGGCAGCATCATCATCGTCATCCTCTTCATCCTGACCAGGCCCTGGTAGCTTGTTCTCCTTGTACCACGATGAGTTGGCTTCTTCCATGAACTTCTTGGTATTTTCTTGCCAAGTATTCATTATCTCCATCTCCTTTAAGCCAGCTTCCTCTATGCTCATGGTTGGTAGTCTGGCAAACAAATGAAATTTTAAAGGAATTCGTAAAGCAGCTTCAGTTTTGATTGTCAGTACAGTTTTTTCAATTTAATTGCATACCTGTAGCTAGGCTGGAAAACTTGAGCTGACATCCTCTCCCTCTCGCTTGTTGGGTTTGTAGCAATAAGGCTTGCAGGTCCAAATATCATTGGCTGATGATGCTTGTGTTCATGACCCTGTGCAAGGCTCGCTCTACCTTCGATCACATCTTGAGCAAAAGTAGCACATGTGATTGGAGCTGCAGGTTTTGTAAATCTAGACCTTGTGGCCGCTTCACGGTGCCAGTCTTCTGCTTTTTTAGTGCGCTCATCAAGCATGGTCTGTGTAAGTTCATCGTTCCCTTCCTGCGGAAGAAGGAAACAAGAATAAGTTGCTTTCAAAAGTATTTTCTAGCATATGCTATGTGAAGATAACAAACAAAGCTACATGCTGATCTACAGAAACAATATCTTGAAAGATTACAAATGAATATACCTAATGAAACCTAAAATGAAGAGAAACCTACAAAGCCAGAATTGTAAGTGAAGCGAGCAAGGATCATAGTTTGTATGTGGCTGTAACAAACTATTCCAACATTATGGGATCCAGGCCTTAATAACTGCAATTTCGCAAATCTACATTGCAGGAGAATACACGAACTCAACAAGCTACGTACAAATTACCACTCATATCTCATGCAAGGAATTTTCATATTACACAAGAGAATAACAATATTATACAATCCAACAGCACTTCTCGTGAGTAAAAAGCACAAAAAGTAGCAACAAATACCTTTGACTGTCTTTCCCTAACAGAAAGGAGCATCTCTTCCTCTTTCTTCAACATTTCCAGCAGATCAAACGCCTATAACATACAAGTAAAAAAAAATTTGATTATACAAAGTGGTGGAGATTGGGAAGTTTACATGGAAAGGCTCATGTGTGCTGAAGATGGTGAGCGTCCGACTAACCTTACAGAGTGCCAAGGAGATGGTGTTCAGCCATGCCTGAGAGGAAAAAGGTAAATTTGTTAGGAAGTATAAATGATTGAAACATAAGAAAACAGAAAGCAAAGACCACACATATGTCGATGAGAAGTATAATCATTAACGCCAAGAAATTTTGATACGAAACATTTATAAGATTTTGTTATTAGGATTTTGTACTTCACAAAAGAGTAAGAAGTGAAATATTTGAAAATTACTATAAAATAACTCATAACTGACCTCTCTCTCCTCCTCACCATCATCATCCTCCAAATCCTCTTCTCCAGCCTCAACAGGAGTAGATAATGCAGATGCTCTAGTTGAACGCCCACGTCGTTCTTTTCGCTCCCTTATTTCAAGCAATTTTGACTCAGCAGCTTTCTGGCGTTTGAAGCGTGCAATCTGAGTACCACAACACAGATAGATATAAAGGATTACTGGCAGAGATCCAAAAGGTAAATCAGTTTAGTATGATGAGATACACACAAAATAATAGTGATAGTTCCAGCAAACTAAAAAAAGTACGATAACCATAACTTCTCCAGTTTATGAATAAGTTATAGATAGGATACTAAGACAGTGTATGAAATAGCTTTTATAAGCAGTTTTTAGCTACTTATGTTTAAAGTTACTCTCAAGCAAAAGTTGTTAGTGTTTACAAAATTAGAGAAAAAACAGTTTAATTTTAGAAAAATCAGTATTCTCTGATAAGATGTTTTTCCGTTATTTTTGGCTTCTGCTTTTAAAAAGCACCCTCTAACCAGCTTATGGGCTTCCGCTTATTCTGGCTTATTTTAAGCTATACAAGTGCAGAAGCCTACCTTCCAAGCATAAAAAAAGTGCTTCTGTGATGAATAAGCCCAGAAGCAGCTAAATTAAGCCATTTCAAACACTACCTAAATACACGAACCAAAAAAATACCCAAGCGTACCTTCTTAGCTCTCTTATCAGCAAAAGTGTTACCCGTAGCCTGGATAGATGATTCTTGTTCTTCTTTCGGTATAAGCTCCATTGTCTCACAAAAGGAGATAAATTCCTGATAGCAAGGCAATCCAAAATAACAAGGTTCAGAGAGCATAATTAACTTGATTCAGGCATCTTCACATGAGGAACAAAAAAACAGAAATGCAATATTCGGAAGTTCCCAAATCATGATCCCACAAGAAATGAGTACCTTCAACTTGGCCTGTGAAGCTTTAAGAATTTGAATCCTGTCTTCCTCTGTAATTTTCTCTGTTAGCTCACCTAGATAGTACGGAACCTATACCAAAACATCATCAACAAAACTTTAAAACTGAGTCTTTTTTCTTTTAAAATGATAGAAGAAAAGGATAATTTCATCAACTGAAAATTCAATCCGGAAAGAAATATCCGACCATACTCGACTGAACATATTCTGGAGCAAAGAAGAACCCAAATACAGGCGGAAAAAAATAAATCAGCCGAACGTATCTGAACTAGTTATGATTTTTCCAAATCCTAATATAATTATTGAAAATCAGCTTTTCAAGGTAATCAACAAATAAATAAAACATGAGGTCACGACCGCAATCTCAATACCATCCCCATAACATACTTACTTTTAGATACTTAACACCATATGATAATCATCAGAATGCAATCATGTTCTCTAAATAAATCACTACCGGTCATTCCTCCAGTAATCAAAAGGACCCTAAATACATATAAATATATGAAATCACGAAGAGACAATAATACATAACGAGTTTCACACACACTGATTCATGTGCCACAAAAGAATATAAACAAGTAACACTCACGAGAATATACTTGATGTTGGTAGTACTAATATCTTCCTTGGTCTCATTAGCAGAAAATAACCCTAATTTTCCAATCATTTCCTCGCATCTCCTCAACAATTCGCAACCTTTCTTCACCCTCTCCTATAAACCGAAAAAATGGGGTAAAATAATAATCTCAACCAAATCGAGATCCAAACACCAAAAATTTCAATCAACAGAAACCTGATCGATGGAAGAATCGGAGGCAGCTTGGTGAATTTTCCGAGACTGCTCGAAAAGGCGGGGAAGAGACAATTCCTCCATGTTTAATTCCATCATAGATGCAAATTTTGGAAACCTAAAAATTTAATTTGAGCAAAACTAAAAGGGAGACTATGGATATCAGACAAGGTAGAGAAATAGAAATCGTACACCACCTGCGAACGTTAGCGAGGATAATCTGGTATTTTCCAGACCAACAAGATTTGGGCTCGGTCCGTCTAATAATGGATCCAAAAGGGGCTATTGTACGTAAGTGGGCCTCTATTTAGCAATTTAAAGAGGTCAGTTGGCCCAAAATATGAGAATAAGTGGTAGAAGTAACAGGAAATGTGACACAGATGTGCGCACCTAATGATAAATGTTTTGTATGCTTAGAGCAGTTTCCTTTTTAAAACCCTCCAACTCATACCTCATGCATGGACAAACTGTTTTAAACGTTTTTCAAACTGCTCTACCCACTGAGTACACTAGTGCTCAGCCCCAATTGTTTTAAAACGTTTTCAGGTTGAGCGGCAAGGGCGGCGGAAAAGAGCTGAGGAGGGGGTTTCTGCCATGATCATTTTGCACTCTTTAGTATTGTAAATGGATAATTATATTTTATTATATTTCGAAAGTCAATATGCTTCCGTATTTGTTAATCGCATAAAAACAAATCTAATCTTTTACATGTGGGCCGCAATAAATAATGTGTTTTAAAATAGAAAAAAATATTCCAATTTTCAAAAAATGGTATGAAAACGTGTTTGACCTCTGTGATACTTCGTGATGGTCGGGGCGTTACAAAATTATTTTATCTATATATAAGACTTACTTCCAAACTTGAAATTCAAGAAAAATACCCATATGCCAAAATAAATCTTTCATTCCCATACTGCCCTTGCAACCGTATACGATAGAAGAAGCGGATGTCATTCTGGGCATCACCTCCACGCCGCCAACATCACGACAACACCGACTTCCCCCATTCAGATACACTCACATTCCCACCCCCCCCCGCCGGCCGCATTTCCACAATCCTTCGGTCTAAATTCAACTAACGATTTCAACAATCCAACAAAATTACAACCCAATTATTGCAGTTTCATTCTACCAGAATCGAATTGGGCCAAGAATAATTAAGCATCAGGCATTCCTCTGCCCGGGCTTTCTTGTGATGCTAGATGTGATCGACTATTGTCGACTATCGGCGTCGAATTCGCCACGCGCAGCATCCGCGTCGATGATAAGATCATCAAGGCTCAGATTTGGGATACTGCTGGCCAAGAACGGTATTCTTCTTTTTCAATTAATTCCTTAGATCAATTGATGTTGTTCCGTATGATCTAGGATGTTTTGGTAGTACATTAAGTATAAATGAAACCGCCATAGATCCAATTCAGCTAAATGTGCCTCTAATTTTGGGTGTTTAGTTTCATTTTAACGATTCGTGATTCATCTCCATGTGTTTAGGCAAACCATCATTTTCATCATGTTTTGAATAGGACAGAATAAGTTTAAGATTTAATTTAGTTATGAATTTTGGCTCTGTTTATCTAGATGTTGATCTGCACTTGAATTCAGTTAACAAATATTATGAATTGACTTGGGTTGGACTCCACTTCTTCTGCGGAAAAAAGTTGAACTTGGTGACTGTGACTTCTCCTTCCTCCTTATGATGTAACAGAAAATGGTGATACTGGAATATACATGAGTTTGACATTATTTATCAACCAATTTATAAAGACACTTTGATTGCAAAAGCTATCTGAAAATGTGTGTTTATGACTAGATAGAACTATGACACTGCAGTGACTAAATGTATTATGACGTAGCTTTATGGATTGATTGATTCTTAAGTTCATTAGGATTCTTGTTGGTAGGAGCAAGGTTTTAAAAACCCAATTGAGGCCCGTCTCGAGGCGCGCCTCGAATCGAAACAGCGAAAAACGCCTTGAGGCGTACGTCTCAAACCATGCGCTTCATCTTAGCGCCTCGTTCCAGCGAGGCGGTCCCCTTTTTTTATCGGGCCAGAATTCGAATTCTTATGAAATTAATATAATTGGGCTTAAACCTAATTATATTAATTAGATTTCCAGTCAGTCCAACCCAAAATATTTAGATTAGAATCAAAATTGAGTAGAAAACAACGTGAATTGTGAATTGCATTGTCGCGCCGCTCCTCCCTGCCGCCATGAAATTGCATTCTCTCGCTGTGAAATCGTGAATTACATTCTCGCGCCGCTCCTCCATGCCGTCGTCGTCGAAACCGCCGCCGCTGCTCCTCCCTGCCGCAACCATCGAAATCGCTACTCCTCCCTGAAATTAATGTTGCTTCCAGACAACCGTTATTAGTGCTGCTTCCAGAAACGAAGAGGTTATATTAAATTAGACATTTCTTTATGTGATTAGTTGCCTGAAGTTTTATTAAATAGTTGGGTATACTTAATTATTTAACTTATTAAAACGAAGAGGTTAGATATGAGCTAGTAAGATTCATTGTATTCCTCTTCATGAAAAGACATTTTAGCCACCAATTCCCATGTATTTCACTAAAAAGTTAAAATCCTAGTTGTGGAGAATATTGAATCCCATGTATTTTGAATTTGAGAGTACTTTTGACTTATGTGTTATTATATATTTATTATGGGGAAAAAATTAAATTTACGCCTCAATTTTACGCCTCGTTCCGTTTCGAGGCTTACGTCTTGTGAAACCATGAAAAAACGCATCAAAACCCGTTTATGCCTTTTAAAACCTTAGGTAGGAGTTCCAGTTTTCTTGGTACAAATTTGATATCTTTTGTTCTGTCTCAGCAAATCATTTTCCTATGTCTTTCTCCCACCAAGATAATAGTGTGATTTTTTTAGGAACATCTCTATTTTCTGGTCTTCTTTGATGTGGTGAAGTAGTTTCATCAAAAAAAATTCTTAGAAACATGTCTTTGCACTTGATATTTTTGATTAATTTGATACTTTCTCTTATGAAGCAACACAATACGTATTATTGTTTGGTACATAATAAATTGTCCATCTTTGGCACCGTCTTCCCTCTCTCTAGCTCGCGAGTGTTTTCTCACAGCCATGATTTAGTAACTTGTAATATTTGTCATGTGCCACAAGGTATCGTGCAATCACTAGTGCCTACTACCGCGGTGCTGTTGGAGCACTACTCGTGTATGATGTCACCCACCATGTGACTTTCGAAAACGTCGAAAGATGGCTGAAAGAGCTTCGAGACCACACCGAGCAGAACATTGTGACCATGCTGGTTGGGAACAAGGCAAATCTGCACCACCTTCGTGCAGTTACCACTGAAGACGGCCAATCTTTCGCCGAGAGAGAGAAGACCTATTTCATGGAGACATCAGCACTTGAGTCTTTGAATGTTGAGAGTGCTTTCACAGAAGTGCTCACACAAATATACCATGTCGTCAGCCGCAAGGCGCTTGATATTGGGGACGACCCTGCAGCCTTGCCGAAAGGGCATACCCTTGACATCGGGTCCAAGGACGATGTCTCGGCTGTCAGAAAGATGGGTTGCTGTTCTGTGTGATGGGAGAGGATAACAAACATTCAGTCTTGCAGTCTCAACAACTGAGTTGGATTTTGTTTTAATTCTTCGAATCTCAGTATATCATTTTCAGAATTGTAAAATCTCAGTTAGGGTTAATCTATTTGTATTATCAAAGGTTTGTTTTGACAACAGTTTGTTCAAAGTTTTGGCTTTTCTTGCTGTTGATGCATATGCAGTTTATATCAATTCCATCTTGCCATTTCATTCACTAAGATTGCAGCAGGAAGGTTGAAAGGTGAGAGAGAATAGACTCAGTCATCCAATGCAATAACCTATTATACTTTTGTAACATGTATCCGACACGATATATTTGAGATTTTCGAAATTTCAAAACATTTCAATAAAAGAGATGGTTGTGTGTAGTAAAAGAACAACAAGAACAAAATCAAGTTGCAATTTTATCCCTTCAGCAAAAAACTCATGATCACAAGCTTCGCCAAGAAAAAATCAACAAATATCTAGCAAGCTCCAGACCTCCAAAAAGTACAAAGGGTTCAGTTGGTCACATTGCAAGAGCAATCTCGAAACTTCTGACTCCACTTTCGATTGATGATATGATAAACAATCACTTTGGACAATGATCATGGCTGCAATCTTGAACATCTTAAGAACGGATGATTACTCTACTAGGTCGAAAATCATTAGGCATAATTGTGGGTCATTTAATATTCGCAGTAGGGGTTTGGGGATGGAATCTCTTTCAACAAGAGTGTTTGCCACTGCAGCTCTCTACAAGCTCTCAATCTCGTGTTTTGGAAATCTTATGATTGGAGAATTGGCTTTGAACCCGTTGGTGTAGCTGTTTATAGAAGGGAACCCTCTGGCCACAAGAGAGGCTGCTTCTGCTATTTAAAATTTATGTCAAAATGGTTTTAACTGAGACAGGGCCCGTTCTTTACTGCTAATTGAAGTAGCCCTCACACATTTAAAAAGTGATCTAGCAATGGATATATTCTTGGAACTGCTTGCCAAATTTGATACTACAATAGCTGAGCTTGATCTAATGGAGAGAAAGGGCATGCTACCTTATATATTCAATGTACTGAAAGGGAAGATATTATAGATTTCCTATTTATTTTTTCTTGTTAATTTCATTGTTTTAAACTTATTGGTGGTTATGTATTGCCATCTATGTATTCAATCATTTTATCTTTTTTACTAGTTCACTATTATTTATTGTCCCACTTTTAAAATGGAAGGTTAGCATCCATTTGATCCAATGATCAAGATTGATCAACTACAATTTCTATATTATTAAGTCTAGAAAGTTTTAGAAGTCTATCATATTTTCATTCAATCTCTAGACCTTATTCAGTATTGAGTACAGATCTTAAAAGCTTAAAATTGGATCAATGCAATAAACTTTTCCAGAAATCAAAGTAATTCTATCATTCTTTTATGATATACAAGTAAAGAGTGTTGGTAAACTGCATGTGTAGCTTTTCCTTTTTGTTGTCTTTTTTATTTTGTTGAAAATGAATTCGTTAGCCATTGCTACAATGTTTTTATGATTTTGGATTGCTTACGCAAATGAGAAAAGATGGTTAGTCTCTTTTAATTATATTTACTTATTTGGGGTATTTTCTTAAATAGCCAGATCGGAAATCGAAAAGACAATTTTACCCAAAGCTTATAATTGATACACAAAATCCAACTTTATTTAAATATCCCTACTTTTCAGACTTGTCAGCCTGCAAAACCATTATTTTGCTTCGTTCCGTGCGCAAATGATTAACGCAGAATCCCGCTCAATCCCGCTCACGTACTGAGCGAATCCCGCTCGGCCACGTGGAAGGCCGAGCCGATTCCCGCTCGGCCACGTGGAATCCCGCTCGAGCGTGGCCAATACCGCTCGCGGGATCCCGCTCGGCCGCCCGATCTTGCTCGCGGGATCCCGCTCGAGCGGCCCAGTCCCGCTAGCGGGATACCCAATCCCGCGAGCGAGATCCCGCTCGGCTTTTTGACTTGGCAGGCTGTGCAGAATCCCGCTCGGCCGTTTCTAGTCCCGCTCGTTCCAAAATCGTGATTTTATCTATTAATACCGTGATTGAAGTCCAAAATCGAACACACTCACTCCTCTTTCATTTCATTTTCAACTCGTTTCATAAAAAAAAAGGATAGTTGATATAATATTATTGTTCATTTTAACGGGCAATTTAACAATTTGTCCGAGTATATTGGCGGTGAAGTTAGAGATGTCTGCATTCATGGGAACATTGTTTGTATCCCTATTTTACGACAGTTCATTCAATACAATCTTAATCCCTTTTCACTTTCGTTAAATTATGAAATTTATTACACTTATGTTTCTCGTCATGGTATCACGCTTAGGTCCATTCTCGCGACCGATATGGACCTAATTCGTCTTTGTACTATACAAATCGAGCCGACTTTATTTCTTGAGCAATCTAATGCTCAATCTTATCATACACTCGAGGTTGTTGAACAATTTGGTTCAAGGTTCAATTTTGAAGATCAAGCGGGTGGTAGCAATCGGGCTGAGAATTTTCGCGAACAGGAAACTTTTTTTCGCGAAGAGGATACCCATGTTGTATCCGACAGTGATGAAGAAAATATTTTGGATAGTTCATCCGAAGAAGAATACGATGAGGTGCCTGGTGTATTAAATCAATGTACGTTTGACGACTTTGCGGCATGGATCCGACGTGAAGGTGGTGTGAATCAATTGATATCTATGCTCATGACGGACAACCGTGCCCTTCCAAGCAACGAAATAATATATGGCGGCAGCAAAGAAGTAAATGACGGTTTACTTCCAGTCGTTCCTCTCGATGCATCGGATTCACCTATGGTTCGAGATCTGGATCACGTTGTGGACTATCCACTCCGTGAAGGTGCGACATTTTGGGAGAAAGCGGATTTGTTTGCTTCTGTTGCACTTCGGCACATGGAACAAAGTCTCGATTTTAGGGTGGCTCTCGATTTTAGGGTGGCTCGTTCTGACAGTGGTCCGGTTGAGTATAAATGCAGACGGAGTCGTGACTGCCCATTTTTTCTACGGGCATCGTTTCACAGAGATGTGTTGTGGATTGTAAACTGCTTGCATGCCGAACACACATGTAATTGAGATTTTTCACAGACTGGTACAAGAAGGATTCGTGCAAAGGCACTCGCTGCTTATGTTGCTCGGCGAATGCGCCGTAAAAAATCTGTCCTAAAACCGAAAGAAATTATGACAGCTATCCAGGGTGAATTCGGCTTTCAAGCAAGCTATAGTGTTGCTCTACGAGCCCGTAATTATGCTGTGGCGATGATTCTTGGCGGACACTCAGATTCGTTCAAGATGTTTCCTCGTTACCTCTACGTACTGAAAACAACGAATCCTAGTACAATGACTGATCTCGAAGTCGATTCAGAAGGTCGTTTCCAACAATTATTCGTTGCTTTTAATGTTTCTCGTGCCTCGTGGGTATTTAACCTCCGTGATCTGATTGTGGCCGACGCGACTCACTTGAAAGGAAGGAATAAAGGAGTGTTATTTGTGGCTGCTACGATTGACGGCAACGACCAAATTTTTCCACTAGCCTTTGGTGTGGGTCCAATTGAGAACGATTACTCTTGGACGTGGTTCATGTCCCGACTCAGAGAAGCATTTACGATGCCAACCAATTTAATGATCATATCCGATCAACACCGGAGCATAGCTAACGCGGTAGAGGCTGTTTATCCCAAGCGACCCCATGACACTTGTTACTATCATCTTCGAATAAGCTTACACGATATGGTAAGACGCTTATCAAGATGTATCATGATGCTGCCTATGCTTATACGATGTATGATTTCGATCATGCGATGGAAGAGATTCGTCAAGCCTATCCTGAGGCATACGAAAAGTTAATGGATGTCGGACCAGAAAAGTGGTCTAGATCGAAGTCTCCCGTTCGCCTGTACAGTCAGCTCACCTCAAACATAGCTGAATCCATCAACTCGAGACTGCTCACAGCACGACATCTACCGATATGCTCTATGATCGAGGCAATAGGTCACATGGTGGAACAGTGGTGTGACCAATGTCGAGCAAAAGTCATGGCACGAGATAATCTGCTGACAATTGCTGCAGAGCTAAAGTTAGCTCCGTCGGAGGACCGTTCACATCGCTTCACTATTGTGTCAGTGAACGGAGACAAATTCAAGGTTCAAGACGGAACGTATCAATGGAGAGTTCAAATCAGCAGAAACGCTTGTGAATGTCGTGAGTGCAACTCGACGAGATCCCATGTTCGCATGCTTGTGCTGCTATCAGGTATAATAGTTTTTCCGTCTATAGGGTTGTTCCGGACTTGTGTATTAACATATTTTTTATCTATAGGATTGTCGGACTAAATCTACTAGATTTCGTGTCGGATGCATACAAGACTGAGAATTGGAGGATGATTTATGTCGGAACAATATATCCGGTAGCCCCCATGCGTAATTGGCAAGTGCCGGAAGATGTTGCTTCAATGGTCGTGTTGCCGCCATTAATTACGCGTCAGGCAGGAAGACCGAAGAATAGTAGACGACCCTCAGGAGCCGAAGCAAGTACATCTAGTGGGAGAATACGCTGTTCGAAAAAATGCAGCATATGTGGTATGGTTGGGCATACTAGGAGGAAGTGTCCGGGAACAGATGTGCCGGACTCACCGGAGTCGGAAGCATTTTAGTATATCGTAATTTGTAATTGTCAAAGTAATCAATGAATTCGTAATTATGTTAATTTGTATTATGTGAATTCGTAATTATGTTAATTTGTAATTGTCAAAGTAATCAAAAAAATCCTAAATTGAATTAAAAAATTCATAAATTCAAATCAAATATGTCAATAAAATATAAATATATAAATCAAAATAGTCATCATAAACCCGGCGTATAACACATGTCATAGATCCTCTGAGCCATCAACCGACGATACACAACTACATTATCGGGTTCGTTGCCCCACATGACTGTCGGGTAAGTAGCAATGAATCTCTCAACTACCATGCAGGCCATCGGTCCACAACTTTTATCATCTGCTTGCACCAACTGCTGCTCACGAGGCATAATCTGCACAATGGGCGACCGCGGTTGGGGATCCTGATATCCAAATTCATTACGGCGCCAGTAATCGTCGTACGACAAATATGGGCCAATCAGCTTCGCCAGAGGTCTCAACTGCCGAATCCTACGTGCTCGGCCATGATCATTGGCTTTGTGCGCAAGCGAATCATAAACCTCAATCCTCCAATGACCAATGTCAATCCGAACAAGTGACACGATGATCGAAGCGAGAGACATGACAAGAACAACTTCAAAAAAATAGAATTAATTAATATGAACAATTTATAATATAAATAAACAACTAAACAAGATTAATATAAATACTTACGTATTTGACACTATACCACTTTTGCGCATGTTCCGTCAAGTTTTTACCGACAATGTACTCCATGAGACTTTCTTCGGCTTCCGTAAAATGCGCATAGTTGAAGTCCGTGTCGTGCATATCGAATCCGGATTCGGAATGCATTTCTTCCAATTCGCGCAGAAGACGTTCTGTTAAATAAATGGAAAAAATGTCAGTAATTATTTAATAAGCATAATACAAATATTGAATTATTACTTACGAAGAAAACCGAATCAACTATCACGGTCTGATGATAGTGGGGAGTAGCCAACACATCGATACCCCCGAGGCTCTTCATCTTCCTCAGTGCTCCCATGTATAAATCCATGGTTTGTTGCTCCAACTCCATAGTTGGATTCTCGAGGTCGTCGAATAAATCGGGCCGAACAACATAATTTGCAGCAATCGTGAAACACTATAGTCTTGATTCCCGGTGCTGCCGATAGAATAGTAGACGACCCTCAGGAGCCGAAGCAAGTACATCTAGTGGGAGAACACGCTGTTCGAAAAAATGCAGCATATGTGGTATGGTTGGGCATACTAGGAGGAAGTGTCCGGGAACAGATGTGCCGGACTCACCGGAGTCGGAAGCATTTTAGTATATCGTAATTTGTAATTGTCAAAGTAATCAATGAATTCGTAATTATGTTAATTTGTATTATGTGAATTCGTAATTATGTTAATTTGTAATTGTCAAAGTAATCAAAAAAATCCTAAATTGAATTAAAAAATTCATAAATTCAAATCAAATATGTCAATAAAATATAAATATATAAATCAAAATAGTCATCATAAACCCGGCGTATAACACATGTCATAGATCCTCTGAGCCATCAACCGACGATACACAACTACATTATCGGGTTCGTTGCCCTACGATCGTCGGGTAAGTAGCAATGAATCTCTCAACTACCATGCAGGCCATCGGTCCACAACTTTTATCATCTGCTTGCACCAACTGCTGCTCACGAGGCATAATTTGCACAATGGGCGACCGCGGTTGGGGATCCTGATATCCAAATTCATTACGGCGCCAGTAATCGTCGTACGACAAATATGGGCCAATCAGCTTCGCCAGAGGTCTCAACTGCCGAATCCTACGTGCTCGGCCATGATCATTGGCTTTGTGCGCAAGCGAATCATAAACCTCAATCCTCCAATGACCAATGTCAATCCGAACAGTGACACAGTGATCGAAGCAGAGACATGACAGTAACAACTTCAAAAAAATAGAATTAATTAATATGAACAATTTATAATATAAATAAACAACTAAACAAGATTAATATAAATACTTACGTATTTGACACTATACCACTTTTGCGCATGTTCCGTCAAGTTTTTACCGACAATGTACTCCATGAGACTTTCTTCGGCTTCCAGAAATGCGCATAGTTGAAGTCCGTGTCGTGCATATCAGAATCCGGATTCGGAATGCATTTCTTCCAATTCGCGCAGAAGACGTTCTGTTAAATAAATGGAAAAAATGTCAGTAATTATTTAATAAGCATAATACAAATATTGAATTATTACTTACGAAGAAAACCGAATCGACTATCACGGTCTGATGATAGTGGGGAGTAGCCAACACATCGATACCCCCGAGGCTCTTCATCTTCCTCAGTGCTCCCATGTATAAATCCATGGTTTGTTGCTCCAACTCCATAGTTGGATTCTCGAGGTCGTCGAATAAATCGGGCCGAACAACATAATTTGCAGCAATCGTGAAACACTATAGTCTTGATTCCCGGTGCTGCCGATGATTTTCAACCAGTATGGGAGCGGTCATCATTGGGGCACCATACGGGTTAGCCCGGGGAGTCATCAAAGCCTAAAATTAAATGATATCTATTAAAAAATGTTATAATTAATAAACTAAATTAAATAAAAATTAAATATTATACAAGCACTGATAAACCGAATCAACGGAAAAAATCATCGAGCCAATTGTGGTCGGTCCCGACGGGGTTGGCTCGACCCGTACCGGGTTCGCGGACGATGCACCAACCTCGGGCCGTGGTGAGCCAAGGCGCTCCCGATCGAGAGCATAATACTGACGCCAATTTCCACCATCGAAAGGAAGTGGGTGCATGGGTTGTGCACCGTAGGACCAGCTCTGACGAGGCGGACAATCTCCGTAAACAGGGCCGAAATAGTCAAACATGCTCCTCACAGACCCCGGAGCATAACATCCACGCTCGTAGACGCTGTGTCGACCTTGCATCGGTGGAATGACCGGCTGCTCCGCCTCATTATCCGATTCGTCATCCACCTCCATAACCTCGGGGCGGTACACTGAGCCGGTTCTCCCCTCAATCTCGGGGCGGTACATCGAGGTGGCTCTCTCCTCCTCAACTCGGGGAAAGTGATCTCCCATCTCCTCATCTCGGTCACGATGGTGTCCCATCGACACCGATTCACTCCTAACAAAACCATGTGGTGTACGGTTACCGCCCGCGTGAGAGGACGTAGTAGCCAGGCCTCGGCTCCTAGATCGACCAAACACCGACTGAAATAGTGCCTTCACGTCGTGAACTATTTCCTTCCGCAAGTTTCGGTGTTCGCGAACTATTTCCTTCTGCAAGTTCTGGTATTCCTCCCTTACGACTTTACGGACGTCTTCGACGGTCAAGATCTGGTGTTGATCGGGCTCCCTCTGTCCACTCTCCGTTCGGACCCGCTTACCACCTTCAGTGGAATGACGTTGCCTCTGTTCGGTTCCTCTAGAATTGGTTGGACGTTGTGACTGCTGTCCGAATCTGTATAGCTCTCGTACCCCATGGTCCCATATGATCGTGGGATGTAACGGATTCTCAGCCGCAATATAGGACACATGTAGTCGATCGTCCCTTGGATGGTGTGAGAGCATCTCGGACAACAAACTGCAATTACATTAAATAAATTATTATTAGACTACATTAAATTAAAAAAATATATATAATATATACAAAATCAACTTTAAATTTAATATTTTTACCTGACGATTCCAGAAACTGTTAAGCTTCTTTGGTTAGCCTCCACCAAAGAACCAATTCTTCCAACGAGGAAATTCTGTTGTAGACAACCTCTCTGCACAAATCGCTCCAAAATCTGGAATAGCCTCGTAGGACCAAATCTACAATGAATGAAAATCAATATTGATTAATACATGATATATATGAATAATTCTAATAATTAAATTAATAAAATCATTATACACACTCGAAGTGCCCAAACAGTCCATAGAAATGATATTTCTTGGACGTCCGTTCCCCGTTCTCGAAACAAAACTACAATAGTGCTTCAACGGCACCGTAAGTGTACAAGCCCCACTGGAATAGGTCAAATGCACGCAGATCATCCACTAATACCCAAATCCACGTGTCGAATAATTTCGTGTCGCTAACCGAGAAAAAAGTAAATTAAGGCTAGAACATGAGCCACCTTCAAATAGCCCAACTCGTCCAATACCAAATCTCCATTCTCGAACTTTGACAACAAATCTCTGCCTGTTATTGGTGTACAATCATTTAACTGTTTGTACACAGTCGAGGAACGGGGATCATGTTGAGCATGCGGATCAAAATTGCCGGATCCAAACTTTAAACCCGTGACAAGGGCATAATCGAAACAAGAAAAGCGGGTAGTCGTCCCACACACGGAAAATCAAATAGAAGAATCATCTTCGTCCGCTTCAATCACATGACACATCTACATATGGAGAGCCCTTGCTGCATTCCTACCCACCCTCCAATCCAAAAAGCTACCAAAAACCCCATTCCTCGTTTACTACAGCACCGTCCCCGATAACTCCAAATTTTTTTAATTATATCAAAAATCTTCTGGTAGAACTCTATGTCTATCCTCGGATTCGCATCGAGAAGATCAATTCTTTTAAAAACGGGCTGCACCGATACAATATAACAGTTAAAAAAAATAAAAAAAAAAACGGAATCCCGCTCGGCCAAACCGGATTCCCGCTCGGCGAGCGGGATTTTGGTTCGGCCGAGCGGGATTCCGGTCGACCGAGCGATATTTCAATATTTTTTCGACCGGAAATTACCCATTCATGCTCCAAAAATTCAGAAAATTCATGCTCCGAAAATCTCCTAAAATCATAAAATCATGCTCCAATTAAACAAAATTCATGCTCAAATTTGAATAATCTCAGAAAATTTAACGAATTAAACAATATTATTCATGCCCAAATTCGAATAATTCTATAAAATTCAACTAATTAAATAAAATTCATGCTCAAATTCGAATAATTCTCAAAAAAACATTCTTGTGTTTTGGTGTCGAATTCAACTCCGAAATCGTATTCTCGAGCGGGATTTGGTGACGGAGAGAAGGAGAGAAATTTTCAGAACTGAATGCAAGAGAGGAGACGAGCGGGATTCAGATCTAGATCTGGATGAAATCTCGCTCGTAAAATCCCGCTCGGCGAGCGGGATTTGCTGTCGGCCGAGCGGGATTCGACGACGTGGCGGGCGGGACGGGCGCCGGCGGGACCGGATGGACGGGCGCCGGCGGAGCCGGATGGACGGGCGGGATTCTGCCGATCGGGATTAGTTGTCCCCGAGCGGGATTCGGCCGATGCTCGAGCGGGATTCGTCTCTCGGTCGAGCGGGATTCGGGTGTTCGCAGCCTTATTTTCGAGTGGGATTTGAATTTAAGTGAGCGGGACTTGAGTGGGATTTAAGTCTCGAATTAATTCGTTTCGAAATCATGTGTTTTTTTTGTTTGTTTCTTCAATTAATTCGTCTCGAATTCAGGAAAACACCTGAAAATGATTGGTGTCAGTCAACTTTTTGAAAAAGTAAGGGTACTGTAAGTAAAGTTGAGTATTTTGTGTAGTAAATATAAGGATTGGGTATTTTTTTATTTTTGTTATACGAAAATGAGTAATAGGCAATAATATCACTACTAGTTATTTCTTGTTAGATATTGTTGGTTTTGTAAAGTAGTATCTTCATTTCTTCTTGATGACTATATATATGTGGTCTTCCAGACATTTGTTTCGTACAACAATATATTCATTATTCAGTGTTGTACATAACTCATATCGGGCTTGAATTCAATAAAATTTGCACAGCTGCAACCAAGAGGGCCTTTTTTTTTTTTTGCATTTAAGAGAACACTTCAGATTTGGTAGAGGGAATGGAACTTAAATTCTCAAGGAACAAGTTTAATCGTAGTTCAGTTCAAAAAACTATAATTACATGATTGGTAACTTGATGTTTGATCAGTGCATAATATGCGTCTAACTATATTACCAACAATCTAAACATTAATATAATTAATGGTTGGCTTAATGGTTGAGGTATTACTTCTTTCGCTAGCAGTTGCAGTTTTGAGTTACTTTGGATGTGTTTTTCAAAGAGGGAAAGAGAATGTTACTTTTATTATTTAACATAAATAATGTTCTTGACTCCGGAGAAACTAAGTATGAGTTCTAGTTGTTCAGTATCAAATATTCATGTATTGTCCATATATTTGTTTGCCATATTATTACTTCTACATTTACCTTGATATAAATACAACTTCATCGTGTATCAAATTATGCTATAAAAGAGCACCCTTTGTTGGTTTTTTTGTTGGTATTATTGCTTTGAATTGCACCGCCTCCTCTTTGCGCTACCGAGGTAAGAGTGTAGAATAGGATAAGATGTGCAAATGTTGTGGTGAATTATCATATGAACTGTCAATAGCTAGTGGATCGATCAATTTATTAGCCCATTCGATTCATTTGTTTTTATCAGATTTGTTTTTTATGTTGGGAATCGTGCATTTGTTGGGATATTAGTACGATTGAGATTGACAACAAAATGAAGATAAATATGTTTGGCTATCAGATTGTATTTATTGCTTTTATGATAAACATAACATTCATTCGAATATAATCTCGAAATTACTTTCATATTATTAAAATGTATATAATTCTCTCAATCTTTGTTTTGTATTTTTTGGAGCAAGTATCTTTTAAATTAATTTTATGTAATAAGGCAACGAGAATTTTTTTCCTTTAACTGATACAAGCAGTTGGCTTGCCGAAAATATCGACACCTGGTTAACAATCGTCCTACATGTTGGACCAGAAGCTTTTCTACCTCGAGGTATACTAAAGTCCCGAAAAAATAATCCTTTCGTCCTACGATAAATGGAATATAATTCCAGCTTCTTGCCCTCCACAGAGCGGCCCACACCTTCACCTTATACACCGATGTATTACCTCTTTATGTGCGACTGTTGAATTGTGTTACATAATGAATACTACAACATTTATTTAACTAAAAAGATTTGAACTTATACAACACACCATTACAAAACACTTATATTCTTAGAGAACTTTAAATCATACACTAACATATACACGCAAATGATCCACAATACTAACTCATTCACACCACCGACAAATCCGCACGCACGGTGCTAGAGGACCCAGCGGCTACAGCAGGAAGATCATCACCGTACATGACCCACTGATTAAAAAGTCGGCATACCAAAATTTCGGAAATTGCAAGTTCGCTCATTAGTCGCCGGATCTTTGAAGATCAGATTATTGATTTGGGCTATTACCCATTCTCCCTAATTCCTAGGCGCCTGGTCTATGAGGTGTTCCCTACGTATGCCCCCAATCCCTTCTGCAGCTACGGAAACGACGTAACCGATTTTCGTCTGTAATAACACTTGAAGCAGGAGGAACGTCACCGTACATGACCCACTGATTAAAAAGCCGGCATACCAACTTTTGAAAATTGCAACTTCGCTCATTAGTCGCCGGATCTCTTAATATCAGATCATTGATTTGGCTTGTTACCCATTCCCCCCAATTCCTAGGCGCCTGATCTATGAGGCGTTCCGAAGCCTCAAACTCTGTAACAATTTCTCTAACGTCCTGCCAAAGTGCAAAATACTTTGCAAGGAACTCTCTATACGTGTGCTCCAAATCCATTCTGTAGCTACGGAAACAACGTAATCGATCTTCGTTCGTAATAACCCTTGTGGCCCGCTTCCTAGCGGTTCGTATCATAGCAGCCATCTAGCAAAATAGAAAAAAAAATTACACTTACGCTAAAAATAAAATACAATAAACGTGTATAAAATCACCTATCAACTAGGATCAATTATCAAGAAATGAATAAAAAATAAAAAATATTAATAAGGACTACAATGCTATACAAAAAAGACGCCTCGAGTGTTCGAAAATGCAAATTGCGATACCGTGATACTTGATCATATTACTTATACACAAACACCCACCCACACACACATATATATATATATATAGGCATACATGACTATAAATAGAAATTTTACACAGTGCATGTTATACTAAAAATACAATACTAAAAAAAATATATTAAACAAGATATTTAGAAAAGTTTAGTGTTATTTTATTATCGCGAGATAACTCTAGATACAATTTACAATTTGATAAATTGTTAGTGCCCATGTGAAGAACCTATGTGTTCACTACCACAAGTCACATAATTACTTACACTCCGTATTTACGTTTAAGAGAGAAGGCCACGTGACGGGATATCCTACTGCACGTGTCATAGCGTGACGAGCATATTGATAAATGAAAATATTTGCTTCCTTATTAAATACTCAAAATATACACATGCATGACTATAAATATGCATTTTACACATGTGTCTTCCATGCATGTTATACTTAAAATACATCCACTATACTCCAAAAAAATATATTAAAGAAGATATTTATAAAAGTTTATTGTCATTTTATTATGGTAGGATAACTCTTGACATAATTTACAATTTGATAAATTGTTAGTGCCCACGTTAAGAACCTATATGTTCACTACCAGAGGTCACGTGATTAGTTACACTTCGTATTTACGTTTAAGAGAGAAGGCCACGTGACGGGAGATGCTACTGCACGTGCCACATCATGACGAGTATGCTGATAAATGAAAATATTTGTCTTCAACCTAATGCTATATTTTCCTTATTAAATAGTCAAAATTGGTCTCTTTCGTTACTTCCAAATTAGTGAATATTAAATAAATATTAGTTTTGTACTTACAGTAAATATATTTTTAAGTTACGTATCTTCAAACAATTTTATTAATATTTTCAAATACTTACTTTCATATACTATCAAAACAATAACAACTGACCATTATCCTTTTTTTCCCAAATTTTCCTCAACTGTGGTTAAATAACCATTCATCCACATGTGCAGTTGACAAACATGTTTTTCATCGTACAAGTGTAGTGTCATTACAATTGCATTTTTATTAACAAATATCATATGTACGTATTTTCGGTAAATTGAATGGGACAACATATTCTGCTACAGACCTTGCGTGACCATTTCGAATTCCTACACCTAATTAATTTATAATGATCCACTAACTATTGACGGTTTATTCCACAGTGTATCAAAACATTCATGTATCTTATCATATTTCACATTCATACTATAAATAAGCCCATCGTAAGACAAAGTACAGACTAACACCACTTAGTTCTCTTACAACAAATATAAAAATGTCTCAGATAACATGTCCCTTCTACACATGGACCAGCCAAGATAAAAATTTGGAGCTCCGATTTTACCTAATTACCCATACCAACAACTATGTTCATGCGATAACTCTCAGGACAAATGATAGTGAAACGATTCAAGGTAAGCATCTACGACAAGATCCTGTTAAAATACCCGCGCTTGATCGACCATGTCGGATACCTTAATCAACAAGCCGCCAAAAATATCCGAGCCTGGTTAACAACCGTCCTACATGTTGGACCAGAAGCTTTTTTGCCTCGAGGTATGTTAACAAAATAACCAAACTCCCACATAAATATTATTTTGACAAATCTAATCTCAACTGTCTCGCTTTCCGCAGAACACCCCACACCTTCGCCCTATGCACCGATGTGTTACCTCTTTATGTGTAACAACAACCAACGACAGGTATGAACCTATCCAAAAATCATTACACAACTCTATGTATGCTAACCAGTCCAATAATCACCAGATAATACCTTTAGCAATCTACGTGGCGTTGGGCATCAGAAGAAAACAACATATCATCCTAAACTACCAACGAAAAACATGGATGATAACAGTTGGAGCCAATTCATTTGAAGATGGGTGGCAAAGGTTTTTCATCGATAACAATCTAACTATAGGAGACATGTTGATGCTACGAAACACCAGTAGATGGCACTATGACATCATCCCAATGAATGCACGCACACAATGTGAAAACAAATCGTCTCACAACCCACCGTTGTCAACTCTATTGCACTACCAAGAAGACATAAATGGTAATTCATTACTCTTTAATGTATACCAAAACACAGTCAAATAAATAATAAATGCTCCTACAATGCATTACTACCAGGTAACATCTATTCATCCATTCCACCTGTACCTCACCGACAACACAATACATTGAGCAAATGCTTCTTCCAAAACTACAACATATACTTAAAACACATGGTAAGATCAATATTTTCAATTACCATCTACCCATCCCGAGCTCCGCCGACGTACTTATATTGGAAGGCGATATTAAATGAAATTCTCATCAAAAGCGGAATGAAAGAATACTGCATCGGAATATTGAACAAGACCCTACGCTTCAACAGGAAGTTGTTCGTCAAAGACCACAACCTGCAGAACAACGACATGCTTGTCTTTATACCAGTTACAGACACGGAATTCACCTTACTCATATTTGATCAACTCGGATACGAAAACACTTACAAGTGACAATACAAGATGAGAACAACGTTTTAAACAAGCACTACGACATCGTCAGGTTTATGTAACTCTATTATGCTTTACAATGCTAAAATAATGTAATAATATTACCGATGAGTCGATTTCGTACCTAATTATTTATGTCCGAAAAGTCTCTTAACTGTGCAGGCGAGACGCTTTTGTTGGCAGTTATGCAGGAAAATAGGCTGATTTGGCACGACACGTGGAAATGATGTGGCAACGAGTTTCCAGCTGTAATGGCGAGATTTTGAGCGGATTTGGCCAAGAAAAGAAAGAAGGAAAGAAGAAGAAAAGAAATGAAAGAAGAGAAGGAAGGAAATGAGATAAATAAGGAAGGATGAGATATTACCATATCTCATAGATCCTTTCCTTATCCAAAAAGGAACCCTAGATGTGATCTAGGAGTATTATAAAAGGATGAAGAGGCACGAAATTCAGAGACCTTCTCGCGCCTCGACCTCCTCATAATCACAAGATAAAAATCCTTTTCCGATCCATCATCCGAAGCCACCGCCGCCGTCGACCAAAGCCACACCGCCACCGCCGCCGTTCCGATTCCACCAAGCCGAGGAGAAGAACCAAAAACCCATTCCATTTAATTCATGCAGTCCATTAGTTCGAGTAGAAGTAAACAAACACTTTCGTAATTCAATTTTTAAAGTTCGAATTTTAGTTTAGATCGTTGCTTCAATTTCCGTTCGTTTTGAGAGATCGAAGACTATCGGTACTCTTGATCCTATTTCAATTCTTGTTTTAATTCAGTTTGTGTTTATCTTTAATTCAGTTCGTGTTTCGTTCTTAGTTTTAGTTCGTATGTTTATTTTATTTTCAGTTTTCATGCATGCTAAGGTTATGGTTACGAATGATGTATGTTCTGTTTTGCAAAGTGTCTTATCTGTGCAGTCAGGACAGTTTCATGAGTAGCTAAATTTTTAGTGGTCCGGCAGGATGTAAAACGCACACGTGAACAGTACATGAGGCTTAGGTGCTGATAATTAATTGAAGGATTTCGGGTTAATTCTGGTTTATTTAATCTAACTAGTAATTTAGGCTTGATCACCCTAAGTTGCGTAGTTTGTAGCTAACTTAGTACTTCCATCGTTTCTCGTGGAACAAGGCTAGGTAAGTAGCAAAGTTATTCATTAGAATAATTGGATTAAACCGATAGGAGACTATTAGATGCCCAACATACGAGTGAACTCCTATACTAGGCTCCCTTAGTTCGATAAAGTTGTTTAGCTATTAAATCTATTGATTGCCCAACAACGTAGGTTGTAGCTAAATTAGGGAAGTAACCGTTTCGATGCCCAACATGGCGGTTACCGACTAAGTAAGTGGGAGTGAGGATTACGCAGTTTAAATTACGGTAATCTATAACTAGTTGATTCTTAAGATTAATTCATTTTATGTGCCGAGGATTGGAATTACGTGTGTGTGAATATTCTGCTGGACCCATCTCTCAACTGCCTAGTTTAAACAGTTTAAATTCAGTTTTCAGTTTTTACATTTCTTTCAGTTTTTACAAGATCTTAGTTTAGAAAAAAACTCAAAACTTGCGTGGTTGCTAACCAAACCCAAGATAAGTAGAAAAATAATATGTATAGTCCTCCGTTCCCTGTGTTCGATACCTTGTGAATTATACTGATATAATTCTCGAGTTTTGCAGGATTATTTGGTGCAATACAGCGATCACCAATTACCTACCTTTTACTGACACTCTTATGGCCTAATCTAAACAAATACGCAGGGCACAATTCCACCACCGTGCGGAGCCGGTTGAACAATGCGCTAGTTTTTATTTATTTCTTAACCAAGTAAGGTTTCAATACCTCTTTCTATTCATTGTTGTGGCACAACTTGGACCATTTTTTTATTTTTTACCCGTCGTCGTCTCAGCTGTGCTACCGAAAGTTCTGGGGAAGTCGGAATAGAAGAGCACTCATCTTGGGGTGGGCTTATTACTTAGATGCTTTCATCAGTTATCCGCTCCACACTTGGTTACCCAGTGTTTATTGTGGGCATTATAACTGGTACACCAGAGGTGTGTCCTTCCCGGTCCCCTCGTACTAGGAAAAGGTCATCTCGATGCTCTAACGCCCACACCGGATATGGACCGAACTGTCTCACGACGTTCTGAACCCAGCTCACGTACCACTCTAATGGGCGAACAACCCAACTATTGGAAACATACTACAGACCCAGGTGACGAAGAGCCGACATCACCAAAGTGCGCATTGGTTAAGTCTCGCTCCTGTGTTCTAGCTGCAAACAACATAGAAGAGGCTAACCAACCTAAGTTAATTATAAGTGACAAACTTACATATAACGGTCTCTTGGATTTGGAACATATTTCTTGCATGCATGGGAGCGAGGGAGAAAAAAAAGGTTCCAAATCATTGCATGATTAGTTGAAGATGGATCCTAATTAAATTACTAAATCTTCCGTAACAAGTGTTATAAATTAATCTCAAGTTTGGAGCTTCTACATGCATCCTTACTTATGCCTAGTGATAATCATCATATTTCCATCCACCCAGGGCGAGCACAAAAATTACACTTACCTAATTTTGGGGTGTAAACATTTCAAGAGGACATAATGGTACATTTTTTCAAACCATTGGGTAAAATTTATTATTTTTAATTTTTTCGGATTGGGGTGGCTCCACGCGCATCCCCTATGTCAACAACCTATGCATCCACCTAGTTTAGCAGCATAGATTAATACATTTGATTACTGCCAACAACTTCTCACTCAACAAGCCTCCTGCAATAACAATTAACGATTGTGCGTGTGAATTTGCACTGTAAAATCATTTCATGTTAGTTTTCAGGGACTAATTCATCTCCCATTACACTTGACAAATTGTATTCTCTCCCCTCCCTCCTTAACAGAAAATTCACCATCTGAGAATCGGCAAAAATTGTAGAGAGTTGTTGTAGCAGTGTAGTACGATGATGAACAGACCAAATACATCGTCAAAAACAAATTGCAATAAGGTAATAGTTAGTGCTCTCCGTTCACTCTATGATCTACGATGTAGCTATGTGGTCCATGTGTTAGATTTTTATTATGGAAATTAGATTATTAAATTAATTAATTGAAAGGATGCGTTGGTTCCTAGATGAATGGACATGTTACTTCGTGGAATGGACATATTATTTCATAAATTAAATGATGAACGAATGTGTTGATTCATGAAGAGATATATTGGTTCATGCCAAGAGGTACTTGGAAGTTGAACAAATGCAACCATTCACAATTCATATTATTGTGAAGAGTTGTGTCCATTATGAAGAGTTGTGTCCATTACGAAAAGTTGCGACCTTTGTGAAGAGTTATGTCTTTTATGAATGGGTGCTTCAAATCTATAAATAGACCATTCCATCCGATTATTAAGCATGAATTTTCCAATTTATTTGTGTTTCCTTTCATCACATACTTTCATTTCCTTAGTCCCAAATATTTAGTAGTTCGTCGGAATTACGAGAAGTAGTGCAACTACTCGTAATGAAAAACCGTTGTATCTTGGAGACGAGTGCTATAGACCGCTTGCACCGAGTAGCGGAGCATTATCGTCTTGCGGAGAGAGAGTCTAACTCTCGCCTCGGTTTGCATTTCGTTATCGCTATTCAATTTTTCATATGTTGTTTGTTATGTTGTTATAGTATTTATACTAACATTTGGTTTTATTGTCGCTACATTTCTTCACACCTAATTTTTAATAACAATCGCAAGACGATAATTCGTGTTGAAGAAATGATGACAAGTAGTAGTAACGTGCTGCCGAACTTTACAACAGCAACGAACAACCAAATTCACGCGGAAAGGATCCCTGTTCATGCGGAAAGGATCCGACCGTCGGTCTTTGACGAAAATTCACGTTTAGGTTCTGCCCCAGGAGGGCTTCAAGTTCGTAGAAGTAAGCTTTCTGATCGGGTGTCGTTACGATAATTAAAATGGCCTCCAAACTTGAGTCAGCGAGTTTGTGGCAGTTCTGCCAGCTGTACTCGCGGGCTTGTATCTTCTTCGTCTGAACTCCATCTTATGCGTCGAGCATAGTTTTGGAAAGCCAACGAACTCAGCTTTCTATTGGTATAAGAATCGGTGAGTTTCGAGAAGGGACGAAGCTCCTAGGCTATTCTAAAGTTGGGGGTTCGGCACATCTCGGGGAGGATGGCGTTTCGGTAGTGCCTTTTCGTAGATCCGTAACTTCTTGATACAATCTCCCAATGGCGAACGGAAAAGTTCTGGAGATCCTTTGAATGACAAGGTTCGATACGGTATAGGAATTGGGGTTTCCAGATTTGAGGTCTGTTCACAAAATATCTCTCAAAATGGGTGGAGCTAAGCCTCATTTCAATACTTAGAATTTTCTGGGTGTGGCATTTAATCGAACAGCTTCTGGGCGACATTCGAGCAGACGTATCTCAGCGGTCGGGACTCTATTTTACGATCGAAGATATGCTCTGGAATCCTTGTTTATCAAGGTTTGTGTGTATGTCATTTTTCTAGAATTATGAGTTCGATTGGGTCATGAAAATCGGGTCGAAACTTATTTGCTCGCGCTTCTCGCCGGTTTGGTGTTTTTGAGTAGGCTTTTTCCGAGGGGTATAACATTCTCGGTCCGAACTCCAAATAACGAGAGGCAAGTTGCGTTGGAAAGCCTGTAGTCGTGGCTTTACAACGGTATGGGTTTCAAGGGGTTTTCGGACAAACAAATAGTGTGTTGGAAATGCTCGGAACATGCTTTGCTCCGCGGCCTTGAAAATCGATAGGTAGTGCAGCGAGCCTTCTTCGACGGCGAATAATTCCTTGGTCCGATCTCCGTTTCACGAACCGATAGGTGTGTTGAAAAGCTAAAAGTACAAGGTTTGCAATGGTATAGACTTTGGGCATTGTTTTTCATTACTCCGGTCGGAAATTGCGACGCAAGTTCGCAAGATGAACAGTTTTTCTTTCGCAAGAAAAATCTGGGTTTAGTGATGATTTTGGGCAGTTTAACGGGGTGTAACTCCTAAATCGAGAGTCCGTTTATCGAACTGCGAGATGCGTTGGAAAGCCTATACAAGTGGCTTTCCAGAGGTATGAGTTTTGATAGGTGTTAGTTGGTTTTGAGTGATCGGGAGTTGTTTGAACATAGCCGGTTCACTGCATGTGGCACCGAGGCAGTTCGGAGTGCCATCTTCGGCAGCGGATAACTTCGGGGTTCGAGGTCCGATTTACGAACAGTTTGCGGCGTTGCAAAGTTCGTATTATAAGGGATTATCTGAGGAAAGACCCGATATCCAAAGTTGAAAAGGGTACTCTGAGTAACGGCTCGAGACCCTAGATGAAATTGGATCCAACGAGGATACGTTCCGGGATCGCAATAAAAGTGGATCCAACGAGGATGTGTTCCGGGATCGCAAGAGTAACTAAAAGAACGCGCTAGGATTGACAATCTAAAATGTTATTTTATTTAACTACTTTGAATCTGTCTCGATTCTTGAAAGAGACACCTCCAATTGTGGGGGAAGATGAAAAAGATGAGCAAAAACGCATAGCGTATGATGCATGACATCATAACGATTACATACGAAGAAGCCGAATGACTACGGAACTTCTTAGAGGATATTCCTTGTTGGGAAAAATCCGTGTCTCCCGTCTTGATACATTGTGATAGTATGTATGCAATAGGGAGAACACAAAGTAGTATGTATGATGGTAAGTCTCGACATATTCGTCGAAGACAAAATACCGTTAGACAATTGATCACTAGTGGAATAATAGGTATTGACTATGTGAAGTCAAAAGACAATATTGCGGATCCGTTTACTAAAGATATTAACCGTGATCAATTGTACAATGCTGTTAGGGGAATGGGATTAAAATCCACACTAAAAGAACGCTCTTAATGGTAACTCTACCATGATAATTGGAGATCCCATGAACATGGTTCAAAGAGACAACTAAGTTAAGAATGTTCAAGTTGTGCACTTGAAAACACAACTAAAAATCCATTCTCAAAGTCGCCCCCAAGTGCAAACCCGTAGCTTGTGGTAAAAGGGTAAGCTATAAGCTTTTAATGATTCCTATAACCTTATTGGTGGAGTATGACAGGATACTCTTTATAGGAGATCACCTATATAAGTGAGAAGTGTGGCCGCTTCAAATAGAAAAACACTTATGAATCCAAGATATGGTCTAAGGCCAAAATGGACACAACGTGAGAACGAAAGATATTGTATCTATTATTGTGTATATGTTATTGTCTTGGTTTACACAAAAAGCTGACCGGTTCAAGACATCGCGTTCACCGAGCAGCGAGTAAATCCGATAACATTATACTAAGGAAGGTTCAAAGCAAAAAACTACCTATCCCGATGCAATAATAGGTCATTGGGACTTTTGGTTTGCATAACATTTTGCATTTGCATATGCATTTAATAATCTAACTTCCATGTGGGGGGATTGTTAGATTTTTATTATGGAAATTAGATTATTAAATTAATTAATTGAAAGGATGCGTTGGTTCCTAGATGAATGGACATGTTACTTCGTGGAATGGACATATTATTTCATAAATTAAATGATGAACGAATGTGTTGATTCATGAAGAGATATATTGGTTCATGCCAAGAGGTACTTGGAAGTTGAACAAATGCAACCATTCACAATTCATATTATTGTGAAGAGTTGTGTCCATTATGAAGAGTTGTGTCCATTACGAAAAGTTGCGACCTTTGTGAAGAGTTATGTCTTTTATGAATGGGTCTTCAAATCTATAAATAGACCATTCCATCCGATTATTAAGCATGAATTTTCCAATTTATTTGTGTTTCCTTTCATCACATACTTTCATTTCCTTAGTCCCAAATATTTAGTAGTTCGCCGGAATTACGAGAAGTAGTGCAACTACTCGTAATGAAAAACCGTTGTATCTTGGAGACGAGTGCTATAGACCGCTTGCACCGAGTAGCGGAGCATTATCGTCTTGCGGAGAGAGAGTCTAACTCTCGCCTCGGTTTGCATTTCGTTATCGCTATTCAATTTTTCATATGTTGTTTGTTATGTTGTTATAGTATTTATACTAACATTTGGTTTTATTGTCGCTACATTTCTTCACACCTAATTTTTAATAACACCATGTTGATCGATCATAACACACTTGGGATTCAAGTTAACTGGAACTGCCCTCCCTATATCCCTAGGTAAAATCGAATACCCGGGTAAGTCAATTCTTGCTTTTTTTTTTTTTTTTGGGATTAAAAAAAGTTAATCTTGCTTTTGGGTCACTAACAAATGATTTTTTTTTACCACAAATAATATGTAGTATTACTTACTGTAGCTGATTGTCTGAAAGAGGTATGGATGAAGATCTGGACATCTTAATACATCCACGCTTTCAGCTTCTCACCAGTCAGTACATGTTACTGTAGCATTAAATGGCACGTGCATAACATGCTCACGCAGTCTTGTCATGCATCACTACCTTTGTTTTGAACCAAAGTTAATGAAGACGAATAGTGAATGACAAGCAGGTTCTTGCGGTACAAGATGTTGTTTCTAACTGTCGCGGAGCAAACAATTTGTAGTTACATGTAATATACGTAGTAAGTGAGAAAATAAGATTTTGGTGGTGGGCCTGGTGGCGGCCATCCACGGACGCCGTCACCTATCTCCGTCGATACACGGTGTTGTACATTTGGTAGAAGATTTTATTAGTAATTAATGGCTAGTTTGGGTAGATAATGATTTATGTCACAAAAGTCTCCACATGTTAATAGCCACAACCTGTTCGTAGTTAATAAGAGGGAAAATGTGCATTTATTTCTACAACCAACATTCCTTTTATTTTTATATATATTTATTTTTATAGATGATCGAATAGTAGTATAGAAAGATATTAGGCCCCGTTTGGTTGTTGAAAAGGAATGGAATCGGTATGAGGAATGATACCTGAGAGGTATGGAATGAGGAATGATACCTGAAAAATGTTGTTTGGTTGTAGTAGGAATGAAGTTGATTCCTATATGTGTTTGGTTTTATGGAGGAATGGAATCAATTAATTATTTTTAAAATAATTCTTTAAATAGAAAATAATATTCATTCCATATAATAATAAAATTAAATGGTGTCAATATACGGAAAAATGGAAAAAAAATTCAGAAATTTGCAAGTCTGCAACCCAGAAATAATAATGAAATAAAAAAAATCCAGAAATTTGCAAGTCTGCAATCCAAAAATCCAGAAAAAAACTATACAGTCAATTAATTAGGCACCATTATTACTAAGGCCGTAGAAATTAATTAGGATCTTGATTTACGTTACGCATCTAGAATAGTCTCCTGCTAAAAAATCTTCTTCCCCCCACTTAATCAGAGAGATTCACAGAACCCACCAAAGAGAAAGCATTGCTACTACATTACTAGCAAGAAACACCATTTCTTGATGGTTGCGGTGACGGTGGTGGAGGCAGCGTGAAGCTGTGGTGGCGGCGGTGGGATGTCGTGGGATGGCGATGGCTGTGATGGCGGTGGGATGGCGGTGGCTGTAGGGTGGTGGTGGTAAAGGTGGAGATGGAGCGGTGGGATGGCGTGGCGGCGGTGGGATGGTGTGGTGGTGGTGGAGATGGCGGTGGCTGGTGGGATGGCGTCTTGGTGGTGGAGATGGCGGCGGTGGCGGTGGGATGGCGTCTTGGTGGTGGAGGTGTGATGCTTTGAAATTATAGTGGAAGAGAAGAGAAAGAAGAAAAAGAGAAAGTGAGGGAGGAGAACGAGAGAAGGACTTTGATTCCTCAGGAATCAAATCTCAAATCCCCTGGGGGTTTCAGAAAGTGCCGATTGGGAGGGTTGGGGAGGGGATGAGGTTTCATTCCTCTTTGATTTTTCACGAACCAAACACATGGAATGAAATGATACATTTACTTTCATTCCTGATTCCATTCCTTGACACTAACCAAACGGGGCCTTAGTGTGTACCGTACGAGTCTATAAGGATGAAAAGATACAGAAAAGGGTCATATACAATTAAACCTCGATGACGTAATGTTCAATGAAATAAGAACCTCGCTTAGCTAATAATTTATTTCGATCCCGATTCGGGCCAGTGTACTAAAATAATAATTTCGCTAAATGCATTAAGTAATAAAAAAAATTTAAATTCTTAAGGTCCCAATGAAAATATAAAGTAATAATTACTGCTTTTAGAAAATATATATATCATTTCTTATGAATATAGACTTCCATAGTTATTATTTTTTCTTCCCACCTAAACCAAAATTATCATTCTTAACTTTCTGCTGAGTATAGACAACTTCTGAATATTTTGCTCGTGTTATTGCAAGTAATTATTTAAGGTAGTTATGACTTGAATAAACCTTTTAATAACACAATTGAAATAAATGTACTATTATCTTGTTTAAGACCATCATCCTCTTCATCATCATTACCGTTTATAAGTGTTTCAATAATTTCTTTATTCATCGGTAATTTCATAGTTGCGTCATTCTCAATAGCTAAAAGATCTTGAACATTCATAGCATTTATGTAGCGTAAATTAAAGATGATATTACTTAATTCAAGGACTTTGGTTTTGGTAGATCATTTTCTATTGACCGAATATAGCAATGCTGAAAACATACTCAGCAGTGCCGAAAACATACTTCTAGTATAATTTTAATATAAGCAAAAATAAATTTTTTTAAATTTTTTTTTATGTGTATGAGCTTTATTCTTTTATAACACAATTGAGTTTTTCTAAAATTGAATAATTTGACTTGTTTTATAATTAGTGCATATTCAATGTACATTTTTAACATTATTTCACTAAAGCAAATACTAAAACTTTTTAATGGTTACACGAACTATGATATTAAAAAAATTAAGTTTAATACACACATTTAACTTGTTTTATATTGTAAACTTTTCTCTAAAGTAATAAATATTCATTTATCGATAAATGAATAATTTATTCATTTATCGACAAATGAATAGCTTATGAATATATTTTTTTCCAATCCCAAGTATATTACTTTAAAGAGATTTAACTGTAACTAGAAATTCTACTTGTCGTGTTTAGAATAATAATCTTGTAAATTCAAAAATATTACGCTAGACCGTCTTAAAAGGATACATCATACATGAACGTACAATTTTCATTATATGCAATTTTTTTATACAGTAATTTTAAAAGTAGGTACAAAATACGAGAATTAATTATGGGATCACATATACATAGTCTTAACAGACGTTACAAGGCACCGACTGTAGAGCATTCTTGTTCGTATTAAAGGGTCATTATAGTCATTTAAGCATCACCTAGTAGTTGGACTATCCGTTACTCCCCCGTTTCATTACTCGTGATCGTGAATTAGTTCAACCAAGGAGCCTCCCACGTCGAATTACCATTAACTCCCTCAGAATATTTAATATATGTACGCATTCTTCATTAGCTACGATGCTAATACTACCATGGGCTTAACAGTATACGATCACAACGAGACCCGCTCTACTCCCAAACTCTCTCTCTCTAAACTCCCATGCAAGCCGAAACAGCCTATACATATGCTCACGCCGCCGCTCCACCCGTCGGCCTCGGTCCCGTTCCAGTGGGAGGAGGTGCCGGGAAAGGCTAGATCCTCCGCAGAGGAGGAGGCGCGCCCGCCTCCCGCGGCGGCAGCCACGTCACCACCCAAGAGCAGGGCAGTGAGGTGCCTGCACCTGCCCCCGAGGCTGCTGCATGAAGATGCGGAGTTTAGTCAATTTACCATGACGCCCTCGCCGACGGTTGTTTCAGATGGACCCTACGTGGGCCGGTCGCTGTCGCTTGCATGCACGTTCTCTTTCCGGAAGGGGCTGGGCTCGGGCCGGACGGGAGGGCTGAGGCCCGCCAAGAAGGGCGGGCGTGGGACGTTTGGGTCTAGGAGGTGGAGGTCGTGGGGGAGCTTCAAGTTTGGGGAGGAGGAGAAGGTGGGGAGGGGCAGTTTTGACTTTTCGCAGTCGCTGGAAGATCTTTTTAAGAGTGAGAAGAGTGTGAAGATGACGAGGCTTAGAAGGGCGAGCAGGAGCTTCTTCGATTTGTCGGCTATCAATTCCAACTTGTGAGTGAGTCTCTACTTTTTCTAATTCCTATTTTACCCTTGTGAGTAGGGGTAGAACATTAATTAGATTGAATTAGTAGGAGTCAAATTGAAACTAAATATACCCCCTCGGAGAGTATTTTTTTGGAGCATATTAATTGTTATTTATCCATATTAATTTGTACTCATTTAATAAAAATATACACTCATAGATTTATCAATCCTACTAAATTAGTTATTTTAAGAATTCAGTATATTACCATCCTACATTGTGCATTGCACGTATATAATTCAACATCACATCTTATTAAGATTATAGTAAATTAAAAATTGAGCATCAATTTAATTAATTTTCAGGTTAGACTTTTATGCACGCTTTAAGCAGGCGATTCCGTGGCGGCGTAGAAGATGAAATTTGGAAAATGGTTTTTTGATAACAATCGGTGGCTTTTTCATCCACACGACACAATTTTTTTTATTTTTTTTTTATCGTGCTTAATTTGTATTTTGTTTTATTTTATCTGTTGAATCAAGTGAGGAAATTGAAGATTCAACTTCAATTACCCCCTCTAATAAAAATTTTGGATTTATCAATATGTATCACATAAAAGTTAATACTCACTCCGTCCCAAATATATATGCCTACTTTTCTTTTTTGGTTTGTTTTAAATCTAGCAATTTTTTGTATCTAACTAAATTTATCACCAACTTTAATAGATCTAATTAATATGATGATATAAAAAATGACTATTTTATTCAATTTTTATAATATCAAACACAATTATGACATTAACTTTTTAGTAATTTACTGAAATTTCAATACTAACATTTATCTAATCTTTATATCATTAATTTTTTTTTCTTAATCTATGTGAAAAAGCAAATGAACATATAAAATAAGGATGGAGAGAATATTAGTTATACTCGTAATATATCATTTCATCCTCACATATTATTATATCATATATGTATATAATACATACTCGGCATTATCGTATTAAATATAAGTAACTAATATCACGGGATAATGGTGACCCACAAGACAAAACTATGTTTAAAAAATAGAATCTAGAGAGAGAGAGAGAGAGAGGGAGGGAGAGACCCATTTCTTGTTCAAAAAGGGCTTGAAAAATCAAGACTTGCAACTCCAAACGGCATATGCTTCAATTGCTCCCACCCCTCACACAATTACTCCAACGTGCTTTCCTCAACGGTCTACTGCTATAACCCCTTTCAATTTCGTGTTGTTTCCACACTTAAGACTTAGTTAACAACATTCCACCAACAATTATAAAGAAAAATAAAAGCTGTCGTTTTTTTTTCATTTGTGAGTCAAAATCTTGAACCATACCTCTATAGTGACTGATGTTAACTGGGCCTTATCTTTTCCTTTGTTCTCTGCTTTGCCTTTCTTCAAAGCCACATTCAGTGATCATCGTTAAAGAACAAGTCTCACTTTTGCATCTTGTTTAGTGTAGAAGCAGCGGTTTTTCAGCATTGGTGTTTCTTGCTTGTAACATGTTTGTAGAATTGTCTGAAAGAGTGATTGATAGCCCAGACTTGTGGAAGGTTTAGGTGAGTTCTTGATTCTTTGCGCATTGTTGCTTTTGGAACATGGATTCTTGTTTTCTATTGATTTCTCATGTATGTTGATGTGTTTGGGAGGTTTTGGAGAATCCGGAATTTGGGGTTGTTAATTGCAAGGTTTCTGATAAAATTTGCATGATTCTGATGATTTTTGTTACAGGGATTGGATTTGATCTCCACAATTTACTTATAGGGACTGAGTGCTATCTTAAGATCTTCATAACAATTGTATTATTGGCAAGTGGACAGTTGGTTGAGTTTTGCCAAGATTGGCTTGCTATGGAATTTTATCCTTAAGTTACTGAGTTTATTTTTCGGAGAAAGAATCATCTTGGCTAATGTTTTAATGTATTTCTCCCATTGCCTGTCTCTGTTTCTATTTGCTGATTTTCAAGATAGGAATAGGATTCTGGCTGTCCACACTCCACACAGTAGTTCACATATAAAAGGGGTTATACTTATTTGTCTGAATCCCACCTACCCCTCATGTATCACTGATACAAGTTTCACCTTTAAGTTATTTGTTGCAGGGACCGTATGTTTGATATTCTAAGTAGTTCCGCTAATTATTTTTTATGCTTAAAGAATGCAAAAAACAGCTGTGAGAAATGTTTGGCGTCTTAAGATTAGAAGCACGCGTTCTTGATCTCGTTCTACTGGTGGCAATGGTTGTTGCAGGATAATGGCTTCCTAGCTACTAATATACTATTTTAGTCACTTCTTCGTGGAGCCAATGGCGGCAGCTGCTTCCATGCTGTTTCGTCATGAGCCAGCCAATTATGATGAGGTTTCGATGCAGCAAAGCATGCTCTTCTCTGATAGTTTAAAGGTGTTATATTCTTCTTCTATATAATATAATCTGTTTGGTAGTCCTTTTTGTGCATATTTCATTATTTGTATATAATTTTACCTTGAACTAGTGATAGACGATAGTGATGGCTCTAGGAGCAAATTTTGAGAAAAAGATGGAGCTATCTCAGCTGCCTTTATTGTAGTAATGTTGGATCAGAATTAGTGTGAAACTGCATATGAAGGAACTTCTCTTCTTAATTGATATTAATTGTTGAATTGTTTATATGTAAATCGTCCTTACCATTCATTTCTTGCCTTTTGTGGTTGTGGTAACTGTTAAGGCAGAGGCAGCTAAATAATTTACTTTGACACCACTACATCTGTGTGAATATTATAACGTGATTTCTATAGGCTATAGCTAACAGGGGCTTGTTTTGGATTCTCTCAAATTGCTGTCATACAATCTGGATATGCCGTTTTACAAGATAATACGATGTTTCTTCAGGATTTGAAGAACCTTAGGAAACAACTCTATTCAGCAGCAGAATACTTTGAGTTGTCTTACACAAATGACGACCAAAAGCACTTGTGAGTTACTTTTCGGTCATTTAATTGCTATACTTTGCCTGTTCGTCATCAATTTCATTTTTTTGACGAACAATTCATCATAGATTTATCCGCTAGAACATGTCTGAATGTGCAGACTGGAGAATACATTGAAAGATTATGCCATTAAAGCTCTTGTCAATACAGTGGATCATTTGGGTTCTGTGACCTATAAGGTCAATGCTTTTTTGCATGAAAACATCAACGAAGCTTCAGGAACTGAGCTTCGTGTATCTTTCCTTGAGCAGGTATTGCGAATAAATTGGATGAAAACAAACATTCTCGTTGCAAATCATTTTAAGCTTTTCTTTCACGGATAAATGCCTTTACTAGTCTTCTCTTTTAATTGTGTTACTAGTTGCAAATTAGAATGTACCACAGAACACTAGCTACTTCAATGTGCCTCATTATTCATTATGTAGCATTGCTATACATTCAAACCAATGGGCTTAAGTAGAAGGTTCTAGATGTTTCATCAAGTATTACATAATGGTATTGGCAGTTGTGCTTTCTGAAAGCAGGTTTCTATAATGATTTTTCATTGTTTATGCACAATTTAGAGACTTCGGACATGCCATGAGTATATCGACCGTGGAGGTATTTCTCAGCAGTCATTGATAATAAACACTCCCAATTACCATAAACGATACATCTTGCCAGGTATAGACCTCATCGTTGAATTCCATATTCCCCCTTTTCAGTTATTGTGTATGTGTATGTGTGTTTATATGTATTTGTATCTCTCTCTCAATACGCAACAAATAGTATGGATATTAATGCGCTCTAAACTTTATGTTCAGTGGAAGAGACAAGGCATGGGTCTGTACACACCAACTCAAAGAAGCAAAGTTGCAGCGTAGACAACAGAGATGGAAGGCATCAATTCAAGAATGGTAACCTACTTGTATGTTTTTTTTCTCATTAAGTTCATAAGCTTCAATTCCAAGTGTTGTTCTCATCAACTAGTTACTTTGCAGCTGTTCGAGCTACTATCCACGAAGCTCCACCATCTATACTAAGGTGATTCTTATGCTACTAAACTAGTGACTTGTATACCGAAGCTTTTTCATACGTAAGGTACTAAGTTAAACAACCTCTTGCAGTAAGGGGCGCTCTCCATCACCCAATCCGCAACTTGTGCAGCAACCAGGAATTTTTGCTTTCTCTAGAAGCATGCCTAACAAAGATTTAGGTTTGTTCTTCTTTGAAACAACTTGTCTTTTCCTTATACTTGGGATGAGTTCAAGCATTAATGCTGATGTTTCTATCAACATATCAGAAAGGAGAACAGTGTCACCTTACCTGTTTCCCCTTCTCCGTTCGGGCTCCCTCTCCAGTAAGCCTGCAACCCCGAAAAGCTCCCGGCCAAGCACCCCAAATAAAAGTCGCCCAACCACCCCAAATCCATCCTCTGGAAGACAACCGGTGAGACAAGATCCTTCCTATCAATTTGGCATTCATCACTTGGCTCAAACTCATTCTTGTTTCTTGTTTGAATTTGGCAGTACATTACGGAACCTAGAAAATCAGCTTCGATGCAGTTTCGAGTTGCGAAAGAGAGCCCAAAAGAGTTGGAGCAAATTCCCAGCAAGAGTAAGCGTTTGGTCAAAGCTTTGCTTACACAACGCAAGTCAAAGAAAGATGATATGTTGTATACATATTTGGATGAATACTAGTGGGAAACAGAGGAGCCACAAGCAAAATTTCAAAGCGTTGTTTGTGTTTTTCTTTTTCCTCTTTAGCTTTCATTTCCCAGTCCTCATTTCACCATATCTTCTGTTATCACAAGTGTAATTTGTCATAAATATGTTGATCAATATAACTGCCGGCATTACAACATCCTTAAACTATTGCTGCAATACATAGCTTTATTTGTTAGCCAATGTTAAGAAACTAGAGACAACATTCCTAATTAAATTAGTAATTGTGTATATTATTATGATATTATGATATATATTTAACGAGTAGTGGCTAGGAAACATCCGACGTAGCATAAAAATGTAAATCCGGAGACTTATGATTGGAATCAAATGTTTACAATCTTAAAGAATAATTATTCTCCCCTTATCCCAAACAAGCAATATAATTAATTGACATATTCGTGTTTATTTATTAAGGAATCCCATGGGCTGCATTGTTTGGCTCTTATTGTTTTCTGGCAAAACAAGCATATTAGAATATTCTTCTGGTATATTAACTCCTTTATATATTCTGCATTTTTTTCCACCAATAAGTTAATGGCTCTTTTACGTTGCCCAGACACCAAGGTGCTCAACTCTCTTTCTTCTTGTTGGTGGTGGCTCGGCCACAGCACCTCCGACGGCGCCACCCTTCTCAGCCTCTCGACATGCGCAACTGTGCAAGCTCAATCGACTATCAAAATACATGTGAGTCGACTGTTAAAATTTACTACTATATCAAGATTTTCATTTCTTTTATTTGATGGTGTAGATTTTTTATTTATTTATTGCTGGTGTTTGGTTTATTTTCCTTCTGCCTTTTTGGTTATTAACCGGAGTATGATGTGATTTTTGTTGCTGATCTTTGCATGTTAGATGATTATGTCAACCTTTGCTAATTATGCATTATGTACATGTTTAACCATTTCTCATGAATATACACATTTTGCACATACACTATACTATCTACATCACTTTTTATTTATTTTTAGGTACACACACAACACACATATACTTACTGTATATATTATTGGAATTCTTGATTCAGTATGAAGTAGTATCACATTTCATTGATCAATATATCTCAATTTACACCAATGCCTGTATAGTTCAAAAGTATATCTCTTTATTTAAATAAATAGAAGGACAAAAAAATGTCTGAAGTGCACTTCTTCATCATTCTGGGTAGAGCTGGAAGTAAGCAGGTTTTCTTAACTTCCTTGGCCTTGCCAGTAATCCACCCTTCTCGGCACACTCGCCAGAAGCCGTGTTTTAGATGAAGCACCATAAAACCGTATTGTAATGAACTTCATTGCTGGATAAGCCCTGTTGTTCTCTTCTCTATGACTCATCCATGCCCAGATTGACACTCTGTTAGGTGATAAACTGATAGCAAACGTTAAGAAAACCGGGTCCCTGCACGTTGATAAGAAGTGAATGCTTAGATATTTGCAGTAAGGTATTGGATGATAAGAAAAGCAACGTCAGCAGGAAAAGGATTACCTGTAGGGGAAAGCCTGAGCTGATGTTACTTTATGTAAGAACCGCTTCCACTTTGACTGGTTTAAGCTTCATAGCACCTCTTCTTAAGTGCTTAAATGCTAACACAAATAGGCTGAAGAAGTACAACATCAAAATATGTATCTTCTCCATGCTTTCAACAATGAAAGATGAACTCATAGCTCTCCATACCGATATCCGAGAAGCCTTACACCCTGAAAAAATATGAATATGATTAGTGATACTTTGAGGACTATAACAGTCTGGTAGGTTTCATGAATAGTAGTTAATATCAGATGAGCAAGAATGAGTGTGGTCATTGTGTTTGATTCATCAGAAAGGATGCTATGGCAATGCAATGGAGAAAACAGATCCTATGCAGAAATCGAACTTTTCAATTAATGAAATGAATGATAAGACTCTAGCATAATTTCTAGGCCTTAGTTACAGGTGTTACATTCAATCCTCATCTATATACCCTAGAGTCTAACAGTGAGATTCTAAGCTTGTCACCACCTTTTTGTGTCGTACATCCCAGGTTAAGATACCGTATTTACATCCCATTAGATGCCAAGCTCAAGAAAGAAGGCAGTGAAGTAGATGTTCAGGTTGAGAGATCATATAGTTTGGGTTGTCCCTAGGAGAGTTAGACCAGTAATACACAAAGATGAAGATGTTATATATGAGTAGCACCCACCAGTTCCACTGTTTTTAGTGGACAAATTTGTCCACTGGTACGAACTACTCGTACTTTGTGATGCCTTGATCAACTCCAGAAGAGCATTATTCACCTGCATATTGAGTGGAAGATAAATATGAGCTTCAAGTTTGAACTAATTGCAAACAAATTTTGTTTTGCAAGATTGAATAATACATGCATTTTCTCTTTCCTAGCTAAAATATGAGAAGTAACAATTCAAGGTACTTTCATCCTCATTTATGAGGTTGATCACATGTAGAGTTTGAAGGCCATTACTGGCCCATAATTAATTAACAGAATACTGCCTTTTAGATGCAATCATACTGTTCAACCCATTAGCATAATTCATAACCACATTTCTCTGGACTATGTTTCTGAATGGTAATTACAGGAAATCAACATAATTCCGTAATGGTTCTTAGCTCTTGTCCTGTAACGTTGTAGGTTACCTTCGAGCATCAAGGAAACTATTGCTCTGCTTGCATTCAACAGAATCCACAAACATTATTTCGTTTGAATTCTTCAAGCTTTTATTTCTTTCATTTAATTGATCATCTATAAGAATGTCTGGCTACAAATATGGTAAACGAATTTACTCTTCCAAGACATAACGCCAAATAACATCCACCAATAACATTCTTCACCATTTTCCTGATATACTCAAGAAATGATTCAAATGGATATGGTGCCCTTCTTAAGAGAAATGATGCATTGAGCGTCACCAAAATGCATCCCCTCTTAAGTCTCAACCTTTCCGAGAACTTAATTTCTTAATAGTGGATAAGGTTAAGCATTATTGTATATATAGTCCAAGAACCTTGTTGAGCAACCAGGGTAACGCCAGAATATACTCTCTGATCATTTATAACACGAGAAAATCTAATATTGCCTATGTTAAGTTAATTCCAATTTCAATTTTCTCATTCTCAGTATGCTTCCACGTTTGCTGTTTCAATTATTATGTCGTGTACTAACATGTAGAATGATACCTCCTCAGTTCTCTCATGGCTTACTAGATGTCCGCCATTAAGTTCAACCATTCTGGCAGATGGATATAATTTCTCCGCAAGTCGTTTTGCATGGCACAACTGAGCAATGACGTCATGTCTACATGGGAAAAAAGAAAATATCATTTATCCTACCAGAGATAGTGCATATGATCAATGAGAAAAGATTCAGTAAGAGTCTTAGGGCTACCTGCCATGAATTACTGATACGGGAAATCCAGCCATACGGATGGATTCTAGCTCTTTTCTCGACATTTTATGGGTCCAACAAGCGTTAAGCTGACCATCAAATCCGTACTTTGACTGCATACCTGTTAATGATATGCCTTTTACGTATTCCTGCGGAAATATAGCAACATGTTATGTTTTGAAATCACAAGGACACTACATTCTCCTCGGACAATTAAATTGTTAGAATTCCTTACCAGATATAAAATTGATCTCCTAGTCTTCACCCCAACGTACTCTTCAAGATATTCCTGCATAAAGAAGAAATGAATACAATCAATTCTCCGCCATCTCAATGAGGAAGATGCCTTCTGAATTCAAAACAAAATAGGCACATAATGAGAAACGAGCTTCCAGGCTTACATCATGACTGAAAAATTATATTTACCTCTGAGTAGTGTGTATCTAAATCAACAGCTGCTCTCTGTTCAGGAGTTTTTGCCCTCAAAAAACGCATAGCAATTGACAGGGTTTTCCGGTCAAACTGAAAGATAAGAGAAAGTAATACGAGAGTCAGGAAGGCACATTACAGCAATTCCATATGGATAGTAATACAAAAAGATATTTAGAACAATGTATACAGTTTAGGACACAACACAGTTTTCTTGCTGTTTTGAGTTGAACTTTTGGGTTATCGAGTTAATCTGTCATAGTTTCTCTTTATTACCCCAACACTCAATGCGGAATCTATACCTTTGGTAAACATTCATAACCTCCACCAGTTACATTTAACAAAGCCAGAGATGATATTCTTTCAGGCACCATTGCAGCAAGCTTACAAGAAATCATAGCACCTGCGTTTTTAAGAAATTGATTTCATAAAAGATCAACTAAAAATCTAGACTTTAATAATCACAAACTTTCAACTGGTGGGAGTCCATAAATTTCAACATCAACAAGAGCACATGTTCAAGGAAGGAGTCAATCGTGCCAACTATAAATTCAAAGTCAATGACTCACCCATTGAATGACCAAAAACATGAGCTTTCTTCCAGCCCAAATGATCCATTAGAGCTATTGCATCTTTGGCCATAACACTCGTCCTGCAATTTTTTTTGCTTAATATCAATCACATTATCAATTCTCACAACAAAGAAACTACTATTTCGTTTAAAAGAGGAACATATTTTTTTCATTGCAAGAATCATATGATTCATCACGCATAAATTTTCACCTCAACTAAAATCCTTGCATCCTAATCATGTGATTCATCACACACATTGTCACAAGAAGTTATTCTCAGAAGTTGGCATCATTCAACAAATTGAGAAAAAAGAAAATCAAAAAAGCCACACAAAGAAATTGAAAATCCCAACAAAAAGTAGTATTTATATTGTTCAACCACTCAACCATAAGCGCCGATTATTATTAAAAGTTGCCTTCAAATTTAACCAGTACTATTTCTTTGTTGACAAAAAGTGATGAGGGGAAAACTATTTCTTTGTTGACAAATCACATAACTCATGCAATCATGATAAAAGAAACATTAAAATAATCAATAAAGAAATTCAATTTGGCTGGCATTGTAATACTCACGTATATTCTGACTTTTTCGTGGGAATGGAGCTCCGACCCATTCCCCGGTTATCAAACGCACAGACCTCCACACCCGCCGCTCCGTCGTTGTCGTCTCTCGGATCATCTTCCGGCGACTCTTCGTCGTTCGGCGTCAGTGTCCCGGTCAGACCCTTTATCTGTGGTCCCCAGGAATCGTGGGTGCCAGCCAATCCTGAAGATTTATCACGAAATCTTCAATCCGGAATTCCATCTAAATTCAAGACGAACAATGGAAAGGACTAAAATCACGAAATTTTGTTGGTCATCACGAAAACCATCCCAAACCGACGAAATTCAATCAAACGAGTCACAATCTTCGGAATTGTAAAGCGAAATCGAAATGCTTGTTTTTACCTATGATCATTAGAACTTTGATTGGTCCTTTGCCGTATGTTCTGTAAAAAATGTTGATCCCGTTGCTGCTGCCAGCTGCCGCGCCATCTAAGTTCTGATACCTGCCCACTTCGCAAAAAGGCATCTTTTTCCCCCTGATCGAATTTGTTGATGTGAGAGAATTTCTGGGTTCTAGAGAGAGAAACAAACAGGCGTGTATATGGATGAGCTAAATTTCAAATATTCGAGAAGAATGCGAGAAGAAAATACAAGTGATGGAAGGCTGTCGTTGGTAAATATATACCACAGCCTGAATTTTGCTGTGATTTTCTTGATTCTCCCTTTTTGTGTTATTTTATTACAACGTTCTAAGTTCCCTATATTCGGATAAATACCATGAGAATGTTGTGTCCAAAATATTTGTCAAAACCTTTTAAAGTGGTATGGTTTGATCCCTTTGCAACTCCTCTTTCATATACCCATCAGGACAAAACACAACAAAAAGGTTTTGTATTCGAAATTGTAAAAGTATAATTTATGGGATATCAAATTTATGATTAAAACAATACTACAAGTTTAGATATATGGTTTTTTCTATTGAAAAAATGCTCAAAAGGGACAAATTGTGATCTACTCCCTCAATTCTATTATTATTGGTTTACTTTTCTTTTCGGATAGTTTTATTATAATTAATTTATTTTTAAAAATAAAAATATTTTTTAAAGAAAAATAAATGGACAGGAACAACTATATATAAGATGGAGGGAGTATATAGTTCTATACAATTTTATTAAAAAACTGACATGCTATTGTGAAAAGAAATATGGGTCTTAAGAAAATGTAGTAATACGTGGCGGATAAGGAGAAGGGGATTGGTCGGCTGGTTTTGGTGGTCGGCTTTGGCTGCCAAAGTCAAGCGGAATTAATTTGAAATACTCATTTGGAAAGATTATATGAAGGCGGGATTGTTTGGTCAAGCGTATTTTAATTTCATTTCTCATGCTATTAATATTATAAAATTCAAATTGATTTATACAGAAGTCCCACTCAATTGGTTTTTATAGCTCGAACTGAAGTCACAATTTATTTACCATTGTTGTGTATATGATTGGACTAAATTTATGACAAGTAAATCGTGTATTACTGGATACGTATCAAATTTAATAATAATGGACAAATTTAAATGGTCGCACACATTATACATTCTCGAATTCGAAAATGGAGCATACCACGTACGACATGGATATCCACATATATGGAGAAAACGATGATATGAATAATTCGATTTGTCGCTATGGAAAGTTCAAATGTATAAGTGTGACACGAAGGGCTGACTCACCTGTCCTCATCGTTATCATCTAAATGCTGGACCAACAGTATATTATTCAGATATATGTATATTAATATTAATATACATATATATATATATATGATACAATCAAATAGATTACCTAATTAAAACGAATATATACGACTGAATTTCCAAGAATCTATTTCATAGTTCATGCAGCACCTGCCTAATACAATTCTGAAATATGGCCTCAAATTGAGCAGCAAATAATGCGATTAGTTACGGACAATATTCTCATGTGGACAAAGGTTTAGGTGTACATACTAGGATACACAATTATGGTACACCCAAGCCCCTCTGATATATAGAACGACGAGAAATCACCTTCTAAAATCAAGGGGTGGTAATGGGGGCAAACATAGACACATTCTTAATACAAATGATGCGTACAAACTGACTGAAATAATAGATTTCCAGACCATTTGATAGGTCAAGATTTATCAATCATACTAACACAAACACACAGTTACACGAATGCATGGACCAAATCAAGATTAGATGATAAAAAATCATGTGAGGGATCAGTGTAACTATATTTTATGCATAGGACAACCGACCGTGTCACAATCTCACAAGATGCATAACCACATATATCTTTTTTCATATGAGATATTATATGTTCACTTTGTGGCTCTAACAAGTTTGGCTGCTCATCATCTAACTTATTTCAGTCATGTTAATTTATGTTCACTTACCAACTTATGGACTAAAATATGTCTCATATCTATAATTCAATACTATCTTAGCTAAAGTAAACAAGACATTAAGATTTAAGACTCATTAGTTTCTTTACCAGCCAAGCACAATTCTCAATTGTTAAAACTGAAATTAGCTACTCTCTGTCTCTATCTGTCTGTGTGTGTGTTGTAACTGGAGAGATTTATGTCAATCTATGAGGTCTAGTTTCTTCCTGGCCAACAATGAGGTTCAAATTCTAATGGTAATTTCACTCGTAAGAGAAATATGAACAATACCAACAAGATTTCATGTACAAAGAAAGCTTTTGCTTCATGTCTACAGTAACCCCTACATGGAAGAATCTTTCCGTACCTTATCATAAAAATTGCTTTGTCATATGTCAAATATCTCGAGACATACCCCAACCCTGTTATCAGTGAAGGCACAAATTTATCAAACGTGCGCAACAGCATTCATTTAGCCTACAAAGTTAATTAATATATTATATAGCTCATACCTTATCACTCAATGGTAGCCGGTGCCATGTGACCTCCATAGCTCGTTCACATCATCATAGTTTGGAGTTCTAGAGCTGCACTGCATTATAAGAAAAGGTCGAAAATATGCAACTTAAGAAATTAGTTGCTAAGGTGTGATCATGTTTTTGCGTTTGTTTCTCAGTACGGACAGCCTCCTCTGCAGTGGATACTTCTCATCTTTCATCCCCAATTTGTCCAGGTAATGCACAATTTTCTTCATTGTTTCCATAACCTCTTCACTATCAGGACCAAAGGCTTTTTCCTGAATTTTCAAAACCCTCTTGAGGAGTTCCAGCAATTCATCATCATCCTTATTCATTCGGGACCTTATGGACACCAAACAATCAAGAGTCTCCCCTGTTGTTCAGTTTGTAAAAACGAAACAGTCAAATAAAATTTGGACATTCTTCAACAAAATATAAAAACGAGACAAGTAATGGAAACCAGAAAATATGAAAATGGAAAACATCAGATGTCCTAAGTGATAAGCATACAAAGCTACGGGAGAAAATTGATGGTCCAGGCCCATAATGTTTAGATTGTAGATGTAGAACAATGGTACAAGAAAATAGTATAATCACAGTGGCTGAGGGAACCAGTAACTATAAAGTATAATCCACAATATTTAGTCAAATCTGCGGAAATTATTATAGGCTTACCAACAGGTAAAGATTCCTTCCCAAATGCTTTTTCACGGATCCATAGAACATCTGTAGCAAGTTTTTCAGCTTCTTCATCACGGTGTAGATTGTAGAGAGTGATTGCTAACTGCAACATAGGAAAGGTAATACATGGGTCATCAGGAGCCACATTCTTCATCATTATTTGCAAACTTATCCGCAGCAAGCGCTCAGCTTCCCCAAAATTCTTTGAGGAAGAATAGGAAGTTGCAAGATTTACGAGATGGGGAACTAAGCTGGGATGATGATTTCCATTAGATTTCTCCGATATTAACAAGCATTCTTCCAGCAGGGCTCGACCTTCTCCTCCTCTGCGAGCAATCAAGATTCAAAAATCATATGAAACTAACAGAGTTTTAACGTTTCCACAGGCAGCACCTACTACTTGTATGTGCATAAATACCACATACTGACGACAAATTATAAAACGGAAGCTTCTCGAGCATAAAATATATATCTGAGTTTTATCACAGGATCTCAGATATAAATATCAGTCCAGTTATTAAATATTCTACCTTCCCACAGCATGAAGTAGTTCTGCCAAGTCTACTCTCATCTTCTCCATGACTGGATCATCCAATGCCATGTGATCCGAATTCCTTAGTATTTCCATAGCATTCTTATACAGATCAATTGCCTCATTCACCTCTCCTGCAAAAGAAAGAAAATTTAATAAGCCGATGCCACAGATGGCAACATTAATTATCAAGAGTGTTGCAATGACGAAACATCAATTAGATTGAGTTATATTCGAAAATGGCTAAGCAATTAAGTGCGTGAGATAACTCCAGAAAGAAAAAAGATGAGAAGAGTGGAAGCAGGCTGCGGTATTGTCAAGCTAATAACAAAAGTCATGGAACAGTTAAACCACACATTAGTAGCACAACTTAACTATTAGTTTTTTCTAGGTTCCCTTTATAAGATGCAGAATGGTGTCCAGATTGCCCTAGAATGTCCAAGTTACTCTTTTTCTATCCATAGCATTAACTGAAACTTGATCTAAAAGAGCTTGGTAAATTGTGTGTGAATGATTTAATACTATTTTAGAAATAAAATAATACCTTTTGCACATTTGACCTGAGCCAAAGAATACATAGCTACTCCCACTCTTCCATCTTTTTCCCCATATAAACTCAAACAGATGTTTAGAATTCTGATACGAAAGGGAAAGAGAGAACAGTGAACATCAACTACGGAATAACCTCTCTGTGATAGCCAGAGCGAAAAGAGCTATTACGTAAGAAAACTGTATGCATGATACAAAACACTAACCTATTGAATGTAAATTCAGCATCTAATGACTTTCCCTGCTTCTGTAGAAGATTGCCTAGTGCAACTAATGCCACTGTCAACTCCTGACCCTCCCCTCTGCTGGACTCCAATATTTCAATGACTTGGTGATATGTTTCTATAGCCTCAGCGGCTCTGCCATTACATTCAAGAACTTTTGCGATTCCCATTAATGGTGTGCAAAGGAATGAGTTCTTGGTTCCTGAAGGGTGAAAAATCCACGCAGAGGCTCCTTTCAGCAAAGTGCTAACCAAGAGTTCACACACACACACACACACACACACACATATAGAGAAACTAAGCATGGATGAGAGCTAGTCATACACCAACTAAGAATGATGAAGTTTCAGCTGATTGCATAATTTCAACTTTCAGCCTACCATATATTCTTTCCATAATTTGCAGGGACCTTTGGTAGAAGGAAACTGACAACTCAAACTTTTCCAACTTGGCAAAAATATTTCCCATATGAATTAGTATTGAATCAAGAAGCGGCTCCTCGTCGTTTAATGCATTCACAATCTTCTGCAACTACAAACCAAAGAACAACATTATAGTCATAACTGATAAGTATGTAACTAATCAAACAAGATGATGTATTCCATAACAGACATAAGATGATTCTGAAAAGTCTAGTCAACAAATCATATAGTTATGAAGAATCTCTGTAAGCTAAGGTATCATGAAAACCAAGTCTTGCCAGCGAATGCACATCGGTATGACAAAATATTTTGCAAATTAAATTACCAAGTCCATTAGGGAACCCACAGTCCTTAAATCACCAAGGGCCATGTATCCCAAAGCTATGACATCAAGAACAGCAGCTTCTTCAATGCTTTGAGAACCAGCATCCACCTGTTCTCTAACAGCTTCATAATTTGCTTGGAGCAAATCTACTGCATCATCGTTCTTCCCCAATTTAATTAAGGTCTTAACTTCATTAAATAATTCCTGAAGCTGTTCTTCGAGATCATTTAAGCCTCCAGGTGATTTAATGTGGGTATCACTAAAAGTGCTGGATCTGTAAAGAGAATCACATACTAGTTAGCTAAGGAACCAACCTATAATAAAACACACAACACCTTAGCTATTGATATATATGCCAAGAGAAGGCAAAAAAAGGTCTAGAGGTTTGAGCACCAAAAGCTTTAATACCACATAAATCTACTAAAAATTAGGTTGTCTTCCTGGTAAATGTTTTATTTTCGTAACAAAGGAAATAAAAGTAAGCATGCTTTGTCTTTCAATAGTACATGTATCATTTCAAATCAGATAACAATGATGGTACCGATTATATATGATAGATGCACCAGTCTACATACTCGTAACGTAGATAGCAGATTTCATATTACTTGCATCGAAGATTAAAAAAAGAAAGAATGTCAATCACCTTAAATGAGTACTATATAACATCTTTACAACGGATATTTATCTAAATAGCCATATACCTTTGGGAAACTTCCGGACTAAAAACATCTGAGATTACATGTCTCTGACGGCATTTGCCTCCGACATTGGACAAGCTATCCCGGCCAATATTCCTCAGACCAAACCGTCCAGAAAATGGGTTGGACGGTACCATATAAAGCCTACGACTACGCTTTGGTAACGGAACACTCATTTGGCCACAGGAACATATATACAGTTTCTGCAATTGTAGGTGTCCCAATTGTGTTTTTAAACTCATCGGATTCATCCTGAACAAAAATACGTGCAATTTGAATATAAAAGCCTCAACTTCTTCCGAAGTGAAAGAAAAAATAAATACCACAACAATTAGAAAGTATACTACAATCTAATTCGCCAGACACACATGGTTGAAATTATCCGAAACACATGGCTGAAATTCTCCAGAAACACAAATAATCAAGAATTTATAATCAGACAAGCGACAGCAAGCGGACTAAAGAAAACTACACGATACTGGTCTTCGAATTACAGTTTGTGTAAGTACTTGTGACTATTCACCTGAGATTAGCAGGAAGTGAGGAAGAGATGGTGGCAGCCATTAACGAAGCCGATGAAAATTCAGCTAATGAAGTGAGGGTTGAAGCGTGGGTTTTAGTTTTTCTCAAATAAAAGAAAAAGAAAAAGAAAAAGAAAAGGAAAAGGAAAAGGTGGGCTTTCATTCATTCGTTACCGTAGCTACAACAAGTGAAAATATCATAATGGGCTTTTCTTGGGCTTCTTAACAAATCAAGGGCCCCACTAATTTCGGCCCAACAGTGTGGTTTTCGCTTTTTAATTTTTATCCTAGTGATCCAGAGAAATGTCCCAATTATTTTTTAACTAAAGAAATTAATAATATCTTTGCGTTCTATGTTGACTATGAATTATTATTATTTATGTGGATTACAATTTGGCTATCTCAACTTAAATTCACTATTTTTTTTTTGTAAAGTAATTAATCATTACACCACTTTTTATTACTGTTGCTACATGACGTTAGATGGTCGGTGACTCGGTGGAATTGGAAAGCATAAAGTAACTAGAATACATGAGGGCTTAAATTACCACAACATACAGAACATCGGATTTATCGAATGAATTGACATCGAAAACTCTGATTATCGACAAATAACTGTTGCTCCATATCCCAATGTAGAACTTCTTCATGCCTATCCATCTTCTTCGGCTGAACAAAGAATACGGGGAATGTTGCAAAGGTTTGTAGAAATCAGATGGCATTTCTCAATGTGCTTTGTGTGTTTGTGTGTAGAAAAAGGGGGAGAGAGAGAGACTTACTGCTCAAGATAAATCCTTGAAGTAAACTCTGGGCTCGCTCAGCTTGCTCCGGCGTACCTGATATTTGTATTAACTTCTCCGTTGATTCTGGTCCGCCGTCTATCAGTTTCACAGTTGCTCCGGATAGCTGTTGCATGGTTTTATATGTTACGGCCTACGGGGGCATCGCATATATTATACAATCGAGAAACTTACCTCAATGATCAAACTCAGCTTTCTTGCTTTCTTGGCGAGTTCAGCCGCTGCATGAGGTGGGATCACAACTTCTAGGGTACTTCTTGTCACAAGTGGTACCGAGATCCTGCAAACCGAAGAAGAAAAGGATGAGCATGACCCTTTCCAAGGCAGTCTAATCTACTGTGAGGAGATCTGAGGTGATAAAAAATGACCTAGTCATTATGCTGGGATGATCTTCGCGTCGCTCACTCTCATTTGACTTCACCATGTCGACGTTTGGGGCCACTTCCTGCAGTTCAGTAGTTACAGATTGAATGAACTAGAAGTTTTACAAGTTAGGACTTGGGAAGTGATTAAACCTACAACAACTCAAGCTCAAGAACAAACATACTGATTCCTAGTTGAAGAGAGAGAGAGAGAGAGAGAGAGAGAGAGAGAGGGGAACCTTAAATCAAGGATTATTTGTAAAGAATAATTCTAACAAAATTAAACATCAGGAAAAAAGGAGGTGCAGCATATTGACCTTTTCTTTTTGCGATGCTGATGTGTTAATTGAAGAACTCTGAGGAGTAGTGTGAGCAGGACCATTTCCAGTATGGGATGGATGTACTTTGCTTCTCGATGCTGCTTCTGGTTCCACCGCACCATTGGCCGGACTAGGAGCAGAAATATGAGGTGGTGGTTCATCTTTTTCAGGAAACTCGCGATATACGTAACTCCGAATCCTTGATGTCACCTCCACCAGAGCTGCTCGAGCAGCTTTGATCCCCCCAACTATCTATAGGTAAGAAATTAAAGACGGCGACAAGAACTCTATTAGTTGTGTCAATAAGTGATACCATATATATCTCTTCACCTACGGAAAGAGGAATCTTCAGTCAAATATTTCAAGCAACAACACTTGCAATGAAGAACAACTGCAGCACCAGAGTAGTTCCAACACTAGCTAGAAAATAACTATTTATCTTAGATCCTTTGTGAAATTATAAATGTGCAAGAAATGGGAATCTTAATACTGTAAAGTGTGAACCATATTATAGGCAAACAAGTGAGGCACAAACATTCTCAAGGTTTGATCAAAATAAACAAAACTATATCAGTACAAACCTGTACAATATCATCCATCCCTGATACGCCCGCAGGACGTTGTTCTCTTGGCAGAATCTCTACATTTGCACCATTGATTTTACCTAGTTCAGCTAAAGAACCAATTTCATCTGATTGTAATAGTAGCCGAGTTGTAATAATATTTTCTTTTTCTGGAATAAAATCGGTAATGCGGTTTTGTATATGTAACAAAGCTTCTTGTGCGGGAAACAACTCATCATGAGGACCCTAAAAACCATACAAGTGAAGCAGCTTACTAGACATTCCAGAATATGTATCGATTACTAAGACAGAGGGAGACTAACCTCATCGGATGATATGATTATTAGAAGCTCATCAGATCCAGCAACTGGATCAGATACCTCAATATTTACACCTATTTCATTTCGAAGCAGTTCGATAATCCCATCAGACTCCCCAACAACACTATTAACCCTATTAGCAGGGCAGAGTATGCGAAACACAAGTTCCAGGCCAGAAAATGATTGAGCATTATCAGCTATACTAGCAGATTCATCAGCAAATCCAGATGAGCGTGACAAATAGTTGTTCCTTGATCTAGCAGAATACCTAGATCCATAACTATGCCCTTCCAGGGATGATCGTCTATCGTTTGCGTGGAAATCATCATCCATATGATAGAAACGGTCAGGTGAGTGTACTTTGTTATGAAAATGGCTTCTATCACGATGTTGGCTTTCCCTCAAGCGCGAAGAAACTATATCTATAGCATTTCTCACAGCATTCATATCACCAACCACCTGTAACAAAAGATAACTATTGTGGTGTTATGCAACACAACCTTATTTTCAACCAGGATAAAATAATTTTAAATAACAAAGCAACACTAGATATCTATTTTCCACTTCCAGAAACATATAATGAGATTTTGGAAAACCATTCATCTAGATTTGCATCTTATGCTCTGAGGTCGTAAGCGATATGTGGAGGCTAATAGTTAATTGATGCTGTTCATTTTCTATCCAATAAAAGAGATTGGTATAAATCAGATGAACACAACGCAACATATTTAAAGTCAAAATGAACCTTGCACTTTCAAAAGGCAGCTATATAATGTAAAGTGAAGAGGTAAATAATGCAGTATGGCAATGGCATGATGTCAAGAGGCTGAAAAGCCATAATCTAAGTAAAACAAGAAAGTCTAGATTAGGTAAATGGCAGGCAATCAAGATCCCAGATCATCTATTAATGCTATGAGATTCTATAAGATTCTCAGCACTGATAATCAAGTCCAAATTAATGCTATGAGAGATTCGCAGCATGTTTTCACGTCCTGTATTCATATAATCCATTAATTAATGCATCCCGTGCAGTCAACAACATAACGACAAACTACATCCTACCATCACAAACCTCTAACCTACTGCATTAGATAGCCGTTCTTAGTTTCATTATCCAAACGTGGCTCTAAATCTGTAATCACCACATGGATACATTCATACACATCAAGTATCAACCATTCAAATGTGCAAATCCAACTCCAGAATGCCATGCTTTAAACACAGTCATAGAAGTTCAGGAATTATAAGTTCAATTCAATTTCTGGTTTTGAAGGCTTAGGGCCTCCATCAGTCCATTTCACAACTAGGCCATACATTCTAACCCCTTTGTACTAAAAGTAACTTTTTTATGTCAACAAATACTCAAAGCTCCAAAGGAAGAGTGCAATCAAAACCTGAACAATCTCCTCAGACATCGAAACACAACGTGGCAGAGTATGATCTCGCGGTAAAATTCTTATATGCGTCTTGGTATCCATCCTCATTTGCTCAATTATCTTCCCTCCTTTCCCCATCAAACAACCCACATGCATCCGCGAAACCACCAACCTCGTCACGACTCTATTACTGCCGCCGCCACCTCCTCCTCCTCTGCCTCCATACTCCTCATTCTCATCCTCCCCACAGCCTGTATTGTGCCCATATCCTCCCATATCATTCTCCAAAATCCTATCATGTACCAACAACAGCGCCTCCTGCGCAGGGGAGAAGGACGGAATCCTCCCATCAGGGTCCCGCCTCCGCGAATCGGATATCTCGATAATCCTCTCCTCGTCTCCCTGTATCAGTTCGTGTACATTGATCCACGCCCCAGTGTGCTGCCTGATCGTCTTAATTATACTCCCAGATTTCCCAATCACTCCCCCTGCCTTTGCATCGTGGCAAAGAATCCTATAACTCGTCGTCACTTTCAATGATGGATCCTGCAGTTTCCTGCCTCCACCACTACCACCGCCGAAGGAGGAAGATGAGCGCCGGAAACTCGGAGCATAGTGGTGACCTCCTCCTCCGCCGCCGCCTCCGTGTGAATAGTTTCCGTATCGCGGTTTGCTTCGGGACTGTAGGGTTTCAGATTCATAGTCCTGATCATAATAGTATCTCTTAGATCTCGATCTGTCCATTCCCGATTCTCCACTCCCAGCAATGACAACAAATTCTCCGGGAACAAAAATGTCCAGAATCTAAATCCAAATCCGAGATTCGGTTCAAAAATTCCAGATTCGAAGCCCGAAACAAGCAGGGGAAATTAGGGTTTAGATTCAAAATCCAGCAATTCTTTTCATTTCCTTCGGCACTAAACGTCGCAATTGGACACAGATCCGAAATTGTTGGTGAGTTCCAAAAGCAAGTTCAAGCAGAAGTCATGATTCTGAATATCTTGTGATGTGGAGTAATAGAATTCAGCCCTAGATTTTCGCCCTTTTATCTTGAAACAATTTGGTAGTTAGTACGTGTAGTGAACGCTTTTCTTCTCTGTCCACCGTCAGAATCTGTCAGAAAACTACTCCTCTATTAAAATTACCATATCTTAACAAAAATAACCGTCTATTTAATCAAAATAATTTATGTGGACGTTTATGCTCGTAATAAATTAAAATAATTTTAACAACACATCTGGACTTCGTTGACAGTTTGATTGAATATGAATTAAAAAACACGTATATGGATTGCAATGATAGTGTAACAAAACTTAAATTAACTACTATGATTGATAACGTGTAACAAATTTAAGATCAACTATTGATATCTGCATCATTATTTTGATGATAATAAATTGTACTAAATGTAGCAATTGTCCATTTTATGAGTTCAAAAGTCACCAAATGATTTATCTTTATGAATATAAAAAATAGTGATCATAAAAAATTGTGATTGCGGATTCCTTAAATTTAAAAAAAAAAAAAGGGAAAGTGTTATAAACTGTAAAAGAATGCGAGAAATAATAGAGAGAATGAATTAAGGTGTGTATTATTATGAGGGTGGAGATCTCTATTTATAGAGTACAAGATGGGCTCTTGGCCGACATAAGATGGGCTAATGGGTTGCTTTAGGGTTTACATGTGGTCAATCTATATACGGTAAATATTATTTACAACACTCTCCCTTAATTGACCATCCTTAAACAGAAATTGCTGCCTCGTTAAAACCTTGCCAGAAAAACCCAATGGGATAAAAACTGGTCGAAGAAAAAAGAGTACAGCTGCTCCCCCTCAAAATAATCATTGTAAATCCTTGAGACGGCGCATACCGATCTTGTGTACCAACTTCTTGAATGTTGACGTCGGTAGTGCCTTCGTAAATAAGTCTGCTAGATTATCACTCGAACGTATCTGTTGAACGTCGATATCACCATTCTTTTGAAGTTCATGTGTGAAGAAAAACTTGGGAGAAATATGCTTTGTCCGGTCGCCTTTGATGTAACCTCCCTTCAATTGCGTGATACAAGCAGCATTGTCTTCATATAACGTCGTTGGATTGTCCTTTGAAGAAGCTAATCCGCACGACTTTTGGATATGACTTGTCATATTCCGTAACCACACGCATTCTCGACTTGCTTCATGGATTGCAATTATTTCAGAGTGATTTGAGGATGTTGCAGTCAAAGTTTGCTTAATGGACTTCCAAGATATAGCAGGTTCCTCCACGTGTAAAAACATAGCCGGTTGTGACTTGGCTTTATGTGGATCGGATAAATAACCAAAGATCTGCGCATACCCTTCTAGAGAAAAATCGGAACCCGTTGAGTAGTATAACCCAAGGTCAATGGTACCCTTTAGGTAACGTAGAATGTGTTTAACACCATTCCAATGTCTTAAAGTGGGTGCGGAGCTATATCTTGCGAGAAGATTTACGAGAAAAAGCTATATCCGGGTCTTGTGCAATTAGCTAAATAAGTCAATGCTCCGATTGCACTAAGATATGGTACTTCGAGGACCAAGTATCATTTCACCATCTTCAATAGGTCGAAATGGATCTTTATACACATCAAGTGTTCTAACGACCATTGGTGATGATAATGGATGCGCTTTATCCATATAAAACCGCGTCAAGACTTTTTTTCGTATATGATGATTGATGAACAAATAGTCCTTCGGGGACATGTTCAATTTGCAAACCAAGACAAATTTTGTCTTTCCTAAATCCTTCATCTCAAATTCATTTTTCAAGTATTCAGCAGTTTTATTGAGCTCTTCAGGAGTCCCAATTAAATTCAGATCATCTACATAAACTGCTATGATTGCAAATCCATTGTTTGTTTTCTTAATGAAAACACAAGGGCAAACATCATCATTTTTGTACCCTTCTTTCAAGAGATACTCACTAAGTCTATTATACCACATACGTGATCGGTCTTTAACCCATACAACGACTTTTGCAGTTTAATTGAAAACATGCTTTTGGGTTTTGACTTATATGCTTCAGGCAATTTAAATCCTTCTGGGATTTTCATGTATATGTCACTATCTAGTGAACCATATAGATATGCAGTTACTACATCCATTAGGCGCATATCAAGTCTTTCGGACACAACTATACTATCAAAAATCTAAATGTAATCGCGTCCATTACCGGAGAGTATGTTTCTTCATAATCAATTCCCGATCTTTGAGAGAAACCTTGTGCTACGAGTCTGGCTTTGTATCTCGTAATTTCATGGTTTTCGTTTCTCTTTCGAACAAAGACCCATTTGTATCCTACAGGGATAACATTTTCCGAGTTTGAACTACGGGTCCAAATGTTTTCCGGCTTTCAAGGGAATTTAATTCACCTTGTATGGCTTCTTTCCACTTTGGCCAATCATGTCTAGTTTGACAGTCTTTAACAGACCGCGGTTCAGGATCCTCATTTAGAACTTCAAGAGCCATATTAAAGGCGAATTTATCGTCCACGACGATATTTTCTCTCTCCATTATCTTATTAGAAGATAAGTAATTTATTGAGATCTCGTGATTTTCGGACGCTTGTGGTTCTTCGGGAACTACATTATTTTGATCAATAATTTACGTCATTGTTTGGTTCGTGTCGTGTGCCTTTCTCTTTCTAGGCACAGAATCTTTGGAACCAATTGGTCGACCACGTTTTTTACGGACGTTAGATTCATTTGCTACCATTGCTATTTGTCCTTCGGGGACACCGATTCTAACGGAGTGTATTGGCGGTGGTATGTGAGATAGTGTCACTTTTCTTGTATCTATAAAAGCATCGAGAATTTGATTTGCAATCTTTTGCAAATGAATTATTTTTTCAACTTCTTGTTCACATTGATTACTTCTGGAATCAAAATGTGATGAGGTTTTTTCATTCCAAGAGATTTCCTTTTGCTTTTCTGGATGTAGGTTATTTCCACCTAATGTTGGAAATGTCATTTCATCAAAATGACAATCGCAAAACGTGCGAAGAAATAAATCGCCTGTTAAAGGTTCAAGATATCTTATAATCGAGGGCGAATCAAATCCAACATATATCCCAAGCCTTCGTTGGGGACCCATTTTCGTACGTTGTGGGGGTGCAATTGGGACTTGGACAGCACAACCAAAAATTCTTAAGTGAGAAACATCAGGTTCTCTACCAAAAACAATTTGCATTGGGGAGTATTGTTAGTTGGCTATCGGTCGAATCCAAACTAATGATGCAGCATGCAATATGGCATGTCCCCAAGCCGAAATTGAGAGTTTTGTTTTCATAAGTAATGGTCTAGCAATAAGTTGAAGACGTTTAATAAACGCTTCTGCTAAACCATTTTGTGTATGAACATGAGCAACCGAATGTTCAATCTCAATCCCAATAGCCATACATTAACTATTAAATGCTTGAGATTGAAACTCACTAGCATTATCAAGACGAATCCTCTTGATTGGATTGTCTGGGAATTGAGCTCTCAATTTTATTATTTGAGCAAGTAGTCTAGCAAAAGCTGCATTTCTACTAGAAAGCAGACATACATGGGACCATCTAGAGGAAGCATCAATCAATACCATAAAGTATCGAAATGGTCCACATGATGGATGTATAGGTCCACAAATATCTCCATGTATTCTTTCCAAGAAAGATGGAGATTCTATATTGACCTTCGTGTAGGATGGTCTAATGACTAACTTGCCTTGCGCACAAGCATCACATGGGAATTCATGTGTTACTAGAATCTTCTGGTTCTGTATATTGTGCCCACATGAGTTTTCAATAATACGGCGCATCATAGTTGCTCCCGGATGTCCAAACCTATCATGCCAAAGCAAAAAGCTTGTTGAGTCATTGAACTTCGGGTTCATGACATGGTTTGTCTCAATTGCTTTTATGAATGTGTAATACATTACGGATGGCGATGTAGATAACTTTTCTTTGATCTGCTTCTGGCCAGATACGAAAGAATTTATGCATAGATATTCGTTACTACCTTCTGACATTGTCTCAATGTGGTAGCCATTGCAGCGAATATCTCTAAAACTTAGTAAGTTTCTTCTGACTTACTAGAGTAAAGGGCATGTTCAATTGTTAATTTAGTATCATTTGGCATAATGATACAAGCTCTTCCTGAGCCTTCAATGATGTTCGATGCACCAGATATAGTATTAACATTTTCTTTAGCTAATGTTAATGTATTAAAATACTTTTTATTTTGGAGAATGGTGTGTGTGGTGGCACTATCAGCTAAACAGATATCACAAGAATTCATTTGCATTTTCTGAGACATTATTTTTCAAGAAAATAAATTTATAATCAATTAAAAATAATCAACAATAGTCCAAAAACATTGTGAAAAATGATAATAATACTAGAGTTTTGTAAGCAAATGAACTTCCTAACAACGATAAGTAATAAAAGCTAAAAATATGCGAAAAATTGCATTATTTTTCTTCTAACACACCACCACCAATTAAGCCATCAATGTTGCCGTTTGGGTCTTCAAAGAAATCGAGAGACATCTAAGTGACTTAGAGTAGCGGTCGAACCGTCATAGTCAAGGACATTGATTTCATTCTTTACTTTTCCCTTGATCGAATTCGATACGAGATCAACAAGGTGCTTCGCCGTACGACATGCACGCGACCAATGCCCATTCATGCCACATCGATGACATTTATCCTCCATTTTGGATGAATTGTGATCATTGGATGTCTTAGACCTTTTGTTGCTCAAGTTTGTGTGGTCAGGACTACGATGTCGGCGACCACGCCCACGACCACGACCACGCCCACGCCCACGTCCGAGGTTGGTTTGAACCCTAGCAACCCATTAGTCCATCTTATGTCGGCCCAAGAGCCCATCTTGTACTTCTATAAATAGAGTGTCTCCACCCTCATAATAATACACACCTTAATTCATTCTCTCTATTATTCTCTGCATTCTTTTCTAGTTTATAACACGTTATCGCACGAGAGACTCTCTTCAAAAAGACGAGACGATACCCACGAAAGGTAACGACAAATCTGTTTTAAAAGTAGCGATCATTGATCTCGGTTCTTCTATACTTTGATCATTCAATATTTTATAATTATATTTGGATGTTTCGGTAATTAAAGATGAAAACTATATCTACTTGTTAATTAAATACCTTCGGTAATTAAAGATTAGTTAATTAAATACTATTTGTTAATTAAAAGATTGTTAATTACACGCCTTCGGTAATTAAAAGATTAGTACTATGCTTTTTGTCTCATATTTGAATTATTATATTATTCTTGTATTCTTGCTTATTCAATTTATTTATGCGACGTGTTCATCTATTAATCAATTGATGCTTCCGTAGTAGCACAATACCTTAATATTCCTGAAGAATATTACTTCACTTTTTGTTGCTCCAGAAGTAGCACAATTGATATTCCTGAAGAATATCACATGCTCTTAAAGAGCAATTCAGTTGTTGCTTCGAAAGTAGCACGATTGATATTCTTGAAGAATATCACATGCTCTTAAAAGAAGCAATTCAATTGTTGCTTGAAGTAAGCACAATTTAATATTCCCGAAGAATATTATATGCTCTTGTAGAGCAATTTATGATTTAGGTGATATATGTTTCTCCCTGAAGGAAAACATAAGTCTTTATAGACATTGATAAAACTTTTTCCCGTGTGTAGAGTTGCGCACATGGCAAATATCACCAAACTTGAGTTCGTTGCACTTGACATATCTGGCAAAAACTATATGTCATGGATTGTTGATGCCGAGATTCATCTGATCTCAAGAGGTCTGGGAGAGACTATAGAAAAAGGAAACAACGCATCCCCGCAGGATCGCGCACGCGCACTGATTTTCCTTCGTCACCATCTTCATGGTGATCTAAAAAAATGAGTATCTCACCGTCAAATATCCATATGAATTGTGGACCAACCTCAAAGAGAGGTTTGATCATCAGAGGACGGTTATCCTTCCTAAAGCTCGATACGATTGGTTGCATCTTAGACTGCAAGATTTCAAATCTGTGAGTACATACAATTCTGAATTGTTCAGAATTAGCTCCACAATGAAACTATGTGGAGAAACAATCACTGATGAAATGATGCTTGAGAAAACATTCTCTACATTTCATGCTTCAAATGTGCTCCTACAACAACAATATAGGGAGCGTGGTTTCAAAAAGTACTCCGAACTTATATCTTGCCTTATTGGTTGCTGAGGCAAAATAATGAATTGCTTTCATGAAAAATCACGAGTTAAAACCCACCGGGTTCCTCTGCATTGCTCGAAGCCAATGCAACAAATCGACATAAGATGGGCTAATGAGTTCTTTAGGGTTTACGTGTGGTCGATCTATATACGGTAAATATTATTTACAACGAAAAGGAGGTAATTACGAAAGAAAAAAGGAATTGATTTGAAGCTCATGGCTTCCTTTATTCACGAGTGTTCGGTTATTTGTCGTTTCTTTGGAGGTTCAACAAAGTCTCCCATTATAACGACATATATTATCATGCGGAGCGGCTTGGGTGTCTCATTATTTACACCCTTCGATGTCCCATTATCTACAAATTGACACATGCCAGTAGACAGTAGTTAAACTAAATAAGAAGTAAAAACTTAACCCGGGTTAGAATTTGCGTATAATTTTTTCACTTTCAGAGTTTAAAGCAACCGCCTCATTTTTTCTGATTTTTGCAACGACGGGGCAACCGAGCAAGGAAGAAATGAATACATCAAGAGTTTTCATATCGATTAGCTCTTTTGTTTTTGATGATATACACAAACTCACGCTGCACTATGCTTTTTATGCCCAAATCTCACCCAAAATTCGTTTTCGTTTCTCAATCTTTAAGGATAAGAAACCCTAGTCAATCAGGAAACGTCGCCCCATTTTCAATTCCCATAGAATTGAATCACGTATCTGTTGCAATTGGATCTTTTAGTTGCACCGTCAACCGAATCAAAATTCTTCGGTGTCAAGGATTTGTATTATCAAGCTTAAATTAGCGTCATCCAGCTTTGTGCTGTGGATTATTGCTGATAAATTTCCTCGTCACCCAAATATCCAGCAATTGAATCTTTGTATTTTATGAATTAGCATTTGATTTCTGGAACTGTGATTTTTGCGATTCAGCTCTCCGTTCCGCATGCGCTTCGCGCGCAATTGGCGCTTTGCTCTCCTCTTATTCTTCATTGGACGGTTCGGATGGACTTCGCCGTTCTTTCCCAACTAAAATTGGTTTAATTTTTTTCCATTTTCTGATGCCCGATTTTGGATAATTGTGCAAAATATAGCAAAAAAAAAATAGAGAAAAGTAGAACTCGAGGAGGATTTATGAGGAACAAGGAGATGAAATATATCGTTGCCATAGAAGTGGGAAACAAAAGTTTTTCTTCTGCACTTCTGCATCTATAGCCAACCGGACCAACCGTAGTTAAGTCTTTCTTTTTAATTCAATAAAATTTAGTGCCACGTGTCAAGTTTTAAGAAATGGGACACATAAGGTGTAAATAATGGGACACCCAAGCTTGTCCCCTAGGGATGGCGGAGTGGTTAAGGTGAGGTGGCGGGGCCAGACGGTCGCGATTTCAACTCATCACTGAAGTCGATTCCGGTGTGAAGTCTGTCGCCTTAGGGTGATTGAGCTCATGTGTGTGGTTTGCGCGCTTTGCGCAAGGAGTTGGGGTTTACCTGCAGGCCTTGCAGCGAAAGTAGCGGCTGCGGGTTCTCAAATAAAAAAAAAATGGGACACCCAAGCCGATTATCATGAGACAAAAACAACCAAGAAATAGAGATTTTATGCATCCATTCACAGTAAGGTAAGCAGTAGCAGAATAATTATGAGTGACAGAACTTGAACCACCATGGCTTTCGTTTGTACTAGACTAGTAGCAGGGTGATCCAACGGTCCAGATTATTGGTAGTAAAATGGTAGTTCAGTAGTTAGTACTACACTGTCTCAGCATTATTTGTAATAATATGTAGTAGAATTTTAGGGACTCTTGCTGCCTCCACCACCTTTCCTCCCTCTGGGATCATGCTTCACATTAGGGCCAGCGTTGTCATAGTCCAGTACTAAGTCGAATGCCATAAGCTTTCTTGAGTTTTCTCCGAATCCTCCCTGCGAGTTTCATTAAGTAGGTTAGGCCATCCCAAGGGGACGATTCATCTATACAGGGTATTTCAAATAAATATGTATATGTATCTACCTTGTAGTGAAGAGGGCTCGTGAGCACGAGGGACCCATTAATCATATCTGCAACCAAATTCAATTGTGAGCAAACAATGAAACTAACTCCATTCATACATGTGCAGAATAATTAAAAGAATTTACTCATCACCTGTAGACAGGAACATGAGGAGCAACAACATTGTTGTACTCTTGATCCTAGGATCCATCACTACTTCTCTTGTAGTACGACGGCCTTTAATTTCTTGGTTTGGAGATTTAGGAGGGAATGTAGGGGGGGAAGATAAGCAGCTTTATATAAGCAGAAGTGGCCATGAAATGCGTGTGATCTTTTGGTGCTTCCCACCCAAACCAATGGCTTCTACAACTCTCATGATGAAATGCATTACTAAAATTATGATAAGTCAACTTCACAAAATGCATGTTACATCATCCAAGTGTAGGTTTTCTTGACTATTACTTAACAATTTAAACAAGGATTGTAATCTGTCATCCATGCATATATAATTTTACAAATGTATACATTTATGCGTGTTTGGGTTGATGTGGACACCAACTTTGTCCCTATAGTTTTTTGCATGGCTGAAAATTTATATTGTGGATTTTTCAGATCTTTATTCACTTCTGAGACTTCAGCTTTTCATGAGTCAATCACCTTTTTACAAATGCCATTTCTGCAGCACAACAGTTTTGTCAAATGTTATAATGCGCTACAATGCCCTCAACTATCTTCAATGGCTGCAATTACTGAAATGGACATTATAATGTTACAACATGACTGTTGAAAACCATTCAGATATTGAACCTCGTTCAATTCCCTAACATGTGTCACAATATGCCCATTTCGGAATATATGTAATAACCACCACAAATTCTTGAAGAGAAAAAAAACAATACCAAAGCAGACATATATAGCAAAAAAGATGAATACCACAAGGCCATAAAATACAATGCCTCTGGAAAACAACTGAAAGTGAATCTTGAATCAGATTTCAATGTCATCATAAATTTCATGACATGTCCCACCCTTGCAAGATTGTAAACAAAATATGGATCTTACATAATTCAAAAGCAAGATTGAAGGAAAATCTATACCGGACCGCCTGAAAAATCGTAGGTATTTCCTCTTGTAGATGGATGGTTTGACCTATGAGACGCCTAAGATAATGATGTAAAAGTGCAAATGAAATTACCTAAAACTGTAGTAGTATAATAGTACCCCAAGCAATTTTCTGGATGGATGAATGAAATGAATGATAAATGTATGCAACACTGTTATGAGTTTGGAATGATGCAAGACAAGGAACGACCTGAGAATATATAAAGAAAAGCTGTATGCATGAACGATTCAAGAATAGGAAAGAAAAAAGAGGGACAGCTCGACTTCAAGTAAAACGAAACGAGAGCTGCACGGTGATGCTTCATTTTAGACCACACAATGAGCAAGTGGCAACCAGGGTGATACAGCAGCTCTTTGCAACACAAGAAAATCAGCTCATATCAAGCATCTATACCGGAGAATGAATTGGCATCTCGACTTGTGAGTCCTGAAAATATTAGAGAAGCCACGGACAACCCACCCCCACCCCGACAACCCACCCCCACCGACTACCGCATGATGCTTATGCATGAGTAAGTGACAACAGAAATGCTTCTGAGGTCAGATAATGGTAATGACCCAACATGACATGACTATCCCAACATGGACCCCGACTCGACACAACCATATGCATGCAGGTGAAACAATATGAACCAAGTGTAGACCGCCGCCTCAAACAGTTATGGCACGACTAATGGCCATCCTGGCCCACTCGGCAGATTCCTTAATCAAATGGTCATCCGAAGACAAACATTCATTCAGAAAGTCTTTGCTTGATACGGATTGTTGAATCAGAGAACCAGCATTACTTCCCAGAGTGTCTGCAAGATCTCCAAGGACACCGATAGCAGTTTTCATTACAATATCATCCCTGAATGACATTGATAACACAATCAGAAAACTTATTGGGACATAGAATCATTGATAAACAATGCATAAAAAATGTTATGTAGACTTACATATCCTTCTCCATGTAAATGCTATCCAAGAATTGCAAGATATGAGGAGCATATGGTATCAGGAGTTGGGTTTTAGGTGAGTTCTTGAATCCCTGAAATATCCCAGAATATGCCTCCAAAATTCCATTTCTTAAAGAATTTGTATATATAATCATTTCATCATCAGATCCAGATGCATGGGCAGACAACTCTGCAGCACTCTGTAGCATGGGCATGGCATACATTAGATACTTCTCGAAGTTTTTACCAATTGCTAGAGATATATCTCCAAAGCATGAAAATATTGGAGGCTTCACAGACCGGTGCAACTGATTGCTCGATAGGTCCTTCAGTAACTGAGTCATTATCCCATCACAGTAAGGCAGAATCTTATCCTCCAAGGCACGGCAGATATCTCCGACAACACCAACAGTGACGGCACAGACCTGGTATTCCTCAAAATTCTGAAGACCCATCTCCAGATACTTGTAAAAATCTGGCATGTACTTCACAAAGTGTGGCCCTGTTGCGTAGGCAAGAGCATCAATTGAAAGCATAGCTTCCTCATGGACAGTGGCATTTCTACAAGCAAAGACTTGTAAAAGAAGAGTCATTATTTGATCAGTATACTGCATCAAGGCATAATTGGTAGGTTCTGATGCCCCTAGTTTCTGAATGATGACTTGTAAGCACCCACAAAGAAGGGCTTGCAATTCAGTCTGCTTCTCCCTCTCATCAGATGAGAGTTTCTGAGCCTCAAGGGTTTTATGGAGTTCGGTCATTATGACTTGCACAAGTTCAATCACTAAGCGAGCTGTCTCCTCAGTTGAGCTCCTCGCTACTTCATTTAGTGTCTCGTATGCCGCTGTTCTAAGTCGCGATTCACCTGCATCTTCTCTATGAGTAACATTAAGAAGGGACTGTACAATTTCTTGAAAATAAGGTGTCAATGGAGATTTTGGACCAACATCCTCGTAACCTTGGGCCAGAAAATAAAGAGCACCACAGGCTTTCTCAGCAACATTTGGAGTATCTTTCATGCTATGGAGAAGAACTGTGATAATCTGTTGACAGTTTTCTGGGGTAATGATAGGAGTCTCCACTGTGGTACCATGAAGAAACTCAAATATCCTCCCAAGGGTCCAAGCAGTCGTGTCCTTCACATGACTACTTGGGTCTTTAGTCAGTGCAGTAAGCATGAAACTGAGAGCAACATTGACAATAGGGGTTAATTTATCTGGTGAAGGGCCCTCCAATATCGAGCCAAATGCATAAGTGGCAGCTTCTCTCTGCCTCCATTCAGCTTTTGTTATGTTTTCCTCAATAAATGGCATCACAAGTGGTACAATATCATCCCCCGCTGTCCGAGCAACTAAACCAAGACATGTACCCCCAGCCATGGCAAGATTCCAGGTACCTTCATCCTGATCCTGATCTTCCTCTTGCTTAAGGAGTGTCTCCAACAGCAAGGGCACAAGTGCAGGGAGTGCCTGCTTGATGAAATAGTAGCAAGGAACATCTGAATCTGCGGTGAAATAACCTCCATACTCCTCCAATATATCAATTTCCTCATCACAAATAGAACTCCAAAATTCAATTGCCTGGAGAGCAACTGGTTCCTCATCCTCCCGGACAGCCTTGGATGTGATATTGAAGATATCCTGTATGTATGGAGCTAATTTCTCATAATATGTGGAACCAATTGAGACCAGACACTCATATGCAGCCTGTCGAATTTTCACTTCTGGAGAAAGTGTTGCCTCACAAACAACTCTCATTATGTAATCCCGCTCCATATCACTCGAAAAGTTTGCCTGGGCAAATCCAAGAGCATTATATAAAGCTCTTGTGGATGCAAGCCGAACCTCAATATTACCTTCATTGGCATTCATACCTTGAACAACAGCTGTAAGTATCTTATTTACTTGATCCTGATCAATTACCTCAGGAGCAACTTCTTCGCACAGGTAACCCAGAGTTTCAATTGTAGCCTGCTTAACATGAGGTGGAACCTGATGAATATTAGACAAGAGAGACCCAACGAGCTCTGGCCACTGCTTCTGTGGCAGCTCAATGCCTGCAACCTTCGCAATCACTTGTGAAACAGTTGACCTAGCTTCAGAAGCAGTTGATGAGAGGGTCTTCAGCAAGCAGGTCTTTATCTGGCTCTTCACGACAATATCTAATGATAACCATCTTTGTACGAGCTCATATTTCCTGTGTTGCTCCTTCGCATCCAAAGCATTCTTTAAAACTAAACCTGCTAGTTTACGGCTGTCCACAGGCTTCTCCTCACTAGCAAGTTCTACAGAAAGGGACAACAAGAAAACTGGAAGGTTTTGCTCTTGAAATTGTTTCAAACTCTCTTCAGCATGTTTCCTCACTGTTGAATCAACTGATTGTGCACTTAGAAGGATCTGAGTTACTTCCATAGCCATATCCCCTGCAACACCACAGCTTATTAAATCAAATAACAAAGGTCGGAATAATAGTTGGGTACATTATAATATTATTTTTTTAACTACAAAATACTGAAGAGCTAAATAAGGGAATATATGATTCACTTTTATATTCCAGTACAGTTGAATACTTGGATTATCTGAAAAACAAAAAGTATTTATAGCATTAACCACAACGACAAAAAAAAAAAAAAAAGGTCTTGTAACACGACAGTGTTAAAAAAATCAATGATCCTAACCACAACAGATAAAGATGATTAGCTTTCTCATAATAGTTAAAAAGTGAGAAAAGGGTGCAGCTTTATCCACTGAGAGAGACGAACCCAATTGAAACAGATCCAAACTAATATTCCACGTCCAACAAAATAAGCATTTCAATTTGTCGAAATAAACTAATTGTTCGACACAGTCTAACCCACAATGCACGTGACGTATCAGTACAGTATTAGCACCAAAATCAAGCAACTAATTAAGGTTCCGATCAATCAAAAAGAAGCCTAGAAATAAAATAAAAAAACTAATTCGATAAATAACCCCAGAGAAACAACCAAACTGCACAATCCCACAGCCAAAAATCCTCAAGAGATCAATCCAATCCATCAAAACAGACTCAATAATTAACAATTGCATGTTTTCACATTAGCAATATAACAGATCATCACGTTTGTCCAACCTAGGATTTTCAAGTAAGCAATCAGATCAACACAGTTCGCAGATCCAGTAATCCTCCAATTGTGAAGTGCTATCCAACTTCCACTTTACTCCGCCAGAAAAACATAATCTCGATTACTCAACGCATGCTACAGTGCGAAACAGAACAAAAAAGAAAATAAACTCAACATACGAGCAATCTACTAAATTACCTGGGGAAAAGAAGATAATGAGGTAGAGAGAGCGAATGAATAGTTCACTCTCCAAGTGTATTAATTCAAAAGCGGCGCACCTGAAAACCCTAATCAGGGCGCGATTTGGAGAGAGAGTGTGAGTTTCTCTATGTTGTTTTAGAGAGAGAAAATCCGTAAAGCTGAACTCGAGTCATGCAAGCCAAAAAGCAATAGCAATAATTTTCTTTCTTCCAGCGTATTGAGCAATTATTCTGTGCAATTTCCACAGTTCCACAGTGTTATAGGCTGTAATCGTGTGGGTCCCACCTCATGATGATTTAACTCTTATTGTTAATTATTCCGTTCATGCCATTGTAATGGCTTTTCTAATTAAGTTGTTTCATTTAAAATGACTATTTTTCTAAAAAAGACAAATTGTATATGTGAATATAAATTAAGTATTCAAAAATCAAATAATATACATTTATATAATAATATTTTATTGAATTTTATACCGAGAAAAATATGACTAGCGGCTCATGGTGGTTAGTTATTTGAATTAATGAATTAATGAATTATCCTCGTATCCCAAGTTCTTTGGTTCTTGATTTATTGATTTTTTTAATAACGGGACTATAATTTATAATTATAAACCTCTTCTGGTCAATATTGCAAATACTCTCCCATGTGGGTATAATATGAGAATTCGGTCAAGATTCGCCCAATGGGTCCGACGTTTTATACTGTCGGCCCTTATTAATGATGGATCCGATTTATTATTATCATCATTTGCTACGTATTTTGCCACCACTAAATGTCTATTTTTATTTTTAGTCATTTTTACTACTTAGCTAGTGAGCATTGACAAATTAATTTCTATTACAAAATGTCTTCTATTTGTATTTTTATATTGTTAAAGATTATTACTTTCTCTAATTGTATACTTTTGTGTTTTTGACACAACAATTTTTTTTAGTCATACTCCTGACAGGAATGATTCGGATTTAATACTCATATATCGTGTTTGGTATGTGGGTATGAATTCCCTACTATCGGTATCATATTCATATAGAATGGGTTTTATCAAACCCAAGTGATTGGTGGGTATGAGATTTCATACTCATAAGAGTATCAAAATTATGTTTTATGCATTATTTTTTAAAAATGAAATTTAGTTTTATAATATTATTTAATATGAATAATGATATAAATATATCTTCAATTTTATAAACAAATATCATTATTTAGAAATATTTTACCATGAATATAAAAAAAATTATAAAAAAAAGTAAATGTATTTATGTTTGAAATAAATAACTTTATAGGAACGTAACTTTATAACTTTAACCTGGCAGAGATTGGTATTGGATTGCAGAACTACAGGTTTTTCATTTTAACTCCTTGAGAACAAAGAACAGATTAACTAAATTTGACAGCTTATAGTTTTAAGGTTAAAGATCCACTTCTCAAGGAGCAACCGTTAAATGGTCCGTTATTAAAAAACGTGCCTGCAAACCCTTTTATATTTAAGGGGATGCCGCTGTCAATGCACTTGAGCAGGTTCTCTTCATCTCCTTCTCGTGCAAAAGCATGAATTGCATCCAATTTCCTTCAAATAAAATTAGAAAAGATAAAATCGGAATGGAGTAACTAGAAGAGTAAGATTTATTAGTCCATACCCCACGTCAGTTGCTCCAATTTGACCGAACTCCAATGATTTGTCTAAAACTGGATGATACTACTTTATACTATATCAGACAGGAACTATCATTTTTTCATTTAGATACACGGGAGATTATATGAGAGTTCTCTGAAACAAATGCAGTGTGCACACAATAAGAATAGGAAATTGAGATCCATAATTCAAGAACATCAATTAAGGAATAAGGTATTATTAGCTCAGTTCAACATTGAATTATAGATAAACCTAAAATGAAACGAAGTATGATTGAACACACCCTCGGGAGTCAAGGGATTAAAAGAAACCCCTAAGGTGTCTAATTGCAGAAATGGATGCTTCTACCACCTACCGCTTGTGGGTGGAAGTGAAAATGCTAGAGAATGTAACTTTCTTATAGCAAATCAGCATGTAACTTTCCTTTATCATCCTTGTGTATACTGGTTGAACATTACAGTAATGAAGATTGCACAAAAGGAGTCATGAAACAGGTGGCCAACTACATAAAGGGTAAAAAGAGACCACGTTATGTAAGTCACAACAGAATAAATGAGATAGTTAAGATACTCACAACTCATATTCCGGTTCTTCCTCATATACAAATGTACTAAAAACAGGACCCGTAGGTCTGCTGGAGCCTCCAATAGACGCATCACTAGTACGTACATCTTTCATGTTCTGCTATGTGATACATGAACGCCAACAGCAAAAGTGGTTAATGAGAATCAATATAAAACACAGAGTTAACTGAAATGAGTAAAATGACTATGGCATTACAGTGGCAAGACCAGCAGCCCAAGAGGGATATAACTTAGTAACAATATCAATGTACTTTTCCATTGCTTCTTCAGGAGGCATAGCACCCAATTTCCGCCATGCTTGCCTAGCAACACAAAATGAAAATCTTTCAATGGGTTAGCCCCAAGATCGACACTCTCAAAAGGACACAAACAAGCCTGTTGGAAAATCGGTAATTGGTTTGGAAAAATCGGGAATAGGTTTGTTTAATCATCTTCTCGAGCCATAGGTAATAGGTTTGGAAAAACCTGTAATAGGTTTGGAAAAACGGTAATAGTATATATGTATACTCAGCCCGTTTAATCACATTTTCGTGTCTCGATACATATCCGATTTATGAATTGAGATATATGACGTCGATCTACGTTTCGAGTAGATAATTATAGTGTGCTTAATTTCTCGATTCCGATTTTCGGTGAGTGAGAAATAGGTGCGCGAATTTGGTGCACGAGAAGTGGGAGTTAAAGTGTTAATCGTTGGGATTTGTTCGTCGGGTCGACTTAATTGGCTTGAACGAATTTGAACTTAATCTATATCATATTTTGATATAGATAATATTTATATATATATATGTATATGTAATATATTATGTATATATATGTATATGTATGTTACGTGAAGTACATTGCTTTCATCAATTCTTGTATATGTATATATATTCAAATTCTTGTTGTATCCCACTTGAAGTACATTTGTAACCGATGGTGTCTTGATTGCTTTCATCAATTCATGGACCTTTCATGAGTGGATATACACCTATAAATAGGAGCATGTAGATTTCATTTGAAACACACCAACACAAGCATCTTCATACATTTCATATTAGTTAGTTCATCTAGCTCAAGTCCTCGCCTTCCGTCTAGTTCGCCGGAGCTCGAAGATCTTGCGGTGCTGCAATCCTCGAGACGTCGTCGTTTTATCTTTGGGGACGATACGCCAAAAACCGAGAGCACTACCGGGACGTATTTCGTCTTGCGGATAGAGGTCTTCCTCGACTCGACGAAGTTTTCTTTTAGACATTTTTTTTGTTTCTTTTCCAACTTACCGGTTTACTTTGTAATAGCAGCTTTGCATCCAACAAAGCCAACGAACATGAGTAGAAACTCATGCACCACTGCAGATTTCTAGCTTTATACACAATTCTTCAAATGTGCAATTATTACACTAGTAAGTGCAAGAAACATCCTTTGCAACTCAATATAGGAAACAAAGATTATATACCATTAAAGGATAAAACGACAATCAATCACAAAAGAAAGACTGGCAAGAAATCCCTATAGCGGACTTAAGAAAATCAATATCTAGACAACAATATTATGTTTCTATTTACCAATAGATTCGACACCCTACATTTATATGCCCTCTACTAAAAAACTTTTCCGAACTAATTACCATAACTTAATAAAAGAACAGCTACCAACTAAAATCTTACACATTAAGTCTAGATAATATCAACAATAAAAGGAAAAGATCTTAATTTAAAATCAAGTAATGTGATAAGATAGAGAAATTGTTTTCAAGATTCAAGAAATCGTATCCGAGAATGTCACCATTTTGCAGGAGCGGTCAATTTCAAGGCAGAAGGCTGGGGAGTCGATTCGAACATGGTCCCTCAGTAGCAATCTTATACAAGCCATAAAGCTGCAGCTGGACATGCCCGAACGGCAACAGTCGCCGCGACAAATGCGGTGGCAGCACTGAAAATCTCATCCAACTCACTGCTCTCAACGCCTTCCCAATCATCATCACTATCACTATGATCACTCGTCACCACACTCTCACCACCGCTAATCAACAGCTCATTTTCGTCCCGATTCCGAGCCGAAGAATCGACGGCTCTCTCTTCAGCTTGGGGTTCGGCAGAATCAGAGTGCGCAATCCTCGGATTATCATCGCGGAAGGCGAATATAACCGAAAATAGCTTCGCGAGCAGGTACGAGAAGATGATTGCCAACAATATCGGTGGAAGGACTAGGTGCCACTCCGCCGCCATGAATCCCTCACCAAAAACGGAATCAAATCAAAATACCAAATCCGTAAGATGAGAATGCAATTAAACATCTAGCTAATGGATACAAGTTTTTTAAAGATAAAGTTAATTGAAATTATTAATTAACATAAATTAGGTTAGATGCTAAAAAATAAAAATTGCGCATCCGGGGAATCGAACCCCGGTCAGTACCGTGGGAGGGTACTATGATACCACTACACTAGATGCGCTCAACAATACGATGTTTATCAATAATATGATTTTTATGTTAGTATTTTCATAGGTAAAAAACATGTATACTACAATGATTGGAATCTCCGAATTTGGTTCAATATGTGAGTTAAGACTCGAGCAAATTTAAACCTATAAAATTGTAAAATAATACTCCCTCCGTTTCGTTATTGATGTCCATTATACTATTTTGGGTTGTTCCATTATTAATGTCCACTTTCCTAAAATGGCAAATTACTCACCATCCACCCATATGAGGTGGGCCCTCATTATTCATTACCCACTTCATATTCTTATACACTTTCTCTCTCCAAAAGTTTCTCTCTTACACGATTCCGCTCCGCTCCGAACATAGAAAAATTTGATTTTTAACTTTTTGAAAACTTTAGATTATTTCTTTAATTACAACATAAAAAAAATAAAAAAAATTAAATCAAATGCTTAAACTATGCCTTAATAACATTTAGATAAATTCACATTCATTCCCACCAACCATTCATCGAAAACCGTGTCAATTTATTAATACAATTAAAACTTATTAAATATATCTACAAATAAAATTTCTTAATCTCCGTGTTCATTCCCAAGTGGACATCAATAACGAAACGGAGAGAGTATGATTTTGATTCATTTTATAAAATTGATCTAATTCGCCAATTTTAGTCATTCTGGTAAAGTGCAAATGAGAGATTCGCAAACAACTTTTTTTAGAGAAAATAATAAGAAGTGCACGTGTAATATTTATAGTTATTTTACTTGTTTTTAAAAATATTTACGAGCATGTATTATGATTACTGACGGTGATAAAATACATACCTGCAACGGAATCAAATAGTAAATGAATTCTTACTTTAAACGTGATACTCCAGATCACCAATAATCACAAGGATTATGGTTTGTTTACACAATCCAAATGCTTGAACTTTCCAGTGAAAAGAAGAATGAGAATGAGAGAAATATTGTGTACGATTTTTTGAATAATGATTTTTCCACACATAACTGCTTATCATTCATCATATATATATATATATATATATATATGTAACTTATTTCATATAAGTCTCTTACTTATATGTTATTATAAAATAAACCCATGGGTGTATTTATATATATTTCCAACAATTACCATGCGTCAAAACGACTAAAATAGGACATATTAGGCATGTTTAAAAGAGCTTAAAATTATTTTTTATTTATTTATTAAAAACAATAAGTCATTTGCGTGCGTTGTGAGATAACATTTAGAAATAACTTATTTACATGCATAAGTTATTTTTATAAGCTAATATTTACAACTTCAAGGTAACTTTTAAAGAGTTTATGTAGAGATTAGCCCTGACTGCTACAATTTTTACATTATAATTTTTATTTTTTTATATTGTATAAATTATTATTAATATGTGCATTCAAATACAAATAATTTATTAAATTTAAAAATTTATACAATAAGTTCTTATTTAAATTGTTTTTCAAAATTGAAATTCAATTGATTTTACTGTTAAGCTAAAGTTGGACCATCTAAAGTGGGTTAAAGTTGGTCCGGACCAACAAGCGGGCCATGAATAGTGGCTAGCCGACTAGAAACGATTTCTTTCCACAAAATACAAAGTTAAACAAACCGGATAAATATATAAAAAACATGTGATATTAGTTTAAAGAATGCTGAATGTTTGTAATCAAAAGTTGATTATTTCTACATTTCCTTGTTCGTAGGATCGAGTTCTCTTAGTAGCCGACTAGATCGACAATTCAAACCATCGAATCGAAGAATCAATGGAGAATGAAAACGGTGCTTCGTACTCCGAAAAAGTCGACGGTGTCGCTCGGTGGTGCGGCATGAGCGTCGCGGCGGCGTTCTTCGCCTCCCTCGAGCGCTTCTCATGCGTCAACCTAACCACCTTCGACACCGACGATGACGGCGAAGAGGAGGAGGCCAAGGATCGACCTCTCATGCTTACCTCATTCCCTTCATTCAACTCCACCACGTCTTCTTCCCTCGCCGCCAATAATCCAGTTGTCAATGCGAAAAATCCTCCCCTGCTGTTGAGAATCTGCCGGTCTGAACGGCTGATAATGACGATTCTCTAAATGATTGGTAACGATTGCATTGTTTGTTTGACGAGACAAATTATTTTTGACTTCACATCTTTTTATGCGGTTTCGTGTTTGGGGTTTTTGTTGTTGATTTTTTATATTTGCTGCCGAAATTAGTCAATTTATGGGATGGAAGAAGGAAATTCTTTCATTCCGGTCATGTGGTCTCAGAAGTCGTGAAAATTGTGTATGATCGTGTTTAGCAATTTAATCATTGATTGGTAAAAATCTATGCTTCCAATTCTTTTGGTTGAATGTTTGAAATATGCAAGTTCTGAAGATCGTCAGATATTTTCTGTGTTCTGATTTCTAGTTACTAAAGATTTTGAGAAGTTTAATGAACAATGGCCAATGAGGGGAAATTCCGAGCTTGCTCCTTTGGGTTTGATCATCCTGTGTTAGGAATTCTTTTTATGTAGAGTGGTTTTGATTTACCAAGCTCAGTTTACCTTGTTTCTTTATTCTTGGTTCTCTCTATCTTGATAGGGAACTGAACTGATGTAGTTGGAGGAAATGAGATTAAAAGAAAAGAAGGGGAGGATATCTTTATGGGAGCTTCAAGTATCTTTAGTCTAAAGATATGTAGTGTTAATAGTACCCTACTACTGGCTAGTAATCTTCATTAATTGAGCCATTCTGCAATTAACAATGGTTAAATAATCTTTGGTTGAGGATGTAGCTATCACTATGATCAAGTGATGCTTGATTTTCTAGAGATTTTATTCCTGTTGCTATCATGTATTGTTTCATGCATATAAATGGAGACTGATAATTCCAGGGAGCGTACACTTAAGTTTAGTCTAATGAAGAATATTAAGTACTCTCCACAGTATACCGTAGAGTGTCAAGTGGAATTTGTTTGCTTAAAGGAAGATATATTGAAATCTGAGTTCTTTCAACAACTACTGGAGTAGTTTAAGACTTTTGAGTTGTCGGCTATGTTTTCTTTGCTTTTGAAAAGTATTGTACTCTTATATGAATGTCAGCTTTGATTCTACACTGATGATATGTGAAATCCGAATTTGAATCCGTATCCGATTCAAGATATCCGGATTCGAATCCGTATTCGACCGGATACTAGAATTGCTCCCCGAATTTGTATCCAATCGGATACGGCTCCGGATCGGGCGGATATTATCTGATCCGATTTCACCCCTATGTACAACATGGTACACACAAGTTTTTGCCAATTTGTAAATATAAACCTCAATTTTCGTGATTTTGTGACATTTGTCTTCAAACTATTTTTAAATTTTTTTTTATCCTAAAGTATTTATTTTTGTGATTTTAGTCCCGCCGTTAAATTTTTTGTCAATTCGATCGTTAATCAAATTTTAATTAAAAATAACTAAAAATAGAAAAGGTAAAATTGGAATTTCGAAATAGCCAATTGACAAATCTCAACTTTTCGATTTTGTGTAATTAGTCCTCAATTTTTTTTTGTCCCCAAAATTTTACCTTTTTATGATTTTCATCCCACCATTAAAATTTTCCACGAAATTGAGCGTTAATCAATTTTTTGTTAAATTATAAAAGACAAAAGAGTAAAATTGAGAATTAATCAAAATTTACTCATTTTTTCGCGATTGTTTTTCCCTATCTCCTCCGCCGCCACCCAACACATAACCATATCGCTAATATCTAGAACTTTACACGAAAAATCTCAAGCAGGATGAAGTCATGTGGAATTGAGCGGACGGAGTATTATTTCTACACTAGCATATTGGTTTTCTACTAATTGAAAACATATATTACCTTCGTCCCACTATAGTTAGTCACTTTCTTTTCGGTATGAGAATTAAGACAAGTATGATAGAGGAGTTTTATGATAAAGTATGAGAGAGAATATGAGTTATACTATATGAAAAAGTAAGAGAGAGAAAATGATAAAGTATGAGAGGTGATATTAATTATTTATCAAATTCGAAAAGTAGCCAACTTTATTAGAACATCCGAATTGGGAAATGTGATAAATTTTAGTGAGAGGGAGGTAATTTTTTTTATTTGGTATAGTTGTATGTATACAATTATGAAAAATGGTATTATAAATGATTCTTGTAAATAAAAAAACTTAGAATAAATAAGTTTTGTGATTACTAGAAGGCGAAATAGTTTTATTTCAAAAGCATTTACTCAAAAATAGATTCTTATACGAATCTTGTGGAAAAATTAATTTTGGTCCATTATGTTGGCTCTTGTCCACTTTTAGTCTTTTATGTTGGTTAGAACCAATTTTGGTTTGGTAAATAGTCAGATTTTGGTCCGCTTTGCAAAATTGAAAAAAATTATCAAATTTTAGTCATTTTTGCGCGTGTACACACCCAAAAAAAAATAGAAAAATAAATAAATTCTCACGTGTGAAAATTTTTAAAAAATATTCGCATATTGTGAAATTAAAAAATAAAATTATTTAACAAATAAGATTTATTTTTAATTTTAATTTTTTACTATCGGCGCATATACACGCTTGAGTAAAGGACTAAAATTGGACAAAGTTATCCAATTTTATAAAACGGACCAAAATCGGTCTATTTACCAGCTTAACGAACTAAAATTGGTCATGACCAACATAACGGACTAAAAGTAGACAAGCATCAACGTAATAGATCAAAATTGATTTTTTTCCAAGAATTTTAGAGTCACACTCAAAGGAATTGCACGTCCTCTTATTTAGATAAATGGTCGACTTTTATTTTTATATACACTGTGAAATACCCCTTCTTGATTGTCTAAAATGAATTTATATATTCTCAATTTTTTAGAAGAAAGTAACTCCATAGTCGTGCAATATATTTTTTAAATAATAATGTATTTTTGATAATTATTGTATAGTTAATTAGTAATGTACCAACATATTTAAGTAAATTGAAAAATTCAAATTATTGAGCTTTGACTGAATTAACCTCTTATATTTTATTTTTTTTAGTTATTTAATTTTCAAACTATTAGTAAAATTTGGTCATAACTATTTAAACAACTGAAATGAAAATTCATTAAAGAATTAAATAATTAAAAGTTGATTTTAACTTAATTTCTACATGTCCTTCTCCCTTGATCGAGTTCTCTCAATAGCCGATTGATCGACAATTCAAACCATCGAATCGGAGAAATAAATGGAGAACGAGAACGGTGCTTCCAAATCCGACAAGGCCGACGGCCTCGCGCGGTGGTTCGGTATGAGTGTTGCGGCTGCGTTCTTCGCATCCCTCGAGCGCTGCTCATGCGTCAACCTAACCACCTTCGACACCGACGATGACGGTGAAGACGAGGAGGCCAAGGATCGACCTCTCATGCTTACATCCTTCCCTTCATTCAACTCCACCACGTCTTCTTCCATCGTCGCCAATAATCCGGTTGCCAATATTAAAAATCCTGCCCCCGCTGTTGATAATATGCCTGTCTGAACGGGCTGATGATGAAGAATATGTAGATGATCGGGACGGTAAATACATTTTTTTTTTGTTTGAATAAATGATATTTGTTGATTTTACATCAGGAGTTGTGTGTGGTTTGGGGTGTTTTGATATTGTTGATTGATTTCGAAGTTTGTTGCGGAAATTAGGGCAATGTTATCGAAGTAGGGAAACTTGTCGTTGCGGTCATCTGGTCTCGAAAGTAGTTAGAATAGTGTATGATTCGTAAATATATGCTTCCAATTCTTTTGGTAGAATGATTGAATATGCCGAAGAATGCTGGTCTGCCGGATATTTTATGATTTCTAGTCACTATAGATTTTTAACAGTTCAATTAATTGTAATGGCCAATGAATGGAAATTTTGACTTTGCTCCTTGGCTGTGATCATATGTGCTGCCATGCTGGTGTTGGACCTTTTGGTGGTTAGAATTTTTTATGTAGAGTTGTCAGTGTTCCTTGTTTTGTCATTCTTGGTTTCCTCTTATCTTTTTCCGTCTGATAGGGGAGTGAACTGATCTAGTTTGGAGGAAATAAAATGAACAGAAAAGAAGGGGAGCATATCTATAATGGGTGCTTCATATATCTTTACTCTTTAGTCTAAGGAAATATGGTAATAGTACATTATAGCTGGCTAATAAATTGCCAGAGCAATGCTTGGTATTCATTATTTAATCCATTCTGCATTTGGCAATAGGCTAAATAATTATCTGGGGATAAGGAAAGTATTGCAGAACTAGAAGAATGTCGATGTAGCTTTCTCTGTGATCAAATGATGCATCTAGAGACTTTGGTCTACTGCTACGATATTGGGGATCTCTTATTATTTTCATGCATTGTTTTGAATGCTCTTAGATGGTACGAGGGTGATAGTTCTCGGGGGCATACACTCACGTTGGCTCATTATAATTTACGTGAATCACTCAGCACAGTATATCTTAGAGTGTCAGTTCTAAGTTTAAAGAATGTGGAATTTGGTTGCTTGAAGGTATTTTCAAAATCTGAGTTCTTTTAACAGCTACCTGAAGTAGTTTTAGTTGTTGGGGATATTCTCTTTTTTATGTAAAAAAGAACTGGACTCTTATATGAATGTCAACTTTGACTGTAGTACATTGCACTGGTGGGAACTTATGCTTGAGATCAAACCTGAAGTCCATCATAGGTCAACCTTCATGCATTCTGCGATTCTGTACATACGAATGGTTTTGGTCACTTCTATGCTTGGTTGTTCTAGGGTTCTCATTGTTTGATCTCTTGAATGAACACTAACACGTGAGCACATATACGTTCACATGTGCACCCGGATTAGGAGATGCATACTGTGAATTTGTTCTTGTTCTTCTTCTTTGGTTGTTTTTTTAAATTTAAGCTTGAATATGTCTTCCATCTGGTTTCTTGAGAGTAAGCATTTCATCTCAGGGTGTATTGGTTATGCGTTGTACCTATGGAGTCCGAGTTCTGGAGATATGAGTAGGCGAGTAGCTCAACGAAGCTGGTCTTTGTCATTATTTTTTGTTCAATGTTTTTAATCGTAATACTTGCAAGTTACTTACTCGGTGTAACGCAGTTACAGTAGTATCACGTTAGCTCGTCGTTCTCTTATTTTCCATCACTTTCTGTTGTTATAGCCATTTATTGTGTAAGTGTCTTGTGTAAAACTAAAGACCTTAATTGCCTAAGCTACATTTTCCCCCAGTTGCTTGAAATGTGACATTTTACCGTTGCATATGTTCAGTGTAGAAAAATGGGGGTGTACATGAAATCCTACTGCTGTACTAATATCTACTACAATTTAATATTTTTTTCCCTCAGCGTGACAATAGAATACGTACAAAATATTACAAGCTCAGCAGATTCCTACCAAAAACAGTAGTATTAAATGCTCGTATTGAAGCTGAAAAATTAAAGAAGGTGAAGGACTGAATCTGTACAATCGAATGTGTAATTACATGACATCAACATCACCATAAACAACAAAATTCTCGTCTCCTCCTCTCAAATCTCTTCATTTAACTCTTATTAAAATCATCCACAACCCCCGTTTCCCGCCGAGGGTTGCTCGGAGAAGATACATCAAAACTTACAAGTCAAAGTAGTTAGTATGCAAAACTAAACTAAGAAATAGATGGCAGACAAATTAAAACTCAATTATGCAGTTTCCCCACACCTTTTCCTCTCAACGGATACCGGCCACTGCCCCTGCTCCACCACGGTAAACGTATGGAACACATTATACGCAGCCCAGCCCGGTCCCATGAGCACCCCCATAATGCACATCAATCTCAAGCAGAGATCTTTCCTTTCTCCAAACAAGACCTCTAGTTACTCCTATGGGCCAGCAGCTACGGGACCAAATAAACGAAACAACGAAAAGATGGCTAGTTTAGCAACAATTAGCAAACCTCATCTATTTGGGAATCCTAGGCTGTCCCAACAATTTGCACATTTTGACTCCAGCCAGCTGTGATTGCCCCATCTGTTCTTGAATGAATGTGATGCATCTCAAGGCACCCAATGACTCAATAATGAATAGGGTCACCTGCCACCAGCCTTACTACTGCCAAAGATGGCTTTTATTTTGCCAGCCAAGCGTGCAATGAATTCACATCCGAAAGGGCGGATAGAGCTAGCAAAAGCAGCCTTTCAAAGGAGATCATATCCAGTATTCAAAATTGATGATGCCTCTGTCTTAAAGTGGTACTGGCAAACCATAGTTGTGGAACGATCTGATCCGTCCGTCCCAGCCAGCAGTAACGATAACCATGTCCCACGCATGAGAAGTAGACGAACTCTGACAAGAAGTCCTGAAAAGTCTGTACTCGGACTTGCTCATTGATGATGTCGGGGCTCGGGGACTTGACACGGGGAGCTTCTCCTCCGGCCACGTTGCTGATCCCTTCGGGTTGGAGTCTAAGGGGAATTCTTGGCTTAGTGAGATACCGGTGGATGACAAGAATGGTAGTGGGTTAAGTGAGCAGTCGTGGAGGGAGTTGGACTTTAAGCCCGGCCATGTTGTAGCAACCGAAGCATCAGCTGAGAAGAACTCAAATGACTTAACAACTCTTGGTTGTGAAAAAGATGATTCTCTATGACTGTTGTAGTTCCAAATATAAATATTTGAATCCTCGGATGCTGATACGATATGCCTCCCGGACGAAGTAAAAGAGGTGGAGATCTGGTTCCCTGCATTTCGAAGGCCTGGCCACGAGGAAATCGAATTGTGAATAATATTTTAAACAAGAGGAATGAAATTGTATAGCATATAGTAGTAAAAGAGTTACTTCCAATGTTCAACAAATTCCAACAAATAACATCTAAATCAATGAAAAGTTGTCACATTAAAATTTATGAATACAATCAAGTACGTACTTTTGTACTTTTCAATCACATTCAGCCCATCTATAATTCTGACTTGTGAGTCAGCAGAAGTAACCAAAACTTTCGTGGGGTCATGTGGTAAGAACTGCATACACATGAAAGCAACAGAGTTTTGAAAAAATGTTCAAATCTGAGTGACAAATGACACAAACTAATAATCTTAAGACAGTTAATTGGCACTAACCTGAAAGCCGATTATCCTTTTGCAGGGTGACTTCTTCTTACCGGCTAAACACATCTGACTCTCCATCTGGAAGTGATTATCTGAAACAAGCAACATAAATAAGGTTAATTTCTAGTTAGCAATAAAAATGATCAAAAGATTTATTATGTAATTGTTCTAAAGATCGCATGAATAAAATGAATACGGGCATTTCAAATTGAGCATACGCCGCTCCTCTATAGACCTTTTAATATAACAAGAACTAGCTAAAAACAACTCTTCTAATTAGTCTAAAAAATCATAAAAAATATCAAAAGATCCAATCACAAATCAACATGAAGCCTTAAAATCTAAAATGGACAAATAATCAAGGAATGTTGTTTACATGATTACTATCCGAGATATTCAGACGGAGGACAACCCAAAACAGAGGATATTTAAGGAATCCCACAAAATATTACCTGATACATTGAAGAAGTGACAGGTTCCTGTGATACAGCCAATAACCCCTCCCTGTATACCAAGCAAAGAAAGACCATCACTAAGATGATCTCTAGTATAAAAGTTGTAGAACAAACAGGGGAGCAAAAAAGACCTTCGCATCAGGGCGGTAAGAAACAGCAGTGACTATGCCCCTCGTTTCTATCCAGTCAATAACTTGAGAGCCACTGATGGTCCACATTCTAACCTTCCCATCTATTGAACCACTGATGAAGCAATCATCATTCACAGGGTTAAATTGAATGCAGGTCACTGCACATCATTATAAAGGGTATTCAGCTAACAAAATCAACAACAAGAAACTAGGCTTAGTGTTTTCTTTTTGTTTCATTACTAGGCAAGCTACTATAACTAGTTTAAAATCATGAAGGAATACACTGAGGTACATACCATAATCTGTATGGTAGAAGATATTGAGGCAGTGATGAACTCCGACCTTCCACAAGCGAACAGTTTTATCAACTGATGAAGAAAGCAGACACTGCAAAGAAACAAGAATTGCTTACCTCCATTCAACCGAACTATAGTAGTAATATTATGGAATAATGAAATTTGAAAATCTATACATACATTATTCTTAGACCATGATATATCCAAGATCTCCGCACCGTGTCCTTTGAAAACATGCAACGGCTCCTCTAAAATCCGGAAAACCTTTTGAGGAAAAACAATACATGCTGAATCTGGAGTTTTTCTCAGCCCCATAGATTTATAAACTTTATCTTTCTCCACTATGCGAGGTGCCAATTCGGAAAGATGATTCACCGAGAAGTACGCGCACGATGGATCCGCATCTGGAATGTCAACTGTTTCAGGTCTCTCCTCTTCCACCACTTTCCATATTCTCACAATCTTATCTTCACCAGCGCTTGCCAGATACTGCCCATCAAGGCTAAATTTCATGGCTAATATGGACCCGTCATGAGCTCGGATATCTTGTCCAGTGAAGAGGCCTGAAAGCTCTTTTGCCCTTTTCCGACATTGCTGAACCTTGACCTTACGGATCTTTTTACCCTGAGCTTGGCTGAAACGATGCAATCCCACATCATCTCTATCATCTTTCACATTCATACTCATACAGCTCAAGGCGCGCCATCTATTCAACCACCTACTCATCAGTTTATGCTTATCCACTAATGTAGGGGAACTACTATTAAACTTAACATCCCTCTGCTCAAGTTGCTGAACTGAGGGAGATGGTTGACTCTCAAACTTATCCAACCCACTGGCCCAAACTCCTTCTAGCCTATCATTTTCCATCATCCTAAATTCATTCCCACAATTAGAAATCTTATTTACATCATTTGAATTTACCTCCCTTGACATATCCAAATCATCAGAATTCCAACTTGACAAAGAAGAGATGCTAGAACAGAAATCATCTTCAATACCTGAAGTTCTCAACACAGCACCATTATCCACCATAATCCTGCAGATATCTCCGATGAAAAGACTACCATCTCCACTATCACAAGCATCCACAGATATTTCACCTTCAGATGTGTCAGGACTCAACATATCTCTAATAAACTGCCTCCGTCGCTCCCTAACACTTTGAGGAATACTGGTCCATAGCTCATATTCCCAATCTTTGAACGATGGGATATTAGACACCAAGTCATTTTCTTGAGCAATGTGATCCAAGGCGTCGAAAAACCGCGATTCTTCACCGTCCTCACTGAAGCTATCCATGATCTTCTAGTTCAATCCATGGAAAGACAAAATCCCAGAAGATTAGCTTTTGTGGAACCTAGGAATTGTGCTTAGTGCTTACTGCCTTCCAAGATAAAACCTTTAAAGGAAACAGAGAGGAAACAATTAACAATAATATAATAAAAAAAACAGCACAAGAGCAAGAACATAAAACAATTACCACAAACTGGTTAACATAGAAAACATAAACAATAGATCGAACATGGATCCCAATCCACTCCCATTGTACCTGACCCTTCCACATCAGTAACTTGAGACAATAGTAGGGGTAGCAGCAATAATAATAATAATAAAGTAAAAGTAATAATAATAAAGTAAAAGTAACAAAGATAGACAAACCAAACTTTTCATCTAGAAACAACACAAAACTCCGGATACACTTAACCCAGATATCGATAACCCACCACCAAGATAACGACTTTACAAACCCCAAACAATTCCCATTAAAAGGCTATATGTGTACAAATGAAACAAATTCATCAAGAAAGTCATATCATTTGCAGCCAAATAACAATGGAAACTCAGACAATGGAAGATATGCTCACGTGGGTTCGATTCAGATTTATGAGATCGAATTGGAACAGATGGATCGAGGGGTTTGGTTTCTCTCTCTACGAAGTAGAAAGCGAGCACTGCCCCATTAAAGGAAATGAGAATTCGAGACGATTCATAGCTCATGGAAAAATTGAGGGGGGCTGAAAAGGAGTTGATAAAAAAAACTAAAAATAGAAAAGCTCAAAGGCAGAAATTCCTTGATATCCGTGAAACTATGGCCCGAGAAACGAGATTTCGAGCTCCATCTGTGTATGTGTGTGTAACAATGCGTGTGCTAAATAGTACTCCTCTCTTTCAATTATTCCCCATTTCACTCTCTCTCTCTACATATATATGACGAGAAAGGGACAAATGAGTTTTCTTTAATGTTCGTAAAGATATGAATTTAATTCAAATAAACTACTTTTATCGTTGTTAGTGTAATAAATTAAAGATTAGCCTACATTACGCATTAATTGATAATTAATGAATAATATATTATCACTTGGTTTTGTTGCTTTTTAAAGTTAAAAATAAAATTACTCATCTGATATATATATTTATATTTGATTTTTGATTTTATGTAATATTTTATTTTAATACAAGATTGTATCAATATTGAATCATGGGTCTTACATCTAACAAAATCCATAAACATATATACATCAGCTATATGACATAATATAAAAGGTAATTAAATCCATAGATATTACGTAATAAATTGCGCATTTCATTGCACATAAATCATAGTGAAAAGATAGGGACTTGTGGTCCCCTAGGGGATGGCGGAGTGGTTAAGGTGAGGTGGCCCGGGACCGACAGGTCATGGGTTCAATCCTCACTGAAACCATTTAGTGTGGCACATGGTCGCCCCCAGGGTGGTTGAGCCTCCTGTGTGGTTTGCGAATTGCTACAGGCGAGGTTGAGGTTTACCTGCAGGCCTTGACGAAGGTAGCAACTGCCGGGTCTCAAATCAAAAAAAAAAAAAAAAAAAAAAAAAAAGATAGGGACTTGTGAGTTGTGAATACTCAAATTTGATGTCTCGATTTCAATACGATGTTAAAATGACTATTCCAAAATTTCGGCAATAGACGTATAAGACTTATTTATAATGTGGGAAATTGTATAATTGTTTATATGTTACATTATCTATATCTATATACTAATAAAAACATATGTCAATAGTTCAAAAACTAAATTAGGAAATCTCTCTCTCTCCCGTGGGTGGTTATAATGGGATAGTCGAGGTTTCTTCTTTTTTAAGTCAAACGCAATATATTTGACTTATAGTCGCCGTTTTGAAGTTTGAAGGAAATCAAGGTTTAATTAGCACGGGCAAAGTTTGTAATTTATTTGACCTCCTTTATTTGACCTTTGTTATCTCGTGGACACAAATATATTTCTACATGACGACATAAATCCAATATTTTATTGATATATATATATATATATATATATATATATATAAATTATTAATTAACGTGATTAATGAGACCAATTAGGAAACACGAGAGTGGCGTGCTTGACAATAGTACCAAATATCCATTCAAAACAATCAAAAAAGTTAATCTTTCTTGGTCTACTTTGAAGGCTGCCAAACAAAGAATACGACTTGTTTGAATTGATGTATTTGAAAACTAATATTTTGTCTACATTCTAATATTGAAATTAGTTATTCATAAATAGTTGAGATTATTTAATTCCATGCATTTTTATCCTCCCCATAAAAGATTAGGTTGTTTATAAATTTAACGTGTATAAATATAAAATTAGGCCCACTAATTCATGCTCTTTTCTAAGTTCCAACTAACAACGATGTAAGCATTGAAAATGTTGTAATTAATTTATTTTTGTGGGGTTAATAAAGAAATCAAAATGCCTAGATATTTTAGTTGGGATAATTATTTCACACGAAAAGGCACCCTTTCTGGTAAAAGATATTGGCCTTTAACACAAAGAAGTCAAAAAGGCATGGTTTAAATACGTGTGAACACTTTAACAATGAAAAAAATGATTTTATATACATTAAAAAATATGTTAATTAATCGAACTTAGTGATTGTCTAATCTGAATCTGATTTCTATTTACATAATAAGATATGATTTGATAGTTAAGTGTGTGTATAATTATTATAAATTAGAAATTGAATATGGTTGTGTCACACCATAGAAGATGTGACAAAAGTGATTATTGTACTTATTTCAAATAATTAGACATAATGGTTTGATGCTTCAACCATAATCATTTTCTACCAGAACTTTATTCTTGGTTATTCCTTTAATTTCCCGACCAAATTATTTCATACAATTGTTTTCGTACAGACAAAGACCCAACACGCTCAAACCTAAGTAATCTAAGTCATGTGAACCCAATCTAGTTATATATTATAGCCGCACTTACTTTTTTTTTTCCTTGCATTCAAAGTTATAGTAGCAGTGACATATATAGTTAATTTTCCTCATGAAGTATTCATAAATTTATAATGCTAATTATATAAATAATAAATATAAATAAATAATTTATTATAATATACGCACGCCATATTTATTACATAAGGACTTGTTAATGAAGACATTAAAAAGTTGCCCAAAACACAAAAAAAAAAAAAAAAGGAGAAGGAGAGAGAGAGAGAGATTAATGACTAAATTAAGACAAACCATGTGTTTTGCCGACGCTGTGTTGGTTAGTTCCAGCTGATATGATGCTTGGCCTCTGAACTGGAAGTAGATTCCTTAGCTAGTTTTTTATTTTTCCCACAATAAATAATTACAAAGAAAATAACAACAAACACTAACCGTCATTATACGTAATAATTAAATTAGTTGTTATTAGTGAAGAATGTTCCTAGTTTGTTTAAATAAAAAAATGTGGGTGTGTGAAATTATTATTATACATACTTCACATTTAATCTCTTCAAATCTTTTAATGAAGATATTAAAGTAATAAAGTGGTATAAAATCAAACACATATTATTGTTTTGGAGAATCTCAAAAGAAATGTTAAAACATTATGAGTTTTTGTTGGCTTTAAAACATACTCATTGACTATTATTATGTGCAACAAAATTGTAATTCTATAACTAAATATTTTGTAGGAAAGAAAAGATGATACATTTAATTTCATGTTGTGAATAACGAATATATTTTATATATTATAGCAAGGCATTTTTAATTAATTAACATATAATAATTTATGTTAATTAATAGGAATTCATTGGATTTGTTAGTTTAATTATTTTATTGTCTTGCACAAATAACTAGTCTTTCCGAACATGCATGGATTTTTGGCTGTTTCTTAAGCAACAAATCTTACGTTGGAGAAAATAAATAAATATTTTTATAATCATATTATATGTATGTATATATATAAATATACATTATCCTTTACAGTTCATGTTATTTAGTTAAATGCTGCAATTGTTATTCAACCTCAAACACAAACTAGATGCTGTTAACTGTTGACCTTTTCCAATCAACAATATTTTTATCTACTTTAGTTAAAATTTGCATTATCATTGCCTCGGTATTAGTGTTGTCAAATGGTTGTATACTCATATTCTCTCATGAAATAAATATTGTTCATTGCTAAATTGATTTTTCATTTCTTTAAAAGAATAGCCATATATATAATACTCATATACCTAAGCTGCCGAGCACTATAAAATCTTATCATGGAATGTAGAACTTCAATTTCAGAAAATATTTTTAAATTTTAAACTCGAATAACATCATCTATAACATTGGTTTTCTATCATGTGAAATTCCATATTTTTATTTTTTTTATAATAATTTAAAAAGAACCATCTATTTAGAAAAATGTCATCCCAATCCCCCTTAGAACAAAAGGGTGTGTGTCACATCAGATACCGTACATGCATATTAATTATGTCCCCATAAATTATTTTCTTGTAATCTAAAAAAGAAACATATCAGGTGATTTTCACATTCTCAAATCTAGGTGTTTACAATATAGTCTCTTTTGATGGTGACTAAAAATATCTAATCTAATTCGTTATTTTTTTTAATGATGAACTCGTCCCATATGATTATAACGTACTCTATTATTATAATAAATATGTGCCGTAATATTAATCTTACTTTAGAAAATCATAATACAATTATTTCACAATAATTAGGTGTACATTTCTTAGTCACAACTTTACTCAATCATAATTGGTTAACCACAAAAACGAATATGAAGCATTATTAACTTTATATAAAAAACAATATATATTATATTATAGTATTCCATTTACAAAACCTCAAATCAAAAAGAATTATTGACCAAATAATTGAAGCATAAAAGTTGTAGGAATGTATGTTTTAATCATACGCATTCACCAACTCCTTGATGATTGGTGCATGAAATTTCCCCCTCAAATATATATGGATCATAGCCTATTTTTTCCCTCCCCAAAAAGTCAAATTAATTGAGACCACATTTTTATAAAAATATTTACTATGGTCAAAGAATGGTGGCAGCAACTTGGCGTGACATGCATTAGTATTTTTGGTACAATACAAAATGATCACTATGCATATATATTTTTGTGTAATATATATAGATCACAATGTTTGATCTGATCAGGTCGAAAAACTTAATTTTATGAGAAAGATTCGCAGTTACTATTCAAAGTGTGCAAATAGGTAACAAGTATATAATCTGTAAATTAAACAAAAAGAATATAAACTGACTAAATTAATCGTGTGTCTCAGACTCCCTGTATATTGTGTTTTATTATTTATGAAGTTTATATTACCTTATAAAAAAAATGAAGTGCCGAAAAGAATGAGTATTTTCTTCTATATTTTAGTGGCCGGATCTTTGCATTTGGCGATTGTAGCACGAGCGGGTTAGAAAAAAAAACATTTCAGCTCTTATGATGTGTAAATTAAAATAAAAAAGTCTTGTTGCATAATATGGACATTGACCACCAAACAAGCTTGGGTTGGCCCCTTTTTCAACCTATGCATATAAAAATATTATATATATTACGTCCCCTGGGGATGGCAGAGTGGTAGAGGTGAGGCGCCCGGGACCGACAGGTCATGGGTTCAATCCTCACTGAAGTCGTCATTTGTGGCTCGTCACCTTAGGGTGGTTGAACCTCCTGTGTGGTTTGCGGCTATCGCACAAGCGAGTTGAGGTTTACCGCAGCCGCACCGAAAGTAGCGGCTGCGGGTTCCTCAAATCAAAAAAAAAAAAAAAAAAAATTATATATATTACTATTCAAAGATTTAAGGGCAACAAAATCTCGATTTTGTGATTTAATTTTCAATATTATGGATTACTATTTGGACAAACTTTGGGTTGGGTCTATCTATTATTGATTGTCATTGGATGCCACGGATCTTTTGGATTGAGTTCTATGGTCTTAAATGGTTTGCATTATTCAATTTTATTTCATTTTAAAGTAATACATTTAAGCCTTCAATTTAATTAAAACTCTATACAAATCTTCAAATTCCATAAATTGTAATTTAATCCATAGGGATAGAGGTCGTTGTCTTATGAATAAACATAACGGTAATTTACTCATGAATATCTCGGATATAATGTTTATTTGTGTTTATCTCGTCACAAAAATAGAAAAAGCTCAATACATGGAAAAATATTAGACTACGTAATGAAAATAAATTAGTACTTAAATTAAAAAAAAAAAACAAATTCTTCAGAAACAATACATAAATTATAGGATTACTACGCGCCATGGGCCTAAATCCTAAATCTAAATCAATAGTACACATTTATACTACTATTGCTTGAGTCCAATAACAAATAAATCATGACATTTCATTTGAACTAATATATGACGAAACAAAAAGAATTAATGTAGATATAATTATAAATTTTATTTATATTTTTTATCTGGCGACAAAACAATTAAGAAATGTAGATACCAAAAAAACATAAGTAATTGCTTTATAAATGAGTTTCTGGGGATCTGAGCCCTGACCCCAAAATCTCTGCTCACTGAGCTTCTTTTGCTGGCATTTTGGATCGCAAGTTTTAATTCTAAATACGAACAAGTACATAAATCTTCCCACCAATAGGACCACTAATTTATTTTTGGGAATTAAATTACACACCACAGTGGAAAAAATAGGTCAAAATCATTTAAACCCAATGAAACAAATTTATCTTATTCGTGACCCAGAGTTAAAAAGTTCGAACTTCACTAATTATGTTCGAAATAGGAAGGAAAAATATTGGTTGGGGGTTGGATATTAATAAATGGGACAATTGTGGTGCTTGTGTTGTGGGGGTAATTCTGATCTCTTCCAACTAAGGGTTGGTAATGATTATGTCAAAAAGGGCTAAACTGGACCACCCTATCGAATTCATTATTTGCAGAAGGAGGGATTGCCATAGAGGCTGGTCCAATTGGATCATACTTACAGCTTCTCTCTCTAAAAATTTTGTGTTCTGTTCTTTTATTTGCCTGCATAACAGTCAGTCCCCTGCCCACTCTGTACGTCATTAGTAAATTAAAGGATTTTGGACACCTCTCTTGGTTGTTCTCCACAAACCTAAAAGATATGATGATTCTCATAACTCTTGTTGGGTGGAGGGAGAGAGAGAGGGGAGAAGGTTTGGCTATTTGGGCTCATTTTGGAGTGGATTTGGACTTGATCTTGAAAGATATGGATCTGGGCCTCAAGAACATGGATTACTTTCATCAAGAAAAAGAAAAAAAATATGTAAATGGATCTTGCTAGAGAAGAATCAATATGAAATTTAGTTTATGCAACAAATTCATTGCCTTGACAAAAGTTATTAGCTCACAATTCAAATAGCAATAATATTATGAGTGCTGACACCAAGATATGAAACATAGACAAAAAATTGTAGGGACAAAATGAATATGTTGGCACCAGCTTGTGCAAGATGAGAGCCTCTTATGATGAAGCAGCAGTATTTTTGAACAGAACCATTTTAGCTGCTGGGCATTTGGAAATTCCTTAAGATCTACCGTGGAGTTCGAAAGATCAGACGAAGTGCTCCGTAGGGTACTCATTTTCATATCCATTGTAGTCGTAATATAGTCTCTCCCCTTTTCTTATGTCCCGGCTTGCAATCAAAAGAACCCGGCACTCACCTTTCACATCAAACCTCAAACATTTCACATTTTGTTTCTTCTTCCCACCCCTGCATCACCGGAGAGCTAAACATCAGCTGAGTTTGCTTATCATTTGAACGAATGTACAGAAGAACATGTAAATGTGACAGTGACTTGATCTTGAATCATATCTATATTCTTGCAAGGCAATCATTTTTAACGAATGTGATGGATTACTACCTTAGGGACTCAAAGCAATTAAAACACACTTGCTAACATTTGAAGTGATGAACTGATTTCAGTAATTCAGCAGACTTTTAGTAAAGAAAGTGGCAGATTATTTTGAAGAACCTTGATTCATACTTATAGGCAACAAGAAATGTAAATATTGGTAAGAAGTAGCATGGTAAGGAGTAATGACGTACGGTATATGATTGTTGATTCCATTGATGAACCGAGCAATATTACTCCGATTATCTGGACAGATGACAAGACTTTTAGAAGGGTCAGAGGCAGTGAGAAGAGTCATCATGCTATCCCCATTATCATGCTCGCGATTTTTTAGGAAGTCTACATCTCCAACGTACTCTGTGATTATTGTCAAATCTCGAATGGGCCTATCTGCTTCCACAGTGAATCTATTTCAATCCAAAAAAAGAAAACAATAAAGGTTTTCTGCATTGGCATAATATCAATGGAGTGAGGAGGAAAGTGGAAGAATACCCACCCTTCAGATGGATCAAAAACAACCATAAGCGGTGGCCATTCACCTCGTTCCATCATATTCTTACAGAGATTCAGAGTTTCTGCATCATCTTTTGTCATAACCTAATAGTAGTTCAGGAAATGTAAAGTGATTAAAATAGCATTACAAAAATTAAAAACCATGACATCAGTGATAAAGCATATCATATCAGTGACGAAATGAGGTGGGAGATGTAGTATAGAAGGGTTATCAAGGTCTTCAAGGCAAGTTCAGATGGGAAAAATACTCAATCTAATACACAATCATTAGCCCTACACGGAGTTGATGACCGTATATCATCAAGCTATAGCCTTTCTTAGCTATCCAGTTTAATAGAAGTTTCTCAAAGCCCTCAGTCTTGCATTCTTTTCGACAAAGAATCTAAACCCACAATCTAAATTGCAGACAAGATAGGCAACAGCGTTTAGAAGTACCTGCATTCCATCTCTTTCAAGTGCAGCACAATTTGCTGATCTTGAAGCCATGCTTGGAATATAAGTCAGCTCGTTACTGAATTCTGTCCCGGTCGCATTCAGCGCTGTAGCTAAAGATGCCATCTGTTCCAACCTCCTAACAGGATCCTCAGTTGGATTGAAAGGCAACAATTTCCTTTTCCTCTTTGACATCACTAAGCCGCCATTTCGTCTTCTTTTCTTTCTACCATCTAAGTAGGATAAAATGAGCAAACACATCAATGAGAGCACACATTTCTATCAATTATAGAAATGTAAAGAGATGCCATTTTTTACCTGGACCGAGCTTTTCATCAGGCTGTGAGGACCTTTGTATGCGGAAGAAATCAACTATCTTGGTTTGCACTAGAGGGAAATCTACAAGTTCAAACACCAGCATTATTGTTATACATTCTCATGATCTAATTGCGGAAAAAGCAATCACAGTACACAAAATGAAAATAATAAGCTAAAGCATGAGAGATTCGCAACTCTGACACACAATGCCTGCTTTCCATGTGAATAATCGCTTGTTCTAATCGAAAGTCTGAATCTTTTGACAAATGAGAGGTTGGGTTCGATGCATAAACTCTCTCTCTCTCTCTCTCTCTCTCTCTCTCTCTCTCTCTCTCTCTCTCTCATAAACACGAAACCATTTTTAAGATTTTCACGCAATAGCTGAAATAATAAACCCTAAAAAAAATCCCCAAAATCACGAAATAATAAATAAATAAATAAGTCATACCTGTAGGGTTCTTGTTGCCGGAGCAAGAGGGGCAGAACCAGGAGCCTTTGGGCACGGCAACGAGAGCCGGACGGAGACAGAAGAGGTGGAATCCACAGTCACATTTATCACACAACAGGAGCTCCGACGGGTACTGACCCGACCCGCATTTCTCACATCGGGTGTCGCTGTAATCATCTGCTTCTTCTTGGCGCTTTGATTTGGATCTTTTTCTCATGGCATTAGCTGGTTTCGGCGCCTGAGTTCTCTTCCTAACTGACGCCATTTTTTTGAGGGCTGAAGAATATGGAATGTGGAGAGAGAGAATGGGGAATAACCCGGGAAGGCAAGCGCGGGTAAATGGATTTTTCGCGGCATCAGTTGGGATTTTAGCGCCAATCTACGTGTCATGCCGGGTTGATTTACATGCCTTTCACTAATTAAGATCATTGTATTTTTAGAATATGAATCACAGATTTTTGTTCGAGATTCTTATTCTTATTCATTAATTAACAATAAAACATGATTGATTCTAAAGTGTTAAGGGGTAAATTTCATGTTTGCTACCGTAATGTGGCGTCTTTTTTTCTATTTATTTATTTATTTTTATGATGGTCTTTTTTATCTTGTAATTTAAAAAATGATCCGTGTTTTTTATTTGTAGATGGGAGGTACTTTAAACATTTATTTTCATCGTATAATTTATTGGTGATTTATTGTGTACTAATAACTTAAAATAGTTATCGATAATACAATGTTAGACACACATGCCACTGATAAAAATGGTCTGTAAAATATACTCTCTACCAATTGACAAAAAAGAACAGATTTTAAAATATAATATGAAAAATAGAGAAGAAAAAATATAAGATCAAAATCGAAAGACAAATTGGCATAAATGGTCTCCAATGTTTGCTAGTTTAGATGAATTGATACATAATCTTTTTTGTAGTTTATTGATCTCCAATGTTTGCTAATTTGGATAAATTGATCCTTATGTTAAATATTAAGTTGGTCAATTGTTGGTCATAGAGTATTTACGGAATAAAAGTCTCCGAAGCCAATTCATCCAATTTTTAAATTAAATTTGAACTTCTTAAAAAATATTTTTAAAATCATAATCTTTTTCGAATTTTTTTTTCCAAATAATTTTTTTTCCAAAAAAGATTCATTTTTTTCAACTAATTTTTTTATTTTTTTTTTTCGAATAATATTTTTGGTAACGAAAAAATATAATTAAAAATAAAAATTAACAAATAATTTTAGAGATCAATTCAACCAATTTTTAAATTAATTTTTATCTATTTTTTCAAATATTTTATTTAATTAACTTTTTTAAAAGTTTTTTATTTAAATTAAAAATTAACTAAATCTAGATTAACTAATAATTTTGCGTCTCACGGCGTAGAAGGAGAGCGGGTCGACATAGAGGTTGTGGAAGGTGTTATGTTCCTTGAGGTCGAAGATGTCGTCGGAGAGGAGCACCTGAACGACTTGAAGCTGGGACGCTCCTCTCCGAGGACATCTTTGACCCCAAAGAATATAACAACTTCCTCAACTTCTGTGTCGAGCTGCTCCTCTCATCTGCCGTGAAATGCAAAATTTTTAGTTAATTTTTTATTTAAATCAATTTTTTTAAATATATATATATTTTAAAAAGTTAATTCAAAAATTTGTTTGAAAAAATAGCTAAAATTTAATTTAAAAATTGGATGAATTAGTCCCTACAACTAGTATTAGTTAATTTAGGTTTTTTAATAACTTTTTTTCGTTACCAAAATTTTTTAAAAAATAAGAAAATTTTATTTCGAAAAAAAATATTAAATTTTTTTTTATCTTTTTCAAAAAAAATGATTTGAAAAAAATTAATATTTTTTTCAAAAAAGATTATAATTTTAGAAAATATATTAAAAAAATTATATTTAATTTAAAAATTAGATGAATTGGTACCTGAAAATTTTATTTCGTAAATGCCCTTATGACTAACAGTTGACTAACTTAAAATTTTACAAAATAACCAATTTATCAAAACTAGTAAATAATGGGGATCAATAAACTAACAAAAAAAAATTATGGACCAATTCATCTAAACTAACAAATATTTGGGACTATTTGTTCCAATTTGCCAAATCGAAGAAATACCACATAGTGCAAAGAACCATAATCAATATTGTATACTAATACCTTAAAATAGTTATCATTAATGCAATGTTAGACACACATGTCATTAATTAAAAAGAAGAAACGATTTTTAAGTTATAATATGAGAAATAGAAGAGCAAAATATAAGATTAAAATCGAAAAAATATCACATAGTATAAAGAACCGTAATTACCGGAGTATTAAGTTCTTATAATATTAATAATTATGAAACTCAGCAATCTCATAATAAAGTTAACATTACCTCATCCATGTATTTTAACAATATTACGATTAGTGTCAATTTTGTAAATCACCCATATACTTTAAAAAGAAGAATAAAAAATTGAGCCCAAGAAGCTTATTACCCGAAACTGGACATTCGCTTACAATATTTACAATTTATAGATGGAACCCACGGTCCAGGAACCGGCGATTCGTATCCACCTAGTCACCTCATGTGATTCTCCCGAGTTCGCTCACCTGAATCACGCGTTGACTCACGCCTCCGTCATTGGACTTGACGCGGAATGGAAGCCCAACCGCCATGCATCCGCCTTCCCCACCGTCTCCCTCCTCCAAATCGCCTGCCGACTCGTCAGCGCGTCCGAGTCGGACTCGGACGAGATGCCGGTTTTCCTGGTCGATCTCCAAACGATAAACATGCCGACCCTTTATGAGTTGCTTAAAGAGGTGTTTATAGCGCCCGATGTTATTAAGTTAGGTTTTAGATTCAAGCAGGATTTGGTTTATTTGTCGTCCACGTTCTGCGAGCAGGGTTGCAGTCCTGGTTTTGATAGAGTAAGTCTTAATTATAAGCGTTTTGGGCTACTTCTTGTTAAATTCGGTGACTTTTTAGATGTTGCATCTCGATTAATTGGTTATCTTTGATACGATAAAATAAGTGCACAAATTTATAGGTTATTGTCACGGGTAATTGCAAGAATTACACAGTTTCCAACTATTTTGTATATTTAACTGTTTGCTGTTTGATTTCCAAGCACTGGAAAATCGTGTATTTGATAGAATTGCAAGGTATTATTCGTTGTAACTGAAATTTCTTTTCTGGTGTTCATGCGAGAGGTTAGATAAGAATTTATGTTCTAGTGGGAATTATCTTGTGATAGCTCTGAGCTGCATTGAGAAAGAGGTATCAGAATCTACCAAAAAGTTGGTTTCTTGAAATTTGTAATGAAGTTTAAGCTCGCAAGGATGATGCATCAAGAAATGTAAGATGATTACAATATTTGTGAGCTTGTGTAGATTTTTTATCTGGGGCTGGTAAATCCTACAATCTTGCACTGGAACATATATAATGCTGAATTCTTTGGATGGAACTTCTTTTCCTAGTGAAATTCTCTAGCCTAGCTGAGGAAGAGTTACAGGGCGAAAACAAAAAAGAAGTATGCTGATGGGTATATAGTAGTAATAGGATTCATCTATAAGCTAGTTTACTGATGGAGAACTTATGACCTTCAAAATGTATAGATTTAATGTCTCATGTTTACCAATTTTCCTACGCAGGTGGAACCTTTTATCGACGTTAGTGCTATATACAATCATCTACAAACCAAGCAACCTGGAAGAAGGATACCGAAACAAACAAAGAGCTTAGCAACAATATGTGAAGAACTTTTAGGCATTTCGCTGTCCAAGGTATGCTTTGCTTTCAATTTTGGAGTAGGTTATCTCAATGTGTCTTCTTGAAAGATTTAAGATTCTTTATTCCAATTCGAATATCTGAAGTCGATTTTGACATTTTTGTTCCTTTTTCTATTGTGTTCAGGAACTTCAGTGCAGTGACTGGTCACAACGTCCTCTAACTGAAGAACAGAAGTCATATGCTGCTGCAGATGCTCATTGTTTGGTTCAGATATTTAAAGTTTTTCATGCAAAGGTTGAAGGTTGAACTCCTCTGATCCCTGAAGTATAAAGCATTAATGTGTTTCTATTTCTGGAATGCCCTTATGTGATAATTTTCACTTTCACTCCGACTGGATACTTATTTTATGAAAGAAGTTTGCCTTTTTGGAACTCTACTTCCATCTGTATTTACATCTGCTAAGTGCGCACAATGAATTCCTTTTAGATTAATACCATTGGTTGCTTTTGCGGAGACATCTATTGTAAAGAAAAATCTGACTCAAATTATTTTAGAAGTTCATCGTCCTATTCCTCATATTTTGCATTTCTTGTTTGTTTGAAGCAGGAAAGTCATCTGAATATTGGAACAAACATCAGCCATCTGATCTTGATCCGGGTTTGAGAGAGATGTTTGAGATACCAAATGGAGATAACATGGTGACAAGAAGCAATTTTGTTGATGCTTCACAAATGATCAGCATAACTATGCCTGAAGTACATAGCATACAAATGACTGAGGATGTTAATTCCATGAAGTCGTACAATCGTAATAATCAAGTAGAAAATAGCCTTTTGTGGATTGCTAGGAAGCACGGTGATAAAATTATGTTAAAGGATTCTGACAGAAAACCGAAAACCTCCAAAAAGAAAACCAAAAAGTCTTCTACTGCATCAGAGAGTAAGCAGAAGACCTATGAAATTGAAGAAGATTGGGAAGGACTTCCTCCATGGGATCCATCATCTGGAGGTGATGGATGCCCTAAGTTTCTGTGTGATGTGATGGTATGTAACCGCAAATTTCAGTTCTTGATACTGTTTGGTTCGCAGTGTTTATCTGGTTATATAATTCTCATTTTATTAATTTATAAATATTAGTTATCTAAGGTATCTGAACCCCTCGAAATGTGAATCTGATAAGAAAATCTCTCAGATTGAAGGCTTAGCAAAGCATTTACGTTGTGTTGGGATAGATGCTGCCATTCCAAATTTAAGGAAGCCCGACTCCAGGTGCAATTCATGTTAATAGCTTTGGGTGCTCTCTAGTGTTCAAATTTCCCAGCTCATTAACATATTATCATGTGTTTTAAAAATCGAAAGAAGTGCTATCTTACGGTTATGTTTTCTAGAAAGCCAGAGAAAATCATATTTCACTAAATCTTCTATGAATTTTACTCAGAGACTTACTAGATCAAGCAGAAAAGGAGAAGAGAGTGCTCTTGACTCGGGATGCCAAGCTTTTGAGACATGGATATTTGATAAAGAATCAAATATACAGGCTTAAAAGTCTCCTTAAGAATGACCAGCTACTTGAGGTAACTCTTAAGTACCCGGTCTTCGTGTTTGGCGTTATGCCTCCTTAAATGTTTTTCTATCATTGAACAGCCGGGATAAAAGTATTAGCAGAAATGATTTTACTTATGTTGAGATGGTACAGGTGATTGATACATTCCAGCTTAAGATTTCTGAGGATCAACTGATGTCAAGGTGCACTAAATGTAACGGAAAGTTCATCCAGAAACCTTTAACAACTCAAGAAGCTGTTGAAGCTGCTAAGGGATTTCAAGTTATTCCAAACTGCTTGTTTAACAAGAATTTGGAGTTCTGGCAGTGCATGGACTGCAATCAACTTTATTGGGAGGTAAATCCTCCATATCATGTTCTTGCCGTTTTTCGTTAAACGTCTTTATGATGTTATGCTCCATTTTCTCCAAATAGTCTCCACTAAATGTATTCCAAAAACTATTTAGCATGTTTGCCTGTTTAATACTCTAGAATACCTTGGTGATTTTCTTCTGTTATAAATTAAACAAAAAAACATTAATATGAAACTATATTTGTATTCTGGTACTTGGCCAATTTCTGGTTAATCATTGATATCAAGATAATTGGCTCTTCTATAGCCTATATATTAACGGCACCCACAGGACAAAGACTCTGTAGCCTTTGTCCCCTGCTCTGCTGCTTCCACATTACACCTTGTAGTGAAAATTGCTGTATAGCAGTTCTAAGATGTTCCTTGTCTATGTAATTCGTTTTGCAGGGCACGCAGTATCATAATGCAGTCCAGAAGTTCATCGATGTATGCAAGCTAAACGAGCAACCTGAAGGTGATGACATAGTGCAAAATGCTTAGAAAATACGACAATGCTCGTTCTTCAAGCTGATGTTTGTATGTTATTTACAGCTCTTTTTGTGTTATCAATATTTACCTAAAGCATTTCTACATTTCAACACATCTATCTATGCCCTCCAAGGATGCTATGAGTTGATATTCACATTCTTGGAACCTTATTAGAATTTTGGGTTCTGTGATGCCTACAGATTTGAGTATAACTGTATAAGGAAGTGAATCCCAGATCGTCAAACTGGTACGAACTTCTTCTTTTCTCCTGTACGTATACATGTAGCTTTGAATAAGGTCAGACCAGACGTCATCGCTTAGATGCGCACATAGTTTATGAGTTTGCTCATTCACTCTGAGATTGAATAGGCAATCTTTGCATTTAGAGCAGAGATGGATAAGCAGAATTAGCCATAGTTAGTGGTTGATGAGTCGGTCCCGCAAATGAGGTAGGGTTTGAATTGGCTTATAATATGCGATGTTTGAGCTCATTTTGCCGGGTTAATTACGGACAAGATATTATGGTCATAGTCCTACTAATTCTTGGACATGAGATGGGTCCATCTTCTATTCCCGCAGTGTACGGATTATCATCATAGTTTTGGTTTAGGAGCCATAATTAAGTCTTGAGTATTGCTAATAATCTATTCAATTAAATTTGACTTGTGATCAATTTCTGAGTTAGCTTTTGAGTTGTCTAAGCACTCACGGTTTTTCCATTTAGCTTTGCTTGGACAATTGTGATGATTCCTAGAATTTTTTTATGATTTGGTGCAGACCCTCTCTCTCTCTCTCTCTCTCTCTGGGGGTTGTAAATGGCTTGAATGTTTACACTGTATTTAATATTAGTGAGGAAGAAGGGAGTTTGAAATGGAAGAAGATAGGATGAGACTTTGGGGTGGAATAAAGTTAGATAATGATAGTTAGTAATATTCAATGAAATAAACGGGTCAATTTTTTCTAACAAGTTGTGTGAAATCGGGGTCACTGAGATTCTCTTCCAAAGTAGTGGGACCCTGTGCAAATATTTTGTAGTTCCTAATATGTTATGAAGAAGCCTTTTTGGAGCACTATGCAATTTTGTAAATTTTGTACCTGCCCCCCTCCCCTTGCTCGCTTTGTTAATGATAAAAAATGGGTCTCTTTTGTCAATTTGAAAGTTATTGATTGTGTCTTTCGTGGACAGCGTCGCTGTTGGCGACGTGACTTAATGATGCGTGTTTGGTTATAACTGGATTCGTGGATTTGAGTAGTAGTTTCGATTGAAATGTCGGAAAGATTTGGTATTTAATGGGTCGGATGTGATGAAATGAGTTAAAAATGATTCCATATTTGTTTAAATTAATTAAATTGTAAAAATAGGGGGCGGGGCGGATCAGAAATGTATTATAATTAAATTGACCCTAACGCCTAAAGGGAATTGAAAATTAAATTAATTTTAGATCAATTATTTATGTCGAGCGGAATACCAATTACACTACGTATTGTTGGTGGATGGATTAGAAATGTTGAAAGGTGGAAGAAGTTTTGAAAAAAATATTACATCAAACTGTACTAGACAAGTAGATAACATTTAATCACGGGACAAGTAACTTAATCATATTGATAAACTAAAATTCACTAAAGTTAATTATTTCAACCAATTAATTAAGACCGAAGGTATGAATTATGGGATGGACTTTGTTTTTTGCCATGTTGGGCGTCGAATAAATAAAGTGTTGACTAAGTCTTATACCTTGTTTGGGTTAGCGAATCCGACATAGTGAAGAACTAGAGACGTTTTCTACAGAAAAGCAAAGAAATACTTGACTAACAAATTATTAATTGATAAATTTGTTATTTCTTTCACAAAAAAAATTACTATTTTTTAAAAATAGTTAACACTTGCCAAATAGGAGTGATTAAAACCATAATCTCAAAATGCATCGCATTGATTTTGCCTGAATTAGTTCAGCCAACATAGTTGCGTGCATTAATGCGTCTCCATATCCATTTCAAGCATCGTCCATAAAGAGCCAACAGAGTTTCTCCCTCCATCTAATTCATACAGTCTTGCATATCAGATTGTTCCATTAATACTATAAATAAAATTATAAATCACAAAATATCGTATAAGCCCATATTATTTACACATAAACTTAAGTTTCTTAAATTCCGTACCAAAATCCTATATGACTTTATGACACTGGATGGAGGCAGTAATTTTGAAGAAACCCCTAAATCGGTGCTTAAATTTCAGATTTCTATTAACTATACTACTAGTTCATCGTGATGAAATATAAAACGAAATCCCGAATTACCATATTCTTGAACACGATACGTCCTGATCCTTATAAGTATTTATTTATGGGGGATGTGCAGAAATGTACAAAACAAACATGTGAAAATGCAAAAATATACATGAGATTCCATAATTGCAAAAATGTACATTTTGTCCTCTGAAACCTATAAAGTTAGCTAGGTTAATAGGTTTTTCTATTTCCTCTTACTTTGCAGAGAAGTGTCTTGTCTTTTAGTTATTTAATTCTCTCTTGACTTTGATTTTTTTTTTTCAGCAACGTGCACCTTTTAAATTTTTTTTATAATTTAAAAATAAAATATGGTCCGACCATTTTTTTTTTACAATTTTTATTAACGTGTCCGATCGATCGGCCTTGTCCGATCGATCGGACCATTTTTTTTTTTTTACATTTTTATTTTCATGCCAGCCTTTTTTTGTCTTCATGCATGCAGAATAATTTCGTCTCATGCAGCTTTTTTTTAGTTTTTTAATCAAGAATCAAAGTGTACATATACTATTTACAGAGAAAAAAAATCTGGAAAAGATATTCACTTACCTTTTTACCTAGTGACATGCAATAAAGTTGCGAAAAAAATTGAACTCTATACACGTAGGAGGAATCGATTCTTTTCCTCTTCACACGCAACACAAGATACTCTTCTATGATTATTTTCAGATGCAAAAAAATTGAACTCTATAACAAGGAGAGCAAGAGCGAAAATTTTATTTCAGAGAACGAGAGGGAGGGAGCGAGGGTCCTTTAAACGCGAGAGAGAACGAGAGCGAGGGAGCGAGAGTGTGAAACAATTTTAAAGGTAACCCTATTCCATAAATTGTTATATTTGTTGCTTGATTTTAGGTAAATATCTATGTATTATTTTGAGGGCGTATGATTTTCCTTGATTTGAGGGGTAAATATATACGTATGATTTTTGCTTTATTTGAGGGTAAATATCTATGCTTGATTTGAACGAATTTTTTTCTTGATTTTGCTTGATTCGAGGAGTAAATATGTACGTATTATTAGTTATAAAATATCTTATGTGTTGTTCTCCGCATGTTAGCTTATCTTTGCTCTCCGCATGTTAGCTTATCTTATGTGTTGTTTACGGAGTACTAAGTCTGGTTTTGCGGAGTACTAAGATACTTTTTTCTTTTTTAATTCTTTCCAGATGTCTACCTGGACACGTGTAACCGTAAAGTATGGAGGTTGTTTCTTGAGTTCGGATTACAAAGGTGGGGATGAACAGCTTGCCCCACTTCGGACCGACCAATTAACATTGTTATCCTTAAGAGCAAGCATCGAAGCCCGTACACAAATTAACTCACGGCTTACCCCCTATGCGCTTTATTCGTTGGAGCATGCTTGGATCCGGAAAGTTGATTAAGTCATTAATGATGACGGATGATGACTTGGTTCGACTTATCAACTTAGAGACCGATCCAACCGTTTGCGTCGTTTTGACGGCCGATCGTGCCGAACATCACAACAAGGAGATTACGTCCCTTCATTTGATTACCAATTTAGTTTCCCAAATATGTTTGGTGATGCATATGGTCAAAGCGGAGCTGCATATGAGTTTGGAAGGCAAGAACAACAACCGGAGCAAGAAGAAGAAGAGCAACAAGAGGAGCAAGAAGAAGCGGAACGGCGAGGATCAAGGTGCGAATGATAATAACGATGATGATGATGATACGTATGACGAGGATTATACGGCGGAGGAAGAGGAAGAGGATGAGGAAGACGAACATGTTGTCGCTAAAAACTTTTATGGAACCATGTATGAGTTTGCATCATGGATTCGTGGGGAAGGCGGTTTAAACCGGCTAATGACACTTCTAGAGCAGCCACAGAATAGAGCGGTTGCCCTACAAGACGAAGATAATAAAGTTGTTGACGAAGTCAGAAATTGGCTAGTGCCAATTATTCCGCCAGTCAAGCGAGTGTCATTGGTTGTACGGATATAGAGAAGATTGAAGAGGGCATTCTCGGAAACGGCAACATCTTTTGGACGAAGGACGCCCTAACAATAGCCGTTGGTCTCTGGCATTTAGAGTGTCGACGGTCTTATAAAGTGAAGAGGGCAAGTCCTCAGTATCAGTGGTTTGAATGTTTGTTGGGCGATCTTTGTCCATTCAGAGTACGTGCACGACATAATGGTATGTATTGGACAATTTACGATTTTGTGCCGGAGCACAGATGTCAGTACGACTTTGATAATGTCGGACCGATCACTGTTGCTGCGAAGACTATCGGAGCCTATTTTGGGCAAAGAATGCGTATGGAGGGAACGATGTTGCGACCTCGAGACATGATCAATGAGATGCGTCTGAAATTTGGTGTGAAGGTGGAGTATTATAAGGCCCTGCGTGCTAGAAATAATGCGATTCAATTGATTTATGGGAGTCACGAAGACTCGTACAAGATGCTCCCTCGATATTTGCACATGTTGAAGCAGGTAAACCCCGGAACGGTAACTAATCTTCGTGTCGACAGCGACGGGAGGTTCGAGTACGCGTTTGTTGCATGGGGCCAGTGCATCCCCGCATTTATGTGGCATTTAAGGAAGGTGATTGTAGTTGATGGAACTCACCTGAAGGGAAAGAATACCGGCATTCTCTTTCTTTGCCGAGTTACTAAAGATCGTAACGAACAGCTTGTACCGCTCGCCATTGGCATTGGACCAATTGAGAACAATGACTCATGGGCGTGGTTTCTACAGAATCTTAAGCGAGTGTACGGTTCGAGCGGTGACCTACGATCGTGTCGACCACGCACGTCAGTATTAAAAATGCTGTCGAAGCAGTGTTTCCTGGAGTTCCTCACTGCCTTTGCAACGTCCATCTTAATAACAAGCTCACTTCTTACAAGAATGAAGTACCCTACATGTTCCGTCAGGCAGCCACTGCATACCGTGAGTCGGAGTTTAGGAAGTACATGGCATCAATCCTCGTGGCGAGTGAAGGAGCATAAAACAAGCTGATAGAGATTGGTCCCGAACGTTGGGCACGTTCGCAATGTCCGCGGCGTCGCTACAGCTTTCTATCATCAAATTGTGTCGAGTCTTTCAACGGAAGACTTTTGTGGGCCCGTCGATTGCCGATTTGCTCGATGATAGACACGATACGAGCAATTATGGAGTCATGGTGGGATGAAAGGCGTCAACTGCTGAGTGAGAATAGCCATTTGTTGGTGGACGTTGCGAAGAGGAAGTTAAGCGCGCAGATTGAACTTGCACGCTCATATACTGTCACCTTAACCGCCAGAGGAAGATACAAAGTCAACGACGGGAGAAATCACAACTATAAGGTGGATTTGGAGAACCAAACGTGCACGTGTCATGAATTTGATATGGACCTAATACCATGCTCCCACGCCGCATTGCGATTCCGTATGAATTCTTTTACACTTTTTAATCACTTATTATATATCTAACACATTTTTTGTTTGACAACGGGGAGAGCGGAGACCAATTTTACAACTATGTTCACAGTATGTACACTACAAGCAACCACAGGGATATTTACGAACATCACTTTAATTCGTTACTCGCATTGGAGCTTTGGACCATTCCCGACCATATTCGAGATGCGAGATCCACCGTTACCACCCCTAGCGAAGCGTCGGGCCGATCGCCCAAAGCGAGAGACGTTACCGATCGGGAGCGGAGGCCTCCACAAGCTCAACTCAAGGTCGTAGCGAGAAAGTGTGGTGTTTGTCACGAAAGAGGCCACACAAGGAGGACATGTTCAGCGAGGGAGACACAAGATTAAATTTGTGGTGTCTTAGTTCAAGTTTATTTGTGCCTATATTATTTGAAGTATGAAGTTTGTTTAACGAAACCATAAATTGTTGAAACCCTAATTCGGTATGGTTGTTTAACGAAACCCTAAATTGCCGATCCATGGATCCTTGTCCGATCGATCGGACTATTTAATTAGATTTACATTCACTAATTAAAAAATAAAAAAATAAAAATATATATGTTCCGATCGATCGGCCTTGTCCGATCGATCGGCCATACCCATTTAAAATTCAAATTTATATATGTCCGATCGATCGATCGGACATATCTAATTAAAAAAATTTTAAAATTTATATTTTATATGTTCCGATCGATCGGACAAGGCCGGTCGATCGGACCATATATAAATTTTAATTTTTTTTAATTTTAAGTAAAAACGTGACAGCTGTGACAGCTGTCACAGCTGTATTATTTTATTGAAATTTGACTATAAAACTATTCGTGCCGACAGCTGTATACACAATCCAATCCGACCGATAGGATGATTAGGGGATACCCCAACTACTATTCATTAAAACCCCAAATACTATTCCTCTAAACCCTCAAAACCCTTGATCAAAACCCCAAATACTATCGATCGGAACCCTCAAAAAATCGAATTCGAGCAAGGAAAAGTGATATACGAAGAGGATATTGATGATATCATTAATAACTATGAAATATAATAATAGAGACATAATAAAAAAAAAATTCCGCTTCTTCTCATATTTTGAAAAATGAGTTCATTTTTTGTATAAAGTCATAAGTACTTCTATCATTCAAGAATGATTCATGTTTAATTTTGCTAATGTATAGATATATATAAAGCTTTATTACACTATTTCATAATATTCCCCTGAAATATTTATCAAATACTTATTTTAAAATTTATAATTTTTTATGAGTTTATTTCAATTATATTGATTTTTTAAGTATAATTTTGATTATTAATAACATCCTAATTTAAAAAAAATATATAATATGGTCTGATCACGATCTTTTGATTATTTAGAAGATTTTGATTATTTAGAAATTTTGATTATTTTAGAAATTTTGATTATTTAGAAATTTAAAAATTTTGATTATTTAGAAATTTTGATTATTTAGAAATTTAGAAATTTTGATTATTTAGAAATCAACAGTAGCTCATCCGTAATTTTGATTATTTAGAATTTTTTTTAACATAGTCAATTTATTTTTTTATTTTAGAAATTTAAATAAAAATAATAATATGGTCCGATCGATCGGCCTTGTCCGATCGATCGGACCTTATATTTATTTTTTAATTTTTTTTAGAAAATTCAAAAAATGTGCAAATTTAAAATTCAAAAAAATATTGTGCCGATTTGAGTATATATATTTTTTTTATTTATGTATATATATATATTTTTATATTATTGTGCCGATCGATCGGGCTGTGCCGTGCAATAGTTCCCGTGCAATAAGAATCGCGCTATACATTTCCGGAAAGCTATAAGGCATTTGACGCGCCAATTGAATACATTTGGATCTCTAAAATCATTTTTCGAGTCAAACATCTCAAGCTTCCAATCTGAAATACATAACCGCAATACGAACCAATGGTGTGCTGCCAAGATTGGAAATATGATCTACAATAGATATAAATATATAATTTAGAACCTTAAAATTATTATATATAAAATATATAAATAGTACTCACATATTTGGCGGAGTACCAATCCCTTGTCCCAAGTTCTGGATTCCCCTTCACGCACTGCAAATCCTCCTCTTTCGGAACCCATTTATAATCATTATCATTCTCGTGCCTTTTACTTTCTGGATTATTCACGCCCTTGACCCACGCATTCACAATACTCATCTATAAACAATTATTCAATGATAAAATTAAACTAAACAAATACCATATTTTTCAAAAAATACTCGAATATGAAATATACTTACAAATACTGTAGAGTCCGCTACGAATGTGTATTGGGCATCTGGAGTCACGGGTAGGTTACCTTGAGCTAGCCTGACCCGCAGTGACTGGATATAGCAGTTTACCATCTCACAATCCATTTCAGAATCAATTTTTAGAAAATCCTTGAACCATTCTCGTTGAAGTGGAAAACCATCTGGACGTCGAAAGGCCAAGGTTTCACTGGACAAATACTGCTCAAAACTCTGAGCCAACGAGTTACTCGGCTCAAACATATCCTACAAAAGACAATTATTAAATTAGGAAAAGAAATTAAAATAATTGAAAAATTCTCTTACCAACTCGCCGCCAGGTTCTACATCCATAGCCTGACCATGCTGATTAAAGGTCGGTGGTGCGGGCTCATCCCACCGGGGCCACTGGGTAGCCCTGAGCGTGCCGGCTATATCCGGCTCGAAATGACATATTACTTCTATCCAGCGGCTCCTCACACCTACTTGACTAGCTCTCGACTCGAGTCCGATGATAATCATCAATTCTATTCATCATATTTTGCTCGCATCTTTCAAAATTTTCTTCAATAGATCGACGTATCATGGCCTCTATTCTTGGGTCCGAAAAACTAGATGTCTCACCAACGGCTAATAATTATCACGAAGAGGACGATTATTAAAAGGAGAATTGACCGAGAAATTTTTCTATCGTGAATTTAAGTTTATTACCGATGCATCTCTAGGCTGCCGATGAAGATGCTTGTGTACGGCGGGCCCGCCTCCGAACTCTCCTACTCTCTACCACGAGTGTGCTCCTCCTCTTGCTCCTCCTCCTCACCGACAACTCCTCTACTCGAACTACGTCTGCTCTCCTCGGTGCGCCCGATCAATATACGCCGTCCATCTTGGTCATATTGCGCCATCGTAGGGGATTCAAGGGCACGGGAAAGTGTAGACCAAATGGATTACTACCAACTGCACTCCGCCAATATGGACAATTCTCCTCAATCTCGGTCGGTACTAACATTTCATACACTACCGAGTCTCTCATCTGAAATACGTAATATTTGTGCATTAAGTATTAATAAGAAAATCCATAACATATTCAATCGCTTAATAAATAATAAAAAAATTATTACACGGCGCTTAAAAAACGGGCTATATCACGGCGATCGGGCGTCATTAAACGACCACCGTAAATAACGAGGATAACCATCGGGATTTAGAAGGGTCGCACAACGAGCTCCAAAACTTGGAATGGCCTCATATGCCCACACCTATATTACAATATAAATATATCGAATTATTTCAACTAATAAAAAATTATAAATTAGTAATAATTAAGTTGTCAACAAATATTATACCTGTAGTGCCCAAATCGGCCCGTAGAGATTATACTTAGATCCTACGAGGTCCAAGGAATTTGGTACGTAGCGAGGTAGTGCAACATGGCCTCGTAGGTAAAAGCACCCCATGGGAACGCATTCCATTGGTCCATATCATCGGCCCATACCCATATCCATGTATCAATTTTCTTAGTCTGCGGGAGCATAGAACCCGGAAGAAAAGAGCTAAAATATTCGACAACTTAATCAAGTCATCATCCGAAACGCCATCGGGCTCATATTTACAAAATCAGTTTAACAAGTGCTTTGCTTCAATCGGTCTCCCACCATTGAATGCGTCGTGAGACCCCGGATTGAGTAGGATGATAAAATGCTGACATGTCAAAACTACACTCGCCGAACATGAGCCCAAGAACCAATGCAAACTCCGGATGAGAGAAACGGATGTTCGACCAACATAATTAAACCAAACCTCCGAAGGTCGTACCGAAATCTCATAGCATAATAGCTGGTGAAGAGCCCGCATAGCATTCTTACCTTCTGGCCAACCCACTATGTCCCCGAACTGGCCGCAAACAAATCGTTTGATTAAATCCACACCACCCTGCAAACCTAATTTCTGTCTAATCAAAGTCCCTAAATTATGCTTATAATATATTGTGATCCTCGGAGAAACGTCTCGTAGTGCTAGTCGTTTAAAATTGACCTATATATAACAATTAATATTTAATTAAATTATAATTAACAGTTATAATAATTAAAAATAAACTCAAATAAAAAAAAAAAAAAAAAAAAGTGCTGACCGGTCAGACCGGTTCAGACCGGTCAGACCGGTCGGCAGTGAGTATCGGCCGCCGCCGCTTCAACCATTTTTTCCGGCGATTTCTATCTCAATTTCACCAATTTTCACCCAATCTAAACAAATCTATATTATACACGCTAAACCCAACATATATTTCATAAAAAAGCACTTTTAAACATGTAATTATACATTAATTTCACATCTAAAATTTAATTTTATTTCAAAATAAATACTAACCTCTTCCATTGTTACGAGCGGTTTCGAGCGGTCTGAAAGATCCTAGGCGTGCCGACGTGAGTAGCTTTCGTGCCGTCGATTCAATGTGCCGATTTGAGTGTGCCGAAGTGTGGTGTGTGTGTGCCGATTTAGTGTCGGTGTGTGTGCGTATGTGTGTGTGCGTATTTATATATGTAATAATATATATATATATATATATATATTTTTTATTTATGAATATATATATATATATATGTATATTTATATATATATATTTTATTGTATTTATATATATTTTATATATATATATTTTATATTATGAAATATTATATAAATATTTATATATAAATATTTTATATTTATATATATTAATATTTTATATTATATGTGTGTGCCGATCGATCGGGCTGTGCCGATCGATCGGCACATATAATTTTTTTTTAAAATATTATATATCATGTGTGCCGATCGATCGGGCTGTGCCGATCGGTCGGCACGTATAATTTTTTTTTTAAATATTTACGACATATATATATATATATATATATATATTTTTATATCTAGTGCCGATCGTTCGGGCTGTGCCGATCGATCGGGCACGTATAATTTTTTTTAATATTTACGATATATATATATATATATATATTTATATTTATATATATTTATATGTGCCCGATCGATCGGGCTGTGCCGATCGATCGGCACGTATAATTTATATATATATATATATATTTTTATATCGATCGCATATTTTTTTTTAAAATTTATGTATATTTTTATATATAGTGCCGATGCCGATCGATCGGCACATATAATTTTTTTTATTTTATATATATTTTAATTTGCGTCCGATTGGGCACAAATAATTTTTTTTTAGTTTATGTATATTTATATATATATATATATATATATTTTAATTATGACCGATCGATCGGAAGGTGTCTAAATTAAATTATGATTCAAAAATTTCCTAAATTAAATTTTCAAAATTGCCTGATTAAATTAACAAAATTACCTAATTAACAAAACCGGTTTTTCGATAAATTATCAAAATTGCCTAATTAAATTAATGAAATTGCCTAAATTAAATTAATGAAATTGCCTAAATTAAATTAATGAAATTGCAAAAAATAAATTCTCGAAATTGTCTAACGAAAATGCCTAAATTAAATTAATGAAATTGCTTAAATTAAATTATCAAAATTGCATAAATTTTGTAAATTAAATTTACTAAATATTAAAATTTCCTCAAATTGAATTCATAAATTAAATTAACAAAATATTAAATTTTCGTTAAATTAAATTAAATATACAAAAATATAAAATTTTTGAGGTTTTTAAAATATAAAATTTTCAGCGGCGGTGGTCGACTCAGGTTTTTAAAATATTTAAACGAATATGTTCAGGTTTTTACTTTTACGAAAATATTCAATTAAAGAAGTTTTTTTTAAATAACTTTAGCTTTTTTTAAAAAAAATCCCCAACTTTTATTTTGCTAATTTCGAGACAACATATTCAAGAAAAAGATTCCAACACAAACTGTACACACCTGCACACACATCTGCACACACACTGCACACACATTGGAGGTGAAGTAGGGTCATTTGTATATTATTTCATTTATGAAAAAGTTTGTGCATTTTTGCATTTTCAAACATGCAAATGTATAGACTTGACATTCCCCTCTTTATTTATTATGCGAAAGTATTAATTTATGCCCCATAAAGCGCATATATTACCCAGAAATTCAGTGTATTTCTGATTCAGTCCTCGAAAAACTCAAAGGACAGGGATCGTGATGTAAATTCCCGATGCAAATGCTGGATCATACTAGGACTGCATAAGTTAATAATCTCACACATATAATCTATTTTATTGATATTTGAATAATCTCAGATATATACGTCTCTCACATGTAAAACATCAAATTTAACCAACATAATTTTTTTTTGATAAGGTTTAGTAAGATAAATTTACGGGCAATTTAAGCTCAAATGTATGTGAAATTTTCCTCATATCTTTTTTCTCTCATTTTGTTTGGACGATGATAATCATAAACGACACCAAATTATGCATCAAATAAACCGACTAGTATATTTTAAGCTGCAAACAATACGAGGGCATCTTCAAGGTCTCCTTTATTTTATGAGAACCCTATCTCAATTTTTGGACGGAAATAATATTTTATCTCTAACCGTATTCCTATATCTTTTCCCCTAAAAAGGAATATTTCATAATTTTATCTTTTTAATCTTATAAATCAATTTAAAATGCAACTATATAATATCTTTAATTGTAATTTAATGATATAATATCTTTATTTTAATTTAATTATATAATTAAATTAAAATTAATAATATATTTAATGGAAAATTAAAATTAATTGTAAAAATGATAATTTAAATTACTTAAATAAAAAAATATATGCTACATAATAATATCTAATTCTCAGAAGACGAATACTCATTTCACAAATGTTCAATCAATGCATTCCGAAGCACGAAATGAGCATCTGCGTCTTTGATTTCACTAGACCGAGAAATAAAGCTTCTAAATCGACCGGGTTGAGGTTCTTCAAATTCAAAATATGTGGCTGACACGTCTCTTGCAACTTCAATTGGATCATCAATGTCTCGTTCATCTTTAATTATCATGTTATGCGTTATTATGCATGAAGTCATAATATCTCCCAAATAACTTGCGTCCCGAAAATATGCTGGATTTGCATGCATGAAGTCATAATATCTCCTAAATAACTTGCGTCCCGAAAATATGTTGGATTTGCCACAATCGCAAAACGACTTTGGATGACTTCGAATGCACGTTCAACATTCGGGATGTTATGTAATTTCAATTAATGTTCAAACTCTATGTATTTTTCTTTTATATTAATATTAAAAATAGAATGTTTTAGGCGTCGTCAGTCAGTCCTACTGTTTTAGGCGCGACAAAAAAATAGAATAATATTTTTCTTTTCAAGAAACATGAAAAGCAAAATGAATTTTGACAAATAATTTATTTGACGTTAAGAAATTCAAAATGATTGTCAAGATATGTAGTTGCTAGTTGCATGCTGTTGGTGAATTAATTTTGGACGACACAATCTCTAAAATAACTGATCTTTAAAATTCACCGTTGTAGCTAATCCTGCAAATCAAGTCAAATAATGTAATGCTCAATCGTTTGTTAAAATTTCATAGACTTGAGTAAGTGTATGTTTGTCTCGATTAGTTAATTTCATGTTTGATTCGGTTAACAATCAGATCTACGATGATAATTTTCATACTATGAAACGGTAGTTTTCGTAAAAATAGTTGTTTATGATTTTTTTTTCTTGTAGTGAGTTATGATGTAACGTATTTGAATTAAACCTACTGTATTAGAATCTACACATGATGTGCTGATATTTTTCTAGTCTTAAAGTGTATCATACTATTTTTACTATATTAATTATAAATATAGAATTACAATGTTATCCAATAAAAACTTTGTCTTGGTTGAGTTGTTCATTACTAATGTTTGTTGCATCCGACTTTATTATGGTTAACAAATTAAAAGTACATAATGATGACGCGAATGCGATATATATGTGTGATGTGTAAAGATAATGTAATAACAAAAACACCATGGTTTAATACATAAATAAGAAAGAGTGTAAGGGTTTGTGTAGTGTGGTTTATTTGAAAGTAGCATGACAATGGAGTGTTTCGAAATAAAAGTATCTCACTCAAATAATTAGTTAATAAAATCTTATTTATTTGTTGGTTATAGTTCAAGGCCAAGTTAAGTAGGAAATTAGGTTATTAATTCGGATTGGATTCTTAATTTGATTATCAGCTTAAAATTGTTGTAGTCGGGGAAAAGAGGTTTGCAACTTGATAAAACACTTCATGTGCTATTTTCTATATAATCCTTTCCCTATAAAAACATAACAATTTCGACATTAAAAAAATTAGTAAGCATTTAGTAAATTCGATGGTTTAATAGTACATAATTTGTATTTGAGCTAATTCATCTAATTAAATAGAATTTGTAATAAAATGAATACTCCGAGTTTAGGTTTATTTAAAAAATGACGAAAGTAGCCCTCGTTTATTCCGCGCTAACAGCCCGGGGGCAATAAGCGAAACAGACGAGCGCCAGAGACAACCTCTTCAAGTAGCTTTCCTGCTTTAAGACCATCTGCTCTAAAGTGCTTGATTTCCTCTCTTTCAACACTTCCCACACACACCTTTTCTCTCTCTTCCCTCTCTCTCTCTCTCTCTCTCTCTCTCTCTCTCTCTCTCTCTCATCACCTCTCCTTTTTTCTGCTATGGATACTGCTCAGTGGCCACAGGTAAAGCGTAAAAACATGTTTTTCTCTCCATGATATCATGACAAACCTCTTTTCTAGTGCGGGGATTTTTCTAGGGCTCTAATTGTTGCCATTTCTTCCTCTTTTTCTTGCTTCGTTTTTTGCAATACAAATTTAATAAGAAAAATCTCTCTCCCTTTACCTTTAAGTTCTCTCCTGCTGACCGTTTCTAAAGATGATGAAACCCCACTCATCTTTTTCTGTTTGGCTCTGGATTTCTGTTTGATATGCAGTTGCTTTTTCATCCCACCTTCTGCAAAAAGTCATCGATCCAAACTACTACTTTAATTTTTGTTGCTATTCGTTTTGTTATCTGCTCAGATGCTGCTACAAAAGCTAGCTAGAAAAAAAATATATCGGAATTCTCAGCTGTTTTTTTCTTCTTTGTTTGCTTTCTCCCACTTCAGTTCATAATTTCACATGATTTCTTCTTCTTAGATCGACTCTCTTTCTCTCTCTCTCTCTCTAAATTTTATACATGTATATATATAACTATATTTTTTGCAGGGTATTGGAGTTGTGAAAAATGGGATCGAAAACTCGAACTCAAACTCAATATCGAACAGTGCAGCGGAGAAGAAGCCGCGGCCGCAGAAAGAGCAAGCTTTGAACTGTCCGAGATGCAATTCCACCAACACCAAATTCTGTTATTACAACAACTATAGCCTCACCCAGCCTCGCTACTTCTGCAAGACTTGCAGAAGGTACTGGACCGAAGGCGGCTCCTTGAGGAACGTTCCGGTCGGCGGCGGCTCCAGAAAGAACAAGCGCTGCTCCTCCTCCTCAGTTGAGCCGCTAGTCTCATCGAAGAAATTGCTCAATAACGATCTCACCCCACCAAATTTCTCCCCTCGAAACCCTAGGATCCAAGAAGGGCAAGACCTAAATCTGGCTTACAACCCCTCCCACTATACTGGCATGTCGGAATTTGTCGCCTTGCAGCAAACCCTAACCACCGACACCTCTCACCGCCACCACCACAATATGCCGCTGATGGAGCTCCTCAAGACGGGAAGCATGGGATCTACGCCCGGATTGAGCTCGTTCATGTCGGTTCCGGTCTCTGACGCGGCGGCCGCCGGATTCTCCTCATCGGGTTTTCCTTCTCATGATTTCAAACCGAGTTTGGGATTCTCAGTTGATGGGTTTGGGAATATGCAAGGAGTTGAAAATCAGACGAATCATGATCAGTCGTCGAGAATTCTCTTCCCTTTTGAAGAAGTTAAGCCGATTTCGAACGATGATCAGTTTGAGGCGGAGAGGACGCAAGGGGAGACTAATGTTTACTGGAATGGGATGCTCGCCGGTGGTTCTTGGTGATCGCCGCCGCCGCCGCCGCCGCCGCCGTCGATCAAGTGAAGATGGAAGAAGTTTTAGTGATTGTGTTAATCCCTTTCCTTTTTTGTCCCCAGTTTATTACATGGTGAGTGAAATTTGATTCAAGACTATGATATGAATGATCAGAAGAACTAACAGCAGAAGATAGGTTTTGCATGTGTTCATATATTTCCCTTTTTCATCTCTTTTTTAATTTCTGTGAAATTAATTTTTCTTGCTTGCTTGGGTTTATTCTGTTATCCAGATTTGTTTTTTTTTTCTGTCTTGTCAATTTGTAAATGTCTGAATTTTTTGCTTCCACGTTTAGTTTTTCTTTATTATTTGATTATTACTAGTTTTTGTCTATTTAAGCAGTTCTTGCATTTGGTTTTGTACTGCCACTGCACATTGCCCTACGAAGTTTTCATTCTTCCTATGTTTCTTGAATCAATGTCGAACTGCAGTTTTGTCTCCAACTCTCTCTCCCCCTCACTCTAGATCTCAATGAACCCAATTTAATACTAATCAATTGCTTTGTTTTTGTTATACACATGATATGATGATGATCCAACTATGAAATGTTAATTTGTAGTTGTCCTAGAAAGATTTGCAGGTGTAGTATTTATTCGAATTGAATTAAAGAGAGGGAGGAATTATGGAATGGTTAGTGGGATTGATGATTGATTACACCGAAGAGGTTTAATTAAATTATTTGTCCCCCAAAATAATGGGTGCCCTCCACCCCTCTTTCTTCTTTTATCATTTTCTACTGCTTTTTACACCATGTCTCAACAGTTCATTACTGTCAGTTGTTTCTGGAGAAACATCCATCTCTGTCTTTTCAGATTCTTCCAACCATTAAAGCACACACTTCATAGATAATTTACACACATAAATATATGTGGAGGGATATAAATTAATGTATTGGAGCATGAATTATAAGTTTGGAGCACATGGGGAGCACTAATATTAATTGAATTGTATGGATAAGTCCTACTAGTATAGTGGTGGCCACTTTAATTTGGGGTAGTGGGTAAATACTTACCTCTCATTGGACAATCGAACATTTTTATTTCTGCGTAAATAATTAATTTAATAATAATTTAATATTCAAATTATATTAAAATCGTAATGATAATAATATAATCACTCTTGTTATGAAATGCATGCATCAAGAATATGATCAACTCCCTCTACTATCTATGGATTTTTCGGTTTCTGAAAATTCCATCGGTAATTTTGAAAAATATATAAAATGCATGTATTATTAACGTGCTCAACTCCCTCTACTATCTATGATATTTTCAGTAATTCTGAAAATTCTATAACTAATAGATAATGAATTTTTCATCAATAAAAAAATCATAGTCAATGTTACAATTATTATTCGAGGTAAATCAAGTTGTCGATTGTCCGCTACTAGATAATATAGTATTTCATAGTGACATAAAAATCACAACATATCTGAACTAAGAATCGACGTAAATACATAACAAAAATTCATAGTTCATTTGCGATTATTAATCGATTGTAAATAAAGCTAAAAAACTTTTAACCAATTAAATTATTCTTCAAATATCACAAAATAAATAAATTGAGTTTTCTAGTGATGCTCCTGAGTAATATTACTACTTACACCAATAGGAGTAGCCTTTTCAAGTCATTTTCTAGTTTTACCAAAGTTAATTATGCAGTGATTTAATGGCGATATGTGAATGTGAGTCGATTGATGAGCAATATCAACTTAAAATATTGATACCGACAGCCATGAACACGTGGCAGATTAACACTTTGACTTGTTTTAATGGAGAAAATGGGACCCACAGACATTCTCCTCCGACATGCGTGCTGAAGAAGGATAAATCTTCTCTTATTTTCATTCCCACCCAGGCCCACCACCATTATTTTATTATTTCCCCAATTTCATCAAAAATCTGTACTTCCTATTTCTTTGTTGTGACTGACGGTGAAAAAGTTGATTGCTCATGTTTCTCCCTAGTGGATTTTAATATGATGGATTTTAATTAATAATTCAAAAACAACAATAAAAATAAAAATAAATTAATCCGCATCAGCCATCACCTAGTGGAAAAATTGATGATAGAGGAAGAAATAGTGATTCTTCTACCACAAAAATACCTAAATTAATTTTAATACATAGAGTTTAAAAATCTCATCCCTAGAGTTAGAAATCTCAACATATAGTTAAAAAAAAAAATTACATGCGTCACATTTGTCATAATTCTAATAGCTGTGCTAATTAATGTCACTTGCTATTGTCTATAATAGAGCCGTCTAATTTAGAATACAAATATCTTTCGGCCGCTATTTCACCACTTATTCAACTGCTCAATATTCCGCAACATAGTAAGTAACAAATTGTAGACACATATTATATATGGATGACTTGTTTATAAATAAACTTGAGATACATAATTTTGAGCAATGAGTGTACAGGGATGCACACTTGGAACAAATAAAGTGGTATGTACGGAAATGAATTTCAAACACAATTGCATCAACTTATTTGTATATACATACATAAGTGGCCTACCAGTTGTCCTTGACGATCTTTGATTTCTCAAATATGAATTTACCCTCCTTGTATTTCTGCGATGCCTGGAAAGCCCGTTCGTACTTCCACCCCAACACCTCGCTGCAATCTGCACAAGAGACATCAGCCACCGTGTGGAGACCAGTCAAGAGGTTCCTGTCCTCTTTCGCCCCAACAACGATGTTCGTAGCATGGGAGAACAGAAAGGCTCTCCCATGTCTTCCCTGCTACATAAACATGCAGTTTACTTGCAAAGATACAACCTCATATTTCACCCCAAGAGTAAATAGCTAATGCCCACAATGGCAAATAATGTTCAATCAAGAAATTGCAAATATGATCAATCAAGAAATGTCTGTGTAGCTTTGGAGAATATTAATCTTTTACAATTTATTCTAAGAACCCTACCCTTCTTGATCCAGAACACTATGCAACTCATTTCCACATCATAGTGCAGTAATTAAACACTAAAAAAGCCAATTGTGGCACAATACTGATTCTGCAACATTGGAATGTTTCATATGAAATCTAATACAACCCTGCAACCTAGTTCTACAACTAAATGCATCTTACGAAAACCAAAGACCAATCTCGACATACCATAAGAATTAAGAGACCTAGTTCTACACAAAAATGTATTAACCATACGAAGACGAAGAAAGACAATGGTTACAATACAACTCTGCAACTTAGTTCTGCATCACATGAAGACTAAAATATACAGCCAGTATATATATTCATGGAGTGGAAATGTTTAAACAACGCTTCACCTGAAAGGCCTTAGAGATGACGTCATCATGAAGGCAAACATGATTCCTGCATTTGTAGCAGCTGTAGAGACGAGGGCCGACTATGTCACCCATTCAACTAAAATACCCCAAGCTAATAACAACTCACTGTTTACAGAAACTATAATTTAGAACAAAACATAGCAGCAGTTTTTCAAATTTGATCATGAAATAAATTAAAAAAACCCAACAAACTAGCCAATTTTTCTTACCTTCAGAGCAAAATCAAAGAAACCCCAGATACCTCTGCATCAGAAGATATGAATCTCAGAAACAAGATTATGCAGAGAGATATCCGATCGAATTGAAAACGCAAAAACAGAACAATAAATTTGATTTTAAGAAACTAATCCATGAGTGGGGAGAACATAATTGAAGCAGAATTAGACACCATAGATACAAGTTCTTCACCTTACCTGAAATCAGCAGCAAAAATATGAGGGCAAGATCACACCAAATCAAATTGCGAGATTTGGCAAAAAAAAGATGAAGCGACAGTCGAGTAATTAGAGCCCCAAAAGGAAAACCAAGCGGCTAAAGCGACCGGATTATATTAAGATCAAAAGAGTGAATAACAAGCAAAATGACAAGGAAAAGTAAAAAATTATCACGACGCCACCGTTGCACAGCTGCGTATTTTAACCTACGGTCATCCCATAAATAAATTAAAATAAAAAAATGGTCTTGTTTTATTAATTAATTATAGCTGCAAATTCGCACATGGGTAGATGAAGCATCTTTTTGATCTTATAGTTCACTTAATGATGAAAATATAAACGCATAAGCTCATTCTAGTTGATACATAAATTCGTGACCTTTGAGTATAAGCTAAATACTTCCATCACTATACCATCTACTATTATTATTATTATACTTAATTATAGTACTTTGCCTTTAGCATTTAATAATTAGTTTTAGTTAATTATTGATTATTTTATTTCATAATAGGAATTATTTTTTTTTTGTGAACGATAGATGTTAATTAAAGTATATTTGATTATTACTATTTGATTATTTGGGTTAATTATTTCATAAATAGAATAACTATTTTAGTTATGATTTATTAGTGCAAATGTTACTTAAGGTTGGTTACATTGGAGTAATTAATTAGCGCAGGCACGGAACCGTGATTCCAGCAGCTAGTACTCTATTTAGCACACCATTATCACCCTAAAATACTATGCCCTAAGACGGAATGGATCGGAATCACGTAACAAACTGTAGATTCATGAAATGAGGAATCAAACCTGAAATCAATTGTTTGGTTTGTTGCAGGAATGAATCCATTCCAAAATCCGTTTGGTTCGATGGGAGGACTGGAATCAACAAAGCCGTTATGAATCACTTAAAACACAGATGAAAATGCTCGGCTCTTCAGATGGAACAATAGAATAAGATTATGAACAAATGATAAGCCATCTTACCAGCAAGCTCAGCAGGCTCTGTTTTCTTTTTGAATTCTATTATACTCTTCCACTGAAGAATCCCACATGCACACGTCCATTTTTAGTACTCCAGTACTATGCTGCATAAACCGGGAAAAAGGTAAGATTACCATGGATTTACTTAAGAAAGCACCCTTATCGGCCTGTGCACAAGTCATCACTGATGACCTTGAAGCTGAGATTGTGCTTAGCTGCATGGCGGTGACTTCTCATATGTCATCATCATTGAGCTTAGCACAAGCACAACTTCATAGAACAGAGAAGCTCTTCTGACCTGGCAATTCAAGAATTTAGTCATATTGATGATGCCTACATGTTGGAATAAACTATTTTTGAAGACAAAATAGTAACTGTTAATACCTCACAGATGCAAAGGCAATCAAACTCAGGGAAAACGGTTTTGATAGCGGTTGAGATGCTTTTGCTGTGTCCTAAGACGTCCGTAGAACCATTTTTCATAGCATCAGTTGCACCAATTCTCATCAGAGCCATCTTCTTCTTCCAAATAAGAAGGCAACAGCTCATTCACCAAGTTTAAAAATTTAAAAAAAAAAAAGTAATTACCTCTGACTGACATTGCTCTAGCCATTTCTTCGCAGGACTCAGCATGAGCCCATCCACAGGCAGTATAAGTGGAGAAATAATGTCTGCCAAGTACTGGAAATCATTGTGATGCTAATGAAACCTTCAAGATGATGCTTATTTCTTCAATAAGCTCTTGAGGGATTTTTCTACATGAACCAATCCTCTCATCACCAAATTGGAGCCTCGACTAAATGGCAAAGCAACACTTAAATCTGAATCATCTTCATCAACTTTCATGAAGACCATCTCTACAATTTTTAATCTGCCAACCAGAAAAATAATATTTTTTTTAAATGATTAAATACATCAGACGGGAATGTAGTTGAACTCCAAGTATCATGTGATTGCTTGATTCAACATTGTCCGGGTAAATCCAACTATACCATGAAGAAAGAAAATATTAGATTGGAAAAGACACAAACATCAAGAAGGAATTTAGGTAAAGAATATAGAAAAAGATAACTCGAACTCCATTGAGGATAAAAATAAACCGTGTCAAGCCCTTAGCAGGAAAGTACCGAAGCATGTTGGCTTTCACGAAAGCATACCAAGAGTGGTTTGCAATCACTCCAGGATCAATCAATAGCAATTGAAACTGCACCAAAACAGACATATTTCAAAACAAAAAAAAGGCTACTTAACCTTATGTTACATGACATTTTTCAAATAAGGATACAAGAAAACAGGGAAGTGTGACATGCACATTGATGTCCAGAAAAAAAATGACACAGAAAAGAAAATCATACAAAATCAACCATCAGGAAGTTGGAATCTTAACCCACCTCTCCAATTCAACAAGATCGTTATACATACCTCCAAAATGTGGAGAAGAATATCCTAAGGCATGTATATCATGATCTTTCTTTGTCCATTGTGCTTTTCTATAAATATAAAACAAAAGAAAAGAACTATAACGACTTACAATGTTCCTAATTCAAAAAAAGAAGGCAGAAAAAATATAAATATCAAAATGATGCAATTCGTAGAACAATACAAGCAAAACAACAATAGGAAACAATAACTTCAAATAGTGCTAGAAATCTATTATATGAAGAACAAAGCAGAAAACTCAATTTACCTGGTCCGAAGTCCAACCCGCCTCCACATTTGCAGACTCTCACAGTGTTTCAATGCATTTTTCGCCTTCTGAACAGACAGTTAGCGTAAATCCTTACGTGATGCTAGTAATAATTGATGAGCCATTGCAAAATACCTGCTTGGTAGCATATATAAAAGGTTGATCATCCGCTGTTTTTTCTTCAACTTGTGCCACATTAGCTCCCACAATAATTCCTTTTTATCATCCTGAAGAATAGATCAAAGGATCATCATCAGCGAGTACTTATTTGCTAAATATCAGCAATGTGTATATCTTGTATCTTCTTCAACAAAAAAAAAACCCAATTTGGACAATGTCAAACCAGAAGATTGTGTGGGATGAAAAGAAGAAACGAAGACTTGCCAAGGGGATAAAAAACGTGGATGGAAGAAAGAGTGGAAGGAGCAAGACGCTTCTGGTGAGGGAGGTAGGAGTACTGATAGAGGAGAATGTTGAACTGATGAAATTGGTAACAACAAAAGATATATATACTAAAGGATGAGAGCTGGATTGCAAATGAATGCCTTAAAAGGCTAATCATATCTCACCATCTGAAACTGGAACTCCAACTGAGGGAGTTAACCCCACTTGTGAAGAACGATTTTCCATGCCAAACATTTTAAACCAAGAAACAAAAAAGCCTCTAACATACAAAATCGAGTTTAGTCAACTTCAATTACTTGGCATTAAATACAAATACTCTGAACAATATTTTAGTCATGCATGAAATTGTTGAGGAACTAACTAAATCTACAGGGTTCTGATCAGACTCACTTTCTATCCTCAGGAGTAACAAATTCCTTGCTCTCCAAACAGTTGATGCATCAGCTCACTGTGCAAATAAATTTTCTCAATCTGATAATTTGTCAATCCAGCACTAGTCAGAAAGCAGAAAACAGATACCAATATTTTAGAAATAGGACTATAATATTGATAGGGAGCAAATAAGATTGCAAATGCTTCCATATTGCAGAAACACCGAGCAATATTATGCAGGGTAGATGCTAACCACAAGCAAAAAAACATGCAAAAACTAAGTTCTATCTGACAGTCACGTGTCCACTACTATGTTAAAAGAACATGTACCTGTAGAGCTCTTTGAACCAAAAAAGCGGGCATTATAATAAAATTGGAAAAACATAGATGGGTTAATTGCAACTGAGACAAACGCAGATAGAAAATGCACTGAAAAGTGCTAATTGAAAATGATACCTGCACATTTATTTCACAGAGGGGGGCAAAAACAGTCTTATATCCAAAGGAAGATTTGAAGTCTTCAAATATACATGTTGATGCAACTGCTATCCAACAAAGAGAATAAGCAACATTTTAGGTTTGAACTATCAACACGAAATAATAGAATGAAGGAAGACAATCGAAGGTTAATTGAGTAACAGAGAAAACAGGTAGATATGGGTAATTGATAACAATGATCATTCGCCAAGATATTTATTTTATTATTATCAGCAGAACCAGCCAACAATTTCCACCTGGATCAACGGGAACAATGGATCGAAAAATCTGCGAGCGACTCCACCTGCATATACAGTTTGAAAAACATGAGAACGGTAGAATTCAAGATACCTAAAAGAATAATCCAGAACGTGATGAATTACCTCATCCTTAGGTTTTATTGACTTTATGTAGGTGTCATCACGCTAAATCTTACCATCACCTAAAACTGCAGTTACCAAATGCAAAATTTCATACATGAAATTAAAAATCCAGTGTTATAACATGTAATGAATGCAGAAACAGACTTAATCACTGATGTTGACTAGAGTTGAGTCACTTGAGAGGGTAATGTAGACACTTCCATGACTATGGGCAGCTGCAGAAGCATTGCATCAATCAGCATAATGCGTCTTTCCACTGACTAAGTAATGGAGCAAAATTGAGTTCATTCTTCAAATCTTACCAATGAGCAATCATTCTTCAGTTGATCTGGTCCGGGACACTTGTGGCCTGTAAACATGTAGTCTTTTTGAGAGAAGGGCAGTCTCCAAGTTTTTCTAAAGAGTCATTGCCTAGCCTTCTCCCTCGGCCAAACCCTATTTAAAGGAAACCAAAAGAGCAAGGCAACCAAAAAAAATACAAAAAGGGACACATAAAAGCTGTCACTCGACCAGATATTCGTCAACCCAATACTTAGAATCGTCAATAACTTGTGAAATATAACAGTGCATAAGTGTGCTACATATTTATAACACGAAGTTGTGAGAATATAAGGACAAAACCAAAGATAGTATACAAATTAAATTTGACCAAAAGCTTACTAGTATACACAGTAGGATACACTAAAAGTTAATACCTCACAGATGATGCTTAATTCTTCAACAAGCTGTCTATACACCAATCATCTCATCACTAAATTGGAGCCTCGATTAAATGGCAAAGTAACTTTCTTGAAAACCATTTCTATAATTTTTTATGTGCCAACAAGAAAAATAATAATTAGATAAATATGAATGTTTTTTCTATGATTAAATAGATAAGAAGGGAATATAATCGACCTCCGTGATCGTTTGATTCAACATTCTCCGTGAAAATCCACCTATACCATAAAGAAAGAAAGAAAATAGAAAAGGATAATTCGAACTCCATGGTCCTGTTTGGTTGGCAAAGATTCTGCTTCAATAAAGTAATCCGATTCCAAATTATTAAAATCTTGTGTTTGGTAGTATACGGAAAGTAATTTGATTCCAAGATTTTAAAATTTTGTGTTTGGTTCAATTTTAGCAAAATACTAGGAAAGTAATCAGAATTCTAAAAATAAGACAAATAGTCTAATAATTGTGGATTCTATTTCCTTATTTAGAATTAGTATTCTTTTTCCTTGGTACGAGGAAAATAAATTATTATTATTATTATTATTATTATTATTATTATTATTATTATTATTATTAAAAATAGAATAATTATTATTTATTATTGAATATTAATATTATTAATTTTATAGTTAATATATTTTTATAAATTAATTGAATATTTTAATTTATTTATATTTTTATTATTTTTTATTTATGAACAATAATAACAATTTAATAATAACTACTTTTCTTAAATAATCTTGTTATTATTCTGAGAATTATTATTATTATTATTATTAAAGATGTTAATAATATTAAAAATGTTGTAAATATTATATATATATATATATATATATATATATATATATATATATATACTTACCATATATTGTGATGACTAAGTAAATCCTAAAAGCCCATGAGCTCATCTTATACTCTATAAATAGAGGTCTTCACCATCATAATAATACACATTTATTTTCCATCTTCTCTATTATTTTCTCATTCCATATATTTATAACACGTTATCAGCACGACTATGCTCTTAATTGACCGGAGAAAATCATGGCATGATTTTGATATCTTCGTTGGGCGGAAAAGTGACTATCTAATTTCCTCGATAAGAATTGCTATTCTTCACCAAGGTATTTCGATCACCTATTATTTGTTTTCGTTATTATGTGATTTCGTAAATTGATGGGTGTCATAAAACTTTCCCCCAAACACCATGATTAAAGGCAATATCACGATAAAACTATTGTTTATTTTAGTTTATATAATTATAGGGACACGTGAGTAGCCTGTTTTGGTTTGGGTTAATTTATAATTTGTGTTTAATGATTCGTACACCTTTTCTTATATAATTATGAAATCTTCCTAAATAGAGGATGCACCAATGTTTGAGAAACAATCTCGTGATTTTTTTTATGCATCGGCAATTTTTCTTGTGCATCCTTATTTGCATATATTAATGAATATTCGAATTAATGTCGCATATGGAGTAATTGATTTAGTATGTGGGACGTGTTCGTATGACATCTTTTACTACTCTCCAATTCGGATACAACATGATATTTAGTATGGTCCGTTTTAATTAAGAGATTTATTCGATCTCATATATTGTTATAGTTGTTGCCCCAGAAGTGGCGCAATACATGAATATTCCAGAAGAATATCACATGTTCTTGAAGAACATGTGTAATCTTGATTTATATTCAAGAAATGATACGAGATCCCGTAGATCCCATAATCTATAAAAGAAAATATGTTATATTTATATACTACTTAAATTGTTGCTCCCGCAGCAACACAATGATATTCCCGAAGAATATTACATGCTCTTAAAGAGCAATTCAAATTTTCTTATTTTTGAAATAATTATTTTGTTGCTCCTGAAGTAGCACAATCAATATTTCAGAAGAATATTACATGCTCTTGAAGAGCATTTATTTTACATACGCTTTTATTTATTTATTTATTTATGTTGAATCTAGATTGTTGTTCCTGAAGTAGCACAATCCATATTCCTAAAGAATATCATTAGCTCTTAAAGAGCAATTAATTTATTTATTGAAATGATTTAATTGTTGCTCCAGAAGTAGCACAACTTAATAATCTTGAAGAATATTATAGACTCTTAAAAGAGTTATTAATATTATCTATGTATTTACTATATAACTCAATTTTTTTTCTTCTGCATACTGTATAATATTTATATTTATATATATAAATGCAATCTTAATTTGTTGCTCCTGAAGTAACACACAATTAATATTCCTGAAGAATATTACGTACTGAGCAATTCATACAATATATGGGCGAATCTTTGTTCTTGAATTGTTATTGTTGTTGCTCCCGAAGTAGCACAATTGATATTTCCAAAGAATAATATATGCTCCTGAAGAGTGATTGAGTTTTTCGAAAATATTAGTCTTTCGACTAATGTAATTTAATATAGACTAAAATTGTTGCTCCTGAAGTAACACAATTTGTATTCCTGAAGAATGCTACATGTTCTTGAAGAAAAATTCAAGTTCTTGATTTTGACAAATGATATATGTTCATAATTCTAATTGTTGCTCTTGAAGTAGCACAATTAACTCTACATGTTCTTGGAACAACTAAAATTTGTCATTTTGAAATCATATATCACAACAACAATACTTTAATTGTTGCTCCTGAAGTAGCACAATTACTAATCTTGAAGAATATTACATGTTCCTAAAGAACAATATATATTTAAAGGTATGCTATAATTTAAGGTATTACCTAATTACATGGAGTGGTAGCAAAAGTTCCTCTACGCTTGACAACTGCATTTCCAATATCATATTGAGGCTTAACTTCTTTTCAAGAATAGATGTTAGAGCCGGTAGATCTCAAAATTTACAATTTACTAATTTCATTTATCTTGAATAAATTAAATTATTGATCTAGAAGTAGTACAATTACATTTTTTAAGAATGATCATATTGTAGTATTAGCATTATTATCACATGTTTGTGGAAATGCCTTAAATATAGTATTTTATATACTATTTGACTTTTGCTCTTGAAGTATCATCATTTATATTCCAGAAGAATATTAAATGCTCTTAAAGAACAACTTGCATTTTCGATGATATATGTTATTCTTGAATGAAAAATATTATTTATGCCTTGTTGACATTAATGCACTCTTGATATCGATGTTCATCTGCCAATAAGAGGGCATGAGAGAGACAATAGAAATGAAGCATCCTAAAGGATTGCTTAAAGATAAAATTGATTGTCATCCCTAAAACTCGATACGAGTATATGCATCCTAAATTGCAAGATTTTCAAATCTAGTGCATCGAAATTATTGAAGGTTCTAGAAGAACATGTGTCATTCTATCAAACGATACGAAATCAACTATTGAGTTTGCCCTTTACTCTAGTAAGTCTAGAAGGAACTTACTAAGTTTTAAGGATATCCGCTGCAATGGATACCATATTGAAATAATATACAAAGGTAGTGATTCTTTTGTATTTAGCCGGAAGCAAACAAAAGAAAACTTATCACACCACCACATTGAATGTATTACACATTCATAAAAACAAGTGAGACAAAACATTTCATGAACCAGAAGTTCAAAAGAGCTTTATGCTTTGACATGATAAGTTTGGACATCTGCAAGCAACTATGATGTGCAACATAATTGAAAATTCATATGGACGCCGCAAAGAGATCCTGAAGAATCTCTTAATTTCCATGAATGCTCGATTTCTAAAAGAAATGTAGCACTTGCTAGAACTATAATTTCAAAAATAAAGATCTCAATTCTATCAAGAAGATTTGCCTTGATAAAGCAAGTGAGTTTATTAAACTCCAAGTTCCTTCTGAAGATGATTTAATATTATATTGCTTATGGATTGAGATTCAACACCTAGTTGCTCGTGTTCATAATCAAATGGTTTTGTATGTATAAAAAAGATCTCACATTAAAATTGTTATCATGATGAATTAACAATTCCAACATTAGGTAAAATATATGTCACATTCAGATTCCTGAAGTAATCAATGTGAAATCTACATCCAAGAAAAAAAAGAAAAAAAGCAAAAGGAAAAATTAGTCATATTTAGATTACCGAAGTAATCAATGTGAACAAGAAGTCGAAATGTTCACTTGCAAAAGATTGCAAACCAACTTCTTGATGCTTTTATATATATATAAGAAGTGACAGTGTCTTACATTTGCTACAAATACCCCCAACAATAATTCATGTCCATGAAGGACAAACATAAATAACAACAAATGCATTTAAAATTCGTCAAAAATATGGTCGACCAATTGGTTCTAAAAGAAATTTTGTGTCTAAGAAAAATGACACAACATATGAACCAAACAATGACGAAAATAATTAATCAATCAAATGAAGTTCCTGAAGAACTACAAGCGTCTGCAAATACTGAGATATCAAAATATTGAAGAGATCAAATATCGTCGTGGACGCATGACGATATTTTCGCCTTTTAATATGACTCTTGAAATGATAAAAGAGGATCTCAACGACGATCTATAAGAGATTGTTAAGATAGAAATAATTGCCCAAAGAGGAACGAAGTCATACAATGTGAAGTAAAACTCCCTAGAAAGCGGGAAACATTTGGACCAGTAGTTCCAAAATCCGAAAAGTATATCCCCAAATGATACAAATAGGGCTGGAAATCGGTTCGGTTTCGGTTAACCGAAACCATATTTTCGGTTAACCGAAACCGAAAACAACATATTTTACCAACCGAAACCGAGATCGGTTCGGTTTCGGTTAGTTCATAGAAAACGGTTTTTTTTTAGAAATTAGGGAGAAATACAACCAGCATAAGGTGAGCAAAGTTCTTGAACTAGTGCAGCATTTCATTGGTTGTGAGTGACGATTTTGACTTTAATTAATTGCTTTTTGAAACAGTATAAATTTGTTGCAAAGAAGTACGACCCTCCATCCATACCCTCAGAAATTTTCCAGAATGTAACCAGCTAGCTAATTCTCACTAGCAATGCAAACTATAGACGAGGACGAGGGAGACTTGAATCTGGACGAGCTGACGAGGGAGCCGGAGAGGCAGAAGTCGAAGGGGGAGGAGGCGACCGACCGACGGTTATCGTGGTGGCGGCGGAGCCGCGGACGGCTAGGCTGGGCAAAGGACGACTGGATCTGGACGACTAGATCTGGACTCCAGACGATGGAGGACTGAGGAGGACGAGCGCCGAACGGGAGCGGGAGCGGGGTGCCGAGTGCGGGGACGGCCGGACGGGGAGCCGATTCTGCGACTCAACCGAGCAGATTTGAAATTTGCCTAGACGCACGATTTTGGCTGGGAATTGGGGTGGAAATAAAGTATAATTAATATAATTAATAAATCATATATATGAATGAATATATTATTATATGTAATTAATCATAAGTTTAACTAATAACTAATTAAGGTTATCGGTTAACCCTCGGTTAATTAAATAACAGATCGGTTAACCGGTAACCGAACCGAGGGAAATTAAGCTAACCGAAATCGAAACCGAATTTTCGATTTCGGTTTTCGGTTATCTGTGCTAACCGAAAAACGATTTTCAGCCCTAGATACAAATGCGTCTTTGTTACAAAGAGAAATGAAAAATTACGAGATATATGGCACTACTCGTAACACAATATTTATCTCAAAGACCGGAAATTAATTATATACTCTCCTATAATAGACGACATCATATTTAAGAGTTTGATTAATCTATTTATGTCACAAAGGCTTGATATGCATCTTATGGATGTAGTAAATATCTATTTATATGATTCACTAGATAGTGATATATATATATGAAGATCCCTGAATGATTTAACTTGCTCAAAGCATATAAGTCAAAAAGATGTTTTCAATTAGACTGCAAAAGTCATTGTAAGGGCTAAAATAGTACAGTCATATATGATATAATAAGCACAATGAGTATCTCTTGACAGAATGGTACAAAAATGATGACTTGAGTTTGATTGAAACTCCTGAAGAGCATAATACTTTTATGTATACTCCGTCAAAATGACTTAAATCGAGCAAATCATTATGGATTATTTTATTCATTGATATGTTGATTTTATAATCCAACTCACATCCTTGTCGGCATTAGGAGGAGATATGAAATATAAATGATAGAATCCCACAAATATCTCGTTGGATTAATTATTTAGATTCACGCACTATGAACTAGAAGTTCATCAAATTATTTAGTGCTAAATGAGAGACTAAAATCTCATATACCTGTTGTATATGCACCATGTAGGAACTAAAGTTCCTCATAGACAAAATAAATAAATTGATTCTCATTGACGCCAGAAGCGTGAGAGATTTATTGGCGCTAAAGATAAAAAGCCCGCGGAATAGAAATTTAAAACACATCACTCCAAATTCCTCCTCAAGAGGATTTGTGAATCATTATGTACAAAAATACTAGATGAAATCAACACATGCCTAAAGACGGAGTTAGAACCAAAAGACTTGGGTTGGACTATTAATTGTCTCAACCTGTAGATTGAGCATCTCCTTGATGGAGTTACGCTAGTCGAACTACCTGAAAGATCTTTAAAGAGATTTTATTGTATCGCATCCACATGCCTATCTAATGGTTGATTCAACACTTAAAGTAGATAGAGACTCATTTAGACCTATAGAAGATAACAAATATGAGGACCAGAAGTTCCTTACTTATGTGCAATTGGAGAATTTGAAATGGTATTGACCATCATTTGTTATTTTCGAGACAAATATGATATTGGTCTATTTATGAGAGTAATGATATATTGACATATTTCATGCTATTATATATGAGAATAATTAAATTTGTGTTGCACATATTAGTGTAGACCTTAAAGATAACCTTGAAGATTGTTATCTTGAGGGGGAGTAACAAATTGGTAATAATCCAGAACATTAGACTGACTCATAAAGGTCAAATGACCCTGAAGGTTAAATGGTTGTACTCTTTTTTCCTTTCTAAGTTTTTTTCCGAAAGAGTTTTCTTAGTTAAAGTTTTTAACGAGGCATCCAATGCAACACACATGTAAATGAGTCATTGAGATTGATTCATAAAAGAGTCGATGTAACACATGAACTCCAAAAGAGTGGCGCCATCAACATCCAGCAAATTCGCTCAAATGACAATCTACCGGATTCTTTTACAAAGACATTACCAACGTCAACATTCAAGAAATTGGTATATATTGAGCTGGAGCAGTTGTACTCTTTTTTCCTTCAACTAGTTTTTATCCCAATGGACTTTTCTGGCAAGGTTTTAACGAGACATCAATTTTCTTTTAGGGATGGTCAATCAAGGTGGAGTGTTGTAAATATATATTATATATATACTTACCATATATTGTGATGACCATGTATAAGCCCTAAAGTCTCACGAGATCATCTTGTATAAATAGATGTCTCCACCATCATAATAATACATATAAATTTTCCGTCTTCTCTATTATTCTCTCATTCCATATAGTTTATAACAAAAAAAAATATTTTTAACTAATATTTATTATTATTATTATTATTATTAAAAATGATGTTATTGATATTAATAAAATATTTTTAACTAAATATCTTGAATATTTTATTATAAATTATATAATTAAAAAATAATCAATAAGAATATTTCAGCTGATTTTATATATTTATAAAATAATAATATAATAATTAACAAATAATTGATGATAAATATATTTTATTCATATTATTGAATATGAATAAAATATATTTAATGTGGTTCCGTGTCAAGTCCTTAGGAGGGAAGTACCGAAGCATCCAAGAGTGGCCTGCTATCAGGGGTGTAAAGTTTCGGTTCGGTTCGGTTTTTAGTACAATTTAGAAACCGAACCGAATATATGAAAGTGGTTTGGTTCGGTTCGGTTTAAGGTGTACTTTACTTTTGGAACTGAACCGAACCAAACTGCTTAGAAATGGTTCGGTTCGGTTCATCGGTTCTACCTTTTTAAATCCTAAATAGATTTTTTTGAACCATAATATTTCATACATGCTTAACGTGAATGAAATCCAAGCACCACAACTCCAAAATATTAACAAAATATAAATATACTAAACATAACTACAAAAGTTAATCTCCAACTAGGGCTCCAAAATATTAACAAAATATAAATATACTTAACATAACTACAATAGTTAATCTCCAGCTAGAGCTCCAAAATATTAACAAAATATAAATATACTTAACATAACTACAATAGTTAATCTCTAACTAGGGAAACAAATTCATGACTCCACAATCCACATAAGCAGTAGCAAAATGAAACAACTTCATGACTCCACGTAAACGGATGAACTAAGAACTCCCAGAAAAAATTCCTACTTTTACGTTTTGGTAGAAAAAGTGAAAATAGTATTGAGAATGAATTGAGAAATGAGAAAGAAGATGAAAATGAGAATTGAGAAGACAGAAGAGTGGTGTAGTCAGGACTCAGTTGTGCGGCGTGCCCTAGTGCCCTAGTGTAATAGTAATATTAACATCTCTTTTTTAATTTTTTTAATTACATATTTACATATGTATCAATTACCTACTATACCCCTAGTAATCACATATTAATATACTACCTAGTAAGTAGTATGTAGTATTAACAAAAATCTTTATATTTCATTCGGTTCCATTAGTTTGGTTCGGTTCGAGCGGTTTCTAAACTTTTGGAACCGTGAACCGAACCGATTGTAAACGGTTTCGGAAAATATGAACCAAATCGAACCACGAAACCGAACCGAACCGCATTTTTCGGTTCGGTTCCGTCGGTTTCGCGGTTCGAACCGGAACCACCTACACCCCTACTAACAAGTACTAACAATTAATGGAGCATGTAAATTCAACACGTACGCAATATAATTACCGTCTTTATTTGCTTACGGTTTGTTCCAACCACTACTTTATCTTATTCTTACCAAATAATGATATGATTCTAGGTCACTGTCACAAAAAGAATGACATATGTGTGGAGAGAATCCAATAAAGAAATCGAAAACACAAATGAATAATACTCCATAGAAGCAGAAAGCATCATCCATGCAGCCACTAATTATGCCATAAAAAGCATCGTCGTTTTCTTTTCTAAGCTACCATATTTTTCTTCGTCGTCAATTGGCCTCAAATTGATCGAGAGGAGATAAAAATATGATTTTTTATTATTATTTTTTTTGTACAAATGGATATGAAAAGTGTAAAATGATATCATATTAACGCTTTGACTAAATTCAAGATATTCAAGTACGTTGATTCAACAACTAAGTTATCAAACTCATACCTAATCCTTAATATTAAAAGCATCCAACTTTAAATAAAGTTGACATCACCCAAATTTTATATAGATTTTTTACATCCTAGGCTAACCATAAGTGACAGGCTCACACGTAGCAGTTTTGATGAGTTTTAAATCCATGACTTTCATACTACAGGCTACCCACCTTAACCGTTATGCCATCGAAAGGGACTATCAAACTACTTTATGAAATTTGAATAAAGACCAATATGTGTCCCCATGGGATGGCATAGCCTTGAAGGTGGGTGACCAGGGACCGATAGGTCATGGGTTCAAATCCCATTGGAAATGTTTACTCTATGTGCACCAAAGATAGCGGCAGCGGGTCCATCAAGAAATATTATCCACTTTTCATTCTGCACGCTCCACACCGCGCGTGGAGACAATTTTCTCAATTAAGGGAAGACAAATTGGACAATTTAGTCCACAAACTATAACAGTTTGGCCAATTTGGTCCATTATTTAATTTTTTTAGTTAATTAATCCCCAAAGTATATAATCTTGGATAAATTGGTCATTCTGTTAATTTTTTTGTTAGTCAACCGTTAGTAACGGTTTTTAAAGGGCATTTTCGGTATAATTTTATTAAGGACCAAAACATCCAATACTGAAAGATTGAAGACCAATTTGCCCATTTTTTTTACTATTTTTTTAATTTGTTTAAATTAAAAGATATTTTAGTCATTTTAATTTTTTTAAGGACTAAATACGCCAAATTTAAATAGGCTGATGATGATCAATCCCGCCAATTATAATATATTTTGAAATCATAATTGTCAAATTTTATAATTTCGTGATCAAATTTTTTGAATATATTACTATGATAACGAAGGATTAAAATGTAGAATATTTGAAAATCAACTAATAAAACTATACTAGATTTTCATTCAAAACTTGTTTTCATTCTAATAGGATTTATTCCTTAATTTTCAGATGTTTTATATTTTAATGTCTCATTTTCATAGTAATATTCGAAAAAATTTGGCCACTTAGTAATATAATTTGGCGATTATAATCCTCAAATATATTATAATTTATAATTGGCGACTGTGATCCTCAAATATATTATAATTGGCGTAGTTGATAGTTAAAAAAATCAAAATGACCAAAATTATCTTTTTATTTTTGACAAATTAAAAATTCTTCAATAATTTTTTTTGGCCAAATTGGTCCTCAATCTTTTAGTATTAGATGTTTTGGTCCTTAACAAAATTATATCGAAAATGTCCTTTAAAAATAAATAACTAACAAAAAATTTAACAGAATAACCAATTCATCCAAAAATGTATAGTTTGGGGACCAATTAACTATAAAAAAATAAATAGAGGATCACATTGGCCAAACAATCATAATTTGTGGACTAAAATGTCAAATTTGCCTTAAGGGAAAAACTCAAACGTGTCATACCTTAATTAACATCTATCCTAATAATTCAAAAAAAACCAATTACGAAATAAAATAATCATTAACTAACTATAAACTAAATGCTAAAAGTTAAGTTTAAATCCTAAACAAGTATAATTAAACATAAAAAACAATAGTGAGTTTAACTAATACTCTCACCGCTGCGCTTAGATTAGGTTGCCGGGAGATATGGAAGCCACAATTAGGACAAATATGGTAGATTGGCGGCGGCGAGGATGGAGGGTTTAAGGCCTCAGATTTCATCACCGCGCAGGGGGTGTCTCCATGGGGCCCATCACCAAGAGGACCGAAACCCGAGTCTCGCTGTCGGAAATGGACGGATCCATCGTGTTTGAAGGCGAATGTGGCGTCTCACGGACGTAGGCCACAGGATCCGACCGAATTGAGGTGGTGGCCTCACCGTGCGACTCGTCGCGAGTCTTCTTCATAAACACCCATTGCCCATCGGATATTAAAGGCTTATGGTAAAAGTCCTCGGCCGTGAGACCGACCCAAAGCTCCGATTTCATAGAACTGATAGATAGATTCGAAGAATAAAATCTTGGTTGTGATGAAGAACAACTAGGGTTCTTGTGGCTAAGCCCGCGGCTGTTGATTTTTTCAGATCTGACATTGGGAATGTAATCAAGGAATAAATGGTGAGTGGCAATCGTTTGTTGTTGTTGTTTTTTATTTTAAATTTTTTTTAGGATGTAATTAGTGTTATTTCTAATTAATATCTAATGAGCAGTAATTGCATTTTTTGTAGTAAAGTAAGTTTAATTATTTTATTTTTTTACCAAAAACGAAAAGTGGACAAAGTAGACATCCCGAAATGGCATATAGGATAAGATAAATGGGACACGGAGTATAAAATAAATTGTCTCATATGGTAAAATAAATCCTTGCCGCACATGAATCACATGTTAGAATAAGTAATTCAATATGTTTTTTTTAGGGAGGGCAACACTGGTTATTTTCTCAAAAATCGGTAAAATTTACAAGTTTTTGAGATTTGAGGAGGTCCAAACCACGCTGTCTAGGGGTGTAAGTGGTTCCGCTCCGAACTGCGAAATCGATCGGATCGAACTGAATCAAATCGAAAAATACGGTTCGGTTCGGTTTTGCGGTTTGGTTCGCTTTATTTTTTTAGAAATCGTTTATATTCGGTTCGGTTCGCGGTTCCAAAAATTTTTGAACGATTCAAACCGAACCGAATCAATATCATATTTTTTAATTTTTTATTTAATATTTGTTCTTATTATATGAGAATATTATTGAATTTAGATATTAGATTTAATTTAAGATCAATTTTAATCTATATAAATGAAGAGAAATGAGTAACAACTCTATACTTATGAGTTTGGAATGAGTGAAACCCTACAAACTACTCCCTCCGTCCCATTATTAGTGGCGCATTTCTTTTCGGCACAGTAATTAAGAAAATATGTAATAAAGTAGGAGAGAGGAGTAGATAATAAAGTATGAGAGAGAGATGAGTGTAATAATGAGAGAGTATGAACAATAAAGTAGGAGAGAGAAATGAGTATAATAATGAGAGTAGATATAAAGTAAGAGAGATAAAATAATAAAGTAGGAAAGAGGGTGTTAACTTTTTACTAATTTAGGACGTTGCCACTAATAGCGGGACGCCCAAATTAGGAAATGTGGCCACTAATAATGGGACGGAGGGAGTATTATTCTTGCATTATTTAGGATTTAAAAAATAAAAAGGTGAACCGAGGAACCGAACCGAGCCAAACCATTTATAAGCGGTTCGGTTCGGTTCGGTTCCAATATTGAAAAACCCATCGAACCGATGGTTCGGTTCGGTTCCTAAAATACATAAAAAACCAAACCGAACCGAACCGTTACACCCCTACTTGTTAGTGTAGAAATTAAGATTCTTAGTGGGCGTTTCAAACAGTTTTTTGTAAGCTGCTTCAACTTTAAGTTAGTGTGGGGGTGTTTGGGACTCCCAGCTTAAAAATGAGATTCTCTAAAATTGGCTTGAAAATAGAGAATCAGCTGAAGCTGCTCCACCCCAGCTTCTAGCTTTCAGCTTATAACTTATGATTTTTTCGGACCAAATTACCCCTAATAATTTTATCTAATTTCATAACTATCCATAACCCTAATACTTTGTGAGAATACATTTTTTTCACATCCGCCCCGTCTTTTCTCTTCTTTCTCTCAATTCTTCAGATCCTAATAAAACAACAATTTGTAAGTTTTTAAGAGCATACATCATTTAATCAACACGTAACCATAGGAACAAAAACAACACGTAACCATAGGAATTAATAGAAAACAATTAGGAACTAAGTGACAAATTTTAATATTTCAAGAAACTAAGTGGCAGGCCTTTCATCGAAGCAACTGTTAGAATCTATTGAAAATGCTAATCTTAAAAGGAATTTTGGATAATTCTGAATTACTCCACATAGAATTGTCGATATTTTTCTGGATAAATAATTATGTAAATAAATTTTGCAAATAAATTTAAATTCAAACTCACCATGGCATTAACTTGAACTTGGTTGAATTGAGATGAGAGGGTTTTGGAGAAAAACGGTGGTGGAGAAGAAATGGGGGATAGTGGTGGTTAAGTAAATTAATTAGGTAGAAATAAATCCACATTTATTGTTCACACAAATATAATTTATTAGGTTAGATATAAAATTTATAGAGGAATTTTTATGTATTTTATTTGTATGATGAATTTATACAAATAAATAATATTTAACATATAATTGTATACTATATTTATTATGATACAATTTTATAATATATATAATATTTAGATTAATTTAGTATTTTATAATATTAGATTGAAATTGTAAGCAAAAAATAAATATTAAATAACAATTATTTTTGAATTTTATTATTTATTATAAATAATAATTAGTAATACTAAGGGCAAAACAAATATTTCTTTTAAAAAGTAACAATAAACTACTTTTATGAATATTATTTACAAACACTATTTTTCCTACTTTCATCAGTTTTTCAATGAATGACTGACTTAATAAAACCGACAGTGGATCGTCACCAGCTGCAGGCCAATCAATGAATCTTAAATTGTACTAGTAATCATTTTTCACGTAGCTATTATCTCTTTCTGTTTTTTTTATCTTCTTCTAATTATTGTTAAAATGTAAAATATGCCCCTCAGAAAGCAACTGTTTTTTTTTTTTTTCGTAGTAATGAAACGTTACGTGTGGTTGTACGATTGGAATTTTTTGCATGATGCTTCTTCAATTCTTCTCCATAAGAAGACAGAAGTGGTGTGGTGCAACTTCTTCCAAAATTTGAATCCTTCTTTGACTACTAAAATATTTCTTCTTCTCAACTGCAAAAAAAGTCATCAATACTGTTCACTATTAGGATCGAAGAAATATGCAACTGCAAGAAGGTGCATTCTCATTGAGAGAGAGAGAGAGAGAGAGAGAGAGTTTAGCATGCTTACAAGTTAAAATCAAGAATCTTGATATATATGAATCTACATTAACCTAAGGTTAATGGATTAAGCATACCATATCATTTATTCACTGACTTGGAAAAGGGAATTATATATAACAAATTAAAAGAAATAATAGTAATATATTGACAAATGAGTAAAATTAATTAGTTAATAACCTGAAAATTAATCAGTGATATGATAAGAAAGAAGAAGAAGAAGAAGGGCGAAAAGCATACAAGAGTGATATTGGTTCGGCTCATCGCCAAACTAGATATTTTTGTCGTTGAACCGAAACAGTATCACGCCATGTCTACTTCTCACCATCTCGATATATCACTTGAAATTAAGATGAAAACTGCTGCAATGGTGGTGAGAAGTAGCCCTCATTATATAACATTGAGTTTGAGTGCTTCGATTATTTTAAGGTTAAAATTAACTGTGGAAGGGTTCCTCCAAACAAGGATCCTAAGATTAGAAATGGGCATCATTGCTGAGGAAATATATAATTAATATTATCATCAGGATTAATGCAAGATCCACAATATTGGCAAGTGGGGATTTATTTTGCACGTGAAAATCGTACTACACTTTCTTATCATAATCTGCCTATACCTCTCATCAACTCATCTGCTTCTCTAATATTCCACCATTACCATTACCATATACATATAATAGAATAAGATCAAAGTTTAAAAAAAATGCATTCCAAGAAAAAGGAAATGTTCTTCCACTAAACAAAACTATTTAAAGAAAAGGCACCAGAAAAGTGAAAATGAGTGGATGAAAATATAGATTTGCAGGTTAATCAGTCATATTTGATTGATTTGGTGGATAACACTCTGTGCTTAAAATGCTTCTTTTGCAGCCCTTCCATTTAATTCAGTCAAACATTCTTATAAGGGATGATAGAAGTACTTACTATGTATAGTATATAATTTGGCAACTTGAAGCTACTCATGTTGCTAAACAAATTAGTAGCTATAACTCAAAAATCTAACCTACTTTCGTTTCTTTTAATTTATATCACCGACCGACCGCCAATAATCTGTTTTATATGAATTAATATATATTTGTTGCAACTGATCAGATCTTTGAAAATTTCAGCCGCCGGTTCTCTGTATATGGGACCACTATCCTTCACATTATTTTGTCTGAAAAGCAACCCTGATCTTTGATTTGAGCAATTTTAGCAGAGAAACAAAGTAAATAATTTATTAATTTTATGAACATAAGTATACTGCGAATAAAATTAGTAGTAAGACTAAATTAACCACCAAAGTTTTCATAAAATTTATAAAACATATAATTGCAAAAAAAAATTGAAAATTACACTAAAATCCCAAGCCCGTCTAGCTCAGTTGGTAGAGAGCGCAAGGCTCTGCTTTTATTTTTTAAAAAATCATTAATTTGAACGAAGGAATTATTTTTACCAACGGCTAGTTTAGAGAATGTTATGAACTTATTGTGTAGGTGTAGTAGTATGCCTCAGTTTCTCACAACTATTGCGAACTTTCCTAATTCAAATGATGTATTGTCGAAATATAACCAAGTAACTATGATGGAGCAATAATACTAGTGACAATTTCAAAAAGACACGTGCCATGAAAAAAACATCACAACATTAACAGAAATTAACTAACCGAAATGAACGAAGGTTAAAATGATCTGAAATTGTTCGATTTCATTAAAAATAGACAAGAGCTTATACAAATTGTTGATGCTTAAAACCATAGACGAAAAATAGTACCAGTAACAGATCTCGAAATTATGAGACAAGAACTGTAGTATTTCTAAATTCGCTTCTAGAGTTTTCCACAAGACAAAGAACTCGAGTAGCAACAATTTTCACGAGTCTATCCTATTCCTTACCGTCCCTTATGCAACTTTTATATATAGTTCAATAAATCTCAATAATATGCCCATCTGCTCAAACTAAAAACTAGTAATGGCAGAAGCCAATGACCATCTGCTCAAGCATCATTTAACGGCTCGGCCTCGTTATTTCTGTCCATCATAGCCCAATCTTCCGTCTCTGAAGAAATACAAACAGAGGAAATGAGGGACATTAAACACATATATATAGATTTCACATCAGAACCCTAGAACTAGTTAAGTTCAACCACCGTATTACTCACTTGGCTTATCTCCGATTGCAGCCAGTCGCCTCTGCAAGATAGAGGCCACAAATAGGAAGATGGAGCACATACCGAACATAACTGTGATGGGGAACGCATTGACCTACAAAACAACCCGAACAAGCCGGAAAACTTAGATGAACCGGTCATATTATGGTGTAAAATACCTAATCCCGAGAAGCAAACAGTGATCCTAGATTTTATAATTTCTGATGTAGGTTAAATGCAGGAATCTTGAACAGATATAGTAACTACCAAGAGTGCTCATCACGAAAAACACGAATAAGAAACTTAGGGAAGAACCAGAAGACGTACATTGTATAGAACGATACAGACAAAGATGTTGAGTGGAATGCGGAAGAAGTTCATGATGGTGCTTCGAGCCTCCTCAGGTATGTATTGGGATCTCATCTTCATAATGGAAGGCCAGAAAAGCCCTACACAACTTTCAAAAGTGCAAAAGCCAAGAAGTTGGAGGCAGCCTGCAAATGAAATGCTACCACCTTTCTTGTTTGGGTCCAGTGGTATGAAGAACTATATATAACAAGTAGAAATTAGATATACAGTAGCACCATCCGTCAAGACAATATCAAGTATAAGAACAAAAACTTGGACATACACTTGTCAGTATGGGAAGCAGAAGAGCGGCAGACGAGATAACAAATACAATCTGCATGTAGCTCTCCACTTTAACTGTGTTACGGGTCAGTAAGCGAGCTGCAATTGAGCTTCCCAACATTGAAGCCAACATGAAAGTCGCAAAAATAAAACCATGGGGAATGTCTTCATCATTGGGGCTCAAGGCAGGCGTCCAGAGGAATACAAATGTATACATGGAACCTTCGAACAGAGACTGTATTGCACCAAGCAATGCTATCTTCTCATCTGACCATAAAAAATATTGCATTAGTTAAATTATTTAAAAGAAAAGGAATTTTGAAAGTTCCCTTGTCTGGCAACCCCCAGGTAAAAGATAACATAACTTCAATTCAGTCGATTATTTAAAGGTTAGTTAAATTATTTAAAAGAAAAGGAATTTTGAAAGTCCCCTTGTCTGGCAAGCCCCAGGTAAAAGATAACATAACTTCAATTCAGTCGATTATTTAAAGGTTAGTTAAATTATTTAAAAGAAAAGGAATTTTGAAAGTCCCCTTGTCTGGCAAGCCCCAGGTAAAAGATAACATAACTTCAATTCAGTCGATTATTTAAAGGTGCCTAGTCTAGACTAGAAATATCTTTTCCTCATATTTCTGATTTAAATGCAGATGGGAACTATAACTGAAACATTTATACTTCTCCCTCCTGGGACAGTGATATAGGAATATCTTCAGGTTGGAGAATATATATCTAAATTAAAAGAACTATGGATACCTGAAGCAATTGCTACAGCTGCACCCTTGAATTGGGTGAGCAAGTCCTTGCTCTCTGAAGGATCCCCATAGTTCTCACTCCATGATGATAATATTACGGCCATTCCAATAGCTAGAAATATGGAAGCAGCATCAAAAGGAGACACTGGCCCAAGATTCAAAGAATCAACCAGAAAATTTCCAAACAAGCCCGCTATAATAGCAACAAGACCATTGCCAAGGAATATTGCCTTGGAGAAAGTTACTGAGAGCCATTGCTGATCAAAGCCCCTCTGAGAATACAGACAAAATGCAATCAATACATAATAAACATACGGGGTTGCAACAACTATATTTAAAAGGGAGACTATTATAAGCAAACTTGATAAACCATCCAATGCAAATGAATGTTCATAACAGCAACCAAAAGGAGTATAGAATAAACCATCTTTGAAATTCTAACCCAAAACAAGAGTTTTTGCATGATGGGGTTACATAAAGAAACTATAAGCCATCACAAGAACACCCACGTAATAGAAAATATAGCAGATTGGATTAAGAGCGCATCTCCTTGAAGTGCAGCACACACATGCAATACAAAATTCAGTTGGGTAAGACTAAAGGACACATCACCTTGAAGTGTTCTGCCACAAGCCAGGACTCAAATGCAGAAAACAGGAGAGATGTTGCAATACCACCCAAAATGCGTCCAATCATCAGAACTTTGTACTGGGGAGAATGTTTTGTAATGCAGCTCAGTATATATGTAATACAATAAGTGACACATGCTCTCTTTCTTCCCCTGCAATTTCATAACAGAACTTGTTTTAGACATAATATTATCATTATAACTAAAATTCAGATTATTTCAGAAGTCTATCTCACGTTTTATCGGCAAGAGATCCAACAATCGTTCCAAACAACATGGAAGAGCCAAATCCAGCAATAAAGAGCTGTCCGATTTCACCCTTCCCAAAGCCATACGTACTGTAAAGATAGTAAACATATGGACCCTGCAACCAGTCACCAGCTAATGCCACATGTAAAGCAAGCCATCAGTAAAAGCAGATAAATCAATGTTTACAAATTTGAGAATTACAAAAGAATTCTCAGACATCAGCTCGAAAGCAGGCATAACTAAAAGAAGAGCAAGATCACAGGGTGATGAAAAAAAAAATATTGACAGGGAAAGAATATAACTGGAAAAATGAATCCCTGATAAACAAGTTAGATCGCATCACAAGTACAGTTCATATAGTGGAATGATATTAAATGCTTGAACTAGCTAGCCTTTGAGCTTCAAATACACAAGCAGTAGAGTTTCAAACTTAAATATTCTTTTTGAAGCAGAACAATTGATGAAACATCAAATATACTATGTAACTCGACCTAAACACAGGATTGCACAAGTTTCTCGCCCAATAAATCCTAACAAACTCGATTTATATTTACTTAGATTACATCACAGTACAAAGTCCAACTAAAGAGAGCTATATGGCTACCTAACACTCGTATAGTCACAACTTTAAGATCAATAAACATTTTCCAGCATCATATGTTACCGTGTTAACCAAACTAAACTAAAGTAAGGTCCAGATCCACCAGATTTACCACTCTAAAAATCCGTCAAGCATTAACGAAATCAGATCCAGAGATCAATCGCATACATTATGGAACAATATCGAGCAATCAGATCGCGCACAGCAACTTCAAATGTGACAACACAACAAAGCGAGATATACGTAGAAACCAACAAATACTTGTCGCAATAAAAAAAATAAAGACTTCGCCTCGCATTTTACATTCAACAGAAAAAGACAAAAATCCGTTAACATTCTCCTACACTGAAACCGAACCAGATCAAAAATCAAATTGCGACACAATGTGAAATCGTAAAGGCCTAAGATCCGAGATCAGAAAACAAAAATCACTTACCCATCATGAGCGAGTAAACGAGCAAGTAATTGTTCTTGAACGAATTGAAAGATGAAGAAGTATTAATCCGATCTTTGTTATTTTTGCTCAGCTCCAGCGCCGCCACCACAGCGGATAGCGCCCCAAAAACCATATAGTAAAAAACCTCCATTTTCTCTCACTCAACTTTCGTATTCCTCTCTCCCCCTAAACGGAATGTAGATTTGCAAATGCACATTCACACACTCTAAAGTGTGCGTCTGTGTGCAAAAGGAGCTACGTGCTTTGCTAGTGATGTAGATTTATATACTTTTTTTCCATCCTCTCCTTCGATCACGCCACGTGGCGGATTGCAGGCTGTCGATTACTGTCGGTAGTACGACCTTGGGGCGGGGTAGCAAACGGATCTTTAAGGAACACACAACTGCACCGCCGTCGATACGTGATCTGTGACTCTAAACCGTTGGATTTGAATTGTGGGCCCGTCATTTCGCGGGTTTTTTGGGTCTTATCCTCTCACCCTTTCACGGGGTTGGCGTTACACGATTTCGTTCGGAATAAAATAGGTGAATCTTTTATCCGGAAAGTCGCGTTTCGTTTAAAATATCTAATTAGAAATTTGTGAAATGGGAAAAAATAAGCAAATCCAACACCTTAAATGCAAAAAATGCAAAAATAGACATTATCTATTTTTTGTCCCTATATATATTAATTCTAATAATTTGATATTTAGACTATCTATAGCTAGTGTTATATATATGAAAGATGTATTTATGTCCATGTATCTTAAAATGAAATAATTCATAATTATGCTTATGCTTATTAAGTATTCTTAACTAAATATAATAATTAATTAAAATCATGAAATATATGTCTCAAGTGAAATTCAAGAATTTAGTTAATTATATTTTGCCATATATATATATATATTCAAAATATTAGATAAACAATAAAAAAATTATATCTTCTTAATTAACTACTCAATTAAAAAAAAATTGAACAAAACTATTAACAAATTTACAACAAGTACAAAAAACAATATGAAAAACTATGAATAGAAGGGGGAAAAAAGAGATAATGCCTATTTTTGCATATTTGGCATAAGTTGCCTATTTTTGCATTTAAGGTGTTGGATTTGCCTATTTTTAATTTTTTTTCTCCTTAGAAATTTCACCCCTTTTTAATTTAAGCTTGCATTTAATAACTTATTTGACGATCCATGTGCACCGTTCAAGTTTTGATTTAGATATTTACTTTTTTATGTTTTTTTATAATAAGAAAAACTCGTAGTCACTATACTATCTCTAATATTAGAACTAGTTAAAAACTAAATTGATTTAGACTATCTAATACTAGCACTAGACCACTAGGAAGTTTTTGATAATTAAACATTAATGTAAGAAGCTATGCGGGTAAAGTTCAAAATCATTGAGGCGGCATGAAATTCTTCTAAAGGAATTTTGTGACTAAAATCGCATGTGTGATTATTTGCAATATAAATGTAGAGAGATTAAACGTAAAATAAAGACGATATTAACTCGTCAATATGCTCCTAATTGGGACATAACATGAAGAATTGATTACACTCATAAATAGAAAGGCTGGAGAAAAAATAGTGTCTCATTTATAACTTCTATAAACTTTATGATCACAGTTGTTTAATTTTGATCCGATCTCTTGCTCTAAAAGGTTTAAGAAATCTGTTCCTTCCTTCCCTTTTTGTCTTAAATGAAACGTATTAAACTAATCAAGAATGGCAGTGATATAAATTCATTCAGTTTTGCTATAAAAAATTAATGGTCTGAGTAAGAAAGAGTTTGCAAATGTTTATTTTAGCCATTTATTTATTAACTGCATAAATAATTTTTTAGTATTTAAAAAATTTGTTAATTATGGTAGTTTCTCTAAAATTATATATACAGCCTGCTTAAATCTTTAAACATTAATGAAGATATTTTTGTTGTTTAAAACACCATAATTTTCGAAACTATTAAATATATCTATTTTTTATAATTGATACCAAAAATCTCATGTTATTATTTAAAAATAATTACTTTAAACAAAAAAATAATAATATACTTATAATAAACATTTACAACACGTCTAAATCTCGCACAAATCAAATAGTTGAACTAGTGGATTGATACATGTGACTTGCTTGTTCATATCAATGGCACCGTCTAGGAGTGTTATATTCAAAGGCTCCATAAAATTTTCAATGGTTGGGGACAGGCTGTCTCATGAAAATAGTGGCATGATTTAAATACAAAAATAATTACACTACCTAACACAAAATTTATACTCCCTCATTTTGCTATTATTGTCCATTTGATTTCGGTGTGAAGATTAAATTTTTTTGTTAAAGTGTATATTTTATGAATTTTAAATGTATTAATAAATGAATAAAATTTTCGAATAGTGGTAGGTGAGAAGAAATTAAATTTCATCCAAATTTTTGCAAGTCATAATTAAGACAATCGATTTATTTTTTTCTATTTTTTTCATGTTGAAATTGAAGAAGTATCTAAAGTTTTCAAAAAGTTAAAAATCATAAATTTATGAGTTCGGAGCAGAACGGAATCGCGCGAGAGAGATTGTTAGAGAGAGTATCAAAATGTGGGATGAGTAGTGGGGAAGGAGGGCCCACTTTATTTTAAGTAAAAGAATATATTTTTATCGTTTTAGGAAAAATGATAGTAATAGCGGGACAACCTGATTAAGAAAGCTGGAATGTTACTCTACATCAAGTCTGGTCACCTTCGTAAGTACCTATATTGCAAGTTTAGTAGTACTATCGTATTCACTATGTAGTCTAATGGGGAAAGCATATTTAATGGTTGATTTCTCCATGTCGAAGCTATGTATAGCATTGCTTTAAATCTGTGTCAAGTCCTGTTTAATGGTTGTGGGAGTAGGTGTGTAAGTTATAACTGGGGTAGGAAAGGTTGGGTTGCTCCGTAATTTCTAACAAGTCTAGGGCACAGTCAGATATATGACTTGAATCTGATTATCCAAAAGTATAAACATCAGAAATAAGTTGATATGTTTGTTTCATATACTTACTGGTGCTCAATGGCTACAAGAATGTCACTCACTTGGATGGAGGAATCTACGAACTGGTTAAAAACAAGACCTGCAAACAGAATTTCAAGAATGAAGTTCAGTAACAGAGAACTTTGGATAACATCAAGGTAGAATACATAGCTTTCAGCCTTCCAAATAAGCATGCCTGACAAACCTTGCAAAACAAATTCCTGAGTTGGTTATATTCTCTGTCATGCTAGCATTAACGATGATCTTGCCATAGCAAGAGCACCATCGTAAGTTCTGTTTCCACCAATAAATCCACTTATATGCACGAACATGCAGCCGTTAATCCCTGAAACCTGAGAAAGTTCATCATCATTCAAGCCCCTCCAAGACAGCGGGAGAGGTTTGCGACTGTCGAATTTATCAGGTCCAACTGCTATGGCTTGCAAACGCCACTTGTTGCTCCTATCATCCTGAGGATAGTATAGGTGATTATCAGGTTGTAAAGCATGTGAACAACAAAAGGTATTAACAGACCTCGGCCTTCTTGCCCTGCTTTTCTCAAATAAAAAGTTATCAAATTAGGTAGAGTCAAGTTAATTTATGTAGTTAACTATCCTTCATATTGCTACATGGTCAGGTAAAGTTAAAAAAAAAGTTCAGTTTTGGCAAACTCAGGGTACCAGATGGCTGAATATTGATTTAGCAATTTTAAACTCCCTTTCCAGCTAACCTACAGAGTATGGCAGCTTACAGTTAAACGTTATCAAACATATTAGAAGGTTTAAAAGGTTCAACTAGAACTGGAAAAACAGAGTTCTTTACAGACCCAGTGCTTTGACAGTTTTTGTTCACATCCAGAAAGAAAGATGATGAGAGATTTGTGTAGTACCGGATAGACAACATATTTGATGCTAGGAGTAATCTTCATTTCCTTCTCAAGTTCGAAAATGTGAAGCTTCCACTGCCAAAACATTAGCTTTATCAGATGTGCTCCATTGTCAAACAACTTGCCCACTAACAGAGTTCAAGGAAAGGGGCTTGAAGGAAATATGTCGGAAAGAATCTCATGCTTTTAAGTTAAATAAATACCAACTTACAGGAACTGACTGGGTTAGCACAATGATTTCTCCACTTGAATCTACATTTTCCCTTGCCAAGAGATTATTCATGACAATCGACCGGGCTGGCAATCATGATTTAGCATGATAGTTGATGCACTGAGAAAGATGTATAGAGCGTACAGTTAAGCATATCTTGCCAAAAGACTTCTTGTATCATTATTGAATTAATTAAAATAACTAGGATTCATAATATAGGAATTTTCAAGTAAAAGAACCTCTAGCAACTCATTCCCAGCTACTTGCATTGCTCGTTGAAAGGCTTCATCCTCTTTTGCTGGGGATTTATTCTGATCATTCCAATCAGGATTAAATCTTTCCACCCTTGATGGCAAGCTTGTATTATTTACAAACCTTGGAAGCTGAGTGGTGTTGTATTGACTGATTCCATTGTCTACGGCATCAACAGCCTGCAAAGGCAAAGTAAGTAACCATTAAAGCAATTTTAGTGCTAGCACAAAAAGGGCCATGCTTAACTCGCAACAGATCACAAGACAATACAAGATTTCAAACATGAGACACACCATCCTATAAACATATCATGAAAGCCCAGGACAAGAACCTTTTATAACAGCCACACTCTTAAGCAATGCAGAATGCCAAGTGAAAATGGTACATTAAATTCGAAACTTTACGTGCCTAGGGTGCCTTTCATTGTGGTCAATTAAGATGAATATAAAGAATGTGCTATTGGCATTTTCGAAACCAATTTAAGAACAGCAAAAAAGGTCAATGTCCTAGCAATCAAATTTTAGTACCTCTATAAAGTTCTTATAGACCGTTAGGAATAAACGATTCACATCAGGATGATCAGACTCCAGCTGAACCTCTTTTGCAATTATTTCCTTGCCATAATGCTGTGATGAGGAAGGAATCAAAATTCAGTATATCGTTATTATGCTTGAGAATGAAACCAGAGGGAACCATCGATTCTGAAGACTATAGCAGTTGTTTATTATCATAAATGAATGATAGGATGCGAAAATCCATATTTTTTTTCTCAGGCATTATATAAAACACCTTGTAGACAAGACCAGCGCTGCTCAGCTTCGTCACAAATCCGCGACCAAAAACCTCCTCAAATCCTCTCTGATGGTGATCGTATCGGTCTCTGCTCGGATCCTAAACTCCTCCAACATCCAGCACCGCGTCGAGCTTATCCAAAACCTACTAATACGACGAGCAAACCATCGTAGTCGCCACCAGATTACACGCCGCAGAAGTAAAAAAATAGAGGAAGGAAGCGTTAGATTTTAGCCGTACCAGGGGATCACGAGAGCGAATAACGATCGGTGCGGCGAATCATGAAGCAGGCGAGCGCTTCGTCGCAGTGGAAGCTGCCATCGTGGGTACCGACCCTCTTAGACGCGGAGGAAGACGAGAAGCCTCGCCACCCGCTGATGAGAATATAGTCAGACACTGCAATGGCGGCGCATCGTAGCAACACACCGCCGTGTGGATGGGGAAAAAACCTCATCATTGGCTCTTCTCAGACGCGTTTCAAACGTTTACAATTTGCCGATAAAGCTTTATTTATTCAAAAACTCAAATGATGATCCACACCGCAAAGATGGAGAGACTAATTTCAGAAAAAAAAACTCGCAAAATCCGAAATGCAGAAGAATGGAATGCTGGGATAGTACAAAGCTTTATCTCGCACAACACTCAAACCAGTCAAATCTGAACTACACCACAAACCTGCCAAAAATATCAACCAATAATCGACTCTTACATGTCTGTACAGTACAGTATGTCATTTTGTATCAAACAAGTACACAACTATGAATCAGGATGTTTCTCCAAGACGGTAGATTGTGATCTCCTGTTGCTTGAAATATCGACGGTCCTCTTCATCAACAAGTACAAGGTTTAAGTAGTACTTCACGCTGAATTTGTTGTTGGTGTTCCGATATGTTGGAGTCAGCTCGTACGGGCTAAGGAACAATCTAATAGGAATTGATTCACCTGTCAAACCAAGTGCTTATTTGAGTGAGTTCATCATCTTATGAATCGTGTAAAACCAACAATTAACTATTGGTAAAAACGACAATCAGCGTACCTCTGACCGGAGCACCATCCATTAGTTCGTACTTTGCAAGAGTCTCGGTCTCAACATGGGTGTTGGAACCTGACCCTGTTGATTCACGTCGTCTAATCTCCAGATCCATATTCTTTATTTTGATTCTTACTAGAAGAAAGTATATTTTGCCTATAATAACATCTTTAAGATGATACCTGGACATTCAAAATTCTAATCAACAAGGATATCACTATAAAACTCGTAATAACCTACTTGACCTAAGCAACACCAAAAATTGCCATTCAGATATGTTAGAATGGATAACAGTAAAACAGAGTTAGAGTTAACAATACATACTTGCTCTTATTGTACTCAAACTCGATATGAAGGCAGTCCTCAATTCCAACTTCCATCTACAAGTTTAAGAAAACAAAAACACAACCAAGATTAAACACATACATTTAAAAGAGAAGAATGGATAGGGAAGGGGGAGAAAACAATGTAAACTTAATATCAATAATATCTGACATTATGTGGAAACTCTGTTTTGAATAACCACCTCATCTGTGCTTCCAAATACAAAATTGTACAAGCAATAAATTCACACTAATTATGTACATATCAGAAGTCAGAACATGTGAGAAAACCTTGATGCTGTTGTTCATTGGAGGAAGGGGGCCATAATTCCAGACCTGATGCATCAGAAAAATAGACAGTCAAATGAGTACATAAAATACACAACAAAGGATTATGATTAAACAGCATGATTCAAAAGCAACTAAAGAAAAGACAAGGTGCCATGTCAGCACGTCTGCAAGAAAATGGCTGAGCTACTAGACCACAAACGAGTGATTGCGGCACAAGGGGAAAAATTCTTGGAAAACTTCTACTCAAGCAAAAAAAATTAAACCTCTTTACTAGTCCAAGTAAATTAAAGGTCGGATGAAAAATATTATGCATCTATGAGAATTACCAACTGACTCAAGAAATGAGAAGGATCCATCTAATCAGTTCTAAAATAAATAAGAGATTATTGCAAAGCTGCAAAGACTTAAGATGTTTCTCATAACTAAATTGCAAGAATCTACTAAAGCTCACTTCTCATAGTGCATGAAAGAAACCGTCCATAAACCAGGTTAAGTAAAATTGTGGCAATTACAGCAACAGTCTGGTAGTACCAACTCATCTCAAATTCTGAATATATATCTTTGATTATAATATATGATATCTTTAGAAGACAAATTAAAAAGATTGGTGCAAACAAGAAGTTGCTACATTACCACAAAGTCTTGAAAGTGTGTAATGCTTCCAGCATAACCCCGGCTTATCGTTACTTTTAGGACATACCTGAAACAAGCATAAAATCTTGATGATGTTAACCGACAATCTGATAAATGACAGCATACTGAAAAGTTAAAAGCTAATGCCAAATGACATGAAATACAGCTAGAGGATACAATCTTTCAGTGCATAACCACATAGGGAGACAAAGCAAAAAAGATGGAAACTTTTACCGCTTCAAAAACTATCTAGACTCACACCTCATGTGCAAAGAAAATCAGAACTCAGATATCTAAAAACAAGTAAAACCTCATGATCGCAAAATGATGCATACTTTTAGAGGATTTACGGAGTGCCATAGTTATGCACCCATATACCAAAGGTGGGGGACCAGGGGGGAGGAATAGCAGAAGCTTGTCCGCTCATGACAAACACAACCAATCTACAATGGGAACAATTAGGTCACAGTAGCACAACTTAAATAATCTAATCCTTAGAAATACCCATGGGTAATTACTGATATACTAAAATGGATTCAGTTCTCCACGTTCAGCTTCTGCTTTCCCCAATATGCAGAAAAAGTGAAGCCATAGAATACATTTTAGGAAACCAAATAAGTGCATTTGCATGGAAGAGACAAGCAACAAACCTAAGCCGCACATTTACCCCATTGTACGTCTCATATGGCATTTCCACTGACGAAAATTCAAATGGAAATGTTTTCCTTTCATATACTTCTCCAGGAACATCCAGCTCACGAACTATATAAAGGGAAGATATAAGAGTGAATGGGCAAATAAGTATATGTTACAATAACACAAGGCTGGAAGTATAGAACACAATTATGTAGCTTCCATGAGATACAGAATCCAGTTAAATACTTACCCAAAGAAGTGAAGTCATAGAAGTTTCCTTTATCGAAGTAAATTTCTGCAAATGGAAAATGATGATAAGAAGCAGCACATTGGATGATATAATATATTTCAATATTTTACTAATTCTGCTAGCCTTTTGTAAATTTAGGTTACCTATTGAAAGGTTAAAAATAATACACACAATAAAGGAGTAATTGAATTGACAAGCTCTGATTACACCCAGAAGACCAAGAAGAAACATACCTATCTGACCAAGAAGCTCAACTTTGATTCCATTGTGCTCCACTTTCTTCCCTGAAACTGGCTCAACAGAAATCTGAAAAGAAGACAAAATGCATACTGACAAAATGCATACTGACCCTCAAGTTAAACGATCAACTCAGAAGTTAACAGTAAACGTGGATAGATACAATAACAAGGATGTGGAGATATGAGATATCATACCTTTCCTGTTATGTTTTCTTGGCTTTGGAAAAGTGGGACCATTACCGTTTGACCATTCTCCTTTTTCATTGGGACCTATAATGAAAATAAGATGAATGTCAAAACAAAGTGCAACTAATTGCTATTTCATAGAAACAAATACAGTGCGTGCGTAAAGTTGTATGCGAGAATACAAGAGTTCAAGATTCAAGATACCTGCTTTCGAGTTTTTCCATCTGAAAAAGTAACTGAAATATTGCAGGCTGGTTTGAATGCTCCAACTATAAAATTCTGAGAACAGAAATTCACGTATCATGCTGAAAACTTTAACCCAGAGGACAAGCATTGATAAGGACAAAAATAAAAATATGATAAACATTAGGCACTTGCGAATTTACCATTTCTAAAATTCAACTCTTGGTCGATCCAAGTCCGAACAATCTACTCGCAGTTCAAGCTGCAACAACTGCCAATGGACAATTAGTACAGATCTAACTAGAAAGGACACAGAAAAATGTAAAACTGGCCCACTCAAAACCCTAAAACGATAAATTTTCAGTTTGAAATCGAATAAATAATTCGCGCATGGAATTGAGGAATGAAAAACTCACTAAAGAGGATTATGCAGTAGATTGGAGAGTGAGACTCTGGGATGTCTACGATAAACTTCAGCTCTCGAAAGGAGGGAGGGAGGGAGGGAGGGAGGGAGAAATAATAATCTTCCAGATCCTCCAAACGCCAAGCGCGAGTTTCTTCCCCCCTAAAATGGCTTTAGTATATTTCTTTGACCTTTGACCAGAAATAATACAGTTAAAGTTAAACTTCGATAAAGTAAAATTCAATAAAATAATAATTTCATTAAAATTCAATAAAGTAATATTCGATAAAGTAATAATTTTATTAAAATAATAATTTCTTTCGATCTCGATATTATTCAATACACTAAAATAATAACCTCGCTAAATGAATATTTTTTTTAACCTCGTTAAATGAATATTTTTTCTCGGTCCCAAGATTATTAAAGTTATTACTTTATCGAGGTTTAACTGTATTTATTTGACGTGGTAAATCTTCCTTTCAAGGCAAATTTATTTAAGAAAAAATTGAGTAATACTTATCACAACTGTAAATAGTTTTCAGTAAAGTTAATACTTATTCAATTGTAAGAAAAAACCAATACTACTATATAATAAAAAGAATTAATCAATACTTTTATACAGACAGTTAAAAATATCAGTACAATTTGGAGAACAAGAATATGAAAGAATTTCCAGCTACGATGGACAACGCGAAATCTTCATTGAGATCAAGTCTTCTGGTCTACCGTTGCCAAATACACACCACATGCCATACGAAAACTGGCATATTTCAGGTGTCTATTTTGGGGTTTACTGCAAATAGGAGCCTTCCTCGTATTCAATCAATCCTGGAAGTAGAACCAAAAGAAAGAAGATGAAAAGGAAAGGAAAGCATGAGGAAGATTTCATAAAGAAAGGAAGATCAAGTAAAGAGGAGAGAGAGAACAGATCTTGGACCTGATAATCACCGGACCCTCAAGGCCATGATGATTGCGGGCTTAATCTGCCATATTCACTAGCTGCAACGTCGGTTCTTGTTGTGGTAGCAAGGACTCTCTCCAAATCCAACTGGGACAACGGCCTTGCTTCCTGAAGCACACAATAGCATGCATTATACACCACCTCAGTAGTAGTGTTAATATATACAACAACAAGAAATACCGACCCTAGAAGGTGCTCCACTTTTCTCGTCATTGAGTAGTTCCCTAATTGGAAAATAAGCGGCTTTTTTGCAGAGCTCCAGAAGATCTGAACCCGTGCATCCATCACAGCAACTAGATATATGATCATAATCAATACCATCTTCAGCCTTCTCATCCTTCAATATCACCTTTAGTATAGCAACTCTCTCCTGATGATTAGGTTTCCCAACTTCAAAGGCCTGTGGAAAACGTCTGAGAATTGCTTCATCAAGTTCTGATGGACGATTGGTAGCAGCAAGAACCATCACTTGGGCATTTTCTGCATCAAGAAATCAAGCTGCTTCAACCATTAGAATCAAGTACATTATGCCCAAGAGATTTGACTAAATTTGCTTCATCACAACTATCATATAACCTTGACTACAAAATGCAAACCACAACATACATCAAGGAGCATAAGAAATCTACAAGGAACGGAAAAACCCCACATCAAGAAATATTAACAAGATACAAAAAAACCTATCATGCAAGGAAACCTAATCGAACACATACGGTCCGTGGAGAATCCATCCCACAAAGCCATAAATTCAGTCTTCATGTTATTCAAAGCTTCATGGTCTGTACTCCTCCGTTGACCCAAAAAACTATCCACTTCGTCGATGAATATAATTGCTGGCTGAATTTTGTATGCCAGGGTGAATACAGCAGTAACTGCAAACAAAGGGTAAATATCTTTAGCAATTTGGAGATTATCACATCAATTCGGAGAGTACGCAAATGACGATTCTTGAAATCAACACTCCCCCCCGACACACACACACACACCAAAAAGAAAAAGAGAACAGCAGTAGCAGTCTTCCTCTAAAATATCACTCAGAATTAACAGGACTGAGAAGAGGTAACAAATAACTTTTACAGAGATGAATAACAATACACACACCAAGTTTCTGTGCATCCCCAAACCATTTGCTCATCAGGTTGGATAATCTCACGTTTATAAAAACAGCTCCTGATTCTTTTGCAATTGCTTTTGCGAGCATTGTTTTCCCTGTGCCAGGCGGTCCATATAGCAAAACACCTTTTTGAGGACAAAGAAGCTTCCCATGAGAAAAGAGCTCGGGCCTTTGCAAAGGAAGAATAACTAGTTCATATAATGATTGCTTAATAGAGTCCAATCCTCCAACAGAGTCAAAAGAGACGTTGATATCAGCAGTGTTCACAACATCACATGCTATAACATCCTAAAAAGACATTGAAATTGATGACAATGAGAATTACAAATTTACATATATATCATTTCCAGCTGCAAAGTAACTTAATATTCCAAAACTCCAAAAGCAGAACAGAGTGACTTAAAACTCATCGTCATAGAAAGGTTACTTTTGACTTCATTAAACCAGAAATCCAAAAAGAATCTACCTACTAAAATTATATGTCTGAGTCAGTCTGAATGATCTCCAAACTCGCAAATGAAGCTCGTACTATTGGGATTTCAATAACCAATTCTACTGTTCAAAAGATACCATATATTCCTTCTCTACTTGGTAGAGATTATGATTTCAATATTGTGAAAATATAGAATTCCAAATTCAACCTATGAGTAAAGAGTTTCGCGCAACACGAGGTAGACATAAAATCAACCAACCAAAACAATACTACGATCTTTACCCATATACCCTAATGAGTCAATACAAGCTACACTAACCAAAAAATCCTGTTCGAACGTAAAAAATGCCTTATAAATCGTAATTGATCCCAATCAGTAGAAAATACCCTTCTCGGAAATTTGAAATCCAGCAATTATTAAACAATACTATTCAAGTAAATACAGTACATCACTATAAGACCTAAAAAAATCAACCAAATGATAGATGGATTCGAAAAGTCTAACCTCATATGGATTGGTTTCAATAAGAGGTCGTCCAAGACGCCGAGCAATTTCCTTTTTCTGATCTAGGGCTTTATTCGACGCTTCGCGATTGGGGTCCCAACTACGAAGCCCTATGACGAGCACCAAATAACTTAGAGCTGCGCTCGCCGCGCAAAGAATCAAATCTTGTACGAATTTCGTCTCCGACACACCGCCCATTGAATAATTCTAGGTCTGATGTCGGGGGCTAAACAAAATATCTTGGTTTGTTTTTTGATACTGGAATTTGAAGAGGAAAATTGCAGGCGAGGGAAGATCGCAATTCGTCTTTTCTTTTATCGTCGTTGAAATTACTGAAGTACCCTTACTCGAGAATATCGTACTCCATTTCACAGTAGCGGCGTCTCTACGAATCCGTTAGTTTGCTGATGGGCCAAGTTTCGAATGGGCTTTTGCCGAATCAGTAAGCCTCAAAATCAAATGAATAATAATAACTCCCCCTATCCCAATTATTTTATCCACTTTAATTATGATACGATTTTTAAAAAGAGTTGTTAGTTGTGTATAGTATGGTATAAAATTATGAGTCTAACATGTGTAATAAGTTGCTAAAAAAATCAAACAATATATTTGAGATTACCAAAATAACAAATTGAAAAGGATAATTAGAACTGAATAATATTTAATAAGACGAATCGAATAATATACAAAAATAACAAATTGAAAAAGATAATTAGAACTGAATAATATTTAATAAGACGAATTGAATAATATATTCAAACCTATGAAGCTTGGCCCGTTGCCGGATTGAACATTCAAGTTTTTTAAGTTATTAAGTTCCAAATTATTAAACTTTGGTTGAATTAGTCTTCAAACTTTATACATATATCAATCTGGTCCATGAAAAAAATTACAATGAAAAAACTTTTGATTTTTTTCGAAAATTTCATTAGCTAACCATTGAGCAACAAAAAAAATTAACAAAATGATCAATTCGAATAATTTTAGTAGTTTGAGAACTTAATAATTAAAAGAATAATTTACGGACCAATTAACCAATTGAACTAATGTTCTATACAATTTGTGAATTATATTGCCCAATTTACTTTTAAATATTTAGTTATTTTGATTGCAAAAGTCAAAATTAAAATTATTATTTTAATTCCCGTTTGAGTATTCTTGTTTTTATTTTTTAAATTATTCCGATTAATTTATCTCGTTTATTAAAATGTAAAATAGTTGCAGAAACCACTTTCTTTTGGAACTTACTAATATACAAATAACCAATCTCCATGCTGGAAAAACGAGATAAATATTGGGGACGAATAGAGGGAATATGAATATCGAAATACTCCCTCCGTCCCGCTATTTGTGGCTCACTTTCTCGAAAGGGGTGTCCCATTATTTGTGTCCAATTTCCTAATTTGGTAAAAAATTACTCATACTCTATCATCTTCTCTCTCCTACTTTATTACATTCTCTCTCATACTTTATCATCTTTCTCTCATACTCTCTCATTATCTTACTCATCTTCTCTCTCATACTTTATCATCTACTCTCTCTCATACTTTATCATCTACTCTCTTAATTCCCGTGCCGAAACCAATTGAGCCACAAATAACGAGACGGATGGAGTAATTAAGTGCAGCATGCCATTGGTCGAAGGATTTGACACATAAGGATGTAGATTGTGGTCATTATTATTGCGTTGATCTCCATTCTCCACTGCTCGGCGTGCTCGCTCTGATGCTCTCCTTAGGGTGACTCTAATGGGAGGTTTGAAAATTTATAAAAGTTAGGTTTGAACTTGTTAAACATTGGAGTGGATGATATGGTAAAGCCAAGTCTTTAAATAAAGAGTTGGCTTTTTCTATTTTGGAGCTCCGATGTGCGTGGCGCGTGCACACACGCTGCCACGTAATTGGCTGCGTTTCACGCGCTCTTGAGTGGCACTCGGCATTAAATATGACATTGAGGCAACCAACATTTAATTGTGTTTATTCACAATATGACAAACCGATTATAATTATCATCTCATTCAAACTTATTAATTATCATTTCATTGATTATAATCTTATTCTAACCCATTTAATTATCATTAGAATCTCATTTTTATCCAAATAATTAATAATTCTATTTTGGTGAAATTATAATAATTATCATCTCATTAATTATTATCCAAATAATTAATATCAAAATGTGTTATTTATCATGTGAAGGATTTAATTTCTTGCAGATCATAATTTCCGGCTAAAATCAAAATTCTGAACTTGTTTTTTTATTTTTATTTTTTGATGAGTTTTTAAATTTATTATACAAATATAATAATTTATTATAAGATTTATACATATTATGAATAAAAATAGTGAGTATATAGATATAGATAAATAATTGTGTGTATAAAGCAATGGGACCCATAAAAAAAGTCCTTACGTAATTAAAAAAATCAATTCTTATTTTATTTTATTTATTTATAGATACCATTTTACATTCAAATAATTTCACGTAGTATTAGTAAAGATGAGAGATATCTTCTTGCCTTTTTAACCATCATCAAACCTAACAAAAGTATCCAAGTTATCTTAACTAACAACACACACATCATCAATTTCGATCTCTTAGGCAGATTTATTTATTAAGCCCGATAACGAATCGGGTCCGGGTTGCAGCTGCATTCTTGACTCGGACCCCGGATCCAATCACCGTATCTTTGATTTAAATTTGGTCCCGGATTCGATTAAACTTTTTATGGAAATTAAGTTCTATTCCGGATACCCTATACAATCTTCTTTGAAATATATATATAAAATACAACTTTCCCTTTACGAATTAATAATCATAACTACTGAATTAATTATGATGCCTCCGAATAAAATAAATAAATAAAAACCAATAACGTGTTTCTCGTGTTGAAGAAAACAAACTAGTGCACTGCAGTTTCACATTATGACGTCATAATACAGACATAACTTCCGCATTAACGCACATTATGGCGTCATTTTCCAAATCTGTTGGTAACATTATGATGTCATTTTAGAAATAGACTGGTGGCAGCCAACCGCAGAAGATGAGAGAGAACGCCAAGTCGCCAAAACCAACAATAATAGTGCATCGAGCATAATTCTCTTGATGTAAAGCCCAAGTCTAGTCTAATCTAACCTCAACTATTTCTACTGCAAATCGTTTATTTTAAAGAGGGACCCAAGTGAGAGAAAGTGCAAATTGGGTAAATGGCGTTACAAAGGTGACAATGGTGATATGGCAAAATTTCAACCTACCATTTGTTCGAAATGCGGTAGTGGGATTCGCTGAATTTTGATATTGTGTAGTACAAATAAAAACTAGGATCGTACTAATTTGACCGCGTTGGCATTTCTTCAGCTTTAAATTCGGTTTCATTTCGTCTTACCGGTTACACAAAGCTCGATTTTGGGTTTTGTTATTTCAAATTCCGAAATTGGTGGGAATCAAATTTATTTGGGTTTTTGTTTTCGAGTGTAGAGAATTCATATATTTTCGGTGGGCTCTGCAGTCATTGGCTTCTCTCTCTCAATCATTGTCTCCTTCAGTGGGAGAAAACATATATACTGGTAAGAGAACTTTCAAATGGTCGATTTTATTTATAGAAATCTCTTTTTGCCGTTATGATTAGAGGATAATCAGTCATTTTATTACCGTTTCTTTCATTTGATTTTGTGGAATATTGATTAGGAGTGATAACTGTTTCCTCTATTTCAAATGATCCTTTTTATTGATATCAAATTCTTCTCCCATTGTGTTTGTGATTTTGACAGAAGACACCTTGTCATTTTCTTTGCCCATTATCATCTTTATTGATGTAATTTCTCAGTTATTGATTGTGAAATCGCATTACAATTTTGACAGAATAAAGCCGGAGAGAACTGATTGGGATTTTAGGGAAAATGGGGAGTAATGAGAGAGATGAAAATATGGAGATTGAGAATGAGAGTTTGGAACAAAATGGAGATCTTCCAGATGACACGAAGAGGATTCCTCCATGGAAGAAACAGATAACCGTTCGAGGAATCATCGTGGGTTTATTCATAGGAATGATTTACAGTGTTGTGCTGATGAAGCTCAACCTCTCAACTGGACTAGTCCCAAACCTCAATGTATCAGCTGCTCTTCTTGCATTTGTGCTGATCAGAACATGGACAAAACTGCTCGAAAAGTCCAATTTCACGACAGCACCGTTCACTCGACAGGAGAATACGGTTATCCAGACATGTGCAGTTGCTTGCTATGGTCTTTCTTATGGAGGTTTGAGAATCATGGGGAAATGCTCTTTACATAAACTCTGTTTCTTGATTTTGATTGACTTGCTTAGCTTAGCGTTTACATGTTGAATACTGTGTCGTTAGGTGGGTTTGCATCTTATCTTTTGGCATTGAGTAAGAAGACATATGAGCAGGCAGGAGTTAATACAGAAGGGAATTCGCCTACGGCTCATAAAGAACCCGGGCTTGATTGGATGATTGGGTTTCTGTTTGTTGTTAGCTTCGTAGGCTTGTTGGCATTAGTTCCTCTTAGAAAGGTATGATCATAGATTCATAGTTAGTTCGGAAAATTAATAATCTTGCTTTGGTCTGAATTTCTGTATCATGTACCTTATTCTATGTCTGTGACAGATCATGATCATAGATTACAAATTGCCTTATCCAAGTGGGACTGCAACTGCTGTTCTCATCAATGGATTCCACACTAAAAAAGGAGACAAGATGGCCAAGTAGGCATTCTCTTGTTCTTGCACTAATGCAACAAGTTGTGTTCAATGGTTCTAACATATACTGATTTCAGGAAGCAGGTTCGTGGATTCGTGAAGTTCTTTTCGTTCAGCTTCGTGTGGAGCTTCTTTCAGTGGTTCTACTCCGGTGGTGATGTATGCGGATTCGCCAACTTCCCCTTATTCGGGTTGAAAGCTTGGAAACAAACGTATGTGTACTATTACACACCCAAACTAAAGCAATTTCATTACTCTCAACTTAGTTACTAATCAAGAAATCGAATTCTACAGATTCTTCTTCGACTTTAGCATGACATATGTAGGAGCAGGAATGATCTGCTCCCACCTAGCAAACTTGTCGTTACTCCTCGGAGCCGTGCTTTCATGGGGAATCATGTGGCCTCTAATAGATCTAAAGAAGGGAGAATGGTTCCCCCAAGATATCCCAGAAAGCAGCATGAAGAGCCTCAATGGTTATAAAGTATGCGAATCAAACTACTTCACATTATATCACACACGCCTTGCATTTTGTTAAAACCATTATATATCTGTTGCAGGTTTTCATTTCAATAGCCCTCATTCTTGGTGATGGCCTCTACAACTTCCTCAAGACATTGCTGTTTACCTTCCGAAGCATGCGTGTTGCCTTTAACAAGAAGAATCAGATCACATGTGAGTAGTTAAGGCAAGGCAAAAGGATAGCCATCTTCATTATGACTAATCATAGAATTTGTTTGTTATTACAATGTACAGCTCCAGACAGCAAGGACCAATCTGCAGCCGAGGTTTGGAGGAACGAAGTTTTCAAAAGAGAAAGCATTCCTCTATGGGTATCCTTTTCAGGCTACATCATCTTCTCCATTGTCTCCATCATTATCATCCCAATGATGTTCCCTCCGCTCAAATGGTACTACATCATCATTGTCTACGTCTTCGCACCATCCCTAAGCTTCTGCAACGCGTATGGAGCCGGCCTAACCGACATGAACATGTCGTACAACTACGGGAAAGTTGCCCTCTTCGTCCTCGCAGCAGTAGCCGGGAAGGACAATGGTGTCGTTGCAGGGCTAATCGGATGCGGTCTGGTAAAATCAATGGTGTCGATGTCATCTGACCTAATGCACGACATGAAAACCGGGCACCTAACCCTAACCTCCCCCCGGTCGATGCTCCTCAGCCAGGCCATCGGAACTGCCATCGGATGCGTGGTGGCGCCGCTCACGTTCTTCCTCTTTTACAAAGCTTTCGATGTGGGAAATCCTCAAGGTAGTTATAAGGCTCCTTATGCACTCATTTATCGAAACATGGCTATTTTGGGTGTGCAGGGGTTTTCCTCTCTGCCTCGCCACTGCTTGCAGCTCTGCTACGGCTTTTTCGGGTTCGCGATCTTAGCGAACCTGTCGAGGGATGTGGCGCCAGCGAGGATCGGGAAGCTAGTGCCCCTCCCGATGGCGATGGCAGTGCCGTTCCTCGTGGGGGCGTCGTTCGCCCTCGATATGTGTGTGGGGAGCTTGGTTGTGTATGTTTGGAATAGGATGGATGAGAAGAAGGCTGGTGTGATGGTGCCGGCAGTTGCTTCTGGTTTGATTTGTGGCGACGGGCTTTGGATTCTGCCTTCTTGCATTCTTTCCTTGGCGAAAATTAATCCGCCTATTTGCATGAATTTTTTGCCGGGAAAAAGCTCGTGAATTATCGTGTCTGCTATTAATAGCATGTTGAGTGATAATCAGAGTTTTGACGTTGATATCGGAGCTTAAATTATGACATTATAACATATATATAAATAATAATAGAGCAGTTTTGATTTTTGAATATGATTGTCAACACTATGTTTTTTTATTAATGATATGATTTGCATTTCATATGGTTTAAAGATTATCGTACCTTAAATAACAGTTACGATATATATGTACTATTTCTCAGAAAAATCAATTTTGTACAAATATTACTATTTGGAAGACTTTGGTCCATATTAGTTTGCTACTATATATTTATTATATACCTATATCGAATATTATTAGAACATGCATCAGTAAGGAATTATTATTATAAATAAATAATGTTATATACAAACAAGTATAGTATAAAGTTCATCTTGGAAGGGTCCCACCCGCGACTTCTTGAGTCCCCGTCGTAGTCATAAAGGATCACGCCCGAGTTTGAACGAATTAATAGTGTATATTAATATAAAAATAATTAACACGAGTTTCATTTCTTGATTTAATAAAGCGCATGTTCGACTGCAACATATTCAACCAGGAGAAAAAAGCGCAATTTCCAGGGAGAGCGCACACAACCATGTGCAAGCATCAATTTTCAGACACACAGGAATCTTTTTATTTTAAACAATTTAGTAGATTGAGTGTTGGGTAATAATAATGTCTGGAGAATAGCATACGAACACCAATCCACATGTGAATTTTGTCACAACCCGTCCAAAAGTGATTATATTATAAAGTGATTTTATTATTATTATTATTTTAAAAAAAAAATGTATCATATTGAGTATGCATTTCATATTTTCATTTTTTTGGAATATATATATTATGCATAAATATTTATTATGTTGATTTATTTTGCATTAAAGAAATTGTGCACTAATTATGTTGATTTATTTTGTATTTAAATAAATTATACATAAATACTATTAATTAAGGTGATTGATTTTTCATTAAATAAAATTATTTTATGTATACAAATGTTTTTCAATCTAAAAATATTTCAAGTGTTTTCCATCTAAAATATTTCAAGAGTCATTCGGTCGCTACACGCTCCAGCTCTAATGTAAGTTTTAGATTCATTATTATTGGTTACATTTCAAGCAATTTGATTGACTGCCTTATTTCTATATGAACTTAGTCGCCCAATTAGTGTTAAGAGATCCATTGTGAGATTGAAAACTTTATGCTGAATGTAAGTATTCATTCGAGAAAATTTATTAGAACTGGTCAAGTAGCTAGAAGCTTTAAGTTGAACTTTGGTGAGAAAGAATTAGTAGTTGACTTATACCGCTTAGAAATGAGGGATTTTGGCATTATCTTGGGCATGGACTGGTTGAGCTGTAATTACGCGTTGATCAACTGTCACGAGAGGAAGATCGTGTTTCAACAGCCAGGAGAAAAAGAACTTATATTTCATGGAACGAGGATTAGAAGTGCGCCTACGATTTTATCAGCTATGAAGATTGTGAAGATGTTGAAGAGAGATGATTGTCAAGGATATTTGGTGAACATTATAGCAGATAAGAAGGAAGATCCAACAATCGAAAATGTACCGGTCGTACAACATTATCTCGACGTGTTTCCCGAAGAACTGTCTGGAATTCCACCTAATAGGCAAGTGGAATTCACGATTGATTTAGTACCCGGTGCCGCACCGGTATCAAAGGCTCCCTACAGATTAGCTCCCAAGGAATTAGAAGAATTGAAGACGCAACTACAAGAACTTGTAAATCAAGGGTACATTCGCCCAAGTGTATCGTCTTGGGGAGCTCCAGTTCTTTTTGTTAAAAAGAAGGATGGAACGATGCGAATGTGCATAGATTATCGTGAGTTAAATCGACTCACAATTAAGAATAAATATCCTTTGCCGAGGATAGAGGATCTTTTCGATCAATTAAGGGGAGCAGGTGTTTTCTCCAAGATTGATTTAAGGTCGGGTTATCATCAACTTAAAGTTCGTGAGAGTGACATACCGAAAACGGCTTTTCGAACAAGGTATGGTCACTACGAATTTGTGGTAATGCCATTTGGTGTGACCAATGCGCCCGCTGTTTTTATGGATTTGATGAACAGAGTATTTCATCCATTTTTGGACAAGTTTGTCATAGTATTCATTGATGATATCTTAATCTACTCAAAGGACGCGAAACAGCATGAAGAACATCTCCAGATTGTGTTGGAGACCCTCGAGAAAGAGAAACTATATGCCAAGTTTAAGAAATGTGAATTTTGGTTGGATCGTGTGACATTTTTGGGACACGTGGTCACTGCTCAAGGAATTGAAGTTGATCCTTCTAAGGTGGAAGCTGTAAATAATTGGAAAATACCCACAAATGTAAGTGAGGTAAGAAGTTTTCTTGGTCTCGCTGGATATTACCGTAGATTCATTGAGGGATTTTCAAAAATCGTTGGTCCAATGACACAACTAACGAGGAAAGGAGTGGAATTTAAGTGGTCCGAGAAATGCGAGGAAAGTTTTCAAGAATTGAAAAGGAGGTTAATGACAGCACCTGTGTTAACTATACCTGATGGATCCAACAACTTTGTCATTTACACGGATGCATCAAAACAAGGTTTTGGTTGTGTATTAATGCAGAATGGAAAAGTTATTGCGTATGCATCAAGGCAATTGAAGACACATGAGCATAATTACCCTACTCATGATTTGGAGTTAGCAGCTGTGGTTCACGCATTAAAAATTTGGAGGCATTACTTGTATGGAAGTAAGTGCGAGATTTTCACCGATCATCAAAGTTTGAAATACTTCTTTACACAAAAAGAGCTTAACATGAGGCAAAGGCGGTGGTTGGAACTTGTGAAGGATTTTGATTGCACAATACTTTATCATCCAGGAAGGGCTAATGTGGTAGCTGATGCTCTTAGCCGAAAAAGAAGCGGACAAATGGCAATGATGATCACTCAACAAGAGTCATTGGTGAAGGAGTTCGAGAGATTGAGTCTTAAAGTAGTGACTCCTAATACTATAAAGGCTATTTTGACGGCAATGGTACTACAACCTACATTGCGAGATCGAATCAAGGAAGCCCAAGAGAGTGATGGATTCTTACAAAAGATGAAGAAGGCAGAAGTGGGAAAGGATCTTTGGGAGTTTTACGTTGTCTCAAGATGGCACACTACTGTTTGAAGGAAGAATATGTGTGCCTAAAAATAAAGAGTTGTTGAGAGAGATTTTTTATGAGGCACATTGTACGACATATACGGCACATCCCGGCAGCACTAAGATGTACCGAGATTTACGACAATTATTTTGGTGGCGAGGGATGAAGAGGTCAGTAGCAGAGTATGTGGAGAGGTGTATGACGTGTCAACAAGTTAAGGCTGAACATCAAAGACCGGCGGGATTACTAAACTCGTTGGACATACCAGAGTGGAAATGGGAACACATTACGATGGATTTTGTTGTAAGTTTTCCTAAGACATTTCGTGGACATGATGCTATATGGGTTATTGTTGATAGGCTCACTAAATCGGCTCATTTTCTTCCCGTGAAAATGACTTTTTCGATGGATCAATTTGCTCAATTATATATTAAGGAGATCCTAAGGTTGCATGTAGTGCCTGTATCTATAGTGTCAGATAGAGACCCGAGGTTTACTTTAAAATTTTGGGATAGTTTTCAAAAAGCTATGGGAACTAAGCTGAAATTTTCAACGGCTTATCATCCTCAAACAGATGGGCAATCAGAAAGAACTATACAAACTTTAGAGGATATGTTGAGGTCTTCTGTGCTAGACATTGGAGGTAATTGGGAGTCTCACCTACCTTTAGTTGAGTTTGCTTATAACAACAGTTTTTATACGTCCATTGGCATGGCACCGTTTGAGGCATTATACGGGAGAAAATGTAGATCGCCATTATATTGGGATGAGGTAGGCGAAAGAAAGATTTTGGGTCCGGAACTTGTGGAGAAGACTGTGGAAGTAGTTAAGAAAATTAGAGAAAGGATTAAGGTGGCACAAGATAGACAAAAGTCGTATGCTGACCGAAGACGAAGAGATTTATCTTTCGAGGTTGGAGACAAAGTTTTTTTCAAGGTGGCACCTATGAAAGGAGTGTTAAGATTTGGAAAGAAAGGAAAATTGAGACCTCGTTTTATTGGTCCATTTGAGATCTTGAAATGTATTGGTGATGTAGCATATCGTTTGGCACTACCTCCCGGAGTTGTCTTCTGTTCACGATGTGTTTCATGTGGCTATGCTACGGAAGTACTTGCATGATCCGAGCCACGTTGTTCATTATGATAACATTCATGTTGGCAAGGATCTCACTTATGAAGAGGAGCCTAGCGCTATTCTAGATAGAAAAATTCACACCTTAAGAAATCGGCAGATACCTTTACTCAAAGTTCAATGGACTAGGCATGGACCAGGACGAGCGACATGGGAGCGTGAGGAAGAAATCTTGGCTCGTTACCCCAACTTAGCATCAAGTAAGTTCAATTTCGAGGACGAAATTTCTTTAAGGGGGTAGGTATGTCACAACCCGTCCAAAAGTGGTTATATTATAAAGTGATTTTATTATTATTATTATTATTATTATTTAAAAAAAAAAATGTATCATATTGAGTATGCATTTCATATTTTCATTTTTTTGGAATATATATATTATGCATAAATATTTATTATGTTGATTTATTTTGCATTAAAGAAATTGTGCACTAATTATGTTGATTTATTTTGCATTTAAATAAATTATACATAAATACTATTAATTAAGGTGATTGATTTTTCATTAAATAAAATTATTCTTTTTAATGTATTGATTTGTAACATATTGATTATGTATTAATTTATTAAGGTGATTGATTGATTTTTTAATGTGTTGATTTGTAACATATTGGAGAGTTTTGTTTAAAAGTAAAACTTAGCACCACATCTCATATTTCATTTCTCAAATCATTTGTGAAGACTCTCTCAAATATTTAGATTATTATCTCTTGTGGAGTATCCAAATTGTTATATTGCAATTGAGGTAAATGTTTATTTTATTTATTTAATCTATTTTATTTAGTAGATTATGCATCTAAAATTTTCATGAGCATGCATATTCATATGAGATTTAAATTAGTAGAAAATTTGACGATTTATTTTATTACCATGGTTTTTGGGTTAGAAATAGATATTTAAATCTTGTATTTGGAAAACGGATCGTTAGATAATGAATGTATAATTTGTTTTGATTATTGAAACGGATAATTGTGTAGTGGACCTATTTTTCGGTCTGAACTTAGGAGTTTGTGTAGATATAGATATAATACAACAAGAAATATTTAAGTTGCATGAACACTAGAATTTGTCATGCCATTATTTTCTTCCGCCGAATTTCCAAAGCCAATTACTCGATCATTTGTTAGTTGAAAAATTTGATAAAAATTACAGAGAAAAACTTTATGATGTTTTTAAGCTCTCTTCAAATTTTGGTAATTTTTGGACGATTATTTATATTTTTAAAGAATTTTCACTTTTATGCTGTCGAAAAATCATGCCTTCGGGATAGGGCTTAGTAAAACATTTATATCTTACTCCTCACAAATGGTTTTGACTTGATTCTTTTTCCTAAATATTCTACACTCGTAGAGGTTTGTCAAAATATTTATTTTGTATTTTTAGTGTACTCGTACAAAATCAGTTTAATGAAAATGTTCAGGTGTTCAGTTCGAAAATGCAGTTTTCGTATTTGGATTTTTGGGAAAGTATTCTGTATTTTCTGAAGTCATCATTTATCCAAATAACTTGAAATTTTGATATGATGTTCCTACATATGTTCCCTAGATATATTTTAAATCTTAGAATTTTTAGAGTATGTTTAGTTCCTCAAACGTATAGATTAAGGACAGTAGGTCGAAATCGATCATATCAGCACAGTTTATTCGTATATATTGTTAGGATCTGATTCGAGTTTAGGGCTCTTTCGGCACGACATCTAAGATAGTAATTAGGAAATTTCGATCAGAGGATACTATATAGCTTATGGAATTATCATACATTTTATTTTGTATGAATAGTTATTCATTATTCGTATTTGTATTGAATATTTAGGTGTGGGCGACTAAGATATTAAATTATCTTATTATTATTCAAGTCATTTGCAATGGAATCAAGGTGTGTGGACTCTTACTTATGCTTGTGGATTTATGATTATCCTTATTGATGTGATTACGGATATGTATTATTTGATGTTCATTATGACATGGTTCCGGGATTTATTAGTGGTCATCCTTCATTTTAACATTTCATATGTTCGGGATTGGCTATCTAGTTATCCTTCATTTTAACCTCTCGTGAGTGTTCTTGGATTTATTATTTAGTCATCCTTCATTTTAACATTACGATGTTACGGGATTGGCTTTATAATTATCCTTCATTTTAACCTCACGGTTGTGCACAATAACTTATCATGTTCCGCCTTTGTGGTGATGTCATGGGTTGCCTTTGTGGTAACGTCATTTATGATGCGAATTATTTACATTGGACGTTTGTTATATCGGTTTGGATAATCATAAGCATATGTCCCACATTGAGTGTACTATGTATACTCACTCCTCACTTATCATTTCAGGAAATTGAGCTCGGAGGCGTGTGGAGGATCGAATGACGCACTCGTATTTTATTTTTAAAGATTTTTCTTCGTACTCTACTTTTGGATAAAATCTTGTCTTATTTATATTTCCGCTGCTCAAGTCTTATTTTAAAGCTACATTTGGATTTGTATAAGTAAATTTCCCGCAAGGTTTTTCCTAAATGCTTATTGGTATTTTCTTTATAAAAGATAAATTTGTTATTTAAAAACGGGTCGTCACAAATTTGTAGATGGAGGATCGACGGTAAATTCGGTGTAGCATCTACGAGATACCAACACCTGAGACGACATGAGTTATACAGCATCTACAAGAAAGCAACAGCCCGATACGTGGTATCGACTCGGACATGTTGCTAAAAGATCAATTATGTTGCCTGTTGTGTTTCAATGTATACCACTGAGAATCTCAGATTCATGCATATCCACAAATGGAATGTCGTTTTCACCACAATATTCTTGCACAAGCTATAAATGACCAGAACATGAGATGGGAAAAAGCTAATCACAGTGCAGATCAAGAATTCAAACAAAAACAAATACTAGTATAAAATTACTGAAGAATCCATCAAGAATCAAAGGACCAGTAGAACTTTACAATTCTCTCCCCAAAACCAGTAGAGAGTAACAAATTCAATGAGATCTGCACCTTATGTGTATATGATGTGATGAGACGAAACCAGACTGTTATGTCGAGATGACTGATCTCAACGCGTGCTCCTGCAAAATAAATGGAAACTTAACAAAAACACAAAGCTAGTCACATAAACAGGCCTTCAATCTTCGTATTAACACTAGAGAAAATGATATGTGAGCCTTCTTCAGTACTTGGACATATGTTACAAAGACTCAACACTCTATCGTAGTAGGATACTGGTTTGATCTTCGTTTCAGATAATGAAACTGAATACTATCTTCACCAACATAACTTATCCTAGTCTTGAAACAACAAATATGCCATGAAACATCTTCTTCTTAGCTCTAGGTCTAGCATCTACGCATTCATCAATAACTAAACTTGGCCTATGCTTTCTAAGAACTCGGTGCCATTCCCATCACAAAAGAAACCTATATGCATTGGTAGAGTAAGGTGAGCACTGGGAATACTCCATCTCTTTGATCAGTAAGTTTCAGTATCCAGGAATTTGGCATGGACTGAATACAACAACAAACCACCTCCTTTAGAGGCCGAGGATACAGGAGAACATCAAAACTTACAGCCAGAGCAAGTTTCAAGAATCTCATATATGATCATCAACTTGATCTTACAACATCAAACTAACCATATTTATTCCCCTCCATTCTTCCTATTCCTACAAAATTCTATGTATGAAAGATGTCTGCAAATTTTCACTTTAAGAGATTCATCATAACTACACAAGGGAGAGAAAAACTCAATAATATTCTTTTAACAGTACTCATTTGTTTAGCTCAAAAGAAAGTGATATTATTTCTCTGAATCAGAAACATAAATGTTTCGAACACATGAACAAGGGGAAAAATTGTACACAAATAAGAGTTTACAACAGAAACTCATCGCCAAAATTGTTGCTAATTATTGATTTATTAGCCTTTTTCTTTCTTTCTTTTGCTGCTAATATCAATCAATAAAACCTGTTTTCTGAAACACGGCGTTGCGGACGCGGCGCAAATCACGGCCCTTCAACGTCCTGCCGGCGCCTTCAAACACCGAGAAGGTCACGTGCGACCTCGCAACGATCACGTGCGGCGGCACCATCTCCTCATCCCCTTCCACTTCCACCTCGTCGTCGTCCTCCATCTCATCAAGCCCATCCAAATTGCCATCTCCGTATTTACTGCGGAGGTCCTTCGGCCACATAGGGATATTCATTGGCGCCGACTGGTGGAACTTCGACGGAATCTCCTCCGGCCTCGTCGCCGGATGAATAATTGCGTGGTTGACGGTTGATTTACGGCGGATGAGGTGGCGGTGATCGTCGGATAGGGCAGCGGAGATGCCGGATTTCACGGGGCTAAATTGGTGGCGGTGGCTGGAAGGCGGAGGCGGGGAAACGGCGAATGACCAGACGACGTCGCTCTCCTGGAGCTCGAGCGGGTCGTGGATCCGTGCGGTGGTGGATTCCGGTTGTCCGGTGAAGCCGAGGAAACGGAGGGTTGGGGATGCGGAGGGGTTGTTGTTGGACATGGCGGTTGACCGTCTGCCTGCCGACAACTCCTCCATTCCTGGTTAGTTATAATTCCCCCTCCTTCTGTTCCTCTCTCTCTAGCTCTTCTTTTATTTTTCCTTTTTCATTTTTTCTGTTTTGGTTCGCGATGCTCTTATACTCGATTTTAAGATATTTTTTATTACAAAAAAAATACTCCTTCCGTCTCATTGAAAGTGTCGTCCTCTTTCTACAAGACACGTAGATTTAAGAAATTTGTATTGTGTGGTGGTTGTTAATTTTGGTTCACATATTATTTATTTTTTTAGAAATATAACACTTTTTATTAGACATTTCAAAAAGGAAAACAAAACATTTTTTATGATATGATACGAAAGTAATATAAAACAGGGTAATATTTTTATTTCTTACAATGGTTATTTTCTATATTTGAGTTGTTTGTGATGATTTAGTGTTACATCTTTATCCCGTCTATTGTTGCTATCAAATAATAATACTATTAATAGTATTTGAGTGGTTCGTAAAAAAAAAATTTAATAAAATTTTATTTTCTCATGCGTAAATAAGAGGCTGTGATTGAAACAGAGGATTTCGGAAAGGGACTGGTGAGTATTTTTTCCCCAATATATTTATTTATAATCTGTGCAAAACTGTTCCAAATTCAATTTATTTCCATCTCATTAATAATGTCTTTTATTTTTTTTACTTGCCTCATTAGAAATGTTATTTTCTAAAAAAATAAAAAATAGTACGTGGATAAAAAATTAACTATTTAAACTTTAAAATAATATACATCACAAAAACATCACTACTTTCTTAATCTTTGTAGCCTAATAGGAAAGATGGGAGTAATTTTTTTTCTTAAATCTGAATTACTAATCATTGGAAGATAATTAGTACGTAATGCTGGGCCTTCTCGTGATCAAATGAAGGTAGGGCCCAAGTAGGAAGAGGTCCTGCTTAATGGTTTGGCCCATCTTCAAAAATCTACTACCTCAATACATATTTACGTTTCACTTTCTTGAAATGGATGACCCAATATTTATGGGTCACTTATAAAAAAGGTATAATAATTATATAAACCAAAATTAACTATAAAATTTTTAAATAATCTATACTACATAATACCACTTCCTAAATTATCGAAACCAATTGAATCATAAGATATTGAGATGGAGGGTGTATTTTTTTACAAGGAAACACGCAGGTCTTCGTGAACAATAAAGAATATGCAACTCAGAAAGGTGTAAACCACCCTAAATTAACATAGATACTATTTTCATCTCATAAATGTGTCTTGTTTCTTTTGAATGCGTTTATTGAAAAGAATTAAAAGTTGTGGTGGAGTTGTGTAAAATGATGGATCCTACATATAAAGTATTTGTAATAATTTTCCATTTTTTGTAAGATGACGCATTATATGAGACAATCCGAAAAGGAAAGCAAGACACATTTTATAATAACATTCGTTTGAACGTATAACATTCGGTTATAAGACAAACGCTTTAATCGTCATGTAATTCAATGGGAACTTAAACTTGTTTTTATAATGAGATAATTTTATTTTCGAAATACGAATTAAATAAACCACACTCATATGTCATCTAGGCGAATTTTGAATCACATGTTAACAACATCAGTGTAAACTCGAACCGTCCTTTAATTATACGTCAAACACAATACAATAATTTCTCAAGCTGGATTGAGATTTACCCTTGTGTGCAACTAATTTAATTTATCTACATATAATTTGAGCAGTGATCGTGGAATTCTTTTACTATCATACAAAGAAACAGTCCTTATAAAGTGGAAAATTTGTTTTGTCTAAGCAAATATTTAAAACGAATTTCAGATCCTGGGAGAGAGTATCACTGCACTAAAACCTAAAAAGTAATTAGATCAAATAATTTAATACTCATTCCGTCTTAAATATATATATATATGTATATATATTTTTTCATATATATTATTAAAAAAATTAATGACACGAAAGTTAGATATATATTTATATTGAAATTTCAATAAATTAAAGTAAATGACATAATTGTGTTTGTTATTATAAAAATTGGATAAAATAGTCTTTTATGTATTATTATATTAATTAGACCTATTAAAATTAGTGAAACATTTAGTTAGACAAAAAAAATTGTTGATAGAATATATACTCCCTCTATATCATTAATCTTGCAACATTTTATTTTAGGATCGTCTCACTTATCTTGTAATATTATCTAAAATAGAAATAAATAATAGAACCACAATCATGCTAAACAAGTGAACTATGTTATCTTTTATTACTTTATGCCACTATTTATATTTTTACACCATTATTTTAAACTCCATGCTCAATCCCAATGTTGTCTGATCAATGGGAGGGAGGAAATATAAATTTGGAACATAACAGCAATTGACCAATCAGTTTAGAGCTTTCTAGAACACATGTAATGAAGATGGGCCTAAATGTAATTTTCCATTGGGTCCAATTGCCAATTCATAAACGACTATATAATCATCGATGATTTCAATACACTTCGCCTGCAGAGAGCGAAAGAATTCTTTCTATCAGATTTCCGTCAACTCTCTCCTTGGTAAGCTTTTATCGATCGATTTTCTTACTCAACATTTCCGCCTTTTTATTTGAACAAGTGCTCTGAATCATTATTTTCATTAGTTGTTATCTGTTAATCGTGAAGAATTTTGTGCAGTTGCACGAGGAAATAATGGCGTCAGATCCGAGAGTTCACTTGTTTGAGGAGGTTGCGAAGCATAACAAGACGAAGGATTGTTGGCTTATCATCAATGGAAAGGTTTGACGCTTTTTTCCTCTCAAATGGATGTTTCTTTTTCCTCTCCTTTGCAAAGAAATTAGGATCGACATTACTCCGAGCTGTTTTTCGCGATTAATATAAAGTTTCCTGAAAATTTTAAATTCTGCCCCTGTTAGATTTTTTCTTTTCATTTTTAATATGGAGAAGATGCTATTCTTCTTAATTCTCTGTCGTGATTAGTTAGCGCAGTGGAGAAATTGGTGCTAGGCTTATGTTTAGTTAACGTTGGACTGATTTATGAAGTTTTAAGTTTTCTATGCTCAGTATTGGTTATTGGTGATTTTGTTAATAGATGCAAATCATGTTGGTCTAGTTGTGAAAAATGATCACAGCCAATTTCTCTTGGATGGTTCGTATTCTTAAGCACAAAAAGACTTTAAATATTTATTCCGTGTGTGCATAGAGAATATTTTGTACTTGTTTTTTGTGGTCGTGTTAGAGCTTTCAGCAGATTTTCCAATTAGATTGTTGGTGACTCACAAATGCGCGCGTACACAGAGGATTGTCGAGTGTAGCTTGTGTTATGTAGGTAGGAGAGCCGCTCACGGATAAAAGGTTAGTTGAAGAGAGAATCAGGGAAGGTATCCAAATAAGTAAATAGTATTTGTGGAAGACTTATTTCATCGAAGGCCAGTTTGAGAATTCTTCTTTGTTTTCCCTTTGTTTTTGTTTTAGTGCTGACAAAACGACTTGCAGCGCACCTGGTTTTAGTTATTTTCTAGCATTTCCAGGACGGCCGTCTAGCTTTTCATTAAAATGCTTATATCCTAGGGGCTGGTTGTTTGATTGCTTTTAGGGTTGGTAGCCAACTCGCCATTAAATGAAATTTCATACTTATGTCTAGCTTTTCATTGAAATGCTTCTGGGGCTAGTGGTTTGATGGCTGCCAACTTGCCATTAATGAGATTTCTTATTTATGTTAAGTTAATGAATGCTGATAAACACAGTTAAATATTTCTCAGTTAGGGTTGGTTGCCGTGTATGAAATTTCTTATATTATTATTTGGGTTGTCCTTGTCCCCCCGTGGGTTTTTAAACATATAAACCTGATAAACACAGTTAATGCTATAATTTCACTCGCAGGTTTATGATGTAACCCCATTCATGGAGGATCATCCTGGAGGTGATGAAGTTTTAGTGTCAGCTACAGGTAATTCTGCACAAATGAGTCGTCCTTTAGTCATAAAAAACGACGTGCTTAAGCAAATGTCAATTATCAAATAGGAAAAGATGCAACCAATGACTTTGAGGATGTTGGCCACAGCGATTCTGCCCGAGAAATGATGGACAAATACTACATTGGGGAAATAGACCCAGCAACAGTTCCCTTGAAACGCACTTACACCGCTCCACAACAAGCTGCTTACAATCCAGACAAGACTCCCGAGTTTGTTATCAAGATTTTGCAGTTCCTTGTGCCTCTCTTGATTCTGGGACTAGCCTTCGCTGTTCGGCAGTACACCAAGGAGAAATAAATTGTTTGGTTGGGGACTGAGCTTTATCACCCTCTATACTTCAGCTGATTATTTTTTTTAATAAGACAAGTGACTGCATGTTTGCTAAATCCATCTTGTGTATTAACATACAAAGCATTTTCACTGTGCGACTGTCTTTCAGTATTATTTCGAAGTTCAATACATCATTTTGAGGTTTTCTTCAAGAGTAAGAAGATTGGTCTGACCAACCGTAGTTTAGAACCTCAAGAAATCGAGCAAATAATATTAATTTAGAGCTTAAAATACTTCAATCTGTAGTGTCTATTAGCTTTTTCCTTCAGCAGAAGACTCCAAGTATAATGATACAGATTAATCGAAGACCTTGCACTCGAAATCTGCATCTATCAAAACCTAAGACCAAACTTGTTTTACAACAGACGCAATAAAATTAGGTCAGGAAGTAGTAATAGTAGTAGTTTCAATCTTGTCATGGAGGTTGACAACCAAATGGTGTGCATCATCTAGAAGCTTCCACACATCAAGATGTCCAGCCATGGAGTTGCACTCCCTCAGAATCTCATCCATGCTATTGTACTTCTCAATAATCTGCTTCCTCCTCTGCAGGACTGAGGCTGCAATGGCATAAAGCAAGAGATCATCGGTTGGAGGCGCTCGCTGCCTAATCCTGCTCCAACCAGACTTCCCAATACCGGCCCGAATCGCAGCTTGATCAGCCCACACCACTTCCCACAGGCACAAGATTTGCTCAAATGTTAACTCCCTTCTGAACAGAACCACCACCATCCTGTACACGAAGAAGCAATCCTCAGCCTCGAGTTTCTCGAGATGCCGGTAGAGGTGGGAATCCTTATTCTTGATGATTTTAGATACAATGTTGAGCTGCCTTCTGATTCCCACTTCGTCCAGCCTAAAATTGTGGCGAGCCTTTTTCATGAAACCCACAAAGCACCAGAAAGCTTCATGGTCCTCTGTCATCACAGCTATTATAGGAGAGAGTAGATCACTCATCCCTTGGCAGTAGCCGATTTCGGGATCATATAGCGCATAAGCTTCGAGTATGGCGACTAAACGAGCAGCATGGTAAATCCTTCCCGGAATGAGGTGATCGTAATCCTTTAACCCCACAGCCTCAGCAGCACGACGAGCTTTTCCATCTGATACTGTAGCTTGCGTTGGGGAGTACGCTATCCATTCCTCATTAGCTCGAATAGCATCTAGGCGGATGATCCGCTGCCACGTGATGAAATCTTCCCTGCTGTGGGGTTGGGATTGGACATCCGGAGGAGACAAATCGTCCTTTGATGAAATAGCGTTTTCGTGTTCATGATCCTGAGTGCCTTCTGTAAAGTCAAAACTTTGACTCACTTCGGGATCATCAGAGGATTCGGAGTCTGAGGAATCCGAGTCGCAGGAGATATTTGAATCAGTTATTCTCTTTGAACCCTCATATCCATCCATAATTGAGCGGCATCCATCATCATTATTATCAAATGCTTCCTCACTCGAAAGGGATTCTCTGGCACTCACCACATCCTCAGAGCCAGGAGAATCCAATCCTTCAGTGAGACTTTCACAACTTCCATTACTTGTTTCAGAATTTTCACTTAACTTAAAGAGCTCATTGGATTGCTTAAGAAGACGGTGACACTGTCTCCGCAATTTCTCATATTCCTTTCTGCATATATTATAGACAATGATAAGTCATTTTGATACCAACTTACTCTTAGCATTCAATTTAAGGGGGAGAGAAGGTAGAGATAGGAAAAAAGAGGAGGAAAAAAGAGGAGGGGTAAACTATACTAACACAAACAAGAATGAGAAAAGAAAAGAGTTTTAGTATCAATATGAGTATATGATAAGAAGATAGTTGTGATTTCAGGGTTAAGGAATGAAAATTCATGTTTGTTACTGTACCTGTTCCGCGTTTTAGTAACATCTCTTTCTTCTTTGGTACTTCTCAGGTCATAGCTGAAAAAAACCTCTGGATCGTTATAGAAGAAGACTAAGCAATATGCAAATTCTCGAAGCGCAGAGATAAGATTAAAGCAAAGCAATGACAGGTTGCAATCAATGATATCAAATGCACATTAATGACAGAAACAACTTCGACCCTCAACAAGGGAAAATAATGAAGACAAAAATGTTAGGAGATACCAACCACGAGTCCAAGAACAAATTATCTTGACCCTTGAGAAAAAATATTTGTAGAGTTGTGTTTAACCAAAGAGGATGGGGAATTAAAGATTAGAGAAATGTAAATAATGTAGTGGGGTTTATACTGAGCAAATACAAACATCAAGGAAAAAATGGGTTTCGTGAAACATAGGTTGTCACCTGACCAATGATATTTTCGTTTGTCTACATAAGAATTACCTTACAAGGTTATGTCTGAGAAACAAAAGATATTCTCTAGGAAGTTCTAATACAAATTTTGTTCACAATTCATGACAGAAAATTTGTAATTCTGATATTATATTCAAAAGGTTGAGTCGACTTACACTCCAAGAAGAAATGGCCAAACCTCTCCCCTAATACTAGGATCAACACCCTGCATAAAACAAGGTACACAATCAAATTCAAGCAGTTTTCCCAGGATAATCATTATCTCAAAGAAGGCGGAAATAATGCAGTAAAGTTTTTTTCACAGAAAGAAGAAATAAGCGGTTGAGGGATCTTGAGTCTAAGCAAAACTTACTCCACTCCGAACTTTCTTCAGAAACTTAACTCCATTGTCACGAAGCTTTCCATCAGGAGTGAACAAACTTCTCCACTGCTGAGGTGAAAGTATATGCTTCCTTTTTCTACGGGACCAAGGGGATTTAAGGCGACCCCTGAAAATGGCCAACAGCACTAATTAGTAATTATGTGAGTAATGTTAACAAATTAAAGTCCAAGGCACCCATGTCACAGGATGATTTATCAGGCACCATTACAAATAAGATTTATTATCACTGTTCACATATCACACTGAAGACAGTTGCAAGGATGAAAAGCAAAACAGAACACACAGAAGAAAATGATAAACCATGACAAAAACTCATTCAACTTTTCATGTTAGTAAAAATGATAAAAATAGTCAAATCTAAGAATAAAGAAACTTAGTGAGCTTCATATCTCGCCAGAAAGCTGAATTCCTCTCCTGAGACCTGATACCTAGATGGTGCAACCCAATTACTTCTCATACTAAAAAAAGCTTAATTGATTGGTTGAATCTAGGTAGACTCTAATTACTGCACACAAGAATACGAATCAATTGCAGTACTTGCACAGAACCTACCTGTTTCCAAAGTAAATGTTGTTCTAGTGCCACAAAATGTGATACGAACCGCGTACCTCCAACCCCCCCCCTCCTCCCAAGTTTATAGTCGTTGGGGCCGTAGTGAGAAGGATGAAGGCTCAAACCCCCCTCCCCAACCAGTGTGAGAGCCCTCAGAGGAAGAAAAGCAACCCCCTCCACGGGGGGAACAGAATGAGAGGGGGGGGGGGGAGGGGTATTGATACGAACTTTGTACCATTCCCTCTGTGTCTGTATATTCCCGCCGTAGCAGTACAGGAAGGGGGGAATTTGGATAAGCTCATAAGAAATGACCCCTACTACTATCCTAGGGGTCAAGTGGAAGAATAGGAAGGAGAGCCATTTTGCATCTTCTTAAGGAAGCCAAGGAATAGGATGGTGGGCCCTAGTCATCATTGTAGTTATGCATAAATAAAGGTCAATCCTACCACCAGATGCATCTATCTACTTCTCTTCTAATTCTTAGGAAGTTTAAGTTGGGGGGAAAGGAAACTATTCCTCTCCCTCTTGTAATCGTATCCTTTTTATATATCTAATCTAGTGTTTGCTTTTGTTCCCTATTTTATCTTGTTTTTGTTGTTGGATGTTGCACCAAAAATATCTCTGTGTAACAAAATGTCTGAAAGGAGATGTATTATCATGTGGGACCGTATGTGTCAAAGCAAACTTGTAGTAGAGGTCATGAAAGACAATGAGCAAAGCTGCAATGGTAGATAACAGGAAGGCATGTTACCCATCAAAAAGCTCAAATTCACCAATTTATTGGTTCAGATTGTATGCTAGCAATAGTGCAATACGCCAAAAACTAGAAACCAACAAACACGGTAGGATAAGGAAACTGGAACCGTTTGTCGGGCACAAAAACACATAGGAAGTGCATATGTAAACAACTATAATTCACAGCCACAACGATAGCACATACAGCCCCAATATCCAACTAATTGACTGAGATGTCACACAATCTAGATGAATGCTAGAGCAGCTATTGGTCTTAAAACACTAATAGGAAAACTTTCGACCTAGAGCATGAGATTGAGGTAGGGCATCGCACAACGAAGATAGCATTTACAGCCATGTGAGAATCAAATAAATTAACACCTTGAATTATAAAGAACGACATATCTTAGAACTATCAAGAAAAAGGAAAGGATATTGATGGTCGCATACTGTATCTTCACCAAGCATTCCAGGTCTATAAAAGACATGTATGTTCATGAACTATAAAGCATGACTTGGTAGGAAAGTTATGGTCCTCCATCTTGTTCGAAGAAGCTTCAAAGAAAATTTAAGTGTAGTTTCTGCAAAAGTAGGTTTAGCAACAATTTCCAGTTCAAACAACTGGGCGAAATTTATTTCTCATTCTATCTATTTTTTCCCCTAGTTAGACTAAATAAACTATAAAAATGTACCACAACATACTGACTCATTCTCTGGACTTCTCAAATTCGCTGATTTCAGAAGTCTACAGCGTATGTGCACATGCATAGATTACACTTAAAATTATAAAGTCCAATATAAAGGCAAGAATGAGTCTTCTCATTAATCAAGCACTTAGAATCCTACCCCAGATGATCTTTCAAAGTAAATATCCCATCTTGACTGACAAATATCAAAATAACAAAGTCAATTTAATATTAGTCGATGCCATCGATTCTTAACAACTAAACTGATTGAAGTGTACACCTACAGGCAACAAGAAGAAATCAACTATTCCATCCCCGAGCTGCAAAGATGTGGCAGATTGAACTTAAGGAGAAGGGAAAGAATACGAGACTGAAGAAAGTACATGTTTTGGATGAAAAAACTCAAGATCTGAACTTTAGGTTAGAAAAAGACAGCTAAGTAGGAAACAATTTCAGGGATTAATTCAGAAAGAAAGAAGAGACTCACCGATCGGAAGAGGAAGAAGAACAAGAAGCTGGTGAGGAGTTGGAGGAAGCTACAATGTACAGGACCGATCTCAAATGAATCCACGACGAAGATGGTGGAGACGACGACGTATTTGAGGACGAAGACGACGAATTTGAGGACGAAGACGGTGGCGAAGGTTTTGACGAAGTCTGACTTCGTTTTAGAGCTCTCATCTATAAACACTTTCTCACTCCTAATCTTTCCTTGTTTTTTTGCCTAACTAATAAATTACTCTCCCTAGGGTTACAAGTTACAACGCCGATTCACAACAATTCCGTCACAGATTTTTGCTTGTGTTTTTTTTTTTTTACCTAGTAGTATAGAACACGGCGGCGGCTAATGCAAGGCCAGCAAACGCCGTGAAGGCGAGGGTCACGCCGCCGCTCGCCGCCGCATCCGCCCAGAATCCGCCGCCGCCACCTCCAACAAACACCGCTCTGCTCAGATCGCTGATGCTGGTTCCGATGTCTAGCATGGGGTGGATGTCCGGAATAACGGATTTGCCCTCGGGAAGAAGCAACACGCCTTGTTGATTTTCCACCATCAACCAACTGAAACACAGCAACTGCTTTAATGTTCCCCTTCCACCTTTTATCACTTTGCTTTTCCCTTTTCGCTTTTGTTGCTTGTGCTATTTATTGGTTTTCCCTTCCTTTTTCTTTTGTCCTCTCTCTCTCTCCTAGATCTATCTATAAATCTTCTCTCTACAGTTTTTTTAGAGTGCAATGTGAAGAACAGCAACCCATTTTGCATAAATGCAAAATGGTTAAATACCCTAAATCTCTGGACTATTAACTTTCTACAATTTACCCTTTAAATATGAAAATATATACTTTGCTCTTTGAATTTTTGATTTTTTGTGATTTGCGCCTTAATTATGAAATGTGTAAATTGCTTGAACTATTTAATTAGTTGCAAAAAATAAAATCTCATCAAAATTTTATGACCACACGACCAAATATATAGGTAATGTCATTTTTTTTATCAGTTTTTTATGCTAGTTCATGGATTATTAGTTTTTGTGATAATTCAAGTGATATTATCCATAACTTTGCACATACAGTTGAAATTTTTTGTCGAAATTTTACTCTTCTGCCAAGGACGGATTTACATAGGGGCATGGGGTGGCAATTGCCACTCCTTTCTTTTTGGATATAATTATCTAATATAGTCATAATTAATATAATCATAATATGTTACACCCACATATGTATTTATTATATATATTGGCCATAAAGCTAAAATTCTATCAAAATTTTATACAATATTCGACAAAGTTTATTAGTTGAATTAATGGACCTTGTAAAGTCTTGATGTTCATAAATTGTTTTCCTTAAATACTTTCTATAAAGTCTATATTGCACAAATCATTGTAAAAAAATGGCAAGATTTATGTCTCAATCTCTTTTTCTCAACCAAACATTGCGACTTAAGCAGTTTACTATAGTTTGTTTGGTTATTTTTACTGTCAATTTTAGTATTTAGTTTGCTATTTATCCTGCAAATTCATGTCAATATTTTTTTTAAGGTATCTTGTTTTTATACTTAAATACCTAGTTTTGAGGCAAACCAAGAACACGAAATTATGACACCCTTGTTGAAAATCATGCATACATCCCTATTTTCTGCAATAAATTAGATAGTTAAGATGCAATTTGCACATTTTAATAGTTAAGGGGGCAAACCTCACAAAATTAATAGTCTATTGGGCAAAGGACATATTTTCATAGTTTAAGAGGCAAAGTGTAGAAAGCTGATAGTTTAAGAGATTTGATGTATTTTGTCCAATGCAAAAATATGCAAAAATGTATTGCAAATGCATAAATAGACAACTCTCCATATTGCCCCTATTTTTCTAAAACTAACACAATGCTCTGTCATTTCCTGCAAGAAATAACTATTGCAACATTTTCCATGCAATTCAGATCTCAGTAAAACACATGACAATAATGCAACAATAATAATGGATCAACAATCGAAAATAATAATTAAAAATCTACTTGAAGAAAAAAAATACACGCCTTATACAAAGACACTTGGAAAGAGGAAATTTTACTAAAATATTATTTTGATTTTTTTACTATATATATAAAATCATTAATTAATTTGATATATTTACTTGGATCAGGCTCTATTAGGGACTCAAAAGTAATATTGCAACCACTTTTCCTATTTATGCATTTGCAACGCATTTTGCATATTATAGCGCTTAACCCTTTTTTTAGTGAGAGCTGGATGAAGACTTCCTTTCCCTACCAATCTTAATTAGGATTTGAATATTATAGAGCTCGCTTCACAAAACACAACGACGTCGTTTCAATTCGGCTCATATTAAAACTTTCCAAATTCAATTTTTTTTCAAAGAGAAAAATGTCTATTTAATATATTTACAATTAAATATATAATTTGTTCGTAGTTTGGAATCGAATTTAAATTCAAGATTATTTACCAAACTTTAGAATGCCATCAAATATAAATTTTGGACAAAATTCACAAAGTAAGGTCTTGATGAAATGTAATTTTTAAATATAATTAAAATATATCGAATCCAAACAACTCAATTGGTATATAATCCAATTCTTAATTCTAAAATTCTCATACCAAAAATTCATTCAGTAAATTTGGAGGTTTCTAAATATGAACAAAAAGCAATTGAGTAATTTGTATATTGCTTTATGGAACAAAATCATTTGCATTCTTTCAACATAATTATAGGGGTTGATTATTAGGATACCACTCCTTAATCCTCATTATACTTGTAAGACTTTTTAGAATTTTTTTTTTTTATTAAATAAAGAATCAAAATAATAAAATGTTATCTAGAGTCTCCTTATCCGTATTGCTGTTCCTTTTTCGTTTGGGCTTCCCTTCCCCTTTTGGTGGGGGAAAATAGTGCGCATGATTTAGTTGACCAAATTCCGAGATTTCATCATTGTGATTGCCGTTTCTACTACTCTCCCAACCTTTACTAAATTTTGATGATCAGTCCTCATAATCCCAGTTATTCATATTTGTTTAACATGATATTAAAATTATAGTATTATTTACTACCATTTTTATTTTAAAATTACTTTTCAAAGTGTAATAAATGAACCAACAAATTTATTAATTACGAATAGATGCAACGCGACCAAACAAATCTGACTATTCAAATTCAAGCACTACGGATAACGGCAAACACAATCATTGTAGCTGATTTAAGATAAGCATAGATTTAAGATCGTATCGGATGCTAATGAACAAATAATACTAGTAAATAATAATGTGTGATTTCTCACTTATATAATAACTACCGATACGAAAAGAAAATCTTAAAACCATCAATGAACGGAGCAACTAAGTGGTTTCAGTTTGCAAGCGATTTGGATATGGAAGAGCAATGACAGCCAAGAGAAACATATTTCAAGATAATATTGGAGAATGTGGACATGAACAATAGCTTGCTTTCTTGATTGTAATTTGTTAATAGGGACAAGAATATATTGGGCGGCATAAATGTGTCACACCATTGTAATTGCTTCTTCATACTGTGGAAATGGATACAAACTTTAGATACTCCCGCAGTCTAAGATTTGAACAAATAAACTAAACACCCAAATCAGACAATCAATGACTTTAAAAAAGGCATGCATTTTGTAGTGTCCAAGAAATATACTAAAACTAATAAACTCACAAGAAGTTGTGGGGATAAAGTAGCAGTAGAAAATGCACCCATATAAGCTCCGCAGAATTTTAGGCACACTTCTTTCAATGAAGGAAAATTATTAAGAAGAGAGATATCAACCAATCTTTTTAAGTTTTGATCAAAATCACTATGCAATAAAATAAAACAATAATGATAATAATAATACATTTTCTCTAGTTCACATGGATAATGGCGGTGGTGGTTATGGACATATTTAAACATAATTTGCAGGGCCAACGACGTTAAGAGAACTAAACATATTCACACTCCACGTTTTTGGCAGATTGTATGCTTACAAATCAACAAAAATATACAATAGAACCTCTATAATTTAATAACATCTTCAATATAATATTTTTTTCATTCCTCAGCCCAATGTAAAAGATTATCAAATTAAAAAACTTTAGTGTAAACATATAGTCCCGTTAATATTCAAAATTAATAATCATTTAAAATTATCAATAACACTATGACAATTTGTGAAATATGATTTTAGTATTGCTTATTTTTTCTTAAAACTTAAATCTAATTGAATCTAATATCTAAATTTTTTTAATTGTATAAAAAAATTCAGTATTATTTTCTCAAATTGAACCATAAAATTGTGAAGAATCTTAGACGCAATAAGTGTTTCCTTGCGCGTAATTAATTCCAACATAATTGTATTATCTTTAATGATTTTAGTGTTGATTGTCAGTGAATGTTAAATATACTATTGTACTTGTTTTTTAAATGAATGAATTCAATGTTTCTTAACAAATTAATACTCCCTCCGTCTCGTTATTCTTGTCTTAGTGGTGTTCTGTGCGGAGTTTAAAACAATGAGTGGAAAGTGTGTTAAAGTGGGTCCATTGTTTGTGGTCCCTAAGTTGTTTTCCTTTTGGGACGAAGAAAAAAAATAAGGGGATACTGAAAAATAAAAATAAAACTAAGATAAGAATAGCAGGACGGGGTGTATAATCCATTGTTTCTAGATATAAATAGTAAAATGACACTAAATATGATATATAGATAAACTTATAACTTTTTATATTCATTTAATTAAAATTCGATTTCGTTGAAGTTCGAAAACACTCTCTAAATTAATAGTAAATATTAATTTATAGATAAATTAATATCTCTCTAAAATAATAAACCCTCATAGTCTCGACAATATTAATTTAGAGAGATTTAACTATATTTCCTAAAATAAATAAAAATCAAGAAATGTGAGTATATTACGCACCCTACAAATAATTAAGGGAAGGAACAAAATATGCATTTTCAAAGGACGAAATAACAATTTAGAAAATATATATATACATAAAACTCAGAATTATAAACTTTATTATGTGCATGTATAAAGGGATGTGATGCTCTGATCATTATTTAGCAGTATAACACCAAGCATTTAGTTATACATGCAGATGATTAAATAGCTCACAAGTCATAACAAGCTCACAAGTCATAACAAGCAACATATAACTATGCATACACTCAATAGTCTGCAGCGTTTATTCGTCAAAGTGGGCAGAGACTCAGAGCTTTGAAGCAGCATCTTTGTCGAGGAACCAAGTAAGCTCTCCTTCAGCCGAGACTTCAGTGCAAGGCAGAGACGGCGAGGGTGGAGTGACTCCGGTCCCCAACGCCATCTTAGTAGTATCAGCCAGTTCGGAGCCAGTGATCACCATTGCAATTTCTGAAGAGGAGTTGAGAACTGGGAATGTGAAGGTGATCCGCGGTGGAGGTGGTTTGGGGGAGTCGGTAATGAAGGTGACCCACCGCTTGTTTTCATAGCGCTGTTGGCGTGAAGGGAAGAGAGATGCTACGTGGCCATCCGGCCCCATTCCGAGTAGCATTAGGTCGAATTTTGGGAAGCCGGTGGTGGTTGAAAGGGGTAGGGTTTTGTTGTTGACGAGAAGTTTCAGACGCTCCTCATAGTCGTCTGCTGCAGCCTCAGGGGATAGTTTGTCGTTGATGGCGTAGATGTTGCTGGGAGGAATAGGTACCTGCATGCAACACGACGACAAGCAAGGCGGAATCTAAACATGGCTGTAGAAGAAGAGGCATATTGCGAAACTAAGGAAAAATGGAACTCTACAATATCAACTAACTCAGATTCTCGTCCTCTTTATGGGATTCAAGACTCATTCTCAACTATCTAATATCTAGAAATATGAACTGATTAGTGATGTGGATTGTGGGATGATCAAAACAACATAATTCAGAAATTAAGCAAACCAAAACCCAATCTATTGTGATGGGCCTTCTCCCCCTTCAACAACATAAATGCCAATACATCAGAAACAGAGTTCAATTTGTTGTACCTTTTATTGATATTCTTGGATTTTGAGTATTTAGCAATATAAAATCTATATGTAAATACAATTTCACCCAAAAAATCAATCTTGAAAATTGATCTCACCTTTGAAAGAAAACCCCGTGAAGCAAGCAGGTAATTGCTGTCTTCATGATCCAGAGGAACCACTCTCTCATCCACCCAAAATATCAGCCATTTCGACCAATCCACAGATTCCTTATACGGAGATTCCACCAGCTTCCTACACCATACAAAAACATCAACTAAATTGCAACACAAGATACTATGTCAATCTGTACGGGCAAATACTTTCAGTTAACTTTTGTTATCCAGAATTTATAGCACAAACACATCAAGTTTCTAAATTCTCACAAAATTAATTACTAAAACTACTCTAAAAAACAAAGAGCTCATTGCAACATTTTCTCGAACAGATGGTGTGCACCAATTTTACCTGAGCGTATCAATCAGAGTACCGCCGGAGAGAACGACGGAGAAAGAGCCCTTTTCTTTGACGAATTTCTCGGAGAGATCGGCGGTGTACTTCGCCAGTGCGGCGGCGACATCTTCCTCGGAATCGAATTTTAGTACTTTAGTTTTGCCTTTTTGTGGTGTGGCAAGTGCCATTTTTGCGATTGGAGTGATGAGTTTGGCTACAGCGATTGAAATAATAAATTAGTTGAGGCGATTACAATTAAATATAGTTTGTATTCCATCGCCATGCAAATCTGTCCAAATTAATTGGCCCAATTACTTATAGGCCCCCAATATTAAATTGGATTCTCCGAAAATGCAAAAATGGGTCGATCTTCAGGAATCAATTCTTTGATTTCTAGCAATATATTCTTAGAGTAAATTAATTAACTATAATCCATATAGATGATTTTTTAACGGCAACGTTCTAATACATTAGTTAATCAATAATTCGAGATTGTTAAAAAGTGACCACTAATAGATAGTAAGTAGAAAACTATCACTAAAAACATTATAAAAGTTTTTATGGAAGCCGATAACACAGCTAATCGATTATAATCAAAAACTCTAAATACGTCCGTGTAGATGTGGATCTTGAAAACTTTATTATTTATATGAACTTTTAAATTGGGAAAAGTATAAACTCAAACGTACTCTCTATGTCCAACCAAGCAACGAATATTCATTGGGGAAACATAATTTTATTTACTCTTTGATTTTGTAAACTGAGCTTTTCAAACTTGAAATGATAGATAAAAATGTTTAATGTAAAACCCTAAATCTTAATAAAATATTCAACTTGAATTATTGATAGATAGTGATGAAATCGAAAGCAACAAATTTTTCTTCAAAAATTTACAATCATCCATATTAAGAAAATATTTAAGCACCCGAAAGACTAATGTAGTGTTTGGAAGAGCTTTTATAAGTAGCTTTTAGTAGCTTATGCTTAAAGTTGCTTAAAGTTGTTGTTAAGCAAAAGTTATTAGTGTTTGCAATATTAGAAAAAAACAGCTTAATTTTAGAAAAAACGGTTTTGCAAACACTCTTATAACCTGCTTTTCAGTTTTTTTTTGGTTTATGCTTTTAAAAGGACCCCAGACCAACTTATGGGCTTCTGCTTATTCTGACTTATTTTAAGCTTCAGAAAAGCAGAAGCTTCCATTCCAAACATTAAAAAAAGTGCTTCTGCGGTGAAAAAGCCTAGAAACATCTTATTTAAACTATTCCAAACACTACCTAAATATATTTGTCTTTTAACTAAAAGAACTAGTGCAAACAGGGACGGAGCCAACTAGGGGCAGGGGTGGCAGTGGGCCCCCTAGCTTTTGAAGAAAAATAAGGATAATATAATAAATTAGTAGTTATAGTAAAAAAAAAATTTACTAAAACATCAGACACCACCCATTCTTCGTCCCAAGTTTTCAAAAGTCAAAACACATCTAGGTTTCAATTTTCAAATACTAAAATTCATCATTTGGACTTTTTGTTGTTAATGGAGATTTAGGTGGTAGTGTGTATTGTGTTGTTCAATTAATGCACGGCTCACGGCTGCACGGTGCACCCACGCTGGTAATACCGAGATGGATTTCTTCTGGTATATTCTATATCATCGTTCATAAATATGTGAGCTCTTAATTCTTAATTTACTTATAGTTCATGGATTGTGTTTGTGCGAATTTGGGTGAGAGGATTTGTGGTATTGTCGAGTGGAATTTGGGGCAGTGGGAGAATACTTGTGGGCTCAACTATTTAAGGCAGCCATTAATTTTCTTGCTTTCAGCTTTGTAGGGAAAAGAGGATGCGAAATTCTTAATTATAAAATTTATTGAACTATTGAAATTGGAAGAAGCAAGTGGTCACTTAGGTCATTATTATATAGTATAATGTATACAGTATACACACAGAACATTAACATATTGGTGATCACTGTTTACACCAAATAATCCTGCAAAATTGCTAGAACTATAATTAGTATAGCAACAAGTATCGAACACATGGAACGAAGTATTTTAGACCTAAAATTCCTATTAATCAAGGGTTGGTTAGCGACCGCGCAAGTTTTGGAAATTTTCTAACCTAAAAACAAATGAAAATAAAAGCAGAAATTAAACACGAAATAGACTTATGCAAATAAAACGGGTCCAGCAAGATGATTCACACACACTCACAATCGATCACTGAGACTATTAATTAATTAATCCACTTAAATCAATTGGTTGTAGGACACCGTAATTAAACTGACATATCCCATATTCCCCCTTAATTATTCGGTAATCGCCATGGTGGGCATTGAAACGACTACTTCTCTAAATTAGATGCAACCTACGTTGGTGGACTATCAATAGATTTAACACCTAATCAACTTTAAGAACTAAGGTAACCCAATTTAGGAGCCTACTCGTATGGTGGACATCTAATAGTTTCCTACCAAATTAATCCAATTGTCCTAAGAACAATCTGCTAATTATTTAGCCTAATCCCACGAGAAACGATGGAAGTACTAAATTAGCTATGAATTAAACTAACCTAGGGTGATTAAGCCTAAATTAATTAATTCAATTAATTAAACCTAGATTAATTCAGAACCTAAGTGATTAATTTTAAGCCCTAGTCTCACGAAAATATGGTGGTGTGTATTTCACATCTCGCCGGCCCCTTAAAAGACTTAGCTACGCATATCGGCCGGACTGACCAGATAGACTGGTTTGCAGAACAGAACACAAAACATGCTGAAAATCATGAAATAATTATGCACGAAAATTCAAACAATAACGAAATAATCAAAACACCAATAAGTACAAAATTAAACCCTAGAAATTAGAAAATCATAAATTAAAGCATTCAAATCATCCTACAGGAAAATAAACGGAAGCATCCAAATTCGGGAATATAAAACGGAAGAAGGAACATGTTGTTTTCTCCAAATTAAACTACAATTCATGAAATTAAAATTTGAAATTCGAACTCTGAAATTCTGATTTAACCCTCGGCTTCGATCGATCTCGGCTCTCGGCTTCGGCAACTCTCGGCTTCGTCGATCTCGGCTACTCGGTAATTGGCTCTCGGCTTCGGTAATATCTCTCGCAGCTTTTGGTTTTGGAGTGGAAGGTTGGTGTTGAATGTATGATGATGAACGGTGTTGAAAATCAACTAGGGTTTCGGTGTTGTTGGCGTGAGAATGGGATCGGGATTATAGTCTCGTGCGTGCGCGTGTGTTGCGGCGCCTCTCCCATCATATATATATATATATATATATATATATATATATATATTCTCCTCCTTTCCTTCTCCAATTAGGTCTTCTAAGTATGGAAAGATATAATATAAAGTATATTATATTAATTTCTTTCCACACTTAATTTTCCCCTTAATTTCTTCCGGATTAAGCACATATTCCCTTTAATTCGCACCGCCACATCAACGCCTCGTCAACGCCACATCATCATAAGAAACTGCAAAACAAACACCAAAAAACAATCCAACCGCCAAAATATATGCCAAAATAAACGGAATATGGATAGTACAAATTTAGACCTATCAAACCTCCTTACACTTAAATCATACTTGCCCTCAAGTATAAGGAAAACAAAAGTATAAGTACTATCCAAATTCTATCAATCCCCAAAGACTCAAGACTCTAAAATAAAAAACAAGGACGAAAACAAGACAAAGAAAAGACAAGAACATGACTCGAAATAAAGGAAAAGAACAACACAAAGACAAAGACAAGAAAACGACACGAAACAAAACAAGAAGCAATACCAATCATATCCGTAATCTCCACACTCAATGAACTAGCAAAACATGTCGAACTATGCAAATATGAATCTCATCAAACAAGTAGAGTTACAAATTTAAGATTAGGCACACAAATATCAATTTAGTCAAAAACCTAAGCAAAAGTAGATCATCCTCACGGTTCACTCAACACTCTCAAGTCTAAGTCCGGTCAAGCCACTCAAGAAAATATAGTTCATCTGTCACGATAAAAGATTGTCACAACTGCAATATCAAGGAGGTCTTTTTCTTTGGTTGTAATGGGACTTAGGACATAGACAAATTTTTGGTTGTAGGGGTCCTAGGGGTTCTAAGCTCCACAAGTTGTACAAATATATCATGCATGTTATACTTGCTAAATTTGAGATAATCAAAGATGGAAAATCAATGCTTACCATAAAAGAACATCATATCAACTGCTACCAATTTATTCACGAGACTGTTTCAGATTTATTTTTTTTTGTTTTTTTGTTTTTTGTTTTTTTTACGAGACAGCAGCATATTACAGCAAAATTTAGCGTATTTTTTTTTTGGGTACAAAAAACGAGCAGACCTTTAAATACTACTATTAATGCATAACTCCGGTCAACTATTATTTTGCAACAAACCAATATGATAGCAAGCAACTCGGTAGACAATAAAAATAGATCAATCTCAAATAAGTTTGTAAAACATACAATGACATGGGAAAAAGAAAAGCTAAAAAGGCCTCGGTTTGTATTTTTCTGACTAAATCAAAGAATAGGACAAGGCACAAATTAGCTCACTAGGGGATAATGCAAGGTAGGAAAATATTGTCGCGATTAAATGGCTCAATCCCTAGTTGTCTATCACTTATCACAAGTGACTCACTTTTATTGCAACTTCATGAACAATCACTCTCAATGAAATTAGTAGGAAGTGTCCTACTTTAACGGCTCAAATCTAATATACGGAGTGTGTGTAAAATTTGATCCACAATTCACTTATTATTCGTCATCCCAAATCACATACAAATGTGCACCATATCCTACTCTTCACAACAACTACAAGTTCGCATATTGAGACATAAAGCACAACCAAACATGCTTAAACCAAGAGCAAGAGTGCATCAACAAGTTTAATTTTTGGCATGCTTCGACGACACAAAAGAAAGGACGACACAAAGTGAAACGACTTAAAGACATCCCTCCTTACACTTAACCCCTTGTGTGCCCTCACACAAGAAGAGACAAAAAAAAAGGACGGAGAACATGACAAAAACACATAACAAATACCCCTCCTTACACTTGATCGTTGCAAACGAGCAAGTAAAAGAGAAACAGAACATAAACACGAACACAAAAACACAAACACACAATAAGAAGAAAATAAAAACAAAAGTGGGGAAAATGGCATCACCGATCGCCCGGAGGCGGTAAACGAGAGAGAACCGTGCGCTCCAAATCATCGAAGCGCCGCCGAAGAGCAACAACCTCGGCCCTCAACACCTGGACCGAATCGCTAGGGACCTGCAAAGCTACATAGGGAGCAGCACTCGGGACTCGAGGTCCTGGTGGATAAAATCTAACATTACCATCAGGCTCCCTATAGCAAATTCGGGCATGGCCCATCAACTCAAGGTCAAACAAAGGTGGAAGACATAACGGAGTAAGCAGAGAATCATCAAATATGATAAAATTACGTGCAAGAAATGTAGCAAAGAGATGACACAAAGTAAGATGCCTAGCCGGATGAGTAGCAAGATCACTCATGCTACGAGCTACCCAATAACCAAGATTAACCCGCCGCCCCGTATGCATGCACCACAGAAAATAGAGATCATTATCCGTGAGGGTAGTAAAACCAGTCCAACGCCCAGTCAAATTGTGGCAAAGAAACTGATGACACATACGCAATGCAGGATCAGTAACATATGAAATATCAGAGTAAGAGGGGCGGAACATCTGGGGATCAGAAGGGGCAATCAAAGTCCAAGCAGTCCTAGAACCAACATAATCACCAAGTGCAGAAGGTACACCACGAGGAGTAGAAGCATATGTATCATCATCCAAATCCTCTAATGACACAGTCCCTAATCGTGTAGACCACTCTGCAAGAGACAGCTCATAAAAGACACAACCAATACGAAAGGATATACTCTTCACATATACATCAGTCACATGCGTAAAAGAAAATGTATTGAAGAACTCAGCAGTAAGAGCATGGTAACATGGATGATGATGAGATTCAGTCAACCACAGCCAACCGATACGGCGAAAATACTCGTAAAATGTACCTTAGACGCCCGTAGAGCGGAGGAAACCGTGGTCAATGGTGCGGCCATTTCGGAAATTCTTGCTGCGACGAGTAAATGCACGATGTCGGTATGGCTCGTCCTCAAAGGTGGCTATTGCACGGACTGCATCTCTGTCCGAAAATTGCAACACAATGAGATTCCCATACGCGGTGGAGGACGGGAAAGAGGAGGAGTCGGTCGAATCGGCGAGCGAGAGCTGCTCCAGAGAGAGGTCGTCGTCTTCAGTTGACGGTTGGTAATCGGACTCATCCGAGGGTAAATTCGAAGTAGCTCGAACCTCTTCAACCCAATTAATCCCATCGAATCGTGGAGGCGGCGTGTACGGGCTAGTTTTCCGGAGAAAGGGAAACCGACCATATATATCGGCAGAGGGGAACTCGGCCTCCGGGATGGACCAGTCAATGTCGTCGGCTGGATAGGCGGTGTTATCGTCATCGGCGGATGTGGCAGCGACGACTGAGGCAGCAGGGGAATCGAAAGTGGCGGCCTCGGTAGCAGGGGAATCGACGGCCTCTTCTTCGTCGGGCTCGGCGGGTGGCGCGATGACGACCTCCTCCTCCTTGTCGATGAGAAACGGACCTGTGACGGTGGGGTTGAGGGCCCAGCGGATCCGGCCTGTGCGACGCGGCGGTCGCCGCGTAGAGGTGTCGTCCGCGGTTGTCGACGGCGAGGAGGCGGCTCCTGCACTTGCAAGCTTCGATTTCTTTTTCGGGGCCATTGCGTCGAGTTGGGCAAGGAGATTTGGCGGTAATTTGGTATGGATTTGAAAAGGAGGTGAAGAATTTGAAGAAGGAGGTGATTTGGTTTATTTGGGGAGAAATTGGTAGAAATGGGGAAGGTGGGAGGAAATCGTGTATCGACGGTTTATTTATTTATTTTTATTTTTTTTATTTTTTATTTGCCAAAACTCCATATTTTCGAAAATTGCAAAATGACCCCTATGAAGAAAATAGCAATATTCCCAACTCCAATTCTTCGACATTTCAACTCCGCTTTTAATCGCCTCCTTACACTTAAGCTCTTTGACATCTTTTATAGCCTAGATCTGGAAAAACAACACAAAAAATAAAGACGAAACCAAAATAAATAAAAGGAACAAGAACATGAAAACAAACCGGGTTGCCTCCCGGTAGCGCCTCTCTTTATTGTCTTCGGCCAAACTCCAATAAAAATCAAGAATAAGAGGGAATGGATAAGCTACGCTCATCCACGACCTCCAACATCTCAGTAACATGGTAGAGTTTCAGACGATGGCCATTGACGGTGAATTCTGCATTAGAGTCCAATTTAGAAATCGTCACTGCTCTACTTTTCGAGACAGATCGAATCCGAAAAGGACCGATCCAACACGAACGGAGCTTGCCCGGCATGAGACGGAGGCGTGACTGATATAACAACACCAATTGGCCTTCCTCAAAGCTCTTAGTACGAATGTGCTTGTCATGCCATGCCTTGGTACGATCTTAATTTGTACCTCATTGCCGTGTCATATGCCTCACGACGGATCTCCTCAAGCTCTTGCAATTGATACTTTCTCTCTTTCGCACACCCTTGTAGATCCATATTAATCTTCTTAACAGCTCACCATGCCTTGTGCTCCAATTCCACGGGTAAATGGCAAAGCTTTCCAAAAATAAGCCGATACGGAGACATACCTAAAGGAGTTTTGTAAGCAGTACAGTAGGCCCATAAAGCATCATCTGACCTCAAACTCCAATCCTTCCTAGAAGGATTCACGGTCTTCTCAAGTATGGCTTTAACTTCCCTATTAGAAACCTCGGCTTGCCCATTCGTTTGTGGATGGTAGGGCGTAGAGATACGATGCTTGACACCATATTTCTTCATGAGTGCTTCTATAGTGCGGTTGCAAAATTGGCTTCCTTGATCACTAATAATTGTCGTCGGCACTCCAAATCTGCTAAATATATTAGTTCTAAGAAAACCTGCAACCACTTTAGAATCATTAGTCCTTACGGCCTTAGCCTCGACCTATTTAGATACGTAGTCTACGACAAGCAAAATGTACAAGTTCCCGCTTGAGCTCGGGAAAGGACCCATGAAATCCATGCCCCATACATCAAAGATCTCACAAAAGCGTAAAGGCTTTTGGGGTATTTCATCCTTCTAGGATATGTTGCCGGTCATTTGGCAACGTGTACATGTCTTGCAGAAATTGTATGAGTCGAGGTTTAAGGTCGGCCAGAAAAAACCTGCATCCAAAACCTTTCTGGCAGTATGTTTTGGACCAAAGTGTCCACTATAAGGTGACGAATGACAATGATGAAGAATCTCACCTTGTTCTGCTTTAGGAATGCAACGGCGAATTACTTGATCCACTCCCATTTTCCATAATATAGGAGAATCCCAAAAGTATTATTTGCATTCACTCTCCAATCTTTTCTTTTGGACATGCGTGAAGTCGGAGAGGAGCTGCTTGGAAGTCAAGTAATTAACAATGTTAGCAAACCAAGGGAGTTTAGAAATCTTACCCAAGGCATTTAGCCATTCTGGAGCAGAATCGATATGTCTGGTCAGTCGGAGCCGTGGCTGAAAAACACTGAGCAGGGGCCTGTCTGTCCAGACGGGCCAGACTGGTAACAGGTTCGGGAACCGCATACAGATGCTCCTTGGGAAAAGTCTCCTTAATTGATTCTTCATCTTCCTCTTGGATCAAACGGCTTAGATGGTCGGCCACTTGATTTTCTGCTTCCCTTTTGTCCTTTACCTCCCAATCAAACTCTTGAAGTAAGAGTATCCATCGAATCAAACGAGGTTTAGACTCCTTCTTGGATAGAAGGTGTTTGACGACAGCATGATCAGTGTAGACCACAATTTTGGAACCAAGCAAGTAAGATCGGTACTTGTCGAATGCGAAGACAATAGCCAACAACTACTTCTCCGTAGTAGAATAATTGCATTGAGCTGGGTTAAGTGTCTTCGAAGCATAGTAGATTACATGACTCTCTTTACCATTTTTCTGCCCCAAAACTGCTCCTACATCCCGATCGAATGCATCACACATGATCTCAAAGGGCTTATTCCAATCGGGAGGCTGCATTATTGGGCTGTGGTGAGCTTCTTCTTAAGGAGGTCGAAGGCCTCCTTACACTGGTTATCAAACACGAACTCAACATCTTGTTGTAGAAGCCTTGTGAATGGTTGAGCTACCTTTGCAAAGTCCTTGATGAAACGCCGATAAAATCCGGCGTGCCCTAGAAAACCTCGGATCTCCTTTGCAGATGTGGGGGGCGGTAGCTTTGCAATCAAGTCGACTTTGGCTTTGTCCACTTCAATCCCTCTGCTAGAAACCACGTGACCAAGTACAATACCTTCGGTCACCATAAAATGACACTTCTCATAGTTAAGTACCAAGTTCTTCTCCACACACCGAGCAAGGACTTTATCTAAATTCTTCAAGCATCCCGTGTATGAATTCCCGTAGATCGTGAAGTCATCCATGAATACCTAAATGCAATCCTCGATTAAGTCTGAAAAGATGCTCATCATGCACCTTTGAAAGGTGCCCGGTGCGTTATACAATCCAAATGGCATACGTCTGTATGCGAAAGTGCCGAAGGGACAAGTAAATATGGTCTTGTCTTGATCCTCCTCCTTCACATGGATCTGAAAGTAGCCGCTATAGCCATCCAAAAAGCTGAAGTAAGCTTGTCCCACAAGTCTCTCTAACATCTGATCAATAAAAGGTAACAAAAAATGGTCTTTCCGTGTAGCTTCATTCAACTTTCTGTAGTCGATGCACATACGCCATCCAGTCACCAATCTCATTGGCACCAATTCATTCTTCTCATTCTCCACAACTTGAAAATTAGACTTCTTCGGTACCACATGAACGGGACTCACCCATTTGCTATCAGAAATAGGGTAAATGATACCCATAGAAAGAAGCTTCAGTACCTCTTTCAACACCACCTCTCGCATATTAGGGTTGAGCTTCCGTTGGTGATCTCGGAATGGCTTAGTATCAGGCTCCATATGAATTGAGTGAGTGCAGATGTCAGGACTAATGCCGGTGATGTCGGCTAAAGTCCAGCCAATCGCCTTCTTATGCTTCTTCAAGACTTCCAATAAGGCCTCATCTTGAGCTTGATTTAACTCCTTGCTAATGATGACTGGCAGCGTGTCATCATCTCCAAGATAGGCGTATTTCAGATGCTTTGGAAGTTGCTTTAGTTCGAGAACTGGCGGCTTCACCAATGAAGGCAGAATTCTGTCAGATTCGACCTGTTTGGGCAGTTCGGCGATACTGCTGACAGCAACAAATTCTGGTGATGCATAGAGTGCCTTGATGCTATCTCGGATCTCTTCATCCCTATTATCCTTAATGTCGAGATCAGTCAGCCCTTTAATTAGAGTGAGTTCCATCTTATCCTGCAACAAATGCGTCTCAAGATAATCTTGGACAAAACTCTCAATCTCGTCAGTAGAATAAGCCATTTCATTCTCATGATCATAAGGTTTCTTAAGTACACTTGCAATATGATGAACACAAGTCTCATTATGATATCGCACACTATTAGAACCTTCATCCACATCAATTACAGCTTTCACAGTTTTCAAAAATGGTCTACCCAACAAAACACCCGCAGTACCCTCAACTTGCCTATCATTTGTATCTATAACCTAGAAATCAGTAGGATAGACAAAATCATTAATTCTGACAAGGATATTTTCAAGTAAACCAACAGGTGCAATGCATGATCTATCAGCAAGCTGTATAATCACATTAGTAGACACCAATTCAACTCCAGCTAATTGATTATACACAGAAAGTGGCATAACATTGATTGATGCACCTAAATCACACATAACCTGCTTAACCATCACATTTCCCATAAGACAAGGTAGAGTAAACATACCTGGGTCCACACATTTTGTAGGTAGCATCTTTTGGATAATTGCTGATACAGATGGGTCCATCAACACTTTCCCGGTTTGCTGGATTTTGCCTGCTATGAAATCTTTGACAAATTTCCCAAATTGGGGTATTTTCACAGCCTCCAAAAAGGGTATGTTGATTTCCAGCTTCCCGAACAACTTCACATAATCCATATAGTCCTTGTTCGGTGTTCGTTTCCTCTCCAATGCTTCAGGAAACGGTGGAGGTATTGCAGTTTTAGGGTCTGTCTGGACAGATCGGCCTTCTCTGCTTGTCAGAACTTCATCAGTAAAATTCTGCAACTCTGTCAGGTCTTTTTGGGCAGTCGGACCTTCTCTGTCAACCAGCTCTCCATTAGCCATATTCTGCAATTCTGTCGGGTCTTCTTGGGCAGTCAGAATATTCGGTCTGGTCAGCTCGGCCCTGTCTGTTGCAGATTGAGTCTTTTTGGAATTCACCTTCGGTACGAGTTCGGACAACTCCTTCCCACTCCTCAACACGAGTTTATTACAATTGTGGGAGTTCGGATTAGGTTCAGTTTGAGATCGCAGTTGCCCTTGACTTCCTCTTATCTCTTGAACTGAAGAATTCAACTTGGAAATCTGCTTAGCTAAATTCTCGAAGGTGCTTTAGGTATCCCTCTTAGTCTGAGTAAACTCCTCTTGCATCTGTTGTTGGTATGCAATGTCATTCTTCTGTGAATTTATCATTTTGGCCATCATTTTCTCCAATGGATTGCTCTGGTCTGTCTGGCCAGACGGGCCAGTCTGCTGCTGAAATTGCTGCGAAAATTGCCTTTGATGTGGAGATCTGTAGGGTTGTTGAAACCCTTGTTGCTGCGGTGGCTGATATTGTTGATGATGGTATGTAGGCTGTTGGAATGATTGTTGTGGAGGATTCCTTGGTGGTTGTGGCGCTTGTTCATCTTGTCTCCACCTTAAGTTCGGATGAACCTTGTTCTGTCCATTCCAATTGCCGGCTGCATTAACATCCTCGCCTTGACATTGTAGAGATGTGTGCCCTCTTTGAACACATGCACCACATGTGTGATCAGCCATTATACGCGCAGATGAAGAGGAAGAGGAAGGAGGATTCCTCTCCTTAAATAACCGATCCAATTTGTCTTCGAGTTGGCTGAATTTTTCCTCCATTTTCATCCAAACCTTCATATCAAGATCGTCTAGAAAGTCTCCACTCGAAAGGTTCACATATTTCCTTTGCATCATTGGTCCTTTGTATTGTGATGTAGACTCGGCAAGGCCTTCAATGATTGCTTTAGCATCAGTATAGTAGCTATTAGCACAGCTACCCTTCAATCCGACATTCACCATGGTCTTGGACTCATCTGTCATTCCTTGGTAGAAGCATTGCAGCAGATCCACATCAGAAAAACCATGGTTTGGGCAGCTATCAACTAGCTTCCCAAATCGCTCCCAGTATGCTCCAAAGGACTCGTCCAGCTCCTGAGTAATCCCGGAAATCTCCTTTTTGAGTACATTCGTCTTGGATTGAAGAAAATACTTGTCCAGGAATGTCTGACGTATCTGAGCCCAAGTAGTAATCGACCTAGGTCGAAGTCCAGAAAACCATGCTCGAGCTCCATCTTGTAGAGTAAAAGGGAATGCTTTGATCTTGAAAGCATCCAAATGACCTTGTCTGTGCAGATCGCAGACTTGATTGAATCCCTCCAGAAAAGCAAAAGGATTCTCGTTCAGCTTCCCATAAAACTTTGGACATGCCGCGACCAAATTCATCTATCTGTTCATTGGTACTTATATTGATTGGTCCGGGCAAGTCCTCTCCCAAGTTCCTCGAACCTGAGTTCATCTTCAGATTGGCTCCTTCTTCTTCAGCCATATTTTCTTCTTCAAATTAAGAATTGCTGCCTTCAGAGAACGGGTCTATCTGACCTGTCGGACCGATTTCAGACCTGACTCACTGGTTCTTTCCTCTGTCTAGTCAGTCGGACCTGTTTCTGCTTGTGACAGCACTGGTTGCTTTTGCAGCTTTGTTGCCTTCCAGTTCCTTTTCGCAGTCTTTTCAATTTCTGGATCGAAGTGTAGAAAAGGGCGGGAAGACCTGCTCATGCAACACTTAAAAAACACAAAAGATCAGTAGGAAAAATAAGCTAAAAGATAACACCGTTCTCCGGCAACGGCGCCAATTTGGTGATCGCTGTTTACACCAAATACTCTTGCAAAATTGCTAGAACTAGAATTAGTATAGCAACAGGTATCGAACATAGGGAACGGAGTATTTTTAGACCTAAAATTCATATTAATCAAGGGTTGGTTAGCGACTACGCAAGTTTTAGAAATTTTCTAACCTAAAAACAAATGAAAATAAAAGCAGGAATTAAACACGAAATAGACTTATGCAAATAAAACGGGTCCAGCAAGATGATTCACACACACTCACAATCGATCACTGACACTATTAATTAATTAATCCACTTAAATCAATTGGTTGTAGGATACCGTAATTAAACTGACATATCCCCTATTCCCCCTTAATTATTCGGTAATCGCCATGGTGGGCATTGAAACGACTACTTCTCTAAATTAGATGCAACCTACGTTGGTGGGCAATCAATAGATTTAACACCTAACCAGCTTTAAGAACTAAGGGAACCCAATTTAGGAGCCTACTCGTATGGTGGGCATCTAATAGTCTCCTAACAAATTAATCCAATTGTCCTATGAACAATCTGCTACTTATTTAGCCTAATCCCACGAGAAACGATGGAAGTACTAAATTAGCTATGAATTAAACTAATCTAGGGTGATCAAGCCTAAATTAATTAATTTAATTAATTAAACCTAAATTAATTCAGAACCTAAGTGATTAATTTTAAGCCCTAGTCTCACGAAAATATGGTGGTGTGTGTTTCACATCTCGCCGGCCCCTTAAAAGACTTAGCTACGCATATCGGCCGGACTGACCAGACAGACCGGTTTGCAGAATAGAACACAAAACATGCTGAAAATCAAGAAATAATTATGCACGAAAATTCAAACAATAATGAAATAATCAAAACACCAATAAGTACGAAATTAAACCCTAGGAATTAGAAAATCATAAATTAAAGCATTCAAATCATCCTACAGGAAAATAAACGGAAGCATCCAAATTCGGGAATATAAAACAGAAGCAGGAACATGTTGTTTTCTCCAAATTAAACTACAATTCATGAAATTAAAATATGAAATTCGAACTCTGAAATTCTGATTTAACTCGGCTTCGATCGATCTCGGCTCTCGGCTTCGGCAACTCTCGGCTTCGTCGATCTCGGCTACTCGGTAATTGGCTCTCGGCTTCGGTAATATCTCTCGCAGCTTTCGGTTTTGGAGTGGAAGGTTGGTGTTGAATGTATGATGATGAACGGTGTTGAAAATCAGCTAGGGTTTCGGTGTTGTTCGCGTGAGAATGGGATCGGGATTATAGTCTCGTGCGTGCGCGTGTGTTGCGGCGCCTCTCCCATCATATATAGATATATGCTCCTCCTTTCCTTCTCCAATTAGGTCTTCTAAGTATGGAAAGATATAATATAAAGTATATTATATTAATTTCTTTCCACACTTAATTTTCCCCTTAATTTCTTCCGGATTAAGCACATATTTCTTTTAATTCACACCGCCACATCAACGCCTCGTCAACGCCACATCATCATAAGAAACTGCAAAACAAACACCAAAAAACAATCCAACCGCCAAAATATATGCCAAAATAAACAGAATATGGATAGTACGAATTTAGACCTATCACATATACTTTTATTTTATTTTTTGTGTATAGGCGTGGCTCTATTTAGAGGTGAAAAAGTTAAAACAATGGTCCGGCTGCTATTCTCAAACTCTGGCTCAGTTTAAGACTTTTGACTTGTTATTGTTTTATTCTTTCTTAGAAAATGAAGCGCTACTTTGCCTCCGTAACAAAAAAGTACAATGGTTCTTTACGGGTTAATGATCATACACCTATACATCCGAAGCATCCCCTAAGAAGTGAATACCGAAGTTGATCCTCAACCTCGAGCATCATCAATGGAAGTCAATTTAGAGAATCTTCCAAGTGATCCTAGATTACGATCCGACATAAGAAACTATCCACCTAACTCAATAGAGCATGTGCGTAGAGCTTACTTATTAAAGGGTCCATGTCAACCACTCAATCATGACTTTCCACAAAAAAATAAAGCAAATAGAAAGCGGAGATTTGTTCCCTCATGGTTTGATGAATACAAGACGTCGTTGGAATATAGCATAGAAAAAGACGCAATTTTTGTTTACGTTGCTATCTTTTTTCATTGGGAAGTCGCGAAAAAGGGCATGATGCTTTTACAACCTGGAGGATTTAGTTCTTGACGTAAGAAAGAAAGATTGAGAGATCATGTTGGAGACCATAATAGTGATCATAATAGATGTAGATTGGCATGCCAAGATTTGCTGAATCAAGCTCAGCACATTGAGGTATCTCTTACAAAGGTTTCAAAACAGTCAAAGGTTGATTACCGATCAGATTAAATGCATCTGTTGTTTGTCTCCTCTATCTTATTATGCAAGGACTAGCTTTTAGAGGAAATGATGAGTCGGAAGAATCCTTGAATCAAGGGAACTTTATTGAGCTTCTAAAATTGCTGGCTTCTTCCAATGAAGAGATAGAGATCTAAAGTAGTGCTGAAAAATGCTCCTGACAACCTAAAACTTACATCACCGGATATTCAGCGTGATATCATAAATGCAGCTGTGGTTGAGACAACAAATGTTATTGTTGATGATATTGGAAATGCTTTTTTCTCCACACTAGTTGATGAGTGTCGGGATATATCCGTGAAAGAGCAAATGAGAGTTGTTGTACATTATGTGAATAAGAAAGGATGTGTCATTGAGAGGTTTCTTGGTCTTGTCCATGTTAGTGACACAATTGAAACCTCATTGGAGAAGGGTATTGATTCTTTATTATCTACTCTTGGGTTAAGCATTTCAAGTTTGAGAGGTCAAGGATATGACGGTGCAAGTAACATGAGAGATGAATTCAATTGATTGAAAAGTTTGATACTTAAGAGGAATCCTCAAGCTTATTATGTCAATTGTTTTGCTCATCAGCTTCAGCTTACAATTGTTGCTGTTGCAAAAAAACACACAAGTGTTGGTTCTTTTCTTAATACTATCTCTCGTTTATGTAATGTTGTTGGAGGCTCTTGTAAGTGTAGAGACGTATTTCGGGAAAACCAAAGAAAGAGGATTCTTGATGAAGTTGCAAGTGGTGAGATTATGACTGGATCTGGCTTGAATCAAGAAATGTCAATGAAGCGGCCCGACGATACTCGTTGGAGTTCTCATTACGGTACTCTCATCAACTTGATACGTCTATTTCCTTCTGTTGTTGATGTGGTTGAATATGTTGGGGATCATGACAATGATGATTTACAAAGAGCCGAAGCTATAGATTTGCTAGAAGTTATAAGTCGATTTGAGTTGTGTTACATGTTATGAGGCAAATCTTGGCGATCACACATGAACTATCCCAAGTGCTACAAAAGAAGGACCAAGATATTGTTAACACAATGAAACTTGTTACAGTAGCGAAAACACGCTTGCAAGTAATGAGAGATGAAAGTTGGGAAATGTTGGTGATTGATGTTTCTACTTTTTGTAGCAGAAATGAGATAGTTGTGTTAAACATGAAAGATGAATATGTAGCTCGGGGAAGAGGAAGAAGAAGAAGTGAGATAATGACGAATCTCAACCATTATCGAGTTGAGCTATTTTATAGAGTGATTGACATGCAAGCTCAAGAATTGAATAAACGTTTTGATGAGGTAAACACAAACCTTTTACATATGTATGTTTTGATCCTAGAAATTCATTTGCTGCATTTGATAGTAAAAAGCTACTTGGTCTTGCAAAGTTTTATCCATCTGAGTTTCCTGAAGCTGCTTTATATGAACTTGAAACCCAACTTGAAAGTTTTATAATTGATGTGCACATGGATGAAAAGTTCTTAGAACTATCAGGAATTGGAGGTATTACAGGTCTTGCTGGGATGATGGTTTCTACAAGGAAACATGACGTTTTTCCGTTGGTTTATATGTTAGTTAAGTTGTCATTGACTTTACCGGTTGTCACTGCTACCGTTGAAAGAGTTTTTTCCAGCTATGAAGATTATCAAGAATTATTTGCGCTATCGTTTAGGAGACAAGCTATTAAATGATTGTTTAGTACCTTACACCGAAAATGATGTATTTATAGATGTCACTAATGAAGATATTATGGAGCGGTACCAGAAAATGAAAAATAGAAGAGAAAAGTTGTGATGTTTCTACATTTGTTTTTGAATATTTAGCTTTGACATGTGAAAGTAATGGATACTATGAGTGACTGTTTTTTAATCTAGTTCTTAATTTTGTTTTTAATATTATTATGAGTTATTAATTGAGTGCAAATAATGAAGTAGTTGAACGTCATTCAATTTCAAGCTCGTTTTCCTAAAATTGTTAATGAGGGACGATCATACAAATTATGCTAAATGTGGGACAAATACAATAAATAGCATGCTGTGAAATGGTAGTGTGGTCACAAAGGTGTAATATGACAAAGATGATAGAGTCGCTAGAAGCCTAGAAAGATGCCAAAATATAAAATGATAATGTCCTCAAATAGATATGATTATGATAAAATGATAACATGGTCACAAAGACGCGAATTAATAAACTCATGAGCCTTGGAATTGGTCAACGATGATAAATTTAAATCAAGAGATAGATCCGCACACTTTAATTAATTTGAGTTGGAAATAAACTTGTGGCACACCATACTCGTAAAGCTTGCCAGCTTGTGGCACGATTTTTCAGATGCAAAATGCTTAAGGAATGTAAAACTCTTAACTTAATTTTTTTTGCAGAAATCTTTTCAGGGGAAAGAAGATTGACAACTACCCCAAGTATTGAAAATAAATATATCAAATTAAATTATAGGTTCAAGTTTTATCATGATAATAATGTCACTTAATTGACAGTAAGGGTTAGAAGAAAGACAAATCACAAAAAAATATGTACAATTCAAATAAATAAATTGTTACTCTAGTTATCATCAAATCATATCAAATTAAAGAAATTCATGTATGCATGTAGATTAAATTATTAGTAGACACAAATGTAACAACAATAAAAAGTAAATAATCTCGTTTAATAGATTCAACTACTACTTTTTATTTTTAATAATCATTTTGGAACAGGTTGTGACATTTAAATTGAAAAATGATCTATTTCCCCCTTATTACGGGCAGTTTGGATGCAGCTTCTGTGGTCAGAATCCACGACGTCTGATCCTCCGCTTCCACTTCGGCGCAAGGTGGCGGCGGATGAACAACGCGGCTACCCAGCGCAGCTGCGACGGCGTCAGCTGCTCCAGCCTCCGTGACCGCCAGGAAGATGTTAGAGGCTGATCTGATCACCGGAAAAGTAAAAGTAATCCTCTCCGGCGGCGGCTTCGGCGAGTCAGTTATGTATGTGACCCACCGCTCTTTCTCGTAGCGCTGCGTCCTGTTTGGAAAGAGGGATGCCACGTGGCCGTCGGAACCGATTCCGAGCAGGATCAGGTCGAACTTAGGGAATCCGGAGGTGGACGAAGTAGCGATGGTTTTTTCCGCCACCAGTTTCTTCAGGCGGGATTCGTAATCTCCGGCCACGGCCGCCGGCGATTTCTCGTAGTTGATTGCGTATATGTTAGATTGAGGAATTGGCACCTGCAATGGTTCGACTTAAATCTTGGTAATTTTTCAATGCAATTAATTTATTTATTAAAATTATACTATAAAATTGGTCACACCTTGGAAAGAAAGCCATCGACTGCTAATTTGTAATTGCTCAAGGGGTCATCAAGAGGAACCACCCTTTCATCCACCCAAAACACGACCCATTTCGACCAATCAATTGTCGTATTGTACGGAGCCTCCACCAATTTCCTGATAACAAATTAATTAACACAACAAACATTGTATAATTAATATTTTAAAGAAAGTAATTGTCTCAAAATTAAATAATAATTTGGTTTAACATTATATACCGCATGTTTTGGATGAGTGAACCTCCTGAGAGCACAACAGAGAAGGTGGTTTTGCCTTTCTCTCTCATACGTTGGTAGAGACCGGTTATGTCTTGTGCAAGAGCCACCGCCACATCTTCTTCGGAACCACCCGCTAATACAGTAGTGACCCCGCCCTCATGATACACCTGAGCTAGTGTTTGGACTCCCAAAACAACAAGCAGCAGCAAAAAGAGGACTAATTTCATTGTGTATGGTTGGCCAGGCTATCGGGCTATAGTATAGTATATATATAATAAGTCACCACTATATGATTTATTGATTTCTTTTATTCTTTAATAATGATCGGATTGTCTAATAGAAATTATGAGTACACATTCTCGATAAAATACCATAGGCAAGTAAATATGACAGACGAACAACTTCGTAGGTTTTTAAATTTTAGTCGCATCAATTCATTAATATTAAAGGTAAGTTACTACTGCGGTCATAGATGCACCACTGAATTATTGAATCTTTTCTGGTAATTTCTTGTTATATTGCATAATATCGACAAAGACTACCACCAAATTTTTTTTACTTAAAATAAAAAATACAACTATCAAGTGTGTCGTCTATTATTGATTACTAATGCTCATTGCTCTGCTTGCTGTGTGAAATACAAATATTTTTAGAACTAGAGATAACATATTCAAGAAAATAGAGCTTTTCTATGTCAGAAATAATACTTTTTTTTAAATCAATATTGCATTAACTATGAAAATACCATCATCAGAAGTAATTAGAAAATAGCACTGTAATTTTGTGCAAAAAGTAAGATGTTAGTACTTTTTAAAAATTATGTACATTTTAGTATTAGAACGAATACTTTTATCGTTAAAATCTTATTTAGTGGTTTTTAATTGTGTAATCTTTTTAATTTAAAGTAAACTTAAAATTCTTCATTAATTAAGAAGAAAAAGAAGTTAGGATACCCGATATATTAATTTTAAGACAATTTACCTTTTTTCTTTTAAAAAGAGACCAAAAAATTAAGGGCTGGAGGCCCTGGATAATGTCTTAAAAGGCTCAAGGCCCGAAGGAAGTCCGTAACCCAAAACCCTAATTGGGGCTTGGTATATAATTGCAGCAGCCGCATGCGTATCTTCTTCAATTCTCTTCTGGAGAGCGCCGAACGCGATAAGAAAAATGCAGATATTCGTTAAGACTCTGACCGGAAAAACCATCACGCTCGAAGTCGAATCGAGCGACACAATCGACAATGTCAAGGCGAAGATTCAGGATAAGGAAGGTATTTTGTTTCTTCTTCCTTCTGTTTTTTCTTTGATCGAGTTTCCGTTCTGTGTTAATTTGAAGGAAAACGAGAAAGATTGTTTTTTCATCGGTTTTAATTCTTAACAGGAATCCCACCGGATCAGCAGCGTCTGATTTTCGCCGGAAAGCAACTAGAGGATGGCCGAACACTTGCTGATTACAACATCCAAAAAGGTTTTTATCTCCCTCTGTTTCTAGTTTTAGTTTTGCTTTTTCTTCTGTGTAGTTATAAGCTAATTTTTTTTTAATGATTTTGTAGAGTCGACTCTGCATTTGGTTCTGAGACTCAGGGGTGGTATCATCGAGCCTTCTCTTATGGCATTGGCTAGGAAATACAATCAGGACAAGATGATATGCCGCAAGTAAGTTTTATCATTTAGCTTAATATCTTGATTTTTTCGGCTAATTAGACCTTAGCTTGATTGATCGTTGTCCAATTCCTTGGTATTTGTTTTCGACAGTGTTTTCCAAGATTGTTTTTTGTGGTTGATAATTGTTTCTACCTATATTTAATTATGTGATACACATTTGTTGCTTCTTCATTGTACCCCTAATTACGTGGAGAAAGTGTTTTAAATTCGTCATTATATGTAATAATGGTGGTGAAATTGTATAACGAATTTGTCTTGTAGGTGCTATGCTCGTCTTCACCCTCGTGCTGTTAACTGCCGCAAGAAGAAGTGTGGACACAGCAACCAAGTACGTAATGCTGGTCTTTTTGTGCGTCTGATCTGTTCAAATTTGGATTTACTAATTGACGAACTCTTTTTTGTGCAGTTGAGGCCGAAGAAGAAGATCAAGTAGACAAGATTGTTCATCTTATTGCTGTTTTTGTCCCCTTTTACTTTTGTTATTGCCAATTAAACTGAGATAGTGTGTTTTGTTTATTAGAACATCTGAACTTCCCCCTTCACTGATTACACCATCGTATGGTTTGAAATGAATTTGGTTTTTCTATTTTTCTTGTTACAGAAGATAGAGATTTGGTTCTTGTTTAGCCTCCGATGGTTTTATATGTTTGGCACTTTGGCTGTCCTAGTATACGTATCTGGTGTAATCTTGCTCCAAATGAGTGCCTTATTGTGATCAATTTGTAGCTGTTACAACTCCTAAATCTGTAGCTCTGGTATTTGGAGTTTATATTATCGTCTGCTGCTTTCTCTTATTCTCTATATTGTTTTTCTCCCTAAATGTGTAATTCTTTTGTACAAGTTTAGTTGTGCAACTCTGCTCGGCTTTTGGAGCATGTTTAACGTGACTATGAAGTTGGTAGCATTTTGTCAAAACTTTAATTTTCAGTGTTCTGTTTGACGAAAATTAACGGAAAATAAATTCAATTTTTGTCTTTGGTAGAGTATGTATTTACCTAGTCTGGAAGATGTTTTGAACCATCTTTTTAGGAGATTGGAGAGCTGCAGATTCTAACTGTAACACCTCATCTGAACTGAGTTGCCAACCGAGTGAACCCAAGTTTTCCTCAGCTTGTTTGATTGACTTAATTCCGGGAATCGGAATTGTACCTTTACTGATGCACCAGTTTATAGCAACCTGGGATTCGGTTTTTTGCCTTTTTCGTGCAATCTCTGATATAGAAGCCAGCAGAGGCTCGAGTCCTGGTAAAACTTGTCGAAACAGAAATCCCCTGCACATTAAGCACCATAGACACTAAGAACCACTTTATTTGTTCTACAATCGGAAAGCTGGAATAAACACAATAAGAACATTAAGGCAAGTACCGCGGTCCACTTGGAAGATTGGAAGGAGTGTATTTTCCAGTAAGCATGCCGAGCCCCAGAAGACTGTAAGCGATTACTCGTATCCCTAGAGTGTCGCATATACTCTTGATCTCTATCTGATCTTCTCCCATACTCAGCAGTGAAAATTGCACCTACTCAGCTTTAAACGTGTCAAACAGATATTATAACATCTTAATCTTGAGATAAATGGCACCTGAGCTGAGACAAGGGGTACTCCTCGGGCGTTAAGGTAATCATATATTTTCAATAGCTGCTTTGGTCCATAATTGCTCACACCAACTGCTCGTACTAATCCCTATTAAATGTACACGACAAAAGTTAACACAATCCTGGAGCAAAGAAAAACCACACATGATTTTTGTTAGCTATTATGTGTAATACTTTAGAGTGACCTTGTCATACATTGCCACTAAGCCATCCCATAGAGCTCGTTCCTGGAGGGGGGCATAATTTGCTGTCGACCAGTGCAGCTGTGCTATTCCAATTGATCTACTTGGGTCCTATCTAATGAAGACCTGAAACATAATCCTAACAAACATCAATAGAATTGAGATGTCTAGGCTAGAACTACTTATATACTCAGTGTTAGGGATAGCTATCTCTATTACACTGGTACATTGCTATAAGAATGAATATGCTGACTGGAAGCAATTTATGACATTATCAAGAGAAAGTTTCAATGGAAATGAAGATGATTCATACTTGCAAGCATCCACAAAATGGTTAGGTGTTATGCGCCATGGATATGCAGCAAATTTTGTAGCAATCACTATATCATCCCTCGCTTGCTTATCTCCTTGCCACACATGCAACCAAATACTGAATCAGCTGAACGGATAGAATTAAGATGCTAAGATAGAATGTATGCGCTTTGAACTCAAAAACCGCTGTTATGTCCTTAAACAAAGAATGCAAATTTAATGAATCCACAATTCAAAGGAAACTAAAACGGACATGCAAATGGTATCTTGTACTCCCTCCATCCTATTCGACTTGTCTTGTTTCTTTTCGGCACGGAAATTAAGATGAGTGGATGGTTGTGTGTAGATGAGTGATGATTGTGTGTAGAAAGATATACCTTATACAAAAAAAAAGTGAGAGTTTGTGTAGTAATTATTTTGTTTTTTAGGAAAAAAACAAGTCGGGTGAGACAGTGCGAAAATGAATACAAGACAAGGGACGGAGGGAGTAATACTTTATCCATGAAGGACAAAAATCCCTGTTCTTTAAACCTCAGATAAACACAACCTAGTAAAATCCAGAAACAGAGGAAGAATCAACCTTGTAACTCGCGGATAAACTTCCCAAGAAGCTTATCGCTCTGACCGTTCAATCTCCCGGTACCATAAGAATCGGCCGTGTCGAACAGATTGATCCCATTCTCAACAGCAAGGTTGAAAATCTGCTGAAGCTCAGTGTCCATGGATTCTTGATAACCCCACAAAAGCTGATTTCCCCAAGCCCACGTCCCAAGCCCCATTGGAGATACACTCAAAGGTCCCATCTTTACCTAACAGTTACATGTAAAAGACGCCCAATTTAACTAATTGCGTTGTAACAAGTAAGAATTTGTACCTCAAGATATGAATTAGCAAATTACCTTTTGCCAAGGCCAGGAACGAGGGAACTTGAGATTTCTAAGAAGGGAAGGAGGGGAAATCGTGGAGCCACGTGGACCGGCGGAGCAACTAATACGCGCGGTCGGCGCAGGATATGAAATTGAGAGACACATTCTTGATGCAGATCGCTGCTGCTCCTCTCAGTCTTCGAAGCAGAAAAACTAGTTGGTGCCTTCGAAGATGGATAAGAGATGGAAGGAGAGCAAAAATAAATTAAATTAATTTAAATCTTTATATTACAATTTTATTTTTTTTCTGATTTACAATACATTAACATTAATGAAATTAGAATTTACCGTCACAAATTAACCACATTAACAGTTATATAGTGTCAAGGTAATACAAAATTCAAACCTTATAACTTGGTTATCATGAAGCCATCAATTTTCATTAATTACATCATAATATTCTTTCTAGAATACCCATCAAACTAGCACTCGTCATCACTGGACAAGATTAAGTTTGAACTTATCCTGGAGTTAACATGTTTTAGATTGCAATCATTTAATCAGCAAAAAAGTCAAAAAGGGAAAATTTAAACAATTCCAAAAGCTTAAAGTTTTTTTTCTTCTTCTTTAATATCTAGTAGGAAAAGCAACAAAAAGATAAAACACACACCACAACGCAAGCAATATAGATCTAAACCTGCTGTTCGTAAACTCAAGCAATATGAACTCCCAAATTCATAATAAAAAAACTGAAAACTGAATTAGTACCAACAATATAGTCATAATATATAATATATGTTACAAACTTGTATATATAGATTAGTCAATCATAATGCTAAATGATATAAAACCAATCTGAACACGAATTATAAAATCATAACTAGCATGGCCTCTTCCAGATTCCCAGTCTTCTACTTCAAGCTTATGTCTCTCTCTCTCTCTCTCTCTCTCTCTCTCTCTCTGCACATTCTTGCATGAACTCAACTTCAATAAAAGCTCGAGAAATCATCACCTTTATCTCCCAAATCCAAGTTTCGCCATTGATTATTGCTTACATATTGTCTAACTCTCCCACCAATTTGGATTCTCAAACGATGCAGAAAGATTGCGCCATGTTTGGCTCATCTCCTCCTCTTCGCTCCAGCTCACTTGTTCTTGATCTTCAGTCCTCTCAAAACAACTCGTTATAATCTTCTCATCATCATCTCCATCCATGAAATTATTGCTCTTTCGATTCTTCAACCTATCATTTAGCTCCTGCAACTGCAAGAATTAATCACACTTCGTTAACAAATTAAACTAGCTAGGGTTAATTAATTAAGGAAGGGATGAGAATATGCAAGTATGTAATTAAGAACACCTGCATTTGCAATGACTGCTTCTCTCTCTTCAAATCATCGAATCTCATCGACAAACTGTCGTAGCTCGATTTGAGCAGTCTGTACTCCTGCTCGATCTGCTTCGACTTCCATCTAGCTCGTTTGTTCTGAAACCAAATCGCCACTTGTCGAGGCTGCAGGTCCAGATCTCTTGCTATCTGCAGCTTGTTTCTGGGCTCGAGCTTCGTCTCTTTCTTGAACATGGATTCCAACGATTTGATTTGCTCGTCGGTGAACCTTCTCGGATGATTCTTGCTCTTCTTTTTCGTTGATTTTTCTTCACTCCTTTGTGGGCTTGAACTTTCCGATGATTCCATATTTCTGGGACAACAAAACTGTAAGCAAAAGGCTAAGGTGATGTGGTGTAATAAATACTAGGGTGTCGTAAGGCCTTGTCCTAAAGTCGTGTCTGCTATGTATTGTGTGTATGGGTCAAATATTATACTATAATATGGAATTAAATAATAAATAAAAAAGATGCTAATGTTGTGGGGCTTTTGATTAGGATATTACTACAGTCCACATAGTTGGTACTTTTGTTCTTTACAAGTGTCAGTTTCTTGTTAGAGGACTATTTTAGTTATTTAATTCCCATCCTAGTAGGCCTAATTTTTTTAGGGAAAATTAATCCTCGTATATATATGAATTATCAATAGTTTAATTACTGAAAATACTTTTGAAAGAGTTAATTAACAGTTTATTTGAGTTTGAAAATAAGCTTATACGTATGTGTTGGGGAGACCTTATACAAGAGATATTTTTGGACTTGTTTAATTAAGTTTTCAAATGACAAACACTTATTCCATAAGATATCATAAATATTTATTTGAGTTGTTTTTTAAACGGAAACTTAATGGAAAATCTTGTTGAGAAACAAAGGTGAGATAATGTTTTGGTTGAGGCATATATCGAGCTAATAATTACTGTCGCTATTTAGGTTCGGTAATGTTAGTATTGTATAATTATTGATCTATTTGATATTGATAATAGTTGTCGGTTGTCATTATCTCCATTTTATACTGAACATCACAGATGGCTTATAAAGAGGTTGGGAATTTTCACTTTTGCATGTCATGTGATAATTCAATAGACATATCCGTCCAGTACTAAAGCTTTATAAAATTTAATCCAAAGATGGAGATATATAAATATATAATTGTAATGGTAGGTAGTCTGATTTCAAAGACAATAACGACAAGTAGAAGGCCAATTTTAGATAAGCACTAACGAGTATGAGCATGTCGTTTATAATTTTATAAATATATAAAATTTACTTACTATATTCGGTTGCAGATTTTCGTGTCACGAAAGAAAATTACACTATGCACTTATGTTACCCAAATGTTGAATTCATTGTTTAGAGAGAGAGATTGTTATTTTTCGTCTCACCCAAATGTTGAATTCTTTGTTTAGAGAGAGAAAAAGGAAAGGTGTGCATGTAGGTGAACTTTTTTTTTTTTTGTTGACGAGGAACCCGCAGCCGCTATCTTTGGTGCGCACAGGGTAAACCTCGCTCCTGTGCAATAGTCTGCAAACCACACAGAAGAGTTAAACCACCCTTAATGTGACAGGGTGACAGGCTCACACATAGCGTGTCCAGTGGGAATTGAACCCATGACCTATCGGTCCCGGGCCACCCACCTTCACCGCTATGTCATCCCAAGGGGACAATGTAGGTGAACTTTTAGTAACGAGAAGATGTATTAATGATTAATAACATCAAATCCTAGACTACAAATATCGGTAGTCTAAAACCCACCAGGTGGGTTTTGAAAAAAAAAAATCCATAAGGGAGGAGAGAGAAAGAGTGACCCGGGTGGCTTTTGAAGCAAAATGCCATCGGGTGGTTGAGAGTTAATTGGCCAATGGGATGTTGCCACTTGGCATCATCCCATTGGCTCTTAATATTAATTTTTGTGGAAATATGTCTTTATAACCATTCTCACTAAAAAAATACAAATCTACCCACCTACTATAATAATAGTTACAGAATACCCGATATTACCTATTTACCCTTCCTTTTTGCAATTGACAAACGGGTGCCGATGAGACCCTACGGGTGCCGATTGTTTGTCATCGGCACTAGAATTATCCAATAGACAATTGTTAAACAATTTAAAATACGAGTGCCGATAGACAAAAGCCGTCAATAGGCACTACCAAAGGTACTGCCATCGGCACTCCTAATTTTTTTTAAATAAAACAATTGAAACAATTATAACTACAAGTGCCGATTGGCTAAGGCAATCCATCGGCACTGCCAAAGGTACTTCCATCGGCACTCTATATTAATTTTTTTTTTTGGTATATAAAAGTTAGTCAAAAGCTGCAAGTAAAGGCACTGCGATTCTGCGATAGGCACTGCAATAGGCACCGAATAAAATTTACAGTGCCGATAGAGCAAATAACCCCATCGGCACCACCATCGGCACTGATTAATTTAATATTGTATGTAAGAAACGGCACCAGCTCTCACAGAAACAACATAACCGAGCCAAAACTTCTCTCGGCACCGAACATTGGCGACGTTGAATCGAGGCGCCGCCTACGCTCAACCGACGTCCCGCCGCCGCTGAACTACCCGTTCGGGAAAAATGAAAGATTATTTATTTTCAGCCTGATTATATCCGACTACCCATTCGGGAAAAATCCCCCAAAATTACAACTTATTGGAGAGATCAATTACCTGAATGAATTAAGCGGTGTCTTTCACGTAAGGAGGGGTAATGAGTTAGTTCTCCGATTTATGAGTGGTCAGTTTGGGCACCTTCTACAGTGGAGGAAAGGGAAGAGTGCCTTACAAGCTCTGCATCAATTGATGTGCTACGAGGTGCAGTGCGAACTTTGGGAGGTTCGTTTTAATATAAATGGGATAGAGTTGAGATTCTCGAAATTCGAGTATGCATTAGTTACTGGATTGGCATTTGGGGAAAGTACTTTTAATCCGGATGCGCCTCGGCAGCCACAAGAGTCGGGAGTCTTCATGAGCCTTACAGAGGGGAAAGCCATATCAGGAGGGGATTTGTTGGCACTGTTAAGAGATAACAAACTCGGTGAGCTTTCAGCAGATGATTATTTGAAGGTGGCAAATCTAGTGGCTTTGATGTCCTTCTTTGCACCTGCTGATACGAAGAAGATTGAAACGTGGATGTGGGTATTGGCCGACGATTTGGAGGCATGTAATACTTTTCCATGGGGTTCGTACACCTATAATGCCCTACTGCACTACTTGACATTCGTCCCTAAACGAGTGGATTTAGTCAAGTCGAAATATAATGCATGACGGGCCAGTTTGGGCACTTCAGGTACCATTGTAGCTTGATTATTTATATTGAATTTTTTGGTTAAAAATCCTTTTTTTTAATTAATATGATTTATGATACAGATTTGGGCTTATGAGGCGGATTCCAGATCTGGCACGGTTGTGTGTCCGTCTCATCAATACGGGAAGTATGCCCCGCTGTACAAAGTGGGCATATATTACGCCACCAGATACAGAGTGGATTAGCTTCTTTACATCTCCGGTAAAATAACTTAGTTTATTTTATTTTTTCATTAGTTCAACATAATTGCTTAAATCCACGAATAAATTTCTTACTTTTGATTTTAACATCTTGAACAGATGGAGGGACCCCTCTCGTCCACGCTGACCCCGACTGATGAGGAGCAGTTGAAAGAGTACTGGATAAGTGTGAATGGACGAAAACCAGTTGGTGTATCTTTCCCGACACCGGTCCCTGTTCAGCCGCGGCAGGTGATCACAGATAGTGTGCCAAGGCTACGGGCCCTTGCAGAAAAGAGAAGAGGGAAGAAGAAAAGCACTATCCATGCAACAGAAGAGTCATCTGCTCGTAGGTTTGAAGATATGCCTCGGGTCCAGTATGATATCATGATGAGAGATTTTGATGAGAGGTGGGACAGGCGCGAGCAGGCCTTGTTGAAGAAGGTGGACGAGCATTGGGACAAGCGGGAGGATAAATTTTTCAAAAGAGTGAAAGAAGCCTTGAAAAAGGTCTTTCACGTTGGCAAGCGCGCGGGAACCACCTCTGGGACTAGTTTCTCGATAGAGACTGAGACCTCCCACGACAGAGAAGAGGATACAACGACATTCCCTAGACGCATACCGACTGGTGAGTGGTCCCCTTGGAACAGAGAGGAGTCAGTAGAAGCTTCCCTACAGGACGATACAGATCCAAATGCAGACCCTTGGGAGACTGCTGCTCATAGGGTTTCTAAGGTGAATACTTTTTATTATGGCGCTGAGCAGTTTGACTTTGGGCGCCATAGTATGTATGAGCCGAGGGATGTGTGGATACCTCGTCGTTGGTCGCCAACACGTGCATTGGGAGTGGGTTCGAGTCAGTATGTGGCCACTGAAGGAGGACCGAGTCAGTATGTGGCCATAGAAGGAGGACCGAGTCAATATGTGGCCACAGATAGAGGTCAGCAGCCACTAATACTTTCATCTCATGTACAGGTAAACTCTCTTGTCGAATTAGCCTAATTCCATGATATTCATAATTTCTTATTATCATTAATATGTTTTTCTCTTTTTGCAGTCTACACTCGTTAGTCCCCGATACAATCCTACTGGGATGCCTTTGATGGTTGATCGTGATGGTGTGCTGAGGCGAAATTTCGAGGAGTTCATGCAAAGTAGAAAGCATGCAACACTGACGGTTTCACAGGGGGAGTTGCCTCACCGCTTTTTCCAAAACATACTCGACATAAAATACGACATGGGGCAAGCCATGGTGGATTTGTACATGAGGTATCTTCGTGTGAGACTTGTAGATAAGGATCGTGATGTGTTGGCCACTCCTGATTCCCGCTACATTATTATTGCAGACTCTACAATTTTTGTAAGTATCATTTATTCAAATTAAATATCAATTATTCAAATTGCAAGCTTATGAAAAATTTAAATCCTTTTCAGACTGGTTTAGAGCATGCTTGGAAATCGAAGATTCATGAGCCGGATAACGACGTACATGAGCGGACCATAGTTAGCTACTCTGACTGGGTTCCTAATGATGGTTTGCTCGAGTGTGTGTTTGGAACAGAAAGGGACGTGACCAGATCCGCATGGACTAATGCTAAATTTGTAAGTTTTTATCACATACATGTATCAATTTAGGCGTTTTGAAATCCATATTTGCGTTATTTGCAGATCATTTTTCCGGTGTTGGCTGCGAGTCATTGGGTCCTAGTAAGGTTGTGCATCGAGAGCTGGACCCTTGAGTTATATGATTCACTAAACCAGAACTAGGATCCAGACAAATTTGAATATAGAAAAGCAAATTAGAGACCGATCCGGAAGCTGATAGGGCGTTTGCTTGATGTGAGTCTTATTAAAATTTTAGTGTCATTTGATTATTTTCGATAGTGGTAATGAGACGTTGTTTCACAGGCTGGCAGTTACTGGATGGTTAACAAGTTCAAGTTGTCGTACCCGGGACTGCAGTCTCCACAACTGCAATTGATGCCCCCGGATGTCCAGTTCGAACAGACTGACTCTCACAGTTGCGGCCCATATGTATGCATGACAGCTGAGCGACTGATCACTGGATTTCCTACACCGAGGTGGGGGAATCAAAAGCATAACATTCGCACATATCGAGAGTGGATGGCATGAAAGTGTTTCGAGCAGTGTTATATATGACAGTTTTTGTAATGTGAATATTGAATGTTGATTATCCTCTGGAATATGTTGTCATTTGAATATGTTGGATTTAAAATAAAAAACAAAAATAAATAGATAGTGCCTATGGGTGCCGATCTAGTTATCGGCACCCATAGACACTAAAAGAATTATTCGAAAAACAACTCCCTCTATCAGCCGATCAACTTGTAGGCCGATAGAGGGAATATGTTGGATTTAAAAAAAATAAAAAAATAAATAGATAGTGCCTATGGGTACCGATCTAGTTATCGGCACCCATAGGTACTAAAAGAATTATTCGAAAAACAACTCCCTCTATCGGCCGATCAACTTGTAGGCCGACAGAGAGAATATGTTGGATTTAAAAAAAAATAGATAGTGCCTATGGGTGCCGATCTAGGCACTAAAATAATTATTCGAAAAACAACTCCCTCTATCGGCCGATCAACTTGTAGGCCGATAGAGGGAATATGTTGGATTTAAAAAAAAAAATAGATAGTGCCTATGGGTGCCGTGCCGATAACTAGATCGGCACCCATAGGCACTGAAAGAATTATTCGAAAAACAACTCCCTCTATCGGCCGATCAACTTGTAGGCCGATAGATGGAATATGTTGAATTAAAAAAAAATAAAATAGATAGTGCCTATGGGTGCCGATCTAGTTATCGGCACCCATAGGCACTAAAAGAATTATTCGAAAAACAACTCCCTCTATCGGCCGATCAACTTGTAGGCCGATAGAGGGAATATGTTGGATTTAAAAAAAAATTAAAAAAAATAGATTGTGCCTATGGGTGCCGATCTAGTTATCGGCACCCATAGGCACTAAAAGAATTATTCGAAAAACAACTCCCTCCGATAGAGGGAATATGTTGAATTTTTAAAAAATAAATAAATAGATAGATAGTGCCTATGGGTGCCGATCTAATTATCGGCACCCATAGGCACTAAAAGAATTATTCGAAAACAACTCCCTCTATCGGCCGATCAACTTGTAGGCCGATAGAGGGAATATGTTGGATTTTAAAAAAAAATTAGATAGTGCCTATGGGTGCCGATCTAGTTATCGGCATCCATAGGCACAAAAGAATTATTCAAAAAAAACAAAAATCGGATAGTGCCTATGGGTGCCTTAGGCGCTAAAAGAATTATTCGAAATATCCATAGTAATACATTTCCCTATAAAATAAACACGAATTGCATACATAGAAATTCAAATACTAGTACTAATAAAACAGATTATCCATTATTTGATGTTCCAGAAACAGGGCATGTCGGCCTTGTATGCCCTTGTTCGCCACAGTTGCTGCATTTCTTCCGTGCACGACGTCTATGACCAGATGTGCTCGCTTCGGCACCAGAAGGAATACGACTAGTCCTAGGGCGTCCTGCTTGGCGGGGAATTGTTGGTGGGAGAACAACAATATCCTCAACCTCCGCCGGAACACCCCACTCGTCTCGCGGAGGTAATGGATTGACGACACCGGCGTATATCTCCTTCCACGTGTTCGTGGTGTAGAAGTAGTGGATATGATCATACAAATTTTCACGCCGACTATAACGAACAACAACAACGTGACTACAAGGTAACAGGTCCATCTGCCATACACCACACTCACAAACTTCGGTCTCCAGCTGAACCCTCCACTGTTGATCACCTTCTTCAACCTTGTACGTGTCAGCAGTGACTTGCACAACCGTATACTTTCGTGCTGCATCCACCTCCTTTCGCATTCTCATTTCTGAAGCCACTGTCAATCGATTATTTCTCGCATTTGCCTTTCCTCGTCGTTCATCGAACCAAACCTCCAGCATGTGCCGGATTGCCTCGAGCATAGCAATAATTGGAAGACGTCTAGCTTGTAGTAATCGAGCATTGATCGACTCAGCAGCGTTCGATGTCAGCAGGGAATAACGCCGGCTTTTGCTGTAGAATCTAGACCACTTATCCGGTCCGATTTCCATCAACTTCTCATAAATTGTCGGTTTAGTCTATCGGATAGCGTTCATATACTGATGGAACTCGGTTGGCCGATATGCGTATGCAGCATTATAGAACAATCGCACAACCCAATCACCGTGCCGGGAAAGCTTGTTGGACAGATGGTAGTAGCAAAGGCCATGTTGCGCATCTGGAAAAACGGCTCTTACAACATTCGCTATACTTTTATGTTGGTCCGACACAATAACTAAACTCTCATCCGGAGGAAATGCAGCTTTCAGACGTATCATAAACCACGTCCACGACACATCATTTTCGATCGGACCAACACCAAAAGCCAGTGGGAATATTTGTTCGTTCGCATCAAAAGTTGCAGCGACGAATAATATTCCCTTATTTCTCCCCTTAAGATGCGTTCCGTCGACAACAATTACCTTCCGTAGATTATACAACCACGGTGCAAGAGATACACCTAGTGCAAAAAAGACATGTCGAAACCGGCCATCGTCACCAACATCGAGATCAGTATAAGTGCCAGGATTCGTCATTTCGAGCAAATTAAGATATTTAGGCAGTTTGCTAAATGACTCGGCATGTTCGCCGTAAATCATGGATATGGCTGCATTGCGTGCTCGCAAGGAAACACCATATGTCGTTTGAAGTCCAAACTTATCCATCAGATCCGCCCGAATATCCTTGGGTTTCAGTAACTTGCTTAGGCGGCGCATTCTTCGTGCAATATAAGCAGCTACAGCTTTAGCCCGTACATTTCTACAACGAAGGCCGGACAAATCACCTAAACAAGTGTGCACCTGGCGGAATGTAGTCACTTCCCAATACTGCTCGCCTCTACAGTGTGCCCGCAAAGCAAATGGACAATCTGGAGTTTGTCTGCAAACATACTCCAATCGGGCCGCGCACGAACGTTGAACTTTGAAATCAGCTCCGTTTTCCATATGGAATAATGCCACCGCAGCATAAAGTTCTTCTTTCGAAGAAAACAACAATCCTAGACGCAAATTCCCGCCCACAACATGATCCAACTCATTCGCCACTGGTGAATCGGATATATCAAGGGGCACATTTGGGAGTAGCCAATTGCTTGCTGCTTCCATATTGCTATATATAATATCGTCGTTCCGGCTGGGGCGGTTCACTGGGACGAGCATAGACATAAGTTCGCTAACGCCACCCTCTCGCCGGACCCATGCAGCAAAATCAGCAAGCGAACAATTAATCAGAGCATCCGGAATATCTTCATCCTCGTCATCTGATGATGATGAGTCGAGATGAGCCTCGCGATCTTCATCACTTTCGACACAAACATCCCTTTCGGGAACACTTCCAGATGGATTGCTTCCGCTACCGTGCTCCCCAAACCAATTAGAACCTCCGAAACGCGAAATGTCTTCCGGTATTTGGTTTAGGTTGGGGACTGCAAATTGAGGGTGTTGAACTACAGGATAAACAAGATATACCACCGGCTCTACGTCAATAGCGCACAAACGCATCAAATCAATATCGTGGCCGATGAGGGCCTTCATCATCCTACCGGTTTTTCGGGAAGCGGCGGTATAGTAGATGAAGTAGTTGCATGAAAAAGAATAAGCAACGAGCATTCTGTCAATATTCTCCCGGAGATATGCAAGAGAAATATTATTTGAAGGAATGTAAACAATGAATTCATGGCCGCCGACGTAATTCGATTCATGATCGAATTCACCGTTCACTTTTACGATAATAGATCGAAAATCTTCCATTTTTTGGGAATGAGAACGAAGAGAATGAGAAGTGAGTGAGAGTAAGAGTAATTTTGTGGTAGAGAAGGAGTAAGTTTACATATCGAGCTCGTCATACTTATATGCAAAAGAAACTGTATCAACAACATTTTTGCCTCGTTCAGTAGTCCAATCAACATAATTTTGCATGAAAATTCACCATAGGCACTCCTAAGGCACCCGTCGGCTCTCCATAGGCACTGGGCATAATAAATGAGATAGCATGTCGCTTACAATATAGCGCAGTAACACATGTCCTCTCAATTATAGGCACCCCATCGGCACCCATATGCTTTGCATCAGCACTTCAACATAGTCCAAAAAAAGTCATCCATCTTGTGTCTTGTTAGTCTCGAAAATTGAGCCATGCATACTGTGTATCTTTCGAATATGTTGAGCAGTCAACAAAAAAAGTGAACAATCGGCACCGATAGGCACCCTTAGGCACCGCATCGGCACTACTACTCATCAATAGGCACTAATAAGCATGCCATTGGCACTGTGTGTATTTTCGAATAGAAGTGCCGAGAATATTCAATAAAATAAACTTCCGGCTCTCAGCGGCACCAATAGGCACTCAATCGGCACTGGATTCATTTTACAAGAATTCTAAATTCGTATCTTGAAAATTAATTGTCGGCACTCATCGGCACCTGTAGGCACTCTATAGGCACTGTTTTATTTTAAAAATAATTTTAATTTCAAATTCATACTTAAAATAAACCGTAGGCACCCATCAGCACCCATAGGCACTGCATCGGCACTCTAAGATTTTAACAAAAAAAAAGGAACACAAGAAACCTGATGAAATTAACCGTAGGTACCCATATGTACCCATACGCACTCCATCGGCACTAGAAGATTTTAACAAAAAAAAAGTTTAGTGAATATAAGTTTAATGGATGGGTAAGTTTGTGTTTTTTTATGTGGGATTGGGTATCTGTCGCCCAGCTCCCTTAATTTTTTGTAAATATAAAAATAAGTATTTTTTAATAATATATATTCTAAAAATAAATAAAAATTATACCAAAATTCATTATTTTTCATTCTCTATAAATAGAGCCCAATATTGCTATACTTTTCACATCTTAAAAAACCTTCATTTTTTCTCATTTCATTATTTACTACAAATCTCAATCTCTCTTTTAATTATCATGGATTCATATAATAACAACTTCTTCCATTCCCCAAATTTTCATTACTCTCAAGATTACTTTGTTTGTAATTTTAGTTTTTCGTTGTTTTAATTTCGTCTTTCAATTACTGTCATATGTTCCCTATATTTTAGTTTGTACGATTTCGAGCTTTATAATTTTTTCTACAATTTCAGTTAATTTTTACGCCTTTAAATTTAAATAATAATTATTATTATATAATAATATTATTATTATATAATAATATTATTATTAATATATAATAATAATAATATTAAATAATTAGAATATATAAAAAATATAGTTGGTGGGGCATGGTTGGGTGGTTAGGGATAAATAATAAAAAGTAAAGATGATTGGATTGAAAGTAAAATAAAGTAAAAAGAAGAGAGAAATTAATTAAATATTAAAATGATTGAGTTAGTTGAGTAGGCTAAGACAATAGTTTCCACGTTCGTAGGCCGCCTATCCACGTTCGTAGGCTAAGACAATAGTTTCCACGTTCCTTTGAATTTTGCGGTCCATATCCAAGGAACTAGGCCGCCTACTTTCCGTCTACTTTCTTTCTCAAGAGGAGATTAAAATTTCATTTTAAACCACAAAAGTATCCACAACATAAAATAATCAAATTAAATCCCGTAGTTCAAATCCAGACAATATTTCCTACAAATCAAACAAAAACGAATTTTCTTCCACGTTTCATATGGCTGCGCAAAAATATAAAGAGGCGTTTGATGTTCTACCCAAGACGGTAAAGTCAAACACAAATATACACATCTCTTATATATAACTACACTACATACCCAGGTTTACTAAAATACCCCTACTTTTCAATAAATACAATCTCTTTTCAATGATTGTCAACTGTTTTTATAATTTTTCGTGAAATAAATGATTGATTTTTGTTAAAAAAATAAGCATCTCGAAAATAGCAAGGGTCCGATCAATGTCCGATAGAAGGTTCCGATCACGTCCGACCGATCGGCCACAGCATGATCGGACAAGCATGATCAGCCGTGGCCGATCATGCATGATCGGACACATGAGATGATCGGCCGTGGCCAATCATGCATGTCGGACACATGATCGGACGTGTTCGATCGGATCGACCACTCATGATCGGCCGGTGTGCATAATTTGTCCGATCGGATCGGCCACACATGATCGGACGTGTCCGATCGGATCGGCCACTCATGATCGGACTGACCGTGCCGACAGCTGTATACAGAGATCCGACCGGTAGGACCGTTAATCAAAATCCCAAATACTATTCATCAAAACCCCAAATACTATTCATCTAAACCCTCAAAACCCTTAATCAAAACCCCAAATCCTATTCATCTAAACTACAAAACTTCGAATTCGAGCGACGAAAAGTGATATACGAAGGGGATATTGAGAATATCATGAATAACTTTGAAATATAATAATAGAGACATAATTTTAAAAAAAAAATTACGACCTCTTCACCTATTTAGAAAAATGAGTTCGTTTTTCATAAAGAGTGATAAGTACTTCGATGATTCAAGAATGATTCATATTTAATTTTGCTACTGTATAGTTATATATAAAGCCTTATTCCACCATTTCATAATATTACTTACAAATATTTATTATAAAATTTTTATTTTAAAGTTTATAATTTTTATAGAGTCTATTTGAATTATATTGATTTTAAGTCTTATTAGCCTACAAATATAAGTCTTATTAGACCATTTCATATTATAATTTTGAGTATTACAGTATTATTATTACAGTATAATTTTGAGTATTACAATTACATTATAATTTTGAGTATTACCCATTTCATATTATTATTTCAAACAAATGTAAGGTTATAATTTAGACACTTTACGAAAAAAATATAAAATTAATTAATGGTCCGATCGATCGGACCAATAGTAAATAAATAAAAAAAAATTATATATGTGCCGATCGGACCGAAAGGAAATTAAATTTTTTTTTATATCTGGTCCGATCGGTATGGAAAAAAAAATTCATAATGGTCTGATCGATCGAACTGTGCCGATCGATCGGACCAGCCGATCGATCGGACTGTGCCGATCGATCGGACCAAATATAAATAAATATTTTTTTTATAAATCAATGGTCCGATCGATCGGCACAATCCGATCGATCGGACCAAATGAAAAAAAAAATTATATCTGTGCAGAGAACCAAGCCCAATAAATTTCATTTCATAACAATAATCAACGATACATTTCATTGATACATAAATTCAAATTATATCACACATTTCAAAACATTTTACAGCCATCCAATTACGATACTTACTAATGTTTGCCTCATCATTACCCCATACCCGAGTCGGAAAATCGGTGATGAGACGCTCTATAGTCATGCATGTAAATACCCCACAACTATGCGAATCCAATTGCATGTACTGCTCTTCATCATCCATAAGCACAACTGAGGGCCTCTGTCCTCCTGGGAATTGATAACCATATTCATTACACGCCCAATAATTCCCATGCCATAAGAACCGCGCTATAAATTTCCGGAAAGCTCTAAGGCATTTTACGCGCCAATTGAATACATTTGCATCTCTAAATTGATTTTTCGAGTCATACATCTCGAGTCTCCAATCTGAAATACATAACCGCAACACGAACCAATGGTGTGCTGCCAAGATTGGAAATATGATCTACAATAGACACAAATATATAATTTAAAACCTTAAGATTATTAAATATAAAATATATGTATAGCACTCACATATTTGGCGGAGTACCAATCGCTTATCCCAAGTTCTGGAATCCCCTTCACGCACTGCACATCCTCCTCTTGAGGAACCCATTTATAATCCTCATCATTCTCGTGTCTAATACTTTGTGGATCATTACAAAACTTGAGCCACTCAGTCATAATAATCATCTGTAAACAATTATTCAACGATAAAATTAAACTAAAGAAATACAATATTTTCCAAAAAATACTCAGATATGAAATATACTTACAAAGACTGTAGAGTCCGCTATGACTGTGTGTTGGGCATCTAGAGTCACGGGTAGGTTACCTTGAACTAGTCTGACCCGCAGTGACTGGATGTAGCAGTTTACCATCTGACAATCCATTTCAGAATCAATCTTCTTAAAATTCTGGAACCATTCTCGTTCAAGTGGAAAAGCATCTGGACGTCGAAAGGCCAAGCTTTCACCGGACAAATACTGCTAAAAACTCTCAGCGAGCGAGTTACTCGGCTCAAACATATCCTACAAAATTTAATTATTAAATTAGGAAAAGAAATTAAATTAATTGAAGAATTCTCTTACCAACTCGCCGCCAGTCAAACCCAGATCTAAGTTGTAGCTGTTTGGTTCTACATCCATAGCCTCAACCTCCTGATTTTGAGTTGATGGATCACTCTCCCATACATTAAAGGTCGGTGGTGCGGGCTCATTCCACCGGGGCCACTGCGTAGCCTGAGCGTGCCAGCTATATCCAGACTGAAATGGCCTAGGCTCCTCCTCGTGATCAGAATATGATGAATACTGTCTTGACCTACTATTTCTATCCAGCAGCTCCTCACACCTACTCACTAGCTCCTGACTGAGAGTCCGATGATAATCATCAATTCTATTCATCATATCTTGCTCGCACCTTTCAAAATTCTCTTGAATAGATCGACTGATCATGGCCTCTATTCTTGGGTCCAGAAAACTATATGTCTCACCAACTGCTAATAATTATCAAAGAAGGGGACGATTATTAAAGGAGGAATTGACCATAAAATTTTCACTTAGAATTTAAGTTTATTACCAGATGCATCTCTCGCTGCTGATGAAGATGCTTGTGTACGGCGGGCCCGCCTCTGAACTCTCCTACTATCTACCACAGTGTGCTCCTCCTCTTGCTCCTCCTCCTCACCGACAACTCCTCTCTGCTCGTACTCACGTCTCGCTCTCCTCGGTGCGCCTGATCAAGAAACGCTGTCCATCTTGATCATACTGCGCCGGCTGTAGGGGGTTCAAGGGCACAGGAAAGTGTATCCCAAATGGACTACTACCGACTGCACTCTGCCAATATGGACGCCTCTCCTCAAGCTCGGTCGGTTCTAACACTTCAAACACTACCGAGTCTCTCATCTGAAATACATAATATTTGTGCATTAAATATTAATAAGAAAATCCATAACATATTCATTGTAATTAATAATAAAAATATTTTTACCTGGCGCTTAAAAAACCCGGCTATATCACGCTGACCGGCGTCATTAAACGACCACTGTAAATAACGAGGGAAACCATTGGGATGTAGAAGGGTCGCACAACGAGCTCCAAAACTAGGAATGGTCTCATATGCCCACACCTATATTACAATATAAATATATCGAGTTATTTAAACTAATAAAAATTTATAAATTAGTAATAATTAAGTTGTGAACAAATATTATACATGTAGTGCCCAAATCGGCCCGTAGAGATTATATTTTGATCCTACGAGGTCCACGGAATTTGGTACGTAACTGAGGTAGTGCAACATGGCCTCGTATGTAAAAGCACCCCATGGGAACGCATTCCATTGGTTGATATCATCAGCCAATACCCATATCCATGTATCAATCTTCTTAGTCTCTGCAGGAGCATAGAACCAGAAGAAAAGAGCCAAAATATTCGACAACTTAATCAAGTCATCATCTGAAACGCCACCGGGCTCATATTTTGTAAACCAGCTTAACAAGTTCTTTGCTTCAATCGGTCTCCCACCATTGAACCTGTCGTAGACCCCAGACTGAGTAGGCTGATAAAATGCTGCCATGTCGAAACTACACTCGCCGAACATGAGCCCAGTGACCAATGCGAACTCCGGATGAGAGAAACGGATGTTTTGACCAACATAATTAAACCAAACCTCCGAAGGTCGTACCGAAATCTCATAGCATAATAGCTGGTGAAGAGCCCGCATAGCATTCTTACCATCTGGCCAACCCACTATGCCCCCGAACTGACCACAAATAAACCGATGGACTAGATCCATACCACCCTGACTAGATAATTTCTCTCTAATCAATGTCCCTAAAGTATGCTTATAATATGTTGTGATCCTCGGGGAAACGTCTCGTAGTGCTAACCGTTTAAAATTGACCTATATATTACAACTAATATTTAATAAAATTATAATTATTACAGTTATAATATTTAATAAATAACATTAATTAAAAAAAATTCGCGTAAAAAAAATTTACGTGCCGATCGGTCGGACCGGTTCGAGGCGGCCCGATCGGTCGGCAAGTCGAAGCTCAATTGCCGGCAACAATGGCAATTTCTACCTCATTTTCCGGCGATTTCCAATCCAACCAGATCTATGTTATACTCACTAAACCCAACATATATATTTCATAAAAACCACTTTTAAACATGCAATCATACATTAATTTCAACATCTACAAACTAATTTACAAACTAAGATTTCAAATAAATACTAACCTCTTCCATTGTTTCCGACCGGTTTGGAAGAAGATATAGTGTCCTATGGGCGTGCCGATGAGCGTGCCGAGCTTCCGTGCTGATAGATCAATTTTCTGTCCGATTTGAGTGTGCCGATCGATTGGGTGAGGAAGATGATTTCGGCCCCCTCAGTATAAATATTTATTTTATGCCCGATCGATCGGCACAAAAAAATTTTCTAAGTCCGATCGATCGGGCAGTGCCGATCGATCGGCACAAATTTTTTTTTTAAGTCCGGTCGATCGGCCCTTTCTTGATTTGTGCCGATCGATAGGCATGATGTGTTAAAATCAGTGTATTTTTCGAATCTGACAAGTTTCAAGTTAAAAATTTGAAAAAGTGAGGGTAGCTTAGTAAAGTTGGGTATTTCCTACATGATTTTTAACAAAATGAGTAGTTTTGTACTTCTTATAGTGATTTTGGGTAGGATTGTACGATTCCACAAATATAAATAACCAATAGGCTTTTGCCTTATGGGTAAAATAAATATTTAACAGTACAAAGTCTTATTGATGATGACATTTCTAGTTTTTGTCTTACACGGCCATTATTAACATTCACTATCATTTGATGAGACGCTCAATTCAACAAATTATATACCATCATCAACAGTGTTCTAGTACCACTTTACTCAAATCCGGTAAATTATGATTATTTCTTTATGGTTATATTGAAATTTAAATACTCCTACTTTGTTAGAATCTTGTACCGCCAAATGTTATAGTTATTGAAAATTATTAATGATTTAATGTTAATACGTTTCATTATATTGGCGAATCCAATGGATGGCGGGTGTAGAGCCGCCTCTTAAGATAGTGTTTAGAGCAACTTAAATAAGTTGTTTTTGAGTATTTTACCACAAAAACACATTTTTTAATGTTTGAAATATGTGCTTCTTTTTTTTTTTTTTGCTTAAAATAAGCTTTAATAAACAAAAGCTCATAAGCTGGTCATATGTGTTTTTTAAAAGCAGAAGCAAAAAAAAATTGAAAAACAGCTTATAACAGTATTTGCAAAACTGTTTTTTCTAAAATAAAACAGTTTTTTTCCAATTATTCCAAACACTAACAACTTTTGCTTAAAAACAACTTTAAGAATAAACAACTAAAATTTGTTTATAAAAACTCTTCCAAACTCTACTTAAATTGATCCAATCTCAAGTTTTTAGTGTATTTTTTAACAAAAAAAATATAGATTATACTTTGAGAGCGTTGATTTATCCCCTCTTTTTAGCTCAATATTATAGATTTTATCCCACTTAATTCAAATTTCTGGATCGATTCATGTTGTTTAAAGTATTAATTAGCACATGCACCAAACATATAAACTGAAATTATACTTCTACATAAATATAGATTTTTATCTAATTATCACTTGGATTCATTAAAATATATGAAAACATTTGATAATTTAATTTCTTCTAAACCGGATTATATTGGAGTATATATAATCAAGAATTACGAAGTTGCGTGTCGAAAAGTGTTTTAGTTACTAGCAGTATAGTACTCCCTCCATCCCGCTATTTGTGGCTCACTTTCCCGAAAGGGATGTCTCATTATTTGTGCCCACTTTCCTAATTTGGTAAAAAATTATTATCATATCTTCTACTCTATCTTCTCTCTCTCCTACTTTATTACATTATCTCTCCTACTTTATCATCATTTCTCTCATACTCTCTCATTATCTTACTCATCTTCTCTCTCATACTTTATCATCTACCCCTTTCTCATATTTTATCATCTACTCTCTTAATTCCCGTGCCGAAACCAATTGAGCCACAAATAACGGGACGGAAGGAGTAGTACTTTGTAGTGGATGATTAGAACACGTCACATCATCAATCCGACGGCTGAAATTTGCGCGTGACTTTCTTTTTCTTGTTCACACAAAGTTCCGTCTGAAAAAAGATTTCTTAAAATTTCAAACTGAAGTCATGTTCGAAACATGCTATCTCGTGTGTCGCTCTCTCCACTGACATCAACATAAATTATTTAATTGGCGTTTAATGGATACAATAAATTTCAATTAATTCACTTATATATATATAAGTGTAACTCACCAATTGGATACTCAGCGAGACTTGAGATGGAATTACAATTCAAAATCATTATCTTATTTCCTAGTTTGAAACTTTAGAAATAAACTACTCACTCCATTCCATAGATTCATTATATTTTTTCAGGTTATCCCATTAAAATAGTCTATTTTTTTTTAGCAAATTATATTAAATATTTTTTAAGGAAACTTTATACAACTCTATACATATCAATAATTCTTTTTAAAAATTGATACAGAAAAGAAAATGGATAAAATTTATGGGAGATTATCATGTTTTTTCTTTCAATTAATCTTCAAATGCATTGCATGGATTATAGACCGGCCCAATCAAGAAATCTCTTCCTACGATTTTAATCATGGGCAACTGGCCCATATACAATGGGGCACGGTCAAAATAATCCATCTTTTTAATATGGAGTAAATTTTATCCATTTTCGAGCTATTTTAATTTATGTTCATTCGTAGGGAATGAGATCCGCTTTCAAATTTTTCGGTATCTGATTTGCATTCATTACTGGAATTGTGATATACTACATGTAGAAAATTTTAATCTAAAATAGTTGAAATAATCTCGTCTATTATATATAATTGTTAAACGAAAGTATGTGTTATCATTTTATTGATGGCATCAAATTAGACACAAATTGCAAATGCAAATATTGGGATGAGATATGTTCCAAAAATCTCATTTTCAATCATTTGTCTCACCAAAACGATATAATTTTGTTAGTACTTTTGTATGCAGCTAAGGGTAAAAGAATAAATAGTTGCTATCAAAATGCAACTTTTTACTAGAACTAAGTAGTTTTGTTTTGAAAAAAGTTGTATTTTTTATAAAATAATCTCATTTCGGAAAAATTGGAGATGAGATTTGTAGGTTTAAAATAAATGGGATGAATAATGCTGATTGGTGTAGGTTCAAGAGAGAGAATATGTATGCATCGACAACCGAAATTAATGGAGTCACCATAATTTGAAGGAAGAGCCATTTTCACCTCTCTCTCTCTCTCTCTCTCTCTCTCTCTCTCTCTGCAAACAGAAGCTTTTGTTTGGCGCCGTCCACCCTGCACTCCCCTTGGCTGGGAGGAATGGGGAGTGCGAAAACCAATTCCCAAAACCATCAATCTCTCTCTGTCTCTCTCCTAAACCTACCTCCAACCAACACCCGCAGCCATTGATCTCATCGCTCCGCCACCGCGACGGCCAAAGCCGCCGCACAACAACCCATGAGAAACCTTCTCATGCATACGGCCAGCCTCGCGCCATCCCCACATCCATCGCTGCATTTCAAAGATCTCGACGGCCTCCTCTACTCCGTCCCCCTCCCCAAAAAAATCTTCGATTTAGCCACGATTCTGTGCATCTTCTCTCTCCTCGCCCTCTCTCTCTTCGCCTTCGCCTCCATTCTCTACCTCCACGAACGCTCCCGCCGCGCCCATCATCTCCAGAATTTCAACTCCCTCTGGATCGTCCGGTTGTTTCTCGTTTCGCTGGTTTCGTTCTGGGCGGTAAATGAGATTTTACGCCTACCATTTGTTCGACGAAAGTACCTCTTCCCGTTTCAATCGATCTCGCTTGAACAAGAAGCCAAAATGTGCGAATTAAACGTCGTTCTCTCTCTAGGGCTCCTACAACCGAGTTTCTTCATCACTCTTCTCTTCTTAGTCAACGTCTCGATCAAGAAACGAAACCCTAGCTGCGTCAAGGCGATAATATCGGTTCTTCTCTTATCATCTCCGACGCTTTTCCTGCAGATTATCTTCGTCTACTTCACGCCGTTCGCCAGCAGGCTGCCGAGGTTCATGTACGTGAGCTCCGTCACCTCCGCCGATCTCAAAGGCGACAAGATGGTGCTGTGCACGTGTCCGCTGTTCAGCTGGATGATCTACGGCGGCTTCTCGATCGCCTACGCCGCCGCGTTCTCGCTCTCGTGCTGGCGGGTGATGGTCTTCGTCATCAACAAGGGGATCATGTACCGGGTGAATCTGCTGGCCACCACCGTGATGGTGGCGGTGCCGGCGCAGATCGTCTGCCTCGTACTGTCGTTGATGTGGATACCGGAGAACGATATGTACGGTGAGGTGGTCCTCACTATGTTTCTGTCCGTGGCCCTTTGCATGGCGGTGGCGGTGGTTCTTTTGGTGGTTAAGCCCGTACGGGAGGCGCTGGAGGCTGTCGGAGATAGAAGAGAGTGCAGTTCCTACGAGGGTTCCACGAGGTCGCTGGCGGCGGCGGTGGAAGAACGGGAACAAGAACCGGTGCTATGACATTAAATTATACAGTTATTTTATTATTAGTGTTTCTGTTTAAATGCTGGGGGCTTTTCGGTCATTGCATCATTGAGTTCAAGGGGTATCACTGCTGAATGAAAGCAAAATAGCAAAATCTTGTGAGTTATTTCTTGTGATTTTCTATATATTTTGCTCTTTTTGGGGAGTATTTATTGTATATAAATTGCATATAAACATTGCAGATGGATAGGATAATAGTTAGGGCTCATGAACTCGTTCGAATTCTTAAAGTAGAAACGATTAAATTTTAGAATAATTGAAAAACCCTAGTTAAGACAATGACGACATTCCATCATATTGCGACGTCTAATTAGTTTATGATATTGCAATAATTTCATATGTGACCAACAATTGTAATTCTTTTCACAGAAATCTACTCTCTGCAATAATTAGATAGTTTAGAAGCACAAAGTTTAGGCGTATGTGTATCCTTATGTTGATATTGCAAAAAATTTAAATGAAAAGTTCCATATATTAATATCATTGTTGTGTAGTATACATTATGATACATAATTGTTGTAATAACCTGTACTTTTGTTACATTTATATATAGAGTCTAGAATCTTTAGTATTTAGGATTTAATAGTTAAATGATTCACATCTCGAAAAATATAATTCGTATTTGATCTCGTTCGTAAATAAATCTAATATTTCATTAGTCATGCTAAGATATTATAAACTAGTGCCGGGCACCCGTGCGTTGCACGGTATTGAATTGGATCGATATTAAACCAATTAAAAACTATATAAATTAATTAATAACTACTAAATTACCTCGCCGAAAAGAAACAAGACACAATGGGACGGAGGTAGTACTAACTTACAAGAACAAGATGAGATCCCAAAGTTTCTCATAGCATCATCCAAATCTTGGTTCTTTTCTATCCTCCTCTTATTTAAAATCAAGAATACAACTACACGACTGCCAAAATTATAGTTTATATCCCGAACTGCTAACAGGCTGAAACCTGAATACAGCAGTTGCAGCCTCTTTTCTTAACTAACATCATCCAAGAGAGTTTTATGGCAATTTTAGTTAAGACAGTCCTATAAACACTGCTGCTAATCATATCGGCTGAAATCACTAGACTATTCATTGATATCAGCAGAGAAGAGCTAGTCTTTAGAACTTCACACCTGATAATATTTAAAAGATCAGTTGTTCAACTTTTCAGGGGCACAACGAAGATTCCACAAAAATAATCATTCTTCATTCGTTGAAAATCAAAATAAGCATATGAATCATAAACACCAGAGCAAGAAACTTCTAGGTTTATTTAATGATTAAAAGAAAAAAAATATAATCTCGCAGAAGGATACTTACAGATATTGCTGGGATGGCATGCTCACCAAGAAGACGTTGAGCGTGCTGTAGAACAATGCGCAAACCTTCGACTGTTGGTAAACCGCGAGAATTTGGAGGCAGTTCAGTAGTAGGGATGCTATCACCAGCAGCAGGCTGGTTTTGTTGATTACCTAAATCATATAAATCCTGGTAAGACAACACATAAAACATCAATCTTATTACCATTTGGGGATAATGCCCCTTCCATTCTGTTCATAAACTCAACAAGTGTGCTAAGTGAATCAGGGACTGGCTGTGAAGGGGAAAGATTGACCAGTTAGTGTAAGCCCAACATACAGCTTCATTTAAAAAATTAAAGTTAATCTAGTTCAAGGCTTAGTTGGAAGACAAATTGTATTTCTACCACGTTCAAAGACGGAAAAGGAACTGCTGCTCCCAGTGGTATTTGCATAGTATGCGATGCAGCTTGTCCCTGAAAGGCTTGCCATGGGATGGACTGATTTCCAGCCTAATTTGCACTATCAGCATCACCGTGCAATCCTTCTGCTGCATTTCCATGAGAAGCCTGAACATGAAAAAGAACTGTTCACAACTTGCATTAACTGACCAATGTAACAAATGGATGGAAGACATAACACATTTGAAAGATGGGTATTGTTGGTCCCGAGAGTAATGTTCAGGTGTAGAGAGGGGGAGGGTGAATACACCAGAAAACTGATTTCTCAACTTAAAACGCGAACAGTCCTTTTCAGGAGAGTGCAGTACTGAACGAGTTCAGCAGACCAAATAAGCTTTTCTGAATCGTGTGGCAGAGCAACTGACTTTACTGAGGTCTGCTAACTGACTAGAGTCAGACTTCAGTACCGTTCAGATAAAGTTCAGTAGTGCGGAAATGTGTAGGCCCAAATTCAGTTGAGTTAGGAAAACGTTTTTATCAAAACAGTTTTAGTATATTAGTGCAGTCGATTAAGCTTGCTGAAACTCAGTTGAATGATTTTAAAGACAGTTTTCAGTATGCACAGTAAATCAATGCAACAGTAAATAATGAACACATAACACATGCGACTTTTAAAGTGGTTCGGATCCAACAATCCTACGTCCACCGTCTCGAAAGATCAGGAGGCTATGTATTATACTGAGATAGTCTCAGTCGGTTTGTACACTGGACAAACGCTAGTCTTGAGATTTATACTGAGCAAGTCTCAGTTTACAAGGTTGATACTAAGTGTTTGAAAAACTCTCAAACTGTGAGGAGTCCTTTACAATAAGGATCAGTTCGACTATGAAATCCTTCGTCTAAGCTATAGATATGAACAGCTGAGCTTAGGTTAGAGGGATAGGGAACGAGAAAGTGGCTTCTAGAGCGACGAACGGCTAAGTATAAACTTGGGTTTGTGTTCAGTCGCTTTGGATACTAGAGGCTGTGTAATTCTGATTCAGCTTGGTTCCCTATGAGCAGATATGTAGTCTTTCGCCGGAGATTGTTTCTTCAAACTACTTGCGGAAGACTTAAGGCGTTTATGAGTTGCTCTTTTTAAATGCTCTGTGTATTCTTTTATTCTAGGTGAGCTTCAATTTGATTTTATCCCTCAATTTATAGAGCAGAGATTAGGATAGATCCGTTGGAGACGACGATCTTTTGTCTCTCTCTTTTGGGTAGCTAACGGCTCTTTCAAAGTATGGTTGCAGTGTCCTTTTCCTCCATTTCTGAAAAGTTGTTGACTTGCAACTTTAACAGATATAGGACAGGTGACTGCTTGTCATTGGTCGAGGTTCAGGAAAGTAGGTGAGACAGAACAGACTTCAAGGAGATCTGAAGCTGACTTCTCTCTTCCTCGTATTGACTTTGCTGATTTGACTTTAGAGAATCTGAGAGTCAAAAGACTGTCCAGCCGTTGCTGAGTCAGAAGACTGTCCAGCCGTTGCATAAAATATACACTAAACTAAAATTTCTTAATTTGCTTGCCAAAATCAACTGGGACAGAATTAGCGGGACGGAGGGAGTATAAGATATAAGATGTTGTGCCACCTTATAAATTAACCTACATAAGGATGGAGGCCTTACATGGACATTAGTGAGCATTAAAATAGTTGGTAGTGGGGAACATGTAAATAGCACTACCTAGTCATTCTAAGTGTTAGCTTTCCACATCTCATTAATGTATGAATGACAAGTGAGAATCGGAGTGGACAACAAGCTTAATTACTATCAACACCCCCTTTATCCAATTCACGCCTCCCTCCACTTGTAAACCATGCAAACTTAGAATTTGGGTGTTGACCCACTTAGACATAGGGTTAGCTCACTATAAATGCATACCATGACATGAAGTTTTGGTTCTTGAAGGTGTTAATCCTCTTCAAAGAAATCACCATCACCCTCACTAAGTTAGAAACAAACATTTTCATTCCGCAACGCCGAGAGTCCGTTTGTAAGAGAGTTTGAAGATTCGTGATACCAAGAATCAAAACAGTAGATAATCTCCACCTTAATTTGATGCTAGAGTATGCCCTCATTAATTACAATTTCATGATTTAGTTTCAATAGATAAGAAAGCATGAGTCGCTGTGAGAATTTAGCTTAAGATCCACTGCTCCTATGTCCTTTATTGTTTGTATCTTATGGTGTAATTGGAATGGAGTTCGTTGATGTCGTATATATTAGGAAAATTGTGGATAAGAGGGTGTAGGAAGTGAAAGTTGTTGCATGTATAGATCCATGTGTGGGAAAGGACATTATTTAAACTATCTTCTCTACCTCTTCCTCCTTGCTACACTAATACTCCTAGATGTGCATTGCATGGTGCATGCACATACCCTTCCTAGGATAATTGTGTAAATTTTATGTTAGATCGTAAATAAGGTCCATTGGGGTTATCAAAACCTTGTTAAAATCCGAGTATAGTAGATAAGTGTTTGGGGCAGAACTTATTTTGAAATTTTCCTATTATGCCGAGATTTCCGTAACCAAATACACGACCTTTTGGAACTTGAAAAATTCCAAAAAAATAATGGAGATAAAATTTAGGACGTCTTAAAGATTTCTTTAAATTTTGGTAATTTTAGATAAGTCCTTATATTTTTAATAAATGTTTACTTTTACACTACTGAAAAACCATGCTTTCTGGATAAGGTTCAGTAAAACGCTCATATCTCACTCCACAGAAACGCTTTTGACTTGATTCTTTTTCCTAAATACTCTATACACGTAGGGCTTTGTAAAAAATGTTTAGTTTGTATTTGTAACTTATGCATGTGAAAGCAGTTTAATGCAAACTTTCGCGCAATTAACCAGAGCATGGATTCCGTAATTTGGATTTTGGTTGAATATGTTATGTACTTTTCAGAAGTCATCACTAATCCAACAAAAGTGAAATTTGGGTATAATATCCCTATGCATGTCCCCTAATCATATGTTAAATTTTAGAATTTTTAAAGTACATTTTGTCCCGAAAACTTATGGCTAGAAGGCAATAGGTCAAAAACTGTTCCTGTTGGTACAATAGGTATAATTTCGGTTATAACTTTTAGAGGACTTATTATTTTGATACGAAACCAGTTTTGGTATGACCTAGACTCTTTAAGGAATTTACATGTAGAAGATTAGAATTATGGTGTGAATACGTGGTCTGTGAAACTCATTTAATATAGGTTTTCTGCACAGATTTAGTAGAGCATTAAAACCTAACTATACTAATGAGTATATAGCTATGACAATTATTATAACCTAATAACTATAAGGCATTGTTATATATGTCATGTTTATACGCTTATTACTAGAATAAGTCGTTAAAACTCAGAGTTATTAGAAACGAGAAGTAGAAGTAAGTATCAATTTACTTATTGCATCCCATATACGAAACGATTAAACATAGGATATTGTTGTAGGACCGATCGTGGAAGAGAAATAACCATCGGTGTCGAGAAGACTCATATGATAAATCGATCTACAACAAGGTGGGTAATATTTTCGTAAAAGTTATTTTTGAGTTATTAAGCTCTGTAAATTACTATTTATCTATGAAAATGTTTTTGTGCATTTACCTGTTTAATGCTCTACGTGATAGATCGATCGAGGCTCTCATCCAGCCTAACACGCTAGATGAGGGTTAAAAATAGTGTACACATTTGTTAGTAACACAAAGTGTGATCATCTTTGTGTTCCAAGTACTAACATAATATGAGGGACCCCTCGAGTTTCGACTCGAGGGCCAAGACCCAAATTATGAGAATCAAGTACTAGAAGTAACGGAAAATGTGACACAAATGTGCGCACCCAATGTATATGTTTTCGTATGGTTGGAGCAGTTTCTTTTCAAAACCCTTCAATACATATTTCATGTATGGATAAACTGTTTAAGAGTTTTCGAATTGTTCTACTCACTGAGTACATTAGTACACATCCCCAAATATTTTCTAATGTTTTCAGGTTGAGGGGCAAGTGGCAACAGGCAGAGAGCTGAGGAAGGGTTATATATGGTGGATGTGTTGCACTTCTTAGATATAATGTTTGAATGCTTAACGTTTTGTAACTTTTGGGATTGCAACTACTTTCGATTATGTTGCATATATATATATATATATATATATATATATATATATTATAAAGTTCTGATCTTTCTTATAGTCTGTTCGTATTAATTTTATATACTTTTCAAAGATATAATTTTTTTTTTGCAAAATGGTTTAAAACTATGTTTTTATATTCTTCTTTCCATGGCGACTCGACCTTTGTGATCCTTCGTGGGGGTCGAGGCATTACAATTGTAGCCTATTTTTTAAAATAAAAGGCGACATATGTCAAAGCCACTCCGGTCAGGGGCGGATCTCGGGGGAGGGGGGGGATCGCCCCTCGGTTCATATCGAAACTCGACTTTTTATTTTTAATTTCCGAAATTTTTTGTATTTCACCCCATTGAAATCTACACTCCGTCCTCTTTTCTATCCAATTTTCAAATTTCGTCCCCTTCTTCGTAATCCTAGATCCGCCCCTAACTCCGGTCCAAAAGTGATTTGCACATTTTAATAGTACAAAGATAAAAGGCACAAAATACGATAGCATATGGCGCAAAGTTTTTATCTCTAAGAAATTATTATTACTATATAATTTAATAAAAAAAATAACATCAAGTTAATTTATGACTCTAATATAGATTAATACTGATTTTTCTTCGTTTTAATAAAATTCGCCGGTCGTTATTTGGAGTGGACCACCGACCATGTACTTGATATATTACTATTTGAATATATCTTTGCAGGCAAACCGTGCATTTATTTTGGGCCTCATTTTGTCGGAGCCCGTATAGATATTTATTAATCGATACTCTCTGCCATTTTTCAGGGGCAACTGATGCTGATTGCATTTTAGGTTTATTACGAAAAAAAAGAAGTTCGCTAATTTATTGATTTGGATAAATGTACGAAAATTTAATAATATTTTAAAACAGGTAAAATTTATAGCCACTATTTAAGATAGATATAAATTGATACTTATGTGTATTCAGAGCGCTGAGTTTGAATTATAGCATTGTCACTATAAATCCAAAGTGTAGTATAATAATAATTTTTGGGTAATTGTAATAATATTATTTCCTAACACGGTTGACTGGTTCGAGTGACTTCTAAGATGTATCGCGTAAGGAAATATGCAAACTGACTGTAATTAAGTCTCTCTCTCATCCAAAGTGTGTCGGCCAATCAGCACTGATTTCCTTTTCTTAAGGTTGCTGTGTCGACATCTGGGTTTATACGTCGACTTCAAACTCTCATCTATGTCGGCTTCGATTGGAGCGTGACCTTCATGCTTCCATTTAATTTAAGGGACTTAAACGTCTTAAACAATCAATTTAGCTAAATTTATTTATTAATAAATATAAGGATTAGACTTGTTCTGATTTTGTTATGTAAATATCATCAGTACTTGTAGTCGTCGATTTAGCGAGACTTGCAAGTTTTATTTAAGTTTTCAAACCTACCGCCTCTGCAATTAAAGCAGCAACAAACCCTACAGATTCTAGACACACGACCACAATCTCTCTCTCTCTACATATATATTACCAAAACTCAACCTTTCTCTCTCCACATATAGAGTTCTCTCACTCATATGCGCGTTTCAATCATCATATATCATGACCAATATCCCTCTAACCATCTTAGAACTCGCCATCTCGGGATCTGATCCTTGGCCGTTTTCTATTTCCTTCTTCTAGTATCGATCACAAAACCCTAATTAATTTCCTCGATTTGTGTAAAGCATAAATTGAACACACGGTTAATCTGGTGTGCTGAATCGGAAAGTCAGATGCCGCACATACACTTCCACCACCACGGCGGCAGCGCGTGGCATAACATTCCGAAGGGTTACTTCGCGGTTATGGTGGGGCAGGGCGCGGAACAGCAGCGGTTTGTGATTCCGGTGATGTACGTCAACCACCCGCTGTTCACGCAGCTGCTCAAGGCGTCGGAGGAGGAGTACGGCTTCCATCAGAAAGGTCCCATCAATATTCCTTGTAACGTGGAGGCATTTCGTCGTGTTCGTGCCCTGATTGACGAGGAGGCGGCGGAGGCCGAGCAACACCACCATCATCACACCCACCACCACAACAACAACCACCAGTTTTTGTGCTTCAAAGCTTGATGTTTTTTATTTAATAGCGGTTGGTGATTTTTAATTTGATTTGCTGTAAAATCAAAAGTCGGTTTTGCGTTGGTTTGCTTTTACGGATTGCACATATTTTTACACCGTTTTCCTACTGTGACGTCTGATTTCATACCTTTGATCTCTATTTTCACAATCAATAGATCATAAATTTTGTTAATCAAGTTCAAAGGAGATGATTCTTCAATAAAATATAAAGATAAAGACGAGAAAAATGATGTTTAGGTGCCCTACTATGCATAAACCAATGAGATTAGGGATGTGGGTCCCACCACAAAATAGTCATCAACTTCTTTTTTCCTTTTTATTAAAGCGTCATTTTTAGTGTTTTTTTTAATTATATTACTGTCGTGTTAGTACAGCTTCTCACACTCATCTTTATTTATACAAAAATAATGGCAGTTTTATGTTGACTGTTGAAAGCTCAAATATTTCGAGTGCGTGGAGTAATTATTACGACTTATTATTAATAACGATGATATGAATTATATGATTTAAATAGTATATAGGGTATTGATGATTTGATAAAAAATTACATTTAATATGAATTATGTATAATCTTTATATATTATATATATAATTTTTATATAATTTATGTATAAGAATTAGTAATTTTACATTTTTGTTATTTTATATAAAATATATGGATGATGTAGAATTATTAATTTTTTAAATATAATATATAACGATTATTCATAAAATATAGTATAAAAAATATACGGTTCGCAGTTATTACAATAAATCTAGGTTCCTACATGATCCACTTCTTATATATAATTTTTTTTTGTCCCTTTGAAATGGAATAGTTAAGATGGGTAGCTTGTGACTGGAAAGTTGTGGATTCAAAACTCACCAAAACTGCTATTTGTGAGTTTGTCACCTATGATTAGCCTAGGGTGGTTAAATCCTCCTATAATTTTTGCAGGTTAGAGCACAAAGACACTATTTGAGAGTCTGTCACCTATGATTAGCCTAGAGTGGTTATTTGCAGGCTAAAGCACAGTGACATAATTTACCCAATTCAAAAATTGGTTGCGAATGCGAATTACCTTCATCATGCAAATAAAATAAAATTATATATGTTCCAATTTTCTTGAGGTGGGGGATTGAACAGCTGACAAGAGGCTCCTTTCCTGCTTTTCGAATCTTCTCTAATTATTCTCCACTAAAAATACAAGAAATTCCACTCCACTAAAACAAAGGAGAAATAGATAAAGATCGACAAGGAGGAATCATCTCATTATAATTCTACATTTTTTGTCCCGCCTGACTTTCTATAAAAAGTCAGAAACAAAATAAAACCAATCGAACAGAATAGAGAGAGTATTAAACAAAGACACTATCCAAAACTGTATTCTCACGGGTTGATTTAGAATAAAAAACCTAACGAAACGAAGTCTAAGTTGGTGTTTGGAACAACTTATTAAAAGCTGCTTTCAGTTTTAAGCTGGTGCAGAGGTGTTTGAAAGACTCAGTTTAAAGTTGAGATTCTCTAAAATTGAGTAAAAAATAGAGAAGCAGCTGAAGCTGCTCCACCCGAGATTTCAGCTTCAGCTTATTGCTTATAATTTTTTCGGACTAAATTACCCTTAAAATTTTTATTTAATTTTAAAAATATCTCTAACCCTAAATATTTATTAGATTTTTTTTTTAAATAATAGTCGTGTCTCTTCCTTTCTCTCTATCAATTATAGTACTCCCTTCGTCCCACCCGACTTGGCTTCTTTCCTCTTTTTCATTGTCTCACTTGACTTGGCCACTAACTAAAATAATACTCTAATAAATTTTAATGGGTCCCACCACTTTATACCACTTTACACAGAACTACCCACTATTCTTAATAACCGTGCCCAAACCTATTAAGCCAAGTCGGGCGGGACGGAGGAAGTATTATATAATATTTATATTAATTTAATATTTTATAATATTAAATTAAAATTATAAAGCAAAAAATAAATATAGAATAAGAACATTTTTTGAATTTTACTTATTTCTTATAAATTAATAACATTAAGGGCAAAATAGACATTTATTCTGAAAAGTAACAATAAGCTACTTTTATCAGCAGTATTTCAAACACTATTTTTCCCACTTTCAACTACTTTCAGCAATTATTTCCAAACACTAACTGATTTTCAAATAAGTCGTTTTTAACTGCTTTAAGCAACTTTCAACACTTATCAATAAACTTCAGCTAATCCAAACACCCCTAAGTTTCAAAATAGCTCTACCAAAAGGCCCTAAACCCGCCACGATTAGCATGTAAATCGTGTTAATCATATCTAATAAATAAATTAAAAAAGGGAAAATAGTTGAAGCGGCGTAAAGCCCATGGATCCTAGAAATATATTAATGAGCCCAGTAACAAAGCCCAGATATGCATCTGGCTCAATTACCAGTATTTTAAATATATTATAAATTACGTTAGTGTTGCTAATTAAGGATTAGAATACAACGAAGAATAAATTATTCAAACTACAGTGCAAGTTGTGGATAATTTCAATGCATGATGGCACTATTTAAGTTTGACTTTATAATATAACAAAATAATCACAATATTAAATATGTATACGTGACGCCATATATGATGCAGATTGCAATACTTTATGTAATAGCCCACTGATTTAGAGCAAACTCTTGAAGTCAAACCATACTGAAAGAGATGTATGAACAACTATAGCATACATTTATTCTATTACATTGTTACAGCAATTTGGAATCCTACTAAATCAGGCTTGCTCGTTTTCATCTCTCATTCCCAGGTAGCCTCTGGCACTAAATTGTACACCCTAATAACATTTTGTACTTTTGTTTCTTTACTGCATGAAGATCTAGACGTTTGATTTTTATGTGTAAATGATATTGATCTATTTGACTTATAGTGGTTTTAATGTTTTTTATTTATTTATGAAAATATGACATTATTATTGGGACGGCCAAATCAGGAATACAATACATTATTAACATGATGGCGGGAGTAGCATGGTAAAATCCTAGGTAGCTCGATTTTCAACCAAACTAAACATGGATGAAAATAAATAGCTACAACTAGTACTAATATAGCATATATATTATGGGAAATTTCTTATTGGGCTTTGTATTAAGGGAAAAGCAAAAGAATTTAAACAAAAAGTGTACAAATTTGAATTATTGTTTTCCCATTGGTGATCCATATGCAAGAAATAAGAAAATAAGGACAAATAAAAAAAGAAATGGAATTTGGTATTAATTTGTATCTATAAGAACTTCTGGACATGGTACTGAGATGGATATAAGTTGCATTCTTTTTGCCAGAATGACAAGAGAAACTTGGACAATTAATTGAAGTCGCACTTTCATGCCATGTAAAAGAAGTAAATTATATTAGGCTAGCCATATATTCTGACTTTAAAATTTAATATGAATAATTATCAACTCGAAATAGGACCATGAAATTTACAAATTCGTAATGTGGCACAATGCTCTAAACTTGTAATTGATGAGAATTACACTTTATACTTTATAATTAACTAATCCATGCGACATGATGATTCACACATGTATTTCCAAAATAATTAAAAAACAAATTTGACTAACTTTAAATTTCTATCTTACATATGCATATCTTCACATTAAGATTAGATTCCAAAAGCAATACTTGATTATATTCCAATTTTTTGAGTCAATATATATATTCATATAAATTTGTTCTTGCCTATCACTCGAAAACAAGTCCGCCAAAGTTCTAAAAAACATATATCCAGTGGCGATTTTAATCATTAAGGTTACCATTGGATTAATTTAAATACTTTTCAGTACCTTTTTGCACGATAAAGCAAAAAAAAAAAATACTTTTGAAGCATGTGGAGTATTCTCTACGTATTTTATATGCATATGTTCACAATCGCGATGATTTTGATTATTCATAGATATGCAAAAAGTTGGAACATATGGTTCAAACTCATAAATTCAATATTCAAGTATGTAAAAGTTAATTGGGAATTTATTTCAATTAAATTTGACGGTTCAAATAATGTACTTGAAGTCTTGAACATTTCTTTGCGTTTCGATGAAATCTGATCAAGTCCAACTATAGATCTAATTCGATAAATTAATAAAAAAGAAAAGATCAGGGTGTAATTAATTACTCGAAATTTGGCTCATATTAAGAGGCTCCAACATAATCTTAAAGTCAATAAAAAACATTATAGAATTTTTAGTGATTGCGCAAAACTAAGCATGTGATTTCTTTACATCCTACATATATAAGGTTGGAAATAGGCTAGCATGATTGGTATTGTCTTATGGTAGACATGTGACCGTCCTACATCAAAGATTAGGTGGCATTTTATGTAGAAATGTTAAATTATTGTCTAGTGTCATATTAATACTTTAAATAGTAGTAATTTAAATTAAACATGTGTGACAAATTCAACTTTAAAGCATCGATAAAATTTAAATTTGCGATCTTTAATTTAAAATTAACTATCTTTATACTAGTTTCAAACCTTTTAAGTTTGACTCGACTATAACTCTTCTTTAGCTCTGACTCCCATTAAAATTGACTTATTTTCATTATAGTTACTTATTTCCTTCTTAATTTAAAATAATATTTAATATAATTTAACCTCCCTAACATCTACTTCCATTCATAACTTTCAACCAACCCACTTTTTAATAAAATACTCATTTCTCTCTCTTCAACCCCACAATCCACTATTTAATTTAATTTATACCTCCCATCAATAACACCCAACTAATTTAACTTTAATTTTGTTTTTGATTTATTTTAAATTTCTCTACTGTATATAATATTTTTTTATTAAATTTAAAAAATCATTTTAAATTATATTTAATTAGAAATTCTATTTAAAATTCCTAATTAAAATTAAAAAATTGTTTTGTTGATACTCGGAACTGAAAAAAATTTCGGAATTAGAAAATTAGTTTAACCATGAAAATTTTGGTTAATTTAGATCCATAATATGTGAAGAAAAAAGAATTTTTGATTTGTTGTTGAAAGGGTGAAAGAAAAAAGAGATTTTTTTTCTTGGTAAAAATATAGAAAAATTAAGTTCTATTTATAGAGGAAAAAAAATTAGGAATTTTTGTATAATTTTTATTTAATTTTATAAATAATTAATTAAATATATTACTAAAATAAAATTAATTAAATATAAAAAACATAACACCAACCGAATGGTGTCAACCAAGTGCTGAGAGTCAACAGTGTTACGAAATTGAGGCGACAGACAGCCCAAGGCTGGTGTGACCGCCTCATTTCTTCTTTTTATTTATTTATTTTTATTGTCTTTTTCTATAAATGTCATGCGCGGGTCATGGATGGCAATAGTCTTACACTATTTACAAGGAATAAATCTTAATTTTCGAGGTAATTTTTAGTACTCCATATAAATTCAAACAAATGTAATCAGGTGTAGCAAATTCGAAGTGACCACGTAGCTGACATCACTTAAATAATGTTGATATTTCATTTCAATTAAACAAATCTTTTAGTAAGAGGGCTAAGAAACAGCAAACCATTCTTCAACCAGCAATGCATATGTCGTGTTCTAATATGTCTTTTGTGTTTTGGTACGATTTTATGTATCTTCAAATTTGTTTCTTTAGTAGTCGGTAGACTTCGAAGACTCCATTACAAGGTTGATCTTAAATAGATAGAGAACATTTTGAACTCCATAAATTTTCCAAATCCAAGCAAGATCACCTATAAGGTGGATCTAAAAGAGATAAAAATGAAATCTACAATTTTAAGATAAAAATGAAAGAATTTTGAATATTGAAACAATTTTTTTTTTAAATTATGGAGTACATAACATTTGAATTTCAGATTTAAAATACTCTTTTCATCCCATAGGTATAGAGATTAATAAATTTGTATTGTGCAGTAGATATTGTTTGACTTTTAATTTGTTAATTTTAAACCACACATAAATTACTTCTTTTAGAAATAAAAAAGTATTTTAAACCACACATAAATTACTTTTTTAGAAATAAAACACTTTTTATGGGACAATAAAAAAACAAGACCGTTTACAAGACGAAAGGAATATTATAGAATGAGATGCAGTTAGGGGTGTAAGTGGTTTCGCTCCGAACCACGAAACCGATCAAATCGAACCAAACAAAACCAAAAAATGTGGTTCGGCTTCGCGGTTTGGTTCGGTTTATCGGTTCGCGGTTTCAAGAATTTTTGAACGGTTCGAACCGAACCGAACCAATATCTTATTTTTTAATTTTTTAATTTAATATTTGTCTTTATTATATGAGAATGTTATTGGATTTAGATATTAGATTTAAGTTAATATCAATTCTAATCTATACAAAGGAAGAGAAATGAGTAACAATTTTATACTTATGAGTTTGGAAAGAGTGACATCCTATAAATTATTATTCTTGCATTATTTAGAATTTAAAAAATAAATAAAAAAATAAAAAAGGTGAACCGGTGAACCGAACCGAATCAAACCATTTATAATCGGTTCGGTTCAATTCGATTCCAATATTTAAAAATACATTGAACCGAACTGAACCGAATTAAATTATTTTTATATGTTTGATTCGATTCATAAAATACATAAGAAATCGAACCGAATTAAATCGTTACATCCCTAGATACAGTCACGAAAACAAAGAAAATGGTGGGAGTAAGACGCACACTCAAGTCGGATAATTAAATGTTGACAGGAGGCACCAGTAATTGTCTCCAGAAATTTCATCTTCCACGGGCACGGGCAGGGGCACTCCAACAAATCACCATCACAAGCAGTAATTATCAATTAATTGTTTTTCTCGTCTCATACTGTTTGTTTTCTGATGCTAGCGTATCCCTTTTATTTTCTCTCACTATTCTTGCGAGTGGGATCACCTGTCCCAGAAATGATGGACTACTTGATGGCCCATCAATCATGCGGTGACATGCGTGTATTGGTGGATCACCTTTATACAAGTCAAATATTTTATTCATCCCGGATGAAATACTCCTATTCTATTTTGGGGTGTTCCGGATAAAACGTTCCTTATTCCTTTTTTGGAAATAATTAGTCATCTAATTATTTTATATGGGACCATAACATTAAATCTAACCTACCCACTACCACACACCTACCCATAAATTATCATTCTTTACTTCTAAATTACAAGTGAACCACAATTCTTTACTTTTAAAGTACACCGCATAAATTACCGCGCCGAAAAAAAAAAAAAGTATTTATTTATTGATAATATGATCCACCAATGCACGCGTAGCACCGCGTGACTGATGGACCACTGAGTTGTCCACGAGAAATGAACAAGAAGATCCAAATTGCTATTCTTGTAGACTTTTTCTCCCCACCATTAAAGGTGCTACGTTACCCCCAACGCCCTCTCTCTCTCTCTCTCTCTCTCTCTCTCTTGTTTGTCCTTTTTTTTTTTGGTTGCTTGTATTTTAAGACTATGGGGCTCGTAGACTTTGGCTCAGCCCAATTCCACCATGGCTTCTCTCCCACCACCACCATTTGCGCCTTCTTTTAATGTGAGGTCTAAACAACACATGTTTCTGTTTCGCACATCGGCAGTTCTATGTTAGAGAGAGAGAGAGTGAGAGATGGCGGAGTTGTAGGAGCTATAAGATATCTCGAGGGGCTAAACTTGATAAAGATTGAACCTTTTTAAAGTGGGCAAATGAGAATAGCGTGCTCCAAGATGCAGTCTTTTCTTGATTCATAGATTATTGGAGGGGTTTCTTTTAGCTGTTATGAACAGTGCAAGATTTGAAATTTTCTGGTATTTTCGGTTGTGGGGCACTCGAATAGTCAAAAGAAAAAGTAGGGAGAGGGGAATTGCAAAAGAAAAGGGTAACTAGATTTTTTTGGTATAGTAGGCAAACTACAATAGCAAAAAGGGGTAAAAATGATATCTTCAGGTACAAATCTGGTGATGACTGTGATTGGATTTGGTTTTAGTATCATGTTTATAGTGTTTGTCTGCACGAGGCTAATTTGTGCTCGGATACAATTAAGTGCGTCACGCAGGTCTCTTGCAAGAGCAAATAGATCTGATCTTAGCAATGTAAGCATCGTTTTTTCACTACTTTACCATACTTATTTTACCCCTTTTAGAATTTTTGCTGCATTTTTTCATGTTGCTATGTTCTGCAAAATCTTGAATTTAGCTCCGTAGGCCTTTACTTCTTGCAAGATGAATTTTTCTTTGAATCTTGGTGTATCGTTCTATCCTTATCTGCACAAGTAGTTTTTGAAGCTTTTGGGTTGTACTCTCTCACTTCCCTAGATTATGGTTGTGCTAAGAGAAAGAGTGTGTTTGACCAATTTGTGGTGTTGTGTTAGCTTCCTTTTAAAGGTTAAATGATTTGTGATTCAAATATGGATAGCTTCTTAATCTATTTATTTTAAGGGAGTTCAATTTTGCTCTGTTTTTGAACAGTTAGAGAGGGGTTTTCATGGTCACGAGCCTCTAGCGCTGGCCAACTTTCCTATGAAGAAGTACAGAGAATTATGCTTGTCCTCAAAAGAGAGTACTTGGTAAGTTAATAATTCATATGAGTGAGCATAATCCTTGCCCAGAAAACTCGTATAGTCTCTTCTTTTCTACCCACTTCGACTGCTTCAAAGATTCTTTTCTAATGAGTAGGTTTTAGCTTCCTCTTAACTTTGTTTAAATTACTTGATCCTCTACTATCTGTATGGCGGTATCATTTTCCTGTTTGCATATCATTGAGTACTAAACGTTGCAGCTGAGAATTTTATCAGTATATAAGTTCACTTGATTCTATGAAATAGTGATAAAGGCTAGTCAACACTTGAGCATGCAAGAGGAACTCTTCTATTCATATTCACAGTTCTGATAGTTCCTAAATAGCACAACCTATTAGTATGTTCTGAGATCCTTCCCTGTTGAATGTTGGTAGTTGGGTTGATAGTGCTTGATTCGAAAAGAATATCAGGTCAAATTAAGTTTTAAGTGCAAACACTATGTGCTTCTAGCCTTCAACAGACAATCAAGTTTATGATCTAGTTCCATATGAAGCTTTTTCCAAGGCCGAAATGGTTGGTAATGTGGAGTACTTTTTATCAGATAAAATACTTAAATGGAAGCTGTATGATAAATCTATCCTCTTTACTGGACCTTTACTTTTCTTGCTTAATCTTGTGTGTTGGGCATTGTCTATTACTTGATCCGTCTTTTTCTGGACTGCTAGTGTTTATATATCTGTATGGCATTCCTCAATACTCATCAACCATGCTTTGTTTCTAGTCTCTGGAATGCCAAATGTACATCAGTAGTACTAAGGGTTGGGCCACCTAATGCATGAGATTAAGTTGATTAGCCGTGTGGGAAGAAGTGGTTTCTTTTCTTAGTCTGTAAGATTCTTCTACTCCTACATGTATTAAGCCCCAATAGAACGATTGATGCGTTACTGTCTATTACTTGAAAGTGAAGTATGCATCTTCATTATAGTTGCTCATAAGTAGTAGAATGCAGTAGGTAGTTGAAAAACTTCTCGTGCCCGAAAAAAGAAATGAAAACCCCCTATCATGCGTATCCAGGCCCCATCACAAGAATACTGCCTTCCATTCTGAATAGTGAGAAAGGAAAAAGAAAGTTCGATTTCACTGCATTTCTCTCTGTCAAATTGCAGTTAGTTCTTGGCATACTATCTGCTTACTCTCATGCTTTAACTACTAAGAAACTAAGTAAGCTGAGTAAGTTGCTCAAATTAACTCCAATACTCCTACAACTTTTAGAATTTTGTTGAACATTTGGAAATTGGATAGCTAGAAGGGCACATGGTGTCCAGAATTCAATGGACGTCAGTGGGATTGCAATTCTTGTAGGATGAACTCAATATGAGATGCTTTAAATAAAATGATGCAGTCAATTTAATTTTTTTTCACCCAAATTGGCTCCTCCATATTTCTCCTAAGATATCAGTCTGGCTGGTGTGTGGATGATTTTCTTGAAACATGGAGTATAGAGAGTGATTCTTGAAAGCAGAGTTTATTGGAAAACTTGAGCTGACTTGCATGGAGGAACATGAATTTGCTGCATTTAGGCATCCCGATCTACTATCTGTTTATATGTAATACTCCGTACCATTTTCACTAGTAATTCTTGCTGATTTGTAAACTCTTTCCATGAAATGAATCCATTTTTTTTCTAGATTCAACTGATGAGTTTATTGGTTACATTTTAGCCAGAGATGTACGGTATGCTTATCAGACTACCACGAAGAAGATACACTGTGCTTCCTCCCAGTATGTGGGCATTCATTTCATGCAACCTGCATCGGCATCTGGCTGCACCAGCAATCCACTTGTCCAGTCTGCCGCATCTCCCTCCGCGACCTACCTGAGAGGAAGTGGTTCATGCAGCCCATGTTCAGCCAGCCTCTCCGCTCTCACCACCCTATGCAGTCGGTTAACGCCCACTACTGCCATTGCATGGCCAATCCCAATACACCCAACCACACAGAGATCGTCGACCCCAATTTCCCCTGCACCCCGTGTCGGGTATAACAATCCAGAAAAATCAAGACCGTCTCATCCAATCTGGTATGGATTACTGTCCCTCCAACATTGTGGCTTTCTGTAAATATGATGTTAGTGATGATGTTTTCTATTCCTATAGTTCGTGTTTTTTTGGTTCTATCTCTGAGGAAGTTTTTTGTTAGTTGAGTTAGAATTAAAAGAGTGAAATAGTCGTGTTTCATCTCGTATTCCAACACATTTGTATTGATTTAAGACAATAATCTTTAAATGTAATGTGAATTAGCCACTTATGGGATACAAATCAAGAGCTCTAAAACAGAATAAAATATTTAAGAAAAAACAATCGTAACGTGTGAGGGACTATATATAAATATATAATATCGCCACACAAAATTAAAGGTCCTCCAAAATTCAAGTATCTTTATTACAACCACCAATGGTATTGATTGCACCACCTACCCTCTCGGTTTGATCCTGGCCCTCAGACTGTTCTTCATCACCACCGTGAACTCCAGCTTCTCACTGAGATCCACTTTGCCGCTATCCGGGTAACCCGACCACTCGAACTCCTGCACCATCCGGGCCAACATCATGTTCACATGCACCGTCGCCAGACCCAGCCCGGGGCAGATCCGCCGCCCCACTCCAAACGGCATCATTTTCACTCCCGTAACCCCCGTTATATCGGCCTCCTCTCGACCGTTGAAGAATCGGTCCGGGTCGAACTTCTCCGGTTCGGTCCACACATCCGGATCCTCCGCGATCCCCGCGGAGAAGAACTCCACGTTCGCGTTGGTCGGGATGTCGTAGCCGCCTAATTTCGTTGGCGCCGTCACCGCGTGTGTGAGGACGAAGTACGTCGGCGGATGCTTACGGAGAAGCTCCTTTACGACGGCGTTTAGGTAGGGCATTTTCTCCACGTCCTTCTCATCGACTCTCTTGTCGCCGACGCTAGCTCGGATCTCGTCGTAGAGCTTGGTTTGAATCTTCGGATTCTCGATCAGCCGCGCTACCGCCCACTCCAAGGCGGCGGCGGTTGTGTCGGTGCCGCCGTTGAGGAACTCGGAGCAGAGAGTCACGAGCTCTGGATTCGTCGGCGTCGATTCTCTCCCTTCGATTTTTAAATCGAAAAGTGTGTCAAGGTATGAAAATGTAGCACAAGTCTTGTGCAGATCTGGATTTTTAATCGCTTCGCGCCTTTTTTCAATCAATGGAACTAGGGTTTCTAGTTGCTTCTTCCTCACCTCTTGAACTTTTCTGCACTGCTTGGAGAAGAATGGGCGTAAAATTGGGAGAAAATCGTCGATTCTCGGATCGAGAACGATGAGCACCGCCTTCATCATGTCGTCGACGGTTTGGATTGTTTCCTCCGTCATGTCGACGCCGAAACACATATCCAGCAGAATGCAGAAAACGGCGAATCTGGCATTCCTCAGCACCCAAACGACGCCGTCGTTGGCGGCGGCCTCCGCCGTTAGTCGTTCGATGAGTTTATCCATGGCCGAAACCCTAGTCCGGCTAAATTCCTTAATCCTAGCGTTGCTGAGCATGTTCTGCACCATATTCTTCCGCAGCGAGCGCCAGACGCCGCCGTAGAAGGCGGCGTTGACGCTGAATTTGTTGGAGCTGAAAATCGTCCGGGTCGGATTCTCGGTGGGGCGGGTGGCGAAGATCTGCCCCTTCTCGATCAACGCTTCGTAGGCCAGGTCGTTGCTGCTGATGACAATCATTGTTCTGGTGCCCATTTTGAGCGTGAAAATGCGGCCATATTTGGGGATAAGATCTCGGATGTATTGGAAGAAAGGCTTGCCGGAGAAGGCGACTTGGAAGAGGTTTCCAACCACCGGATGGCCTGGCGGCCCCGGCGGGAGGTTGAGCTTCTTGGAGGATGATTTTCGGGATAGGAGGAAGATGAGGAGTGGTATGATGAGTGCGGGGACAGTGAGAAGGTACAAGGAGGAGGAGGTGGGGAGATAATCCATGGCGGTTGGAGTGAGGAATGTTGCAGAAAATGGGAGGATATATTAATGGAGAAGTGCGTGAAATTATAGGTAAGGTGAGTTAATACTGCCATTCATATCTTTCACCCAAGAAATCAGCCTACCTGTTTAATGCTACTTCAAAAGAGTCCCATAATGATGTAGGAGAATTGAGTTGGAAAATCACCTCCTTTGGGATTACATGTCTCAATTTTTTATGTCCTATGTTGTATTAATACCAAGTTGGATTATTCTCATTTGCGCATATATATATATATATATATATATATATATGAGGAGGTTCAAATGTGAACAACATGTTATCGTGTGAACGTGTGAATATTGCACTTTAAAGATAAATGTACTGCACTTTAAAAACAAAGATACTGCGTTTTAAAGTGCAATTCTTAAAGTGCAGTACATTTGTCTTTAAATGCAATACGTAAAGTGCAGTATATTTACCTTGAAAGTGCAATATATTTGTCTTTAAAGTGCAATGTTCACACGTTCATATGATAAGGGTTGTTCACACGAGAACCACTTTCTATATATATATATATATATATTAAATTTTAGAAGTCTTGAAATGGAAAAAAAGTGGCTTTCATTTCATTGCCATCAGATCTGAATCGATGTTGTTTAAGGGAAGTCGATTTTTTTAACCCGAAATGATGTAGTATCAAGTTGTGATACGTCTGTGACGGCATCAATGAGATTTAGGATCCCAACCAAAAAGACTCTGGAATACCATAAAACTCCACCGGAAAAAAGAATGTACGAAAAGGGTCTAAAATGAATGTCGTTTAAATATTCGTTTTAGTTATAAATTATTCTGTTATGAAAATTTTAATAGCTATGGAGGCATGTAAAGTTCATTAATCTTATTTGTTCATCAATCTTAATATATAACTCAATAAGAATCGGAATTCGTTGTCGTTGTAACGGATCCATTATTACTTTCTTCCACAATACATTATTATACATTTACTTCTTGCGGTGTCGTCCCTCGTCAAAATTAATTATCCAAATGTAAAATAGGCAAATTGAGTGCAATTAATATGGGATTGGGATGGGTAAGAAGTTGGATCGTGGAAATGAGTAGTTAGAAAGAGACAGTTGGACGGGTTGGATATTAATTCATATCAACTTCCCCTCCCTTATATTTGGTTGTTTTCAAAGAGACAACTGTATTTTACTATCAATAGTTTATTTATTAAATATACCTCATATTTTCCGGAACGATACACAAAGTCTTAACTACTAAATAAAGGATAATTAATTTATTAAAATCTAGAATGAATAACTGAAAGTACTATGTATTCACTGAAGGATCAATTTAATGTCAATTAAAATTAAACTTCAATAAAATAATATTTGATAGAGTAATATTATTTAAATAATAATTTATTTTGATTTCGATTTTGATATGGGTCAATATACTAAAATATTGTTTGATAAAATAATAACTTCATTAAATAAATATTTCTTTTCAAATCCCATAGTTATTACATAATCGAGATTTATCCCATAATTATTACATAATCGAGATTTATCCGTATATCAAATATGAATCTAACATTTTTATACTTTAACTAATATAATCAATTAGAAATTTATTGCACTTCTATCAAACAAAACGTAATAATTATCCCCTTTTGACCAAACATCAAACTTTTACCGGTAGTAATATTGTAGTTAGATATATGATGAAATAAATGGTGATTTCCTTTCTTCTTCTCACGTGAAATTTTTAACTAGCATTCATGACTTTCGTCGTGGAAATCATATCACATGCCATCTTCAGAATACTACTCCCTCCTTTTTATTGAGCTTGATTCATTTCTTCGGCATATTTATTAAAAATAATTATTAATTGTGTATAAGTGAATGCGTTTCACAAAAAGAAAGTTATTAATTGTGAGTGAAAAAATTGTTATTTTTGAAATGAAACAATCCAGAAAAAAATAAGTGAAACAAGATGAATGAAACGGAGAGAGTAATTACTAACCCTCATCCACAACTTCGATCCCTATATTTTTAATATTCATTTTAAAAACTGAATAGTTATCTCTCTTAAAGAACATATTACTCACTGATATAAAAATATTCGTAATCCGCCGAACACAAAAACTCGTGAAATGAAAATAAAAAATGCAATTGAACAATAAACAAAAATATAACCAAATGCAAAGCCGAGTCGAGAAAAGCTCTCTATCCGCAAGCTCATGATGACCACCATCATCACACAAACAGCGGTTACGAGAGCTCATGATGACCAGCATCATCACACAAACGGCGGTTACGAGAGGTGGCCATAAAGTCGGCGGTTTCAAGAGTTTTGCACGTTTCACATGTCATTCATTTTAAGGATACAGTGAAATACATATATAGTAGCCGCAATGAAGAAATAATTGAGGTGAGAGAGAAAGTTAGGTCCCTCCCTCTCCAATAATTAATTTTTGGCTGATATTTTTGGGTTCTTCATTTTTCCACACCCTAATAGTAGTACTACTTATTCTTAAGCTGTACAAAATGGCTCTTTGGAGACAAAAGTGCGTCAAATTATGCACCATGCCTTCACATTTTTGGCTTGGCATCTAACTTGAATTTTGGTTCACAATCCCAATGGACTGTTTACACGTGTATTTTAGTCAACTTCGAAATAGACTACTACTAATCTTGTTGGAACAGTATGATAGACTATGTCTCATACAAGTTTCAGAAAAAAGAAGAGAAACAAACAACATTAGAGTTTTCAAGGCAAAATGGATGAATGGTTACAAGTATTTCCTTTGTTGGGACTTCTCGTTTCGGGACCATCATACTCGTTTCTGCTAAAAGAATATCAAAGGGCCGATATCATCCCCTTTAATTTATCAAAAATTGCAAACAACTTGTTGCATCAAACTCTTCAAAGACCTACAACATTGCAAACATACCAAATTGTATTTGTCTTCAAATCTTGAAATGTGATGAAGAGTAGTATGCTGTATGCCACACAAGATTTTCAAAATGCAGAGTTGCATAACGACTATTATTCGTCCAATAAATTGCATGCTTTATAAAGTTGATAGTATTTTGGGAAAACCAGAGACTGCAGTCCCACATCATAGCATATGCAATGTGGAAATGAGATTGTGAACATCAGAAACATACCTACTTAGCTACCGTCCGCTCGAAAAAATCACATTTCACTCTTAACAGTGATCACTTGCAGACTCATCCTCCAGCAGAACTAGATGAAGACTTAGTGGCATCGGAGAAAATAACAGTTCGAGTATTATTCCCAGAGATGAATTGACAAATTTTTTTAACTGCATCAAGGTATGCGCCTCCAACGGCCCCTTCTTCGAGTCCATCAATAACCTATAGTTTTGAAAGTAATCAGATATATTGTGGTGTTTTCATGTTTGTGTTTAAGATATAAAAGTGGCAAACACGGCTCAAATAGAGGGGTTATTGGCCTACATTAACCAAGTAACATACTTGTGAGTTGTGATTGAAGAGTATGCAATAAAAAAAATTAACAACACAAGTAAGAGTTATAAGGTCCAGAGAAAACAATTATCAGTCAAGAACAATTTCCCTAACCTTCTATCTTGAAAAACAAATCTTGCCCAATAGTATATCAGATTAACATAAGCAAGCATCCAAACACACAAAGCACAAGAAAAGAGTTTAGACTACCAGTTTTCCTTCCCTGGAGCTGACTAAACATAGATATATAGAGCAAAGGAGAAGTGAGAAGGAATATATTAATCCAGGAAGAGAATAAGTATAAACAAAATTTACCATTAAGGACAAGTCAGATAGGTCAATGGCCTTCAACGATAAAAGCTCCAGGAGCCTCATGGGGGTGGAGATTATAAACTCTGGTTCACAACTCTTTAGACTGCCAGATTCAGTAAGAAAGGAAAACATCATATTGCAATCATTATATTAGTTATAAGAAATAGATATAGTTTATATTAGGTCATAAGAAATAAATATAGTCGAAAACAGATAAGTATTACATCCAAAAGTTGCAAATTTTGGGATCTAGAACTATACACAAGATTTTATCAGTGACCATCTGAATGATAGATACTTAAGATTGTTGAAATATGTGACTAGATGATTAGTTACACAGCATAAAGCATGATATTTTCAGAAATTATAAGTACTAGGATACTAGCCAGAAAACGATCATTTTGTCATTAAGAAGTCAAGGCGTGCTAAGTGCTAACCTTTGAATTTGAAAGTCTATGGAATCTCCTGAGTGCAAAAGCAATGTACATATACCAAAATCTTCCAAAGTCCCACAGACTTGGCTTACCTGACAATATCCCCATGAGATTACATACAACAATGTAGATCATGTTCCATTCAAACAGAGGAAATAACATAATGTTAATCCTCACTTAAAAGCAAGATCTTTAAATAATTCTTGTAAAGAATCTCTAAATATTTAGCACGGGGGATCACAGCTAAAAGGCATCCAAGAATGATGACCAACCTCGTAAGTTTTGTCTTTTGATGGCACTAGATATAAAAGAAAAGGATGACTAAACGACACACCCTCTTCCTCCATCATGGAGATGTGATCAGTGGCAGTTGATGTAATCCAAGAAATTTTCTCAATTTTTGAACCACCATCCATATCCAATACATCATTGCCATTCTTGTAACAACTCCAGAACTCAAACCCCCAAGAATTGACAAAAAAAGGTGTGTCATCTTCAATGATAGAAGGATCAGCTAGCTGCATATCATTCTCAATTGAGTTAAGACACCTAGTCAAGAATTTCGACGGGCATCCTTCATTGATCTCAGCATCCTGTTCTTCCCAAGAATGATTGGAAGTGTCCCACTTGATAATCCGGAATGTTGGCTTCCCTACATCCATTGCAATCTCTGGTCCCAAGATACCAACAGATGTAACAACAAACCCATTCCATAAGTAGTTACCAACTTTAGTTTCCACCATATTTATAGAACTTAGGATTCTCAGTAGTCCAAAAGGACTAATGCGCAAGCCCTGCATATAAACATTATATTACAAATATGCAACCACAAATTTACAACAATTCGCAATTTTGGCATCAAACAAGCTGCATTCCTCAAAGAATCATACTTTTCGGAATACCACCAAAAATGTGTAACAATAGAAGATTTAATAAATGGAAATACCAAAATATCAGGAACTTAAAAAAAATATATCGATTTCATAATACAGCATTCATAAAATGGGAATCGATAAAACAATCATCAAACCCAGAATAAAGTTCTTAATTAATTCTAAGCAATCGAAAAAGTGACCTCAAAGAGACGGCGGTGATCGGATTGACGGACTCTGGCGATGACTCCTTTTTTTCAATTGGTGCTTGAGATTATAGAATCATGATTTTCACCGTTGATGGCGGAGAAGAGCTCAAGGAAGGCGGTGACAAGAGTTCGTGTGCTGATACTTGAGAGTTCATGTTCTGAGCTATTTATACGGTTGGAGGCGCGGTGGCGTAGTGAGTTGCTAGGGGTGTTTTTGTAATTTCAAGGGCGATGGTATAGATTTGGTGGGCTTGGACTTTGGCTAATTGGGCTTAGGGGTGGGCTCTTATAATTCTATTTCAACCCTACGGACCAAAATTCTATTTGCTACTTTGACCTTTTCAGAATTAATTGCTGACAAAATAACATTATTTTAAAATTATTTTAATCTTACCATACTAGTAATGCATAGAGATTCCTCTATGTTCGTCTACACTTTTTTAATACTCTATCCGTCTCAAAGTTCTTGTTCATTTTGGTAGCAGTGCGATTTTCAAAAATAATTGTTAATTATGTAAAATTGTGTAAAATTCTGGACCTATAAAAAAATTACATAATATTTCAAGTGAAATTTGAACTCATGATTTATAAGTCACAAATCACCCATCTTTACTATTATTTCATTCCTTGTTGCTTTTGAATTACTATATCATAACTTGTGTGTGTTTTTGTATTGATGCATTAATTACGAAATTGACGTTTACGTTCTTCTTCCTTCTTTAAGATGTTACAGCTCAACAAAACTCTCCAAAGTAGAAAAATATTTCTTAATGACCCGGAAATAAGACAACCTTAGTAACACTGACATAATGATCCAGAATTCAAAATAATTGATAAAATCCGAATTCATGACCTTTAATTATAAAATCGTGTTATAAATTTTTTTAAACTAGTTAGATTCAAAGTATATTAATATTAACAAAATTTGAATTCTTGATAATTGACCAAAAATCAATGTTACAAAGGTAAGCAAAAGACGTGGGCTAATCTTTTCTGAAAAGTATGTATACAAAGTAAATTTCTTTATTAAAGTAAACACTATAATTATCTAAAGTAGAAAGCATATTCCACTCTAAAAAGCAGTTATTAGAAATCTTATCATGTCGCCTACTAAAGTAAAAAACAAATGGAAATAAACCAATTCAAGATATAGGAACCATTCAAAATCACATTTTGAATCTTGTCACATTTATTATTATTTAGATCTTAACTAAAAACCTCAATTAGTCAAATACAAATCACAGAATATTTAAAATTACCTAATAAATCCAGCAAATCCATCCAAGTTGCAATTTGTCCCACCAGGCCACCATACTTCAACTCGAGTATTTCCTTCCTCCCACTATCCACACCAATTAATTCTTCAAATCACAATATTTATTAAAATAGTATGAAAATAGACATAATAATTATCATACTAAAATGGGACTTATGGTAATAAATTAATGATAAAAGCTTGGTCAATCTTGTAAGCTGGGCCCACCTTCAAACTGTTTAACCCGGGCTCATAATATAATTAAATGTAATCAATCATCTCAAGGAAGAAATATTATATCGAAAATAGTTGCTTAGTGGGAATTAATTGCAGGTATTAATCAGTCAACCCATGAAAAGCACCCGGTTGGACCGGGAGTGGGAGCCTTTGTGAATTTTAAAACAATGTGGGGTCGATTTGAACCGGTCCATCAAATTGACTTCGGGGTCGAATTTGTAATGATTGCTGACATGTCTTTGTCTGTTCGCTCCGGATTTTTTATTTCCCTCCCGCAAGTTTTTCCTAATTGCGAGAAAACCGCACCAAAATCATTTTTTATGGTTTTGACCCAACAGTTAGCTTCTTATTTTTATGATTATTGTAATCAAAATAAATAATTAGACAAGCATGAGTATAGAAAATACTCACACTTTCTTCAACGATATTTTGATAATTATAAAAACGCTACTATTTTTTTAAATATAATTTTAATATATAATAATACTCCCTCCGTTCCATTAGTAGTGTCCCATTCATTTTCGGCACAGTTATTAAGAAAATGGTGTTTTGTGGTGTGTAATGTTTGACTTTTGAGTGATTGATTCTTGTCCACATATTTCTTACTTTTTTTAAAAATGGGACACTTCTAATGGGACAACCAAAAAAGGGAAATATGACACTACTAATGGGACGGAGGGAGTACATGTTATTGCCTGAGTTTTAAAAAATTAGAGAGGTGATATACAATACAATGATACTATAATACATTACTTATCCTGCCTAATTCTTTTGAAAAAATAAATAAATAGAATCGTATAAAAGTTGGGGCAAAATGAAGCAAGGCTAAAGAGGAGGAGTTAGTTCGCAATGCAATAAATTTTAACATAAATTCCACACGGTTTCTTAACTTTCTAAAATTCGGCTTCTTTTCCTGCATGTGCTCCTCCTCCTCTCTCTCTCTCTCTCTTGCTGCTACTCTCCACTCTCTCACTTTTCTTTTTTCTTTCCATTTCTTTTTTCTTCTTGTTTTCCCTTCGATTTTCTTCTTTTTACTAAAACCTCGTGATTTGTGTTGATTCCGGGAGATTCAGTATTGTAGTCCGTGTGCTTTCTTCTCCAAGAGCAATAATATGTAAGTGTAAAATCGGGTGATTTTTCCCATTTATTTGTTTTTTTTCTGTTTATAGTGTGCTCGTCTACTGTTGGCTGCAAAATCAGTTCTAGTCTTGTCGAACTGTTCTAAATTAAGGAACTCTAGTCTTTTCTTTCGAGCAGATTTGAAGTAGGCTAGAGTTGGGAGAGAAATTCCATTTTTCTTGCTTATTTTTGCTAAAGAGCCGCGATTTTTTTCGGATGTGTTTAATTTGCTTCAGAGTAAGATGAAACCGGATTGCATCTGTTTGTTTTTGTTTATTTTCTCAGTTCTAATATTTTTTAATTTTTTCCCTAAATTAGTTTACCATGAGGATTAGTTTTGTAGATAGTGGTAGAATACCATATTTTTATGTGTTCAGCTTTAGATTTATATAGAATTTGCACTGTGCATTTACACAATTACACTGTAAAATTGTATTTGTGTTGAAACAGACTGAGGAATTATTAGGCTAATTAGAAAGCCGCAGTAAAAGTGAAAAAGGTTACATAAAGATGAACATTGTGAAGGAGATATAACAAAAAGATGTAGTTCAGCTTTATGCTTTTCAATGTTTATGAAAAAAAGTAGCTGAAGAGTTAGTGATAACTGGTTACCAAAAGTTCATGTTTTCTGGCTCCGGGTTTATTTTCTCTTCATATATTTAAATTTAAACTTTCCTAATTAAATTTGCAATGGGTCTTATTGTGAGCGAATTATATAGTAGTATATGTTTCTTAGTTATGCTATCTGTTGACTTTTGAAGTTGACATTGCTCATTTACTAATTATGGCATTTTTTATGGAAATTTGTTTTTACAGCTTTGACATCACAATCAAGAAACAGTCAATAAGATTTGTTGGGAGTTTGTTCTTGTCTGATTCTTGAAATGGTCACACAATCATGGTTTCGTAATTTGTGGACAAGTTCAAAGAAGAATGAGTTTCATGCTGAGAAGGCGAAGATTGCTGTCTTGGCCTTCGAAGCAGCTAGCTTGATGTCTAAACTGCTTCACCTGTGGCAATCATTGACTGATAAGCAGGTTGCTAGGTTTAGAGAGGAGATAAACAATTCTGTGGGCATAAGAAAGATTGTGTCGGAGAATGAGGATTATCTTGGGAAGTTGATGTGTGCAGAAATGATGGAGAATCTGTTGAACGTGGCAAGATCATTAGGCCGGCTGTCCAAGAAATGCAACGACCCCCTGCTGCGAAGTTTTGAGCAGGCGTTCAATGATTTGGTAAAGATAGGGGCTGATACATATGGTTGGCAATTCTCATGGAAGAAGATGGAGAGGAAAGTCAAGAAGATGGAAAGTTTTATTGTTGTGAATGCTAATTTGTATCAAGAGATGGAGACTCTTGCGGATCTTGAACAGGCATTGAACAGAATGAAGGGTAATGACAGTGCAGATAGCATTACCTTGGTTGAATATGATAAGAAGATTGCATGGAAGCGGCAAGAGGTGAAGCATCTCAAAGAAACTTCTCTTTGGAGCCGGACTTACGATTATACCATTCTTCTGTTGGCAAGATCTCTTTTTACTATATATGGCAGGATAGGACATGTCTTTGGAGTTAACCAGATAGCTGATATGGGGGTTAGTGATTCTAGAGTCATCGATGTTTCTAATAACCGACGTAGTCACACAAATGTCTTCATGCAATCATCCGTTTATCCATCTGAGAATTATGCCCCTAGGTTTTACACCGGTGCAGAGGGGAAGTCTATCTCTTCATCGGGTCCACTCTTGAGGATGAACAATATGGGGAATTTCCATTCTGGCCCTCTCGGAAACTCAACGGCTACATCTATTCCAAGCTCTGGGATGCATAATGACACTGGTTACTATTCTGGTCCTATATCCAGTTCAACAGCCAAATCTGGTCCTACTTCAAGAGCAAGCAAGAGTTCTTTTAGATTGTGGCAGTTCCGCGATAAATCTCATAAAGCTGAGAAAATCCCTCAGATAAAACCAAATGGAATAGCCATGTCAGGACCTTTAACTGGATCCGTTATTGGTGGAAATGGTTCTCAAACGAGCAACACGTACTTGACTTCTGGTGATGTTAGTTCTGTAAAAGTAGGCGTTCATGGGAACTCGAACTCGAGTGATGGGAATGTACCAATAGTTGGTTCTAAGAGCAAGCTGTTGAACCCACCTCCAGAAACCCTTGGTGCTTCTGCTCTAGCGCTTCACTACGCGAACCTCATCATATTTATCGAGAAATTGGTGGCGTCGCCGCACTTGCTTGGCAGTGATGCTAGAGAAGATCTGTACAGTATGCTGCCAGCTAGCATCAGATCAGCCCTCAGGGCTAAACTGAAGCCTTATGCAAGGAGTCTGAGTTCATCAGCTTATGATGCAGCTCTTGCAAACGAATGGAACGATGCTATGTCGAAAACACTCGAATGGCTAGCTCCCATTGCTCATAACATGGTCAAATGGCAGTCGGAACGAAGCTTCGAACACCAGAGCTTGGTTTCGAGAACGAACATCCTACTTGTGCAAACACTCTACTTTGCCAATCAGGAAAAGATAGAAGAAGAAATAAGTGAGCTGCTTGTTGGCCTGAACTATGTCTGGAGATTTGGTAGAGAAGTGACTGCCAAAACGTTAGCAGAGTGTGGTAGTGGCAGAACATTCGATGAGTGATACCCTCCTCCACTCTGTAGACTGTATGTCTGTATGTATATACATCATCAAGATCCCTATGGCGTGTTGCAGATAGTTGTTGGTAAATTGTACAGCCAATTATGATTGTTGGTAGAAACGAGGAGTTCTGTTATCAAGGTTGCTTGTCTCCTTCAAATTTGTGTTGCAAGATTACACCAGTGATTAATAATGGTTTGGCCGTTTGCCCTGAGATTTATATCCATCCTAAAGACTTTTTTAAGGTTAGCTGAATTTCAGGGTGTTTTATCTGGTGATCGAATGATATCAATGTTTTAATCATAGGCTAGCAAGCTATTTCAAATATAAATATATGCAATTATAATCTTCATTAAGCACATATATAAATATGGAAAAGGTTCATTGTAGTTGTAGAAGTTCAATCTTAGGATTTCCATAACTAAAATATACCCTAAGATGTAAAAGTTATTGAGGCTGATTATTATTTATTAACAATTAATAAAGATTATACTTTTATATAAGTAGTACTGCTTTCGTCCCATTATAAACCACACGTTTTCTTTATTAGGAAGATAACACTAGGTCATTAAACTCGGTAAGGATCTTTACCGAGTTTCTAATTGGCAGATGAAGTAATATATATAAAATAAAAATCTGTAAACCAAAAATAAAAAAAAATCTTTTTTTTGGGATTAAAATATGTCTTCAGCCTTGTATATAGGTCATTAAACTCGGTAAGGATCTTTACCGCATTAAATTAGACTTATTCATTCATTAATTTTAACTAGGGGTGGCAAAGTAGCGGGTCGGGCCCGCCCAGGCACGGCCCACCTGGCTTTCAGTGATTTGTCCGGCCGGGTTGGGCCGTCCGAAATTCATTCGGGCCTAAATATCTTAAGCCCAGCCCAGCCCCGGCCTTTCGGGCGGACGGGTGAGCTTACCTCGAGTTTTTCATATTTTTTATTTTTAAATAAAATTGAGAATCGAAAGTTGAAATGGAAACCAAGAAAAATATATTAAAGATAACTTCAATTGCAAATATGAGTCTTAATGTCTTATGATGAGTTGATAACAATTTGAATCTTCATTTGATAATTTTATCACTTCAACTTTTTCTTTATCTACATTTGAAGATTAAAAAAATTTAAAAATATAAGTCAATGTAAATGTTTGAATTTGAAGTAAGAAATAAGATATTAAATATCATTACTCCACTTTTAGATTTATTTCCATTTGATGATTAAGTTATTTATTAATATTATATATATATATATATATAATATAATATAATTTCTAACCAACATTATGTTCTTTTTAAGAGAGAAATGGAATCATGCAGCGGAGAGGAATGGTGGTAGTGAATCATAAGACATTAAGACTAATATTTGCACTTAAAGTTATCTATGAGATATATATGAGAAATTTATCTATGAGATATATATGATATATATATATATAGAAGGGAAATCATATGAGAACACCCTTACAGTGAGAACTAGGAACATTTCACATCCGTTGGATTGAGATTATTGACACTTCAGATTTTAGTTTCATTAAAGAATTTGTTTTGCAATATTAAGGTTAATAATTTGCACAAAGTACTTTTTGGTAAACTTGAAATATCTAATTTATTTCTCAACTGCCATTTATACAAAATCATTTCTACAACAATTAAAAATGATATATTAAATTCCAGATTGATTAGTTTTATTATTTAGTTTAATTTCTATCATTTCGTATTTTTTTTAATTCCAGATTCATTAAGGTTTCATTTTTTATGATTTTTTATTTATGTTTTTTAAAGATAAAATTATGCACTATTCTACAAAATAATGTGTACTATTACACAAAGTAATATGCACGATTATTTTCTGGTTTCCTTATACTAAATAGAACGAAATCATCTAAGAAGCTAGTATTTTCTGGAATGCTAGCGTCTTCAATTATTATTTTTTATAATGCGCCAAATCAATAGTTTTAAACTAACAAAATTGTTTATGTAGCACCTCAGAAAAATATTGGTTCATATACAACATCAACTTATAGCCTAATATTGAGAACTTAATCAACATAATACAAAAATCCAACATATTATCCAATTTTTCAGACTCAAACAACCAACTACTCTCAACATTTGTTTTATTGGTTATCTGCATTTCTGGCATCCACATTCTTTAGTAAATTTTGTTCGTCTACGAGGAGATCTGCATAATAATTTCCTGCAAATATTATGTAAAACACTAGTCAAATATTGCATTAAAAAACTCAATGAATAGTGCATAAGATTATCCTTAAACGTGTAGTTTTTTTCCCTAATTGTGCATATTTATGCTATTTCTTAAAGAAACAACAAGCTTCTAATTAAGAAAATCAATGAATAGTGCATAATATTGTTCTTAAATGTGCAATTATTTTTTCCTAACTGTGCAGATTTATGGATCACAAAAAAGCCACAAATCATAGCAGTTGTGTAATGGTGCAAAAAAAAGGTAAAAACATGCAACAAAATATGATACATGCTAAATCAAATAATAGTTCATAATATTTGCCTTAAACGTGCATTTGTATATCAATAATTGTGCATAATTTAGTATTTATAAAAATAACTACATTCTAGAAACTAAATCAAAGAATAGTTCATATTTTTTGACTAAAACGTGGATTTGCATATCCATAATTGTGCAGAATTTAGCATTTCTAGAACCATAAACCCAATTCGACATCACCCAATATACATTCGCCAAGGATTTCATCATATGTCAAAACCCTAATTGATTATGGGAAAGATACATTCTAACACATCAAAAACACTAATTGTATTTTCTATTTCATAATATGTGAAAAAGATCAATAAATCGGCGTATTATAATACGACAGAAAATTAAAAACTCACCAATTAATTCTGAATATGCTTCGTGTTTACACAGTGACAAAGGGGCGAATAATGTTGGTTTATAAAACGCTGCTTTTTTTACCGATTGATATTCATGCCTCATAAATCAATTCGTGGTTGTCGAAATTTTTTGGAATTCAAGAAAGGGAAGAGCGGAAAATAAATCGAACGAGAGGGGATGAGAAACTGGAGAAAACAAATCGCGATGGAGGAGCGGAATTTTAAATGTAATAAACTAGGTTAGGATTATTATATTGAAAGAATTTGACTCTGTTGGTCCGGAGACGATAGTCAGGTGTAGAAGGGGGGGCGGAGTGAATACACCTGAGCACAGTTTCTTTTCTCAAACGCGAAGGACAGCTGAGCTGTAGGTTGCAACTGATGAACATTGTCAAATAGTAACCTTCAATCGCGGGTCAGAAGTGTGCCAACTACTGAGCTCTCCTACTGACTTTTGTCAGTACTTGAAACTCAGTCGGAGACGTCGTGCGGATAAGAGTGTGGAGCCCGGAGATTCGTCTCAGTTTGAAAACGTGATTTCACAAGTTAAATTATTTTGGCTAGTGCGCTTTGAAAATACGTTTTATACAGAATATGATTTTGTGATCAGTTGTAAGCTATGCAGTAAAACCGTAAATAACACAAGCAATTTTTAACGTGGTTCGGATACGCAAGATCCTACGTCCACGGTCCTGCTGAACAGGAGGTCTTGTTGATTTTTCTGAGCAAGCCTCAGCAAGGAATCTGTGCACTGGACAAACCCTTCTAAGTTATAGTCCTTACCGACTTTACAAATCTAACCGAGGTTTGAAGGGGAGGGGATAATCTCCAACTAGGAAGGAGTTCTTACAGTAAGAACAATCACTAAAAGTGAACTCCTTCGAATTTCTAAGCTATAGATATGACAATGAGCTTAGCTAGAGAAGAGGGATCTAAAGAACTCTAGAGAGAAGAACTAATGATATTCTATTGAGCAAGTTCTTCGCTGGATTGATCTTGAATGCGCTAGAGTTGCTTGAAATCTTTGAGCGTTTTCCCTTGATATCCCGTGCGTGGAGCACATATTTTCTTCTCTATTTATAGTCGTGAAACAGGCATATGTCCGTTGGAGACGACGATGCCACGTGTCACAACCTTCCAAAGAAAACGGCCATAAATTCGAATTGTTGCAGCAGAGTTGTTGATACTGTACATGAGAGCAGCTTTAGTTGGTCAGAGCAGATATCACGTTGACGGCTTCTCATTGGTCGAGGTTTGTGGTAGGTGAGATTGTGTCAGACATCGGAGTTGACTCTCCCTAATCCTCGTATAGTCTTCTGTTGACTTTCGAAAAGACTTTAACAGCTGGGTCATTTCCTGTCGGATACAGTAGACTTGAAACAGTCTCTGTCTTCTTCGTCTGAGTCGGCTGACAAGAGATATTCTCTTGAGTGTGGTCAGCTGATGACTGCGAAGGTGCCGAGCTTGCATAGAGTTCTTCTCGCGATGTACGTCGGTTGATGAGATGTCTTCTACCGAGGCGAAGATCGGTGATGACTCAAGAACGCAGCTCTTACACCGATGTCGTGGGGTTCCCGGAAAGTAACTTCGACGTAAGATCAATCCAACATTTTACCCCGTACAGGACATAGACACAAGGATAAACAAAACAAAAACGATCCTAGCCTATACATCGGTTAATCCTATCAAGACACTACACTACCGATATCACCGGGTTTTGGGATCTTCAATTCCATAGTACTACTACGATTTCCCCCAATATTATTTTAACCCACTAACTGCTGAGTATCATCTACTGACTCATAACCCAACAATTTCCCCCTAATTGATTATGCCAAAAACTCTAGATAATACAACTAAACTACTGATATAGATAGACTTCAGTAAAACTGAATTAGTTAACTTCATGAGGTCAGCAGTTGAGAGAGAGGCAAAATCAGAGAAACAGTTATGTGTGAGTGTGTGACAGATCACTTCAGTGATCAGTTGTGATAACACAAACGAAAGCCGTGAGACAATGAGTAATTGTCTGGCTAGAAGCAGGAACTGTTATATATATGAGAAGTGAATACAGAGTTCCTATCTTCTATACAACAAGGAAAGAATAAGAAGACTACTGCTGGCGTCTGAACTTCTTCGTCTTGCTCTTGAAATCCGCAGACTTGTCAGCAGGGGGTTCCAAACCATAATATTTATAGATCCTTGCGCGGAGAGTTTGGATTTCCTCGAGATCAGCAGGTAGATCAGAACTAAGGCCATGGTGATAAGCTGTTGCTTTGATCTCGTCTTCTATCTCCTTCATGCATAATACGCCACGAGTCGTCCTTGGAGGAGGGATGCGTCTGAATGCAGGGGCTCTGAGAGGTAGCTTCTCCCTCTCTAGGATCAGCAGAAGTTGAGCTCTGAGCCGGGCATTATACTGATGAATAAATTTGTCGAATAGTTGATCAGCCGGGATCCCAGAAGGATAGAAACCCCATATATAGTATCCTTTGATGAATTCCTCCTTTAGTTCCTCCCATTGCTCGTTTAGCTCCAAAGGTACCCATTTGTCTACATGAAGAGGAGGGGTTTTCTTCAGATAAGTTCCTTTGGGAGCGCCTCTCCTGTAGTACTTGGATGACCTTGAAATTTGCTTCTTCCAGTCGATGACTGGTTCACTGGCCATCTTATCAGTCATCTCTATGATCTTGGCCAGATCTTCCAATCTCTTCTTTTCTCTGAGGGCTGCTGATCTAGTGTCTCCTCTCTGGAGATTCAGTCCTTTCAGCGTAGCCTCCCTGGTGGCTCTGTCTTCTGCCTCTTGCTCTGGAGTGAGTGTTTGTATATCAGTACTTTGAGCCAAGGGCTGAGTGTCAGCGGCAGAAGCTTTAGCTAGCTCCTCCTAAGCTTTTCTCTTTTGTTCTTCCAGGAGCAATTTGGCTTTTGCTTTCGTGATTTTTCCAGTAAGCTTCCTGGGCTTCTTTGCCTTTTTAATTTCCTCTTCGATTTGCTGCTCATAGTTCAGCTCATCTTGCAGTTTCTGAGCAACACGCTGATCGAATGCATCCTGCACCACCTTGGATTTGAACATAGCAGTCAGGGAAGGTGGAGGAGTTGTTTCAGTAGTAATCTCCTTCCCCGACCTTCGCGGTGGCAGTGACTCGTCCTCCTGGTTGACGAACTGTGCGATCTCCTCGATATGCTGAGCCGAGGATTCTGCGGCTGGCTCAGCCACAGTTGATGTTTGGACATCTGGGACTTGGACGATTTCGGGAGGGGGTACTGAGCTGGTTCCAGCTTGATCAGCTGAACCTTCCCCCTTTGTTATTACTAGGACCTCTGGTCCTCCTTCCGCCTGAGCCTGATCCGCCTCAGCTTTCTCTTCTTCCTCTACTCCTTCCCCCCTTTTTGGCATCATCAGCCAGGGAGAGGCGAGTGCGGATGACAGTTACCTCCTTCTCCAGATTGTAGCATATATTCTTAATGGAGGTGGCAGTTGTTTCGAAGTCTTTGACAGCGTCGCAGTAGTGCTCCCAGTCTTTCTCCTGGTCAGCACGTATGTGTTTGATTTGTGCTGCGGACTCCTGTCTCAGTTTTAGGAGAGACTCATCATGAGATTCTATCATCTCCTTCTGAATGAGCTTGAGGGCCTCCGCCTGTTGTTTTATAGCTGTTTGAAGGCAGGAGAAGGCCACTTTGTTGCGCTCGTCCATTGTGGCTTGGACTGCCGCAAGGCTCTGAGTCAGCTGTTCAGAGAATGATTTCTGCTGAGAGAGTAGGAGCTGCTGACTCTGAGCGGCTAAGTCCGCCTTTCGAGCTGCGAGGGCGGTCTCGACTATCTCCTGAATATTGGCAGGAGTAGGAGCTTCTGAGACCTTCTTCATCTCTGCTGCAAGTTGGTCAACTTTCTCGTTCTGGGCCTTGGTGTACTTAGACCACTTGAGATGTACGTCCTTGGCAAGGAGACGATTCTTGTCTCCCTGTCGCCTGATGGCTTTGTTGACTGACTTGGAGGTCACGGAACCAATGTGTTTTATCTGATAGCTACTGGTCCCGAGCCTCTGCTCAGATGTCGCGAGTTGTTGCGCTCGACTCAGCTTCGAGGCAACTGGGGCATCACCTGATGTAGAAGGTGGTAGTGATTTGCCTTGCTCGCGGGGAGTGTTACCCTCTGCAGATCCTCCCAAATCTGCTTCCTTGGGTTGTGCTTGATCCATGTCATCATCATCATCATTATCGTCGTTGTCATCGTGATGAGATGGAGGCGAAGGGTTGTTGACAGGTTCTGAGGATCTTAAGGTCAGTAGATAGAGCATAGCAGCGCGAAGATCCTCGAATGACGCTAGATCAGCGGGTTCCCCAAACCCAATGGCTGATTGCAAGCTCTATTCTTCTGTCAGTAGGGGCAAAGCTGACTCCGTCCTAATCAGCTCCTCAAGGACGTCCCAGCTGAGGAATCTCAGTAGCATCTGAGTCCTCGCCCTTATAGCAATTTCGACCAGATCCTGATGTTCGGCAATCTCGGGGATCTGAGCACTGACCTCTCCAGTGGCTCGGAGGCGGGTTGAGTGCAAGGTCATCCATTTAGAGGAAGTTTCCTCAGTCGGTCCGGCAGTGTCCGATTGGGTCTCTTCAGAACTGATGTGCTGGACCTTGTCCTTCAAGGTGGCACCTTCTATGACAGTGTCCGCATCAAGTATTGGTTCCTCCTGAGTGGGTGGAGGAGAGGCAGGTTTTGCTGGAACCTCAGAAGGTCCAGTTTTGCTGAGCCTCTTCCTCTTGGGTGGGTCGGCACGAGGGGGCAAGTCAGATGTGACACGTTTCTATTCAGGTGGCCCTCGTCCGATAGACTTTTCAGCAGCGACTCTAGTTTTGAACTTGATGAGCTTGCTGTCAAAGTATCTCGAATCAGCAAAGGCTGAGTGATTCGATATTGATTCTTCGATCAGTACGGACATCTTTGTTCCGTACAGCAGCTTTCCCACATTAATAAGTCTCCTCTCTCCTGTGGGTGTGGCTGCGAACTTCTGAGCCTGAGCTTTAAGCTCAGCGACATAGTAATCCGTCCAGTTGACTTGGACTCCGTCATCTATTATCATCATCAGTTGAAGACGGGGCTTGGACAACTGATCAAATGAGCCGGCGGCACTCAAAAGTATATGCGTCACAATGTAGGCGAGCCCGCGGTACTCTGGTAACAACTGATTCTTGTTTTGAAGACAACGTCGTCTCTGCCGCAGAACTTCTGGACATAGGAGTTAATCTACTCTCCTTATATCCAATGGGTGAGACTCCATGAGCTGGAAGATCAAAGGTTAATTCCACGGCGGCTCGGAGATTGATGACTTGATGACTGGCTTCCCAAGTCTGAGGGATTACTTCCTTCATATAAGAAAAACAGGATTCCTCCGCGCCTGTATCTTCTATGGATCTCCAGTTGTAATAAACTTCTGCAACTTGTCGAGGCAGATAAGCTCTGGGGTGCTTCGAGACAAGGAGCTCGAATCTGATGCTTCGAGAGTCGTGAAGATGGGCTCAAGATATGGAATATCCGCCTGGTGCAGAGCCATCATAGGCTCAAACTGGATACGCGATTTGATAATATCATCGATTTGCGGTGGGGTCATTACCGTCGCCATGAGTATCTGCGAAAAACTCGTTAGCACTTGAAAATAGAGTAAGTCAGTAGAGTTTAAAACAGAATTCAAGAAATTACCGAATAACGGAGAGCTTTGGAAATAAAATGCAGAGCAGTTTGAGTTTGAGAAACTGAACGCGAAGAAAAAGCTCTTGAAATTCGAAAATGGCAAAAAATGGGATTAGGGCGGAAACACAAGGGTTTTAAAAGATATGCAAATCAATCAATTTTAATCCAACGGCTGAGGTTAATCTTACATTTTTACATAGACCGCTGTGATTAGATGTTATAAAGGAATGATTACATAGGCCGCCTCTATCCTAGACCCACGTAGGAAATGCGCAGTTTAAAGTAAGGTGAGAAGACATACATTAAATGCGCTGCAGGCAGCATTAAAGTCTAAGTCTGTTAAATGAAAACGGTTCCCTACTGACTTAAACCTTAAAAGTTTTAATGGCGGGAAATAAATGCTCATTAACTACTGAGTGCAAGCGACTGATATAATAAATGTGAGCATGCTTCTGATAGCGTTAAGTATGTAAAGCTACGCAAACCTCTTCAGCTGAACTTTTTCGATCAGCTGGTTACCGTTTAGACTCAGGAGGACATATGATGGGTTGATAGACATGTTCCCCCTTACTGTGTACAGTTCGATTCACCCGACTGAATAATTGTACTGAGTCTTTGACCTGTCGTACTGATCTTTCATCTCGATATCAATTGTTGGTTTCTGCTGATACCATTTGTTGTGTACTATTGACACGGTTCAGTATGATCCAGTAGACCTAGCTCAACTGATAATTCTCTGAATCTGTTCTCAGCTAGTGGCTTGGTCAGTATGTCTGCCATTTGCTTATCAGTATGGATTTTCTCCATTTTGATATCCTTCTTCTCGACATGGCCTCTGATGAGGTGGTGTCGAATATCCACGTGCTTGCATCTCGTATGGAGCAATAGCACTTGTGGAGTCACAGTAGATGGGCACTTCATCCTGAGTTATCCCATAGTCTCTCAGTTACTGTCGAACCCAAAGGATCTGGGCACAACAACTTCCAGCAGCCATGTACTCAGCTTCAGTAGTGGACGTTGCCACTGAATGCTATTTCTTTGAAAACCAAGATATTAGCTTGCTGCTTAGGAACTGACATGTTCCTGAAGTTGACTTCGATCTATCCTGCATCCTGCATAATCAGCATCAGAATAACCTATCAGTATAAGATTATCATCAGCAGGATACCATAACCCTGCGTCAGGTGTTCCTTTTAGATATCGCAGAATCTTCTTTGCTGAGTCTAGATGACTCCGCTTGGGATTCGCTTGAAATCTTGCACATACACCTACAACATAAGTTATGTCAGGTCTGCTTGCTGTTAAATATAATAAGGAACCAATAATGGCTCTGTAATCAGTAGAGTTAACAGAAGCTCCCTCTTTGTCTAGATCAATTTTGAAATTAGTATTCATGGGGATCTTGACTGGCTTGCTTGAATCGCAGCCGAATCTTTTGAGAAGATCTCGAGTGTATTTGGCTTGATTGATGAAAATTCCTTCAGGTGATTGTTTTACTTGAAATCCAAGGAAGTAGTTCATCTCTCCCATCATAGACATCTCGAATTTCCCCTTCATCATTTTCTCGAATTGTTGACATATAGTCACGTTTCTGCAACCGAAAATGATGTCGTCCACGTAGATTTGCACCAGTAAAATGTCATCTCCTGACTTTATGTTGAACAGGGTGCGATCTACTGTCCCCTTCTGAAAATCTTTCTGAAGCAGAAAGTGTGATAGGGTATCGTACCAAGCCCTGGGTGCTTGTTTTAACCCATACAGAGTTTTCCGAAGTCTGTACACCTGATGTCCCTGCTGAAAACCGGGCGGTTGTTCCACATAGACTTCTTCCTTCAGCACGCCGTTCAAAAAAGCTGAATTTACATCCATCTAATATACTTTGAATCTCTGATGTGTTACATCCAATCTGGCGACGGGAGCGAATGTTTCATCAAAGTCGATTCCTTCTGCTTGACTGTATCCCTTGGCAACTAGTCTAGCTTTGTTTCTGATAATGACGTTGTTTTCATCGCGCTTGTTCTTAAAGACCCACTTAGTACCAATCACGTGCTGATGTCTAGGTCTGTCAACAAGCTCCCAAACTTCGTTTCTAACGAACTGGTTCAGCTCTTCTTGCATGGCAATGATCCAGTCAGCATCGTTGAGTGCGTCCTCTATTGACTGAGGTTCTTCTGTAGACAAGAAACAAGAATAAAGTGAGCTTTCTCCTTGACTTAATCTAGATCTTGTCCTGATGGTTGCTGATAGATCTCCTATAATGAGATCTGAAGAATGAGCGTCGAGCCATGATCGTCTGAGTCTGGCTTCTTCTTCTGATACTACTTCTGCACAGTCAGTAGGTGTGTTAGGCATTTCAGTTGTACTATTCTGTGACTGTAGCAGTTCAGTAAGAAGGTTAGGATCTACTGAGTTTCCAGGTTCAGGGGCACTTAGCTCAGGAACATTAGTTGTCCCCCCTGTGTTTATATTCTCAGTAGAGGTCTCAGTTACCACAGGGGCTTCCTCATCGACCGTTGTTACCTGCTGTTGACTCTGTTCATTAGAATCAATCAGGTCAGCTACATCGCCTGTTGGTTGAGTCTATATTTCTTCATCGTCTGACCCATCATCCTAACAATGCTGGATCTTTTCGACTTTGTCGTTTAGTGTGAGATCCTGTAGCTTGCTGCTGACATCTCCAGTGTTTGTCTTTGTAGTTTTCCTGTCCTCAGCAACAAACTCATCAAAGACAACATGAGGGCTTTCCTCCACGCAAAGAGTTCGATAGTTAAAGACTCTAAAGGCTTTACAGACTCGAGAGTATCCTAAGAATACTCCTTGATCAGATTTGCTATCAAAGACCTTCAACTGATCTTTCTCATTATTGTGGATAAAGCAAGGACAACCAAAGATATGAAAATGAGAAATAGAAGGAATTCTCCCTTTCCATAGTTCGTAGGGTGTCTTCATGTGTTGCTGTGTAAGCAGTGAGCGATTCTGAGTGTAGTAGGCGGTGTCAGTAGCATCAGCCCAGAACTTTGAGGGTAGTCCAGAGTCTGCTAGGAGCGTTCTTGCTGCTTCTTTGAGTGTTCTGTTTTTACGTTCAGCAAGTCCGTTCTGCTGAGGGGTGCGAGCTGCTGATGTCTCGTGCTGAATTCCCTCTTTATCGCAATACTCTTTAACTACTGAGTTGAGAAATTCTGTTCCTCTGTCTGAGCGAATTCTCTGTATCTTGATGTCCTTTTCCACACTGAGTTTCCTCAGTAGATTGGGCAGCTCAGTCTGGACATCAGATTTGTTGGCTATGAAGATAACCCAAGTATATCTCGAGTAGTCGTCAATAACGACTAGGGCATACTTCTTGCCTCTTATAGTCACTGGAGAGACTGGCCCGAATAGGTTCATGTGCAGCAGTTGAAGGATTTCATCAGTGGAAGGTGACAGAATTGGTGGATTGTTTTTCTTTGTCTGCTTTCCCTTCAAACATGCTTCACAATTTCTGTCTTTGATAAACGATTCGTTGGGCAGTCCTCTGACTTTAGAGTTCTTGGCTAGCTTGTTCATAGTCTTGAAGTTCAGGTGGCTGAGTCTCTTGTGCCACAGCCATCCTGTCTTGTCACTAGATTTCGTCTGTGCGAGTAAGCAAGCCTCAGGTTCTGCGGTTTTCCAGTTTGCAACATAGATATTCTTCCTCCGCGAACCTGATAACACTGTTTTCCCTGTAGATTTATCAACAATATCACGGAAACCAGCGTCAAAGATAACTCTGTTTAGATTATCGCAGAATTGACTGACAGAAAGGAGATTATGTTGAAGTCCTTCAACATATGTTACTCTTGGAACTAAGGCAGTCCCAATATTCAGTGTTCCGTATCCCCTTGTATAGCCTTTAGAGTTGTCACCAAACTCAATTCTGGGACCATATTATTGTACGTAGTTGGTCAGCAGGCTCTTTTGATATGTCATGTGTCTTGAGCACCCGCTGTCCACAATCCAAGGGTCCTTGTGCACCTGCAAAACATAAACATTTTTAGGTACCCTTTGGTTCAGTTGGGTCCTTACATGTTAGTGGGTGATTTCGGAACCCAGATCTGTCTAGGGACCTTAGAAGTCTAAGACTTCTAATTCTGAACCTTGTCAGCTTTCTTCTCCACAAGACTTGGAGATACTGACTTTTTGACGGTTTTGGGTTCAGGAGCTTTCTTCTTTTGAGGCTTTGTGTTCCTCCTTACCCTGGGCTCATAGTAGTACGAACCATACTGAGCTGGATGTTCATATAGTGGTTCACTGTACTGTTCTGCCCACCTGACCTTCTTTGTTCCCCCTGAGTTTGATCGTGGTGTCCTGGGGATGGAACCTCTGGTCAGTTGCTTCTTGTTGCTCGGCTGAGGTGCAATTATCTTCTGTTTATTCTTCGCCTGAGGTGTTGAGTCAGTAGCCTGAACTTTACCTCTGACGAACCTATCAGCCAGCATTTCTAAGCTCTTTGAAGTGGAAGCTTCATGAGTATAGCCAAGTCCTTCTTTCGTGGCTGGTGGCCTTTGAGCTCTGAGCATGCTTTCCAACTTCTCCTTTGCTCCTAGGTACTGTTCAGTCATCAGTCCTCGCCAGACTTCATCACTTCTTCGAAGTGACTCATAATCCTTTTCAACTTCTGCGAGCTTCTGACTGAGTCGGGCTATTTCAGTATCTTTCTCAGAATTATCCTTTGTCAGAACTGATAACTGAGTTTCTTGGAGCTGAGACTTAGTCATAAGAGATTTAATCTCTTCCTTGAGTCTCGCAACTAGACTCTCTGAATCAGTAGAGACCTGACAATCAGAAGAAAGTCTCTGATTCTCAGCCTTTACCTGTTCCAGTTCCTGAATGGTTCTACTGAACTCTCTGCTCAGCTGAATTTGCTCCTCTAGTAGATCATCGTAGGCTTGTACCACGTCTAGAGGTTCATCTGTGACCGAGCACGTGTCGTGTGTGCTGTGTGAAGAAGAAGTTATATTAAGTTTAGAATTTACCTCAGCCTCTTCTCCGGCCATCAGATTCTTCAGGATCTGTTTCTCCGATCTCAACGGCGACAAATGCAGCTTCGTCCTCAGAAGAATACATGAATGTATCTTCCTCGATTGAGTCATCGGATATCTCTCCAGCTATGTAGGCCTGCCTCCTTCGGGTAAATTTTTTGCGCCTGGCCTGCCGTTCTGCTCTTTGAACAGCTGAGAGTTCGGGACAGTCGTACTGATAATGTCCCTCTTTCTTGCAGTTGTAGCACACAGTTGATTTGGTGCTCTTTCCAGCTGAGTCATTTGATGGACTAGCAGCAGGCTCCATGTTCCTGCAATCAGTAGAAGGTTTAGATTCTTCCCTTTTTCGATAATCTTTCTTACCTGAGGGGGAATCTCTGTTGTATTTCTTCAGCTTTCTTACTCTCTCCTTTTCTCTTTGATATTTGAGAGCCATCAGTACTAGTTGGTCAGGGCCTGAAGTCTCAGAGGACTTTGCTTCTATTGTGGCTCTTTGCGCTTCTTTGGGAAGAAATGGGTTTGACTCCACTTTTGCTGACTGTTGCTTTAAAAGCATGATCAATCTGTGTGTCGGCTGGAGCGCTTGAACATCGTTGGGGTAGGCTGTGCTCAAATTCCTCTGTCTTTAATTCTGAAAAGATAACATCAGGAGTTAGAGCATTAAGATCAGAGCGTCGTAAATAAGTAGCAAAGGGAACCCACTTCAGTCGAGGTAGTGCTCTCAAAATCTTTGTGTTCATCTCTTTGTTGGTGAACGTCCTCCCCAGCCCGTTGATCACGTTGACCTGATTCGTAAATCTGACGCTTAGCTCGTCAATGGTCCATGGCAAAAAGCATCGAACTTTTGTAGCTCTAATTCGAGCTTATTCTCTTTGATCTGCGGGGTTCCTTGACTCAGTACAATCAGGGCGTCCCAAAGTTCTTTAGCCGTCTTGCAGTCTTGCACCCTCCCGAGGTATGAATCGCTGAGCGTAGTCAGAATAGCATTACGCGCAACTCGGTCGAGGTTGTGCAGCTTTTTCTCTTCAGACGTGAAGGCAAATTTGTCTTTTGCGACCTTGGCACCAGTCTGTGCCCCTACACCTCCCACAGCAGCAAATTGTACGTTGTCTATCATGGGAATGATGGGTCTTGTCTCAAGGACATCCGTCATGCTGTCATGCAGCGACGTGAGGTGTGCCTCCATTCTCACACGCCATACCATATAGTTCTCTATAGAGAACATCGGTACCATCCTAATACCTGACATATCAGTCATTGTAAGTAAGAGTATAAGGATGTTATGAAGAGATGCTTGTCCAGTGAAAAATGTGGTATGTTCGAGAAGACCAGTAGTTACAGAACCGATGATCAGAAGAACATCGTTGCTCTGATACCAATTGTTGGTCCGGAGACGATAGTCAGGTGTAGACGGGGGGGGGTGAATACACCTGAACACAGTTTCTTTTCTCAAACGCGAAGGACAGCTGAGCTGTAGGTTGCAACTGATGAACAGTGCCAAATAGTAACCTTCGATCGCGGGTCAGAAGTGTGCCAACTACTGAGCTCTCCTACTGACTTTTGTCAGTACTTGAAACTCAGTCGGAGACGTCGTGCGGATAAGAGTGTGGGGCCCGGAGATTCGTCTCAGTTTGAAAACGTGATTTCGCAAGTTAAATTATTTTGGCTAGTGCGCTTTGAAAATACGTTTTATGCAGAATATGATTTTGTGATCAGTTGTAAGCTATGCAGTAAAACCGTAAATAACACAAGCAATTTTTAACGTGGTTCGGATACGCAAGATCCTACGTCCACGGTCCTGCTGAACAGGAGGTCTTGTTGATTTTTCTGAGCAAGCCTCAGCAAGGAATCTGTGCACTGGACAAACCCTTCTAAGTTATAGTCCTTAGCGACTTTACAAATCAAACCGAGGTTTGAAGGGGAGGGGATAATCTCCAACTAGGAAGGAGTTCTTACAGTAAGAACAATCACTAAAAGTGAACTCCTTCGAATTTCTAAGCTATAGATATGGCAATGAACTTAGCTAGAGAAGAGGGATCTAAAGAACTCTAGAGAGAAGAACTAATGATATTCTATTGGGCAAGTTCTTCGCTGGATTGATCTTGAATGCGCTAGAGTTGCTTGAAAGCTTTGAGCATTTTCCCTTGATATCCCGTGCGTGGAGCTCGGATTTTCTTCTCTATTTATAGTCGTGAAACAGGCATATGTCCGTTGGAGACGACGATGCCACGTGTCACAACCTTCCAAAGAAAACGGCCATAAATTCGAATTGTTGCAGCAGAGTTGTTGATACTGTACATGAGAGCAGCTTTAGTTGGTTAGAGCAGATATCGCATTGACGGCTTCTCATTGGTCGAGGTTTGTGGTAGGTGAGATTGTGTCAGACATCGGAGTTGACTCTCCCTAATCCTCGTATGGTCTTCTGCTAACTTTCGAAAAGACTTTAACAGCTGGGTCGTTTCCTGTCGGATACAGTAGACTTGAAATAGTCTCTGTCTTCTTCGTCTGAGTCGGCTGACAAGAGATATTCTCTTGAGTGTGGTCAGCTGATGACTGCGAAGGTACTGAGCTTGCATAGAGTTCTTCTGTTGATGTCTGTCAGTTGATGAGATGTCTTCTACTGAGGCGAAGATCAGCTGATGACTCAAGAACGCAGGCTCTTACACTGATGACGTGGGGTTCTGGAAAGTAACTTCGACAGAAGATCAATCCAACATTTTACCCCGTACAGGACATAGACACAAGGATAAACAAAATAAAAATAGTCTAGCCTATACATCAGTTAATCCTATCAAGACACTACACTACTGATATCAGTTGGGTTTTGGGATCTTCAATTCCATAGTACTACTACGATTTCCCCCAATATTATTTTAACCCATTAACTGCTGAGTATCATCTACTGACTCATAACCCAACAGACTCTAATACCCTTTGTGCAAAATTTTTAGGATTATTCTATTGAAAGAATTTGACTCTAATACCCTTTGTGCAAAATTTTTAAGTTAATTGTGCAATTCGGGTAAAAAAAAAATTAAAACCAAATATGATCTGTCAATTTACATGATATAAAGGATGATGATTGTTCTTATTTCTCACTCTAAAGGGTGTTCCTATTGGAACCCTTCCCTATATATATATATATATATATATATATATATATATATATATATATATAAATAGAGTGTATTAATATGAGTGTATCTTTTGAGAACACTCCCTTATTGAGAGAAATAAGAACAAATTGTAGCCCTCCATTCAAGTGATGTGTGGTTTAGATTGCATCATAACTTATCAATTTTTTATACTAAAAAAGCTTCATTAAGGGTATATTGGTCCTTTTACCTCTTATGTTTTCAAAATCATTGTTGTTCCTTCTTTTTGGCAAATGAAACCGATTTCAAAAATAGTTAAATCATTCGATTGTTATTTATATATATATATATATATATATATATATATATTGGGCTAATATTACAATTGATAACTTGTTAATTGCTATTGGGCTAATATTATCGGGCGGGTTTCGGGCGGGCTTTTTGAGGCCCGAGACCCCGAGCTTTTTTCGGAACCCCGGGCTTTTTAGGCCCGAGCCCAATAAGCCCTATGAGCTCTCTGTGCGGGCTTTTTTAGGCTCGGATTCATTTCGGGACTCTATTTTTTAAGCCCAACCCAACCCCTGGTACGGGTACCCCGGGCCGGCCCATCGGGCCTGTAATAACCCGTATTCTCCATATTCTCTATTTAGTATTTTAGAGTTATTCTTTAGTAATATACTTATCCCGTAGTAACATAAGAAATTTCTACGAGAATTTATAGATCCAATTATGCCATTATACTAGTAGAAGTTATAAGTGCGAACTAGTACTAAGCTGTATAAATATCACTGTAGGGTATACATTTTATTGGGATGAGATTATCTGTCCAATAAATCCCTGTCTAATTGGTGTCCAATTCAAAACGACGTAGTTTTGTATTGAAAAAATGCACTCTATTATTTATTAAATCATTTTTTTATCCTTTTAATTTGTAGTTTTTCAATACAAAACTACGTCGTTTTGCATCGGACACCAATTGGACAGAGATTTATTGGACAAGAAATCTCATCTGCATTTTATTATATTCTAAGACATTATAGTAATGATTGCTTTCATTTTGGAACTAAATAAGCACCAACTTAAATGTGTCTATACATATAAGTAATGAGATAAGCATATTTTATAACATCCTCTTCCCATTTAATAAGTCAACGGTGATGTGGAGGAAGTAAACAATATCAATTCAACTACTCTTCCCTCACGTGTCCCATGCATGATCAAGATAAGACATTTGTCCAATGTTGCCTTACACGTATCCTACAAGTTAAGAAGTTGTTTATGAAATAGCAAAGGCATTGATAAGCTTATAAAGGAGAAAGTATCTCCATTGTTCATCGATCCTTCTCAATCCATTTTCGATTTTTCCCTATTCCACTTCCACTTCTTCATGTTCTTCATCACCAAAAGTATTCAACACTCCTATATCCTTAATCATCTCCATCAGCTGCAGTCACAAGCCCTCTCCAACCAAGCTGCTCGTGACGACGATTCGAAGCACCGAGTAAGAAATTCTCCATCCTAAACTTCGTTTTGTCGCTCCTTGTTGAAATTTGTTTAAGATCTGCTCATATCTAGAGCCTAGATTTCTATTTAAAGGAGGAAATTGATTAAAGGAACATTGCATGTACTGATCCTTAGTTAGAAAGTGGAGTTTGAACAGATTGCCTTGTCTCCTTGTTTGTATATCAATTGCGGTGTTGCATGTATCCTTCATGTAAGAGATTTATGCTTGAGGGATTGCATGTATGGAATTCGGGGTCACATGTGTAGATCTGGATCTAAGACAATAAGAAATGTTTAAGTTGCATGAGCAAAAGAATCTGTCCTGCCATTTCCCTTTTCTTCCGAGAATTCCAAGGCCAAACTACGATCTTTTATTACTTGAAAAATTCCAGAAAAATTATAGAGATACAATTTAGGATGTATTTAAGATATCTGTAAATTTTGGTGATTTTTGAACAAGTCCTTATATTTTTAATAAATTTTCACTTCTTTGCTGCCGAAAAACCACGCATTCGGGATAGATCTTAGTAAAATGTTTATATCTCACTCCAAAAAAATGATAATGACTTGATTCCTTTTCATAAATACTCTGAACACGTAGGAATTTCTAAAAATATTTATTTTGTAATTTTAAACCATGCATGTAAAATCAGTTTATTATAAACTTACGGTTGTTAATCGAAGACATGCATTCGGTATAGTGGATTTTCGTGGAAACTATTATGTATTTTCTGAATCCGTCGCATCGTTACTGAAATTTTGATATAATATTTACATGCATGTCCCCTAAACTTTTGTTGAATATCAGAATTTTTAGAGTACGTTTAGCCCCACAATTCGTAGCTAGACTATAGTAAGGCAGAAACTGTCCCTGTTTGTACATCCAGTACTATTTTGGTAATAACTCCTAGGGGACTTATTATTTTGTTATGAAACCAATTTCAGTATAAACTAGACTCATTAAAGAAGATATATATAGAATATTAGAATTTATGGTACGAAACCTTGATCTGTGGAATTCTTGCAAAATGAGTCTTCTGCACAAGTTTAACAGAATAAAGCTATGACATTGTTTTAACCTAATAACTATTAGGTATTGTTATATAGATCATGAATTGTACCCTGACTGCTAGATCAAGTCGTTAATACTTAGAATATGGTTGTAGGACCTTTTGTGGAAGAGCTATAGCCCCGGTGTCGGGAATACGCATAACTCAAATCAGTGAAAATTCGAGGTGGGTAATATTTTCATAAAAGTTATTTTGAGTTAATGAGCTCTGTAAATTACGGTTTATCCATAAAAGTTTTTGTGCATTTATACTGTTTAATGCTCCTGAGAGATCGATCGAGATCCTTGATTAATCTAAAACATTAATCAACGATTGTGTACACGTAGTTAGTTACCGATTGACTGATCCCCACTGAGTGCTAACCAAGAAATGGGACACCCTGAGTTACGACTTTAGGGGCCAGGGTTCCCAAGTAAGTAAGTGAGACCCCCTGAACTACGATTCTAGGGGCTAGGGTTCTCACCGTAAGGAGTAACGGTTAAATGTGACATGTATGCGCGCACTGTAATGTTGTTTTTTTGTATGCTTGAAGTTGTTTTCTTTTAAAATCCTCCTTGTATTACATATTGTTTGGATAAACTGTCTTTCATTTTCAAAACGCACTTATCCACTGAGTACACTAGTACTCAGCCCCAAATTGTTTTCAAAATGTTTTCAGGTTGAGCGGCAAGGGCGACGGAGAAAGGGCTGAGGAGGGGGTTTATGCCATAATCTTCTGCACCTTATAGAATTGTAAACAGATAAATATGCTTTTGTTATGTTTTGAAACTCAATACGCTTCCGTACATATTAAACTCATAAAAATCAATTTAATCTTCTACGTGTGGGTTGCATTAAATGAGGTGTTTCTTTTAAAAATAGAAAAATATTCTAGTTTTCGATAAATAGTATGAAAATATATTTTAAAATAGTCTTCCGTAGCGACTCGACCTCTGTGATCCTTCGTGGAGGTCGGGGCGTTATAGGGCCGGGCCCATTTTGCCAGCCCTAATTTTAACCACACTATAAACACCGGAATTCATTTTAAAACACCCTTTGGAGGGCGAAGAATTGAATCCGGCATGAATCTACTTCCGGATGTAGTGATTCAGAACCACATACTTTCTTCCCTCACCTCAAAGGAAGTTGATCGAACAGCACTCCTCTCCAAATCCTGGTTAACTCGTGGCAGCCTCGATTTCGACGAGTCCAACTTCCGATCTAGCTCCCTATTCCTCGAGTTCGTCAACCGAACCATGCGAACGACGACGGTATTTTTTAAAAGACGAATCCTCGTGGAGGCGATGAAGATGGGCCCTACTAGTCTCAACCTTGAGTTTTCCCACCCGATCAATTTACAGGTTCTTGCGTCAATCGTACTCTCTCTCAGGAAATGCTTCTGCCTTGTAGGTGGAACTGGAAACATCAATTGGCCCAACCTTCGTTCCTTCAGCTTCTGCCAACTTCAAGCAAGGAAATACTTTCGAGCCTCGACTTGAAACGGATAAATGAATCCCACTTTCAGAATGTAAATTATTAGTTCTTGGAGGATTTGCATATCGATCCACACCAGATCTTCCATGATTTCTCATCTAGATTAATTTCCTCTGTTGAAGGAGACCATTGTCGTATCAGAACAAGAAGAAGAACAATTTCTAGCACTTCCTTGGAGCATGAGGAGGCACTCGAGCCCACTCTTATCTCTAAAAACACTTTCTACCGTATGGGAGTGCCGTATAGACAATTCTACTAGTCCTTTGGACTTCCTAAACCAACTCAGATTGTTCTTGACAAAATTGAAGTTGAGTAAAATCTCTCTCCCTCACTTCGGATTCCTCAGAGTCGGCAATTGCATATGAAGGAGGGAAACAATATGTTAAACCTCAACCCCAACTTAATGTGGAAGAACTGACAATTGATTTGCCATCTTCAGTCTATCATGATCACTTGAAAGGTTTGTTTAAGTTTTGTCGGCCTAACATCATTAATTTGTCTGAGTGAGGATGAAGGTTTGGACGTGATTGTTGCCGGAGATCATTGATGTCCGGAAGGTGTCAACCTTTGAGATTACGCGTGAACTATTTCGAGGATGGCCGCCCCAAATGGTGACAACATCAAACCAAAAGTTGGCTTCCTATTGAGATGGACATAATCAAGGGTCCAGATTTTTTAAAATGTTTGACATAATATACGATTTATGCTAAAGCTAACCAAGGCAGAAGGGGAGTTGTTATGTGCAACATAAATCACAAACGGTGTCTCAACACCTTTCTCTTTTCTCTTTCCGTTTCCTTTTTCTTCTTGTTTTCCCTTTTGACTTTTGCTTCTACTACGTACATCTTCAGCTTGTATTTCGTATTCTCTTGCATTCAATTCAAATAGTTGGAGGAATTACTTTTGAGGCTAATAAGAAAACCTTTAAAAATGGATAAATAAAGGTTAAATATATATGAATATTGTGAAGAAGATATAACGAGAAAAAGTAATTCAGCTCTATGCATGCTTTTACGTATTTCTGAAAAAAAATAAATTTATGGACTAGTGACGATGAAGGCGCTTGCTTGAGATTGATGGTGAGAATGTATCATCCTTCGCAAGTGCATGTTGAGTATTTCGACGAGGGTCTTCATCTATGGCGACCAGTGGCTTATACAACATTAGGAAGACACTCTATCAGACAAAAAGTTCGCTTCCTATATCTGAAGGGGCTCGATTTTCTGTTAAATTGAAACAATTTTAGATGGTTTAAAATACTTTTGTATATCTTGTTTTAGACCTTCGAAAAAGTTAGGTACATGCTAGAAATGAGTAGTTTTCTCATGAAGCTTGCTTGTTTGCTTGGCTCGTTCAAATTTGTATGCTAGTTTGCTTGCTCCATATCATTTAAATTGTAATTTAGACTTATAATCTTTGATTTTCTTCTTTTGGTATTTTATTATAAATAAATGCATTTAGAAAAACATTTTAATTAATCGATCACTATACACTAAAACCAGTATATATGTATATTTTTTTTTAATTTTAATTTGAAATTAATATCAGACCGAGTAAAACGGAAAATTCTACTCTAGACTGAGTCTACAACTTAAGTTGTAGAGCTTGTGGTGTAAAATGATGTCACTTTATTTGTTTTAAAAAATAAGAAACATTTATAAAATTCAAAATGTGATGTGGCATTGCTCCACACCACAAGGTCTACAAGACCTGATATAGGGTAGAAATTTTCAGGAAAACTAACTCATTTAACTATTTTCCTATTTTACCGTATCATATGAAGAATCAAATTTTGAAGATATACATGTAATTTATTTCTTTAATTGTTTGACATTATTCATGATGTTAAGATAATTAAAGCTAAGCAAGGGCAAAAGAGAAGTTAGTGCTATACATATATTTGTTTAACTGTTTGATATAATTTCCTCCCTCCGTTTTATTAGTAGTGTTCCGTTTCTTTTGAGTATTGACACTAAAAAAAAAGACATTGTGTGTTGTATGTTGTTTGACTTTTTAATTAATTAACTTATGACCACAAATTATTTGCTATGGAATATAAGACTCTACTAAAGAGATGGAGATAGTATTATTTTAAGCTAAAGCTAAGCAATGGCAAAAGAGGAGTGTTGAGTTAATTTGTTAAGACTATATTTATCAACAATCACCAAAACACTCAAATACCCAACCATCTCAATATTTTATTACTTTCTCTCTTATCCATATACTTTATTTTCTTACCAACTATATCATCTCTATTTTTTATTGTTTATCCGTGACCACCCAACCAGAGCAACCATCCAACTAAAATATTATCTATTTATATTATTTTTTATAATTATTTATTTCAACATATTATAAATTTGCATAAAAAATATTAAAATTAATTTTTGGTTAATGTAAAACACGAAAAAAAACTCAATAACAGTACAACTAATATTAATAAAACAAAGGCGAATCAAAAATTGATGAAGTAAACAATTGAAACAACGAAAAACACACAACTACAAATACGAAGTAGAAATTTTTTTTCAGCTATCATCGCCGAATTTTTGTCATATATGCTCGATCAAGTTGTTTTGAAGCTCTTTATGCCCTTCTCTGTTCCGAAGTTGTGACTTAGATCTCATATAACAGGCTACGCTTGCAATCCGAATAAGTTGTTATAGGAATCCACAGTAAAAGAGTGAATAATTAAAAATGTGGAGAGAAAATGAGATAATTATAGGATATGGAGAAATATATCGATGTTGGTGTTTATTTATAGAGGATGAAAAATCATGAATTTTGGTATAATTTTTTTATAATATTTACTATAAAAGATATAATCAAATTTTATTTTTAAAATAAAATTAATATCTTATGGCCAATAGAATAATGAAAAGTGTCACTATTCCAATGACTATAAAAGAAAAGAACGTTCGTTCGTCTGCCAAAATGGTTTGAGGAGAACGCAGCTGCTTCATTTCTCTCTCTTTAATGTATATTTATTTATTTATTATTATTTGTTGAATGCGAATTAGGCGGGCGGGCGGACGGACGGATGCTTTCTACACCCATATTCTTAGTCTAAGCAATAAAATATGGACTAGATTCCAATCGGTTTTTCATCTCTTCCTCTCACCTTTCATTTCTCTTTCTCTTTCCATTTCCATTTTATTCTTATTTTCCCTTTTTTCTCCTTCAACCACAGCCTCGTGATTTCTGTCGATTCTGGGAGATTCAGTATTGTGGTAAGTATTTTAACTTCTCTCCAAGTCCAAGATCAATAATAGCATATAAAACGATTGTTGGAGTGGTGTCTCATCTCCAAACAGTTTGGATGATGATAACCAAGTTGGATTCTCTTGTACAAGATTTTCTTATCTTCTCAGTAGTATTTTGGCCCTTAGACATCCATATTTTCTTGAAAAAGTGATGATGAATCTGGATTTTCCCTATTTTCTCATAAAAGAAGAAAGTCTAACCTCTTGTTAGTTCAACTCTGTTTCCAGTTTGAGTTGAAATTTGATGAGTATGGAAGAAAACAGAGAGGGAGGTGGTAGAGTGCCTATTCCTCTATTAAGTCCATACAACATGGGAAACTTTCATCTTTCTCACAGGTCTCTCTTCTCTTTCTCTCTACACCTAATTAGTTTACCTCTTTCTATGCGTGCGTGTGTGTGCATTTGCAGGATAGTGTTGGCACCTATGTCAAGATCGAGATCATACAATTTCATAGCACAGCCACATGCAGCTCTTTACTACTCACAGAGGACAACAAAGGGTGGCTTCTTGATTTCTGAAGCTTCTGGAATCTCCCAAACTGCCCAAGGGTACCACATAATTTCACCCTATCTCTATTTAATTCTATGAATTTGATGTTAATTGCTCCGTATAATAATAGTCTACAAACAACACAAAACGAGAAACCACTTACTTACTCTGTTTTGTTGATTGAAGATATCCAAATACTCCCGGCATATGGACAGAGGAGCAAGTGGAAGCATGGAAGCCAATTGTGGAAGCAGTTCATGAGAAAGGAGGCATATTCTTCTGCCAACTCTGGCATGCTGGCAGAGTTTCAAACTATAGTAAACTCCCTTCTCTTGCCTTCTCTAATCGTAATTCATTTCACTTCTTCACATCTCCTTCTTATCTTTTCCCGGCAGGTTTTCAGCCTAATGGCGCTCCTCCAATATCTTGTACTGACAAACCACTTCAAACTGACCTCAGCATCGGAGGCTCCGGCGGAGAAAATTACCCACCGCCGCGTCGACTCACCCTGGAAGATATCTCTCGAGTAGTCAATGATTTCAAACGTGCTGCCAATCATGCCATCAGAGCAGGTTTCATCTACAAATTCGGACAAAACTCTGTCTAGATTAGTTTTCTCTTGCAATCGCGATTGAACAATGGGAATGCTAGGTTTCGATGGAGTGGAGATCCACGCAGCGAACGGCTACCTAATCGACCAATTCTTGAAAGATCAAGTCAACGACAGAACCGACGAATACGGAGGGAGTTTGGAGAATCGGTCTCGTTTCCTGCTCGAGATAGTGAAAGCAGTGGGAGAAGAGATCGGTTTACAAAGAGTCGGCGTGAGGCTCTCGCCTTACGCCGACTACAACGACTGCCGGGACTCGAGCCCCGACGCGCTCGGCCTCCACGTGGCCGAGGCATTAAGCAAATGCGGCATACTCTATTGCCACGTCATCGAGCCGAGAATGATCACGCAGTTCGAGAGGCGGGAAACTAAGAGCTGTTTGCTACCGATGAGAAGGGCATTTGGGGGGACTTTTATCGTTGCCGGAGGATATGGTAGGGATGATGGCAACGACGTCGTAGGCCAGGGCGGGGCCGACCTCGTTGCGTTCGGGAGGCCCTTCTTGGCTAATCCAGACTTACCCAAGAGATTTGAACTCGACTCGTTTATTAATAAGTTCGATAGGAGTACGTTTTATACGGATGATCCAGTTATTGGATATACGGACTACCCATTCCTTGAGGATTGATTACCCTTAGCCTCGAGACTTAAGGGAAAGTGAACTTCAAATAAATTTAATACGACATTTGTGTCTTAAATTAACTATAGCAAGCTTTTTTTATTTCTTACTATTATAGATGGCAATTATTTATTCAACTATGTAGTTGTATAATCAATCATGCAGTTTTCGGAGAAATAACAATTGTGACAAGTGTCGGTTACATACCCATGGTTTTATTGAGTTTGTAATAGTACATTACCTCAGATTCGTCGAGTGAATCCATAGTAAATTGATAGTGACACTAAAACAAATACTTTCTCGATCCCGCTATTACAGTTCTACTTTTCTAATCGGATTGTCCAGCTATTACTATCATCTTTCCTAAAATTATAAAAACTATTCTTTAACAAAAAATGAAGTGGACCCCTTCTACTTATTACGCATCCCCACATTATCATACTTCGTACTCAAAAATCTATCTCCCATATGATTTTCGTTCCACTTCGTACTCGAAAATTTATGATTTTTAACTTTTTGAAGACTTAAAATTATTTCTTAAAATACAATATGAAAAAAAACAGAAAAAAATAAAATTTGATTGTCTTATTTATGCCCTGCAAAAATTTGGATAAATTCTTATTTCTTACATCAATCACTCATCGAAAATTACGTTCATCTCTTCCACCAACCACTTCTCAAAAATTGTATTAACTTCTTAATACAATTAAAACTCATGCATATTTAAATAATTTTTTTAATCTCCGTGCCAAAATCAAAGGGACACGGGACGGAGGGAGTAAATAACTATTCCTTCCTAATTTCCTTTTCTATTTTACAGTGAAGAAGGAACAGTCAAGGAAAGTAATTCGATGGACTAGCTCAAAAAAGAGTGTGCAGTTTTAGAAACAATTAACGGTAAAATACGAGGAAGACGTCAATGACTCGGACAACGACAGCACATTGATTTATAGTGTAGAAATATGTGAAGTATCCGGTTTCCCATAACTTCATCATCATTGTCCTCAGCTACCATCTTCTTTTTTATGATCGGAGAAACAAAAAGCTCACTCTCCACTGTGTGTTTGTGCGTGAAAAAATGGTGTCGAATTACCTCCTCCTCGAAGAGCCCATTAGGATGGCTTCCATTCTTGAGCACTCTAAGCCTGTACGTACCATTTCTTTTACAAGACCCCTTATTTCTTTCTCCAATTACTTTTTTTTTAATTTTTATTTTCTCTGAGCAATGTGGCTTCTCGGATTTGTGTTTTTTTTTCCCGATCCTGGCCAACATGGTTTGCTGACCATATAATCTTGATTATGATTTATTGAATTTGTGGGATGTCTTGCTGTTATTATGTATGTTGTTTTCTATGTAGAGTTTCTTTCCGCAAATGACGAAGATAGTGGGGACACTAGGCCCGAATTCGCGGTCTGTCGAGGTTATTACCGGCTGTCTTAAGGCCGGAATGACTGGTGATTTCCTTTACTTGTCTCTGTTTGTCAATTCTTTGTTTATGTGCGACTGCAATTTGGTAATTTTCTGGTGGTTAAATGGAGTAGTATTTAACTGTGGATGCAATATAGCATCATTGTATGTGGACTGTAATTAATGATAGTAAAATAGTGCCGTTTCTGTTGTCCAAAGGGAGACTAGTTAAAACAATTATTTCAATGTTATATTTGAAACAGAACTGGGACATTGGTGATGCACATGTTTCCATGATTTCTTCAATCAAATGGGTTTCGCATTTAGTTTGAGTTAGAGAATTTATTGATTTCCAAATTGTAAGATAGATGTCATAATAGCAGTTTACTGCTTCACTAGTCATCTAACTCAATATATTTGATGTATAAACAGTCGCGCGATTTGATTTCTCATGGGGTGATGCTAATTTTCACCAAGAAACATTGGAGAACTTATCGAAGGCAATCAAGGAGACAAAAAAATTATGCGCGGTAATGTATTGCATTTACTTTGGAGTGACATGAATGTTTACATGGCAACAAAGTCTTCACTCATAATTTTTTGGCTAAGAATTTATAAAAACATTCCAATTATAACAGGTTATGCTTGATACATTGGGTCCAGAGGTGCTACTTGTCAACAAGTCTGAACAGCCAATTTCCCTGGAGGAAGGCTCGTCGGTCACCTTAACACCTGACCAAGATAAACAAGCTAGTTCCAATCTTCTTCCTATTAATTTCAGTGGGTTGTCCAAGGTATAAATGCCGATTCTTGTGATTTGAAAATTCAGCGGTACTCTGTCTTCCCATGACGCCTCAGTGATTGCTCTTTACTCTATAGGAATGATATTACCTGCTATAGATTAATCCCTGTATCTTGCAATGATTTACAAGTCCATACCATGTTGTAATGGCTTTCCACGTATGATTTGCATAAATTTACAGAGGGATCAGTTTTTTTGGTACTTTATGATGAAACATCATCTGGTTGACAATATGTTCCTATTTTACAGGCAGTGAAAAAGGGAGATGATATTTTCATTGGCCAATACTTGTTTACTGGAAATGAAACAACTTCAGTTTGGATGGAGGTAGAATTTAATTTATTTCGTGGTCTTTAGCATCTTCTGTGTTTTCAGAAACACGATTTAAGCATATTTCCGATTCAGTTCCGAATTTCATAGCTGAAATACCAATTAATGCTCTTCAACTAGAACTTCTTTTATGAGTCTAACAAATGACCTTGCATACCTAATTATGGAGCTTTTTCCGTTGCAGGTATCAGAGATAAAAGGGGAAGATGTGGTTTGCCTGATCAAGAGTTCTGCCAAGCTGGCTGGGCCATTGTACACATTACATGTATCTGGGATCCACATTGATCTTCCTACTCTCACTGATAAAGATAAGGAGGTATAAAGCTTCTTGCATGCCTAACTAATTTGTTTACACGCGCAGATACACACATTCGGATGTAGAAGTTTATACCTAAATTACATGGACTTTCTATTCCATACAATTATCAGGTTATAAGCACTTGGGGAGTTCGAAACAAAGTAGACTTTCTTTCACTTTCTTATGCTCGACGGGCTGAAGATGTTAGACATGTAAGTAAATTATAGCATACTAGATTTAATATTTTTCTCAGTTCAAAACAAATTTTAGGTATGATTTGAGTAACCTTTGTAACAAAATGGCGGTTTCATGATCTTCAGGCACGTCAGTTTCTTTCTGGATTAGGTGATCTCAGTCAGACTCAGATTTTTGCAAAGATTGAGAATGTTGAGGTAAACATGAAGCTGCGGTGATCTTAGAATTGACTGTTTTTATAACTATTTCCCATGTCTCTTACAGGGTTTAAGTAATTTTGATGAGATTCTCCAAGAAGCAGATGGCATAATCCTTGCCCGTGGAAATCTTGGAATAGATCTCCCACCAGAGAAGGTCAATCTAGAAACTTGATTCACAATAGGGCATTCCCGAAAGTTAGTAGCCAATTCTTTCAAACTTTCAACATAGACCAACCCAAAGCAACATGTTTCAACTTTCAACCATGTCAATGGAATTGCCTAAATGTTAGCTCGAAAACAGTTACATTCATTCATTTTCTTCTTTCCCTTTTTTCCGATTTTAAAGTCTTTATCATGGCATTTTTTTCTCTATCTTGACTGAGGTGTACACCTCTTGCAAGCCGTTGCCTTTTGCTGCTCACTCTTCTCAGGTCTCTGATGTGTTATTTTCTGCAGGTATTCTTATACCAAAAGGAAGCCATTTACAAGTGCAATATTGCTGGTAAACCTGCAGTGGTAACTCGTGTTGTAGACAGTATGACTGACAACTTAAGGCCCACCCGTGCTGAAGCAACTGATGTTGCAAATGCTGTTCTAGATGGTAATCCTCTGTTTAATTGAACTTTTTGTTGTCAAGCTTTTTCTTCATGTCTGATTTACAGTTTGGAAACTTGAAAGCTCATCAAATATCATCTGCACTTGTTCTCAGGCAGTGATGCAATTCTACTAGGTGCAGAGACATTGCGAGGACTATACCCCATTGATACGATATCTACTGTTGGGAGAATCTGTGCTGAGGTGTGGATCTTCATGCTTTTTTCCTTGACTATGAATTACTTTGAGAAACTTATGATATAGCAAAAGTCTCCACCTTCCCCTCTTTATTGCTTGTATAGATTCCTCAAAGAAAAGGGAAGGACTTCTATAATACATCGCTTCATAAGATATGTTATTCGTCTGACTTAGCTGATTAACTTTCTATACAATATGCAGGCAGAAAAGGTATACAATCAAGATCTCTATTTTAAGAAGGCTGTTAAGCATATTGGCGAGCCAATGTCGCACCTGGAATCCATAGCTTCCTCGGCAGTATGCACCAAATAATTCTTCCTTTATTTTTTTAACCTTTTCATTCATTCGGTTTCATCTGTTAATATTTACAATGCATGCTGCATCTTTTTTTCATTAGGTCCGTGCTGCCATCAAGGTAAAGGCATCAGTCATTATTTGTTTCACTTCCTCGGGGAGAGCTGCAAGGTTAGTCCTTTCTCTCTTTAATCGAGAATTTTGATGTGAATGCTCGAATTGTTGTCTTTGCAAAAACACATATGCAGTAGCATAATTCTCTTATGGAACAATAATGCAGATTAATAGCTAAGTACAGACCTACTATGCCGGTTTTATCTGTTGTCATTCCGCGCCTGACCACGAATCAGCTCACCTGGACCTTAACTGGTGCTTTTGAGGTAATATGATCCATCACATAAGAAAAGAACAGAGAATGGAGAAAATATTCCAACTTTTGTGTATCAAATAATTGTCAAAATATGTTTCTGGCAGGCGAGGCAATCTCTGCTAGTAAGAGGTCTTTTCCCCATGCTTGCAGATCCTCAACACGCAGTAAGTTTGTTTTTCTCCCTTTCCTCCTACCTTATTTGTCTGAATGGTGCAGCTGTAAAGCAGATTTTGTTGTGTCTTGCAGGCTGAATCGACTAGTGCCACGAATGAGTCGGTCCTCAAGTTCGCTTTGGATCACGGCAAGGCGTGCGGCGTTATAAAGCCGCACGACCGCGTGGTGGTATGCCAGAAAGTCGGCGATGCATCGGTGGTGAAGATCATCGAGCTTGAAGATTAACTGCTGAATTTATTCTCATTTTTGCATGAGGATTCCTCATTATATGTGTGTGTTAACTTGATCAAACAATTGTTGATTTGTAGCTACTCTCTTGATCAAGAGCCAGTTTTGGTTGATTATTATCTACTTCAATTAAAAAACAATCAAAAACACGTGAACTGATCTTGGATTCATCTTATTATAATATTTTATAAAATCATAACTTAAGATGAGAATTGCAAGATCCGGTGATATTTTGTATTCTTTCGACGTATAAACAAAAAAAATAAGAATGCAAAAATTAACTGTAGTGCTGGAAAAACTACCTTTTGATGGGACATTTTACTGTACCTCGTACGTTGTTTGTTTGATTTTAGCTGCGGTTTATTGTTTGGATAAGTGGGGTAATGGGGTATGTATCTGTTGGTGGGCTGATGATGAAAAACTACGCGGAAAACAAGTGCAAACTATTACTATTAGATAGTATCAATTAACTCAACTCTACGCAGAATCTTTTTGTTTTTGGTAATAAGCATATAAGATATAACTGACTATAAACAGCTGTCTTCATCTACTCTCTCTCTTTCAAAAGTCTCATCCACACCCTCCACTGTGTGTCTGTGCGCTTTTGTTGATCTTCATCACCGGAGATGGTGTCTAATCACTTGCTTCTTGAAGAGCCCATAAGAATGGCTTCCATTCTTGAGCCCTCTAAACCTGTACCCACTTCTCTCTCATCATCAACTTGTTTTTTTATATTAAATTGTGATGTGGGATTCTGTTTTTGTTGCAGAATTTCTTCCCTGGTATGACAAAGATAGTTGGGACCCTAGGCCCTAAATCGCGATCGGTGGAAGCCATTTCCGGCTGCCTGCAGGCCGGAATGTCTGGTGAATTTCCTTCAACTTCTTCCCTTCCCTTCCCCCAGAGACCAGTTGTATTGGAAATTGAGATTTTAAATGTATGCTGTTTTCTTTAACTATCTGACATTATGATTCGTAGATGGAGTAGAAAATTTACTTCCCATTAATTTTACTGGTTTATCCGAGGTAACATTATTGGACACTGTGATGCTTGAGTTCTTGAAAATGTTCAAACAACAATCATAACATACTTGTATTATGATTTTGCAGGCTGTGAAGACGGGAGATACTATTTTTATCGGCCAATATCTGTTTACAGGAAGTGAAACAACTTCAGTATGGCTTGAGGTATGCTATCATGAATTAAATTCGTGCCCAAAAATGCATCAATCACGAGTTCATTCATTATAAATGATGCCAGTCTTTATAGTTGCAAGTTTAAAGAAGAAGCTCAACTATGTGAAGGAGTTTAGTTTGTATAAAACTTTATGCATCAATTGTGATTTTTTGAATCATGCAGGTTGTAGAAGTGAAAGGAAAGGATGTGGTATGTTTGATCAAGAATTCGGCCACCTTGGCTGGATCATTGTACACACTGCACGTATCACAGATTCGCATTGAACTTCCGACCATAACCGATAAAGATAAGGAGGTATTTGTTTGCAACAATTGTTACTGTATTAATGACCTCTTGCCTCATCATTTACACACCTTTGTAATGCTAATAGGTTATAAGTAGTTGGGGTGTTCGCAACAACATAGACTTCCTTTCGCTTTCGTACACAAGGCATGCTGAAGATATCAGACATGTAAGTAGCATCCATCCAGTTTAATTCATTCTGATAATAAAAATGGAAGTTTACTTATGTCATTCTTCAGGCTCGGGAGTTTCTTAAGAAACTGGGTGGCCTAAACCAGACTCAGATCTTCGCGAAAATTGAGAATGTGGAGGTCAGAGATCTACCAAGACAATCTCATAATTCAAAGTAAGATATTGGACTTAAAGAGTAAATTAGTTTCTTGATCTTTTGTTGACAGGGATTGGCCCATTTCGATGAGATCCTTCGAGAAGCCGATGGAATCATTCTTTCTCGTGGGAATCTTGGAATCGATCTCCCACCAGAGAAGGTCTGGTTTAGTATGTGAGATGCTTGTAAATAATGAGTTTCTTGGTTGTAACATGAGTTTTGTACTGTACTCAGGTGTTTCTGTTTCAGAAGGAAGCTGTACACAAGTGCAATATGGCAGGGAAGCCTGCGGTGGTGACTCGTGTTGTGGACAGTATGGCTGATAACTTGAGACCCACTCGTGCAGAGGCAACCGACGTTGCTAATGCTGTTTTAGACGGTATTTCTCACTTCTAATCCTGGGTTAGCAAATTAGTATTACCACTTGGAATTTCGTGGAGTTAAGTTGATTTACACCGTGTTCAGGCAGCGATGCAATCCTGCTGGGAGCAGAGACACTAAGGGGTCTTTACCCTGTGGAAACTATATCCGTTGTGGGTAGGATTTGTGCTGAAGTGAGTTTTCCACATTTAACTTATGATATTATATAGTTAAGTAGTACTCCCTCCGTTCCACTCCATTAGTCCAGTTTTCCTTTTTGGGCCGTTCCACTCCATTAGTCCACTTTCCTTTTTAACTTAAAATAACACTCTTATATATTCTAGTGGACCCCATTACTTTATACTACTTTACACACAACAAACAACTTTCTTAATCTCCGTGCCGAAAAGAAAGTGGACTAATGGAGTGGAACGGAGGGAGTATATTGTTTTGATTTATTACGTTGGTTTTGCAGGCAGAGAAAGTTTACAATCAGGATCTCTACTTCAAAAAGACTGTTAAGTTTGTTGGTGAACCAATGAGTCACCTTGAATCTATTGCCTCCACTGCTGTAAAACAGTCTCCTCTTTCAAAGTTTCTAAATGGTTCTTTAAGCTTCTCTCTCAGTTGTTAAAATGGTTGTGCCAAATGTAGGTGAGAGCTGCCATCAAGGTCAAGGCATCGGTTATTATCTGTTTCACTTCATCGGGTCGAGCAGCTAGGTCTCTCTTCTCTCTCTCTCTTCTCACTCTCTTTCTCTCTGCCTGGAACAAAATGGTATTGAGTTAAGTTTTGTGATGATGCAGATTGATAGCCAAGTACAGACCGACCATGCCTGTAATATCTGTTGTGATTCCACGTATCAAGACGAACCAGCTCCGCTGGACCTTTACTGGAGCTTTTGAGGTATAAATATCCAATGTAATAATCTTGTAAAGAAAACAAGAGTAAAAAAGCATTTGCATTTGGGTTTTCCAGGCAAGGCAATCTTTGATAGTGAGAGGGCTGTTCCCCATGCTTGCAGATCCTAGACATCCGGTATCTTCTTCTAATTTCTCTCTCTCGTCATAATATAGATTGGGTGAATGATACGTCCTTGTTGCAGGCGGAGTCGACAAATGAGTCAGTCCTCAAGGTTGCTCTGGATTACGGCAAGGCATCCGGCCTTATCGAAACACACGACCGAGTCGTCGTGTGCCAGAAAATTGGCGATGCATCTGTTGTCAAGATAATAGAGCTTGACCAATAGTTTACTTTTTACAATCATAATAATAACCTACAACTCTGTAGGCAAGACAGATCTGGGATTCTGTAAATGCTGCCTGTCATATCTGTAATAAGATGAAAACCAAATATTTCCCCAAGATCCATCCTCCCCCTTTGTTTTGCTTCTAGAATAATCAAATCTAAATGAAACAATTCCACAAATTCTTCATCAATAGGGAAAAAACAAAAAAAGGGAGTTTATAAGCGTTCATTGGATCCAGAGACCATTTGGAATAATGTTATGTACATACCTGCTGCTAACAGTAAAAATAGGATTTTACAAACAAGTGTTGGTTTCTTCAAAGAGCATCTGGGAAGCGCAGCTCTGCCGGACCAGGACCTAGTATGCCTTTCTGCTCCGATATTTTACCTAGTCCTGAACTCGACGATTCAGCTGGGACGCCCTTCTCGTCCTCTCTCCACCCAGCCACTTGCCAATCTCTCTGTGCCGTCACAGGGACCTGACATAATCATCAGCATTATATCAGTATGGATGATCCAATGATCAACAAAGTGATACTCCCTCAACCACTAGATTATATTAGGGTGTTATTTTTATGTTGGGAAGCGACCAAACCAACTTTAATGGGACAACTCAAATGGAAAACAAGCCATGCCTATTGGGACGGAGGTAGTATATTCTTTGTTGATTAGAGAAACTAATCATAATCAAGAATTGCCATCATAATAAAAAATGATCCATTAAATTAGTTCATCATGGATTGGACCTCTCCTACTAGAGAAGCAATGAGTAAAGCGCATATGACTGAAATAAATTTAGGAATAAATTAAAAGAACCAGCTACTTGGTTCATGATTTAACTTATAGCTATAAGAATAAGGTTCTGTTGTTAACATGGCATTAACATAAGACTTGCCTCATCATGATTGTGAATCACATCTTCCAGTAATGGGGTCATAAGAGGAGGGGCAATATCTGGATCATGCTTCCGAAAGATGAATGTGGTGTATAGGCCTGATGCAGATAATGCAATCTAAGTATTCAAGATAGTGAAATATAGAAATAAGAGTACTTCACTACAGGAGTAGATGAAGGGGCAAACCACCTAAAATATCATATGATCTCTGAAGAAGCCGACCTCTTTGATCAACAATATTATGGCCAGCATCCATGAGCATGCCTGCTAATTGTGCTCTTAAGAGCCAATTAAGAGTTTGTGAGCAGTCCAACGGACATTAAAGTAGAAGCATGAAAACAGAAGTTTATGAAAAATGACCATAGATTCAGGTTTGAATACTAAACAACACAATGCACCTCTTTCAAAATTTATGGAGTGTACGATAAAATAAGAGAAATGTAAAGAAAAAATCCTGAAGAAAAAATTGACTTCTCAATTTTGAATAAAGAAATGTCTCTGAGCTTGCCAGAGCAGATTCAGAACTACCTGCTATAGTCAAATTTCATATAATCATGAATGTCGAAAGAACAAGATTGCAAAAACTACACCACTGATAAACACATTCAAAAATATTTGTAAGGCCCAATGAAACCAGTTTTATGCATGAAAAGTTGATGTATAACATTTACGTTGACTAAATTTAATTGTGACACATGTGCTATCGACGGCTTTAAGAGAAAAGACTAATCAGTATGAGACTTTTGGAAACAAGTAAATTAACAAATATACAAGACTAATACCAGCCATAGAGCAAAACATTTCTGAAGTATTTAAGTTCAAGACAATCTCACCTGTAGTCATCATAAAATTCAGTCAGATTTTGTATCTCAACATATTCAAGACCAGCATCTCTAGCCAACCTGAAAACAAGGTAACCAATCTGATAAAAGAAGTTTAAATATCATAAAAAACCAAACAACATTTCACAGGTAATCTTGTAGGTTTAGTTGCAAATATTACACATGTCCTACAAGTTACAGCTTCGAGGATTAAATTACTTATAACACCTGCTAGTTGTGAAAACACATTAGATAGTTAAATCATCACAGTTTCATATATTAACGATGACGGGCGGACACTGCCTCATGCACGAGAATGAAGTGCCATAAAAATTGCTTTAATAACCTAGATGTGCTCTTCCAGGTATAGGGCCTCATTGAAAGTGCAGTGATAGTAATGGTGATGGTTCAGAATGAAATCACAAAACCCCCAACCCTATCTCACACCCAACATAAGACCATTCATCATATCAATGTCCAACAACCTGCCCAGTAAAGCAAAAGAACTGTAGAGACATAAATAACCAAAATAAAGTATTTGTTACAAACTGGTTCTGGAACATTTGCGTGTCGTAAAGTTTGTTCTGAATTTATGCATCAAATATTGAGTATCGTTGCTTGAACTAACAAGAAGACTTGATATTCATTTGGCAGCGCCCCAATGGAGCATCTATGCACATTCTAACATGTCATTTGGACACCCAAAGACAGCTTCAGACTGTGAAAACATAAAGTGAAAATTATAGTGCATTAAGATAGTGGAATAGCTAATCTTATGGTTAGACTACATGAACTTTATGTGTATTAACAGAAGAGCAATGATAAGGAAAGAATGATAACCATTGTATATATGACTAAAAGAGGGTAAGAAAGATGCTTCAAGACACTGACTTTGTACAAAATTTACCTCTATCAGCAAAAAGAGAAATGATAAGAGAAAAAATCAACCTGATCAGGCTTGGGAAATGGACTAGGCACTGAGTTTCGGCAGACATATCACCAGCAAATTTCAGCTGGTACTTCTTACCAAAAAATGGGAACCTTCAAATAATTCAAATTCATTAGGGAGACGAAAATCAAGAGAAATTATGGAAAGAAACATAGAGCATGATCCCCTTGTTGCTGACATACTTCTCTTCCTCGACTTCAAAAGTAATCATGTAGCTCTCAGACCTAATGCAGTTCGGGAATATGTTGGGCCTCAGTCCGACGCCTTTACTGTGGTATGCTTCGACATTTTTCTGGTACTTAGCCCTACAAATCATATTCTGGATATCATTAAGGAAGTGTAAACATAAACCATGATACACATCCTCCCATCGATATTGAATCTCAGTATAGAGGGCTGTTTGATTCAATACAGGGCTACTGGTAGTTCAAGCATGCACATGCGAGAAATACAAGAAAATTCTGGAAGAACAGGGGAAAAAAACTTGTATCGTATTTAGTAAAGTTGATAGAGAATATGCTGACTAGAGGAATACATATTAACACTACAGAGGCTCACGCTTCAGTCTCATACCATATAGTAGATGAGTCGGGAGTAATACCAAGAAAATAACCTCCCGGCTTCAGCAAAGATGAGACATTTTGCAACAATCTCTTCACTTTCTCCTCAGTTTCGACACATAACTGACAGCACAAGGTACAATATTAGATATCCAACATTGTTCTTCGTACACAAAGGCCAGGAGAAACACCAATGTATAAATCGTACCGGCAAATGTTCCATGCACAAAACAATATCAGCCTCATTTTCCTTGTTTTTCCAATGTAAGTTTACGTCTTCCTGCAAAAGGCATGAATTCTACTGATACTGTATAGTCTATAAAACAACTTTTTTCCCTAGTATTGGTAAAAATAAAAATATAAGTAATAAATTCTACTGAATACAAGAAAGTACAAGACATATCAATGTACAGAGGGATTGAAGTAGCTCACGATGCAAGGATCAAACTCAAGAAACTCATAAGTGTAAGCCTTCCGTCTACTCTCCCAAGCTTCCCTCACTTCACTCAACCCAGAAATGGCATCATCTGAACATTGAAATTCAGTTTCAAATATAAAATGTATGATTAGTCAAGCCTACAGAAAAAAAAAATAAAAAAGAAGGAAAAAAAAGGAAGATTACACAAGCTCACGAAAACGACAACTGATGGAAAAAGCTAATCTTTGTAAGAAAAATTTTAAAAACACAGAAGAAACAAGAGGTTAAATAATCATTAATCATAAAACCCCAAATAGGAAAAAGATAAGCGAGTGACCAATGCCAATGTAGTGACCAATCTGAGCTTCATCCCACTTTTCCTCATCAGGTACTTTCCCACAGTACAAATCACAAACCTGCCGAAAACCACCAACAATCAAAAAGAGGGAAAAGAGGGGGTCTGGAATAAACCCTACGCAGAAATATTTAAGCACGCTATTAAGCTTAAATAATCACGAGGAAAAAGGAAAGAAGGGCATACGGTAGCGTAAGGGGAGACGAAGATGTTGATGAGAGCAGTTTTGACGAATTCAATTAGGCGGTGGTGGATTGACTCAGTGGGCCGCGGAGGAGGGAAGGAACTCAGCATCGGAATTTCTGAAATATCTAGAAATTTGGAAGAGAGAGAGAGATAATCGACGGAGGGAAAATCCAGGGGCCAAATATTTACTGAATAAGAGCAACTCCAACAATAACACCAAAACCAATACCCATTTTCCAGTTTCTGTCACATCAAACAGTAATTTATCTCCAACCATCAAACCCAAACTCAAACCCAAAAGAATATTCTCTTTATATTCTTTCACAAAATACCTTTCAATTCTACCTACATATTTTTCTAAATTGTATATTGGTACACTCAACTTTCTCAATTCCTAGTATGTCATGTATTTTTATTTTCCGAACAAATATTATGTATTATGTTATAAATTAATGTTATATTATATATTTATTATTTTACCACAATTTTTGATACTTTGATTTTTTATTAAATAATTAATAAATAAAAAAATAATTAAATAATATATTAAATAATTATTTTTAAAATATGGGATTCTAGAATAATCAGTTAATCACTCGACCTCTCACTTTTTTCTCTCTCTCTCTCACACAAACTCCATCAAAATTCGGCCACCAACCCCCAATCTTGAAAGGGAGACAAAAATTCGGACGTTGCTCGGCGATCATATCTTCCGAGCTCAAAGCCACTTCCTCGGCCGCACGCCAAGCCTCCGGTGCCGCTGAGGGTTTGGATTGTTGCATACGCACTGCAGTGCGTACTTCACGGTGGAAGCTCAAGTTTAGGAGGAAGAGAGTGGATTTTAACTGAATAGGTGCGTTTTCTGCAATTATGGTGGAAGGTTTCATCTATTTTTTGTTGCTTTTTTTTTCTTTCCTCCTTTTTGTTGGTGGTAGCCTTTGCTTGGTTCGCTCTGCAATTTTCTGAGTTTTCTCCTTGTTTTCACGATTTGGCAACTAGAATGGATCTTGAGTTTGTATGTGTTGCTTTTGAACACAAGATATTTAATAATTGAGGGGTAGAATTGAAAAATAAAAATTGCACATTGCTCCTTTCCAGTTTTGTACAGTACAAACGCATTTCTACCTATTTACTGTACAAAAACTGCAAAATTATGCGTTTTGCAGTTCTTATTGCAGTTCCATTGGATCAATTATTCAACTGCATTTTGAGTTTTGCAGTTTCGTTGGACTTGCTCTAACGGCTACTATTGTGAGAAAATCGCATATTGATCCAGTTAGTTCCTTTTTCTTGTTTTCCACCCTACTATTAGTTTACTATTCTTTTCATCTAAAATTTTTTGTCCATTATGCTTTTAGACTGTTTCAAAAAATTTGTCTATTTTTTAAGAAATTATTACATATAATTTTTTTTATAATTTTTTATAAGATTCATAATTTTATCTATAACTAAAAACTCTTTAAACTAGCAAAACCCGTTTGGGGCAAAAAGAGATTTAATCATCTCTCTCCGTGGAAGAAATTGCAAATACTATTGACTTATTGGGTAAAACGCGAATTACATAAAATCTAATCGTTGCGAAGCCTAAAATAGCATTGAGAGTTCAACGACTTCCCTCTCAGTTTCCGTCTCCAATCCTTCTCATATCTATCGACATTTTCATTCTTGATCTCGAGACCTTATTCCAATCCCAAAATAAGTGAAGATTGAAGTAATGGACAGCTGTGGTGGCGCCGCGGAGGAGACTCTGGTGGAGGAGGCGCTGAGAGTGCTGAACACAGCAGACCCGTTTGTGAAAGCTCGACTTGGCGATGAAGTAGCCCAAAAATGGCTGGAAGGAGGTATCAAATTCGCCTTCGATGCTTCTAAGGACATTGAAGTTCCTGATCGCCCTGCCCGCCTTGAAAACGTGAGATAAATATTGCTTTTTTGTTTTCTTACAGGTGTTCGACAAAATGCCCCAATGAAAGGTTTTGTGATATATGTTTGTATGCGGTGTGAATTCCGTGCAGGTGAAGCTTGTTTCTCCTAGTGAGATGCCAAAGCTGGGAAAGGCGGGGAGTTTGCAGAGCAGGCAGGCGCTAGTGCATAGCCTTGTGCATACCGAGAGCTGGGCTATTGACTTATCTTGGGTACTTGTTTCTTGGTTTCCTCTGCTTTGTTGCTCGTAGACCTAGCTTTTTAGGCCCTTGTGAAGTCGGATAACTAAATTAGATTATGGTTATGGTTAATATGTGGCTCGATTGGATGTATATGTGATGATTGATATTGATATGGTATGAGAAAAGTAGAGTCTTGAAGTTAAAACAAAAGGTTTGTATTTCTTGGTTTCCTTTGCTTCATTGCTCGTTGAGTTAGGTTTTACTTGCCCTGTGAAGTTGAATATCTTTGAAGAAAAGGAAAAGTGATCATGGTTTTTATGTGGGACTCAATTGGATATAGTGATGTTTGAAATTGATAGTGTAGAGGTTTAAAATAAGTTTCATACTCTGTTAAATACGTGCGTCGTTTTGGTTGATATTTCATATAGTGGCAACATAATGTAATGGGATGGGTTTTTTGTTTGGGGGTAATAGGAGTGGCTAGGGAGCGAAGCAGGTTCTATCACTCCTTAGGTCCTCGGTTGCCCCTAATGTGCTGGTTAAACTTCCTGGACTTAATGGAAGGCATTCCAAGCACAAAAAGGGATTACGGTCTTCCTTGAGTCTCTTACTGCTTACTATTAACTAGAATCAAACTAGTACATGTGTTACATTAGAGACTGTTCAGTCTTATTTACATGGAAGCTTAAAACTGTATGCTGGTAATGCTTTGGCTTTCTCAAGAACATTTATGCATGCAAACTGCTTCTGCGTTTATTTTTTAATGCATTCTGCTGATGCTATTTTGTATAGGATATAATTGCTCGGTTTGGTAAGCAAGAGAACATGCCAAGAGATTTTTTCACAGATTTTGTGAAGGTGGCACAAGATGAAGGTCGGCACTTCATCATGCTTGCGAAAAGACTGGAGGAACTGGGATCTTTCTATGGAGCATTGTCTGCTCATGATGGTCTCTGGGACTCAGCTGCCGCTACTTCAAAGGACTTGCTAGCACGTTTGGCAATCGAACATTGTGTTCACGAGGTAATCCTTTGCGTTTTGATGGTAGTTGTGAATGGCTTAGTTCCATTTCTCTAATGATTTGGTTTGATGTTTCCCAGGCTAGAGGGCTTGATGTTGTGCCAACAACTATATCACGTTTCCGGAAAGGAGGCGATGAAAAGACGGCCGAGTTATTGGAGACAGTAATCTATCCAGAAGAAATTACTCATTGTGCTGCAGGAGTCAAATGGTTCAAGTATCTGCTTCTTCGGCAAGGATCAAAAGATCAAGACACGGATTCAGATCCAGTGGCATCGGAGGAAAGTGAGCATGAAGAGGTTGAAGCGAATGGGCGTATCGATGCTGAAGTGATCCCTAAGTTCCATGAAATTGTGAGGGCTTTCTTCAGAGGGCCGCTGAAGCCACCTTTCAACGAGGTAGCGAGAAGAGCTGCTGGATTCGGACCTCAATGGTATGAGCCTCTTGCTGTCAAAAACTACCCCACAGAATGAGTCTTGTCTTTTTCTCTTTCTTTCATAGAGTATGATGATGATGATGATTTATATCTATGTTTTCCCTCTAACAATCAATTGATCTTTACACCGTCCGAGCAATTTCTACACAAAAGATGTAAAATGTTAACCAGAACAAGGGAGAGACTGATTTATTGGCAGAAACAACAAACAGGTATCCCCTGCATTCATCCGATTACTGTTTTTGTATTGGCTGTAAAGATTTTACACGTCTCTTCAAGGGATGTTTGCAGTTGAGAAGCAATTGATACCAAATATTTGTCCAAACTAAAAATGGTTCTTGCGAGTCCTGCGTAAAAAGTGAACTGCATGGCAGAAGAGATCAGCACCTAGCTCTAGGAGATGATCTTGACCGTTCGAAATCCCAGGTTACGATCTAAGATATCTTCCACGCAATTATGTAACATTTCCTGGGAGATAACTCCTATGCCTTCACAAAAGAAGTCTTAGGATATCACTGAAGTTGGATCGCAGTGCTCCCACAAGACACCTGACCAAAAGATTGTTTTCACCATCACTTACAGGAAAAATATTGAGAGAGAGAGAGAGAGAGGGAGAACTCTACAATCTATTGACAAGTCAATTGTAGTCGTAAGTTTTAATAGTAACAGTCAATCTGTCCCAGCTTTTATTAATTTTCTAATTTGGTTAAGCAAGAGTGTGGCGCGCCAGAATGACATATCTTGTTGGGAAATAAAAGACTAATTTGATTGCCCCGACCAACAGCAAGAATACCAGCCTCAAAAAAGAAAAATGTCCTGATTAGAAAGGCTAGTTTATAGCAAGGAATGCAATATTTAAAATATGCTACTATGTTGTTTTATCCCGTGGAAACCAAGTCCATTACATTTCCTGTATAAAAGTTCATGGTCCATGCGATTGCAAGCTCAACATGATGATATATAAATTGCATTTGGAGCCCAAAAATGATCCACGGGAAATGAGGGTGGGAGAGAGAACCTGAGGAGGGTTTATAATTGCACAAAACTGATCCACGGGAAACATCCCCAAGTTTGAAATGCTGCATGGGAAAAGGAACTTTTAATGATGGTTTAGGAAAAGGTGGAACATCTGGCTAGTTCATATATTAATGCAGAACCTAAGTATAGCTCTATAAGATAAAGCACCTGATTCCTGAAAGTGCCGCCTTGGAACTCGTTTGGCTTGAACTTACCGGCCCGTGCCTTTCGAGCAAGTTCCTTCACCTTTAGAACATAGGAAAAAAAGGAGTTCAATCGAAAACCATTATCTACAACATGGCAACATATTTTGTTCAGAGAAGAAATCCAAGTTTGCACCTTTAAGGAAATAGATGATACAGACTTCTGATCTGCATTTCTTACTATTGGAGGTCGAAAGAGGTCATGGTCAGAATAAATATAATGAGGGCTGCTAATTGTTGACAAACACCAAGTGATTTCTCAATTAATACCTTCTCTGTAGCAACGGCTATAGATATGTCAACTGAATCGCATAAAATTATTTCACCTTTGCTGTCATCCCAAGAAGCTGCATGATATTCAACAATCAGAAGAGTAATAAATTGAATAAGAAGAAAGAGTAACATTCAAATAAATTGGAATTCAAGCATTTTGTGAAAGAGAGCGTTATTGTAGAGCTTCTCAATGATCAATGTTATGCTTCATGAGCCATCATGTTAGAGCGACTATTTGTCTGAGTTCCTACCCATTTCACAACAGTAAAACTATTTAAACTAAAACGTTTAGTCTTTCGCTTTCCTATGCCCCAAATCCCGGAAGGACTTCTGTATCACACTTTTGTGTACCCTTGTGTGTCACACTCCACAATGGTGTTGACATGTGGTACAAATAATTAAAAAAAGTAACACATGTCAATACTACTGTGGAGTGTGACATAGAAGTCTTTGTGCCCAATTCCAACATTAGAATTTTTTACAGGAGAGAGCATCTTCTGATGCTCAGTTAACCCATTTTTCTTGCAACCAAGAGAAGAGGGTGATAAAAGAAATCTCTAACCATTTGCTTGGGGAACATTTCTCAGTGCAATAGCAGCCGCTTTGATCACGATATCATTAACTAAGACTTTAGCATCATGTTTCGCTGAAAATCAAAATAAAATGAGACCAGTGAGCTCATAATGGTGCTCCTCACAATTAGGTACATCAGAAATTGAGATCCCTATCTTTAAGCTTTTTTTCTAAATAAGAGGAGAGGATCCAGAATAACATCTAGTAAGAGGCATTCAAAATAAGATCAAACTTAGCACAATATGCAACACTAAACGAAAGATAAAATACAAATGAGGAGTGGATTGTTTTGATTCCAATAAGCGTGTGGCTATGACTTACAAACATCCAGAAGATTGTTTTGAACAACTCAGGCGCAATGCATAAAGTAACTAAAGTTGATAGCATCAATACCTTGAGAATTTGACTGTTTGGGAGATCTTTATAAGCATCGTTTTCCTGTGCAGTGGATTTTGATCCCACTGGTAGGGAGGAAGTTTGAGATGATGAAATATTCTCCTTAGGTATAGACACTTAGGATGATCCTTTTCCAGACTTTTTTGCAGCCAAAACATCACCCTTCAGCAAAGTACCACGGGTACCAGATGCTGTTATTGATGAAGCATTGAGCCCATGTTCCACAATTAGCAACTTGGCAGCAAGACTAAGACGTGTTTTCTGAGTTTTGACATCCTTTATAGTAATTTCTTTGAATTGTCATTTCATTTTTGGTCCTCGCATCAGCGCTAACAGATGTTCTTACAGATTCAAGGTCATTAGCATCCTCAACCTAGCAATTGTTGGGATTTTGTATACTAGAAGCACTTTTTATGCTTGTATACAATGTGTTTTCGTCCTTACCACTATTTTATTCTCCTATCTGATAAATATGTATATTTGCACATGTTATCCCTTATCTTGTATAAAAGTTAGATTTGTGTGGTGTGTCGGGTATCACAGAAGACAACACAAATTGGTTGACCTGACAAGATATAAACAGTTATCACAGCTGAGACAACTTAAGGATAAGTCGTTTCGGTTTAAGCTATAGCTTTAGATAAGAAGTGGCTTGTCTTAGCTACTTGTCTTTACTGGTACACTTAAGGTGGTGTATTGACGGATCACAGTGAGATGTGTTCTCCTAACTGACCTTAGTGGAGAACCAAGATCTCGGCGGTGACTTAGCTGGTCTTAAGCTTGGTAAGACTTCAGCTGAGTGCATTTTGCTATCTATCACTTTAACCTATTATGGTGAACGTCATCGCGACCGGATCTACGTATCTTGGGTGTTAGTAGTTACTTGTGGCTCAGGCTGGTTGTCTGTATCTTGCAGCCGTATCCTAGTAAAATGGGTTGATAATATCCCCTGAGGAACTCGAAAGGATTAGCACACTAAACCCGACCGGTTGATTAAGTTCAGGTGTGTTAATAAGGTCGAGTGGTACTACTCAGGAATATAAAATGTTAATTAATTTAAGCTGTCAGTGAGCTTAATTAATTAACGGATATTTCTATCTTAAATACGGATATCGATTAAGTATAAAATACAAGCCCTTGCTCAATTTGGGATAAAGGGGTAAGTGAACACGGATTCTCTAGTGGAATGAATCTGTGTTTATTAATTAATTTTGTTCTGGGCTGAGCATAGATAATTAATTAATTTGAGGCCCAGCTTTATTTCTTGTATTGGATCTCTGATCTGGCACAATTAGTTGCCTAGTTATTTATTGTCTCTCAAAAATCATTATTAATGTATTAATGTATTTTTACATTATTTAATAATGTTATTTATCTGGAATTAATTGGCTGAGTCAATTAATTGATAAATATTAGTAGCCCAGTAAATTAATTAATTATATTATGGGCTGATTATGTGGAAGCTCATTAGAAATATAATTAAATTAATGAGTTACAAATATATTAATATTATATTAGTTTTTGAAGCCTATATATATTAGTATTCTGTTTAGAAACAGATTATACACACATAATCATTGGCGCATGGCGTGAATGTGAGTAGGGACATAAATTTATTTTCTTCAGTTCTCTGACCACCCAGAGGAAGAAAAAGGTCGGGACACAGATCAGAAGATCTGACACAGGAGCAACAATCAAAGCTGCGACAACATACGAAGGAGGAATGTATCGTTCCTAACCTCAATTTTCCTTCAATTGGTATCAGAGCCTGGTTTAGGCTCTGATTGTTGCTGTTAGATGTATGATTAGGTTTTATTCCGTCGTTATCGGGCTATTTTCGTGTTTGGGGCGGCTTACGAGCCACTGTTTTGACCCCGTTGTAATGTTTTTCTCGTGAGAAAATTCACGAGTAGATCATAGGACCTATATGTTATGTGATTGTACTGTTATTGTACTATAATTGATCCGGGAGGCACGAAAATCGAGGCGCGACGGCGTAGAAAGACGGAAAAGGACATAAATTTATTTTCTTCAGCGATGTATAAACCCCTCAAATAAACGATAATCTTTTCTAATCAAGCATAATCAGTAACATGAAGACTGCATTTTCTTTTAGTCGCGCAAAACTATCGAAATTTCCTAATCAAGCATAATTTTGGCTGCTTACGCATTACGAACTTACAGTTATAGCAGTTGGCTGCCCCACAGCCACATCTCTTGATCCTTCTGGAGCCAAAATTTTTGCCAAGAACCTGAAACCTGGAAGCCAAACTCTGATGAAAACAAATGAATTTGAAGAGATATTGCAGAGTTGTCACAGCTACGCAGATGAAATCCTAGAAAATATTTCACGTAAATATGATGACTGCAAGAATCTCAGAAACTATAAAAATGGCCAAAAGTCCATTTACCAACCTCCCGCCAGGAAGCCAAGCCTCTCAATTTTATATGTAAAAAAAAAAAATGTAGCAATAAAAAACCACTTGTTAAGCAACTTAAGGCTGAAACGTCAATGAAGAATAAAGATTATAATAAGCTGACTTTATTTATCTCTATTGCTTTATTTTAGGTTTTCAGCAGAACAGTTTTACCAGAACTATGGGGACGGTCAGATGTTTCCGTGGAGAAATGTTTCAACATCCCTAACACTTAGCATTCAACCAATAATGTCAAACATTTTGATTACCCTTCTTCAAGACTCTCAAACTCAAGCGTTGCTTTGTCTGTTTCAATTTCACAAATAACATCACCAACCTCAATCTGCAACAAGTTGAGTTAAAAAAATGTCACCAGAAAGCTGTATACATATGAGATCCATGATAGTGAGAGAAAACATTTATGACCTTATCGCCTTCTTTTTTCAATATTACCCTGGTTCTGTGGATAAAAAAAAATAAACAATTAAAGAAGAGAACATTCTTCAGCACTGGAAAAAAGAACAGTATATAATAACATACAGTTTCACAGCTAGAGCCATCGGCGGAACTAGAGGGGGGGGGGGGGGGGGCCCGGCCGAAGAATTCGCTAAATAGGCCTAAGAATTCGTATTGCTTATAGATAATTTTAGTGAAAAATGTAATTAACTATTTGTTTGTAGTGCAGTTGGTTAATGACTTTATTTTTTTTAGAGAGGTCTCATGTTCGAAGCCCAATGCAATCATTTGATTTGTATTTTTAGACTTTTAAATTATTTCTTTTCTAGTTTTCTTTAGTTTTATTACGAGTATAATTAATTCAATATATATGCATAACTCTCTCACATGTTATAAATATTTATCTCTCTTTTTCTACTAGTTACATAAATATTTTTCTCAGCGTAACAAATACAAAAAATAATATATATTATATTTTTCACATCGTGTTTGTGTTAGTATTAAAAATTATATTTAGCAACTCTCGATTTTTTTTTCGGGATTGTTTTCCCCCAATTTCATAGGTCTAGTTCCGCCACTGGCTAGAGCTGCTTTACCATGGTGGGTGATAGTGCTGGCATTGCAAGAACAATGCGAAGAGGAAGGTCAGATGTGTTGGCAATAGAGCTGAGTCCACTGTTTGTTTGGTGGATGCTTTATCTGTGTCTTCCGTCCCACTTACAGTTGCAGGAATGCTAGTTATATCATCTAGATCTCAACCTGTGCAACCAGATTAAAATCAGTCAACGTGATACCAGATGATGCCAATAGCGTCACCTAAACTTAGTCACTCTCCCAAGAAACTTAGTCAATCCTCAAAATAGAAAATACCAGTGCGTTTAATACGAAAGCAAATTACCAACATCAGGACTAGTATCCAATGCCCTGGAACTGCATAATAAATTTGCGCCATCTGTATATAATTGCATTCGTTATTGGATTAGAAGTATCAAAAAGCGACGCAGCACATTGGCGAACAACTACAACTACTTTCCACATTCCGTTTCACCACTTCGACTAAATTCCAATTCTGCCGCGTTCGATCGCTCCACCAACCACTCAATAGTTTCCGAAACGGAATTACGTCAAGTTTAACCAAGAACTTAGAATAAACGAACCAACTTTAAGTTCAACCAATTAAGAAAAAGAAAAACGAGTTACCGATTGAGAGATGGATGAGCAGATGAGAGAGATAAAAGGCGAGCACGCGAGAATACCGAATGCCGTAGCCTCGACAACGCCATCGCTGCAAAAATCACCTTTCTTCCTACTTTATTCTCTGCATTAAATCAGTAATCATGTCTGAAAGGAAAGCCGAATTTTGTTTCTCTTTTTTTTCGAATTTATTTCCTTAATTATATCGCTCCTAAATAAACATGGAAAGTCCATATGTTTGGGTTACTTATTTCCTTAATTATATTTTCGCCATTAAATTATGAATCCTTTGTTAGGTTAATTGACCGTTAAATAAATGTTATGTAATTTGAGAAAAAAAAATCAAAAAAGTTATTCCCTAAATAATTCTCAAAATATGGTTCTTAAGAAATTAATCTCGAATCTATTATTGTATAAAATAAAATATTTATGTTTTCTAATGAAAACTTTTGTTTTAAACCATAATAATAATATAATTAAACCTCGATAAAGTAATAACCTTGGGATCGACAAAAATTATTCATTTAACGGGGTTAGTATTTTATCGAACATTATTTTAGTGCATTGACCCATATCGGGACCGAAAGAAATTATTATCTTATCGAGAACATTATTTTAGTGCATTGATCAGGACCGAAAAAAATTATTATCTTAGCGAGATTATTACTTTATCGAATATTACTTTATCAAAGTTTAACTGTAACTAGAATTGGAGTAGTTTTTTGAAAAATCGATCTCATTCGAACAAATACTCATGTTTCAATCTGAACGTTATTTACTATCTAAATTCGATGCATAGTTCGGATAAATTTCGGTGTAAAAACAATTGGGGGGATTAATCTTGCGATTAATGTTGTATAAATCATCTAAAATAATATTAGCATAATCACAAAAATCTCGAGAACTGAGCATGACAATACTGAGACCAATTTTTGAATAACTTCTCATACTAACTTAGCCTTCTTTTGAAACATTCTCATGAAGTTGGAAATAAATACCGTAGGAAGAAAGAAGTAACAAATTTGAGTTGCACAGTCTCGACAACAAAAATATACAGTGCTGGGAAATTCACACTCTACAAAGTTCTCCCCAAAAAATGAAGTCACCACCACCAACATTAGAAATTGCACAGCTTTATTCGACGAGAAGGGAATAGTTGCAAAAACACCAATAATACTGAATTTCGAACCGACATCTATATATTCCACGAACTGGGGAAGGGGTACCTAGTTCTTGACTGTAGTGACATGCCTCAGAAGCATGGAGACAACTTCAGGAGAGATTCTAGAAGCTTCGGTCTTCAGGTGCTGGATCTTTGCTTCCGTCTCTTGTTCAAGGCGCTTCACATTAGCACCCGAGTCTCCACTACTCTGTACACATGACACCAAAGGGGAAACACAAGTTTAATTGAAGATGGTAGACATATGCAAGGATGAACTAACAAGTTGTAAAGAATCTAGGCACTTTTGTATTGAATTCTTACCTCGGCTAACTTCCTCTGATATTCAGCCTCCATTTGAGCACGGAATTCAGCAATTTCCTTCTCGGCCTCCTCTTTTGCCTGTTTCAGTCTGGCTTGTTTTGCTGTCAATGAAAGCCAAAGCACAGAATTAGCTAATGGTGAGAATCTATTTCATGATCACTTCAAATGAAAATTAGCGCAAAGCGTTATTAGGTGTAATGAAACAACAAGACTCCGAGCATTTGGAAAGGAAACCAAACAAGCAATCTATTTGAAGGAAATATCAGCCTATGCAGATTTATTATGAACTCTGATTCAACCAACTTAAGCCTGAATTGATGGCAAAAAAATTTGGTTCACTCTAATGAGATAAAATCCTTGTACAAAAAAAAGGGTTAAGGCGCATAAACAATTAGGCAGACTTCTAAATCGATAGACCTTACAGGTCATATGGAAAATGATATGCATTCTTATGAGATGAACAGAAGGATTCATCTTTCCTCCAAACTTTCCAACCAGGGGGGAAAGCAAATCACTCTTTGGTGTTAAGTTGTAATAAAATAGATATATAAACCTTGTTTTTGACCAATTACATGACCTCTTAAGTTTAAATTATGAATCTATGCTTAATGTTTTTCGTCCGTTAAAACATTCATGCTCAAATACTGTAATTTTTAAAAAATGGATAAATGTCTCAAACAGTCCACTTGTTAACTAGGGTTACTTGTAGAGCAACAAAGCACAGAAATATGTAAGCATGAGTTCCCTGGGTAAAAATAATCACCAGTTCTAGCAGCATTCACAATGTGCTGAGCCTCTTGTTCTGCTGCTAGTAAGAGTTGAATTCCATTCTGGCTACTGGAGGCCATATCGGGAGAATTCGACTGCAGAGACAAAGGATATACATTAATTGAACTTCATTAAGGTGATGGAAGAAAGTAAAGTTTAATCTCAAAGTAGGAAAATCTGTTTCGCAAGGCATGCAGATCATCCAGTGCAATCAACTTTGATGAAGTTTATAACTAATTGATCCAACAAAATCTAGAATTGCTAAATTGGTGGGAAACTAATATGAAATCAAAGCAGATCTAAAACTCAAATGTAAGACTGAGCCAATTGATTAACAGAATCAAGTTACAACAACCAATTTCAAATAAAATCAAGAATACCGAACAACATGCTTAATCCTTAGAATTGGTGAAACCTACAAAATCTTCTTAGTATACAATGAATCCAAGAGCCACTAAATTTCTTAGAAAGATTAAATAAACAATTGAAGAAAGTAAGGAATGTCAACAGATCCAATAGCCAACTACGCCCAATTCAAACTTCATGAAAGTACCCACTTTCTACTCAAATTAGTGGGAATCCAACAGCTCAACTCTGAGATGATCCCGAAAGCAAAGATTCGTTCAGAGAAAAATGAATTGCTACACAAGAGCACTCAAGAATCGCAATCCTAAACAACCGATGTTTCGAATGATCATCCTCGTCAAATCACATATCAAATCAGTACATCCCGCAGCCAAGATTAAGTTTAGAAACCAAATCACAAAAACATGGCCCAATTAGCAGTAAACGAACATATCACAGCAAGATCTGCAAATTCCGATCAATCAAACAAAAAACTTGATCTAGCACAACCATACGATCTAACATATCCAACAACTCCAGAAATCAAATTTCGGAAGTTCAACTGTCTAACAATTGAGGAAGAAAGCAAGCAGAGATTGGAGTAGTGCATATACCTAGAGAGGGCGAGAAAGCGAGGGTCGAGAGGATGTTGCTTGGTGGCAAGCAGAACGTGAAGAATAAAGATACGACCGAGATGCGTATAATTTACCTTTGAAGTCCAAACAAATAATTCCTCTTTCAAATTTCTTTACTAGTCAAATAATTGAACCGTCGAGGCGTCAATGATATAATCCAAAATTTAAAAGGATTTGACCTCATATTTAAAAACAGAATATTCAAAATAAAATATTTAAAAAAATCTAATAAAAAATATTGATAAGTTTCGATTTCATGGTATCATGAACCATCTCCATTGAACTTCAATTTTGAGAGACAAATAACTTTTTATATACTAACTGAGAATACAAGCATGAAAAAGGGAGGCACGAATTATCCCTTCATCAACTTCAAATTCCTCCAAACTAAAGCAAACCAGAAGCAGCAGCAAACATGGCAGTAGGTTACACATTTCATTCAGTCTGTCGATCGATACTTTTCCAAAACCTCCAACACTGACAAAAGATTTTAAACGGTATAATGAGGTCCTGCTATTAACAAACTTCGTTCAAAAGAGAGAAGATTATCTGTCAAAAATGGTGGGTAGTCTGCAAATACGCGAAGAAACTGCCAGTGTGATTTACATGTAAGCTCCGGAGAAGAACTAAATCTGTGATGGTATGGTTTCTGTAGCAGTGCAGCTCCAGCAACTTTATACAGCAGAAGCTTCGGAGAGAGAAGGCCCTAATATTGTTGATGGAGCATCACGTCTTTGTAACCTTATGTTACATCGAAAGAATGATTCTTTGAGATCATCAATAGAATTCAGAGGTTTTGAAGAGACTCGATTGCCCTTTTCCACTGATTTGCTCTTTGCTTTGAATCCTCAAATGACAACACTTTCTTGGGCTGTAACAACAGATAAACATACAATGACTGTTAGTCCTTATACAAGTATATGCAGGATAATATACATACATACATACATATACTGTGCATATAGCACCACTTACAGTAAAAATCTTGAAATTTGAAGGGCTAATGACTTGAACGCTGAGTTCATTAGGATTGTTGGACCATATTATGTTTCCTCTCATCTCCAATTTTGCAGGATCCACGTATATCAGTTTCGGTTTATTGGTAAGGATAAGCTGCACTTTCTTGCTCGAGAGTTTCTGCAGTTTCTTTACCAAGGAGATCATAAGGACAGATTCACCGGGGTCCAAGAACTGCTGCCTGTTCAAGAGTAACACGAAACTAAGTTTACCAATTTATGATTAGTTTGTCGGTCTATCAGTTAGTGGGTAGAGAAGTTCCTTGCACCCACCATTTTGAATCGAATGAATCGATCGAAGCAAGCCTAGTTACATTAACAGCTTCGGGAGCTGATGCAACACCACCACTTCCATCGTCGGTTCTTACTGAACCATCCCCAACATGTGATGGGTTCCATGAAGAATCTTGGTCTTCGCCTGGGGGTGTAGACTGACCCTGAAAGAATAGAGACAAAAACAAGCATTCGGATGCATTAGTGAACAAGGAAAAAGCAAAAACGCAAAGAACAAAGTTGCAACAAAACTACATCTTTCATTTTCCTTTTTCTTGATGAGTGAATAGAAGAAATTCAAGAAGTTGCTGAGGAGCTACTTTATCACTATTCATGGATCTGCAAGACTACAAGTGTTCTTTTTCCTACTTTTATAGAATACTTGGTGTAGAATCATGAATGAGCGATGAAAAAAGAGAGAAAAATTCTTACTTTTGGCTCCAAAGCAAGCGTAGGTGGGATTGTTCCTTCCCTCAAGTTCGTCCAATCAATACCCTTGAAAAATGAATGGTCTTTAAGCATAGCATAACCACCAGGTCCTGCACCTGGTCGCCTACTGGGATCCATGTCCTACACCAAACATCGCATATAATAACAGATATGAAATCAGATAAATGGATATCCAACATCGTCCAGTAAATCAAAATCAGTAGACAAGAGGAGAAAAAACAGTGTGAAAATACAATTGTAATAAGCAACCTCAGACATAATGATTGCAAAACTAACCAAATAAAATCAGCTGCAGTTCAACCACTCAAACTTATAATTATGGAAACTAAGTCGGTGAAAATAAAGCATAAACATCGAAACTCCAAAGCTGGATATAAACTGTAAACCTAAGGGAAGAAAGAAAGATTAACTAAATACCAATAGCATGAGTTTTAGCGAGGTTATGGGTTACCAATAACTGATCAATGAGGTCTCGTGCTTCTTCTGAAAAGAAATCTGGAAATCTGACATCTCTAGCGATAATTCTTTGAAAAATAAGCCATTCGCTAGCATCTTTAAAAGGAGAAGCCCCTGCAAGCATTTGGTACAATGTGCATCCAAGTGCCCAAAGGTCATTCCTGGATAAATGTCCAAGTCAATTCTGAAAGCCAGAAAAGAACTGGCAAGTGAATTCCAAAAGGAGTTAAATAAAGACAACTCAATACCCAAGAGTTGCTGGGGAGGAGTTTAAAACTTCTGGAGGTACATAAGCAGCTGTCCCGACAAAGGTGCTTGCTTTATCGTCTGAAAGTTTTAACCAAAGAAGTTTGCAGAATTAGTCCTATAATGGGTTTTTATATTTCTGAGAAGTATTTGTTGGAAATAGAGATACCTGCTGCTGCATTTGGAAGGACAGTGATCCGGCTACCTTGCATGGGTTTTACACTACCAAAATCGGCAATCTTGATATGGCCATCTGTAGTAAGCAGCAGGTTCTCTGGCTGGTATTTCAGAAAATGTTAGCATTACTAATACAAAAATAGGAACCAGCCTTGTGAACTACCTTAATATCACGATGTATCAATCCCATACTATGTATGTATTCAAGAGCATCCACAACTTCAGCTGCATAGAAACGAGCATCATCCTCAGATAAACGGCCTTTCTGGACAAATAAAACCAAACTATATCAACATCATCAGTCAGAGAAAGAACAGGTAAGAAATGGATATTCGGCATAGGGTAAAAACATAATATTTATTAATTTTGTACATAGTAATGGTATTTGAAAATTGTTTCAATAAACAAATAAAGAAAACAAGGTCACACGCAAATTTTCATAGTCTTTTCTAAGAAACACATTGTACCAATTTCTTAAAAAAAACAAGGTTACATTGTGAATTCTTAATGGCTAGATTATTTGATAGTGTTTTAGGATACATCTTAAATGAAAAACACCAATTTCTAAGTTGCAGTGATCACTTACCCTGGTTATTTGATCAAAAAGTTCGCCACCATCACAGGATTCAAGCCCCATGTCTTCATAATGTCAAATTCAAGAACATCAATTAGCCTCACACAAGAATATTCAACCAACATAATTAAGAAAAGAAACCGAGTAGTATGACAATACTTACATAGCGAGAAACTATCTTGAAATGTAAAATACAACCGCACTACACCAGGATGATCTAATTGGTCCAGTACTATGCGCTCCAATTTTACATAAGATGTTTTATTTTCTTTAGTGATGAACTTCTTATCCATGATCTTCATGGCATAAACCATCCCAGTGTCTTTCTTTCTTGCTCTGACAACCTGTTCGCATTAGAAAGAAGATAAATAAATGTTCCGACGGCACAAAATACTTAACTATATAAACAGAATAAAAGCAATACACTGGACAGTCAATAGGCAATATACGATACTATCTTTGCAACCACCATTCAGATGTTGGTTTAATCTCTGTTTGTTTTCATAGCCAAAATCCATATAGTAGAGGAGTAAAATTGCTAAGAATGTCTAAAGGGAAGCAGTATAGGAAAATCTTCTTTTTGTATATGCAGCATTGCAAACTATATGTCCAGTAGTATCAGTGGGAAAATGATCGATCCATCTGTCTAGAACAGATTACATGGAATAATTAGGCAAACTCTTGCCATCAATTTACATTGATATAGATGCCTAGTCTTATCGATACATGCATTATTTTCCCACAAATATAAGAAAAATAGGGCCCATCCAGAAGAAACCTGACTTACGGCTCAGGTACATCCGAAGAAGAAGAAAAACTCTGTCTCTCATACACCTCTTAACTATATCTATGCTCAGTAAATCGAACTCATCAAACTTACACATCGTTCTAAGCAAAGGAGAGCTTAATAGATATAATACCTCTTCTAAGTGAAAATTGGTAACAAGTTTTATTGCATATGATTTACGGTTTCAGTCTGTCGCACAAGAGATCCTTCTAAAAATTAACCTCCCAAACCCCATTTTCTACAATTATAGAAGAACTATCCAAAGGCCTGAAAGCATCAATTCATACAGTATACATATTCTCTTAATTTGCTGTTAAGCTCCAAATTCTTGACGTTCATGTCCGATTTGACAGGCAATATCTGGAACAGTAAACACATTGAATTGAGAAATTTTTTTAATTAATCCAAATAACTGATTTGAAAATCAAGCAACCAACCGATTGAACAAACGGAACAGGTAAAAGATCAGAGAAGTTCAGAGCTACAAAAGGGCATCACACAAACTACAGAGAAACAACAACTGTGAACAAAAATCCCAAATAACACTAGTAAACAGACAATAGTACAAAAAGAAAAGAAGAAGTAGTGATAAAGTAGAGAAAAAAGAAAGAAAGAAAATGGACCTTGGAATAAGAACCCACACCATAAATCTTCTCCAGCTCAAAATCTTGGATGGTAAAATTTTCCTGCGGTGCTCTAAATGCAAAACTCTTAGATCCCAGAGAAGCATTACTATTAATACTTTTAGACGATGAGCTGTTGCTCTCAATCTTAAGCTTCGAATCAAATTCCTTCTCCATTTCGTTAACTGATCCTCCCTCTTCTTCCATCAATGCCGTTTTCCCCAAAATTATCTCTCGCCTTCACACCCACATGCAGAGAACATGGCGAATCCCATCAAATTCTTGTACTCAGGTGATTTCAAGTTTCTCTCACAGGGAAAAAGATAATCTTGGAAAGTGAAAAGGGACAGCGAAGACCGTTGAACAGCAAGAAATCAATCTCTGCGAAGACAGCCCATCACACATCAGATCAAGATTTCAGTTCACTATGCATATATTCTCTCTCTCTGATAAAGCCACAATCCCAAATCAAATAGACCCAAGAAAGCAAATGATTCCATACGCAAACTTATGTATGGATCAATGTATTATTGTTCCTTTTATTATATAAATATATACTTTTGTGTATGCGTATGGAGATTTGGACGTATTCCCTGAAAAAGGTAAGAGCTTTATGAATTTTGCAAAGCCCCAAAAAAGAAGACCTATGAATTTGGGATGAATTGGAAGGGAAGTGTGTGTCTGCATGTATGGAGATTGAAGAGCGCATGAAATTGAGTGATGGGCACCATCTCATTGGTTTTTTTCACTTAATTTCTTTAATTGATGCTGTCCCACTATATGCTCCAATTTTATTTCATCAATCACCTCAATCTCCTATTTTAATGTAATTTTTAATGTTGGTATGATTTTGGGACGGATACAAAATTTGGAATTAGGGGCTAAATCTATAATTTTGAGTTTGAGGATGATTTCACCCGTCCTGCGATTGGTATGATTATTATCTATTCCATTATAAAATTACGGGCTAAAATACATTAGTTTATAGGAACCTATCATATATGAATATCAACTTCATAAAAAATAAAGAAGTAAAGAAAACACATAATTTCATTATAATAATAACTATTTTACTGGTGGATTTTGATTTTATGTTATAATGTTTTCTTGATAATGTTTTTAGGGTTAATAATCAAGAAATACCCACAAAATAACACTAGTCACATGGATCTGATCGAAACTAATGAGGCAAAAACTGTAGTAGATAAATAATATGTTAAAAGAAGAGGGGCAAATGGCAATTATAGTTTCTTTAGCTTTCAAATTTTTATTTACTATACATCCCACCCATCCTTCCTCCTGCTGAACTCCAACTTCTTCTCTACTAAACTCCCATACATTTCAGAGAACTTCTGCAAGCACTTACTTCTGATCCCATAGTGAGCTTGAGTGTTCCTGCTGATCGCCACACCGGAGAATTTCGACATGTCGATCGCCCACGCCGGCCGCACATACTCCACCACGGTCGACGTGCTCGCATTGGCGTACAAATAGTTCATCAACACATCCTCACAGTTGAAATAATCATCAACCAACGCTCTACCCGCTGCAGCTTCCTCGCTCCAGTACCTCTCGAACGCCACCGAGCTGTCGAAAAATGCAGCCCCCGTCAATATCACATTGTATCCGTTGTACTTGCGTGCGTGCTTCTCGCCCCGGTACTTCAACGGGCTCCCGTTCACGAGGCGTGGGTAGAACCCGACAATCCGGTCCGGATTCTCGCGCCACACGCGGAACCCGCGCTCGACGTTGTCGCACGTCATCATGATATCGTCGTCCAGCTCGAGAACGGCTCGAGTCTTGATCAACGGATCAATGTTGAACCGGTTGTTCAACGAATTCTTCTCCTCAACCCTAATCCTGATCGGTACGGCCGAGTCAAAATCGGTTGGCTTCGGAGGCACTCCTTTGTTCCACACGACGACTATCTCTCTGACTGATGCGCACCTCGAGTAGTGGCTGACGTACATGTTCAGGTTCCATAACCGAGCGTCGTAGGTCATTGTTAGGAGAGTGAATTGGGAGTAGTGGCCATTCAAGAGATAGGCTTCTTGAGCACCATTCCCTCCATATATGTAGTTCACTCCGGTACACGTCAACACCACGGCCGCCACGATCGTTAGGGCTACGACGACATTTCCCATACACGTGTTCGACCTCGTTCGGGCACGAAGCGTCGAGCTTGCTCGGTTCAAACGGCTGCATACAAGTCTAAGCTTGGAAGAGAAGTTAGGCCTCTCCCAAGCCAAGAAAGTGTCACTCCTCTTCCCCATGCTGTGGGGGCACCAACTTAAGGGTACCATACACCTTACCGCTCCGAGCAATATTCCGACGATTATGACCGACGCAGCAACAGCCACAACCGAAACGTACCCGAGAACGAACCGATGGATCGAATCCCCCGAGGGTACTCGGTCGCCGTCAACAACGGCAATCCATTGGCCCCCACTGAGCTGCTGAACATCTAAGTGATGGCTTCTGGCTCCATTCCAAGCATTTCTTCCCTTGTTTGAGTCTGCAAGGCTGAACGGAACCTTAACCTCTTTAAACTCATCAGTGGTCAGAATTTCGACTTTGAAGACACGAGTTGTACGCCCGTATGTCTCGCCACAGTCTTGACCGACACGGTATAAGTTTCCGTCGTACACGAAAGGGCGGCCTCCGTTCCGAGCTCCCATGGTCTTGTCTGTGTTGTATATAGGGTTTCTTTTGTGAGGCTTCCAAGGACCAAGAGGTGATTTGCTGTACCAAATCTCGAGCTGGCTGTTCTGCTCGGTGCTGATCCCACTGTTATCTGTACCGAAGAGCCAGAGCTTCCCGTCATGTGGAATGATAGAGGCATCAACGAGTGGCTTTTTCAGAATAATCTTCTCGAGCGTCCACTCCAAGGGGAAGTTAGTTGCGCGGTAGAGACGAACGCCCCCTTTGGCACTTCCCTCAGGGACCATATACATCTGTGAGGAACAATAAGAAATCAAGGAAGAAAAATAGGATCAAGAATACAACACCAAATTAGAATCATCAGATGAAAAAGATGAGTTTCAATCTTACATTCCCGTTGTAATCGAAGACATATGGGTAGGATAGATGCCATTCTTCATCTAGAGCAATACCCAAGTGCTGCCATGTTGCTCCCTTGTCTATACTCTGTGCAACTCCGATATCTCCATGCCATGTGACCGAACTTTTTGTTTCGTAAAAGAGGTAAAGGACATCTCCCTGAATCATTTTATGAACACGAACATCAGAGGAAGTAATGTGCCAAGATACAATCAATAAACACCAAGCATGCCACTAGCAATGGTGCAATCATCCAACTGAGAACTTAAGTATGAAATCCAGTTCACAATAATGCACTGGTTCCATATACAATAATCGACAAAAAGGGAAACAGTTTCGTCCCATAATGACCCAAACTCTGCTTTGCTTGTTTGAGAACAATTAACAGCGTCATAATAAACCAACAAAGAAAAAGTAATCAGCTAGATATTATTGCGAGATACAGATTACAAGGTTTAGATATCTAATTCGACGCCATTTCTACATTTTTCATCAACTGTATCCAAACTCTGAACAAGAAGAGAACCAACGAGCACAGGCATTCAATAGATGAAGCCACATTGTTTCATATCAAACTCAAATTTCCAGGAAAAATTCATCAAATTGTTTCATAAGAATATCCAGGAAAAAATTACAGCCAGTGAAACAGCATAAAATATTCCCACTAACCAAATTGTTTCATATCAAACTCTGTCCACATAGTATATAGCTGGTAGATTAATGGAGACCACATTGTTGTACTCAGCACCGTAACAAAGCTTCCCATTTGAACAATTTGATAGTGCATATAAGCCGTAGTATTCTGAACTAAAATTTGAGCACAAGTAATTAGGTCCCCGAACTAGTCTCCCTTTGTTTCAAACCACTGACATTTCAAACTAAGGCACAACAACTTCTAAAAAGAACACATTTGTAGCTACTTCACTTCTACTAGGCTTTCTAATTGTCTTAGAAAGATTCACTGATTATTCATATAATCAAGCAAAAACAAAAGAAAAAGGGTCCCCACCCCCCCACCATCCAGCACCACACAACCACACTCAGAGGGCCGGTGGGAGTAGGGTCCGTAGGGAGGAGGGTTGAGAGAATAAAAAAGGGCCACTAGATTTGGTTGTTTTATATCCTTTTCCAGTTTTCCAATGAGAATCCATGTCTGCTTTCCATAATCGTAGTTGGTATATGCTGTTCAAAGGCAAGCATATGCTTAACCTAGAGCAACTTAGTAACAAAGAAAATGACACTCTTCTATTAAAATTCACCCCACGTCCAATTCACACCCTTATCCTCTTCATACCCTCTGAGCAGAGTATTTTATATTATAAGATCCCAATACCCCATCATTCATGATATAATAGAAATATCAATGTGTTACACTGGAGGTCGTAAATCCAATTTAATTCACTGAAATGAAATTATAAAAAGAAGAAACATAGAAACAAGGATTGCTAAGCAGACACAGTACCCACTAATGTCTTGCAATTAACAATTCCTCTTTCTTCTACCGGTCAAAGTGTAGCCTATTCACCAAAAAGCATTCAGAAAACTGTACCTCAAAGATTCTTTAAAAAGCAAATCAAGCAAATATTGACTGCTTTAACAGAGAGAAAAGTAAAAGATGTGAATTACCTGAATATAAAGAAAAGGGTCAGCAACAAAGTTACTGGGAGATCCAGCATCAGACAGAGAGGCACAAGTCATCACTGGGTTGGCCACCGGCCATGCTGCAGTCTTGTCCTTCCATATATTCATCTGTCAACCAATTTTCAAGAAATTGAGATATCACTCAAAAAGAAAACAAACAGCAGAATTTCAATACATAATTATCATCTATCAAATTCACATGAAATTAATCTAATAGAATCCCAGAAACCATCAATACCATGAAACCAACATATCAATAAGAGAAATTACTTAATTTTCTAGAAGCAGGTTGAAAACACCAAATACTCCCTCCGTGCCAGCCGACTTGTCTTGTTTGGTTTCGGTGAATAAAAAATGGGAGTTTGTATAATAATTATTTTCTTTTTTAGAAAACAAGACAAGTTGGATGGGACGGTCCGGAAAGGAATACAATACAAGTCGGCTGGCGGAGCGAGTACAAAATTTTCAACTTTAAAATTATTCTCCATAAAAAAGAACTGCAAAAAAAGAGAGAGAAAGAGAAAGGGAAAGGTTTAGAAATCAGAAAACACAAGAAAACCCGGAATTCAGAACTTCAATTCAGACACTCTGCCTATGAGAAAGCACACAAACACGCACATGTTTAACATGAATATAGCTAGAGAAAGAAAAATTACATCTTCGATAGGTCTGAGAGAGAAAGGGGAGTCCCCATAGAAGACGCCCACAGCCCACGAGCCCTCACCGTCGTCTAGACAGCCAACCGCCGTCATCCCCGACCGTACATTAGCCGTCACCATGTACCGCCCGTACAAACTCCCAATCGCACCCAAAACGACGAACGATATCAAGAAATACGCAAAAGTTGACGACAACACACACAAAGGCTCGTTACTGCCATTCCCATTCTTGTTACTACTGATACTAATCTTCCCACTTCCATTGCCTCCATACCACCGCCACCATCCGCCGCCGCTTCCGGTCCCAAACGCCGGAATTGGGCTCGAGCCCATTTCTCCAAATAATAATTTTATAACAAAAATGTTAAATAACTACCGCCGCTGGAGGCCGTAGCCGCCGTGGGATTCTCACCGTCGGATCTTCGGCTTTGCATGCGACGGAAAAATTAAAATTTACTGCATAAATTTTCGTCCATCATAAAAGGAACAGTTTTGGGGGGGACTTTCCGAATTCCGGAATTTCGCCTTTTCTTTCTCTCCTTTACTTTTTTTTTTTTTTTTTTTTCCCTTTGGAACCTTTTGATTTCACTCTACAAAGTGTTGGATTCTTGGAAGGAAACGCCAAAGGTATACTGGAAAGGTGATGGCAGTTATGAATGGGTGGGGGGTAGGGGTAGGGGTAGGGGTAGGGGTAGGGGTAGGGGGGGATGGATATGGATTCGATAGAGAAGATGATAAAGTAGAAGATATGATAATATTTTTTTAATTAAATTAGAAAAGTGAACACAAATAACGGGACATTCTTTCGGGAAAGTTAGTCACAAATAGCGGGACAGAGGGAGTACAAAACGCTTTTACCCATATTTCTGCTTTAAGTATATCTATGAAATTCGAATTTGTAATTTTGAAGTTTGAAATTTATTACTTTATTAATTAAGTATAATAAATTGTTGTACAAATGGGAATGTGAGTAATAAATGTTATTATACAAAATATTTCCCTATCATTTATTGGGATTTCGAAGCAATCTTTTCTATTTTGGGACGTGATTTTATTTTCATTTGAAATTTACTCTTCAGTATAATTGAATGTGCATATATGCACGGCTGTGTATCGTTTCATGTTTTCGGTATACAGATATGTGCACGGCTGTATAGATATGTAAAGCGGAAGCGTCTAAAATTAATGCTGTTTTCCCAATTCCCTTTAATTACTATACACTTTCCTTTCCATTTACTCTATTTTCATTTAGCGCCGTCTCAATAGGGACAGATCTAAAAATTACTACTTCTTACTAGAATTTTGGGATTATAATTTAGAATTCATAAACACAGAGAATGTGCGATTTTTTATTCTCTCCTTTAATTTGTAGAAAGTCATATATATCATAATACTTATGCATACTCCTACATTTTTGCTGCATAAAATATGTAAAGAAAATGCATAAGGAATATTTCAAATTACATATAAAATCTAAATCATTACATGTATTAATAAAATGAATTTGTTATTGGAAAGTTATATCTATCACAAATCAATGTACACTTCGATCATATTATGCATGATTAGATCCATCAAAGTTTATTATATGTGCTATATATGCATTTACAGAAAGAGCTACGATTTATAGGTTGCTTTCTAGCCATAACGTAATAAATGTCATTACCAATTAATGTAATTTAATTTTATCAGATTGCTAGTTGTATTTGTATCGCATGTATATATTAGATTATTACGCAACGCAACTCCACGATTAATTAACGAAAATTATATAAATTTCTGGACCAAATAATTAGCCGTACCGTATGTCAATAGACGAGAGAGTCTATTATATATATAAAAGTCGAATGGCTGGTTTTGCAGTCAATTGCAAATTTTTCGCTATTTACAATTTTGCCATCAATTTCAATGTTTTCACTATTTACGATTTTGTCATCAATCTCAATTTTTCACTATTTACTATTTTGCCACCAATTTCAATTTACCCACTACTTACAAATTCACCGCCAATTTCAATTTTCCACTATTTATGAATTTGACACTCAAATTACCCTTTTTCCAAAAAAATAATAATTCAATTTTTCACTATTTGCGAATTTACCACCAATTTCAAATTTTCCACTATTTATAAATTTGCCACAAATTTCAAATTTCCACTATTTACGAATTTGCTACTCAAATTTGCATTTTCCCAAAAAAAATCAATTTTATTAAATACCCATAATAAGTTATTTTAATTCATATAATTTTCTGAAATTAAATCCACTGAGAAATTATCATTTTGTTAAATAACAACTAATCTACTACTATAGAATATTAGTTTTATATATAATTATAAATATATTATTTTAATGATTTTATTTGTAATATGGTTTACTAAAGATAATTATGTGTTCATTTTATTAACATATTATTTTATATATAATGAACATATGTTTAATCTATATATTAATATATATATATATAAATATATTAATATGATAGCTACTATAAAAATATGTTAATAAAAGATCATATATATAGTTATAAATATAGTTATAACTATGTAAATCATTTTAATAATATTTGTTAATTCCCATTATAATATTATTAAATGGGAATAAAAACATATTAATACAAAAATATATCATATAATTATCTTTAATGAACATATGTAATACGTCGGCTTCAAAGTCTACTACAACCACTAATTTTATTGGTAATACTTTCACATTTGGTACTTATTGAATGCAATCATGTTGTCAAATGCTTACATGCTTTTACTTCCACACTTCTGCAGAGGGTTCACTTCCTGCAGCTTGCAAATTCTTGTTTTTGACATAACCAAAAGATAATATATAGATGATGACTTAATTGAATCATCAAACTTCACAGATTGGATAGTAAGTATTGGAGATGGAACTGCTGGAGGTACGAACGATGGTGCATCCACAATTGATATACCAAGGGACATGTTGCTTGACTACTCTAAAAATCCAATAAAAGCAATCACAAAACATGCTTATTTAAGAGACAACAAAATAATCAACAATGTTGACTTTCTACAAGAGCGAGCTATTTTGGCACCAACGTTGGATATAGTCGAATCCGTCAACCAATATGTAATATCATTAAGTGCAGGGGCGGATCCAGGATTCCAAGTTAGGGGGGGCGAGAATTTATAAGGGGATGAATGGTGTTGTACGGGGGTTCGGGGCGGAGTCCCCGAGAAATTTTTTTAGGGGTGTTCTTTTCTATTTAGATTTAATTATACTTACTACTTATTGGTATTTAAGGTATTATGTTATTCCTCTACTATATTCCTCGTCATTTATTTAAAAATTATTAGTGCTTATATGTGATTGGAGGAGATTCAAGAAAAGAAAAGACACAAATATAATATACTAATTGCATACAGTTATACTATATATTAAATTACGTGTGCAACTTATCAAAATAAATGTCCAAACTTCATGTTTTAAAACCTCCACTAAAGTTCATGTAATTAATACATAATTTTTAACATTTTTCATAACTAGTTGTCATATTCACACTAATTTTTAACATTAACTTAAGGGTACGATGACAAATTCAAAAATTTCGGGGGGGGGGGGGGGGGGCGAACTCAAAAATTAAAGTGGAACAAAGATATAAATTGTAAAAAATATAGAGCTAGTTGTAGTAATATACGAAAGTTCGGGGGGGCGGTCGCACCCACCCGCCCCCCTTTGGATCCGCCCCTGATTAAGTGAAGGAGAATGCCATACATATTTAAGCTCACATACTATATGCAAATCTACAGGATACAGTTCCTTATTCCAGAACATCCTCACACCGGAATTCTTAAACACAATTAAATGCTCTGGAATACTTAATCACGAGCTATTTTTGAAAGTGGGAACTCCAGTGATGCTTCTCCAGAACATCGATTACGCGAATGGTTTATGTAACGACACTAGGTTGGTAATTACCAGACTTGGCAGTCATGTACTCGAAGCAAAAATATTCACCGGCCGAAACACTGGAGATAAAGTTTTGATTCCAAGAATAACATTGACACCATCCGATGAAAGACTGTCGTTCAAATTTCAAAGACGTCAATTTCCAATTATTGTCTCATATGCTATGACAATTAATAAAAGTCAAGGCCAATCACTAAACTGCGTTGGTTTACTGTTGAAGAAACCTGTATTCAGTCATGGCCAGTTGTATGTTGCAGTATCACGCGTAACAAATCGCAGCGGATTGAAGATCTTAATATGTGACAATGAAGTCGTCAACCGTACATCCACCACGAACGTAGTATTCAAATAAGTCTATCAAAACATATGAAAAAATGATTAAATTTCAATCTATATTAGCTTGAAAATGTTTTGTATTACCCTAATCATTTCAATACTTCGACTATTTTCCACTATTTCGTACATATTAACGAAAAAAAATTGTACATATGATCTTTAGTTATAGGAGATTTATTATTTTATTGTGTTTAATTCATTTTTTCTATCAACTATAAAAAAATATATGCAATTTGCCACTTATTTATTCGAAGCCCTTGTTGAATAAGGAAAAAAAAAACCCAAAAACTTACGTCAAACAATATAACTAAAATAATCAATATTTGTTTTACCCATGCGTAGCACGCGTACTGCACTAGTTAAAATAGATTGTGAATATCAGGTACGGATTACTCAATATTAAAAAGAAAATGAAAAAGTTTTATCACATGCCTCGTGCCGGCAGGCAACTGATTCCGGTAGTTGGACCAGTTCCAACTAATTCCCATGTTGGTCTCTCCGTTGCCACTTGTCGGAAACGCCGCCGTGGCCGACTCAGGAGTTTCATGGGAAAATTAACTCATGGCGACATATTCTCGATTATTTATATTCACAGTAGATTTCATCTACGCACAATCCCCAAATAAATGCATTCCCAAATTTCTATTACAAAATCTTAAGGTTGGACAATAAAATTAAACCATAATCAAGCAAGACAACATCGTTAACACTGAGTGTATTAAATTTTCAAAATTACTACTCTTAATTGCAACACTCCTCGAATTAATCGATTTTTGTACAGCTTAATGATACGAATAATTCCAATAACTGTTTGGGGCTTATGAAAGGTCAAGAACTTTAGTTAACAACTAGAATGTGTTGGTAGTTTCTTGTTGCGTTTTATAATTAATTAATTAATTAATACTACTACCAAATAAATAATCGTATCATGTGATTACTCGCTCATGATATGAATAATTTGTCAAAATTTAACTAACAACTTTAATTAATTTAATGGGTTTTATTTCTAGATAATAAATTATGGCGCATTTTAATTAGCCGTGACCAAAAAAAATGGACGTGTAACTACTAGCTGCCATGGCCTCTAAAAGTGAAATTTTACTACTTACTTTACTTGAAACATGTATTCTACAGCCTGTACGCACCTTGCAGAATTCACTTATTTATCTATTATACAAAGTTGTTATTCTTTTTATATACTTTTTCCGTTCTACTGATCTTGCAATATTAATTTTCGGCAATGATTTTAAGATAGTGGATACAAATGTTTACAATAGCGGAGTAAAGTAAAAAATAATGGATCCATTTGTTTAGATGATTATGATTCACTTTTTTTCTCTAATTTATACAACATTGCAAGATAAGTGGGACAACCTAAAAATGAAATGTTGCTAGATCAATGGGACGGAGAGAATATATGTATTAAAAAAAATGGGACGGAGGGAATATGAATTTAAAGTGGTGTATTTATTAAATATTATTATTATTATTATTAAATCGATCATATCAAAATTGAACACTATATATCAATTTTAGATCAATTATTTACATAGAAATAATAATACTAACTATACGACATATTGATGTCGGTATATTTATTAAGAATGAGGACAAACGTAAAATATTATTGACAATGCCTTGGTGGACCTCATCTTTGTCATCACCATCATTCATTTAAATTTGTCTAATTTTGGTGAACGGCATAAGGTCGGTCATCTCCGAATGTTTTCTTTACCATTCGTTTCTCTACACAATTATAGTGTATCCAATATAGTTTCCAACGATTACTTCTGCATTTTACGGTATAATAGAATATTTTATTTTATGTTTTGTGTTACGTAATGTATTTAGTTATTATTAACTGAATATAATGTTAACTAATTCTTACAAAGTTATACAACAATTCTTACCATTCAGGTTTGCGTGAAATTACAATTTTATAATAGAGATTATTAAATTACCTATATATTTCAGTTGCCCTTACATCTTCATCATTCAATCTTATATCTTACCAGAAAATCAGAAAGAAAAGAATCATCACCATCCATTTCTATTCTATTTACATCTTCACCATTCAATTATTATCTTATTAGAAAATCAGAAAGAAAGAATCATCAAACATCAATTTAGATTACATATTTTTACATATTTACCATTCAATCTTTATGTTATTAGAAAACCATTAAAAAAAATCATCAGTGTCTATAAATAAGATCCATATTACTCATACTTGCCCACACCACCAACCATTGGTTATTCATTGGAATTCCAGGTTCCTAGGGTTTTTTTTTTTTTTTGATCTTCATTTAACTGACTCTTGAATTACTTACGGGAATGACAACCGTCAATAGTCTATTATAGATGATAAATAAGTGTATAATGTTGAATTCCAACTACATAATCAAGTTAATAAACTCTTTTTAGGTAAATAAATAAAGCGCATTTTAATTCATTTTCTTATTAGAAGTTAAAGAGAAGACTAACCCTACAGGTGATCATTTGATGATAATGGTCGACAATCAACAAATATTTTGGGGAAAAAGATAAAAGCAAAACAGTTTTTTTTCATCTTATTCAACCGCCCACTCACTCATTTATGTAGATTTTGATGCTCTAGTTGTCGCTTTCTCTAATTTTATATTATTATTTCATCAATTATGAAACGAAGATCCACGCATTCATCAATTTCTTCTATAATATTTACAATGTTCAATTCACTCTGTTAAAAATAATTACAAATAAATTTTATTTAATATTTGGTTTTCGTTTCATATTTCAATTTTCAATAAAAAAATATTCAGGTTGGATTAAGATATTATTATTAATTTAAATTGATCCTAATCGAACATTAAATTAACTCTAAGTCAACCCATTTACGCATAAATGAGAATATTAACTACACTGCATGTTATTGATAAGTTGGATTAAGATGAACATCAATGATGTTAAGAAGAGTGAAAATAATAAAATATTGGAAATATCGGTTGATTAGGTAATTGGACTATTGGAGTGGTTCTCATTCTATTTGTGGCATTTTGCGAAAGTTCATAAACTCCACACGTTTTGTTATTGAGCAGCTCGCTTGTCTTTAGTCGCACTTAAAAATTATTGTTCTATGCGAACGTTACAGCATTGTTGTGATTATCATTGAAAAAGATTATTTGTCTCAAAATACTTAAGTAATGTTTGAAATAGTAAATAAGCTGCTTTTGAATTTTTTGACCGCAAAAGCATATTTTTTCATGTTTAGAATAAGTGTTTCTACTTTTTTTGTGCTTAAAATAAGCCCAGAATAAGGTAGTGTTTGGAACAGCTTAAATAAGCTGCTTCTGGGCTTTTTGACCGCAAAAGCACAATTTTTAATGTTTGCAATAAGTGCTTCTGCTTTTTTTGTGCTTAAAATAAGTCATAATAAGCAGAAGCCCATAAGCTGGTCAGAGGGTGCTTTTTAAAAGCAGAAGTCAAAAGAAACTGAAAAGCAGCTTATAACAGTGTTTGCAAAACTGTTTTTTCTAAAATTAAGCTGTTTTTTTTCTACTGTCCCAAACACTAATAACTTTTGCTTAACAACAATTTTAAGCAACTTTAAGCATAAGCAACTAAAAGCTGCTTATAAAAGCTCTTCCAAACACTACCTAAGTAAAAGCCCATAAGCTAGTCAGCAGGTGCTTTTTAAAAGAAAAAGCCAAAGGAAACTGAAAAACAACTTATAATTGTGTTTGCAAAACTGTTTTTTTTAAATTAAGTTATTTTTTTCTACTATTTCAAACACTAACAACTTTTACTTAAAACAATTTTAAGCAACTTTAAATATAAACAATTAAAAGCTGCTTATAAAAGTTCTTCCAAACACTACCTTAAACTTCTATCAATTTTTTTTTTGGTACACGAACCTTAAAATCTGACTGTAAAATATATAAATTTTCAATTTGTTTGAAATTGCATGTGTCCAAAATCTAGCGGAATTAAAACTGACAACATTTTTTGACGTGATGTGTTTGCACACGTGGCAATCCAGTCAGCATCAAACTAAAAGTCTGAAATTTTTTATTCTAATAAATACACAAACTTTGTAATAATTTCTTTTTTGCACATGAATTTTGAATTTCATTTAAATTTTCACATAAAAGTTTGAATTTCATTTAAATTTTGTTATGGAAACAAATGTACTTTTTATGTAGGATGTGTCGACTGCAATAAATTTATAGAACTAACAAATATAGTTGTCAGAGTCCAGAAAATCTTTATTTAGGGTATGTTGAAATTGGATTTTTATGTGGGGTATGTGGGTTTGTCAAATTCAATCTCGACATACCCCACATAAAAATTTATTGGACTCGACAACTATATTCGTTAGTTTTACAAATTTATTGAAGTCGACATACCCCACATAAAAGTACATTATTTTAATAACAAAACTCAAATGAATTTCGAACTTTATTTACTATTTGAAGTGAAATTCTAAGTTTATGTGCAAATAAAATAATGTTTGCGTATTATAAGAATAAAAAATTTTAGACTTTTTGTTTGATACTGACAGGACTGATACATGACACCATAAAATGTCATGTCAGTTTTAATTTCGTCGGATTTTTGACTCATGTACAATTTCAAACAAATCGAAAGTTTATGTATTTACAGGAGGAATTTAATGTTCGCATGCAAAACGGAAATTTGACAAAAGTTCATATATTATTAGGCAAATAACTCAAAAATAAATCCATCATAACATTCCATGTATGATTCCTAAGACTTTCGTAAACCGGAATTATAACAATTGGGATAACAAAAATTCGAAATGCTAAGTATCAATCTGTTGCAAACTATGAACATGCATGTGACTAACTTAGTAGCTTGCATGTCTCATTCCTACCAAAAAAATATAGATGTAAGACGCAATTATTTAGAAAAGGCAAAAGTAAAGCATCAAAAAATTATCATTTGTCCTAGATTGAAGTAAATATCTGTAGGGCTCTATTTTTCTATGTTCCGACTCGTGTGAAGGTGTATATATGTGACTGGGACAATAGTTAGTGCGTTTTGTGTCAAGTGGCTTCTTCTTATTTATGACAAATACTGACAATATTTGTCAGATAAGATTCCACTTTTCTCCGCGTAAATCTTGCCACAATAAATAATAAAGATAATAACTATTAAGAAAATGAGAAAAAGGAACAAGACAGAAAAGCAATAGTTGAATATCATCAGATATTCTTGTATCGTATACTTATTAAAGTTCAGATTATTGATTTCGACTTTTATGGGCCCAATAATTATGGGCCCGTAACATTGAATCTTCATGTCCAATATACCAAGTAGATCTTAATTCCAATTTCTTTTAAATAATTTATATACAAATACACACATAATTTCGGTAATAGTAAGTTATATGATATGCATAAGATACGAGTTCACTCCCAAAAGACCATCTCTCAAAGCCAGACAATGCAATAATATAGTTAAAAAGAAATGAATGAAGAATAGGGAGAAAATACAAATCCAACATATTGAAGAACTCTTCTTTGACAACATTCCTACAACAAAATGAAAATATAGAACAGCAGGCTCTTCTACAACATGCTAGTACCCAAAAACCAAAAAAGAGGTTACCAAGCTTGCCAAAGGAACAGAGATGTTATCGTCGACTATTCCATTGGTCGGGAGTGACTCCACGAACGTTGCCACCAAGGAAACCAAAGCAACCCCTTCTACAGTTTTCATCCAATCCACGTGAATGTATCCGAGGACCGAAAAGTAATATAGCATGCTGTGGTCATGGATGAAAAGGAGACACATTTAGAACGATAGTAGTAGCCATGATCAGAGAACTGGAATTGAATTATATCCATGCACACATTGTTTTCTCTTTCTTTTTGAAATTATAGAATTCATTTTCATTTAACGGCATTTGTACACTTCTCACCTTAAATTTACTTTTAAGATAGTGAGCGAAAATCATCATATTCATATAGGAGTAATCAAGTTTGCCTAAGAGATGTAAGTGATGTTGAACACACCTTATAGCAACCAAGAAACCAAATAGAAGCATGGCAATGCTACCAGCCCAACTCTTCAGAGGATTGTAAGGAATTTTTGTGGAGCCAAACCGTCTTCCCACAATATCAGCAATGCCTGCAGATCAACAAGGTAAGTGCTTCGAGAAGGTATAGCGAAAAAGGTATTAAAGATGAGGTCTTACCATCGCCACCGCACATCATAGCCAATGAAACCATTCCAACAGGGGAATCGCGCCAAAACACAACAACACATAATATCAATACAAGAACGTAATAAAGTGGACCTCTCAGCAATTCCCTGCGACAATAAACCCAAATATGTTGTAAGTTGCTACTAACAACAAACTTTGTGAACATCAATGTGATGCCAGAAACTTACTCGGCCTTTCCTTCTCGACTAACTGATTTGATCAGCCCTTCATCCGTTGTCAGGGATAGACCATTTATCACAAGCCTCAAGCAATTCATCGAAGGGACTAATGCAGCGAAGTAGCGAGCCCCAGTAAAGGTGCTAATCTAAGAGCAAAGATTGTATTGCTGAGCAGCTGAAGTGTCTAATGGCATATGGGCAGTAAAAAGAGAAAATGCAGTGTGGAATGCTTCCAGCCTTCCACGCTATAGCTGATACCTGAAAATCGGCCAGGACGCTAAGAAAAGCAGCCCAGAGAATATATGGACCAGTTTCCGGCTCAACTTCTGTCAAATGTATACGGCACATAAGTAATCGAGAAGAGGTAGTTAGGCAAAAGATAAAAAGTACTACTCCCTCTGTCCCAATTATCTTGTCCACTTTTTCATTTTGGGTGTTCCAAATATATTGTTCACTTTTCAAATATGACAAATCATTACACACAACTTTTTGTGGAACCCACACTTTTACAGAAATAACACAACTCTACATAAAACTAACAACTCTCTTTAAAAACCGAGTGAAAAGCAAAGTGGACAAGATGATTTGGATGGAGGGAGTACTAAATATTGGAGCTAATAGAACTCTGAATTATATAAAGTTATATTGGCCAGTGTAATGCCATGATAAATAACTAGCCTATTACATCTAAATGCTGCAGGAAACTAAAAAATAGAACATCTTAAGAAGGATTTTGTTTATATACTAATATACATGCTGTTGATACTTACTACCAGTACTGCAGAGGGATGCTGAGGTTTTCATGAACATTGGAAAGGGATCCTCAATCACAATTTTGGAGGTGTATAATGCAAGACATGTATATTACTTGCGTTTGTGATTTGCAAAGAATAGCATTTCAATCAAGGAAGTTGAGAGGGATCAAGAATCTACTAAATCGAATTAGCTGCCTTAATGGTAATGACATATCCCTGAATGATGGATGCAAGCCTATCAGTCTTCAAACATCAAAGTTCAAAGTTCAAACTACATCCTTTACTAAGAGAGTAAGATATTTATCATTTTTGTTTACCATTTAACTACAGTAAAAAGTGATTTTAAAGTTCCTTGGACGGACTTGGATAATCAACCTGAAAATGCATCAGCCTCTAATCTCGCCAGACCTACAGTGTATAAAAAGGTGAAGTAGTTTCACTAGTACCTATTTCACTGTAGGTTTCCTATTTCACTGTAGGTTTTTCCTACCCCCCACCCCCACCCACCCACGCCGAACACCCAAAAATAGGTTTGGGGAGGGCGGTGAAGCCAGTGAGAATCCAATCCTTATCGAGCATTTTACCCAAATAACACAAGAAAGTGAGCAGATCAAAGAAATACTCCCTCCGTCCCGCCCGACTTGTGGCTTCTTTCCTTTTTTCATTGTCCCACTTGACTTAGTCACTAATTAAAATAATACTCTAATAAATTCTAAAGTATCCTACCACTTTATATCACTTTACACACAATTACCTACTATTCTTAATAACCGTGCCCAAACCTATTAAGCCAAGTAGGCGGAACGGAGGGAGTACTATAAATCAGAAGAACTGACAAATTTATTGCCATTGACAGTTCTACTAATGTACCAAAGTACCAATCAATTGGCTGTAATCCGTACCCTACGATTTTCTTTTACATTTTCACCGTCAAAAGGCGGTACAACAACATAGAGAATGATTTCTACTTCTATGCCAATTTTACATTTCCGATTTAGGGCATACGAGATCCCTCTCTAAGACACACTAGCGCGTGCGTACGCCGACATGCATGTGCACGTAAACGCGCGGAGACGAAGGATCGAGGAGTAACCTGTTCGATGATATTGCGGCGCGTGAGGCTATCGAAGGTCGAGACCAGAGTATAAGCGCCGCCGAAAACGAGGGCGGTAGCGCCGACATCCTGAAGCAGCGCGCCACCATCTCCGAGGGCTCTCGGGCAGCGGAGTTTACTATGCTGGATAGGAATGTTCGCTGAAAGAGTGGCGGGAAGGAGACAGATATCGGGCGAAGGAGTTGCGGCGCGGCGGCGGAGATAATGCACAGAGGATAGAGCGGCTGCGGTGCCCAGGCTGATGATAGCGCCATAAGCCATCCTCTCTCTCTTTTCTCTCTCCACTCACGCCGATTCCGTGCTTTGCTATTTTCAATTATATGTCTTCAATTCATTATATGTGGCATAGCTTTCTATCGTTAATATCAATCAAGTCATGTACTAATATTATTTTGATTCTTAGCTAAATACGTAGAAGATAGAGGATTAACGAATAACGAATAGTCAACACTTAATTAGCAATATGTGTACGAAAAAAAAGGACACAAAACAGCCTCCGTGAAAGTATCACTAAATAAGAAAAACAATTAAAACTAAGAATAAATAAATACGACATCATTGAAGAGTGTTTTTCTTCTTTATAGATACTCTGGCCGTACCGCTATTAATGATGTCTTGTCGCTTTTTACTTTTCGGCATGAACATTAAAAAAATTTATTTAAGTGCATATTTTATAATTTTAATTGTATTAGAAAATTAATATAATTTTTGATGAATGGTTGGTAGAAATAAATGATAATTTATTTAATTTTTGCGAGGCATAGTTAATGCTATCGATTTTTTCTATTTTTTCATGAAGTAATCTAATGTTATCAAAAAGTTAAAAATCATGATTTTCTAAATTCGGAGTGAAATAAAATCGTGTGAGAGAGATTTTTGAAAAAATATAGTATGAGAATATAGGGATGGATAGTGAGTAAAGAGGAAACCATTTTATTTTAAGTTAAAGAGTTAATTTTGTAATTTTATGAAAGAATACAATAATAGAGACATCTCAATTAAGAAATAAGGACAATAATAAGGAGACGGATGAAATATTAGAGTTATAGAATTAATTATTATACAATAAAAATGACCAAAATATTTTTTTACCTTTTTATATACTTGATAAAATAAGTGTCAAACTAGTCAGAAACTTCTCACAAAAGTGACAAATGAGTTTCCATCACTAAGAAATTCGAATAATTCTACACTACTTCTTGACAATTTTCTTGAAAAAATAAATAATTTATCAAAAAATAACTATATAATGAATGTCATATTAGTATAACAAAATTAGTATTTTTATTCTCTAAAATGACTAAGGTGTTAAATTTATAAAATAGTAGGAAAATAGCAGGCACCTCTATAGAGGTGAGGGGCTCGGTACTCGTAGCGTTACGTTTTCGGAAAGTACACATAAGGGATAAGATAAGGTAGTCGCTATATTAATTATGATTTATAATACATAAAATGTTTTTTCATCTCATCGAACTTATATTGTTTAGAGTGAAAAGCAATTTTAGTTCCTATGCTTACATATTTTTTCAATTTTGGTATCTATACTTGAAAATTAGTAAAATTAATGCTCAAATTTAACAAATTGTTAATTTTGGTGTCTCTTTAACTTTCCGTCAAATTGTTGTTAAAATAAAGGGCGTAATAATAAATTATGTTAATTCCAAGTTATAGTGAGTACATACTTTTATTTTTATTTTTTATTTTTTGTATATAAATAAAATAAAACAGATAAAGGCCATGATTTACCAATAATTAATTGGATACATAAGAATAAAAAACGCAAATGAGAAAAAACTGAAAATAAAAAAATAAAGGGTGCTGCGTCTCTAGTTCTCTTGCTCGCTCGCTCTCACCGTGCGGATTTAGTGCAAATTGAAACATTAATTTCGTATAGATAAAAGATATTAATTTAGGATTTAAGTAATTAGGCAAAATAAAATTTAAAAATTGTTGGTCCGAAGACGATAGTCAGGTGTAGAGGGGGGGGTGAATACACCTGATCACAGTTTCTTTTCTCAGAACGTGAAGGACAGTGAGGCCGTAGGTTGCGGCCCGATGAACGAGTGCCGGATAGTAACCTTCGATCACGGGTCGAGAGTGTGCCAACTGCGAGCTCTCCCTGCCGACTTTTGTCGTAATTCCGAAACTCAGTCGGAGACGTTGTGCGGATAAGTGTGTAGGGCCCGGAGATTCGTCTCAGTTTGAAAACGTATTTTCGCAAGTTAAAGCCTTTTGACTGGTGCCCTTTGAAAAAACGTTTTATGCAAAGATATGATTTTTAATCAGTTGTATGCAATGCAATAAAATAGTAAATAACACAAGCAATTTAACGTGGTTCGGATACGCAAGATCCTACGTCCACGGTCCTGAAGATCAGGAGAACTTGTTGATTATTCTGAGCAAGCCTCAGCAAGGAATCTGTACACTGGACATACCCTTCTAAGTTATAGTCCTTAGCGACTTTACAATTCAAACCTAAGTTTGAAAGGGAGGGGATGATCTCCAACTAAGAAGGAGTTCTTACGATAAGAACAATTCATAGAAAGTGAACTCCTTCGAATTTCTAAGCTATAAATTTGGCAATGAGCTTAGCTAGAGAAGAAGGGATCTAAATAACTCTAGAGAGAAGAACTAATGGTATTCTATGAAGGCAAGTTCTTCGCTGGACGATCTTTAAGCTTGCTAGAGTTGTTTGTGAGCTTGAGCGTTTTCCCTTGTGAATCCCGTGCGTGGAGCTCGATTTTCTTCTCTATTTATAGTTGTGAGCAGGCATATGTCCGTTGGAGAAGACGATGCCACGTGTCACAAACTTTCAAAGAAAACGACCATATTTTTCGAATTGTTGCAGCAGGGCAGTTGACACTGTACATGAGAGCAACTTTAGTTGGTCAGAGCAAGTAAAGCGTTATCGGCTTCTCATTGGTCGAGGTTTGTGGTAGGTGAGAATGTGTCAGTGTTCAGAGTTGACTATTCCACATCCTCGTATGATCTTCTGCTGAACTTCGAAATGACTTTTACGACTGGGTCGTTTTTACGTCGGATCCGATAGATTCAAGACAATCTCTGTCTTCTTCGACTTAGTCGGTCGACAAGGCGATAAGGCTTTGGTGGGTCGGTGATGACTGCGAAGGTACTAAGCTTTGCATTATGTTCTTCTGGCGATAACTATCGGTGATGGGTACGTCTTCTGCGAAGGTAAAGATCATTCTTGGGTGAAAAACGCAAGCTCTTACACTGATGACGTGGGGTTCTGGAAAGTAACTTCGACAGAAGATCAATCCAACATTTTACCCCGTACAAGACTTAGACAAAAAAATAATCAATCACAAAAAGTCTAACATATACATCATCTAATCCTATCGAGACACTACACTACTGATATCAGCTGGGTTTTGGGATCTTCAATTCCATAGTACTACTATGATTTCCCCCAATATTATTTTAACCGCTAATCAGCTGAACACCATCTACTACTGACTCATAACCCAACAAAAATTAAAATTAAAATATATTCCTTATTATTTGGGATCAACCTAAATTATTATTATGTTAATTATTTTATAGGCAACTTAAGAAAAAAGTTAAGAGGCACCAAAATTGCTACAATTTGTTAAGTTTGAACACCAATTTTGTCATTTCTCAAGTATAGGCACCAAAATTAAAAAAATATGTAAGTGTAGGAACCAAAATTGTTTTTTACTATGTTGTTTGTTTTTATTTTGTGGAATTATTAAGAAAAATTGTTAGATGGATGTCAAAATTGTGAATTATCTAAATAAAATATTTATAATAATTTATCAAAATAAAAAATATGACAAATTTAATGAACCGTCTTGAAAAAAAAATATATAGAACAAATTTGATGGGACAGAAGGAGTACCTAGTTGCCCCCTCACCATTTCCACCAACGTTGTAAATAGGAATACTGAATATGTGATAAAATATGCATTAAATACGGTTATCTTAGGAGTAATAATTACAGTTAAATGATACTACCATATAGTAAAATTTCACTAATAACTACCGAAGTTTATACAATTTTAATTATCAATACGTACTGTGTAATATTTATTAATATTATTATAGTAGTATATATATAGAGGCGATTCTAAAATTGGAAAAAAGAGAAAGGCTAAATAAAAAAAATTGATTTCAGCTTGATTTCCATGGACCATTTGGTGCTAGGGGTAGAACATTAATTATAAAAACATATAAAAAATTATAAAAATAAAGATTATTTTAGGTGTATGGATTAGAATGCACAGTGATTTGTGGGACCAAAATCTATCGGCACGTCCCATTGTATTCGCATGTACTCCCTCCGTTTCATTATTTATATTATATGAAAATTAAACACAAAAATTTTAAAAATGAATATAAAGGTGTAAAGTGTGGTGTAAAAGTATGAAGTGATTGAGTTCATTTCTTTAAATTGATTGTGGACCACTCATTTATTTTCTTATTTTATATGGGACATAAATAATGAGACAGTCCGAAAAGACAAATGAAACATTAATAATGAAATGAAAAGAGTATCATATTATTATCATATTCATATATGCTTAAATAAGGCTACAAAAAGTACTTTCGAATAAAGATTAAGAGATAAATCTGGAAGGTTATACGTGTCGGCCTTGTATGACCGCAGGTTACGTTGCAAGTTATAACTCCCCCATTCTCATTTCATGTGCTTGATTTAACATTTTTAACTTCATGATTTAAAACATCCGCATAATATGGTCTACCCGGGACCCTACCACGATGAAGCCATTTAAATTGGCTGGCTACTGCAGACAATTCTTTTAGTTTATTTATTATTAGTAATATATTGGTTTGATAAATAAATAAATAATCGTACAGATAGTATAACCTTTTACTGTTACGGATAAGATATACATGATCCAAATTTCGATATGAAATATAATATTTTTTAAAAAGTTCAGGGTATGAAACGGACAATTTATTTAATATAAAATTAAATATAAAATAAATTAAATTTATGTATTTTTATTAAAATTAGATATTATGTGTATATAAATTTATTGAACACGGTAACTGGAGTATCGTTTTGTGTGCGAGTATTCGACACGATACATTAATATTTTTGAAGTGTCTATGCAATTAGGTGTGCAAGCGTTTATGCATGAATCACATTTTTTTTCCAATTAACATGTCTTAGCACTTCATTGTTTACATCGTACCTTATGTATGCCACGGACCTTCTGATTTATCTGGATATTTAAATTGGCCTTTATAGGCGTTGTTGTTTTATGGGCCTTATAATTGTGTACAAATTGAGTGGACCTATGTGTTTTTTACAGCAACAAAATTAATAGCCTTCGCACTTAATTCGCGCTCTTTAATACTCCATATGTCGGACAATTGTAGTTTCACTCTCCTTTACACATTATCTCGTAATTTTTGTTTTATTTCTAAAAATAATAAATTATTATAAATATTTTATTTAGGACCCCATATATTTAAACACAATGACATATCATCACACACAACCAACAATTCTTTTTAAAAATTGTGCCAAAAATTTTTGAATCAAGAATTATGGAGCGGAGGGAGTATATTTTTCTTTGAATTCTAAATATAGGTAATTAGTAATAACTCAAAATCTATACGAAAAAGACGGTGCTAGTTTCATCAGATCAATGTTCTTTTTTATGTATAGGGTTGTACTAAAAATTGACTACATTTTTGGTAACCCTTCATTCTCGGCCAGCTTGTTCCGGACATAATATTTTAACCCACCCTTATAACTAACAACCAATTAATATCATACTCCATTCGTCCCACAAAAAAATGTTTAACTTTATCTTTCTGATGCGGAATTTATTGAGAATAGTTGGTTGTAAGTAAATATAGTGGGAGCCTTAAAAAATAGTGGTTGATTGTGTGTACAGTTAAACCTCAATAAAGTAATAACATCGGGATCGAGAAAAAATATTCATTTAACGAGGTTATTACTTTATCGAACATTATTTTAGTGCATTGATCCATATCGGGACTATAAGAAATTATTATCTTAGCGAGATTATTACTTTTATCGAAGTTTAACTATAATAATTTGCTATTTTCGAAAATGTAATATTATTTGTGAGACGTCCCGAAAAGGAAAGATGAACAATACAGTTAAATCTCGATAAAGTAATATTCGATAAAGTAATAATTTCGCTAAGATAATAATTTCTTCAAGTCCCGATATGGGTCAATGACTACAATAATGTTCGATAAAGTAATAACCTCATTAAATGTATATTTTTTCTCAATTTCGAGGTTATTATTTTATTGAGATTTAACTGTATTTGTGGGACGGAGGGAGTAATATATAATCCAACTCATCATTGTGTCTGCAAGAGCTCAAATATTTAATTATGATTTTGGAGCTATCTTTTACAAATACGAACATCTCAATGTCCAACTGTTTATCACTGAAATTGGAATAACTGAGAGCATACTCCTGTCAACATTGGATTTAGTCAAAATCCACCAATAAGTTGACTTTGCAAGTTGTACCGTTTAATACTAATTATCCCTAAATCTTAATTGCTAGTATTAATTAGGCAAATTGAATTTTTTAGTCCTCAAACTATACTTGTTTGACCAATTTGGTCCCTTATTTTTTTTAGTTAATTGGTCCCCAAACTATAGAATTTTGGATGAATTGGTCCTTCTGTTAATTTTTTGGTAAGTCAACTGTTAGTCAACGATTGTAAAGGGTATTTTCGGTATAATAATATTGAGGACCAAAACGTCCAAATACTAAAAAAATTGAGGACCAATTTGGCCAAAAATTTTTTTACTGAATTTTTTTTAATTTTACAAAAATCGAAAAGTATTTTAGTCGTTTTGATTTTTTTAAGGACCAACTACGCCAATTTTAAGTAAGTTGAAGACCAATCCCTATATTTTGGGATCATAATCGTCAAATTTATAGCTCTGTTATCAAAATTTTCGAATATATTATTATGATAAAGAGAGATAAAAACGTAGAATATTTGATAATCAATGAATAAAACTATAGTAGATTTCCATTCAAAACATATTTTCATTCCAATATGATTTATTCATTAATTTTTCGTATATTTTATGTTTTAATCCCCTATTTTCATAGTAATATTCGGAAAAAAATTAGTTACGGAGTAATATATTTTATGTTTTAATCCATCATTTTCATAGTAATATGATCCCCAAATATATTATAATTAACGGGAATGGTCCTCAACCTATTTAAAATTGGTATAATTGCTCCTTAAAAAAAACAAAATTATTAAAATATTTTTCGATTTTTGAAAAACTTAAAAAATTAAAGAAAAAAAAATTGGCCAAATTGGTCCTCAATCTTTCAATATTTGGACGTTTTGATCCTCAATAATATAATACCGAAAATACCCTTTAAAAATCGTTGACTAACAATTGACTAACAAAAAAATCAACAGAAGAACCAATTCGTCCAAAATTCTATAATTTGGGGATCAATTAATTAAAATAAATAAATAAGGGACCAAATTGGTCAAACACGCATAGTTCGGGGACTAAAAAATTCAATTTGCCAATTAATTATAACAGTCAAATAATTGTATCCAGTGATACGTCGAGTATTGCACGATTCAGGGTGATGTATCATTAAAAGATAATGATTGTTTGCTAGCAGTCTGTGGTTCATGGTAATGAGAATTTACTTTTATAAACCTCATTAACTTGGACTAAACTATTATAAAGGATCATTTAAGCTATAATGATTAAATTAATCATGTAACTATTTGGAAAGAAACCGGAAAAAAAAACTTTTAATATTCCCTCCGTTCAAGCCCGACTTGTCTGGTATTTTTTCGGTACCGTTATTTATGCGAGTTGATTTTATAATAAAAGTGTGGATTCAATATAATTAAATAATTATTTAAAATTGATTTATGTGGTAAATGTGTGGAATCCATATAGATATTCTAATTGTTTAAAGTTGATTTGAGTTGGTAAATGTGTGAGATTCATTAGAAGGCAACAAGTGAGATGAGACAACCCAAAAAGAAAATGTGGACGAATGGAAGAGTATATGGGTTGATGTGCTTATCTTGTGGTCAAAAGTTGTGGAAACATACTAATACTCTTATGTATGGTACTATCACCTTGATTAATCTTAAATAATTCATCTTTCATATGTGGTTTATAGAATATTATACAAAAGCGAAATTTACTCAATATGCATATCCTCATCATCTAAAAATAAAAATAAAATTGACAGTATTATATAATTTATTTAAGAAGTTAATAAACACCCTAGCGCACATTAATATTCTGCCGTTACTCGATGTTGGGGCTCCGGGGCAGGGGACAGTGACGTGCGCCGCCTGGATTCGGCGGCCGGATAACGCCGCCTGGTGGTGGTCGGAAAGTCGGTGCCGGCTTCCCTCGATATCTTCTCTTGGGATCCAATCACTACTTCTCTCTCTGCCTCTCCCAACGTTAGTGCCTATTCTTTATAATTTACTCCAACTACTAATTTATCGTTTTAAGTGATCAGAATTGCTCGGAATGCTCGTTGTTGTGAGTTTTTAACTATTTTTGGACTCTTTTCCTGATGGTTTATATGAGGTATATTGACTAATGTGTGTGTGTTTGTGTATGAATACTGTATAATGATGATCGTAAAGAACGATTGATTTCAGAATCTTAGGAAGTGGAGTCATTAGTACTCCCTCGGTTTCATAAAAATTGTCTTATTTTTCTTTTTGGAATGTCTCATATAAAGTGTATGTTTCTAAAAACACAAAGAATGTGTGGACCAAAATTAACAACCCAAAAATCAAACAATATGTATCATACAACACAAATTTCTTAATCCCATATAAAGGAGACACTTTCTATGAGTCTAATTTCCGTGCCCCATATAAAGGAGACACTTTCTATGAGGCGGAGGAGTATATTTCATGAGTCTCTGTAAAAACGTAGGGGTTTATATGAGCTTTATCTGTATATTCTGCAGGCTAAGTATGAACTTGAAGAAGGAGTTGATCCGGTAATTATTGCGGTGCATCCAAGTGGAGATGAATTAGTTTGTTCCACCAGCACAGGTGATTGCAAGTAAGCATTTGCGCTCTTTTGATAAAGAAAATAAAAGAAATAAAATTGCAAGTATGGTGACTATTTGGTTCTATGATTAAAGCAAGTAGTAGCATGAAAGGTAGAAAGAATGGGCTTCCCATTTATGTGTACCAAACAAATTTTTCATTCCGTTTGCAGATTGTTCGAGTTGTATGCCCGGGAGGACAAAATAAAACTTACTTCAAAAGAACAACTTCTACTACAGGGAATTGGCCTGCAGAAATGCTTGGCTTTTAGTGTAGATGGAACTAGATTTGCTGCTGGTGGAGTTGTAAGCTTTTTAAATCATGATATTGTGCATGTGAGTTTATGCACTTATGATTGCAAAGAATTATTTCTCATAGTATTTCTTTCTTTGATTTTCTATCTGAAGGATGGATACCTTAAGATATTTGAGTGGCCAAATATGCGTGCCATTGTAGAAGAACCAAGAGCTCACAAGTCATTTCAAGACATGGATTTTAGGTATATTGAGTGTTGTGTCGATTTTAGATCTATTTTCGAAGATTGTTCGTGACTTTGTGTTTAAGCTCTGATATGATCACCTGCTGAATACAAGCAATTCAAATTTCAGCATGCAACTGCTGAAGTTGGCTTTTGCTGCCACCACTTATTTATTGTTGTTAGACAACAATGTCAAAATGCTTGACCTTTGATGATGAGGAGGGATACTCAAACAATTACAAAAAAATCTCCCATAATGGACTGTTGAATAGGATTGACGGTTTTGATTTTGCTGTATGAGTGTATGTTTGTGCTCCACTGCCTGATTGATTCTCTTCTTAGTTAAGCTCTTTGTTTGATGAATTGATTTATTTTCGATTTGGCCTAAAACGTTGATGGTGAATATATTGTCTAGAAACTCTGCTCCTTTTCAGCTTAGACTCAGAAATTTTAGCTTCAACATCATCTGATGGTTTGCGAGAATATGGAATGCAACTGATGGCACTCCAGTTACCACTCTGGAACGGAACTCTGTATGTTCTGTTTGGCAACAAGTTCTGAGTATCATATCCCTATATGTTCGTAGTTCTAATTTGGTTCATGTTACAGGATGAGAGGATCGAACTTTGCCGATTTTCTAAAAATGGGACAAAACCATTTTTATTTAGCTCTGTTCTAAGAGGTATTTTGGTGCATTTAGTTCATAGAAAATGCAATCACCCATTTGTTTTTATACATATCTGTACATTGAAGAGTTATGATGTGTGTGCAGGAGATAAACCACTGACTGTCGTTTGGGATATTAGCACATGGAAAAAAATAGGGCACAAAAGGTTACTTAGAAAACCAGCTTCAATAATGTCTACTAGTTCCGTATCTTGCACTGTAAGTACTTTGTCACTCTCTAAATCTCGTTTCCTTTATTAGCACTAGGGCAAACACCCGTGCTAACGCACGGGTGAATTTTAGGTATAAAATTAACTTAAGTATTTTTAAAGCATCAACTTATATTTAATATTTCTTATCTACTCCAAATTTATTTTAACCCAATAATACCCTCTGAAACGCATATACGGTATTTCCGTAATCTGTCTTAGGCAAGATACTCTTACCAACTTAATTTCAGCAGACTAAGATTTAGGCAAGATCAGAGAAAACTGGTTATGTATGTGTGTCGGATCACTTAGTGATCGGTTGTGGAAAATTAAAAACACAATCAAAACAAGCACTTAAGACAATGATTAATTGTGCGGCTAGAAACAAGAACTCGTTATATATATATGATAAGATTACATGTTCCTATCTCTATTACAAAAGCGACAAGATAAAGAGGGTTACTATGCTTTGCCGTCCGAACTTCGAGTCTTCTTTTTGAAATCTTCGGACTTCTCGTTTGGAGGTTCCGGGAAAATAATATTTGTAGAGCTTTGTTCTCAACATCCGAATCTCCTCATCATCTTCGGGACGATCTTGACTTAGCTCATAATGATGTCTTTGCTGAATTACTTCATCTTCTATTACCTTTGTCAAGAGAACTCCTCGTGTTGTTCTAGGAGGTGGATATCGCTTGAAGGGTTTGGAGCTTTGAATGGAATATTCTCTTTCTTCATTATATCCAGGAGGCGATCTTTTAGTTTGGAAATCAAACATATACATGAACTTCGTCAAATGCCCCTTTCGGTGATGTATCCGGAGGGAAATACGTCCATACGTAGAAGCTCTTTATGAAGGATTCTTTGAGCAATTCCCATTCCTCATTCAGTTGGGCGGTACCCATTTGTCTGCGTATGAGGAACAATCTTCTTTATGTAGGGTCCCGTAGGAGCTATTCTTACGTACTTTGATCCTCTTGGGATGCGCTTTCTTAGATCATGCTTGGCTTTTTAGATAAGGCGATCATCTTAGCCATATCGGCCAGTCTTTTCTTTTCCGGAGAGCTGCCGACCTTGAATCTCCTCTTCTTAAATTCGATCCTGCCGGCGTAGCTTCCCATGTAGTCTGTATCCTCGGCTTCTGTTCGGGTGTAAGATTTGTTGGATAACTACGAACAATGATACGTGCTTCGAGTGCGGTTGCTTTATGGTTAGCTTCATTGCTTTGATTATCTCTGTCGAGCTTTCTTCTTTTCTTGGCTAGTTGCTTCGCTATGCCTTTAGAAATTTTTCGCATTGGCTTCTTCGAGGTTTCTTCTTCGGTTTTAGCTTCCTCGATCGATGTTCTCTGTCGAGTTGATCTTGGAGCTTCGAGCTACTTCTTGATCATAAGCACTCTCGCTCCATTCTTGATTTGAATTTCGGAGTTGGTGAAGGTTGTGGGTATCTTCGATAACAATTTCCTTAGCGGACCTTCGTGGTGGCGGTGATCGTGATCTTCATCATCTTCTTGTTGATAAATCGAGTTATATCCTCTATGTCTTTGAGTTCTTTGTTTCATCGTTGATTTGCTCTGTATCGGGCACATGTTGGACTTGGGTGGTGCGTACTCCCGGAGAAGTGCGGAACTTATTGCGGCTGTGTAGTGTGAAACATCTCCTTCGTAGCTTGGACTTGTCCGATTTCTTTCTCCGAGCTCCCTCTCGTCCCGAGTGCGTTGGGATTTCTTTTTCGGTGACTCTCCTCCCGAGTCCTTACTTGTCTCTTCTCGCTCTTTCCACTTGTCCCGAAGTTCTCGCCTCGACATTTTCTTCTTGATTCCTATTTCCCCATTTCCATCCCGTGATATCATTTCTTCGATACCATTTCCCCGCTTTGATACTATTTCCCCCTTTTTTGGCATTATCGGTAGGGGGCGATCGTGGATAGGTGGGTTTTAATTTCAACAACTTCTTTACGAATCTTGAAGCATACATCTTTGATAAGTGTAGGCTGTTGCGTCAAAATCCTTTCTTTGCATCGCGATAATTTTCCCAATCTTGCTCCCGATCGGGTACGCGACGTTTGAGTTGAGCGGTGATTCTCGGCGTAGTTGCGGTAGAGCTTGATCTTGAGATAGAGTGATTTCTTTTTGGATTTGTTTGAGAGCCTCTGCTTTGTTGAATTATAGCTTTACGAAGGCTTTAGAGGTTGCAGACTTTATTCCTCTCATCCATCTTTTGTTGGACTTACGCTAGACTCTTAGTCGGCGGTTCGGAGAATTCTTTCTGTCTGAGTCGTGAGTAGTCTGCTCATTTTGAGTTGCTAAATCCATCTTCTCGAGCTTTCAGTCTTTGTTTCAACAATCTCCCCGGATATCAACTTGAGGAGTAGGCGCATTCGTGACCTTGTTGATTCCTTTTGTCGGCTTGTCAAAACTCTTCTTCCGAGCTTTAGAGAGGTTAGCCCATTCGTTGTGAACTTCTTACGCTAGCAACCGATTCTTTTTTTCCTTGCCTTCGAATTGCTCTTCCGATTGATTGTGAGGATAAGGAGCGTTTTGATTTAGACTTGAATCTGCTTGGTTCCTATCCTCGGCTCGGTCATTGCTAGGCGACCTGTACTTGGGTGTGAGGTTGTTGGGGCTTCACCCGATGCTTCGATGGTGGTGAGGTGCCACTGTTCGCCAAGGGGAGTATTTCCCTCGGCCAGATCCTCCCTTATCTCGCTTCCTTGGGTGATCCCGTATCCATGTCATCATCGTTGTTGTGCTGGATTGGATGGTGGAGAAGGGCTCGACACAGATGCTGCTGACCTTAGACTTAGCGGTGCGGCGCATGGCGGCACGGAGGTCTTCGAAACATGCTTATATCAGTTGGTTCCCCGAACCCAATAGGCGATTGAAGCTCTTGTTCTTCGGTTAGTAGAGTCATGGCCGATGATTTACGATATAATCAATAAATACATCCCAGTGAGAAATCTCGAGCAACATCCGAACTCTTGCCACTTATTGCTATGTTCACCAAGTCGTCGTGCTTGGCTATATCCGGAATTTGAGTATGAATTTCTCCCGTAGCACGTAGACGAATGGTATGCATAATCGTCCACTCAGTAGAGACTTCTTCAGTCTGTCCAGCGTTGTTTGACTGAGTCTCTGAGGAGCTTATCCACTGGACTTTATCCTTGATGTAGGATCGGCCATTCTGCGTCGGCGTTTAGTGGAGGCTCCTCCTCGGTAGGTGGTAGAGAAGAGACGATCTCGAGTAGTTTGAGCTTGAACCTCGGTAGTTCGCGGCGTCTTTGAGTCTCTTCCTTTTCGGCGGATCGACGCGAGAAGGCATATCGATGCATCCCTCTTATCGTTGGTACCGGCCTCGACCGATTGACTTTTCGAGTGGCGACTTCGTGCGAAATTTTATCGAATTCTTGTCGAAAAACTTAGAATCGGCAAATGCTTGATCTTTACGATGCGTAAGTCCGAATCATCAATGACATCTTCGTGCCATATAGTAGCTTCCCAACTTTAACTAATCTCCTTTCTCCAGTAGATGAGGCTACAAATTTACGTGCTCGAGCGCTTCATCTCTCGCTACATAAAAATCCACCCGATTGACTTCGACTACGTCGTCGATCACCATCATCAATTGTATTACGGGCTTTGACGGTTGATCGTATGATCCGGTGAACTTGTCGGTATATGTGACACCACGTATGCTAACCCCTGTATTGAGGTAGCGGTGATTCTTACGAAGGGCGGTTTTGAAAACTATATCGTTCCTTCCATGCGAATTTACGCACATAGGTATTGATTTGATCTTCTTTATAACCGATTGGAGAGATACCTTCTTGCGTGGGCAAATCGAAAGCCATTGCGGAGCATCTCGATTTTGAGATTAACAATTTGGCCTTCCCAAACATACGCTCGGTTTCCTTCAAGTATGAGAACGCTTGAAATCTCGGTCCCATCATCTCAGAGTCCTCCAATTGAAATACACCTCGGCTACTTGTGCAGGGCAAATAGTTCTTCGGATAGTATGACACCGGCCCGGTTGAGCCCGATTCCTCCAATAGATCGAATACATCCTGCATGTATGGAATGCCCCTTTGTCCATCGCCCATGGCCGGTTCGAACCGAATCCTGGACTTTATAATGTCGTCGATGTTCGCGGGATTACGAACCGTCGCCATTGTAATTTGCAAAAATCTCATTAGCACTTGAAAATTGAATAGGTCGGCAGAGATTTAAATAGAGAACAATGATTACGGTAAAATTAAAAAGCTTTGAGAATTTTATCTTTGAATAATGGAAGTTTCGGAAAAAGCTTTTGAAGTTGAAAATGACGGAAAGATGATATGCGAATGAAAAAGCGAAGAGTTTTGATAAAGATAACTGATGAGGTTTTTAATCCAACGGCGGTGATTGAAATCGGTTTTGATCGATTTTGACTTTTTGACTGGGAGATTAAAGTTAAAATACATTCCATCGCCGCACATCTATAATTGGTAGGAAATGAGTAATATAAAGGTAGACAAGACATGCGTTAAATGCACTTTGCGGGGAGCATTAAATTCTAAGTCGAAATGCTTGAACATGATTTTTCTACTTGACTTAGAATCTTTAAAATGAAATGAACGCTTGTAAAATGCGAGTGAGAGTAAATGCGAGCATACTTCTTAAGATAATAATTAAATAAATACTCAAACCTCTTCGACTAAACTTTTCGATCATCGGTGGTTACTTAGAAATACATGTTTTACTGCGATATGCATATTCCCCCTTACGTATGCGGTATGATTCTCTCAACCGAATCTTCATACGATTTTTTGTCTTGAGTTCATTGTTTTTAGTAGTTGACTTCTACCGATAGAAAGCGTTGATGGTTGTTCTCGCATCCGTTGATACCAAATATCATCGGTAGTTCGCTTCTACCGATACTCCGCTTTTCATTGAGACGATTCGGTAGGATCCAAAGCAGACCTAGCTCAACCGATAATTCTTTATACCATAATCTTTATTTAAAATACAAAAATTTTATAGCTGAACATATTCAAGTTACAGCTGCCCTTTACTCTTCTTATATATTACAAAAATTTATTTATTAAAATACAATAATAATAAATCTTAGATTATTATAATTTCTTACAAATTTGAGGTTATTTCTAAAATATTTTTATTATAAATAATTTTTAAGTAAATAATTATAAATCTAAAATAAAAGAATAATTTGCTATCCATCACTCGTTCCATCATCTTATCTGTTTCTGGAAATTTTCCACCTCTAATGTCATACTTACTCAGTAATAAGTCTCTTATTTTATTTTGAAATCATATATTTGTTTTCAGTATAAGCTAACTAATTAAAGTAAATAAGATATAACAAAAAAAAACACGTTGATTAAATAAGGAACTAATGCTTGATTTAAAAAAACTAAGGAATAATAAAGAATAATAATAAATAATTCAATAAAAGAAGATGTACTTGAATTAAATACATATACAACTAACCCATTTTCAGACCTAATGGATATGTACAAGCATGGCATTAACGTGATCACCGATGGAAGCAGTTGAAATGCACACGTTTAAGTATGGCGCGAATGAGGCACGCGAAACTCGAAAAAAGGCGGATGTGACTGGAAATAGAAATGCAGTTATATAAAGATGCATTTATAAAGAATTATCTATGGAGGAAAATGTAGATGTAGACCTTTCGAGTCTGTTAGGGCCACGCCGGTCCTCTGCTTAGGCGTACAATTTAAATGTATCATACGGTATATGTGTTCGAGCATATACGTGTTCGGATGAAGACGAGAATCGGTACAATTTAAATGTATCATACGATATATGTGTTCAGATGAAGACAGAATCAGTACAAAGCTTTTCTAAGCCACCAACTGATCCATGAACCAGCAGGAGGCAGGATCAGTACAAAACTTTACTGATATTTCAGTAAGTAGCTGATAATCAAACCAGTTCTAAACAGAATCAGTAGAAAGCTTTATCACCTTAGTGATATTACAGAATGAATAGCTGATATTCAAATCAGTAGTAGATAGAATCAGAAGAAAGCTTTATCAGATTAGTAATATTCCAGGCAGTACCTAATAATCAAATAAGTAGTAGCTGATAATCAAATAAGTAGTAGACTGATTCAGTAGAAAGTTTTATCAGCTGTGTGATATCATGAACTAACGTCGCATCACCTGATGTTTGCTTAAATGGCAGACCTTAGCAGAAGAAACCTCTACAGACTCAGTAAAAGCTCTATCAGCTTAGTGATATTCCAGGCAGTAGTTGATAATTAATTCAGTAGTAGACAGAATAGCTAATAATAAAATCAGTAGTAGATAGAATCAGTAGAAAGCTTTATCAGAGCCAGTAGCTGATAATCAAATAAGTAGTACGCAGAATTAGTAGAAAGTTTTATCAGCTGTTTGATATTATGAACTAACGTGACATCACCTGATGTTTGCTTAAATAGCAGACCTTAGCAGAAGAAACCTCTACAAACTCAGTAAAAGCTCTATCAATTTAGTTATATTCGAGGCAGTAGTTGATAATGAAATCAGTAGTAGACAGAATCAGCAGAAAGTTCTATCAGGTGAGTGATATCATGAGCTTACGTCGCATCACCTGATGTTTGCTTAAATAGCAGACCTCAGCAGAATAAAAATATACGAGACACGATATCTTGCCGGCTGAACAAGCGGCGACGTCTAAGCATGGTCGCCGACGGGAGGTTGAACTGGGCACGTACAAGTATGGCGCGAACGTGGCGCGCGAAACTCGGAAAGCAACGGGGTGGGGTGGAAGGGGGGGTAAGGCTGATGTGACCGGACTAAACAGTGTTTTTATTAGATGTAGCTTTTAAGAAGTAATAGATTATATTGTATTCCTTGGAAGTAAATACTTTGCTTGCATTATTGCCTTTGCCTAAGATGTGCGATATTGGAATGCATCTTTCTCAATAGATGCACAGAGGCACACCAAATTGGATAGCTGTTATTAAGATTGCGTCTTGTTAGATAGATATGTAGAAAGCCTTGGGAATCTGTTTCTCCTGGATAATTTTATGCTTCAAACAAATTTAGTGAGATAAACTTTGCAGCTTCTTCTTCTTCTTCTTTTTTTTTTTTTTTTTTGAAATTTATAAAACTTTGCATATGTTAGCATCAACTTTTGTTATATGCCAATTACTGACTGGACATTTTTGGTGATCATTTCCAAACTGTTAAGTGATTTAAATTACCTTCATGAAAAATCATCTCTCTCTTAAATTTAAGGGGGAGCAAGGATGGAGATATATGTGTTGTTGAATTGAAAAATATGGAGGTCCGCCATTGGAGTAAGAGGCTACACACCTTGGTTCCAAAATCACATACATCCTTGGAGTTTTGTCCTAGTGAAAGGTAAGGTTTTGGGCATGGTTTTTACTGTTGAAAGATTGATGTTTTCTGTTCCTGTGTTATGTATATTACACCTGGGACTTTCTCAATAAGACAAAGCATGATAGGATGGACTGCTTTTGGATTTGCATGGTAGTACTTACCACTTCCAATGAATGGGGAGTAATGGCGACGAAACTTACAGTTCCTACTGATTGGAAAGGTATCTCTATCGGATTCTCGTCCATATTCGCCCTCAACCGAATGACCAGAGTATAGATTGATTGGTTTAACTCTGTTTTACTTCTATTTGCAGATTGGCAAATCTACTTGCTGCTACTGGGGCTGTTTGTGGGATACTTCTTCTTTGAGAATTCAGATTCCTTCTGGAACTTTCCTATTGCAGGGAATCAAGCTGCTCGATCAGACATTCAAACTGTCGTGGAGGATGCCCAGAATATAATGGATATGATGGAAGTAGATTATGTTGAATTCTAATGGGGTAAATTAATAAAAGAATAATTTGCGGACATCGGTTAGAACATCTCCAACCTCAAACTCAAAATCAATACCCATTTTTCAGTTTCTGTCACATTAAACAGTAATTTATCTCCAACCATCAAACCTGGCCAAAAGAATATTAACTTTTTATATCATTTCACAAAATACCTTTCAATTCTACCTACATATTTTTCTTAATTACACATTGGTACATTTCACTTTCCTAATTACATATTTTTCTACCTACATGTATTTGTTTTCATTATGTCTTTCTTAATTTCTAGTAAGTCTTGTATTTTATTTCAAAACTATGTATTTGTTTTCACTATCAACTAAATAATTTAAGTAAATAAGGAATAAGGAAAAAAATATCTTGATTAAATAAGAAAATAAAATCTTGATTTAATTAAATAAGAAATAACAATGAATAACAAAATAAATAAGGAATAAGATAAACTAATTTGTTGACTAATTTAATAAAAGAAGATGAAGGAAAATTAAATTCAATTACAATCATCCCTCTCTCTCTCCCCCCACACCTTCGCCATTTTTCTCTTCTTTCATCCCTAGTTTTCTCCTCACTCTCTCATCCTCATCCCTCCCCAAAAAGGAAGGTGAAAATCAGATCGCCAGCAAGAGCAAATAAAAATCAGTCCTATGCAGGCTTTATGTGAATGACAACAAATTCATTCCTATGCAGCAAGATGAACTCTCGATTCGAATCAGTCCTATGCAGCAAATAGATCGATTCGAATCAGTCCTATGCAGCAAGATGAACTCTCGATTCCGGTAAGTAACAGTAAAAACGTAGCAAGTTTTTCCCTTTGAATTCATGGATTTGGGGCTTTATGTGAATGACAACAAATTTAGGGCGAAAATTGAAAACAATGAAAATACTTTTTTTTGCAAATTAGTCCTATGCAGGCAGCTCCAGTAAAAACGGATTTCTACCTATTTACTGTACAAAAACTGAAGAAATTTGAGTTTTGCAGTTTATTTTGCAGCATGGTTGGATTGAGTTTTGAACTACAAAACTCAAATTGCAGCTCCATTGGACTTGCTCTTAGAGCTTAACTGAACTGTATACACTTTTATTCTATAGATTCAGCGATCAAATATGTAAAACGATCTTCTGTAAACGATATCAGTTCCTACCCACTTGCAATTTTTAATCGTTACTTTTATAATTTCATTGTAATAAAATATTTAAAGCTTGAACCGCACTTCATTGAAATTGCATATTACCAGATCCAAAATTAGGGGAAGCTCGAGCATTACTACAACCTTTAATTAAACAAGTTAACCGACTTCACCACGAAAGGTAAATTTTAATAAATGGAAAGAAGTAACTAAAAAGTGGCAGTTTCACATTCTCCACATGGCACCATTGAAGGATCATCCAAAAGTTTGATATCTTTGTGGGTCGATTCAACTACACGCCAATTTCCATATATACAATCACGATGATCATTGATAAAAATATCTTACCGCCATCACAGAACTGAAACCGATAGACAAAGCTGGACCCTTGGAGAAGGTTTTTTCAGTTCTTGATAATTTGCCCCAGTGGAGATGAATTGCCTCCAGATTATTTCGAGGTTCGTTTACGCCACTTGCAGCCGTTTACATTGATGGGATTTTGTTTGAATTTCGATTCTCTTATTGTTTTTGTGAATTGCATATCACTTGTTTGTTGATTGATTTCTGATTTTTTTGGGCAGAACCTCGGCTCTGCCTCGGCAGAGCTTCACCTGGTATTCTGGAAAACCTTCGTCGGGTGTTACTTCGTTGGTAAAAATAGGAGAATAATGCTTCTTTGTTTCTCCTTACGTTTTTATTCTTTTTGTGGGCGAGATTGATTATAATGCATGTGATGCATCTTAATAAACCATTTTGGTGCAGACGATGGTTAAACTTAAAAGAGCTGGTTTATCTCGAAGATCCGTCGTCGTTGCGGAGGTCAGAAATGTGGTACCTTGTGTAGGAGTGAAGTATTTTCTTTTGCGTGATTTTTCTTGGTTGAAATTGTACTTGATTATATTGAGTCCATAGTTTCACTTCTGTTTTCCATAATCTATCTTGTTTCTGCAACTATGAGTTTTCAGTCTTATTGGAATCCTTACTTAGCTGTTTTTTTTTTTTTGATGAAATTTTAGGCAGCACCTGGTTCTGTTCCCAGTACAGAAAATGAGACGTCGAAAGTAGGAGACAAATCTGAAACGTACAGTCACGACATGACTGCAGCAATGGGTGCTGGTATGCTCACTACTTATCTAATAGTGGATATTTTACTTGAAATCTTTTAAAGCCTTGGTGAAGATGAAGGCTGTTTGTTGTTTTGTAGTACATTCTAAGTTACTGCTTGTTAGCTAAAGTCATATTTATAGGGCCGTTCTCCTGCACATATTTTCCCTATGTTTTTTGGCATGAGGTTTTGATCCATGACCGTGGGTAACTCATAAACCTAGCTATGGCTTTATTAACTTTTACTTGTGGGTTTCTGCACTCCTTATATGGCTAACCTTAATCTCAATGGAGTGCAGTGTTAACCTATAGGCACGAGCTTGGAATGAACTACAACTTCATTTGTCCAGACCTGATTGTAGGTTCATGCCTACAGGTAAATGGAAATAATGATGTATTTTCTTACTGTGCTCTAACTTCACTTTATATTGACAGACTCCGACGGATGTTGACAAGCTTTGTGCTATTGGAGTGAAAACTATATTCTGCTTGCAACAAAATTCAGACCTTGAGTATCCAATTATTGTCTTAATGTTTCGGTTCCGTTCCTATGTGCTTAGTCCATCTTTTACTTACTTCTGTGGGTCTGTTATGCTATGTCCTGGGTAGGAAATTGATGGTTTTTATTGTTTCATCCCTTAAATAGAGATATTCAGGTACTTTGGGGTTGATATAGCTGCCATTTGCGATTATGCCAACAGCTGTAGCGATATTCAACATGTGCGTGCTGAAATCAGGTCGGTTGTACTACAACAAAATGATTTCTGCAGTTTCATTCCTCCTTTTTTGGCTGAACATGGAGAAGATACCCCAAAAAAAGGCTTAGATAGATATTATCTATGACAAAATATCACTTACAATAATAGTGTCTGGTATGCTTGTCTGGAGCAGGGATTTTGATGCATTTGATCTGCGGTCGCGGCTTCCAGCAGTAGTAGCTAAATTGCACAAGGCCATCAGTCAGAATGGAGGTGTGGCCTATATACTTTGTACCGCTGGTCTTGGGAGAGCACCAGCAACTGCTGTATGCAATTTTCTCCTTTATTTATTTTTGTGATTTTAATAGACTTGGTTACATCTCAAGCTTTCTTTCCTTTTGAGATTAGGTCTGCTAGGTTACGTGTTAACACATTGTAGCATTTGCTCTGTATGTTTATACTCCTCCTGAAGAGAATTAGTTGGGAAAACTGAAAAAGTTGTATAATAATGGATGCCTAGTGAACTTGAGGAGGAAACTGCCGTAGAACCTCAAATTTCTTGCCTAGGTGGACTACTGTACAACCTTAGCAGTGCATTCTTCCTTTAGATAACCATATTTCATAAGATCAGCTGCGTTTTGATTACATTTGAAGTACTGGGAATGTGTTTAGGCAAGACTAGTAACTTATAGTAAAATTCTCAAGCTGTTATAAACCTCTGAACTGCAGCTTTATTTATGGATTGCAGGTAAACAATTGGAATTGTATCATTCATCTCTTTACTGTGAACTTTTGCATGTGATGCTTTGAACTGCTATTATGGATAATATCCATTCTGCTATTGTTTCATGGTGAGATGGTAATTCTTTTTCTATTGAACCCTATAGTTGGCTTACATGTTTTGGCTTCAAGGCTACACGCTTAAAGAAGCACACGAACTGCTTACGGTAATGCTCACTTCTGGTTGTTTCTCTTTTACATCTTTATCTTGGTTAACGAACACCATTTTTACATCTTTATCTTGGTTAACGAACACCATTTGTACGTTTCTGAGTTTTGTAACTGGAATGAGTTTCCTAATACTTCCAGTGGTGGACTGGAACTATCTCAGTAATTAGAAAGAAATAGTGTCAGACTGGGGAAAGATTTCAATTATTGAGTTCAACTCTTTCAACTGTCCTAATAAACACTCGCCTCGGTTTATCTGCAGAGCAAGCGCCCATGCTTTCCCAAGCTAGAAGTTATAAAAAGTGCAACTGCTGATATTGTAAGCCTCCATTTTCCTTGTCCATTATGATATTAAAAACTCTCATGCAGAAGATGATCCACTCAAACTCCTCAACACATCTTCAGAACACCGTCCAAATGGTTGGTTTTGAAGGTTCAGCATAAGAAAACCTAAAACTTGCATGAGATCTTGGTTGATGTTATTGCAATTTAATAACCATCAACGCCACAAAAGAAAGTGTTTAATGGTTGTGTTATCTTTATAAGTTATATCCTTCCTTTCGAAGTTGACAGGCCTTCCAAAGCAACCTGTGAAGTTAAAATGGCAAGGTGCTGGTTGTTCAACAGTAGAAATATCTGGACTCGACATCGGTTGGGGTCAGGTACTCTCAAAATCAACAATTCCAGTTGTATACCTCTTGATAGTTTTTCTTGGCTGTTAGATATGCTATACATATATGAATTTGTGGCTAAAGACTTAGGAACAACTGTGGTAGCCAAAACTTTTTATATGGATCATTCACATGTAACATTTTAAACAAAACGTTATCAAATCAATTTTGATAGTCACCTATTTTATCCATAACTCAGAAAAACTTTGTTCTTACACCATTAACAGAAGTTATGCATCTGTAAATTCTTGGCAGAGAATACCTTTGTCATATGATGCAGAAGAAGGCTTATGGATCCTACATGCTGACCTACCTGTGAGTACATCGTACTGCAGATTATTTACCTGAAACGAATTTAGATGCTTTTCTACCTTAGGCAATTAGAAATTTGTTTGTAGATCACGCAAAACAATCTGTAATCCTGAAAATTGTGATCATTGGCAGGAAGGACGCTATGAATACAAGTACATTGTGGACGGGGAATGGGTTTGCAATAAGAACGAGTCGGTGACTAGTCCCAACAAAGATGGCAATGCCAACAACTATGTTGAGGTAAAATCTTCCCACTTAAATTCGCACTACTTCTGAATCAGATTCGAGAATCTTTACTAATATCAGATGGTAACCGTTGAAGGAGATCTTTATTACATGCTTTGGAAAAAGAGTCTCTTAACAGCTTTATCACTCTTCTTCATTCAAAATGCTGAAGACTTGAATATCCCTAGCAGTTGAGTATCCTATGTTGAATAAAATGCTCACTTCTTTGCCTAATGTGGTGCAGGTGTTCGACGAAAACCAGAGTGGCATCAATTCTGGCATTAGGAAAAGAGTAACTGGTGATGACCCTGACCTTACAACTTGCGAACGCACTATCATTAGACAGTTTCTTGAAAGCTATCCAGATGAGCACTAACTGTTTCTGCACCAGTTTCTGATTAATACATTTGTTATAGCTGTTGTAGCTCTAGACTTTCTGCTACTCTTTTGAGATCAATAAAAGGGTCACAATTTTAGTTACGTTTATGTCAAACCACACATACAAACACAAAAAAAGAAGCTAATACAAGCTAGCAATTTGAGGACTGCAAAAGACCAAGACTTGATCAAGAGTCGCCTTAGACACATCCCCAAACAGAGACTCCTTCCCATCCACTCTTCTAGCATAAGACAGCCCCAGCCTAGACTTAGCCTGCCTCAAGTCCCCAACACCCGAGTTTGTATCCGGCCCTGCAAAACCACCCATCACCGGCGCAAGTGGCGGCCCAATCAGCAGTCCGTCTGCCCCGAACTGCGGGCCGCCACGTGCGTAGTCGAAGAGGGCTGCACCGCTGCCCCCAACCTTAGGCAGGACGACGGGACTGTCCCCGTTGTCCGGCCAGTAGAAGAGGAATGCATCGAATGAGTCGTAGTAGTCATCTGTGCTTCTGTAGCCTTCAGGGTTGAAGGCGCCGAATTTGAAGTCTTTGTTTGTGTAGCCAATGATGACGCATGGTCCTTTAAAGTCGCATCTCTTGTGGAAGTCAGTTGCGCTGAATCCATCTGTTTTGGCTTTGTAGCAGCACTTTAACTCCCTTCCTGATTAAGAACTTGTTATGAAAATACGAGTACTGTATGTCTGATAGATCTTGACCCGTAAAACGATCTTACAGCTGAATGTGTGTATATATGAAATTTGTACCTTTCAAGAATGTTTTGGCAACTAGAGAAGGAGGGAATGGGAGATCAACATCGTCATAATACTTGGTTTCTGGCTCTGTGCTTTTGCTTCTACCAAAATCCCAGTTGAACAAGTTCTGTGGGCATAGCCTTTTCTTGCCATAACCGTATGATACTATTGCAGATTTTGAAGCATACGAACAGTTCATGTTCATATAGTTTCATGTAAAAGTGAGTTCAAGTCATTTTCCTTCTTCTTAAAACCTTCATCCAAGGATTTCTGGTTGAGGCTTTTTCGTTATTTTTGTCGTATGATGTTGGTATTGTGGGCAGTGGCGGAGCCAGAATTTTACGGTGGGGTGGGCTGGAAAAAGACTTCATTATATATATATAATAGAGAGTGATTTTCGTGTGAACAATCCTTATTGTGTGAACGTACCAACACTGCACTTTCAATGCCAATATAATGCACTTTATTTGTTAGATTTAAAAAAATGTCTATTAAGTGCAGTTTGATCAATTTGAAAGTGCAATACTTAAAGTGCAATATTATCCTCTATAAAGTGCAGTTTATTTGTTTTTAAAGTGCAATGTTCACACGTTCATACAATAAAAACATATTCACATTTGAACCTCCCCAAGTAAAATAAATAAATATATATATATATATATATATATATTTACTATTTTTTCGAATGACCAAAACTCAATATAAATTAGAAAAGAAAGCGTGGGAATACAAATGAAGAAGAAAAAAAAACAAAATTGAAATGAACTTGTTAAAAAAGAAAAAGAGAGAGAAAGGAGTAACTGCAAAAGGAATTAAAAAAAGAAATGGAGAAATTTGGAAAAAAAAAAAGAAAAGAAATATGATAAGAATTAAGGAAAAAAAAATCTAAATACGGTTGGAAAAAAAAGGAAGAAAGAAATTAGTATGAAAATTGAAAAGTGTGAAACAAATAAAAGAAATAAATAAGGGAACAAAAGAGATAAATAAAAGAGTATAGAAAATAAAGTACAAAGAAATAAAAGGAAAATAATAGTAGAAATAGAAATAAATTATAATAGCAAAGGACCAAAAATGCTAAATTATAATAGCAAAGAACCAAAAATGCTAAGGAAGGGAATTGAACTCCAGTCGCATGGAGAAAAAATGCACACTTCAACCACTCGGCTAATGGTCCGACTCTTCAAATTAAGTACTAATGTATATATTTATCTGAATCTGCACTGGGCTGGAGCCCAGTGCAGCTAACCTATAGATCCGCCACTGATTGTGGGGGACGATGTTTGTCTATTTTGTTTTCCTCATGGGTGGTCAGAAATGAAGTCCATGAATAATTCCCCAATCTAATGTACTAAGCGTCTGTATTTTACTATTTAAGGAAGCTGAGATGGTGCCTCATGAAATTAAATAATGTTCGGCATAGTGAGAATATTATTTGTTGAGAATTTCAAGAAAAATCAAACAATTACCTTATCTTATACTGTCGGTGTCCTCTCTCTATACATATAAACTTAAATATATTAAATTTCTTACAAACGATGCTACTTATCTACCTCTAAAATCATCTATTCTATTTATTATGTTTCATTTCATATCCTAATAATAGAATTATGACTCGTATTACTTTTCTCTAAATTAATTCTCACATTTGCGGTTAAATAATTCAAATAGTGCATATAATTGTAAAATAAAATACACTTATCATCATTTCATTGGTGAGACATGAAATCGGACAAAAAAAAAATGAGATAGAAGATCCACACCGCTTATCCACTTATCTTTCTAATTAAAATAACAATTACTTATAAACCAGAACTACCTTCATATACTCGTATACGTACCACACTATAAGAGCATTACATATGCTATTTTTTATTAAAAAGGTGAGTCAATTTTACCACATATCAACATATTTATAATGTAGTACATACACGCATATATGAGTGTTTTATTATATATAAACCTTTGTGCTTATAAACTCATCTTATGTAGACGTTAATGAGATTTGAATTACGGAAATTCTGTCACTAAGAGCAACTCCAAAGAGACTGCAAAACTCAAAATGCAGTAGCAAAATTGATCCAACCTAACTGCAAAATAAATTGCAAAATCCCAAATATTGCTGTCTTTCTACAGTAATTCGGTAGAAATGGGTATTTACTGTATAAACTGCAAAGGAGTTATTTGCAATTATAATTTTTGCAATTCTACCCTCAAGACTACAAAAATCCAAACAAGATGCAAGATTGGAGCAACGTCGTTCGTATAATCCTGAAGGAGTATTACGCACCTTCAATCCTTTCGATGAGGGAGGCACCGATTTGAGGGTGAAGGCGGCGGAGGCGTCCAGCAGGGGCGGCGGAAGCTCGTCGGCGAGTTGGATCCGGCGCTGGATGAAGGCGGCGGAGGAGGGTGAAGGCTGCGGAGGCATCCAGCAGGGGCGGAGGGTGAAGGAGAGCGGAGGCGTCGGATCCCAAATGAGAAGATTTACCCTTTAACCTAATTTAAGTTATGTATATATATTTAATAATATTATAATATTTATGTAAGTTATGTAATACATATATACATATATAATTTAAGTTATGTAATTAATAATTATCTAATACATACTTTAATTATTATTATCAAGTTCTTTTATATATTAATTATCTAATACATACTTTAATTATTAATTGTAGCAAAATAATAGATATATAAAATAACATTAATTTATAACACAATACACAATACTTGTTCGTAAAATAAAAATACATAACATACTATGAATTGAAAAAGAGATAACAAGTATACGACACACAACGATATTAAAATTAAGAAATACATCACATACTACGAAAGTGGAAAGTGGAATGTACCAATGTGTAATTAAGAAAAATATGTAGGTAGAATTGAAAGGTATTTTGTGAAAGGATATAAAGAGAATATTCTTTTGAGTTTGGGTTTGAGTTTGATGGTTGGAGATAAATTACTGTTTGATGTGACAGAAACTGAAAAATGGGTATTGGTTTTGAGTTTGAGGTTGAAGATGCTCTAACTCACAAATTTATCAATTGAATAGAGGCAACTATTTGAGGTAAGGCCTAAGCTTACACTTTGAGATGGGAAAAAAAATGAAAATTTGTGAGAAATCGAGTTCTAATGTTCCCCCTTTTAAGTTTTTTCTTTTAAAAAAAAAAACTCTAGAGAAGACAAACAAATAAAATAAAAAAACGTTGGTCTATTTTATTACTCCCTCCGTCCCAAAATTCTTATCCGATTTTTGCACGGTTTTTAAGGGGAGTTGTTAGTTGTGTGTAGATTGATATAAAATTGTGTGTAATAATTTACTAAAAAAGGAAAGTGGACAATAATTTTGGGACAACCCAAAATGGAATAGCGGACAAGAATTTTGGGACGGAGGGAGTAGTAGTTAAAATTCGAAATTTATATTGAGTGGGTATTACCACATTTATATTCAGCCACCTTTCCCTTAATTAGTTAGTAGGGTTTAACCTTTCACTCACTCCAGTGACACTACCAAAATCCAGCCACCTCGCTCACTTTGATCTACCTGGGGGTAACGTTTCTCAATTCACAATTTTTAATTGTTTTATCGAAATCTGAGCATATCATTAGCTCGTTTCTTCGTTTTCTCGTCTTGTTTTTGAGTGATTCTTGATAAATTTTGTAATTTTTGGTGATTAATGGCTTTAATTTTCCCGTGTCTGTTGGATCTTTTGGTGGATGCTAAAATATGACGAAATGTTCCGCAGAAGAAAAGATGCAGACTTTGTGATTCTTGTTATTTAGTTGGTTGTTTGTCTCTCTCTCTCTCTCGCTCTCTTTTTTTTTTTGTTGTCAGAATTGTATTGAATTCTTGTTTTTCTCTACGTCATTCTTGATATGCTTTTTCAAGTTATTGATTCTTGTTATTTCCTGCAATTTAATTCACTAATTTAGTTTTATTTTGCGGTTTCTGTATTTCTTCTGTTCATTTGAACTCTTGAGTCTTGACATTTTGTGTACGACTCCTGGAGCTGAGATATGTTGTTTCTAAATTACGGAGATTTTTAGGAATTGAACTTTAAAATCTCTTTACTTATGAGTTACTGCAATCACCTAAAGTGTTTCCGACTTCTAAATTTGTGGAGTTACTTATATTAGAGTGTTCATATGCTTCTACTTGCTGAAATAATGTGTTTAGTGACCTATTGTTTTCATTTCCCTTGCCAAGAATTACTTGCTGGCCTTGAAGGTTGAAACAGAGGTAGTTATATAACGTAGATGTGCTTTAAGATTAGTGTCTTTTGTCTCGATATATTTTGTTGTATTATCAGGAACCATCTGTGGATCGAGATACTTTCTTTATCTGACCCCGAAACATGACATTTGTTATTCCTTTTCTCTTTCTCTCTTTATATAGTTTCATTCGGTAGTATGGCTGTTCTTGGTGTTGGCTTGTGTACTTATTTTTCTTCCATGTAATTGTTATGGACATTTGTATGCATTGTGTCCGTATGTAAATATAAGAGATCTTCACCTCTCACCTTCTCACTTTACTTTCTTCAGATTTGCACGTTGGCTTGGCTGTCAATATATATAAGTCATGCATGCCTGCAAGCTCAACTGTGCTGGGCGAGCATTTGCACTTTCCACCGGCAATGACACAGGTGGGAGGAAGTCGAGAATTAGACGTTCGAAAGAGGAGAGGAAATCGATGATTGAGTCTTTCATTAATAAGTAATATCACTATACTTTCTTTAATTTATACTCCCCCAGATTTTTGTTAAGTGCCTTTAGATTTTAGGCATTTCCACATTTAGTCTAACTCTCCAGATTGACTTATAAACCATTAATAGTTATTGGAATATAATTATATGACCAAACTTTTTCTGCAAAGAAAAACTATCTGTCTCTGAAATTTGAATGAAATTGTTGGTCAATTTACTCATAGAAATGCTTCATCATCAGTGAGAAAACTTTGCGTATTTCAGGCTATGTAGTACTTATTTGATCCATTTTTACTAGATCGGGTTTGAAAACCACTTATGAACATAGTAGGAGAATCACATACCAGAAAGAGAGTGGCAGGCTGGCAGCATTCAGATTTGTGCTTTAAAATGCTCCCCTACTAGAGATAAGATGTGGTAGATCCTATGCCAAGTGTTAATTTTGTATTATTTTTAGACAGTTAGGATCTTCTTTTATTTGGGAGAAGCCAAATATAAAACTTACCTGCAGAGGGTAGTTTGATTCCCTTTTTTCCTCGTTGCATATATGCCTAGTTGTCTTGTATACATACCATCTTAGTCAAGTAGATTCTTGCTTCCAGATATCAGAAATCAAATCGCGGAAATTTCCCATCCCTCAACCTTGCACATAAAGAAGTTGGCGGTTCTTTCTACACAGTGCGGGAGATTGTACGAGAGATTATTCAAGAAAATCGAGTATTAGCACCTCCTAAGGTGTCTCTTGAAGAACAGAGCCTTTCTGGATTTCTCGAACAGCATCCGTTAGGATCTATCTCTATGGACTCACTTATTGATTTGTCAGCATCGGATAGAGCGGATGTGGAAACACATATTTTACCCGACAAACTCCAATTTTCAAGTGCAGAAAACATATCCTCTTCTAATGGATCTTACCCCTTGGAGTTGAATGATGAACAAACCGTTGGTGGAGGACGCAAGTTGGGTGACGAAGATGAGGGTTCAGATGGAATGCAAGAAAGCCATCATGTACCTAATCATTATCAAGATAAAAGCACTGAATTGGTTTCAGATTCACCTCAACCAAAAAGTCACAAGTTTGAAGAAAATATTGTGAATGCCTTTGAGGTGGTGGAAGTCCACGCTCTGATAAACCACTCATGAAAAATGCTGATCATTATCATGATATTGATAAGGGACCAGGGAGTCAAATGCTCAACAACGAGCATCAGACAGTTGATAAGGCCAAAGAATTTGTGGAACGAATTTATACAGAGGCCACAGCGACGGAGACTCTGCATCAAGAGAAACTTGAAGCTCAAAATATAGAAGCATCACCAGTTACTAAATCTCATACACACTCTGATATAGAGGTGGAAACATTCCCATTGAGGCCTGTAACTCGAACAGTTAAATCTGGCAAATTACAAGAGGCAGAACATAAAGAAATACAGCTCAACATGCAGAACTCCTCTAGCTTTGTTAGTGAGAAAGGTGACAAAGAGCTTCCGCATTCAACAGTAGAACTGAACGGTGAGAACAGAGACGACAAAGTGATGCTAAATCTTCAAGGCCCGTCTGTGGAAAACAAAAAACCTCTATCAGCATCCAAACCCAGTGTGCTCGATGCAGATGATGTTAAAGAGCTTGAAACCAATGTTTCCTTGCCTGACAGAGCTAAGGTATGTTTTCATTTGTTTAAATAGCCATGTTAAATGAAGTTATCATGTGTAATGCACATTCCTATTCTATAATAATCTTCTTAAGAATAAAATGGCAAGTCTTGATTTTCTTATAAAGTTGTTAAGAAAATCTTTGTTACTCCAAACTATATGATTGCATATTTATATGAAAATGTGTTTTGGACTGTTAGCTCAAGCTTGAGACTTCGGCTCTAATGTCGTTCGTGCAACCATTCTCCCGCAGGCCAGCAGCTCTACGGATACATTAATTTGTGAGGACTCTGCCTCAGTTGGAGATAACAATGTGGCGAAGGCAAACAATCCCACACTGGACAGATTCAATCTGTAAGTCATAGATTTCCCCAATCCGTGTTTGTCCCTAAAGGCCTTCGGCCTTTACTTACCACTTCCCATTTCATGTCTTTTTACCAGTCAAACTTGGGAGAAAACAGCAAAAAAATCTACTCAACCCGAAAGTAATCCCCTTATGGCATTAGTGAAGGCTATTATCTCTTCGTTTGTGAAGTTTTGGAGCGAATAAACTTCTTTTCGGATTCACTTAGCAGCTTCTACTTCTTGGAAGAGGTCAGTCCTTAGATCTTTGTGGTGGTTTAGTACTTCAACTATGTTTTGTACGAGTTATCTAGTCTGGATTCCTGCGAATGATGACACATTCTTTTTACTGGTATTATATTCTGCCTATGTGCGATACAAGATGTTTGTTCTCTATCCTAAATAAAATTAGGTCATGTTTTTGGCTGATTGCTGAATAGTTGTCTCATCTATGCTACACTTGATAAATCATGTTATCATTCATATATAACACACTCATTTATTCAAAATTCAACAAAAACAAATGCATCTCATGGCATGTTTATCTGCTTTCGCATTTCCTTGTTCCATATATGAAAAAAAGAGTCAAATTAATCAAAAGTAAAACGATTAGAGAATTATAGAGTTTTTCTTTAAATTGAAATAGAATTAAGTTTGTACTAATGATCGAGACATGTTACTTGTTAGGAGGCGTGCTTGATAATAAGGTTTCCTAATCATGAATGGATATAACCTTAATATAAAATATTCAGATTAGGCTTATCGAAATCTATTTCTTAAAATCATATTCGAAAATTGAAGTGCTTAGTGAATTTTGTCCATAACTCACAGCTTTTCAAATCTTGAATGTATCCGAATCCAAATCTTTTTATCTGAGGAAACAAATACAATTCAAATCTTAGAAAGATTTGAACCCTTGTGTAAGACTTAACATATAATCACCCGCCCTTTTTCAGTCAATTCCCACCCCCACAAGTATCATGGCCGCCGATCTTGTATTGATGCTGGCGACTATCAAGACAAATAATCCATCAGACATCGGAAGAGATGATGAAATCTGCAAAAGACAAGAAGAATCCCACACCCCAAGATCTCCGCGCCACATGATCCCAGCCGCCCTCCGCTGCCCGCCAGCGCCGAAGAAGCGGCGGCACTCCGCTGCATACAAGAGGAGGCTGGTGTTGGTGGAGAGAGAAGAAATTGAAACGCTTTTCAGGACGTTGCAGGTAAACAAACAGCAACATGAAGTATTTTACGCGAAACGTTCAAAACAATAGAAGTAAAACATTAGGGATTTTTAGGTTTTTTTTTTGCATGTGTAATTATTACTCTTACGTATGTTTTTATGTGTGAATTATCTCATACCGTCGGAAATTTGATTCATATAAATCTTGATCTGAATTTTAGGATCTTATAATAAATTTAAAAGTATTTGGTATAGGTTCAATTTTTATCATCCTTACTTTTACACACCACATTTGACATTTGTAATTGTGACGGTACACTGAGGTACAAATTATGGGGATATAGAAAGTTTTACCCATTTTGCCACATGCTTAATTTTTATCAATTAAGTAAAAAACAACATAATTAATTTTGAAAGTATTGATGCCTAATATATGTACTTATGTTTCATTATCTTGCCGGTACTTTTAACATGCAATCCAATCAAATTTTAGCCGGCCCATGTCTCATTAATTATGTTCTTATGTTTCCCAATATGCACAATCATGTATATCTACAAAATTAAATGAAATCAAACAATAAGAATATTTCTAGCAAAGTTAAGAACCATCGTATATATATATTTTTACTACATTTTTCCCCTTATTTCAAAATTACTCGAATCGTAAAACCATAGTCATTATGAAATCAATGCACTTTGACGTAACTCAAAAACTGATGTACAAAACATAGGTACAGAAAACAAGTTCAACGACACTCACTATCAAACCTCAAAACCGAGGGAAAATACCAAATCAAAGCAACAGATTCTAATCCTCTATTCTTTCATGGGATTTCTTTCTTCTCCTGCCTGGACTTGACAACCATCTTAGCCATCTGCGGCGTGCCATATCCCATTGCCATTCCCATGGCAGGGGCAGCAGCTCCACCCATCATACCAGCAGCTCCACCCACCATGTTGCCTCTCGACGTCGCCCTTTGTGAAGCATGCGAGCTCATTCCGGACAGAGCAAAAGCCCGGCCCGACTGCTGATACATGGTTAAGTTTACCATTCTTGCTTCAGTCTCTTTCATCTCACCTTCAAGCCACTTTATCATATCATCCCCTGCCTCAGCAGAGGGAGTAGCCATAAGACTATTCCTCTTCATTGCAAGTAGGTTTGCTGCGCCTTGTATATTTCCTTCTTCCGCCATTTTCTGAGCATGCTTAATGCTATCTGCTGCAAGGAGGCGGTTCCTCTGCCTATCAACCTCCAAATTTACTACCAAATCTTGAGGGGAAGGTACAACGGGGCGACCTATCTCTACTAGGTCGCCTTGTATTAATACATCCTGTTTCGACACAAGATCTTTGTACGAACACGTGATGTCCAAAAGGGATGTCTTTCTGTCTTCTTTGTTCATACAAATGGGGATGGATAGGTTGATGAGAAACTCTTTCTCCTCATCTGCGTAAAGTTCTCCTACTTTGATTACCCCATCTGATCCTTGGTTCAAGATTTCACTCCTGTATCTCCCTGAAGGAATGGATTTGATCTCCACACCATGTGATGCTGATCTCAGTTTCAGTTCTAGACCTTGAGTTACAACACTTAGAAGACCACCAATGCAGCTAGCAAAGGCGTCTTGCACCATTTCAATAGACTCGATGAAGGAGAAAGTCCCGCCGGAAGCATCGGAAATTGCGTGCATTGTGATGGGATCATGGTCCGAACCAAACCCGAACGAGTGGACTGGAATCATCTCCACTCCTTCTTCTTTGTCGGGGATGATTGACGGAGGCAGTCGATGAAGAAACCCGGGATTACCACCCGGATTCCTGAATCCATGGTTGTAAGTATCATTCCCATCAGATAAAAATATGATGCTGGTAACTGGATTTCTGTGGCGCCTTTCGTCGAGCACCTGGGCGCCCTTCTTCAACCCATCAACAATATTGGTCCCGCCTCTTGCCGAGAGCGAATCAACGGCGTGCTTAGCGTCCTCCCGACCGGTCTCCGTCATTCTGCGGAGAGGCAGTATTCTCGCGGCACGGTCGGAGAACGACACGATTGAAAGCCGATCGGAAACACCCAAATTCTCAATCACGAAGTGAACGGCTCTCTTTAAGAGATGGAGCTTTTGCCCGCACATGCTGCCGCTGACATCGAGCACCGTTACGATGTCGATAGCCGCGCGCTGAGAGTAAATCGCGCCGTTTGATAGCGACGGAGCCTTCAATCCGACGAGAACTGCGAATGGAGATACGGATTGGGAAGAAGTGACGGCAGGGTATTCGGGAATAGCTTTTATAGTAACTTTCTGCGAATCGGTGGGTGAATGTGTCGATGTGGGATTGGATCCGGTATCATGAAGGGGTTCGTCGTCGCAGAAGAGGAGAGGCTCCGGCTCGTATACGGCCGGCGGAGGAATTTGAAAAAGGGGATTTTGGAGAGGGTATCTGAATGAGTTGGTAAAGTCGAAAGGATTGTTGGGGACGAAAGGGAGGTTTCTCCAGACGGTGGAGCAGACTGGACAATAGCGGACACCATGAGAGACGTGGCTTTTGATGCAGGAGAAGTGGAAGGAGTGGGAGCACTCCGCGGTGAAGATGGCTTGCCCTTGCCCTTGCCGTTGCCCTTGCCCTGCAGCAAAGCTCGCCCAGCAAATCCCACAAGTTTTCTGCAACCACAAAGATATTAGTAATTAGATAGATACAAACAAAGCACAAAAACCTATCTAATCTTATTTATAGATCCTAATCCAAACATATGAATATTATTTTAGTTCATCATCTAAATGAGATTATTATTCTAGCTTAAAGATAATAAATGCATTGATATACTGCATAACTAGTAAAGGAGAATAATGGATCACTAGGCCAAATATGGAATAAGACTATGATCATGTACAGAAATAAAACACACTATAGTTACTTACGTTATCTGCGGATGAAGCCATGATCTTCTTCTCTATCGTTGTAAACGAACTGTAATCTGTTGTTGCCTCTCTCGTCTCGTGGACTTTGGGAATGGATATATATATATATATATATATAGGTCGAGATATTCAATTACTTAACCTACAAGCTGTAGACATAATATTTTAGTAACAGATTTATTCAAAAAAATATTTCCTTTATGCAAAAAATATTTGTGGAAAAAAAAGAACTAAATTTGGCGTGTTGCGTTCACAGAAAGCTTTTGTTTTGTCTTATGAATTAGTCTGGACAGGTTATTTTATTTTATTATACATACAAATAATATAAAATTTCCATAAACAACTTACTATGACGCGTTTGTTGCGCATAACAGTCTAAACATCCGTTGACGAATTATAAACATAATTTCGGGTCTTGAATTAAAAGATTTATTTTCTAGTTCTAAATAGTGTAAAATGTATATATCGAAATTTCCAAGAGTTTTCCCAGTCCACCCACCGCGAGTATTAACATTTTCCACAGCGGTTACACCGCCCCACTATTGAAGAAAAGACTAAAGTCGTTTTTTTTTGAAAAAAAAAAAAAAGACTAAAGTCGTAGCCAATAGTTTGCTAACACACGTCAAGTTTTGATTCATTTGTTTTGATCGAAATAAATTTATATTCATGATATTAATGCTTAATTATTAATAAAACTATATTAAAATGATATCAAAACTTACGAGATCTCAATTCAATTATAATGGTTTGTATTATTTTTGGATCGTTCTATTAAAAATAACAAATATTTAAAATAATATTCTAATACTCATAATTCTCTTAATTTACTTGTTGAAAAATGTCGAGTCCACTAATAATTGGACGAATGTAATTGTTATAGTTTTACTAACAAACCAAATTTAAAACTATTGTGTGTCTCATTTCTTTTTTGCACTTATATTAATAAGAGTTGTTAGTTGTGAAAGAAATATGAAACCCATAAAAATAGTGTTTAATTGTGTATAGTAAAATTGTAATTTTTGAAATGAGATAAATCGGAAAAAAAAATGAAACAAGATTAATGAGACGTATGATAATATTATTTTAAAAAAATAATTATGAATTTCTAATAGAAAATCATCATAGATGATATTTAATTAAAAAAAAGTGAAAACTAAATGAGTTAGGTATTAATGGGAATAGAAATTAAATATAGCTTGTAGGTTATGATGAAAAGAGAGAAATGAATATCTTATGAGGAGACTAGATTGAGGTTAAGGAATAAATGAGAATAATTTAATGGTGTGTTTGTAAATGCTTATTATAATTAGTTATTGTTTGTTTATTTTTGCTTAAAGTTGAAAGAAAAATGATTTTAAGTAAAAATTGAGTGTTTGTGTAATACTCGAAAATGGTATTTTATAGATTTAAGCTGTTTAATTATTTAATTTAGAGAAGCTACTAAAAAAACATGCAAACACTTAAAAATCATTTTATTTGTCCTAAAAAATCATATAAACATTCTAAATAAGTTGTTGCAAAACCATCCTAAATAAATAATTACAATAAAAACCTTTAATCTAGACTTTTTGAAGAAGACAATTGATATATAGGTAGTGTTTGGAATAAACTTAAATAAAGTTCGCCTACGGGAACTTTTTCACCGCTGAAGCACTTTTTTAATGTTTGGAATGGAAGCTTCGCTTTTTTGAAGCCTTAAAATAAGTCGAGAATAAGCGAGCCTAATGTCTGGTGCAGGGTGCTTTTTAAAAGCAGAAGCCAAAAAAAACTGAAAAGCAGCTTATAAGAGTGTTTGCAAAACTACTTTTTTCTAAAATTAAGCTGCTTTTTTTTTCTAATATTGCAAACACTAATAACTTTTGCTTAACAACAACTTTAAGCAATTTTAAACATAAACTTCTAAAATCTACTTATAAAAGTTCTTCCAAACACTACCATACTCCCTTTCATGGAGTGGGCTGAATGACATGGAGTGAACTGAACACAAACACAAGCCCAAACAATAAATTATGTCAAATGTAGTGGTTTATTTCAATTATAGTCCATGACAAAGTTTGTATAGATTATTTTGAGCTACTATTGTTTGATTTTATCAAATGAATTAATGAACGAATTTCTTTCTTTCTTTGAAACTCTCTTATTCTCCTTTGTCTAAGGCAAGCCATCCAGACAAACCAAAATAAATATTGGTTTCATCTCATTTACATTTAGACGAACCCAAAAATAATGTACGAAATTGATTGTTTCAACTATCCACGTCGGCGGTAATGCCACGTAATCTTCCACGTAGGCAAATTATATGCGTTGTCGTCCTGGTCCAAACCCACGTAAGAAAACATTGAGGAGTCACGTGATTACCGCCATTAATTAAAAATATCAAGAAAGCTTAACATCGGATAATAGCCCATTTACTTCACATCCGCCGTGTATCCCAGAACCAATCAACGGCTGATAACCATTATCCACGAGAGCCAAAATCCGCCAATAAGATATCACCCCTCTTTCTTATATATAGTTCCTTTTTCTTGACAAAATATTCATTAGCTGCCAATCCATTTCATCCCATTTCAATTCCGAAACCGGTTCCCTGAATTTTAAAAAATATGGCACCTAAGGCAGAGAAGAAACCAGCGGAGAAGAAGCCGGCCGCCGAGAAATCCCCGGCAGAGGAGAAGGCTCCGGCAGAGAAGAAGCCGAAGGCCGGGAAGAAGCTTCCCAAGGACGTCGGCGCCGCCGCTTCTGGCGACAAGAAGAAGAAGAGGAAGGCGAAGAGCATCGAGACCTACAAGATCTACATCTTCAAGGTTTTGAAGCAGGTCCATCCAGACATCGGTATCTCCAGCAAGGCCATGGGTATCATGAACAGCTTCATCAATGATATTTTCGAGAAATTGGCGCAGGAATCGTCGAAGCTGGCCCGCTACAACAAGAAGCCGACGATTACCTCTCGGGAGATTCAGACGGCCGTGAGGCTGGTGCTGCCCGGAGAGCTTGCGAAGCACGCCGTTTCTGAAGGGACGAAAGCTGTTACTAAGTTTACTAGTTCTTGAATTGAATGATTCGTTTGGGCTTGATTTTTGAATAACGGTTTCTGATGTTTACCAATTGTTGTAAAAAAACTTAGGGTTTGTTGAATCAAAGAGGATGCGTTGGTATTCGTTTCTATAATTATTTGAGGACAGAAAGACTAGATCTTAATTGTTTGCAATGGTTGTTCAAATCTTCTTAATTAATGCAACCGTTTTGGTCAATAAAATACTGAGAAAAAAATTAAAGAAAAAGAACTGAAAGACTGCGAATTTGGACTAAATCGATCATCTTCATTAACGCTTGGAATGAGTCATGAATCTCCGCCAGAACCAGTGCTGCTTCCAAACTCTTCGATACCTCCTTCATCTCTGGCAGAAGGAAGACGGCGAAGGCGCTCATAAAAATAATCCACGACGCGAAGTAGAAGAAGATCGCTGACTGCAAATGGCAGAGCATCGTAAGGGACGCCTGAGCTATGATGAAGGTGAAGATCATATCGTGCTCTGTTATTAAAAATAGAGATTGGTATAGAAATGTAGAGAGTTAAGACTCTTTCTGCTAGACAAAATTTTCTATTAGTGCACGCGATCTACAATATTTATTTTCAAGATACAACGGTTTATATAAATACAAAAAGCTACACTGTATATGTTAGAGCCTATTGTTATGTTCCACGTCGATATCTAACTCCTCTATATAAGTTTGGATATCACTTTCCTTTACAATGTTTTTAAGGGGAATGTGGTCTAATTTATCATGGTATCAGAGCAGGCTCAAACGATGTTGGTTTGTTTGATCCTATGTTGGACCGGTCCTTATCGACCATTTATTTCCACGTGTAGTAGTCCGATGTTCATAGCGGCCTACACGTGAGGAGGCGTGTTAGAGCTCATTATTATGTCCCACATCGATATCCTGACTCCTCTATATAAACTTGGATATCCCTTTCTTTTACAAGACCTTTTATGAGGAATGTGACACAATTTATCAGTATATCATATTTTTCAGCGAACTATTAGATATAAGAGTGAGTATGTAAGATTTCTACACTAATATATATGTAGTGGAGCATCTATTTATAGATATCAAAGGGTTGCGATAAAAAGGTGATACATTTTAGGAGTGTTTGCAACAGCTTAAGCTTTTTGTAAGTGCTTAAATTAAGGAGAAGTTGGAAAAAGTGGCTTATTAGAGAATTTGGGGTGTGTTTGCAAAAACTGCTTAAAAGCAGAAAAAATTGAAAAAAGAGTGTTTGCAAACATTTATACTGTAGTAGCTTATTTTGTGATTTATAAGTAAAATGTCAAATCACAGCTTATCCGAAATTACAAATATGTCATTAAGTTGGAGAAGTTGGTAAAAACCAACTTAACCAACTTCAACTTATTTGACTTAAATGTAAAGAATTTTCTCGAATTTAAACTGTTGAAAACACTCAAAAACAGTTTTTCCTTAAAGTAGAATAATTTAAACTCTTCCAAACACCCCTTAGTTTAGAAGAGTCATGGCCATTCAACCATATCCTTTCATCGAAAAGTCCTCATAAGACACCCCTTGAAGGAGAGAGTTTTTCACATTTTTAAGTGCCTTTTCGTTCGCTACATTTACTTCGTAAATTAATTTCTCATTCATTCAACGACAAATTTGAGAAAATCAACATACTAAATTAATCTACTCGAAATGTAAGTTTCGAATATATAATTTATTTCAATTTTTGTCTAGCGGAACATGATGAAATGTTCAAAAACATACTAGGCGTAATATTTTTCCAACCATTACCAACCAAATGCGGATTACTTGAGAGATGAGCATTTGAGGAGCAGCTTGAATTAGAAGCTTCTTTCTACCAATCTTGTCCTCCATACATACGGCGAGCAAGGTGCCGATGGAGTTGATGCCGGCGGTGAGGAAGGAGAACAGCAAGGAGGCGTCGGAGCCTAATCCCAAGGTTTGTAACAGAAGCGGCACTTAGAACATGATCACGTTAATCCCAGAAAACTGTTGAAAATTTTGCATAACTGTTCCGCAGAAAAGCATTGGCCAATTAGATCTCTTCATTAGGTTTCTATAAGGATTTTTGAACTGATTTGAGATCTCCGTTGCTTTTTCAATGGCTTCCAACTCCTTCTGCACATCTTCTACTCAAATAATTCTTCTCAGAGAATTAAGGCCTTGGATGAGAGAATTTGGCCTTTCCGTTATGAAAATTGACCCCAAGCCGAACAATAAGGCCGGGAATCTGGCGAGGCCTAGGGACATTCTCCAGCCGTGAGTCACCAACGAGGTGAAATAATTGATCAAATTCGCAATCAGAATCCCGACGGTGACCGTGAGCTGGAAGCTTATCTTGAGCGCTCCGCGGAGCGATTTCTGATATGAAGAGAGGAACGGCTAGATTTCCGAAGCCGACGCTGGCCCCCGGAAAAATCCTACCGGCGATGAGCATGTGAATGTCAACGACGGCGGAATTAAGAAGAAGAGCGCCGCCATCTGCATTGTCCTCTTCCTCCCGAACTTCTGGCAGCAACCGAAGCAATCAAACAACAAACCGCCGCCAACAAATAGAGCGACCACGTGAACAACTGCAGGAGCTGATCGTCCAATTTGCAGTAATTATTCTCCTTTACTATATGCTTCTTTTTGTAAACCCAAGGGAAGAACTTCATTAGAAATTCATCCATAGATATTACTCATCCTGCAATCATGCATCAATTAACGATCAAAATCACAATATACAATGCAAAACCGATCGAGATTAATTAATCGGTATCCAGTGGGATGATATGCACCTGAAATTCCGGTGCCGTATCCTAACATGAAAACCCCGCAGGTTGCAACGATGGAACAGAACAAGACCTGTTTCAGTTTCCCCACAAAATCACCGCCGCCTTTCATGAGGTTGGGAACCGGTGTGTGTAAGAATTGCTTGAGTACTGATCATCCCTCTTTTAGGTTATGTTTATATTGTGGATTTTTTTTAATAGATTACTAGTTGGGGAACCCAATACCACTACTATTTATCGTCTTCTTTGTGTAGCAAATAGCTACTCTAGCATTGTTAGCTGACTACATGAGTGCAAAACAAACAGGATTTTTTCAAAAAATTTGCACGGATATGGTTGAGATTAAACACAATTTGATATGCCAAAGGGTCTTCTATAGAATCGGGATCAGGTAGAACTAGGGTTAGGTCTAGTCTTTGCAGATGTAAATTGGGATTGCAAAAAATGAAACCCAAAACGTAATTCAACATCAGAAAATCTTCTGTACTTCAAGAAAGAAGTAACATGATCAAAAGAGCAGTCCAAAGAAATCCATACAGCAGTCATTCCACTCAACAAATAAGCCAATATTCAAGACGAGAAAGCAGCAGCATAGAACAAGAGATGGGTCACTCAACAAAGAACAGAAATGATATGGAAAACTAAAAATCCATTCTTTAACCATACAATGTCATACAAAGCCCCAAATTGTTCCAGTCAAAAGAACCCTAATTTACAAAAACTACAAACCCTAAGCTTAAACCTGGAAATACCACGAAATCAATCATAACCTAAAACATGTAACATCAAGAGCTTGTGAATTTGGTGACAGCCTTGGTCCCTTCAGAAACGGCGTGCTTCGCCAACTCACCGGGAAGCACCAACCTTACGGCGGTCTGGATCTCCCGAGAGGTGATCGTCGGCTTCTTGTTGTAGCGGGCCAGCTTCGACGATTCATGCGCCAATTTCTCGAAAATGTCATTGATAAAGCTGTTCATGATGCCCATGGCCTTGCTGGAGATACCAATGTCGGGATGGACCTGCTTCAAAACCTTGAAGATGTAGATCTTGTAGGTCTCGACGCTCTTCGCCTTCCTCTTTTTCTTCTTGTCTCCGGCAGCCGCGCCGCCGACGTCCTTTGGAAGCTTCTTCCCGGCCTTCGGCTTCTTCTCCGCCGGAGCCTTCTCGGCCGCTGGAGTTTTCTCGGCGGGCTTCTTCTCCGCGGGTTTCTTCTCGGCCTTCGGTGCCATACTAGATAGAAAGGGGAATTTAGGTTCGAATGAGAGGGAATTTGTGCAGGTTAAAACAATTTCGTGATGCAATGAAAACAATTGGGAAGTGGGGTTTGTTTATATAGGAGAGAGTGGTAGGATGTGATTGGTTTAACTTAGTAGATGCGGACCGATCTTATATGTCGTTGATCGGATCTTGGTATAAACGGTCGAGATGAGGTCGCTTTTGAGTTGGCGCTCATACCTTGGGTGGCGCTTTCGACGAACAAATTCATTTCAATAGTAACTAGAATCATGCAAATGGATTATTTAGATTACTCCACTTGATTATGATTATAATATATTAACAGAATATTAATTTTCTGAGGTTTGGTGTTTTATAATAACAATTATTATAATTATTAAAATGTAATTAAACTTTAATTATATAATATTTGATGAAATAATAACTTCGATTATGTATTAACTTTTTATATTCCGAGACTAATCACTTATGATCATCTATCCCATTTTTTGAGTTCCAATACATATCCCACGAATGAAGTGGCGAAATATGTATTTCTACCATATTTGTATATATATTAAAATTGAGTTAATTATAATTTTTTTGAATTAAAAATACACATATCACTACTACTAAAATGCTAAAAGTGAACAAACAAAATAATTAATTGAATTAAATAATTAAACGATAATATTTACATGTCCAGTCAAAACTCAAAATATATAGTGAGAGGTAGGTTATGGTGAGAACAATCCATTAACAAGAGATTGAGGTAATAGGCTAAGATTGCATCTTCAGTTAAAAAATGAGCAGATCACTTTCTATATAAATAACCACACAAAAGGCTAAAAGAGTCATTTTAGTACACAAAAGATTTGTGTGTTCATATTAAAATCTAGTTGAAATGTTGAATCATCATTTTTCACCTATGAGAGTTTCTCCGAGACGCTCCAAAAATGGAGGATTCCTCATATTTTTTCACTATTCACTCTTTATTGTTACCCTAAACACTTCCATATAATAAAAGAGACAATATTTCTCCCATTCTTTTGAGGGAGAAATTGTCTCTCCCCGTATCCTTTTTTTTTAACTGGAAAATCAATTGATAGAGATGAAATTGAAAACATAAAATTGGCACAAGTTATCGGTTTTCAGTTGGAAAAAGATGAAATTGAAAACATAAAACATAAAATCAAGAGATCTGGACATTAATATGAACACAAAATTGAAAATTCGAGATGCACCCGGCCATGGCGTCGATTCAACGATGCACTAATCAATTCGGCGATGCACCTGGCTGAATAATCTCATGGCGATTGAGATTTCGGAGAGGGTTGAGAAGACAATTGAGATGCAAGGTTTGAGAGAGAAAGAAATTGTTGTGGATTTGGTTTCGTTACTTGAGTATTTGGAGCCTCCTGTTCTAACTCAAGCCAAGGCAAACAAGGACAAGGCAAAAAAATAAAAAAGTAGCCGTGTGGAGGAGAAGGAAGTCGATAGGCAATATGAGGCGGCGAGAGAGACACAGAGAAACTGAAATAAACATGAGGCGGCGAGAGAGCGAGAGCGATAAATAAGAAATTGAAGAGAGGCAATTTAGGTTATGTTGGCAAAATTGATAAATATATAAGATTAATAATTAGATTAGTAGATTAACGGGTTTAGAATAAATTATTAAATTATTTTTTTCAACATAAATTTAGATAATTAGTAAACTATTAATTGAAATTACTTAATATTAATATAAAAGAAAAATACATGAGTTGAACATTTGCGGACTTATGTGTATTTTCATGCTTTGAAATGCATTGATTGAACATTTGTGCAATGAATATTCGTCTTCTTAGAATTAGATATTATTATATAACCTATGTTTTTTATTTAAATAATCTAAATTATCATTTTTGCAATTAATTTTAATTTTCCCATTAGATATATTATTAATTTTAATTTAACTATACAATTAAATAAAAAAAAGATATTATATCATTAAATTATAATTAAAGATATTATATAGTTGCATTTAATATTGATTTATAAGATTAAAAAAGAGAATATTAGATAGGAAACACGGTTAGAGATGAAATACTGTTTCTGGCCAAAAATTGGGATAACCATGATTGCAAAATCGCTGCACAATTCCACTAGGTAAAATTTTTGTTCTTTCTAAGTTTAATGAACAAGAAAATGTGTTCAAAATCTGATATAAACAATCAGATTAAAAAAATAATCTGTGTATAAATTTGCACTAAAAGTGCACCGCCCGTTTTTAAATGTATTAATATTCCGAATTGTAAGATTGCTCAATCAAAAGATTGTAATTTATTCCTAATTCATATAAGATGTTGAGAAGGACTAGTGTGCATCATGTTGCACATGCAACATGATTCAATTTTCAATTTTGACCCATTTTGACCCGATTTTCTACTTTATTAAAAAAAAAATTAATAAATAAATATTTCATCTCTCTTCCGTCTCCTCTCCTCCCCACTACCCTTTTCTCTCTCTCTCCTCTCTTTCTCTTTCTCTATGCATCTCACCCCCCTCCCCCTCTCTCTCTCTCTCTCTCTCTCTCTCTCTCTCTCTCTCTCTCTCTCCACTCCCCTCTCTCTCTTTCTCACTCCCCCCCCTCTCTCTCTCCACAGTCCTCCCTGTCTCCGCCGCGGTCACTCTGCCCACGATCTCTCCGCCTCCGCCTCGCTCTCTCCGATGAGGACTCGCCGGAAACCGACCTCATCGAAAAACAAGTTTGAAGGGGAGATGATTTTCCTTCATCCGTCGCGAGCGGCGAGAACCGTCTGCCGATTGTTAACGATTTGGAGTTGACGAGGAAGAAATTCGGCGCGTCGAGCATCAACTCCGCCGCCTTGACCGGGTGGCGGAACTGGCGAATCTCGCCGCTGGGGACAATCACCCTCGCCGACTTAGGGCTTCGCAGTTTGGGAGCTACGAAAGCGCAGGAAGAAACGTAATTCCCCATACTTCCTGGTAACGGTTCTGATCTCTCTTTCTCGCTCTATAAATAGTAGTAATAAATACTATAGTTGTTTTAATTGGTCGATATCGGAGTCTAGGGGAGATGGTAATTTGTAGGTGGAATAGAAGAATTCAATGAAATTATGTTGTTTTAAAAAGAGGAGATATGGGCGTTCACACGTTTTGGGGGAAAAAATGAGAATTAATAATTAATTGGGAGTAGAAAAGTAAGAAGTAGAAGTGTTTTAAAAAGGATTATCCGAAAATCAAATCTTCAACTGATCTACTTCAGGTACTCACGCATTCGGATATGCTTTGAGGTAACCAGAGAATAAGTCAGATATGTTTTCATTTTAAGGAGAAATTTGTTTGTTTGCCAAGTGCCCTAATTCCCCACTTTTGATTGCATTTGTCAAGTGGTCTGCTGTTTTTATGCTGATTCATATACCATCTTATGTTTCTCAGGGGAGAATGAAGCATGTTTTTCTTAGATTGGTTTGGTTCGAGTGATACATGATCTAGTTTCTTACAATTTTATGATAACTGAAAGTTTGGAGTTTGATTTATTTACGTTTTTATTTTTCGAAGAGTTGTTGGGGGGAAAAGATGAGATCTTCATGGGCAGATACTGTTGATAATGTAGCTAGTGGATCTTCCGAAAAGGCTTAGGCTTAGGATCTTCCGCAATGTATTCCGACAACATGACTTGTTTTTTGTTCGATTTTTTTTTTTTCTTTTGGTTTTGGTGTCAGTTGAGAATTCTTTTGATGAATTGAAACAGGATTTGCTTTTGGTTTGATTATTGAACAATTTTGGTGCTCCATATGGTTTCTGAATGTTAATTTGTGTGCATTTTCGTCTAGAAATGTATCTTTGCTCCTTCGCTTGAGTTTGTTAAGATTTTATCGTGACACGTTCTTTTATCGTGATTGACACGTTCTTTTATCGTGATTGATACGCATAGCAGAAACAATTGACACTCTGCTCTCTACTATGAATTATGTCTTAAACAAACACTCTGCTCATCATTGACATATTCTTTTATCATGATTGACACACACAGTAGAGACAATTAACATTATGTTCTCTACTGTGAATTATGGCTTAAAAAGACACTCCGATCATCATTGACACGTTCTTTTGTCATGATTGACACGAATAACACATATAATTGACACTCTGCTCTCTACTGTAAATTACGGCTTAAACAGACACTCTACTCTTCATTGACACATTCTTTTATCATGATTGACACGCACAATAGAGACAATTGACACTATGCTCATCATTGACACATACAATCGTTATTTTGTCATGATTGACACAAACATCATAGACAATTGATACTTTTTTCATAAACAAATGACCTTTTTTTTTTGAAACAAATTGTATTTTAAAAAAAAATAATTGATAATCAATAAATGATACTTTATTCAAATACAAATGATATTTTTGTTTGTTATGATTGACACTTTGGATAAAAAACAAATGACACATTTATTCATTACAAATGACACGCCTTACTTATCAAAAAAATCGAAAAAAAATAAAAAAAATTGTTTGTTACGATTAACACTTTTGTCTGTTACAATTGATACTTTCGTATGCAAAGAGTGACACGCACGTCCTTAAAATAAATGGGAAAAAACGTTAAAAAACAAAAAAAAAGGATTAAAAAATTTGTTTGTTGCGATTGACACTTTTATTTGTTACGATTGACACTTCCGTAGCAAAAAGTGACACGCCCGTCCTTAAAATAAAGAGGAAAAAAACGTAAAAAAAAATAAAAAAATGTTAAAAAAAATTAATTTTTTTTTATTAATGATGTCATGCTGATATCATCGGGTCAAAGCGAGTCAACGGGTCAAAGCGGATCAAAATTGGATAATTGGATCATGTTGCATGTGCAACATGGTGCACACAAGTTTTTGCCTAAGATGTTTGTTCTCATTAAACTCCTACCAACATAGTTGGTAGTTTTTATTCTATTGTAACAAAAATCAATATTCTCCTCAATGTTCAAGGTATTTTCATCATCATTATTGTCTATTTAAATTATTTATTCATTTATATATAATATTATAATTATATTATTCTCGTTATTATAGTCTAAAAAATTATGTCTGTCATATTTCCATAACATAAATTACTTGAACTAATACCTCTGTATATCTTCATCCTTTTCATGTACTTTTAGTTTAGAATTATTATTACTTTATAGAGATTTAATTATACATATGAATGCTAAGGGAATATTTTTCACTATTTAAATTTCTCTAGTCGTAATTTAATATACTATTTGAGTTGGTTTAAGTTGAACTGGGCTTAAAACCCAGTGAGTTGGGCTAGACCTCACATAAGACTTTATAATGTAAGGCCCAAATCAGCCCAGTCTCGATAAAAAATCACATCACGGTTTTTCAACTCTCGATTCTCTCTCTAGATTTCGAAAGCTCTGACCATACACTCTGTATTCTCTCTCTACATATACATTGCTGTACTCATTGACATCCTAAGTTATACAAGAATTCAAGGCAATGGAAGGTGATAAAGCTGCATACACGGAGGACTCACCCGAGATTCAGCAGAATCAATCGTCTCCGCGCAAATCACCGCCTCCGCCAGGTTCTCCTTCCTCTACGTTTTTTTATTTTTTATGTTTTACATGCACATTTATGGAGATAATTTGATTCATGCTAAATTCCTGAAGATCTGTTGCTACGGATCTGTTATAATGGGTAAATCTTGGATTCCTTGTGTAATTTATGTTTTCGTCAGCTGGTTTGTTGTGTAGTAGCTCGAATTGTGATGCGAGGAGGTTTGATTTCATTATTGTGGTTTGGCGTTGTAATTTTGTCCATCCGAGCTGACATTCGCGCTGCTATTTCGTGATTAGTAATCTTAGTGCGGGATGTTGGATGTTGAGATTGGATTATATTTCACTCATCTTCGTGAAACTGAATTATGGGACAGCCTTATCCTCAACAGTATCGATTTAGGAGATTTTTATATACAATTGTGTACTCTTAATCAATCGCATCAGCAGGAAAAAAAAAATCCTTGCTTTATGAAGTGGGATGCTTTCATTTGCTTACTGGGATGTCACAGACACAATGATGTCTCGTTTTTAAAAATGGAATTATTCTTTCCAAAACTGTTCTTTCTTGAAATGATGATGATTAATTTGATGAGAATAGATTGGTAAAAGTGATCTTCTCATTCACAGAAAAAGAAAGGGGAAAAAGAGAGAAAACTCTTATCCGGAAGGACTGGAACTTTATCTGATCATAATATGGACGGGAGTAATTCGTTTAATTTATAATGCTTCGAAATTTTTATTGGAAGAGTGTTTCCCAATCACTTTAATTAACAGTGGTTCATATATAGCACTCAGTATTTATCTGTTAAACTCTCTTGTTTCTGTAATTGGACAGATATCGAAGAGAAGACCACTCATGTTCGGTTCCTTTTATCAAATGCTGAAGCTGGTTCTGTAATAGGAAAAGGTGGTTCTACAATCAATGATATTCAGTCACAATCTGGAGCACGCATCCAGCTGTCGCGCAATTATGAATACTTTCCTGGCACATCTGATAGAGTTGTTATGGTCTCTGGAAGAGTTGACGACATATTAAAAGCACTTGATCTCATTATGTCTAAACTACTGGATGAAGTAAGGACAGTGCTTAAGTGTTTCTAGATGAGTATTTAGATAAGTTACTCTTGACTAACTGAATATGTTTTATACTTCGATTAGTTTTATGTGGAGGATGGTGGTCAGGTTGATCCTGAGTTGAAAATTAGACTGGTTGTGCCCAATAGCTCTTGTGGTGGAATAATTGGAAAAGCTGGAGCTATTATAAGGTCAGTTTGTCTATTTTATTTCTTTGTCAAGACATGCCCTTTTAAATACGTGGAATAGGATGTAAGTAGCAATTATGTCTAACTTTATAAATTGGGTATCGTATCTTCTTCTCCTGCCAAAAGAACATCTTCACACAGTTAATCTCAAAAGCATTTCATTGCTAGATTATTTGACTGCATGAAAAAGTAGCACTCTTAACTTTATTGCTCATTTGCTCGTATATAGCTATATGTTCAACTTAACTCATAGTTCCTTCTCCAAGATGTTCTGTTGACTACAATTTCTCTGTCTGATACTGTACTTCAAATGAACAAAATTACTGATGATACTCACTTAGTATTTATCTCTGTCAAAAATGTCTTAATATTTCCTGTACTTGACTGGCAAATCAATTGTTGAGTTCACGTATTTGCTTACTGATCGAGAATATGCAAGCTCATGTTGGACCATGAAATCAAGAGCCTAATGAAAACGAAATCATAGTAACTGAAAAGCCTTCTGGTGCAGTACAATAGACATGGCATATAAAATGATTTTTACCAAAACACTGCCAATAAATAAATTTCAAGAAGTGCCCTCTATTAGAACTCAGACTCCAAACACCTTGAATTGCCAAATTTCTCTTGAGATTCAGGGTATTAGCAAAAGACCTATCATACAGAGATTGAAATCTTCTAGAAGTTTGTTGAGATTCTCTGGAACCAAACACAAATGAAGAGAGTAGGACAGAAAATGAGAAAAATAATCAACCCAGTGAGCTTGACGGTCTATCATACAGAGATTGAAATCTTCTAGAAGTTTGTTGAGATTCTCTGGAACCAAACACAAATGAAGAGAGTAGGACAGAAAAATAATCAACCCAGTGAGCTTGATGGTCCAACTAGAGTATTTGGAATGAGATAAATCTCCTTAAAAAATTCAAATCGATTGAGGAGGATTTTGAAGATTAATATAGACCGTGCTATTTATTTTGTTGAACTTGGAGTTTGGGGAAAATTTTTTATGTTTGGTTTGAAACAGTTTAATAGAATCCCAAAGTTTAATGAAATTACAACCCAAAAATATTGTACTAAGGCGTGCAGAGAGAATTTGGGTATGCTGGTCTAGTTGTTTGCTCAAGGACTCGTATAGGCCCAGAACCTTAACAGACCAAAATTGCTTCTTTTTATGTAACTAATAGTCGAGATTAGCTAACAAGTTGGTGTTTGGATGCGTTCATATGATAAGTGAAAAAAAAGTTAGTACCGTAAGTGCTGAGATATTATACATGTTTTGTACATACTGATGCATCGAATGCCCAAGACCGTAGAGTATAGAGACATGATTAAGTATGTAGATGCAATCTATGTTTTGACTCGATTCAATTGTTGAAACAGGTCATTGATTGAAGACTCAAGAGCTAGCATTAAAATTTCTCCCCAAGACAACTTCTACCCTGGCTTGCATGATAGGTTAGTTACTGTGGGTGGTGCATTAGATGAACAAATGCGAGCAGTTGAACTCATCCTACAGAAATTGGTGGAGGATCAACATTATCAGCAGTCTGTCAATGCTCCATTTCCGTATGCTGGTATTGTTCTCTCAACTTTTTCCCCTCAATTTCCATATGTTGGTATTGTTCCACGTACATATCTTATTCATTGAGCAAATAAGCTCTTATGCATGTTTGTATATGTTTTGGGAGAAAAAAATTAGAAGAAAACACGACAAATAAAATCAATAGTCATAGTTTTATGCTTCTAGCATGGCAGTCATCGTAGCAATTATCTTGAAACTACCCAGCGCATAACAAATCCCATATGTAGCTGTTGATGTGAACTCCATTTCAGCAATGGCATACAATGGGATGAACTATGGACCTAATGGCGCAGGAGGTGGGGGGAAGTTTCAGAATAACAGGTTTCCAAACAAGGTTATTTTCTGAAACACACTTGTTTCTTATAAGCTACTTTCTGCTGATATGATTTTTCTGGAAGTTTACCCTCATCTACCCTTTCGATCCTTGAGCTATTTCTTTTTGCATATTACGAGATTTATTTTTGCTCATTTAAATGCCTACATGGAATATGGTATCTGAAGTTATAAGTTATACGGAAGGTTTTCTCAGTGAAAGCAGTTGGTTATCCCTCCATATTATTTGAGAGTAAATGTATTGATATTTTATACTCTGCAAAAGAGATTCTTACTATACAAATGCCCAAATGCAACTTGTGCTATTGGTTACTGCGTCCTGGGATCATGAGTAATTGAGTATTCTATTTCCTTCATTATGATATTGAAGAAGACATGCGTTATGAACTGCTATGAGAATTCTAGGAGTTCACGAAGAACAAATTCTTTGTGCAGTCCCAGGAAGACAGAAGCGGTTCCGTAACTATTGGCATTCCAGATGAACACATTGGAATAGTTGTTGGCCGTGGTGGAAGGAATATTATGGAGATGAGCCAGGTCTGTACACACGTCTCAAAATTTCTCCTTTGCTTGTTTTTGTATTTACATACCTTTTCATACTGCAGCTTAGTGGAGCTAGGATAAAGATATCTGAGAGGGGCGATTTCATGTCTGGGACATCAGATAGGTACGTACACTAACGTTCCGTAGGAAGCTAATGGCAGCATAATCAATACATACCCTTATTCTTCTTGCAGGAAAGTTACCATCACAGGGTCTCAAAGAGCTATTAATATAGCCGAGTCGATGATATCCCGGAAAGTTGCTTCAGTTAATGAGCAGCAGTGATGCTGCACTGCTCAAATTTCTCGTCTGATCTTGTTAAGATATACCTCTTTCTGGATCTTATTTTGACATTCTGGAAAAAAATAGAAACTTGTTTGTTTGTAACTGTGAACTTGATAGAAGGGAGGGTATAATTACACATTTACTTGAGAGAGCTCTGCACTATCTATGCCGGTAGAAGGAATCCTTTTATCTAGAAGGCGAAAGGTTAGTTTTTATTTAAGGAAAGACAAACTTCACTTTGCCCTGTCTTGTAATCTGTTCTGCCTGCACTACCATACATGTTCTTAAAATTTTTGGCTTGATTTTGTTAGTAATTTTTATTTTTTTACCTTCTGGCATCGATTACAATAAAGTTTCAACTTTGTTTATAGGAAGGATTAACTTTACTAGATTTTATACTGTTTACAATCTACAACCATCTCATAAAGTGAAGATGATAATGTTGTTCTGAAACGTCATAAATACTCAGTCTTACACATACAGAAAAGGCTACCAATTTATTCCCAATGCCAAATTCTATACGTCGTTATTCAGTTAAAAAACGATAAAATCGCAAACTGAAATTTTAATAAATAATAACATAGAGTAGGATGTATATCATAATTCACTTCTTGGTTCGGCAGTAACTTCATTAACAGTATAGAAGCCAACCAGACTGCTCCAAGGCTGAAGTCCTGTTTGTCCTAAAAAATCGAATTCTAGACAAAGAAAAAGGTCACGAGCAATTGCACATCCGATGAGTATACGGATGAGATCTGTTGCTTATGCGATGGTATTAGAGTGTTAGCGGGTCGCATACCGAAAGATCACTTTGCGCAAATACAGCTACTTATTTTGTAGCTGATGGAGAGCACAAGGAGGACCCAGAAGAACATGAAGCAGAACCAACCCCTCGACAGTGCAGGCACCGTCTTGAAGCTCGACTCCAGATGTGCAGAACCATCTTCGCGCTGTGAAAAGCCAAATGAAAGAACAAGTTTGAGGTTCCCCGGCTTGGCCAGTAACTGGTCTTCCCCGCTGCTATCACCAGACAAATTCCTTATTTGAATCATGCCAGCAGTGACATGAACTGAAGTAGAAGGCTGGTATATAGAATTGTGGCGATGCACCACATCTTTTGAAGGAAACTCCGCAGCCAAGGCCGAAGGAGCAGGGATGCTGCCCAACATGTGGCTGGCCTGTTTGAGGAATGGATACTCGAAATCTGCAACACGCGACAAAACCAAGTTAGTTGGGCATGTGACTACCACAAGACAGGCCGACAGGCCGACAAACGATGGAAATAAGCAAGCAGCAGTAAGAACATGACTGATCAAACATAGGGTCACTATTAGTACCTGATTCATATTTGGAAGAGTCCAGATTATCAGATGGACATGCAGCATCAGCACCATCGTTGAGAGATTGTTCATTGGGTAAAGCAGATTGCTCTCCTCCAACTTGCGGTTCCTGTAATAATGGAACGAGGTTAAAGAACTTTATGTCAAGTGAGCTCAGAAACCCAATGAATCTAAAGATTAGCATTACCTCAGGAGGAAACAACAGTTGACCGGAAATAAGGTCCTCGCTTCCCAGCATTGTTAAAGAATCATATGCAAAGTCCTGTGAGTTGTCATCATTGGCATCATAGAATGTAAGATACTCCTCAAGCATGTCAAGAGGGGCGGCGTTAGTTTCAACCGGATGTGATAAATCGCTGGCTTCAATGAAGCCCTCATTGCTATATGGAAGGTCATTAAGATTCTCTTGGAATGGTTCATCAAGTAAGAAATCCAAGTAATCTGAAACCCCAGAATTGCTGGATTCACCAATGAACTCATGTTTAACAGCTCTTACGTCCATAGCATATGGAGCGGGTAAATCATACGAGTTCTTGTCCTTATGCTGCTCAGTTTCACGGTGTGGGTCACCAGCATTCAATAAGAGATTTGGGTCATCATTTACATACTCTACAGTTCCCTCAACAAAGCGGCCATCTGCAGGCTGGAAATTCGATGGAAGAGAAGAATTTGCAGATGGAATATCTGATCCAAGAATCTGGGACCAAAAACTTAGTTAAATACAAACAAAGAAAATAATACCACCACAAAGGTTATTTCTGAGTACATGGTTATTCATTAAACTCAATACTGGACAAAAAAATTGGTATTTCATATGTGAAAGTTGGTTCAAGAGAAATAACCAATATGTAATCTAGGTTCCAAGAGCAAAAAAGCTAAAGCAGCTGCAATTTGATTAGTCTTCACCTGAAATACTTCAATCTCTTTCACTGTGTGTATGTTAGAGTAAAGGGATACGAAGAACAAATTGAAGAATAATAGAAATAAAGTTCAATAACGAAAAGTAAATAATACTCAAACCGAGTCCCACGAAGAATTAATTCTTCGGCCAAGCGACGAGCGCCGTTCCTAGATCAAGAATATCAAAACCCTAGATAATCTATCTCTATCCCCTCCACCTTATTATATACTAAAACAACTTATGAAATTAAGGAAACTATGAAATAAAGGAAACTTGGCCTATATTCGGCCAGCCCTATACATGGGCTATTATTCAAAAACCAAAAATAAATATTAAACCCTAATTAGATAGTTACATCCATGCACGTCTCTAACTCCATGCACGAACATGAATCCATGCATCCTTGCGTGCCCTCCACTTCCGATGTCTCCAAGCTCGATGCCTTGTCCTTGATCCCGTTCTTCCTCTTCCTTCGCCGATACACCACGTCTCTAACAATTATTTGTTAGAGTAAAGGGATACGAAGAACAAATTGAAGAATAATAGAAATAAAGTTCAATAACGAAAAGTAAATAATACTCAAACCGAGTCCCACGAAGAATTAATTCTTCGGCCAAGCGACGAGCGCCGTTCCTAGATCAAGAATATCAAAACCCTAGATAATCTATCTCTATCCCCTCCACCTTATTATATACTAAAACAACTTATGAAATTAAGGAAACTATGAAATAAAGGAAACTTGGCCTATATTCGGCCAACCTTATACATGGGCTATTATTCAAAAACCAAAAATAAATATTAAACCCTAATTAGATAGTTACATCCATGCACGTCTCTAACTCCATGCACGAACATGAATCCATGCATCCTTGCGTGCCCTCCACTTCCGATGTCTCCAAGCTCGATGCCTTGTCCTTGATCCCGTTCTTCCTCTTCCTTCGCCGATACACCACGTCTCTAACAATTCCTTCCTCCTTCCAAACGGCCTTGTCCTCAGGCCGAGATACTGGACCCGACTCCATAACTCCGGATACATCCAACCAAGTTGCGTCCTCCATTGATTTGTCGTGCCACCGTACCAACACTTTGCGCACTCGGTTATCGCCTCTCCATACTCATCGATCTCGTAAAATCCACTCCGGGTAAAATTCGGATCCACCGCCCATAACTCCTCGGGCAAGTTAACCTCGAGTTCATGGTTGCCGAGAACCGCCGCACCATTTCCGGCTTTAAATCCGGACCATCCCATGGTCGGACCGGGTCGTCCGTACCCATTGAAACCACGGTAGAGCGTCACCTTCCATCGCCACAAGTGCCACATCCAGCTTACTCGCCTCGGTGTATTAAGCAATGGAAATATTGCTCCACGCGTGTGAGCCAACCCTCCGCGCCGTTTCAGTCAAACATGGGTAATGAAACCGGTCGCGCCCCGCACGAGTTACTTTTTCGAACCGCCCGCCGCTTTAGGAGCGGGCAGTCAGGATCGTCGCACCGATTGATGCCCCTCCAAATTAGGGTTCAAGGGAGACCCGCCGTCGGAACCCTCGCCCGATTTATTTTTCTCCGCCAACAAGTCCTTCAAAAATCGAGAATTGAAGCCATCGAATCCTTTATATTCGATAACTCCCCAGTCAAACGCACGTCCATAGCTTTCAATCCCTTCTCCAACGCATCAATTCGCGATTCCATAGTCTGTTGTCGCGTATTTGACATCCGGCAGGTCGGACCAATTTGTTAGAGTAAAGGAATTCGAAGAACAAATAAGAATAATAATCAAAACGAAATTAAATAAACGAAAGCAAAATCCAACCCAAAGATGTAGTCCCACGATAGACAAGCTATCTGGCCAAGCGTAAACGCCGTTCCTAGATCAAAGAGAATAAAACCCTCGATAAAACCCTAAGCTATTCGACCTAATATATATATAATAGAAGTCCTATCTAATTACGTAAATCATTAAGCAAAAGGAAATATTAAATAAAAGGAAATAAATCATAAATAATAAACCCTAATAATAAATCCTAATAATAAACTCTCCAAAGATCCATGCACCGCTACTTCTCACGAGCATGCCTCTAACAACTCCTCCACCCTTCCAAACAGTCTTGTCCTCAAGGCTGAAAACTCGTTGTCCTACCTCGAACACCACCTCGCATGGAGAAAGCCCCTTAGTCGGATGAAAACTGGTGTTGTACGAATATTCCGCCCATACGCCAACCATCGACTCCATTGTTTCGGTCTTTACGAGCAAAACATCTTAAGAAAGTCTCCACACAACGATTCACTACCTCCGTTTTGTGGTGAACATCGCCTGCATTTTCACTACCGAAAGATGAATACGTTAACCCCAAGTCCCTTGTACTTCTATCATGTTCTTCATCAATTTCATCATCCTCTCTAAGCCACTTAGAGGATGGGAGAAACGGATTTGCTTTTTACTTCACTACTTGTTAAAATCATATTTCTGCGTTCCTCTGCGGCGTGGACGAAGCGAGGTTGGTTGACCCTGCCGCCGTGTCGGCACCGGGACTTTCGTGGTCCGTCCGCCGATTGAGATTCCTCCAAATTAGGGTTTTGGTTAGGAGGTGAGCCGCTGTCGGCGTCGGCGTTGGATTTATTCTTCTCCGCCATCAAGCCCGCCAACAAATCTCGAATAGAAGCCATCGAGTCTTTCATAGACGCTAACTCCCCGGATAATCGATCATCCATACTCTTCAATCCCTTCTCCAACGCATCAATTCGCGATTCCATAGCCTGTTGTCGCGTAATTGTCATCCGGCAGGTCGGACCAATTTGTTAGAGTAAAGGAATTCGAAGAACAAATAAGAATAATAATCAAAACGAAATTAAATAAACGAAAGCAAAATCCAACTCAAAGATGAGTCCCACGATAGACAAGCTATCGGCCAAGCGTAAACGCCGTTCCTAGATCAAAGAGAATAAAACCCTCGATAAAACCCTAAGCTATTCGACCTAATATATATATAATAGAAGTCCTATCTAATTACGTAAATCATTAAGCAAAAGGAAATATTAAATAAAAGGAAATAAATCATAAATATTAAACCCTAATTAGATAGTTACATCCATGCACGTCTCTAACTCCATGCACGAACATGAATCCATGCATCCTTGCGTGCCCTCCACTTCCGATGTCTCCAAGCTCGATGCCTTGTCCTTGATCCCGTTCTTCCTCTTCCTTCGCCGATACACCACGTCTCTAACAGTGTACTTGAATGGTAATCCAGAAGAGGTTGCTAAGATCTTTCTTAAAAAAAATCATCTACATTTCTTCTTAAGTATGGCCATATTACCTTCATATAACCCCATGAATGTAGAACAAACAAATACAGCCAAGTTTAAAAGCACATAACATTAAAATCATAAATGTTATCCTCCCGAGTCATTTTTTTCTTTTTTACTCAGCAATCTAAAACTGATCTCAGAATGGGAGGCAATCAATTCGCGATAATATTAGAGATGTATAAATACCTGCTCAAGATCATCGCCGTCCAAATAAACATCACCCCCAAAGTCAACCTCCTCTGCAAACTCTGTTTTTGGAACAACTTCTGACTCATTATCAAGCCACTCTTCTTCCACAAATGGTGCTCCATACTGCTCACCGTTCTTTGGCCCAGAACCACTCTTTTGGAAAACCCGGCAAAGCACAAATGCATCCTTTTCCACCAAAGAGTATATCGTCAATAAAGAAAAGATTAAGGGTTCCGTAACAAATTCTTGTCCTCTAAAAAAGTTCTTAGATCATGAAAATTGAAATATCCACACCCAGGTGTCTTGTCTACCATGGATCTGCATATAACATGGGATAGGTGTACGTGGTCCTACATTCTGGAGAGTGGATGGATAATGAATAATGAACCTGAAGGAATACACCGGGTGTACAATGGATAACACCGCCAGTTCCCATACATAATTCTTTTCTTCAAAGCCTACTAATTCTTTTTCTTCTACAAACTCATAAGTTCTTTTCTTCAAAGCCTACTAATTCTTTTTCTTCTACAAACTCGTAAGTTCTTTTCTTCAAAGCCTAGTAATTCTTTTTCTTCTACAAACTCATAACGGACACACTCAATCTGGCAAGTACAAAGTTTTTAAGTCATTTAAACATGAGTTTCTACCTGATGAATGCCAGCTTTCTCCAACTCCAAGTCAGCAAGCCTATACTCATGCATAACCCAGTTGGTTCTCTGTCCCTTTGGAGCACGCCCAATATGATATACAAGAGTCTTCTTCATCCCAACAATCTGCCCCCTGTGGTAGACAGCCCTGTCCTTTCCAGTGGTCTTCCAATACCCTTTTTCAGTAGCTCTGTTGGTCCTTGATCCATTACCATACTTCTTATCCAGCATGCTAAAGAAATACCATTCTAGATCTCTGGTCTTCAGCTTTGATAAGCCTAAAGCCGCCAAAAATTACTACAGTAAGGCTTGGAATTATAAATATACAAAATTACCTACGACATGAACCATCTGCATAAAATCATAAATCAATGTGAAGCAATAGATGCCGAATATGTACATCAATGCGACCACTGGATAGCACATTTACCTAAGGAAGATGACATGCAACACAACAACCACAATACTAAGTGTTAATAGCTATTTCATTCCCTTCAAATCAATGAGAGACGAAAACAACTGAAAAATAGCTGTATACATGGAAGAGCTATTATTTCTTATGCATTAAAATGCAAACGAGTCAGTCCATAAACTCTAATCAAATTGCAACCACGACTGATCTAGCAAAATCTTACAAAACCTATCAGTTCGAGATCAGATCCCATCTAATCCCCATATAAAATGACACGATCAATGAAGTAACAGTACCCACCTCACTATATAAGTCATCTTGACATAAACAAAAAGTAATTTTTTTTTATGGGGGTGGGGTGGGGGGATAAGAATTCAAAGCAGAAAACCTCTAACCAAGAGAATCGAACTCTGCGTCTAAAATATCCAAGTAAAAACAAGTTGGAAGGCGAGTAAACATATATACCACCGACAAAGAATGAATCAGTATTCAAACTGAATCATGTAACTCGGAGAAAAAGGGAAAAACACGGAATCTCAAGAAATTCGGAGAACAGCGTACTAGAAAGATCCCAAGGCTCCGCCTTGTAAACATCGACATCAGAGATCGCGTTGATTCGGAAACCTTTGCCGCACACCTTCCGCCGCAGATAGTACCGCACCAATTCCTCGTCGGTGGGGTGGAACCGGAACCCCGGCGCCAGCATAGCCGACGACTTCTTCTTCCCGGCGACTTCCATTCCTGAAATAATGTTGAATTTCGAATACTTAGGGTTGAGAGATTGGGATTAAGGTAGTTGAGAAAAAAGAATTCCTCAGTTTCAACAAATCAAGAGGCTACTTGTCTAAGAAGTAGGAGAAAAAGTGTGAATTATATGAATATTGAATTGTTTAAATATGATGGATAATCCGGACTTTGTGGGTTTGGCTGACGGGCACGCATGGACCGCCCTCCGGCTCCATTATTTGTTTTATCTACCTATATATATAAAAAGATGGATAACAGGTGCTACTCTAATTTTCCAGAAACTCCCAAAAATGCCCTTGGATATCCACGTAATATCGAATCTGCCCTTTTGTCGTGTACGGCGGCCGTCATTCATCACCGCCATCTCAAGCGGCTCTTCCCTGCTGTATCCGCCATTTCCGGGGGAATCTTCCTCATATTTGTGTTCATCTCTTTTCTCGCGCCTTCGCCTGTGGATAACGATCACATCCACCACATCAGCGTGTCTCAAATTGTTTTCTACTGGAGATTCTTTAGCCTTCTTCATTTGTTTTAAGAGGGAAAGCCAGCAGTAGCCACACAGTATCGGCACAAATACAAATGTAGCCAACGTTTAAAAGAAAACACATATATAGCCATTTTGTCCTTATACGGCGCAGGGCCGATGGCGGGGCCGATGAGGGTGTCAATCGGCCCTAAATCGGTCCTGATGAAAACAGTTGAGTTGTTCAACTTATATGGTGGCGGGGCAGATTTATGGCCGAATTACTGTGAATCGGCCCTATATGCCATGAGGCGATGAATCAATCGGCCGATGGGCGAACGAGGGCCGATGAATCAATCGGCCGACGAAGGGCCGAACCAGTGGCCGAAGGTGGAAATCAATCGTCCCCTCATCGGCCCTTACGCCCTCCTTGGAGACATGATTTGACAAGACACCGCATGACTTTAATGCTTGCGCAGGCCGATACCTAGCCGATTGGGGCCGATGTCGGGCCGATACACTTGGTTCCGATACCTTCATCTCGCCGAATTGACTAGTCGGTTCCGACATTTCACATGCACACAGTGCCGGGGCCGATTGTAGTGGGCCGAATAGGGCCGATCAGAGGCGATCAGGGCCTATTGTCGTAAAGCATAGTACAGTTGCAGATTTCACGTGAAAAATTTCAGAAATTTCTTTATAAGACGTAGGATGGGCGATTTGGTTCTATAAAAAAAAAAAACATCATTCCACTTCTTTTCTTCTCAAATCTTCAAATTATAGTTGGATAAAATGACCGATTTTCGATCAATTATTGTGAAATTGAACGGCCAATTCGATGCAGATTCGAATTACGTCGGTGGGCATGAGTTCATTGTTTACATTCCTTCAAACAATATTTCTCTCGAATGTCTTCGACAAAATATTGATCGGTGGCTCGCTGCTTATTCCCTTCCTTTCAACTACTTCATTTATTATACTGCTGCTTCCCGACGAACCGGCCGAATGATGAAGGCAATTATGGGCCATGATGATGATCTTATGCGACTGTGCTCTATCGACGTAGAGCCGATTGTGTTTGTTGTGTATCCTGAAGTGCAAAATCCTCAATTTGTTGTTCCGAATCCGAATCAATTTCCAGAAGATAATTCTAATTTCGGGGGTTCTAATTGGTTTACGGGCAAGGAAGTAGAAGTAATGATGGAGGGTGGGCTCCCCAAAACAATACTCGTGTGGAGACGGATACAGATGGTGAGGCGGACTTGGACTCATCATCTGATGATGATGATGATGATGAAGATATTCCTTCTACCTTGAATAATTGTTCGTTACAAGATTTTGCTGCATGGATTCGGAGGGAGGGTGGCGTAAGTCAACTTATGTCTTTGCTAGTTCCAGTTAATCGTTCTCGAACAAATGACGAGATCGTATACGACAACACGTAGCGGCAAGCAACCGGTTACTTACCGTTGTTCCCCTTGATGTATCTCGATTCGATAAGCGTTGCGTAACTCGATAACCGTTGTAGACGGAAGTCCGCAAGCGGGATTGATGTTTAGCTCGAAAGACGATCTTTATCGCTCGCGTGGCTCTATTCCATTTGGAAACCAGGGCGGATTTCAGAGTGCAACGTTCCAGTGCATCCCGTTTGGAATATTTATGCAGAAGAAGTGGTGATTGTCCATTCGAGCTACGGGCATACTGTAGAGGTCAGACGCGTTGGGAGGTTGTTAAGTGGGTTGCGGCCACAATTGTACAAACCGATTTATCCGGACTTGGTGAACGAAATGTGAGGTCCAAGGCTGTCGCTGCTTATATAGCACGTAAAATGCGTCGTCAAAGCAAGTTAATGAAACCGGCTGATATTCAGGCCGATTTGTTGGATAAATTTGGAATACAAGCAACGTACGGTGTTGCCCTCCCGAGCGCGCAACGCAGCCTATATCGATGATTTACGGCGGACATGCCGATTCGTTCAAAGAACCGCTAAAATATCTCGCATTTGTTGGAACAAACAAATCCGGGAACTTATACGAGATCTTGATGTCGGTGAGGATGGTCGTTTCCGACATTTATTTATGGCGCTTGGAGTATCGCGTGCCCCTTGGTTAAGCGGGACTCCGGAAGGTTATTGTGGTGGACGGCACCCATTTAAAAGGGAGAAACAAGGGAATATTATTCGTCGCAGCTACTTTTGATGCGAACGAGCAAATATTCCCTCTCGCTTTTGGTGTAGGTCCCATTGAAAATGATGTTTCGTGGATGTGGTTTATGATGCGACTAAGAGCCGCATTTCCAACGGATGACAGTTTAGTGATTGTTTCAGACCAACATAAAAGCATAGCGAATGCGGTAAGAGTGGTTTTCCCAGACGCACAACACGGGCTCTGTTACTATCATTTATCGAATAAGCTTGCAAGGCACGGTGAGTGGGTTATCCGGTCATTTTATCGAGCAACTTATGCTTATCGGGCAACGTAAATTCCATGACGCTATGAACGCGATCCGTGAGGGAAAACTCGCTATTTACGAAAAGCCGATGGAAATCGGATCGGAAAAGTGGTCCCGACTTTTCGCAAAGGTCGTCGTTACGGTCTCGACTTCGAATGCTGCCGAGTCAATAAATTCTCGACTGATGGAGGCTAGACGACTACCAATTTTAGCTATGCTCGAGGCAATCCGTCATATGATAGAGTCGTGGTTCAATACACGACGGGTAAAAGCAAGTTCCAGAAACAATCCGTTGACGGAGGCTTCTGAGTTGAGGATGCGGAACGAAGTAGAACTGGCTCGAAGGCTTACAGTTACGCAGGTCACTAACCACAAGTACAAGGTCGACGCAGGTGATCGACAGTGGAGGGTCAATCTTCTAGACGAAATGTGTGAATGCGGCGTCTGGCAAATTGACTTGTTGCCGTGTAGTCACGTTGTCGCTGTTTTGTATCATCGAAGGGAAAATTTGTACAATCATATTAATGATTATTATACGACGGCGACGTGGAAGGCAATATATGCCGGAGTGGTTAATCCCGTGCCTCCTAGAAATGAGTGGGGTGTCCCACCGGAAATAGAGGACATGGTTGTTCTTTCACCAATAATTATGCGGCAAGCCGGACGACCGAGAAACAGCCGTCGTCCTTCAGGAGCAGAAGCTAGTACATCTGGTACGCGTCGTAGGAAAAAATGTGGTAACTGTGGAGAAGAAGGTCACACAAGGAGGAGATGCCCTGTATCTGGAATGACTTAATTTATTGCTCAATGATCGCTTTAATTTTATTATCACTGATCGATTAAAGTTTTTGGTCACTGATTAAATTATTAGGTAGGAAAACAGGCCGAAACCCTAAAGGGCCGATAGTGCTGAACACATCGGCCCTAATCGGCCGACACCCCATAGGGCCGATGAAGGAATAATAGGGTTTACAGTAAGGCTACCTTCCTCCTGGTGTGTTGTCGCGGCTCCGATTGTTGCTCCTGTGTCAGATCTTCTGATCTGTGTCCCGGCCTTTTTCTCCCTCTGGGTGGTCAGAGATCTGAAGAAAATAAATTTATTTTTCTCTCTGTAACTCACGCCACTCTCGATTTTTATGAATGAAATTGTGTGAGTTTCTGAACAGAATACTAATATATATAGGCTTCAAAAACCTATATAATATTAATATATTTGTAGCCCATTAATTTAATTATAATCCAATGGGCTTCTATTAAATCAGCCCATAATATAATTAATTAATTTATTGGGCTACTAATATTTATCAATTAATTGGCCCACCAATTAATTCCGGATAAATAACATTATTAAATAATGTAAAATACATTAATCCATTAATAATGAATTCCGAGAGATAATAAATTACTAGGCAACTAATTGGGCCGGATCGGGGATCCAATACAAGAAATAAAAGCTTGGGCCTCCAATTAATTAATTATCCATGCTACCCGTGAGCAAAATTAATTAATTAACACGCATTCATTCCACTAGAGAATCCGTGCTTGACTTACCCCTTTATCCCAATTTGAGCAAGGGCTTGTATTTTAGACTTAATCGATCTCCGTATTTAAGATAGAAATATCCGTTAATTAATTAAGCTTCTTGATCGCTTAAATTAATTAACATCTTGTATTCTCGAGTAGTACCACTCGACCTTATTAACACACCCTGAACTTAATCAACCGGCCGGGTTTAGTGTGCTAATCCTTTCGAGTTCCTCGGGGGATATTATCAACCCATTCCCGGGATACGGCTCGCAAGATACGGACAACCAGCTCGAGCCACAAATGACTACTAACACCCAAGATACGTAGATCCGGCCGCTCATTGGACGTTCACCATAGTAGGTCAAAGTGATAGATAGCCAAATGCACTCAGTGAAGTCTTACCAAGCTTAAGATCGGCTAAGTCACCGAGATCTTGGTTCTCCACTAAGGTCGGTTAGGAGAACACATCTCACCGTGATCCTTCAATACACCACCTTAAGTGTACCGGTAAAGACAAGCGGCTAAGACAAGCCACTTCTTATCTAAATCATAGCTTAAACCGACAACTTCATCCTTAAGTTGTCTCAAATGTGTAACTTGTTTATATCTTGTCGGTTCAACCAATTTGTGTTGTCTTCCGTGATACCCGACACACCACACAAATCTAACTTTTATACAAGATAAAGGATAACATGTGCAAATATACATATTTATCGAGATAGGAGAATCAAACAAGTGGTAAGGACAAAAACACATTGTATACAAGCATAAAAGTGCTTCCGGTATACAAAATCCCAACAATTCTCCCACTTATACTAAAGTAAACTTTTAGTATACAATGTGTCTATATCTCAGCCTATCTAGGTACAAACTAGTACCCGACTATATCTTAGCTATATATCCTATCTATCACGACATCTTCTCCCACTTATACAAAAGTTTACGTAGTCCTAAGTGGGGCATCTCTACCATCCCAAAGCCACGAACATGCTTCTCGTAAGCCGGGAGTGGTAAGCTCTTCGTGAAAGGATTAGCTAGGTTGACTTCGGTTCCCAATTTTGTCAATCACCGGAGTCACCTCGATTTACGAATACTCGTATAATATGGTACTTCTCGTCTATGTGTTTAGACGCCTTGTGAGATCTAGGTTCCTTAGAATTTGTCATCGCACCCGCATTATCACAATAAATTGTGATAGTCTTAGACAAGTTCGGAAACAATATCAAGATCCCGGAGGAAATTCTTGAGCCAACTGCCTCTTTCGAAGCTTCCGAGCGACCACATACTCTGCTTCCATGGTTGAGTCCGCAATGCATTTACGCTTTGCACTCCTCCATGAAATGGCTCCACCTCCCACGGTAAACACATAACCCGAGGTAGACTTCTACTCGTCTCTGTCAGCCTAAAAATCCGATTCTGTATAACCCAAAGACACTAGACTGTCTGACTGGTAAACAAGCATATAATCTCTAGTCCGTTTAAGGTACTTGAGAATATACTTGACCGCACCCAATATTCCTTTCCGGGGGTTAGGCGATATCTTGAGACCATGCCTACGGCATATGAGATATCTCGCTCTTGTACAAAGCATCGCATACATGAGGCTACCTAAGCGGCGGAAGCATATGGTACTTGCCTCATACTTTCTATCTCTTCGGGCGTTTTCGGGCACTGATTCTTGGATAGAAAAATGCCATGTCTGAAAGGTACTAAACCTCTCTTGGCTTTTGCATGCTAAAACGAGCAATAACAGTGTCAATGTAGGACACTTGTGCAAGCTTAACATCCTTTTTCTGGCGATCTCGAATAACCTTGATCCCAAGGATGTAAGCAGCTTCACCTAAGTCCTTCATTTGAAACTGCTCGGATAACCACGTCTTTACGTCTGATAACACTTCAACATTATTGCTAATGCGAAGGATGTCATCTACGTAAAATGCAAGAAACACCACTGATCCGTTAACACAAATACGTTACACACACCTCGTTAGGGCGGGATACAAATCCATAGGATTTGACTACTTCGTCGAAAACGCTGGTGCCATAACCGGAAATCTTGCTTAAGTCCATGAATAGAATTCTTAAGCTTCCAAATTAGATGCTCTTCGCCCTCCTTCACATAACCATCTGGCTGTTTCATGTGGATGTCCCTACCTTTTTCAAGGTGACCGTTTAGGAATGCGGTTTTGACATATATTTGCCAGATATCTAGGTTCATGTGAGCTGATATGGCAAGGAGAATCGGGAATGGACTTGATCATTGCTACGGGCGAGAAGGTGTCTTCATAATCGATACCTTCTTTACGGGTAAAACCCTTCGCCACTAGCCTGGCCTTAAACACCATGATCTCTCTTTCTCTTGTATACTCACTTACTACCAATAGCATTGCAGCCCTCAGGTAGTTCAGTGATCTCGTATACATCCATATCAGTTATGGACTCAAATTTCGAGTCCATGGTGCATCTACATCTCCCATTCGCTTCGTTGTAAGTCCAGGGATCCACGGTATCTTGTTCATCTACCGGGAGATAATCAAACGTCTCCCCGGTGAACATACCGATCAGGTGTAAATATCACCCTCCCACTACGTCTCAACGGTGTTAGGAGTTGTGTTAACAGATTGTGCGGTTACTCGTGGAGTACTATCTTGCACTACTTGGTCGTTCAAGTGGAACTCGACCACCTTGTAATTCTTCAAGGATGATGTCGACTCGAGATTTATGGTTACTAGTGTAATCCTCTTCTAAGAACCGAGCGTTAGGGCTAACAACGATCTTCTGTTCTTTAGGATCATAAAAGTATCCACTCTTCGTTTTCTTCGGATGCCCTATGAACAACATCACTTCTGAACGTGATTTCAATTTGTCGTACCGCCTATTTAGCACATAAGCGGGATAACCCCAAATCCTTAAGTGGTGCATACTGGGTTTGTGCCCGCTCCACAACTCGAAAGAGATCTTTTGTACCGACTTGGAAGACACACGATTCAAGTATGTTGCGGTCTCTAGGGCATATCCCCAAAAGAAAACTAGCAAAGTTGCATAACTCATCATCGACCGAACCATCTCTAAGAGACTTCGGTTCCTTCTCTCCGACACACCATTCCGCCGAGGCGTGCCCGTGCTTTGTCACCGGGATGTAATCCCACATTCCGTCAAGTAGTCCTTGAACTCATTGGATAGGTATTTCCCACCACGATTAGATCGCAGATATTTTGATTTCTTTACCTAACTTCCTTCTCCACTTCCGCCTTGAATTCCTTAAAGGTTTCAAAGCAATCCGACTTGTGGTGAAGAAGGTAAACATATCCATACCTCGAGTAATCGTCGGTAAATGTGACGAAGTACTCATACCCTCCACGAGCTTGTGTAGACATAGACCCACACAAGTCGAATGTATCAAACTTAATACTTCCGTGGCTCTATAACCCTTTGCCTTGAAAGGCCTAGTCATCATCTTTCCTTCCAAACAAGGGTTTCGCAAGTTGGAAATGGTTCAATCTTGGAGAGACTCCACCGATCCATATTCCACCAACCTCTAAGTCCTGTTAAGATTGATGTGACCTAGTATTAAGTGCCACGATAAGTTTGGTTTACCTTAGAAGACTCTTTCCTCTTCTTAGGATTTGATGATGAGGAAGCAATATTAACGTAACTACGCGGTTTACAAGTAATAGTATATAAAGATCCGTTTAATGGTCCACCACGGATAAAATCATCGTCTTTCATGATAGAAACTTCACTATCAAAACTTGATTTATAACCATCCATGGTGCGTAGTTTTGAAAGCAGAAATAATGTTTCGCCTAAACTCGTGCACATATTAAACATCTTTAAGTACTAAAACGGAACTATCAAAAGATAGATTTAAATCTCCAATGGCAATTGCGGGAACTTTCAATCCATTGCCCATTGAGACTACCACCTCGCCATTGCTCAATTACCTTTTTCTGCAAAAAACCTTGCAAGGTGTAACAAACATGAACAGTTGCCCCCGAATCCACTACCCATTCATGGGTAGAAGAGGAAACATGAACAGTTTCAGTTACAAGAGCGACTCGCGTCTCTTTCTGTTTTGCCTTGACATCTGGATTATAATTCTTCCAGTGTCCTTTCTTACCATTCTTGAAGAACCTTCCTTTCTCCTTTGACATTTGCATGTTTCCGTAAGGACCGTCTTCTTACTCCCACTGCTCTTCTTGAAATGTCCACCCTTTCTCGCTCTTTTTCCCGGTTTCCGCCTTTCGGAGGATTCCTTGAACTACTAGGGATATTCAAGACTTGAGCACTCTTGCCCTTTTCTATAACCTCTTTGACCGCTACCAAAGATTTGAGTAACATACTCATAGTAAACTCGTTCTTAGACATAGCGGTCCTAAAACGAAGTTCTTATAGAACCTTTGCGAGCATTTATTGGGAAGGTAAGATATCTCTTCCACTTTGTAAAATTATTTAAAAATTGTTAAACCCATTAGGGTTTGGTTGGTGAGATTGTTTAGAAACTTGAAAAATATCGAACATACATATCTCGATAAATATAATTTAAAAAGCATGTATAAAGTTAATATTTGCACATAATTCGTAATTAACAATCATTGTAACCTTTTGAAAAACCAATGATGTTAAATACTCGAATAGCCCTAGAGATCACACTCGCAAGCCACTCAGGGTGGACGTTTACTCGTGCACCCCTAGACCAAGCTATATACCTAGCTCTTTAATTCCAATCCACGCCTAGGTTCTTAAGACGAATGGAATTAATAATTCGATGTCTCTTGACCATGTCACTATTAAAACGCGGGAAGGGACTTCTCGGGAAGTTGTACCTGCGGTGACATCTAAGCTTTGACCATTAATTTGACCGAATTAACATAAAATTCTCGAAATTGGCATACTTACGCGAATCATACCGCTTTCAATTTGATTTAATTAGCCATCTTATTTAATTATTATCTTCTAGAGTACTCGTGTTTACTAGGCACGCAAGCCACTCAGGTGGACGTTTACGGCTTCGCTCCCACTACTCAATAATAATTAAATATTATATTAGAAAACCCATCTCACAAAACTCGTGGTTCAAAAATACAAGCAAGCCACTCAGGTGGACGTTTACTCATATAATTGTTCCACTTTTTGTGTAGGGTCCAATTAATGGAGGTCCGATTAAGTGTTTAATATCCAAATTAATGGAATCTAATTAAACATCTAATTTGAAATTGCTTAGTCTTTTTATTCAAAAGGTTTGTTTTTGAATCATGCATATCCACATAATTCCTAAAGCATGCAATTTCTAAACGCACATAATAAAACGTGCTCGCGAAAATTAAAACATGCTTCAATAACGACATAAATCCTATTTACATGCTTTTCTAAGCGCAATTAATCACATAATCGCATGCTAAAGCATAATAAAAAATAAATGCGCAAATAGGAAATTTAAAATCGTTATCGGGCTTTAAAACACGTAATTCCTAACTATTACATTGCTCGAACAAAATACGGATCTTCGAAATCTTGAAAATCTTCGAATCTGAAACTGCGTCGAAAACCGCATCGAACCGTCATCGCCACGTCATCGGGGGGCCGCCACGTGGCGGTACACGTGGCGCACACGCAGCGCCAAATCGCCAGGGGCCGACGTGGCGCGCCACGTCGGCCGTCTTCTTCATTAACAAGAAAACGCCGCCGCCGCCGCCGCCGCTCCAGGCCGCGGCTGCGCGCCGTCGGCCGGGGTGGGTTCGCCGCGGCCTTGCCGCTCTTCTCCGGCCGGCGGCATCGCCGGAATCGCGGCCGGAAGCGCCGCAGCTGCGCGTTACTGCGCTCGCTGCGCCCGCGGCAGCCCGCCGCCTCCCGTCGCCTCCCGCCGCCTCTTCGGTCGTCCCCAAGCCTTCCGGACGTCTCACGACGTGCGGGCTGTTAAGAACAGCCGCTGGCGCCGTCACCGCGACGGTTTACGCGCGATAAATCTCGCCCGCCGCCGCCGACTACGCCGCCCGAATTCTCACTTTCCGAGCCGCGATTCGATCAATTGAACGAGGGAAAACGTAATTGGAACACTCACAACCACCGGGTAACGGATTCCGGCCGAGATTAGTTCCTCAATTTCCCGAATTTCAAACAATTCGCCGGAACGAATTCATAACGAGCAAATAACTTCGGACGTCAATTACAGTCGCATCCGGGATCGGATGATCCCATACAACCTATCAACGCGAAGCTCGTAAGACAAGGATTCCATAGGTCCAAGCCTATCGGAAATCCGACCCCGGAACCTCCGGGAATCGCCGCCGCAAAATGCGGCGGAACCCTAGAAAACTAGGGTTTCCTGGCCAATTTGGGAATTTCTGGACAGCACGACCACTTCTCCTTTCCGACGCTATTCCGGACAAACCAGAAATCGGAATGGGTCGTACGACCTATCCAGACGAAGCTAACGAGAAGACGAACAAAAATATCCGAACATATCGGAAAGATACTGTAGCACGCGCCCTCACGCGCTATCTCAAGTCGGCGGTCGTGTTCTGCCAGAAACTAGGTTTTCGCCCTTCCGCTCCGTCGCGCCTCGATTTTCGTGCCAATCGGACCAATTACAGTACAATAACAGTATAATCACATAACATATTGGTCCTATCATCTACTCGTGGATTTTCTCACGAGAAAAACGTTACATCGGGGTCAAAACAATGGGCTCGCAGCCGCCCCCAAACACGAAAATTAACCCGATAACGACGGAAATAAAACCTAATCATGCATCTAACAGCAACAATCAGAGCCTAAACCAGGCTCTGATACCAATTGAAGGAATAATAGGGTTTACAAGTAAGGCTACCTTCCTCCCGGTGTGTTGTCGCGGCTCCGATTGTTGCTCCCGTGTGTCGGATCTTCCGATCTCGTGTCCCGCCTTTTTCTCCCTCCGGGTGGTCGAGATCTGAAGAAAATAAATTTATTTTTCTCTCTGTAACTCACGCCACTCTCGATTTTTATGAATGAAATTGTGTGAGTTTACGAACGAATACTAATATATATAGGCTTCAAAAACCTATATAATATTAATATATTTGTAGCCCATTAATTTAATTATAATCCAATGGGCTTCTATTAAATCAGCCCATAATATAATTAATTAATTTATTGGGCTACTAATATTTATCAATTAATTGGCCCACCAATTAATTCCGATAAATAACATTATTAAATAATGTAAAATACATTAATCCATTAATAATGAATTCCGAGAGATAATAAATTACTAGGCAACTAATTGGGCCGGATCGGGGATCCAATACAAGAAATAAAGTTTGGGCCTCCAATTAATTAATTATCCATGCTCACCAGAGCAAAATTAATTAATTAACACGCATTCATTCCACTAGAGAATCCGTGCCGACTTACCCCTTTATCCCAATTTGAGCAAGGGCTTGTATTTTAGACTTAATCGATCTCCGTATTTAAGATAGAAATATCCGTTAATTAATTAAGCTTACTTGATCGCTTAAATTAATTAACATCTTGTATTCCCCGAGTAGTACCACTCGACCTTATTAACACACTCGAACTTAATCAACCGTACGGGTTTAGTGTGCTAATCCTTTCGAGTTCCTCGGGGGATATTATCAACCCATTCCCCGGGATACGGCCGCAAGATACGGACAACCACCTCGAGCCACAAATGACTACTAACACCCAAGATACGTAGATCCGGTCGCTCATTGGACGTTCACCATAGTAGGTCAAAGTGATAGATAGCCAAATGCACTCAGTGAAGTCTTACCAAGCTTAAGATCGGCCTAAGTCACCGAGATCTTGGTTCTCCACTAAGGTCGCTTAGGAGAACACATCTCACCGTGATCCTTCAATACACCACCTTAAGTGTACCAAGAAAGACAAGCGACTAAGACAAGCCACTTCTTATCTAAATCTGCAGCTTAAACCGACAACTTCATCCTTAAGTTGTCTCACTGTGTTAACTGTTTATATCTTGTCAGTTCAACCAATTTGTGTTGTCTTCTGTGATACCCGACACACCACACAAATCTAACTTTTATACAAGATAAAGGATAACATGTGCAAATATACATATTTATCAGATAGGAGAATCAAACAGTGGTAAGGACAAAAACACATTGTATACAAGCATAAAAGTGCTTCCAGTATACAAAATCCCAACAGCCGAAACCCTTATTTTATCGGCCTCGGCCGAGAGACACAATTACCGATTTTGTCGGCCTCGGCCATACAAGGCTCGGGGCCGATGGTAGTGGGGCCGATAAATAGTCGGTTGATTATCGGCCCGAAGCCGATATTCGGTTCAGTATCGGCCCCTAGGCCGATACATGATTTTATCGGCCGCGGCCGAGAGACACGCAATCTCGGCCATGCTAGGCTCGGGGCCGATGGTAGTGGGGCCGATAAATATTACGTTCGAATCGGCCCCTAGGCCGATACATGATTTTCTCGGCCGCGGCCGAGAGACACGCAATCTCGGCCATGCAAGGCTTGGGGCCGATGGTAGTGGGGCCGATAAATATTCTGTTCACTATCGGCCGATACATGATTACTAGATAAAAGATACGGATAAATATTACGAAATGTTCCATCTTTACATTATACAAAATTAGCGAATAAAAGATACAAAATTACGAACTCGTTCCATGGAATACACACTACTCATCGGGAGAGCTAGATCCTAAATCTCCGTAATGGCACTGCTCGAAACATTTCCAAGCCATCCACTCCCGATAGACTCTGACGTTTGACTTCATATTACCCCATTTCGGAGTAGGATATCCACTTATGAGCCGCTCAATTGCCATACACGTATATGGACCACAACTATGCGAATCCTCTTGCTTGAACCGCTCATTTTGCGGCATCAATACTAACCGAGGAGTCCGAATGCCCGGATGCTGCAGATTGTGCTTGTTCATTTCCCAAGAATTAGTAGCCTACAAAAGAAAATATTAGTAGCCAAAAAACTATATTAAAAATATTAAAATACGTACATCTAGCAATCGACCGATCGGTTTGCGGAGTGGCCGCAAATTGGCTTTTCGGTGCTCATATATATCCTTGTTTCTACGGCGGCTTAAGTGAGTCATACAACTCCAACTTCCATGACTCGATACACAATCTCACAAGCCATCCAATGGCCGGCGGCCAACACCGGAATATGACCTATTAATTAATCCAAATTAGTAAAAAATAATTCCACGGGCTAAAAAAGACGATCGAAAAAATTGTAAAACTTACGAATTTGGCATCGAACCACGAGTCTTGTCATCACCAAATATCGTATCCGCTCCAAAAACGGCATCCATTAAACCCCGATTTGGGATCCGGGCCAAGTATATGACACCTCGTAACGTTCATGGAAGTCGTTATCGGGCTCAAATATTTGGGAAGTCCAAGATGTATGTAACGCCGTCTGTAAAAAAATATACACATTAGCAAGACAATTAAAAAGAAACATATTTTATATTTAAAAAAAATAAAAATATATACTTACAAAAACGACGTAGTCGCTATCACGGTATACCGTGAATCGGGTGTACACAACACGTCACGGTCTTTATAATGAAGCCTCTCCGGAGATAGCATATGTACAAATCGATCATTGTGTGACCCATGTCGTACTTAGTATCCAATAAGTTGTTGAAAAAGCCGTGGGAGAGCTCATGCTTTGGGATACAATGACATTGGGTCGAAATATTCATTCCCATGAACTTGGCAAATTCTCTCCTCGGTCGTCGGCCGGATCAAACATGCGTGGAGCTCCACTAGGATTTGGGAAGCGTTCTACTATGGGCCGCAAATAACATTCTATTAAAAAAAACCAAAATTATATACTAACTTCAAAAAATATTTGTACCTCACTGCTTTGTACAATTTCCTGCTCCGACGGTCGGCTATGATACACCTGCTGTACATGTTGTGTATCAAATAAGTCATCCACGACAGACTGATGTTGCTGCATTTTGGACAAAAAGTCATGGTTAAATGAAATAATATAAAATTAATTAAAATAGTTAACATACCCGTACGGGCGGTGGAGCCGCCCCGTGGAGTGGCTCCCAACGTCTCGGGACCCAAACATGTCTCTCCTCGTACATGCTATGTCGTCCCATATCATGGCCACGATTAACCATTCGAACAACCACATTCCAAGGATCTGCTTCGCCACTCGTCGTATCTTCCACTTCTCTCTGGTGGTGGCTCATTCCACTGGGCCACTCATGTACATTAACAATCCTACCCCGTGGTGGCTCGGATGGTGCGTAAACCGTTTCCTCATCCGATTCATTAATAATCTGCTCCACATCCCACGAATCGTAGATGTGTATGCCTTTGCCCTTGCCCTTGCTCCCGAAAATTGACTTTATCAATTTCCCCACTTTCTTGAAGAACCGATCCTCATTATCCTTCCGACGATCCACTTTTTTTTCTAACAATTCGCCTCTCGCGCCGGCCCAAACTCGTTCATCTATCGAACGAATCATTCTCGTCATAAGTGGGCAAAGTCCAATCTTCATCCCTCCGAGGCCCAGATGACCCCTCCGCCGGTGCACGTTTCTTCGTCGATTTTTTCTTTTGTGCTGCCGGCGGAGGATCCCGTACAGTGCCCTCTTCAACAACTACTCTCCGATGTTCGGCAGCCGGTCTATGAAACTCCACACCGATCGGATTATCTCCTATCACCCGTCTCCGGTATTCGAATGCTGCTCCTCGGGAGTGGGCGTAAGACTGCGAAGGGGTGGTGTTTCCATCTCGTTCGAAAAGTTTAAGAAATAGGTTATAATCCGTTCCGTAAAAGTTCATAAATATTTAAGATGTTACTTACCTAAGCAAGGCAAAAAAACTAATCCATTCCGTATCCGGTGGCGTGACAAATACCCATTTCACACATCGGGGCATACCACCGTCATTAATAAGGCGTACACACAGACTGGCCAAATCTGGTATCGCCTCATAGGCCCAGATCTACAATACGATTAAAGATCAGTACAACTATAAAATATAAAATAAAATATAAAATTAAAAAATCGGAAATTTGTACCTGAAGAGCCCAAACTGGACCATAAATATTATACTTCGATTTAACTGCTTCGACTTCCTTCGGCACGAAGCTCATGTAGTGCAAGAGAGCATTATACGTGTATGCTCCCCATGGAAAATCGTTCCACGCATCTATATCATCAGCAAGAACCCACATCCAAGTCTCGACCTTCTTCGTGTCGGCAGGTGCGAAGAAAAAACACATTAGGGCCAAGACATTGGCCACCTTCAAATAATCGTCGTCTGAGAGGTTGCCGAGCTTCTCATTTTTTCATAAATTTAGTAGCTCGCCTCCTGTTACTGGATTCCCGTTTGTCACTCTCATGTACACTCCAGACTCTTCAGGGGCACGAGCTGCCGTCGTATCGAAATTACGGGCGCCAAAAAATAAGCCGGTTACGAGTGCATACTGCATCGCCAAAATCGAATCTCCCGTTCGGATATGTGAAAACGAGCCTCCCCTGACGGTGCAGGCACCTCATAGCACATCAATCGATGCAAAACTATGATCGAACTCTTGCCCTTCCTCCAAGCGAGCAAATGTCCAAATTGTCCGTCTATAAACCTACTAATTAGGTCATTACCCCCACGTTTAGAAAGAGTCTTTTGTAGTAGTTCGGGTAGGCTATCTCTCCAATATGTCGTGACTTTAGGGGTCTTTTGTCTAACCGGTAGTCCGGATATAAGCGGTGCAAGATTTTTCGAAAAATCAATTATTTTTCCAAAAAGATAATAAGTGGCCGATGAAAGGGGCCGATTTTAATATTACGAGCCGAGGCCGAAGAGTATTCGGGCAATCGGGGCCGATGATTATTCGGCCGGCCGAGGGCCGACGGCCGAAACCTAAAAGGCCGAATTCTATTCGGCCTTGGACTTCTCTTCGGCAAGACGTGGCCGACGGCCGAATGAAGGCCGAATTCGGCCCCAATCTCATCAAGGCCGAATTCCGCCCCATTTCATCAAGGCCGAATCAAGGCCGAATCCGCCCCAATCGAATCAAGGATGAATTCGGCCGACTTATCTTCGGCAAGACGGGGCCGACGGCCTAATGAAGGCCGACTCCGCCCCAATCTAATCAAGGCCGATTTCAATTCTCCAAAGAGACCGAATTCTCCAAGGCCGATTTCAATTCGATCTTGGGGCCGATGGCCGAATCAACTCGGCCGACAGTGGCCGAATTATATTCGGCAACGGGGCCGTGGCCGATGGCCGAATCAACAAGGCACGGCCAGGCGGGGCCGAAGACGTCTATATTCATCGGCCCCGCAATCGGAGCCCAAATCGGCCCCAGTTCCATACATTTGCGTAAATTAAACACGATAATCTCTCCAACTTCTCCACAATTTCATCAATAAATTGACATGTCAATGTAAACCCAACCTAAATTTCATCTTTGAATTAACTACAATCACAATTACAATTCATGGAATAATTTTACTAACCTCAAATTCATCGGAAGATATGATATTCTTCGGATTAACGGCGCGGCGAATAAAGCGAGCGGCGGTTAACGGCGCGGCGAGGGTCGAATTGTGGGAGAAGTAATTTTTCGAAAAATGTCGGTCAAACGGTTAAATTCTATCGGCCCTTCATTATTGGCACTCGGGGCCGATGGTGGGGCCGATATTGGGGCCGATGACTTAATATCGGCCCCGGGTGAATCAACGGTCGATTAAGAAGCCGTTATACCTGAATAAACGGTCAAAATCTTCTACGGCTACACCGAACGGTTTCGTAGGGGTCGTGGCCGATACCTAGGCCGATGACGCCCGCCGTACATCGGCCCTAAGTTTATGCCTTTTTATAACATCGGCCGACCGGGGCCGATTGACATTAATTCGGCCATAAATCGGCCCTTAAACCATATAATTTGTTGAAAGCGAATGTTTTTGGAGGGCCGATGAAGGGCCGATTTACACCACTATCGGCCCCTCCATCGGCCCTGCGCCGTATAAGGACAAAATGGCTATATATGTGTTTTGTTTTAAACGTTGGCTATATTTGTTTTTTTTTTTTTTTGCGAATTTGGCCACTGAGGGAGATTACCACTTGTTTTAAGTGTTATTGAATTGGATTATATGCTTTCTTGTGTAGGTCATTAGTGACTTTGCTGAAGTGAATGGAACACCTCAGATGTTTCGTGTTCCGGTAGGGTTTATATTTGTTATTTGTTTGATGTTGATTTTTGAAAAAATTGATTGATTGGATCCATGAGTTGTGCTAAATGTGATGTTTGTTGACTGATTTGATCTAGGAGAGTGGAGGAGTGCATGATGTCGATCTCTGGAGTACAAAGAATTCCGGGTTTTACTACGGATGCAGCAATGCTACCAATAAATTTGCAAGTATGCTTACTTGATAACACTCAGCATGTTAAGCTTCAATGTTTTTTGTTTTTGTTTTTTGTAAGTTTTTTTTTTCTTTTTTTTTTCAAGTTGTTTCTGCTTGACAATAGAGAATTTTTCTATTCTGCACGGCCTACAACTTAAATTGTAGATCCAGTGGTTAAAAATCATGACACATCACATGTTTGTAAAAAAAAAAATTAATAAAAAACACAACTTCTATCCTAAACCACAAGGTGTTTTAGGATATAAAAATTCGACAGCAGAAACCCACTTTATCTATTAAATACACAAAATGTAACCGACGGAGAGCGAGCGAGTCTGCTGGGTGATCTCACGGCGCAGGCGGCTAACGGCACTTCCGCGCTCAAGGCCGGTGCGGGGACGCGGAATTACTCAGATACGACTATTTATGCTTTGGTACAGTGTACTCCGGACTTCTCATCGGAATATTGCCGGAGTTGCTTGGTCGAAAATGCCCAAGGTATGCGGAATTATATCTCGCTAGGGTTCAGAGTGCTCCACCCCGACTGCAATCTCCGATAGGAACTTAGAGGATTCTACAACGATTCTCGGCTGAGGGAAATAGGGGTACTACTTCCGCCGCCACAATCGCCGGCGACGTCGCCGCCAGGTAATTGGCTACTCTCACCCAACTCTTCTCTGTTTCTTCCCTCTTTGCTTAAATTTCAAATCGGAGCATATGCCGAAAATCATGTGATTTTGTGATTCTGCAGGAAACAATGATAATAATAGTAATAATACAAGACCCGGGAAGAAAGATGATAACACAACAAAAGTTATCTTGATCATTGTTATCCCAGTTGGAGTTACTCTGATGTTTGCTGCTTGTGCTATCTTCTTCATGAGAAAAAGAATGAAGCGGAGGGCGTATGAAATAACCGAGAGTAAGAATCTTTTTTTTCTTCCTTTTCACTCTGTATTTAAAACATATGAGATTTTAATGGAGAATGGTATACTATATCGTCATATCAGTGGAACTGACCAGAGAGGAAATCTTCACCTGCTTTCTTGTTTACGTTTAGAGCAGCACAAAGCTGTTGGATTTTCAAGGAATCATTCGGCATTTAAACACATAGTTTGAAGTTTTATCAGATTATAAGGAGTGTGATAAGGAAAATAAATCACTCACATCTAACCTCTACATTTCTCTCTAATGAAATAATTAGGCTCTTCAAGTAAGACAGAAATCATACAGAATATATTGCTATAACTTGGAACAAAAGTAAACCATGTAATATAAATTGTTCCAAAATGCAAGTTCAAATGTAAAAGTAGATGACTTTCACCATAAATGCAAATATGATATAGTTTATGGGTTAAGAAACATTACCAAATAAATTATTGTTATGTCAAACTCAAATTTTACCTTGTCTCAGATTGTTGGCTCGGTTGCATTCGACAACTCAAGCAGGCGAAAGAGACCAACAACGAAAAAACGACTGTAACTGAAACGCCCTTTGCTCCCTGCTCTTTCTGAGATATCCTTTAAAACGTCTTCAACTTCTCTCTCTCGAGATCCAAAATCTACTAAAGTGGTGGCGGACTGAGAATGCGCCCATTCTTCTAACTTCTGAGCATCAGCCCAGCAGAAAAAAAAAGCTTCTTTAGTTAATCACATTCAATACTAGGACCAAAGAAAGCTAAAGATGAATCTCATATGAGCTTCCTGATTTATTTCTGCATATATATGGAGGTATGTAAGATGAATTTTCAAATGCTAAAGATTTGCGTTGTTGTAAGATCTGTGTCTTATGGGCCAGCTCGCCGTTACATGTCACTGTCACATCTTTGGAATGGCAATGACATGATATGATGAATTAGATAATTAAGATCAGTTATTCTTGTATTTTGCATTTATAGGAGTTTCATATTTATATTACCTAGCTCTGCATATGCTAATTTCATAACCTAATACTTCCCTGCTAGAGAGAGTACTAAACTGTTTGTGCCTTTTAGACATAAAACGTACTGAAATTTTAAAAATTAGTGCACTTTTTTTGGCCCTATTAGTTTCCTTGTGGAATCAGAGCTTAATCTTCACTTTGAGGGCCTTGTTCACGAAATGCTTTGTTTGACTCTATGGTGTTATCTATGTAACTAACTGATTGTTTTATCAAATAATTTTCCCAAAATCATCAATTTATCTGTTTATTAGTAATTGTGATACGACTTTGGCTTACTCTTAATTCTTTCTAGAAGAACTGTAGCTACGAATTTAAAAATGTGACTTTCCTATTATTTCTTAGTTCTTACTAATGGAACTGTTCTTTTCTTTTTGTAGGCTGTTCAGTTGACCAAATTCGACTATAGACTTTCCAATAGGTTAAACTTGGATCTGCAAAAGCTTAGGTGCAGAGTTAATTATCATGCTCTAAAGTTCACTAAGCCAATCCTTGACATGGGCGTTGAACTGATTCGAAGAATGAGAACAAAGAGCAAGCATTACATCGCACTTAAGGATGGATGATGGTGCTTCCCCATCTTTCGCATGATGTTCCGAAAAAACCCCTAGAATTCGCGGATTCTCCGTTTTGTCATCACTAGTTTTTCTTCTTATACATGAGAGAGTGACAATCTTTTAATTACATCATAAATCAAGCCCATTTAATACGGATAGAGAGGAAACATTGGTTGAGCAGCTACTTCCTTCCCAGCCGCCACCACCGACCTCTCACTTTACAGTTCGTTCTCCCAATGCCACCTCCACCCTGCCACGGATCCGACTCCCAATCAAGCCAAATTGCTTCAATTATCCGTTTAGCTTTTCAAGATCAATGGATATGTTGAATCGTTTGGGAAAGCAGAAAGTATGCAAGAAAAAAGAAGTTAGATTATATGTCCAGGTATGTAATGTAGTAGTCTTGGTTTGAAGTTATTAGAACTAATTCTATTTGAAAGTTTGTGTAGAAGCATGTGCTTATTCTTGTCTAATTATGCTCATTCTCCATGAACTTGTTCATCAACATTTTGATTCAGTTAGTTTTCAGCAGATCAGAAAGGAAAATAGTTCTTCAGCATAATGAGAGTTTCTGCTACAATCAATGCCTCTTTATACAAATTGGGAAACATTTTTTGGCCTTAAGATAGCAACTACATGAAGCGACTGCTTCCTTTGTATTATGATATCGTTGGTTTCTGACAGAGTGAAAGAATTGGTACAGTTGTCATTGTAAATATTGCTCAAACTACAACTCAATTGGTTAGAAAGATGAAGGTGCACCTAGCAAGTGCTAGACTTATATTGCTTCCAGACGGTAGGCGCTTAGTTTATCAAGAGCAGGGCGTCTCTGTTGATAAGGCCAGATACTCAATGATTGTTCCACATTCATTCCTTTCATCCCGGCTTGCAGGTATTTGCTCATCTTGGTTTTCTTGAACTTCACTAAATTATGTATTTGGAAAGCTAAATGTTGCAATTTATTACTAAGATCTTCAGATTTCTCTAGCTGAGCCTACTTGTATAATATACATCTAGCATAAATGAGGTTTTTCTGGCGCTGATCTGCTTATTAGATACAAATCTCGTGTTGATGCCAAAATAAGTATAGTAGTTATGGGGAAAGGATATGGTTAATTATGTGATGTTTATCTGGACTAGCACTTGTCTGCTGATAAATCTACCCTCATTAACTCCGGATCCGTTAGCCTTAGCTCAAACTACAAAGTACAATTTGTGTCCATTGTTCAGGAGGGTTGGGTGGAAGTTAAATACCTGTGCATTTGAATTTTCTATTTTGAAGTTCTTTGGATCTAACACATTTTGATGAAGCATACTCATCTACGTCAACAATCTAGTCAAAACTGTATTCGAACTCTTTTTTAATATATTGTGGTTATCTTGTGTTCAACATGGTGTAGCCGTTGGTGAAGAATTGTTTATCATAAAATTTGCTAACATATTCTGTTTCTTTCCTTAAAGAAATGATTGTACGTCATTTTTATCTATAAATGAAACAAAGTGCTTTTTATTCAATACTTGAAATGTTTTTAGCTTACAATAACGGAAAGTGCAACACTTGCCGCTGCTTTGATTGATAAAGGGGATAAGTAAGAAGTTTGCTCAATGAAGTATAATTGAAAACTGAAGACAACTTCTGATGTTGTGGCCACTCAATTACAATGATAAGTTTGTGCTGGGCTTTTATTAATTGATTAAATGATTTTTGTTATTGTAAATCTGTTATTGTTGCTAAGTAGGTGTTTCTATCTTTCCATCAAATATGATTAGACTTTTTCTGCAAGATATCAGATTTGGCTATAGAACAATAATTTTCTCTCTTTTTTTTTTTTTTTTGGAGTTGGAGGTTATTCATATCTATATGAGCCATTATGGTGGATTGGCATGATAACAAGTAAGTTGTATTTTGAATATGATATCTGCTACTTGATGTTTGGATAATTTCCTAGTGGAGTTGATTCTACATTATAAGTTAATTGCTAAATTGCATATTTTCCTCCAAAGAATCATTTAACAAGATATATTTCAAAGTTCAAATATCTGGATGCAGGTTCAAAATGCCACGACCATATTACATGAACCAAATATCATCTATGTGGTATAAGCTTATGCCTATTCTGATTGGAAAGTTGTCCACCTGCAACGATTTTGACATTTCCTCATTTCAGTTTTTCCCTCATTCTAATAGTCGCAACATGAATTTAATCAAAATTTGAATTGGTATATTAGAGTTTAGATTTATTTTGCCGGTAGGCATCCCTAAAACTATCCTATTGGTTTGCTTTGCTGTGGTGCAAGAATTGTCGAAGAAATTTCAAACTTTGCCACTTATGCATTTGCTCCGACTATTCCGGTTACCCCCCCTGGTGCACTCAAGCATTATTATCGGGCATGTCGTTGTCGGTTGCATTAGTCAACATTTGTTACCTTGTTTTGACTGCCGAGTATTGTCACGTCTCTTGTAGTGCTTGTACTCGCGCATATTATTCTAAAGGAGAGGCTACACATTTTTGGTGTTCTTGGTTGTGCTTTATGTGTTGTGGGATCCACCACAATTGTCCTACACGCTCCACAAGAAGGTGAGATTGAATCCGTGAAAGAAGTCTATGTTTCTATATTGGTGTTTGTTCATTAGTTGGTTCATTGTCGGTAGGTGTTGCTTATTTTCTAATATATATTTCTCTTTCATCGACTCATCTGTGGAATTCCTAACTATGTGAAATTGCATTGACGGTGTAATGAGTGTCAAAGCACTAGGAATAGCAAGTGAAGCCGACTGCACGGAACGAATCGCCTAACATATCCTCGACGCGTGGGTCTTTGCGATGATTGTCCTCGTTTGCGTTCTCACTCAGATGAATTACCTAAACAAGGTATTCTCTTCTATTTTTTGTTGAAATTAATTTTAGTAATGGATGAAATTATCTTATAAGGCCTACCCTATCATGCTTCTCTATTTTCAAATATTTTACAATCTTGATTGCGGGCTCTTGACACATTCAATACTGCGGTGGTTTCACCAATTTACTATGTGATGTTCACATCCTTAACTATTGTGGCTAGTGTGATCATGTTCAAGGTAATCATACTGCTGCCTAATCATGGATAAAATAAAATGAAAGCAATTATGCTCATCCTCCACAAATCGAAAATTGTGTTTATGAGCAGGAGTTGTCCAATAATGTAGTCAGTTGTTTCATTGTTTTACAAACTTTTTTAGAATATAGACCCAAAAATGAATTATATTATGCTGATAACCAATAGAGATTTCTTTCTCCTATGGATAGACAAATTCTTTCAATCAGTTGTGATACGAAAATACTTGCGAAAAGCATCATAAAATTAGAAGATCTTTTTACGCATTTACAAATATTGCAACACAAGTAGGATATTGTTAATGTATTAATTGTTCCTTTTTTTCTTTCATAATCTAAGCAACACGGATAACACATACGCACAATTATATCTAAACAGATACATAGGGCATTATAATACCATCGCGCGAAGCGCGTTAAAGACTGCGCTAGTTTTTAAATAATTATGGAAATTTAACAGGAAGTAAAGTACTTATTTTAGTTTAATTAATTAAAAGATGATAGTACTTCTTTCCGAACAAATTGCAGCAATTAGCATCTTGTGCATTTACCTATTTTCTTAGTGTTGTCAAAGTCTTTGTATCGACCAATTCAGTGTAATCCAATAAGCCATTATCATGATTTCGGGTTTGGATAGATTCGGCTTAAAAGTTAATGAGATTGAAGAAAATGCACCCAATTCTTGATAAGGTGAAATCAGTCCACCAATCTTAGTCAAATTGACAAATATAATACTCAATTTATTTATTTTATGGTTTTTTTAATCTCTAAACTACTTGTTTTTGTGATTTTGGTCTCAAGTTAATTTTTCCGTCAACTCGACCATTAATAAATTTTCATTAAAAATTAATAAAAAATAAAAAGGATAAGATTGAAATTTTAAAATATCTAGTTGACAAATCTCCTCCTCCAACTTTCCGATTTTGTGTAATTAGTCTCTAATCTTTTTTTTGTTTGATATTTTGGTTCCCAAACTCTTACATTTTTGCATTTTCGTCCCGTCATTTAATTTTCTCACAAATCAAACCCCAAACTTTTATTTTTTTGTAATTTCCGTTCCGCTATTTAATTTATTGTCAAATCGACTGTTAAATCAAACTTTTATTAAATAAAAATAAAAATACATATGAATCAAACTTACATCTTCTTAGCGGTTGTTTTTCCTTATCTCTTCTGCCGCCACCCGAACACAAAAACCTACCGCTTATTTCAATAACTCGCTAAAAAAATCAAGGACGGTTTTGAGGAAAAGGAACCCCCGAGTGAAAAATAAAAGTGAATCATTTATCTAGATAAGGGGTCGTGCATTTTCCTTGAGTGTAGCTCCAAAAATCTTAAAATAATCCATTTTCGAGTAAGTTTTTTTGGAATAAAATTATTTTGCTCCTCTCGTAATTACTAAAATTATTTATTCTAAATTATTTATTTATAAGAATCATTTATAGTACCATTTTTTCATAATTGTATATATACATTTTTACTAATCGAACGAAAGACCTTTTCGCATTAAACACAAGACTTTTGTACTTCGTCCACTCAATTCCGCAAGATTTCATCCGGGTTGGGATTTTCGTATGGAATTGTTGATATAAGCGGTAAGGTTCTACTTTGGGGTGGCAACGGAGGAGATATGAAAAAGCAACCGCCAAGAAGATAGAAGTTCGATTAATACTTAATTTTACCGTTTCATTTTTTTTTTAAAAAAAATTAATAAAAGTTTGATTAACGCTCGATTTGACGTAAAAATTTAATGGTGAGACGAAAATCCCAAAAAATAAAAGTTTGGGAACAAAAATATAAAAAGACAAGATTGATGACTAATTATACAAAATTGGAAAGTTTGAGTACGAGATTTGTCAATTAGCTATTTCAAAATTCTAATTTTACAATTTCTATTATTTATTTATTTTTAATTAAAATTTGATTAATGGTTGAATTGATGAAAAAATAACAAGTGGAACCAAAATCAAAAAACACAAGTAGTTTGGGGCGAAAAAAACAAAAAATAATAGATTGAAACAAATATCGCAAAATCACGAAAATTGAGGATTATATTTGTTAATTTACCATTAAATTATATTCTTTTCATGCTATAAATCTTGTTTTATTCTGAGTTGTTTTATAAATTTTATTCTATTTAAAAAAAATATGAGTCACAACCAGTGGCGTAGCCAGTTAGGGGCAGTGGGGGCCACTGCCCCCACTAAAAGTTCAAATATAATTCGCACGGGTATTATTCAACTTGTGAAGAAGTGGTAGAGTGGTGATGGCTTGTTTATAAAAGTCTTGTGGTGTGGATGTCAAAGGTTCAACCCTTGAACTCTACAAATTCTCATTTTATTTTTTCTTGGGCTAACAACATAAGAAAAATATATTTTTGGCTAACAACATAAGAAAAATATATTTTGGCCATGAGATTAGTAAAATTTAAGTTCTCATTTTATTTTTTATTGGCTAACAACATAAGAAAAATATATTCTTGGCTAACAACATAAGAAAAATATATTTTGGCCATGAGATTAGTAAAATTTAAGTGTGAATTTAGGAAATTTTAATTTTCTTGGTTTGTGTTATTCTAAATCCTATTGTTTTTTTTTTTTTGCCTTTTAACAATTTTCTAATATAATATAAAAGTTACTTTTTTTATTTTACATTTTCAAATATATTTTATTTTTTCTTGGCTAATAACATAAGAAAAATATATTTTGGCCATGAGATTAGTAAAATTTAAGTGTGAATTTAGGAAATTTTAATATTCTTGGTTTGTGTTATTCTAAATCCTATTTGTTTTTTTTTTGCCTTTTAACAATTTTCTAATATAATATAAAAGTTACTTTTTTTATTTTACATTTTCTAATATATTTTTTTTTCTTGACTAACAACATAAGAAAAATATATTTTGGCCATGAGATTAGTAAAATTTAAGGGTGAATTTAGAAAATTTTAATTTTCTTGGTTTGTGTTATTCTAAATCCTATTGTTTTTTTTGCCTTTTAACAATTTTCTAATATAATATAAAAGTTATTTTTATTATTTTACATTTTCTAATATGTAAAATTGTACCAAAAAAACATTAGCAATATTAAAAATTATTATTGAGTAGTCTTTCACAAATGATAAACTTTTAAAAACTTTTCGATAGTTGGCCCCCACTGAGCTACGCCACTGGTCACAACATATACAACTAATAACTCTTTTCAATAACTAAGGCACTGAGTAAAAAAAATAGAAAAAGAATAGAATCTATGATAAAATACATATGCTTGTGACACGTAGCATAAGTCATAAAAAATACGTGAATTTTCTTTAATATTACTAATATTGTCAAATGTCTTTTTTATTACTGAGATCGGCATATTAGCTCATATGATTAAGAGACCGAACTCTCAGTCCAGGAGTTGCAGAAGGGATAGAAGGATCTAGGCAAGTAAAGAACTTGCTTTGCTCTTCATAGGATCATTCGCCTTAAGGCTCTCTCAGTGAAATTCCAAAAAACAGATTATGGAATGAAATTGATGAGAACTGTCTTGTCAGAAAAGCAAATCTCAGTAGTTCCAGAGATGGATCGCCTTGGCTACAAGGCTCACTCACTCCCTTGCTTTAGACGTATAGAAGGAGTACTTCTCACGAAATGACTTGCAGTGGCACTGAGTGTTTTGAGATATAGTATTCTTTTTTAGCTCCAAATTATATAGTTCAACCTTTTTCAAAGTACGTACGGGTAGGCCACCGGATTAACCATGAGATTAAGAAATTTAGGATTAATCCCTAATTTTAACAGTTAATCCACCGGCGTTATCCGAAATGCACAAAGAATAAATTCGGTAAGTGGTAATGATTTCCCTAGATCTCATATCAGATCCTACAAAAAACGAATATTCTAAATGTGGACTTTATTGAAGCAAAGAAGGTTCGAAAACAAAGGAGCATTTTCGACAGATTGATTCTGCAGAGAGATCATACAACAGCAAAAAATCTCTCAAAGAGGTGTCATTACTCATCTCCCCCTCCTACCCAGAAAAGCATACAGAACCCTACTCTGATGCAATGGAGATGCAAATAAAACACACAGATACCACCCGCCTTCCTTCCTAGGCATGTCGTCGTAAATCATCGTTGTCCTTAGTCAACAGCTCAACGCGAGATTGAAGAATGTTGATCATCGCCTGAGCTCTCATCACCTCAATCTTCAGCGTCTCCCTCTCCATCGACACGTTCAGGATCTCATTCTCCAGATTGCTGATGAACTTCAAGTACCCGGGAGGCACCGATTTCTCGAGGTTGGAGGAGTCAAACGTGAGCGTGCTGGCCGGTTGGCTCTCTTTGGGCTCCAGCAGGGGAAACTCCAATAGAGAGGAGGAGAAATTTGTCGTCATCATCATTGTGCAAGGATCTTGGCTCGTCGTGGTGGAGTCCTCAGATCCGTTTGCGTTGCTTGAGTTGGGATTTTCTTGCTTCCCTCTTTTGCTCTGGGATAAAGAGAGTGGCTCGGGATCTTCGGATCTCTCCCTCTTGCACATGAAGGAGAGACTCTGCGTCCCATCTGCGTTTTCGAGCTGTGGAGGAGCTATGCTTAGAGGTTGCGTCTCCTGCTAAGAAGAAAGTCTCAATTTTCTGAATCTATGCTTCTAAATTAGGGCAAATTCATCATTTGCAAGTGGCCCAAACTTAAAAATTGAATCTTTACGCGGTTGCAAGATAGATCAATGCAAATGACACAGAAATTCCTCCAATCATGAACCATCTAATGATAAAACTAATCATATGCTTGTAAGAAGGATTGAAGGAAGACTCAATTATCTGAATCTAGGCTCTCCAACGGTGGACCATCTAATGACAGAATGGATCATGCTTGTGTGACCTAAATGGGAGAATAAAAGCAGCCACCCTTTAAGGAAACACACCTTATCAAGATCAGTGCAATCGACTCGAGCTTCATCAGCATTAGCCACATCATCTTCCGCGTCTCCTCCAGGTACAAAAACCACTGCATCTTCATCCCATTCTTCTTCAACAAAAGGGGCATACCGATCCCCATTAGGGGGTCCAAGGCCACTCTTTTGGAAGATTCTGCACAGCACAAACGCATCCTATCCTCACAAAGCAACAAAGAGGCGTTAGGATTCATAAACTTTCACAGAGAGATTCATTTGATTACTAGTATACCTGCATAACTCCAGCCCTTTCCAACTCAGTATCGCAGAGCCTGTACTCGTGCATTACCCAGTTGGTTCGCTTGCCATCAGGAGCTCGCCCACTGTGGAAGACCAACGTTTTCTTCATTCCTATAGTTTGGTTTTTATGACGCACAGCTCTATCCTTTCCTGTGGCTTTCCAGTACCCTTTACCAGTGGCGCGATTCAGCCTAGACCCGTTTCCGTACTTCCTATCCACAGGGCTGAAGAAGTACCATTCTAGGTCTCTAGTCTTCAGAGACGAGTGGTCTGCATCAAAGCAACAGAATCACAATCGGAAACCATCTTTCAGCAAAAAACATAACAAATGAACTCTGCTTAAAACTTATGATCCCAATTCAATTCATCCTTAATAAAGAGGAAAACATCCTCATCCATATCCTTTTCTTGAACTGAATTATATCCCTTCTAAAGTCTTGAAACAATATACACTCTCAACGTATCCAAAAATCTCATATTGAACTTCCATTACACTTACCCCACCCAACCCAAGAGAAAATTACTTCCTTTTCCCTTTCTTGCACTTCACTTCATAGATTTCTTGAAGTTTTCAGACTAAAAGTAGGATCATAAACCGCATGGCCAATGAATTATATCAGTAAAGTCACACACCCATAACAGCAAATCAAAACAGAATTAACACATATGTATAATACATTACCAAACTACTCCAGCAACATAACCGATCCAGAAAGGGAAATCAAGAAAATAAAAGATGCATGTTGCGGCAGGATAACGCTAGATAAAGTATAGGGGCTAAAGTTCAAACAAGTACCATAAAGGGGAACCAGAGATACCAAACAAACACCAATTATCTTCATAAAAAATTAAACACAAATTTCATCAAAGAACTAAAGGACTAAACAATCTCACCCAACCAAAAAATCATTAACAATTGAGTCAAAGATAAATCTAACTAAATTGATAATAAAAATTGAATCTTTACTCACCAGCAAGCTCCCACGGCTCGGATTTGTAGACATCAATTTCAATAACAGCTTGAAATCGAAACGGCTTTCCGCAAGCTTTCCTCCTCAAGTAGTACCTCACCAACTCCTCATCCGTCGGATGGAACCTGAACCCCGGCGCCAGAGATGTTGGCGGCGGTGCTCCGCCCCAGCCGGCTGCGCCGCCGTGACTGCAACCACTACCTCCTGTCCCATTTTTGAATCTTAATTCACAACTCACACCAAAAAAGAAAACCCAAAAATCAAGAGCAGTGGTGCACCCCACAAACTCAACACCTCAAGAAAAATCCCATGAGACAAGAAAGAGAAAAAGAGACACCCCAAAAATAAACAACAAAAAGTGGGTGAGAAGGAAGATTAGAAGGCAAGAAAAGGGGAAATATCAAGCATACGAAACGGGAAAAGATGGCGATTTATTGATTTGGGGTTTGGTTATTGCCTATGGGTTAAGAAATGGAACTGGGAGAGAGAGAGAGTAGATGCTTGCTTGACACGGAAATCGAAAATCCATCAATAAGAAAATAGAAAAGAAAGGGCCAGTGCAGTGCGTATAGGCTAGCTGCTGTTCATTGTTTTCTTTGTTTTTTAGTTTTATATTCTGCCGATAATATTTGCTGAGTTTTTTAGGTATAAATAAATAAATTACTCTTGCTTGCTTTTGGACGAAGCCTCTCTCATTTATATGCCTTCTCTCTCTCCTCTCTCTCGTGCATGTGTGAGTGGATGTTTGGCTATATGCTTCTTTTCATCGACGACAAAGACTGCAATTTTTCCTCCTATTAGATGATTGGTATGAAAATTTGGAAATTCATTTTTTGGTAGTTATCCATACGTAGGATAATAGTGGAATTTAATTAAATGCGAATGGTAATAATGATTTTACTTTTCTTCTGTAGATTTTATTTGTGCTCTTATTAAACATTACGTACTGAAAATATGATTGTTTTGGAAGAAAATGTGTGTATATACATATAGTGACAATCAATGATTTTTGGGTGACCTTAAATAGTAAAATCCATAAAGAAGATATTACATTGTTGATTTTACAAAATTAGATAATACTCCTCCGTATAAATGATATAGTCAAAATTAACAGTTTTAGAATAATATTAATTATATGATCACTAAGTATCAAAACTAATACGTAACCACATAAGTTGTTAAATAAATCCAATCATATACCGACACGATCAATTATATAAGTATTTTGGAAGTTTGTTATAATACTAACTTAAATTATCAAATATTCTTTTTTTATATCATAAATAAATAATTTCAACGTTCCTATAAATCAAATTAATTATTAAAAGTAATTATTATCTGTCGCAATTGAGAGCAGGAAACCAAATTTGACCTGTAAACGTAATTCTAGATGTTTCGTGCAGTTGTAAAAGTGTAATTTGGATAAGTAAATCAGCAATACATCTGACTTCTCTTGCCTAACAAACAAAACTTTTTAGGAATAACTCCATGTGAGGGCATGAATATGGTAGTACAATTTCGCTTAAGCTATCTACAACGCTACTCTATAAAAGGAAATTACATCTTTTTTTTTTTTTTTTATTTTTTATTTGAGGAACCCGCAGCCGCTACCTTCGGTGCGCTCTGGGTAAACCTCAACTCCTTGTGTAGTAGCCTGCAAACCACACATGAGAGATTAAACCACCCTCAGGTGACAGACTCAAATGGCTTCAGTGAGGATTGAACCCACGACTGCCTGTCGCTTAAACCTCACCTCAACCACTCGCCATCCCCTCTACGTAGCGGGACAAATCTAACAAAGTATTCCATCCCTCCTATTATTGTTGACTTGTATTCTTTTACGATTTATTTTATTATTATTGTTTTATTTCTTAAAATGATTTTCTCATTTCAACCTCGCCCTTATAAATTTAAAAATAAAGGTTATGCCATTAAATAATGTAATTCATCACTGTAACACGTTTTCACCTATTTTCTTAATTTTTATTACGGAAACAAACAAGTCAATAATAATAAAATGGAATGAATATGAATTTCTAATTTTCAAAATTGCTCCGCACCAGTGCCTTTCAAAATTTGAGGTCCAAAATGACTTATTCATGTGACTACTTCTGCCATGATGGCAGCCATACGCAATCATAATAGTTTTACCCATGGCGGATTCACAATTAGATCTGAGGGGAGCCAATATGTAAATTTACAAACTCAGATTTGGAATTTAATTAAGGTCAGGTGCGAATATTATACTACAATTTTAGCAGTAAAAGGATGCAAAATAAAAAAAAGAAAAAATCCAAAGAAAATACAATTTGTCGGTGCGGGTGATGTTCTAATGTTTTCTTATGTCTCTAAAATTCGTAATTAATTTTACTCAATATAAATTTCAAATAATGTCTGCAAACATTATCAGATTAGGGATGTGTGGATGAAATGAATCACGCGAACGGCCCATTACACAGAATCCTATCACTGCACTTTTATCCCTTAAAAAAAATGAAGGGCTTACACCTTTCAGAATTAGATATTATTAATTATCTCGTTTCATAATATTATTATGAATTTTCTAGTATAATTTTGATTGCCAAATCTGAACTCGCCCATATCTGCAAATTTATATGATGGTTAAAAATATAGATAGCGGTAGTGGGGCCCAAACAGGAAAGCGACATATGCATGTGAGTCAACATGCAAAAGAAGAAATCAAAATGGAGATGAATAGGGATGGATGGATGGATGTTAGACAAGATAGGAGTGCAAGTAAAGCAATTCATTGCCCGTTCAATAAGAAACCACTAAACAATTATCGCCTCGATTTCCACACACACATGCAGCACAAATATATAAATAAATAGATAACTAATATACTCACTAAAACACTTGCCATAATAAAATATAAATAATATGTATAATTGTGAAGTTAAACCCGTTCACGAACCAATCTCACGTTTACCACTAGTCAAATATGACTGTGGTGGACGACGCGTACGGCCGCCATACTCCAAATTAATTTGATTTTTTTGCGTTGCAGTGAAGTTGGGTGGTCCGAAATCATAGATTATGAGTTCAAATTTTATTGGGCCGTTATGTGTTGTACGTCATCTACATGGTTAGCTCAAGTGGTTAAACTCTCTTGTGTGCTTTGTAAGCTTATTGTACAAGAATAAAATTTATTCAAATGCATACTTTGATAATGGGCTATGAGTTACCCTCGTCATAAAAAAAAAAAAGTTGTTACACTCTTACATATCATATCATTATTATATATAGGTAGATAATGTATTATCTCCATAGTACAATATTATCAAATTTTTATATTTCTTTTTATAGAATTCATTAATGAGTTGCCTTTCCTTCTGGGAGAGGTAATGTAAAGTCTGTGCACTTGCATTTCTATTGGCGAACAAAAAAGTTGAAATGCATGCCACATTGCTTTTACTAACACGTCACATCTTTTTTAAGATCCACAAGATTTCTTGCAAGTGACGAAAGATTTTTTGAATATTTTATATATTATTTTCTATCAAGTTTTTAATGTAAATGTAATAAAAACTATAAAATAACAATACTGGTGGGACTGTTATAAACTTATAGTGGAGAAACTACAGTCTATATCATAAAAACTATCAAACCTACAATATTGGAAAGACCCAAAAGTGATCTTACCCCAATAAAATGAGTGAATTAAAATGAGGTGGCCAACAAAGTAACAAAGAAACCCACTAGAAACAGTCAAGCTATCAAATGAACTCACAATCATAATAATTCCAAATGATCTGGAGATTGACCCCCATCTAAAACTCAAAGGTGGACAATATCGGAATCTGAAATTAGGATATTCCAATTCATCCTTTCTAATCAAAGATTGAAGAATCAAACAATATACACTCGAACACCAGATAACCCGCCAACTTGTGTTTCCTCCTAATGAATGTGAGAGAAATGAACCCGACATCCACGAAGTAAAAGTTGAATCATAACGAAAGTATGTCTCATAACACTGGAACAATGTCGGCTCAAAGTAAGCCACGTAATGACCGCCACGACATCCATCTTAATCCAAATATTGATGAAAAATGAACCGCCATCGGATGTCGTCGAGAACAGTCGGGCAGAGTTTAAGTGATTTATTTTAAACCTTACGCTGTTACGCGTGATTAGAATAAACGAAAAATGATGCAGATGAGATTATTTAGTTTATAAGCGTTTATGGGTTGTTATCATAATCATAATTATTATAAAAATTAGTGGTCAGGCCCATGACTTTGGTTAATTGGTCGGCCCAATATATATTTGTGTCTCCAGTTTCTTAGATATCTATACTTTAGTATTTGCCTATTTGGGCGTCCAACGTTAACCTTGTAAGAGATTGTGCTAGACTCTATATGACTAGATGTATTTGTTTCTATTTCTACATTGCTAAGATATTATTGGGGTTCAAATGATGTTGTCGTTTTCTATTTTTGACCGCAGTTAATTTGCCCTTATTGTTGCATCTTCTTTATTTTATATGATATGTAAAAGGGATTGTAGTCTCTGAGATTTAATAAAACTCCAAGATTAAAGTCTCGTTACGCTAACTTAATGGTAGAGTCAGAGGCAAATCCGATAGGAATTGGGGCAATACTCAACAAATTTAGGGATAGAAATTTGCAATTTTAGGGGATGAATTTACAATTTGGAGGATGAAGTAATAATTTCTCAAAAATATTATATAGAAATATCATGTCAATTACACAATTAAGGGGTGGCGGTTCCACTCACTTCCTAAATCCATCTACTAATGTTTAATAATAAAATGTAATATTTTCGAACACAAATTGTTATTCAAAAACTACTTAAAATGAAGCGTTTTGCGATGAATCATTATGAATATGTTTTCTAAAACGAAATACTAGCCGCATTTTTTTTCCGGATGCGATGAATCATTATGAATATGAATATGTTTGCGATGAATCATTATGAATATATATAGTTAAAATAAAATGAGCTGAATCAGAATAAGGATTTAATAGAATAATTAGAGTAAATTAATTTTGTCTTTTTATAGAGAATATTCATATATATTTTTATAAATCAATCATCGTCCCCGATGCCATTATGCTTTTACTTGTTAAATACATAATTAAATCCCACTCCATTCCAATTGCTAAAAAAATTTCTTGCACAAAAAGAAAAAGGAATCAAATAAATCGTTATAATTCCCCAGTTACACTAATGATGGAAATTATATGTAAAGATACGAAGAATTAAATGCAGTAAATATACACGTGAATTAATATTACGTCGACCATGTACTATATAAAGATTGGCCAAATAACTAAGTAACGCAGTAAAATTCCCCATTTTTTTTCCAGCAACAACCAAATTAACACCATGTCCAATATTTCTACCAACTATAGTCGTTTGATTGTTTCAGCGATTTTATTGGTCTCAATCAACTTATGTTTTTGCATGCAATCGGAATTAGTTAACTCTTCACTAGCCCGTGATGGTTTCTTACCCGCTGTGGGAACGTGGTATTCGGACAACGGCGGCTCAGGAAGTGGTAATGCATGATAACAAATGTTAATGAATGTTTTGTAGTACAATTAAAGCTATCAATTTAGTCTAAATTAAATATGTAACGTGAACAAAATAAATGATACAAACATAATATTATAAATTAGGCTAATTTATTTTTGTTCTTGCAGGTGGAGCTTGTGGGTTCGCAACTGATGTAGTAAATGCTCCTTACTACGGCATGATTTCCGCAGGGAATAACAATATATTTAGAGCTGGAGCGGGTTGTGGGTCTTGTTATTTGGTGCAATAAATTTATTTACCTATATACATAATTTGGATACAAATTAGTATAATATAGAAAAGATTGTCAATCAACTACATGGATAAACTTAGCAATTTAATTTATAATACACGTTTCTGTAGGTGAAATGCACAGAAAATCGTTATTGTTCGGGCTCTCCAATTACCTTAACAATTACAGACGAGTGTCCCGGCGCGTGTAATAACGAGGCTTTCCACTTTGATTTAAGTGGGAAAGCTTTTGGGTTTTTAGCAAAACCCGGGCAGGCTGACGCTTTGAGAAATGCAGGAAGGATCAACATTCAATATAAAAGGTATTTCTCTCTCTCTCTCTCTCGATTTATTAGCATTCTTTAAAGGCCTCATAACGAGGATGATTAGGTAGAGTTATTTGTATGCAGGACAACATGCCGCTACAAGGCAAATATAGCACTGAAGATCGTCTCGGGTGCTAATCAGTACTATCTAGCTTTTGCAGTGGAGGATGTGAACGGAATTGGTGAAATTTCTAAAATAAACATATTGCCTTCAGGATCGAAATCATGGCAGGCCATGCAACGTGATTGGGGCGAAACTTGGAAATTCAACATTCCTAGCGGAGTAGGAGGACCTTATTCAATTAAGATTACTAATATATACTCGCAATCAGTGGTAGCATATCAAGTTATTCCAGGGAATTGGGTTCCTGGGAAAACTTATTATTCTAAAGTTAACTTCAAATAGTTTGATTTTCGGATTCATCGTTAGATGTTGTCCTACCAAACTAGTTAGCTTCTGATTAATGTGAGCCTAGTGTCCAATTATCTACTAATAAATTTTTTACTATTACAAGGACATAGGCATCATATACAATTGTTTAGCATTGAAATTGCAACCGACCCCAAATCTTATATAATCCCTAATTTACTCTGCATCGAAATTGTAGATTTGCAAGATTATATTCCCTGATTTATTCTTTTAATCTTAGATTAGATTTACCCCTACCTTATATATAAAAATGCAAAAATAACATAAAATCACTTCCTTAATTAAAAAAAGTATATATTTCTAGCACTCTCTCAATTTATTTTCGGGGATATAAAAACATTATTTGAAATCATAAAGTTGACATATAATAGTGCTACTATTTACCCATATTTAAAGAATGACCATCGCAGTGTCGAAAACTATTAAGCAAATGAAAATTTGATATCGGAAAACGGATAAGAGTCTTTGATACACAAATAAAGATCATTCAAAGACTGATATGCTACAAAAAAGACATTTCTTGACAATCATAAACTGAGTTTGAATATAATTCGAGTCTATTTACTCTCGTAGCCTTTTGTGGGCTCCAATGAAATCTTTGGAGTTGAGCAATTGGTTATCATTTTGAATAATGGGGATGTGCAAAAATGTACAAATCAAACATGTGAAAATGCAAAAATGTACATGAGATTCCATAATTGCAAAAATGTACATTTTTACTTTTAAAACCTATAAATGTAGGTTAATAGGTTCCTTCTCTCACCTCCTACTTTTGCAGCAAATGTCTTGTTTTTGTACTTGATTTAACCTTCTCTCTCCTCCTACTTTAATCTATCACATGAGGTATTGAGCTGGTGATTTTTTTTTTGCCTTCAGCAACGTCCAGTCTTCATGCATGCAACGTCCCGTCTTAATTTTTTTTTGTCTTCATGCATGAGAATATTTTCGTCCTCATGCATACAGAATATTTCGTCCATCAGCTTTTTAAATTTTTTTTAATCAAGAATCAAACAGTACATGAACTATTTAGAGAGAAAAAAAATCTGGAAAGAGATAGAGTGAGAGAGCGAGATAAAGAGAGATGTAGACACATAAAGATATTCACTTACCTTTTTACGTAGTCACATGCAACACATAGATGCAGAAAAAACTGAACTCTATACACAGTAGGAGGAATCTGATTCTTTTCCTCTTCACATGCAACACAGTTATACTCTTCCATGAAATAGAATTTAAAGAGAGCAAGAGGGAACGAGAGAGCAAGACAACGAGAGAGAGAGAGAGAATGAGAGGGAGCGAGAGAGCGAGACAACACGAGAGAGAGAACGAGAGGGAGGGAGCGAGGGTGCGAGACAACACGAGAGAGAGAACGAGAGGGAGCGAGAGAGCGAGGGTTTGAGGGCGCTTGTCTAGGGTGAAACAATTTTAAAGGTAACCCTATTCCATAATTTGTTATATTTTTTGCTTGATTTTAGGTAATGTCACGCCCCAAATTCCCGAGGGAAGGCAACTGGGTCGGAGCGCGACTGGGGAGGGGTGAAAGAAGCGGGGAAAGAAAAGGGGAAAAACAAACTTATTTGGACTCAGTAGAACAGCCAGAGATCTGTATTTCAGTAGACTTGAAATTCAGTAAACTTATATTTATATAAGTAAGATCCAACTACCTCAGTAGAAACAAGAGAGGTAGTGTGTAATATACAATGGAAACGTCTCAAACGGACGGATAGTTGAACAAAATAGAAAACTCGAGCCAAGACTTCATAATAGACCGACTCAGCACCTCCACTCCCGCACTTCCATCTTCAGTCTGTAAAATATTTTGAAAACATTTGGGCTGAGCACTAGTGTAGTCAGTGGGTGAATCAATTCATAAACATTTTTATAAATAATTTATCCATGCATAAATCGTATGACTTGGAAGGTTTTTAAACAAAAGCCACTCCCAATCATATTAGCATCATTTACTTATGTGCGCGTGCTGTCACGTTCTACTGTTACTCTCACTTTACCCCTTCCTTCCTTTCGGACTTTGGGTACAGCCCAGTGAGTCCCACAATCATTCGATCTCGGGTCATCACCCAGAGATCCCAACCGTTAGACTTAAAGCCGAAGCCCATAGGTCCTCTCCCTTAGTTAGCACACAATGGAGATCAACCCATTGCACTACTAACAATGGTGTACACAATTCTCGCTAGCGTTTTAGGCCAGTCAAGAATCTCGATCGATTAAGTCAGAGCATTAAACAAGTAGAACGCACAAAAATATCTTTCATGGATAAACAAGCAGTTCATAGAGCTTAATAACTCAAGATAGTTTTTGAGGAAGTAAAACCCACCTTGTTATACTTTACTGAAATGTTTCGGTCCTTCTCTAGTCTTTCAGTTTAATCCTCTTCTTAACTCTTTCTCAAAGTCTACTCTGTTCTGCTGAATTTGAGTAAAATTTTCAGCAGGATCATCTACTATTTATAGAACTTTTTAAGTTGCTGAGTCCTTCATGCTAGGCGTAGGTATAGCTTTGCATGGTAATAGACTATAAGTTCCTGCTGATTCCATGTGGCCAAATAAATTCTATTCAACTCCTTCTCTTCTAGAAGGTGAAGTATTCAATTTGACTTTGGCCTCTTTATAAAGAATTATAATCTTAAGGTATTTCAACCACATACGTATACATGCCTACACCCTTCATTGTACACTTCATTCTTTTCGTGATAATTAAGTGTAATTAACCCGAGGGTTATTACATCCTTCCCTCCTTAAATAAAATTTCGTCCTCGAAATTTACATACCTTCATCAGGTAAATCAGGATATTGGGTTTTAATCCTCTCTTCTAATTCCCACGTAGCCTCTTCTTGTCCATGATGATTCCACATAATCTTTACTAATGGAATATGCTTGTTTCTCAATATCTGAACCTTGCGATCCAGTATTTTCATTGGTCTTTCATTATAGCTTAGGTCTGGACTCAGGACCACTTCATCGTATTTAATAACATGCTTAGGGTCAAACACATACTTTCTCAGTTGGGAGACATGAAAAGCATTATGTGCATCTCCAACGTTCGGTGGCAGAGCCAACTTATATGCTACCGGGCCTATCTTCTTTAAAATTTCAAAAGGTCCTATGTACCTGGGTTTTAACTTACCCCTTTTGCCAAATCGTGCAATCCCTTTAGAAGGGGAAACTTAAGGAAAACATGATCGCCCACATTGAACTCCAACTCCGTTCGGCGCTTATCCGCATATGATTTTTGCCTATCTTGGGCCTCTTTAATTCGTCTTTTTATTTGACCAACTTTCTCAATCATTTGTTGAACAAGTTCTGGACCCAAAAGTTTTCTCTCACCAACTTCATCCCAATAAAGTGGTGATCTACACTTCTTGCCATATAAAGCTTCGTATGGTGCCATCCCGATAGTTGCTTGATAACTATTGTTATAAGCGAACTCAACAAGAGGTAACAAATCCTCCCAATTTCCACCCTTATCTACTATTATAGCTCGTAACATATCCTCGAGAACTTGTATTGTTCTTTCTGCTTGTCCATCAGTTTGAGGGTGGTAAGCTGTACTAAAATTCAATTGAGTACCCATTGCCTGTTGTAAACTAATCCAGAATTGTGAAGTAAATCTGGAATCACGATCTGATGTAATTGATACAGGTACTCCATGTAATCGCACTATTTCCTTCACGTAGAGCTTTGCTAAATTTTTTAATCCGAACGTCATTTGAACTGGTAGGAAATGTGATGTCTTAGTTAAGCGGTCAATTATAACCCATATGGCAGTGTTTCCACGTGCTGACCTTGGTAAGCTAACTACAAAATCCATATTAATGTGCTCCTATTTCCACTCTGGAATCGGTAGTGGTTGCAACATCCCACTCGGTCTCTGATGCATAGCCTTTACTTGCTGACATGCAAGACATCGTTCTACAAATGATGCTACATCTCTTTTCATTCCATTCCACTAGAATCTTTGCTTCAAATCTCGATACATCTTTGTGCTACCCGGATGGGCTGTATAAGGCGTGTCATGAGCTTCACTCATGATTTCATTCTTCAATTTCTCATCTTGTGGAACACATAATCTTCCGTTGAACATAAGAGCGTTATCATTAGTTTCTGTGAATCCCCTTGACTCATCTGATCTTGCAAATATTCGCATTTTCTCTAAGAATTCGTTCCCTCTTTGGGCGTTCACAATTCTTTCCCTAAGATTTGGTGTTACCACTAAAGTAGCTATATATCCTGATATAGTCGCAGGAGGTCTTATCACTTCTAGATTAAGTGCAGTAAAATCACGAATCAATTCCTCCTGTATAATGATCATGCAACCTAGTTTCGCCCTATTCTTCCGACTTAGAGCATCAGCTACGACATTTGCTTTCCCTGGATGATAATTAATTGTGCAATCATAATCTTTCACCAGTTCAAGCCATCTCCTTTGCCTCATATTCAAATCTTTTTGCTCGAAAAAGTATTTCAAGCTTTTATGATCTGTGAAGATCTCACACTTAGCTCCGTAAAGATAATGTCTCCATATCTTCAAGGCATGTACTACTGCTGCCAATTCTAGATCATGAGTTGGATAATTTAACTCATGAGGCTTCAGTTGTCGAGATGCATATGCTATGACTTTCTGATTTTGCATAAGCACACAACCTAATCCTTGTTTCGATGCATCCGTATATAATACAAACTCCTTATTTACTTCGCACACTAATACTTTGGGGCAAAGAGTAAGTCTTTTCTTAAGTTCTTGAAAACTCCGTTCACATTCATCAGTCCAAATAAATTTTATCCATTTCCTTAGTAGTTGTGTCATTGGTTTAGCTAATTTCGAAAATCCTTCTATGAATCGTCTGTAATATCCTGCTAAACCGAGAAAACTTCTGATCTCATTTGCACTCGTTGGGGAATTCCAACTATTTACGGCTTCCACTTTGGCAGGATCAACCTTAAGTCCTTCAGCTGACACAATGTGTCCAAGAAACATAACTTCCTTTAGCCAAAATTCACACTTGCTAAACTTAGCGTATAACTTTTCCTTACGCAATGTTTCAAGTACCATGCGCAGATGTTCCTCATGTCACTTATATTTCTAGAGTATATAAGAATATCATCAATAAATACAAGAACAAAGTTGTCTAGATATTGATGAAAGACTCGATTCATCAGGTCCATAAAAACTGCTGGAGCATTAGTTAATCCAAAGGGCATAACTGTGAACTCATAATGCCCATAACGTGTCCGGAATGCTGTTTTCGGAACATCGTCCTTTCTTATCTTGAGTTGATGGTATCCGGATCTCAGATCCATCTTGGAGAATACACTGGCTCCCTTCAACTGGTCAAATAAATCATCTATCCTTGGAAGCGGATATCTGTTCTTGATTGTGAGCTTATTCAACTCCCTATAATCAATGCACATTCGTAATGTTCCATCCTTTTTCTTGACAAACAGAACTGGTGCTCCCCATGGTGATACACTAAGTTGTATAAAACCTAAGTCCAATAACTCTTGTAGTTGTATCTTCAGCTCTTGCAGTTCCTTTGGGGCCATCCTATATAGTGCTTTTGATACTGGGGCCACCCCAGGTACCAAGTCAATTGTAAATTCCACTTGCCTATCTATTGGCAATCCAGGTAAATCCTTTGGGAATACATCAGAGTATTCACAAACCACTGGCACATCACTTATCTTGATTTCTTCATCTGATTTCCCAGTGATATTTACTAAATAACCTTGGCATTCCCCCTTTCTCATCATTTTAGCAACTTTCATGCATGATATAACAGGAACAATTGTACCCATTCTCTTCCCTTGGAAACTCATCTTGTTTCCTTCGGGAGTCTGAAATAATATTTCTCTCTCTTCGTAACATATAGTTGCTCCATTATTTTCCAACCAATTCATTCCTAAGATAATGTTAAAAGATATATCACCGATCCGAAGATCCTGGTTAACACTTATCTCATCTGAAGTTATTATTTCTCCTGAAACAATTCTAACCTTAAGGGTATACTCAGGCAGTTCAGTCTTCAAGTGTAACTTTTCGCATATAAACTTTGAAATAAATGTATGCGAAGCTCCTGTATCAAACAAAGCCAAGACAGGTAGATTGCCCAAGTAAATCATACCTGCGAGGTTTCCTGGCATTCGTGCTGCCTGCTCCTGATTTAAGGCATACACCCTTGTTTGCTGTGGCGGCCTTTGATTTTGTCACTGGTTTCCGTTAGGCCTTTGATTTCTATTTACTCCTTGATTTCCCATTGGCCTTTGATTTCTCATTGGCCTTTGGAACGGTTGTTGTGGAATAGGGTATACTGGTGGTCTCCACCCTGCAGGTGCCCCTTCCATCCTCCGCTGATTGGGGCAGTCCTTTGCATAGTGCCCACCATTTCCACACTGGTAACATTTATTCGTTCCAATCCTACACTCTCCCATATGAGGCTTATGACATTGCGGACATATAGGCATCTCCATAGTCCGAAACTGTTGTTGTGGTGGTGGTGGTCTCTGTTGTTGCTGCTGGTACCCTCTCCATGGTCTTCCACCTCTATCAAAGTTTCCACCAACTCTATCTTCCCATTTTCGTTTTCCTCTATTATTGTCGTATTGCGGTACTTGCACTAGCTGTCTCTCTCTTTCTTTAGGCATTACGGATTCTATGTAAAGAGCTCTGCTCAGTACATCGGCATAGGTCATCTGTCCCATGCTGCCAAGAGATACTGCAATCTCACTTCGTAGTCCACCTCTAAATTTTTCTGCTTTCTGCGTCTCTGTGGCTACCATATTTGGTGCATATCTCGATAACTGAGTAAAAGCTCTATCATACTCAGTAACTGTCTTCGTCCCTTGCCTAAGATTCCAGAATTCATTCTGTTTCTTTTGGCGGTAACTCTCAGGAATATACTTTGTTAAAAACTGGGTTTTAAAATCAGTCCACTTATAAGTAGCGTATTGAGCCTCGGTCATAGTACACCTCGTGGACTCCCACCAAAAGTCAGCTTCTTCAATCAATTGGTATGTGGCACATTCTAGTTTGTCTTTCTCTTCACACCTAATATGAAGGAATAATAGGGTTTACAGTAAGGCTACCTTCCTCCTTCGTATGTTGTCGCGGCTCCGATTGTTGCTCCTGTGTTAGACCTTCTGATCTGTGTCCCGGCCTTTTTCTCCCTCTGGGTGGTCAGAGATCTGAAGAAAATAAATTTATTTCTCTCTCTGTAACTCACGCCACTCTCGATTTTTATGAATCAATTGTATGAGTTTCGAACGGAATACTAATATATATAGGCTTCAAAAACCTATATAATATTAATATATTTGTAGCCCATTAATTTAATTATAATCCAACGGGCTTCTATTAAATCACCCATAATATAATTAATTAATTTATTGGGCTACTAATATTTATCAATTAATTGGCCCACCAATTAATTCCGATAAATAACATTATTAAATAATGTAAAATACATTAATCCATTAATAATGAATTTCGAGAGATAATAAATTACTAGGCAACTAATTGGGCCGGATCGGGGATCCAATACAAGAAATAAAGTCCGGGCCTCCAATTAATTAATTATCCATGCTCACGAGCAAAATTAATTAATTAACACGCATTCATTCCACTAGAGAATCCGTGCCGACTTACCCCTTTATCCCAATTTGAGCAAGGGCTTGTATTTTAGACTTAATCGATCTCCGTATTTAAGATAGAAATATCCGTTAATTAATTAAAGCCGCATCGACCGCTTAAATTAATTAACATCTTGTATTCTCGAGTAGTACCACTCGACCTTATTAACACACTCCGAACTTAATCAACCGGCCGGGTTTAGTGTGCTAATCCTTTCGAGTTCCTCGGGGATATTATCAACCCATTCCCCGGGATACGACCGCAAGATACGGACAACCAGCTGAGCCACAAATGACTACTAACACCCAAGATACGTAGATCCGGTCGCTCATTGGACGTTCACCATAGTAGGTCAAAGTGATAGATAGCCAAATGCACTCAATGAAGTCTTACCAAGCTTAAGATCGGCTAAGTCACCGAGATCTTGGTTCTCCACTAAGGTCGGTTAGGAGAACACATCTCACCGTGATCCTTCAATACACCACCTTAAGTGTACCAAGAAAGACAAGCGCCTAAGACAAGCCACTTCTTATCTAAATCGCAGCTTAAACCGACAACTTCATCCTTAAGTTGTCTCAACGTGTTAACTCGTTTATATCTTGTCAGTTCAACCAATTTGTGTTGTCTTCGTGATACCCGACACACCACACAAATCTAACTTTTATACAAGATAAAGGATAACATGTGCAAATATACATATTTATCGATAGGAGAATAAAACAGTGGTAAGGACAAAAACACATTGTATACAAGCATAAAAGTGCTTCCAGTATACAAAATCCCAACATAATATAGTTGAAGATTCTTTCTATTGCTCGAATACAATTTTCAGCGTCTATAGGTTCCCCCATACCATTAAAAGTAGGAGGTCTCTCCTTACGGAATTTTACTTCAAACGTACGCTCCGGATAAAGGTGAACTATCGGTTCTTGTTGTTGAGCTCTTTGTTCGCCAACCATTCTGTGATAATAATCTGGTTAATATTTCTCAAGAAAGAATGCATTGTTGAGAAGTAATTGAATTCAATTGACACATAACGAAGTGCTAGAACAATCATTTTTCAAAGGACTTTTCATAAACCATAATTTACAATACCATCATGCGGGCAATCTTTACAACAAAAGTGATGCCCGTCTATACAACTAAAAAAATATAAAAAGAGCCTACTAGGTATTCCTACTCCTCTATCTACATCTCGGGATCTTCTACCACTTCTTTCCCCTTCCTTTGTTCGATAGCATCGTGTGTGCCTTTCCTTGCTATTTCCCGTGTCCTAGGAGTCTGAACTTGCTCCTCAGCGGGTAAGTCTTGATGTGGCAACATGGATGGTCCTGCCTCGTATACCTTCTCTCCCATAGTAAACAGCAAGAGGGTGGGTGTTGTTATCGTTGGGATCATACCCTTCATATTGGAACTGGATGTTGTTGTCGGAAAATTCTGTTGGTGCCGCACTACAGGATCCAGTTTCTGACATCGAGAGTTTGTCACCCATAATCCATTTGTCAAAAACTAAGGACACCAGTGCCGGAAAACTGTAGACGGGTTGGTAGGTAACCGGGTCCCTATAGACACTAATATCTAGTTGATATTGTGTCCAAGCATGCCACTCCGAGGGTAGTTGTTCAATGAGGCGATTAGAAGCCTCGAAGTCCTTCACCTCCATCTTGGCCTCCTGCCACAGTTGGAAGTATATGGTGACGAATTCACCAATGGAGAGAGATGGGTCTCTGAAGTAGTTCCTAAATCGTTGTACAAGGTTGGGTCGGCGTGTAGGGATGCTCTTCCTAGTGGTGATTTTTCCCGCGGCCATCTGCAAATTGGTCCCTAATTAAATTTCTTGCTTGGTTTAAAAAGAACAGTATGAAAATCAAGGAAAATAGCATCTGTTGTAAAGCTGAAGGAGAAAAGATAATAGGGTTATTGGTTCAATAGAAACCATTGGCTTAGTCGTATGTTCAGCAAAAAAGTTCAATATAGAGATTCAGTAGGAAGGAGTCCATTAGAGAAATGTAGTAGGAAAATTCAGTAGCAATGTTAGTAGGACAATTCAGTAGGAAGATTAGTAGGAAAAATTCAGGTTCAGTAGCATTTTCGGGTTCAGTGGCGAGTTCAAGTTCAGTAGTGACGCAGTCGGAGAAACCGTCGAACAGCTAGCGCTAATTTCGAATCCACCAGAGAATTGAGGAAATTCTCGAAATTGATATTAGGGTAAGAATTTTGCGGCTGAAGTCTTACAAATACGTACAATTACTGCTAGCAAAGACCAAATGGCAAAACGTAAATAAATTGAAAATTCGAAAAATATTGAAATGCTGATTTCGGGCCTTAGATGATCTCAAACGCTGTTTCGAGCCCATAAATCATTGCAAAGCAGTGAGTTGAATCAGAAACGCGATTCCCTTTCCGAAAAGGTATTATGGAGCCAAAACGGACACCGGACGCCCATTCTGCGTTTGCACTGCGCTACTCTCGCATCAAGTAGCGAGTTCAGATTCAGTAGTAGGTTCAGTAGAGGGATTCAGTGGAGAATATCAGTAGAAAAATTCAATAGGAGAGCTCAGTAGAAAAGTTCAAGATTTAAAGCTCGGTAGGGAACGTTCGGTAGGAGAGTTCGAAAAGTTCGGTAGTTCAAGAAGAAAGTTCAGTAGGAAAAGTCGGTAGATAAGTTCGGTAGGGAAGGTTCGAAGAGTTCGGTAGGGAAAACTCAGTAGGAAAGGTCAATAGATAAGTTCAGTAGGAAGGTTCAGTAGTTCAGTAGGAAAACTCAGTAGGAAAGGTCAGTAGATAAATTCAGTAGGAAGGTTCAGTAGTTCAGTAGGAAAACTCAGTAGGAGAGTTCAGTAGAACAGTTCAGTAGGAGAACTCAGTAGAATAGTTCAATAGGAGAGTTCAGTAGGAGAACTTAGTAGAGCGGTTCAGCACTACTCAGTAGTAGTTTAGTAGTGGTTCTGTAGTACTCAGTAGCAGTTCAGTAATACGTTCAGTAGGTAAATACGCAGTAAATCAAAGGAGTATGTAACTGAGTATTCCTACAAATTCCAACTTTGTCTCAGCATTATTACTCTTATAGCGCGCATCTACTGAGTTTGTGTGAAACTCGGTTTCAGTGGAGAACTTCAGTAGAGGAGCTCAGTATGGTTCAGTAGATAGACATTTCAATAGGATTCAGTTCAGTAGTATCCATTATCAGTTCAGTAACATCCAGTAGCGTCCAGTATTAGTAGGCAGTTTAGTAAAGTTCAGTAATCAGTTCAGTATCGACTCAGTAGCAGTTCAATTATGGTTCAGTAGTACCCAAATTCACATTCAGGTGTACTCTACACCCAAAGCTCGCCTCAGCAGAGGTCCAACAGTCCTTTACCACATCTAAAGGACTTAGAAAAAGAAATTGAATTAATTCACATTTCAACTTTAATCATGTGAACTCACAAGTCCCGTAAAAATTGCACCTTCAACAAGGTATTTTCCATATCATTCCTTATTGCATCGTAAGGGTTCATATGTCCCTAACACGACCATTGGTCATATGGGTTCATAAGTCCCAAACATGACAATCATTCATTTAACAAAGTACCCAAGTCCCTAACACGACCAATCATTTCACATTTCAAAATAATCATCTCCTCTTTACATACTCATCATCTCCTCGTTTATTTTCCACTTTCAGCGTGAAAATTCCCTTTTTAAAATCTCAATGGCAGTAGAGAGGGTGCTGAGAGTCACTGAAAATTTAGATTTTCTTTGGATAATAATTGACACCTGACACATTAAAGTCTAGCGAATCAAATCTAGACCTCCTTGAATGAATACAAATCCTGGAAACAATCTTCAGATTCATCTACTGAACTTAGTAGACAAATTCAGTAGCTTACTGAACTCAGTAGATAGGGTCAGTAGCTCACGTTCTGCTGACACTCAATAGAAAAAAATTTCAGTAGCATGTTCAGCTGAACTCAGTAGAATAAAAAGTTCAGTAGCATATTCGGCTCTGATACCACTCTATCACGCCCCAAATTCCCGAGGGAAGGCAACTGGGCCGGAGCGCGACTGGGGAGGGGTGAAAGAAGCGGGGAAAGAAAAGGGGAAAAACAAACTTATTTGGACTCAGTAGAACAGCCAGAGATCTGTAATTCAGTAGACTTGAAATTCAGTAAACTTATATTTATATAAGTAAGATCCAACTACCTCAGTAGAAACAAGAGAGGTAGTGTGTAATATACAGCGGAAACGTCTCAAACAGACGGCGTCTCAAACAGACGGATAGTTGAACAAAATAGAAAACTCAGTCAGTACTTCATAATAGACCGACTCAGCACCTCCACTCCCGCACTTCCATCTTCAGTCTATAAAATATTTTGAAAACATTTGGGCTGAGCACTAGTGTACTCAGTGGGTGAATCAATTCATAAACATTTTTATAATTAATTTATCCATGCATAAATCGTATGACTTGGAAGGTTTTTAAACAAAAGCCACTCCCAATCATATTAGCATCATTTACTTATGTGCGCGTATGTCACGTTCTCTTCGTTACTCTCACTTTACCCCTTCCTTCCTTTCGGACTTTGGGTACAGCCCAGTGAGTCCCACAATCATTCGATCTCGGGTCATCACCCAGAGATCCCAACCGTTAGACTTAAAGCCGAAGCCCATAGGTCCTCTCCCTTAGTTAGCACACAATGGAGATCAACCCATTGCACTACTAACAATGGTGTACACAATTCTCGCTAGCGTTTTAGGTCAGTCAAGAATCTCGATCGATTAAGTCAGAGCATTAAACAAGTAGAACGCACAAAAATATCTTTCATGGATAAACAAGCAGTTCATAGAGCTTAATAACCCAAGATAGTTTTTGAGGAAGTAAAACCCACCTTGTTATACTTTACTGAAATGTTTCGGTCCTTCTCTAGTCTTTCAGTTTAATCCTCTTCTTAACTCTTTCTCAAAGTCTACTCTGTTCTGCTGAATTTGAGTAAAATTTTCAGCAGGATCATCTACTATTTATAGAACTTTTTAAGCTGCTGAGTCCTTCATGCTAGGCGTAGGTATAGCTTTGCATGGTAATAGGCTATACGTTCCTGCTGATTCCATGTGGCCAAATAAATTCTATTCAACTCCTTCTCTTCTAGAAGGTGAAGTATTCAATTTGACTTTGGCCTCTTTATAAAGAATTATAATCTTAAGGTATTTCAACCACATACGTATACATGCCTACACCCTTCATTGTACACTTCATTCTTTTCGTGATAATTAAGTGTAATTAACCCGAGGGTTATTACGTGTAAATATCTATGTATTATTTTGAGGGCGTATGATTTTGAGCGAGGGTTTGAGGGCATATGATTTTCCTTGATTTGAGAGGTAAATATCTACGTATTCACAAAGCCCTTGACTGTTACGATTTTGCTTGATTTGAGGGGTAAATATCTACATATGATTTTGCTTGATTTTAGGTAAATATATACGTATAAATTAACGAAATTGCATAAATTAAATTAATGAAATTGCCTAAATTAAATTATTGAATTGCCTAATTAAATTAACGAAATTGCATAAATTAAATTAATGAAATTGCCTAAATTAAATTATCGAAATTGTCTAAATTAAATTAACGAAATTGCCTAATTTAAATTAACGAAATTGCCTAAATTAAATTAGCGAAATTGTCTAAATTAAATTAGCGAAATTGCCTAAATTAAAGAAATTTCCTAAATAAAAATGAACAAATTTAGCTAAATTAAATTAACAAAATTCCCTAAATTAAATTTACAACATTCCATAAATTAAATTAACGAAATTCATATATTAAATTGACGAAATTTCGTAAATTAAAATTTCAAAAATATTACCTAATTAAATTTACGAAAATATCAATTAAATTCAATTTCTCGGCTTCATGCATGCATGCATGGGAATTTTTTTAAATATCTTCAGCTTTTTGTTTTCGATAATATCTTCAGATTTTTGTTTTGCATGCATGCATACGGAAAGTTTTTTTTAAATATCTTCAGCTTTTTGAAAAAAAAAATCTCCAGCTTTTATTTTCTGAATTTCGAGGCTATTTAGTCAAAAGAGGAAGATTCCAACACACACCTACACACACTGCACACACACTGGATGTGAAATAGGTAATTTATACATTATTACATTTATGTAAAGGTTTGTACATTTTTATATTTTCAAACATTGAAATATTTATTTTTGACATTCCACTCATTAGCAAACCAGACACAATCAAGATTATGTTTTTTAATTGGATGCTACCCACACAAGATCAAATTCTAGTGAAAAACGGAAGCCCACTTTCAAGGTTCAAACTTTTTTCGTAAAAATTGATGAAAAATGGGGCTGACACGACGTTAGGTGGGAGCCCACCGGATTTCTCATGGTGCCGGCGCGTGTACAATCAAATGTAAAGATGTCTCAATAGAAACAAGACAATTGTACTTTTATCGCCCATGATGCAAGAACCTCAACGCCCACACACCAACCCTTGTCCAAAAACTTTGGCTATTTTTCTTGGTTTGAACGGTTTGCTGAAAAGATGGTGGTGTTGAAAGGGGAATAAAGAATGATGGGTTCAAGAAGCAATAACTGCGGCGCTAACTTCGATTACTCTTTTAAGGTTTTGTTGATTGGAGATTCCGGTGTGGGAAAGAGTAGTCTTTTGCTTAGTTTCATCTCCAACTGTCAGCAGTTTCCTCATGATCTTTCTCCTACTATTGGTATGTCGGAGATTATCTCACTTTTTGTGTCTGGTTTTTCTGTTTAATTGATTTTCTTTTTTTGGAACTTCAGATTCTGTATTTATTTATTTATTTTTAAATGGTGGGAGAAGAAGAGGTCTTAGGTCTTGTATGTCTTTATGTTCTTACACTTGATCATTCAAGGTGATATGTGAATTTCTGGAGCAGTGAGAAAGCATTTTTTGCTTGGTTTTTATTTTCCTCTATTTGATTCAGTTTAGGTTTGTGTTTGATTTTCAATACGATGTTGTTCAGGCGTGGATTTCAAAATAAAGCTTCTTACGACAGCTGGAAAAAAACTGAAGCTTACAATTTGGGATACAGGTATTGAAGCATAGCTCCCTTCTCCTAATCATTGAAACTATAAGTTACAGAACTGATATTTGATTTGAATTTTTACATTACGATGTACACAATCTGAAGAAGGATTCTAGAACATTTGATGGTGTTGGAAAATTTGATTTAATTATTACAATAAGATGCATATGATCATGGGGTTTGAGTAAGATTTCAGAACATATTTGTATGAAAAATCTACTAGAGTGCCTTGCAATGGCGTAATGGGGATTGATTCGACTTGGTTTTGTGGTTAAAATGTCTTTTTTGATAAGGGGATGTAATTTTGTCGAAAGGTTTGCTCTTGGAATTCCTAGTCTTCCTTATTTTTGACATCTAACATGTCTTCTAATGGGTGACACTGAATCTTGGTAGAGATTGGGAGTGATTATGACATTTAAAATGCCACTTTGACAGCAACTTTCCAACTCCTACATTGTATCTATTCTCTTTAGCATGTGAAGGGCTTCTAGTATAAAATTGTCGGTCGAAAAAACTTGTGATTGAGAAGGCGGAATGCAGATCTTCTTTACTGAATGCCTTTCTTAAGTACTCCAAATACAGGACACTTATCTTAAGTCTTATGTAAGTTTAGACTACTTAAATGACTTGTTCATAAATACAAAATTATGTTATTACATTGCAGCTGGGCAGGAAAGATTCGGATCATTAATAAGTTCATATTACAGAGGAGCACATGGGATCATTCTTGGTACGACACGCTAGTTTGTATTTTTGTATCTTTCTGTTAGGAATTTGGATTTTTCTTGGTTAAGTTGTGGACTCTCTGCAGCCTATGATGTAACAAGACGAGAAACTTTTACAAGTCTATTGAAGACCTGGGCGAAGGAATTAGAGCGTTGCTGTACCAATCCCGATTGTATCAAAATATTAGTTGGCAACAAAGTGGATAGAGTAAGTTGCATAACTTAATATGCTTTCCCAATTAGGTCTAGAGAGGTGTAAAGCAATATGATTTATACCGGTTTCAGGATAATGAGAGGGCTGTTACCACGGAGGAGGGGATAGCTCTCGCACAAGAGAACAAGTGTTTGTTTTTCGAGTGCAGCGCCAAGACTCAACTAAATGTGAAGCAATGTTTCAAAGAGCTTACTCTAAAGGTATGTTTTAGAGGTTCGAGTAACATATTCATAATAAGTTAATTCGCGATCTCCCACGTGCTGCTATGATTACAGATACTGGAGGTGCCTAGTCTGGTGGAGAAAGGATCCACACCGGTAAAGAACCAAATCTTAAAGCAAAAGGCACACCATAAAGACAATTGCTGTTCCTAGTTCAATATCATGCCGAAGTAGATGGCTGCTCATTTTGACGTCGGATATGGTAATGATATGATTTAGGTAATAGAGCTGTTGGTCATGTGTAAATTTAACTTACTTAGTTTCACTGTATTCTTATAATCTTTATAGACAAAATTTCATGAAGGAATCATTTTGCATATTGTATGTGAATGCTTAATGATACATGTTTATGACATTTGGACCCATCTTTGGTTCAAAGGGTGTCGATTTCCCACATCGGTAAGGCACTAACAAAATGAGAGGAAACTGCTATAAGATGCCCAGAGCCGGCAATCTATAACTAATACCTTTCTCGGCCTTTTGGCTAAGATCAAGTGTAGTATCTGTTCTTATCAGTTTAATATCTGATATGTGGGCTAATGGCCCACACGATATTAAATTAATTTTTTTTGGGGGAGGGCCCGTCAAGGTAGCTTGCTATCTCGGCTTTCGCCCGTCGCCTTAGCGTTGCACTTCTGCTTTGGCCTGGCGCACCCCACCAGTCCAAGTCATCAATTTCAAATTTTAATTTTTCATCAATTTAAAATTTTAATTTTTTACTTTATATGTCTGTTATATATGTTATATTGTGAATGTTAAATCTTAATCCTTTACACTAATATTTATATCAAATTTATTTTATATTAATTAAGTTCAGTTTAACCCATCAAATTATAAAAACACCCAATTTTGACTGATACATATTATTAATAATATCTATAACTAAAAGATTATGTTACAGATCTAAATCCCTTAATATTAAACCTAATAAATAATTCAAGAAAATATTTATAATTATAAAAATTGATAAATAACTAATACAGTTTAAAATCAATGTTTTAATAAATTACTAGGAATAATATATCTAAATATAATTAAATAGCAATTATAGTTAGACCTAAATAGCCTAAATTTTTTTCATGTACCCTCACTTGAAATCTCCCTGATTGTGTGTTGAAATGTGTTCTGTCCAAGTCCCAAACAACGTTAATGACTGTCGGCCACGTCAGAAATGCTTTTGTCGATCGGATTGTAATTGGACATGTCAATGCAATTGCATGGAGTGTCAAATTGAGGATATATTAACGTGCTCCAATTCTGCACAATTATGTGCTTTAATTATGTAATCTGATTTCATAATTATCTTACTTTGTTTTTAATATTTCCCTCCCTTGCAAATTTTTCGCTTTATAATATTATAGATTTGCACCACCACATTAATACTAGGATATTGAATATCTTGGCCAAAAAATAACGCTCATTACTAACTAAATTTAAAGAAAACACAATATTTTTGCAGATTCACTCATAATTGAGAGCATATTATTGGGCTGAGTGACTGCAAACAACAAACAGAAAAACCAGTATAAATAAGAAGAAGATGTTAGAGTTGAGATATACTAATAATTAAAAATGAAAAGCATTATGTTGTTGTTTATGGTGGTGGGAATCATCAGTTTTCAAAACTCTGCTAGTGCATGTTTCTTGTCAAAAAAGATCCATCTTCACATCCTGAGTAACCTCCTTCCCAACTCCCCACCGCTGGAGTTTCACTGTGCATCTAAAGATGATGATCTCGGAATCCGCAAGCTCTCTGCCGGCGAAGTCTATGAATGGAGTTTTTGTCAAAATGTTGTACCCACCACATTGTTCTTCTGTACTTTCAACTGGGGAACACACAAGCGATCTTTCGATGTTTATACGGAAAAACCAGTTGGGAAATTTCATACTCAGAACTGGTGGGTGGTGAAGGAGGATGGTTTCTATTTAGCTAAGGATACTAAAACCCCACCCCAGCCCGGGTCGTTGCGGAAAGAATTCGAGTGGTACCTTTAGGGATATATACTCCTATTATGTATGCATGCTACTCTAGAATAGTTACAAATATGTATGGTTTATATATATGTATACTAGGTATGCATGCAACTCTAAAATAACTCTCTTTCGTATTGTCATTGATCGTAACAATCATATATAGCTCTACGATTAAGCTCACAAGATCAATTGATATTCAAATTAATGTGATAATTTTAAAGTTTATAAAATTATAATCATATAATATGATTATAATTAGAATTCATTGTTACAATCTCTACTCGAAGGATCTTTGAATTGAGCAAATCAGAAGTCCTACTTTCTGTTTACTTACAAATTAACACTAACTACTACCACTATGTAAAAGGACACTACAACGTTTATAAGGCCTAACGAGTCCACCAAATAGAATCAATTCATTTTCTTCGAATATAGATTTGAATAGATTTCTGGAATGCCTCCATTATGTTGTTAATTTCTTGCTAGCAAACCACTATTTTAGGTTTTGAAATTCCAATGAATCAATATAGGCTAATAATTCCCTTAATTATTTATAGCGAGAATAAAGCAAACGAGATTAAACGAGATCACCCAAATCTCTCAACTCCAGAAAATACGAGATATCATAGTTATTGGGATTTAGATATTGCTTATTGTTGTAATATTTTTTTCTTTAATTATTTCCTTGTAATTATGACCAAATAAAACAAGAAAGTAATCTTAACAATCACAATTTTAAAAATCCAATAAAAATAACTACTTTTGGCACTTCTGAGAATAACATATCCAACTTTTTATATAAAAAGTGGGTCCAATAGTTGACTAAAGTAACGTTAATAAGAGAGTGAAACTATGGTTTTGAATTCTTTTACAATTACACAAATTAATTAAAGTTAATTATATTACTTATTAAAGAAGTTAATGAGCATAGAAAATATAGCTTGAGAGTAAAAAAATACAAACATGGATTCAGTATGTTATTATCTCGGAAATCGCATCCTTTATCGCAATCAAGAGTTTCAATGCTTGTTTTTGTAACACCCCGAAATTTTCGATATAAAATGCACTTGTATATCTAACCATGCATGTTATCAAGTGTTTTAGTTCTGTAAGTCGCGCCTTAGAAATTTAAATGAAAATTAAAATATTTATCTTATTTGTCATTAAATCATTTTTGTTATATAAATTTATTTTGAACTTCGAATGTATTTATTTATATCATATTATGATTATATTTTTTATTGTTGAGATATAAATAATGTTAGAATTATTAGGCAAGAATAATAATTACTCCCTCTGTCCCGCTAATTCTGTCCCACTTGACTTCGGCACGGAGATTAAGAAATTTTAGTTTAGTGTGTATTTTATGAGTTTTAATTGTATAAAGAAAATGACACAGTTTTCGAGGAGTGGTTGATGGAAATAAATGAGAATTATCCAAATTTTTGCAAGGCTAGTAAAAGACAATCGATTTTTATTTTTTATATTTTTTTATATTGTATTTGAAGAAATAATCTAAAGTTTTCAAAAAGATAAAAATCATAATTTTCTGAGTTCGGAGCGGAACATAATCGAGTGGGAGATAGATTTTTGAAGAGAGAGAATATAAGAATGTGGGGGTTGAGTAGTGAGTAAGGGGGACCCACTTCATTTTATGTTTAAAAGTAATTTTTACTATTTTAGGAAAGAGGACAGTAATAGCGGGACAGCCCGATTAGGCAAGTAGGACAGTAATAGCGGGACGGAGGGAGTATTTATTTTGGATTTCCTAAACCTATTAGAATTCAAGAAAGGATATAATATTTTATATTGTATTAAGTTATTAGGAAATAATTTAAAATTATATTTTGTGAATAAAATAGATATTATATTTGTGATATACCTATTTTAGGAAAAAAAATCTAGTTGTATTTATCCATATCCTAATTTATCTATGATTGAATCTCTTATATGGTAAGTGATACACTAAATTATATATAAATTATATAAGTACGAAAATAATTATAGATAAAATATATTTGATATTTTATATGATTAGGAATCTTTAGATAATGATTTCTAGACCTATAAATACACCCTTAGTTGTCCATAATTTAGTTTCACATTAGATTTTCAAAAATCTGCCAGCATATCCGCGAACTATTTCAAGAATTATTTACACATCTTCCCGTCTTCATATCATCGTGAAAATTTAGGATCATCTTTCTTGGTATGTATAGTATTCCTTATTATTTTTGTAGAATTTTCCAAGCATGATAAATATTTTTTAAAAATTGTTATTTGTAACTTGCCAGTTTTTGACAGCATGTCCATGAGCTTGATAGGAAAATTGTTTTTCATGTTTTCTTTATGTTATTTTTGACCATGATGAATTTTAATGGGATATAATACATGTTAGGTCATTCATATTAAAAATTATATAATTTTTAGGATACGTTTACTATTTTAGAGGTCTATAATTTTTAGGACAATACTTTTATGATTTTATTAATTTATTTAATGAATGGACGAATTACTCAATCCACGAATGAATTGTCAATTGAAATAAAAAGTATGTTTAATATACCTAATTTTATTACTAGGTGAAACCATTAAAATTGCATTATGTTTGATATACATTATTTGATTATTCTGATCTATGTCTATTTATGAACTATTGAAATTATTGATGCATGCATGACATTCCATGTAGAGTTATTAAGATAAATTTCCATGTATAAGCGCCATGTAGAATTATTAAGATAAATTTCCATGTATAGGATCGGCGCGCAAGACTTAAACATTGATATCCATTATTTTTCATCAAGTCAGGGTTAAGGTGGGGAAGTTACCGTTATCCTTATTATATATTGTGTACAATATTCATGTGTTTGTGACAGACATGAGAATGAAATGGGTCAAGGTCAAAAGGAGGCCTGTGACCGGGGTCAAGAGGAGGCCCTTATGAAAAGTTGCGGTCAAGAGGAGACCGTGTGAAATAAAATTGGTCAAGGTCAAGAGGAGGTCTGTGACCGGGGTCAAGAGGAGGCCCTTATGAAAAGTTACGGTCAAGAGGAGACCGTGTGAAATGAAATGGATTCTTAGGGTCAAGAGGAGGCCCTAGAATCAAAGTTATTTATTATGCATGTTTCATATCCGCGTTTATTGACATTTTATATAGTTTGGATATATGCGTGTACCCACTGAGTAGTCGTAATCATCCCTATCATTTTAACACTTTTCAGGAAATGGATCGGCCGATGCGTAGAGGTGTTGGTGGTGATGGTCACACGAGGAAGGATTTATGAAGTCATTAATGCATTAAACTCTGTGCATTTTATTTTCGAGAACTAGTAGCCACAATTATTTTTATTTAAGACTTCCGCTGAGTATGAAATTAATATGAGTTTTTCCATGATTCTTTTCCGTGAAAATGTTTTGAAAGAATTGAAATATGCATGTTAAGTAAGAAGTATCATCCCTAGTTAAGTATATGAAAATTGGGGCGTTACAGTTTTGGAAGACGCTCTTCTTTTGCCATTTCCACTGGGGATCCATGGACAAGGCTTTCGATATGTATAACAGTGGAGAATCAGTACCAGATGCGCCGCAAAGAGTGATGGTATTTATTTCCATACGCATGCAGACGCCCCTAACCAAATTGTACGATTGGAACAAATAGTGGTGATCGTTTTTTTCACCAAATAAATCATGCAAAATGCTAGAACTTAAATTAGTATAGCAAACATGTATCGAACACAGGGAACAAATATTTAAAACATTAAATTCCTATTAATCTAAGGGTTGGTTAGCGATCACGCAAATTTTGGGATTTTCTAAACTAATGCAAAAAAAGTAAATAGCAAGAATAAATGTCCAAATAAATCAAGCAAAGAAAACGGGTCCAGCAAGATGATTCACACACACTCAATCGATCATCGACACTAAATATAAATTAATCCATTAAAATCAATTAGTTGTAGGACGCCGTAATTAAACTGATACATCCCCTATTCCTCCTTAATTATTCGGTAATCGCCATGGTGGGCATTGAAACGACTACTTCTCTAAATTAGATGGAACATACGTTGGTGGACAATCAATAGATTTAACACCTAATCAGCCTTTAGAACTAAGGAACCCAATTTAGGAGCCTACTCGTATGGTGGGCATCTAATAGTCTCCTACCAAATTAATCCTATTGTTCTTAGAATAATTGTGCTACTTATTTAGATGGTGTTTGCAATAGCTTAAATTATTCAACTTATAGCTTAATTTAAGGAAAAACTATTTTTAGGTGTTTTCAACAGCTTAAATTCGGAAAAATTCTCTACATTTAAGTTGAATAAGTTGAAGTTGGTTAAGTTGGTTTTTACCAACTTCTCCAACTTAATGACATATTTGTAATTTCGGATAAGTTATGATTTGATATTTTACTTATAAATAACAAAATAAGCTACTACAGTATAAATTTTGCAAACACTATTTTTTCAACTTTTTCTTCTTTTAAGCAGTTTTTGCAAACACACCCCAAATTCTCTAATAAGCCACTTTTACCAACTTCTCATTAATTTAAGCACTTAAAAAAAGTTTAAGCACTTAAAAAAAGTTTAAGCTATTGCAAACACCCCCTTAGCCTAATCTCATGAAAAACGATGGAAGTACTAAATTAGGTATGAATTAAATTAACCTAGGGTGATCAAGCCTAAATTAACTAATTCAATTAATTAACCAAGATTAATTTGGAACCTAAGTGATTAATTATTAAAGCATAAGTCTCACAAATTCATTAAAGTGTGAGTTTCACATCTCGCTGGCCCCTAAAAGGAATTTTGCTACGCATATAGGTCCGACTCGGCAGGCGGACGGTAAAACTGGGCACAACCCTAAACATGCTGAAAATTGAGAAATAAATGCACGGAAATAGCAACAGATTACGAACTGATTCAGAACACGATTATGAACGAAATTCAAACTGAAAGATTAGAAAATACCAATACGGAGAATCCTAAACATCCGAACGATACGAAATCGAAAACATCCAAATCCAAACAATGAAAGCGAAGACAAGAAAGTGTTTGTTTCTCCAGAACTAAACTAAAAACAAAGAATTAATCTCTAAATGCGAACGACTATGGATCTGATCTCTCTCGGCGGTGGATTCTCTTTCTCGCTGGACTGAATCTCTCGGCGGCGGTAAGATGAAGGTCAAAAGAGATAATTCTAATCCCTCTCTCGGCTCTTATATAGGGCTTCTTGTTTCCTTGTAGAAGTAGGTATCTTATCCCAAGTATGGAAATATATTGTTTCCTTGAGGACTGAGCTTAGTGTCTGCTTGCATGCATTTGAGCTATTTCCACTTATGTGGGGGACTGTTGTAAAATCTGCATTAAAAAAGCAGAATTTGAGTTGCGCAACAGCGCACTTTGACCGCAATTTCGAGCCAAGTTTGCCTTTCTTTTGACGAAATAAAATATACAGTATCGAACTACGTTTCGAGTAGATGATCATAGTGTATTTCGTTTCTTAATTCCGATTTTTGGTGAGTGAGAAATAGTTGCTCGGAAGATTAGTGCGCGATGTAGTATTTATTGAAGTGGGAGTTGAAGAGTGGGCTTCATTTAATTAACTTGTTCTCTTGAACTTGTTATATTAATGGAAGTGGTATAATCTTATTTTGTCACTCAAGAAATATATCATTTTATATGATATATATAAGTTAATATATGAATATATATATATATATATAATAAGTGTGAATGAATTTGAAATGATTCAAATTCTTGCAACTCCTTCTTCATTGCTCCACTAACTCCTAATCAATTTTACCATGATGACAATTGATCATGGATGGAGGTTACATGTGGGAGTAAATGACAAATAAAGTACCATGCATTTCAATTGTGGGATAGCTCCTATAAATAGGAGGTTGTAGAGATCTTTCATACACAACATATCATCACATCTTAATCTTACATTAATTGGCAAGCTCATGTCCTTGCCTTCCATCTAGTTCGTTGGAGTCCGTTCGTTTTGTGGTGTTGCTACGCCGGACTTGAAGTCGTTTTATCTTTGGGGAGATTACGTCGTAACCGTGAGCACTACCTGGGCGTATTTCTCTTGCGGATAGAGATTCTATCTCGACTCGACTTTGCATTTGGTTATAATTTTATTTCTTGTTCAAGTTGTAATTTTTCTATTTCCATTTCACGGGTTTTTGTGTTCGGCAAATTCGTATATTTTGTAACAATCGCAAGAGAAATAACGCGACCTTGTTGCCGGAAACAAAAACTGAAAGATAACTTAGCTTAACTTGGAAATGGCGTCTTCATCCGCTACTTCGTCCACCACCGCTGCCGGCACCGTCGCCTCCACTGGAGTCCCTTTCCCCACAACGACTTCCTGTTGGGATTTTGTATACTGGAAGCACTTTTTATGCTTGTATACAATGTGTTTTTGTCCTTACCACTGTTTTATTCTCCTATCTGATAAATATGTATATTTGCACATGTTATCCTATATCTTGTATAAAAGTTATTGTGTGGTGTGTCGGGTATCACAGAAGACAACACAAATTGGTTGAACTGACAAGATACAAACAATTATCACAGCTGAGACAACTTAAGGATAAATTGTCGGTTTAAGCTGCAGTTTAGATAAGAAGTGGTTTGTCTTAGCTGCTTGTCTTTACTGGTACACTTAGGGGTGTGCAAAAAAACCGCAAACCGCCACCCGCCCGCTTAAACCGCCCGTTCCAACCCGTACCCACCTGTTGAGATTTTTTAAAATGAACCGCGGTTTGAAATTTAAACAAATCGCCATTTGGCGGGTGGGTGGCGGTTACGAGTTGAGGTCACCCGACCCGCCCGCCTCCTATTTATCTTAATTTTTTAGGCTAAAATATAATATTTAAATACATAAATAATAAAAATATTGTCTAGTGTATGTGTTTTTTAAAATTGAGATAAATTGATTCATCCTTGTTATCCTTCTTCCTCTTCCATTTTAAGTTCTAACTTTTTAAAATTCATTCATGACCTTCAATTTAAGTCTATTTCCTATTCTTTTTCGAAGTTTCTTTTCTTTCTATGTTCGATTGGTTGCGTATACAATTTTCGATTACTTGAAGGACTTTAATTTTCAAGTTGTAGGATTTTAATTATGTTCATCAAAATTTGCTAAAGTGATATCATATTTATTCTTTATTATTATTTCATTTTCCGCATTGGACACTTCTTATTGATATGGAATGATTAATTTTATCGATATGATTTAGAGAAAGTAACAATCCGCCAAACCGCCCGCAACCGCCCGCCTACCCACTTACCCGACCCGCTACGGTTTGGAAAAAAACTAAACCGCCACAGTTTGTAATTCTCCTAACCCGCCTATATATAGGTGGGTCATTTTTACGTCTAAACCCGCCCGAACCCGCCCGCGCACACCCCCTAGGTACATTTAAGGTGGTGTATTGACGGATAACAGTGAGATGTGTTTTCCTAACTGACCTTAGTGGAAAACCAAGATCTCGGTGACTTTGCTGGGTCTTAAGCTTGGTAAGACTTCACCGAGTGCATTTGGCTATCTATCACTTTGACCTACTATGGTGAACGTCATCGCGACCGGATCTACGTATCTTGGGTGTTAGTAGTTATTTGTGGCTCGAGTCGGTTGTCTGTATCTTGCATTCGTATCCTAGTAAAATGGGTTGATAGTATCCCCTGAGGAACTCGAAAGGATTAGCACACTAAACCCGACCGGTTGATTAAGTTCATGTGTGTTAATAAGGTCGAGTGGTACTACTCAGGAATATAAGATGTTAATTAATTTAAGCTGTCAGTGAGCTTAATTAATTAACGGATATTTCTATCTTAAATACGGAGATCGATTAAGTCTAAAATACAAGCCCTTGCTCAATTTGGGATAAAGGGGTAAGTCAGCCACGAATTCTCTAGTGGAATGAATCGGTGTTTATTAATTAATTTTGCTCGGGCTGAGCATGTATAATTAATTAATTGGAGGCCCAGCTTTATTTCTTGTATTGGATCCCTGATCTGGCCCAATTAGTTGCCTAGTAATTTATTGTCTCTCAGAATTCATTATTAATGGATTAATGTATTTTTACATTATTTAATAATGTTATTTATCTGGAATTAATTGGCTGGGCCAAATTAATTGATAAATATTAGTAGCACATAAATTAATTAATTATATTATGGGTTGGTTATGTGGAAGCCCATTAGAAATATAATTAAATTAATGGGTTACAAATATATTAATATTATATTAGCTTTTGAAGCCTATATATATTAGTATTCTGTTCAGAAACAGATTACACTGATTTCAAAAAACTCATACACGCATGGCGTGAGAATGGGAGAGACATAAATTTATTTTCTTCAGTTCTCTGACCACCCAGAGGAAGAAAAAGGTCGGGACACAGATCAGAAGATCTGACACAGGAGCAACAATCAGAGCTGCGACAACATACGAAGGAGGAAGGTATCGTTTCTAACCCTAATTATTCCTTCAATTGGTATCAGAGCCAGGTTTAGGCTTTGATTGTTGCCGTTAGATCTATGATTATGTTTTATTTCGTCGTTATCGGGCTATTTTCGTGTTTGGGGCGGCCTGCGAGCCACTGTTTTGACCCCGATGTAACGTTTTTCTCGTGAGAAAATCCATGAGTAGATTATAGGACCTATTTGTTATGTGATTGTACTATTTTTGTACTGTAATTGGTCTGGGAGGCACGAAATACGAGACGACGAAAATATGATTTTCGCAGCGAAAACCCTAGTTTTCTAGGGTTCCGCCGCATCTTGCGGTGGAGATTCCCGGCGCGTCCAACGTCGGATCGACGATCGGCTTGAACTTATGGAATCCTCATCTTACGAGCTTCACGTCGATAGGTCATAAGGGATCATCCGATCCCGGATACGATCGGAATTGACGTCTGAAGTAGGATGCTCGTTATGAATTCGTTCCGGCGAATCGTTTGAAATTCGGGAAATTGAGGAACTAATCTCGGCCGAAATCCATTACCCGGTGGTCGTGAGTGTTCCAATTACATTTCCCCTCTTTCAATTGATCTAATCGCGGCTCGGAAATAGAGAATTCAGGCGGCGAAAGGCGGCGGTGGTGGAGGCGCGATTTATTGCGCAATCCCGTCGCTGTGGCGGAAATCGCCGGCCGTTTGGCACGGCCCAAACTTCTAGACGGCGTCAAGAGATAGCGGGGATGTTGGACGATGGTCGGGGGAGGCCGGGGATGGCGCGCGCGCGCGCGCGCGCAGCGGCGGCGCGCGCGCCTGCCGCGAGCGGAGAACGCAGCGCCGCCGCGGGCGCTTCTCGGCGCGCGGCCGCCGGGGATCAACTTCGCTGTCGTCCGGCGCACCCCAAGGGTGCCGGCGGCCGGCACAAAACCGGCCTGCAGCGGCGGCGCGTAAGGCCGGAGACGATGCTGGCATGGCGCACCGACGTGGCGCGCCACGTCAGCCCCTGATGATCGTGTCTTTGCTGCGTGTTTGCCACGTGTCTGCCACGTGGCAGACCCCTGATGATGTGGCGACGACAGTTCGATGCAGTTTTCGACGCAGTTTCCAGATTCGAAGATTTTGAAGATCGAAGAGCTGTATTTTGATCGGGCAATGTAATAGTTAGGAATTACGTGTTTTAAAGCCCGATAACGACGTTTTAAATTTCCTATTTGGGTATTTATTTTTTATTATGCTTTAGCATGCGATTATGTGATTAATTGCGCTTAGAAAAGCATGTAAATAAGATTTATGTCGTTATTAAAGCATGTTTTAATTTTCGCGAGCACGTTTTATTATGTGCGTTTAGAAATTGCATGCTTTAGGAATTATGTGGATATGCATGATTCAAAACAAACCTTTTGAATAAAAAGACTAAGCAATTTTTAAATTAAATGTTTAATTAGATTCCATTAATTAGGATATTAAACACTTAATCGGACCTCCATTAATTGGACTATACAAGAAAGTAGTAAGATTGTGTGAGTAAACGTCCACCTGCGTGGCTTGCTTGTATTTTTGAGCTACCAGTTTTGTGAGATGAGTTTTCCAAAACAATATTTGATTATTATTGAGTAGTGGGAGCGAAGCCGTAAACGTCCACCTGCGTGGCTTGCGTGCCTAGTAAACACGAGTACTCTAGAAGATAATAATTAAATAGGATGGCTAATTAGATCAAATTGAATGCGGCATGGTTCGAGTAAGTATGTCAATTTCGAGAATTTGATTCTATTTTGGTCAAATTAATGGTCAATGCTTAGATATCACTGCAGGTACAATTCACTTCCCTCGAAGTCCCTTCCCGCGTTTTAATAGTGACATGGTCCAGAATATCGAACTATTAATTCCATTCGTCTTAAGAACCTAGACGTGGATTGGAATTAAAGAGCTAGGTAAATAGCTTGGTTTAGGGTTACGCTAGTAAACGTCCACCTGTGTGGCTTGCTAGTGGAATTCCTAGAGCTGTTCGAGGTTTTTAATATCATTGTTTTTACAAAAGGTTTCAATGATTATTAATTACGAATTATGTGCAAATGTTAATTTCATACATGCTTTTAAAATTATATTTTTCAGATATGTCTGTTCGAATATTTTATTTTTCGAGTTCCTAAACAGTCTCACCAACCAAACCCTAACGGGTTTAACAATTTAAAATAATTTTATAGAGTGGAAGAAATATCTTACCTCTCCCAATAAAAGCTCTGCAAAGTTACTATAAGAACTTCTGTTTTAGGACCGCTATGTCTAAGAACGAGTTTACTATGAGTATGTTACTCAAATCTTTGGTAGCGGTCAAAGAAGTTATAGGAAAGGGCAAGAGTGCTCAAGTCTTGAATATCCCTAGTAGTTCAAGGAATCCTCCGAAAGGCGGAAACCAGAAAAAGAGCAGAAAGGGTGGTCAATTCAAGAAGAGCAGTGGGAGTAAGAAGACGGTCCTTATCGGCGGCATGCGAATGCCAAAGAAGAAAGGAAGGTTCTTCAATTATGGTAAGGTTCTTCAATTATGGTAAGAAAGGACACTGGAAGAGTTATTAACCAGATGTCAAGGCAAAACAGAAAGAGACGCGAGTCGCTCTTGTAATCTGAACTGCTACGGTTTCCTCTTCTACCCACGAATGTGTAGTGGATTCGAGGGCAACTGATCATGTTTGTTACACCTTGCAAGGTTTCTTGCAGAAAAGGTAATTGAGCAATGGCGAGGTGGTAGTCTCAATGGGCAATGGATCGAAAGTTCCTGCAATTGCCATTGGAGATTTAAATCTATATTTTGATAGTTTTGTTTTAGTACTTAAAGATGTTTAATATGTGCCCGAGTTTAGGCGAAACATTATTTTTGTTTCAAAACTCTGCACCATGGATGGTTATAAATCAAGTTTTGATAGTGAAGTTTCTATCATGAAAGACGATGATTTTATCTGTGGTAGACCATTAAACGGATCTTTATATACTTGTAAATCGCGTAATTCTGTTGATCTTGCATCCTCATCATCAAATCCTAAGAAGAGGAAAGAGTCTTCTAAGGTAAACCAAACTTATCTGTGGCACTTAAGACTAGGTCACATCAATCTTAACAGGACTCAGAAGTTGGTGGAATATGGATCATTGGAGTCTCTCCAAGATTGAACCATTTCCAACTTACGAAACCTGTTTGGAAGGAAAGATGATGACTAGGCCTTTCAAGGCAAAAGGTTATAGAGCCACAGAAGTATTAAGTTTGATACATTCTGACTTGTGTGGGTCTATGTCTACACAAGCTCGTGGAGGGTATGAGTACTTCGTCAAATTTATTGATGATTACTCGAGGTATGGATGTGTTTACCTTCTTCGCCACAAGTTGGATTGCTTTGAAACCTTTAAGGAATTCAAGGCAGAAGTGGAGAAGAAGCTAGGTAAAGAAATCAAAACACTACGATCTGATCATGGTGGGGAATACCTGTCCAATGAGTTCAAGGACTACTTGACAGAATGTGGGATTACATCCCAGCTGACAGCACCGGGCACGCCTCAATAGAATGGTGTGTCAGAAAGAAGGAACCGAAGTCTCTTAGAGATGGTTCGGTCGATGATGAGTTATGCAACTTTGTCAGTTTCCTTTTGGGGATATACCCTAGAGGCTGCAGCATACTTGTTGAATCGTGTGCCTTCCAAGTCGGTACAAAAGATCCCTTTCGAGTTGTGGAGCGGGCACAAACCCAGTATGCACCACTTAAGGATTTGGGGTTGTCCTGCGTATGTGCTGAATAGGCAGACCGACAAATTAGAATCACGTTCAGAAGTGATGTTGTTCATAGGGCATCCGAAGGAAACGAAGGGTGGATACTTTTATGATCCTAAAGAACAGAAGATCGTTGTTAGCCCTAACGCTCGGTTCTTAGAAGAGGATTACATTAGTAACCATAAATCTCGAGTCGACTTCATCCTTGAGGAATTACAAGGTGGTCGAGTTCCACTTGAACAGCCAGTTGTGCAAGATAGTACTCCACGAGTAACTGCACAATCTGTTAACACAACTCCTGACACTGTTCGACGTAGTGGGAGGGTGATATTTACACCTGATCGGTATATGTTCACTGGGGAGACGTTTGATTATCTCCTGGCAGATGAACAAGATACCGTGGATCCCTGGACTTACAATGAAGCAGTGGGAGATGTAGATGCACCATGGACTCGGAATTTGAGTCCATAACTAATATGAATGTATACGAGATCACTGAACTACCTGAGGGCTGCAATGCTATTGGTAGTAAGTGGGTATACAAGAAAAAGAGAGAGCACCGAATGAAGAGATCATGGCGTTTAAGGACAGACTAGTGGCGAAGGGTTTTACCCAGAAAGAAGGTGTTGATTACGAAGAGACCTTCTCACCTGTAGCAATGATCAAGTCCATTCGGATTCTCCTTGCCATAGCAGATCACATGAACCTAGAGACCTGACAATTGTATGTCAAAATCGTATTCCTAAATGGTCACCTTAAAAAAGGTAGGGACATCTACATGAAACAGACAGATGGTTATGTGAAGGAGGGCGAAGAGCATCTAGTTTGGAAGCTTAAGAAGTCTATTCATGGACTTAAGCAAGATTTCCGGTTATGGCACCAGCTTTTTCGATGAGGTAGTCAAATCCCATGGATTTATATCCTATCCTAACGAGGTGTGTGAACCGTATTTGTGTTAACGGATCAGTGGTGTTTCTTGCATTTTACGTAGATGACATCCTTCTCATTTGTAACAATGTTGAAGTGTTATCAGACGTAAAGACGTGGTTATCCGAGCAGTTTCAAATGAAGGACTTAGGTGAAGTTGCTTACATCCTTGGGATCAAGGTTATCCGAGATCGCCAGAAAAGGATGTTAAGCTTGTCACAAGTGCCCTACATTGACACTGTTATTAATCGTTTTAGCATGTAAAAGGCCAAGAGAGGTTCAGTACCTTTCAGACATGGCATTTTTCTATCAAAGAATCAGTGCCCTAAAAAGCCTGAAGAGATAGAAAGTATGAGGCTAGTACCATATGCTTCCGCTGCCGGTAGCCTCATGTATGCGATGCTTTGTACGAGAGCATATATCTCATATGCTGTAGGCATGGTCTCAAGATATCAGTCTAACCCTGGAAAAGAACACTGGACTGCGGTCAAGCATATTCTCAAGTACCTTAAATGGACTAGAGATTATAGGCTTGTTTACCAGTCAGAAAGTCTAGTGTCTTTGGGTTATATAGAATCGGATTTCCAGGCTGACAGAGATGAAAAGAAGTCTACCTCGGGTTATGTGTTTACCTTGGGAGGTGGAGCCATTTCATGGAGGAGTGCAAAGTAGAAATGCATTGCGGACTCAACCATGGAAGCAGAGTATGTGGCTGCTTTAGAAGCTTCGAAAGAGGCAGTTTGGCTCAAGAATTTCCTCCAGAATCTTGATATTGTTCAGAATTTGCCTAAGGCGATCACAATTTATTGTGATAATGCGGGTGCAGTGACAAATTCTAAGGAACCTAGATCTCACAAGGCATTTAAACACATAGACCGGAAGTACCACATTATACGAGTATTCGTAAATCGAGGTGACATGGTGATTAACAAAATTGGAACCGAAGTCAACCTAGCTAATCCTTTCACGAAGAGCTTACCACTCCCGACTTACGAGACGCATGTTCGTGGCTTAGGGATGGTAGAGATGCCCCCCCCACTTAGGACTACAGAAACTTTTGTATAAGTGGGAGAAGATGTAGTGATAGATAAGATAGATATAGCTAAGATATAGCTGGGTACTAGTTTGTACCTAGAAAGCTGAGAACTGACACATTGTATACTAAAAGTTTACTTTAGTATAAGTGGGAGAATTGTTGGATTTTGTATACTGGAAGCACTTTTTATGCTTGTATACAATGTGTTTTTGTCCTTACCACTGTTTTTTTCTCCTATCTGATAAATATGTATATTTGCACATGTTATCCTTTATCTTGTATAAAAGTTAGATTTGTGTGGTGTGTCGGGTATCACAGAAGACAACACAAATTGGTTGAACTGACAAGATATAAACATTTATCACAGCTGAGACAACTTAAGGATAAGTTGTCAGTTTAAGCTGCAGTTTAGATAAGAAGTGGGTTGTCTTAGCTGCTTGTCTTTACTGGTATACTTAAGGTGGTGTATTGACGGATCACAGTGAGATGTGTTTTCCTAACTGACCTTAGTGGAAAACCAAGATCTCGGTGACTTTGCTGGGTCTTAAGCTTGGTAAGACTTCACCGAATGCATTTGGCTATCTATCACTTTGACCTACTATGGTGAACGTCATCGCGACCGGATCTACGTATCTTGGGTGTTAGTAGTTATTTGTGGCTCAGGCTGGTTGTCTATATCTTGCATTCGTATCCTAGTAAAATGGGTTGATAATATCCCCTGAGGAACTCGAAAGGATTAGCACACTAAACCCGACCGGTTGATTAAGTTCAGGTGTGTTAATAAGGTCAAGTGGTACTACTCAGGAATATAAGATGTTAATTAATTTAAGCTGTCAGTGAGCTTAATTAATTAACGGATATTTCTATCTTAAATACGGAGATCGATTAAGTCTAAAATACAAGCCCTTGCTCAATTTGGGATAAAGGGGTAAGTCGGCACGGATTCTCTAGTGGAATGAATGCGTGTTTATTAATTAATTTTGCTCGGGCCGAGCATGTATAATTAATTAATTGGAGGCCCAACTTTATTTCTTGTATTGGATCCCTGATCTGGCCCAATTAGTTGCCTAGTAATTTATTGTCTCTCAGAATTCATTATTAATGGATTAATGTATTTTTACATTATTTAATAATGTTATGTATCTGGAATTAATTGGCTGGGCCAATTAATTGATAAATATTAGTAGCCCAAGAAATTAATTAATTATATTATGGGTCAAGTTATGTGGAAGCCCATTAGAAATATAATTAAATTAATGGGTTACAAATATATTAATATTATACTCCCTCCGTCCCATTCGACTTGTCTAGTTTTCCTTTTTGGGTGTCCCGCTCGACTTGTCTAGTTTCCAAAAAAGGAAGCCTAATCATTACACAACCTACCACTTTTTCTTTGTGGGGCCTAACTCTTTACACACAATCACACACTCATCTACACACAACCATCCACTCTTCTTAATCTCCGTGCCCAAAAGAAACAAGACAAGTGGAATGGGACGGAGGGAGTATTAGCTTTTGAAGTCTATATATATTAGTATTCTGTTCAGAAACAGATTACACTGATTTCAAAAAACTCATACACGCATGGCGTGAGAATGGGAGAGACATAAATTTATTTTCTTCAGTTCTCTGACCACCCAGAGGAAGAAAAAGGCCGGGACACAGATCAGAAGATCTGACACAGGAGCAACAATCAGAGCTGCGACAACATACGAAGGAGGAAGGTATCGTTTCTAACCCTAATTATTCCTTCACTTCCGTAGGCATCTCCGCTGCCGGATTTGGTGGACCACCTCCATTTTCGTTCGTGGCATCTTCAACAACAAGTGTTACTTTGCCATCATCCAACATGGTCGCCATCTCCACCTTGGCCGCCATGTCATCCGCTACTAATGACCGGATTGTGAATAATTTACGTGATGCAACTCATGCTATCTTGTCGTCTTCGGCGACTCCATTTATCCCATTTGAGACGTTGAACCACCTTGGAGGGGTAGGGGGCTCAACCCCAACTTTGCCGGCACCGTTGCACTCTTCAAGAGCATTGCCCGCCGCCGAAAAGCCATCACAATTTGGTGGAGTCGACTTCAAACGTTGGCAACAAAATATGTTGTTTTACTTAACATGATTAGGATTTGGAAACATCCTCAAGGAAGATGGTCCCACACCTCCAAGTGCAAATGAGGAGAACATGTAAGTCTCCATTGCCTACGAAAATTGGCCTACTTCCGACTATTTGTGTAAAAACTTTTTATTAAGTGGTCTAGTGGATAGCTTGTATAGTGTATATGCAAACATAAAGACCTCAGAAGAAATATGGGAGACACTAGACAAGAAATATTGTACTAACGATGCATGTACAAAGAAATTTATTATAGCCCAATTTCTGGACTACAAGATGGTGGATTCCCGACCCATCATAGACCAAGTGCAAGAATTCCAACTAATTGTGCACGAGGTTCATGTTGAAGGGATGCTACTGCCCGATGCTTTTATCATGGTAGCCATGATCGAGAAGCTCCCTCCAAGCCGGGAAGGACTTCAAAAGCTACCTCAAACACACGCGAAAGGAGATGTCGCTTGAAGACTTGACTATAAAGCTTTGCATCGAGGCTGATGTCCGAGTTCAAGACATAAAGTTCGAAGCCCCGATGGACCCAAGGGTCAACTTGTTGGAGAAATGTGGTGATTCTAACAAGCGAGGGCGTCCCAACGACAAAGACCATGCAAAAGGTAAAGGTCAAACTAGTAGGTTTGACGGAGATTGCTACAATTGTGGCAAAGCGGGTCACATGTCCAAGGACTGCCGAAAGCCCAAGAAGAAGAAGGCGAGACAAGCCAACTTGATGGAAAATGACCTCACTTTAGAGGACTAGCGGCTGTGATCACGGAAGAGGCGAATATTATCGAGAACCCCGACCTTTGGTTCGTCGACACTGTTGCAACCGCACATGTGTATGGTGATAGAAGCCGCTTCAAGAAATACCGTCCCTGTCAAGGGAGGAAGCTGAACATGGGGAGCCAAGCATCTTCCGACGTGGTTGGAGTTGGAACCGTCGTGCTGAGGATGACTTCCGGCAAAGAATTGATTTTGAGTGAGTGCTTCATGTTTCGGATATCCGGAAGAACCTTGTGTCGGGTTCCGTACTAGTCAAACGTGGTTTTAGAATATTGTTTGAAGCTGATAAGTTTATCTTATCTAAATTTGGTGTATTCCTTGGTAAGGGGTATCTTACCGATGGGCTTTTTAAGCTCAATGTAGCGGCACTTCGCCAAGTGCCTAAGAATGAAGGAAATAATAGTAATGCTTCTACTTCTTCTTACTTGACTGAGTGCTCTGATTTATGGCATTGTAGATTAGGACAGGTTAATTTAAATGCAATAAAACATCTAGCTAATCTCGATTTACTAAAAGTAAATTAGTTTAATGAAAATAAAAAATGTGAAGTATGTGTAGAAGCAAAAATGGTGAAACCACCGTTTCATTCGGTGGAAAGGAGTACTAAGCCTCTTGAACTTATTCACACAAATATGTGTGATTTGAAGTTTGTGCAAACAAGAAGTGGTAAAAAGTATTTCATCACGTTTATTGACGATTGCACACGTTATTGTTGTCTTTATTTTCTAAGAAGTAAAGACGAGGCAATTGAAGCTTTTAAAAGTTTCAAAGCGGAAGCCGAAAATCAACTAGATTGTCGGATTAAAAATGTTCGAAGTGATAGAGGGGGAGAATATGTAGCCCCGTTTGAAGAGTTGTGTAAATCAAATGGTATTATTCATCAAACCACTGCCCCCTATTCGCCACAATCTAACGGCGTTGCTGAAAGGAAAATCGAACACTTAAGGAGATGATGAATTCCTTGTTAATTATTTCGGGGTTACCCCATAACATGTGGGGGGAAACTATTTTAACAGCTAACTACTTACTGAACAAGATTCCCCTTAAAGGTAAGGATATAACTCCTTGTGAGATGTGGAAAAGAAGGAAACCTTCCTACAAATACTTTAAAGTGTGGGGGTGTTTGGCTAAGGTAGAAGTGCCTCTACCTAAGCAAGTTACAATCGGACCTAAGACCGTCGATTGTGTCTTTATCGGATATGCTTTGAATAGTAGTGCCTATCGGTTTATTATTCATAAGTCGAAAGTTCCTGATATGAATGTGGGAACGACTATTGAATCAAGGAATGCTATTGTTGGGTTATGAGTCAGTAGATGATACTCAGCTATTAGTGGTTAAAATTATATTGGGGGAAATCATAGTAGTACTATGGAATTGAAGATCCCAAAACCCAGCTGATATCAGTAGTGTAGTGTCTTGATAGGATTAGCTGATGTATATGCTTGACTCTTTGTAATTGTTTATCTTTTTGTCTAAGTCCTGTACGGGGTAAATTGTTGGATTGATCTTCTGTCGAAGTTACTTTCCAGAACCCCACGTCATCAGTGTAAGAAGCTTGCGTTCTTCAGTCAGCAACTGATCTTTACCTTCAGTAGAAGACAGCTCATCAGCTGATAATCATCAGCAGAAGAACTTCATGCAAGCTCAGTACCTTCGCAGTCATCAGCTGACCTTACTCTGGAGATATATCCTTGTCAGCCGACTCAGACGAAGAAGACAGAGACTGTCCTAAGTCTACTGTGTCCGACAGAAAACGACCCAGCCGCAAAAGTCATTTCGAAGTTCAGCAGAAGGTCATACGAGGTTGAAGAAAAGTCAACTCTGACGCCTGACACATTCTCACCAACCACAATCCTCGACCAATGAGAAGCCGCCAAAGCATATATGCTCTGACCAACTAAAGCTGCTCTCATGTACAGTGTCCAACAACTCTGCTGCAACAATTCGAAAATATGGCCGTTTTCTTTGGAAGCTTGTGACACATGGCATCGTCTTCTCCAACGGACATATGCCTACTCACAACTATAAATAGAGAAGAAAACCGAGCTCCACGCACGGGATACACAAGGGAAAACGCTCAAGCTCACAAACAACTCTAGCAAACTTAAAGATCATTCAAGCGAAGAACTTGCCTTCATAGAATATTTTCTAGTTCTTCTCTCTAGAGTTCTTTAGATCCCTTCTTCTCTAGCTAAGCTCTTTGCCAAATTTATAGCTTAGCATTTCGAAGGAGTTCACTTTCTGTGAATTGTTCTTATTGTAAGAACTCCTTCCTAGTTGGAGATTATCCCCTCCCTTTCAAACTTCGGTTTGAATTGTAAAGTCGCTAAGGACTAGAACTTAGAAGGGTCTGTCCAGTGCACAGATTCCTTGCTGAGGCTTGCTCAGATAAATCAACAAGTTCTCCTGTTCATCAGGACCGTGGACGTAGGATCTTGCGTATCCGAACCACGTTAAAAATTGCTTGTGTTACTTACTGTTTTATTGCATAGCATACAAACTGATTAAAAATCATATCTTTGCATAAAACGTATTTTCAAAGCGCACTAGCCAAAAGACTTTTATTTGCGAAATCGCGTTTTCAAACTGAGACGAATCTCCGGGCCCTACACTCTTATCTGCACAAAGTCTCCGACTGAGTTTCAAGTACTAACAAAAGTCAGTAGGAGAGCTCAGTAGTTGGCTACACTTCTGGCCCGTGATCGAAGGTTACTATCTGGCACTGTTCATCAGTCGCAACCTACCGCTCAGCTGTCCTTCACGTTCTGAGAAAAGAAACCGTGATCAGGTGTATTCACCCTCCCCTCTACACCTGACTATCGTCTCCGGACCAACAATTGGTATCAGAGCAACGGTGTTCTTCTGATCGCCGGTTCTGTACTACTGGTCTTCTCGAACAGATCCTGAAAACGCTTTTCTGCACAAGCATCTCTTCATTCATCCTTATACTCTTACCCATAATGTCTGATATGTCAGGTATTCGGATGGTACCGATGTTCTCAATAGAGAACTACACGGTATGGCGTGTGAGAATGGAGGCACACCTTACCTCGCTACATGACAGCATGACGGATGTCCTTGAGACAGGACCCATCATTCCCATGATCGACAGTGTACAATTTGCCGCTGTAGGAGGTGTAGGAGCACAGACTTGTGCTAAGATCCCCAAAGAAAAATCTGCCTTCACACCAGAAGAGAAAAAGCTGCACAACCTCGACCGAGTTGCGCGAAATGCAATACTGACTACGCTCAGTGATTCTCACCTCGGGAGGGTGCAAGACTGCAAAACGACGAAAGAGCTTTGGGATGCCCTGACTGTACTGAGTCAAGGAACCCCGCAGATCAAGAAAAACAAGCTCGAATTAGAGCTACAAAAGTTCGACGCTTTTGCCATGGAGCCCAGTGAGACCATTGACGAGCTAAGCGTCAGATTCACAAACCAAGTCAATATGATGAACGGGTTGGGGAGGATGTTCACCAACAAAGAGATGAACACCAAGATCTTGAGAGCTCTACCTCGACAGAAGTGGCTTCCATTTGCTACTTATTTACGTCGTTCTGATCTTAATGCTCTAACTCCTGATGTTATCTTTTTAGAACTAAAAACAGAGGAATTTGAGCATAGCCTACCCCAAAGATGTTCCAGTGCTCCAGCTGACACTCAGATCGACCATGCTTTCAAAGCAACAGTCAGCAAAACTGGAGTCAAACCTGTTTCCTCCAACAAGGCAGTGGCCACGACAGAAGCAAAGTCCTCTGAGACTTCAGGCCCTGACCAACTAGCACTGATGGCTCTCAAATATCAGAGAGAAAAGGAGAGAGTCAGAAAGCTGAGGAAATACAACAGAAATTCTCCCTCAGGTAAGAAAGATTATCAGAAAAGGGAAGAATCTAAACCTTCTACTGATTGCAGGAACTCAGAACCGGCTGCAAGTCCATCAAAGGACTCAGCTGAAAAAAATAGCAGATCATCTGTCTATTACAACTGCAAGAAGGAGGGACATTATCAGTACGACTGTCCCGAACTCTCAGCTGCTCAACGAGCAGAACGGCAGGCCAAACGTGAAAAATTTGCCCGAAGAAAGCAGGCCTACATATTCGGAGAGATATCCAATAACTCAATCGAGGAGGATACATTCATGTATTCTTCTGAGGACAAGGCTGCATTCGTCGCAGTTGAGATCGGAGAAACGGTTCCTGAAGAAACGGCTGAATATTGTCTGATGGTCGGAGAAGAGGCTGAGGTAAATTCTAAACTTAATATAACCTCTTCTTCACACATCACACACGATATGTGCTCGGTCACAGATGAGCCTCTAGATCTGGTACAAGCCTACGACGATCTACTAGAGGAGCAGATTCAGCTGAGCAGAGAGTTCAACAGAACTATTCAGGAACTAGAACAGGTAAAGGCTGAGAATCAGAGACTTTCTTCTGATTGTCAGGTCTCTACTGAGTCAGAGAATCTGGTTGCGAGACTCAAGGAAGAGATTGAATCTCTTATGACTAAGTCTCAGCTTCAAGAGACTCAGATTTCAGTTCTGACTAAGGACAATTCTGAGAAAGAGACTGAAATAGCCCGACTCAGTCAGAAGCTCGCAGACGTCGAAAAGGATTATGACTCACTCAGGAGAAGTGATGAGGTCTGGCGGGGACTGATGACTGAACAGTACATAGGAGCTAAGGAGAAGCTGGAAAGTATGCTTAGAGCACAAAGGCCAACTGTCATGAAAGAAGGACTTGGCTATACTCATGAAGCTTCCACTTCAAAGAGCTCAGAATTGCTGGCTGATAGGTTCGTCAGAGGAAAGGTACAAGCTACTGACACAACACCTCAGGCGAAGATCAAACAGAAAATAGTTGCACCTCAGCCGAGCAACAAGAAGCAGCTGACCAAAGGTTCCAGCCCCAGGACACCCCGATCTAACTCAGGGGGAACCAAGAAGGTCAGGTGGGCAAAATAGTACAATGAACCATTGTATGAGCATCCGGCTCAGTATGGTTCGTACTACTATAAGCCCAGGGTCAGGAGGAGCGCAAAGCCTCAGAAGAAGAAAGCTCCTGAACCCAAAATTATCAGAAAGTCAGTATCTCCGAGTCCTGTGGAGAAGAAAGCTGACAAGGTTCAGAAGAAGAAGTCTCAGACTTCTAAGGTCCCTAGGCAGATCTGGGTTCCGAAATCACCCACTAACATGTAAGGACCCAACTGAACCAAAGGGTACCTAAAAATGCTTCTGTTTTGCAGGTGCATAAGGACCATTGGATAGTGGACAACGGCTGCTCGAGACACATGACATACCAAAAGAGCCTGCTGACCAACTACGTACAAGAAGATGGTCCCAGAATTGAGTTTGGTGACAACTCAAAAGGCTACACAAGGGGATATGGAACGCTGAACATTGGGACTGCTTCAGTTCCAAGAGTAACATATGTTGAAGGACTTCAACATAATCTCCTTTCAGTCAGTCAATTCTATGATAATCTAAATAGAGTAATCTTTGACGCTGGTTTCTGTGATATTGTTGATAAATCTACAGGGAAAACAATGTTATCAGGTTCGCGGAGGAAGAATATCTACGTTGCAAACTGGAAAACCGCAAAACCTGAGGCGTGCTTACTCGCACAGACTAAATCTAGTGATAAGACAGGATGGTTGTGGCACAAGAGGCTCAGCCACCTGAACTTCAAGACTATGAACAAGCTCGCTAAGAACTCTAAAGTCAGAGGACTGCCCAACGAATCGTTTATCAAAGATAGAAACTATGAAACATGCTTGAAGGGAAAGCAGACAAAGAGTAGCAATCCACCTATTTCGTCATCTTCCACTAATGGAATCCTTCAGCTGCTACACATGGACTTATTCGGGCCAGTTTCTCCAGTGACTATAAGAGGCAAGAAGTATGCCCTTGTCGTTATTGACGACTACTCGAGATATACATGGGTCATCTTCATAGCCAACAAACCTGATGTCATGACTGAGTTGCCTAAACTGCTGAAAAAGCTTAGTGTGGAAAAGGACATCAAGATACAAAGAATTCGCTCAGACAGAGGAACATAATTTCTCAACTCAATAGTTAAAGAGTACTGAGATAAAGAGGGAATTCAGCATGAGACATCAGCAGCTCGCACCCCTCAGCAGAACGGGCTTGCTGAACGCAAAAACAGAACACTTAAAGAAGCAGCAAGAACGCTCCTAGCAGACTCTGGACTACCCTCAAAGTTCTGGGCAGATGCTACTGACACCGCCTGCTACACTCAGAATCGCTCACTGCTTACACAGCAACACATGAAGACACCATACGAATTATAGAAAGGGAGAATTCCTTCTATTTCTCATTTTCATATCTTTGGCTGTCCTTGCTTTATCCACAATAATGGGAAAGATCATTTGAAAGTCTTTGATAGCAAATCTGATCAAGAAGTATTCTTAGGATACTCTCGAGTCAGTAAAGCCTTCAGAGTCTTTAACTATCGGACTCTTTGCGTGGAGGAAAGCCCTCATGTGGTATTTGATGAGTTTGTTACTGAGAACAGGAAAACTACAAAGACAAATACTGAAAATGTCAGCAGCAAGCTACAGGATCTCGCACTAAAGGACAAAGCTGAAAAGATCCAGCATTGTTGGGATGATGAGTCAGACGATGAAGAAATTCAGACTCAGCCAACAGGCGATGTAGCTGACCTGGTTGATTCTACTGAATAGAATCAACAACAGGTAACAACGGTCGATGAGGAAGCCCCAGTGGTAACTGAGACCTCTACTGAGAATATAAACTCAGGGGGAACAAATACTGTTCCTGAGCTAAATGCCCCTGAACCTGGAAACTCAGTAGATCCTAACCTTCTTACTGAACTACTACAATCACAGAACAGTACAACTGAAATACCTAACACACCTACTGACTGTGCAGAAGTAGTGTCAGAAGAAGAAGCCAGACTCAGACGTTCATGGCTTGACGCTCATTCTTCAGATCTCATAATCGGAGATCCATCAGCAACCATAAGGACAAGATCTAGATTAAGTCAAGGAGAAAGCTCACTCTACTCTTGTTTCTTGTCTACATAGGAACCTCAGTCAATTGAGGACGTACTCAATGATGCTGACTGGATCAACGCCATGCAAGAAGAGCTGAACCAGTTCGTTAGAAACGAAGTTTAGGAACTTGTTGACAGACCTAGACATCAGCACGTGATTGGTACTAGGTGGGTCTTCAAAAACAAGCGTGATGAAAACAACGTCATTGTCAGAAATAAAGCTCGACTAGTTGCCAACGGATACTGTCAAGCAGAAGGAATCAACTTTGATGAAACATTCGCTCCAGTCGCCAGATTGGAAGCCATTCGTCTATTCCTAGCTTACGCAACGCATCAAGGATTCAAAGTATATCAGATGGATGTAAAGTCAGCTTTTCTCAACGGCGTGCTGAAGGAAGAATTCTACGTGGAACAACCGCCCGACTTTCAGCAGGGACATCAGGTGTACAGACTTCGGAAAGCTCTGTATGGGTTAAAACAAGCACCCAGGGCTTGGTACGATACCCTATCAGACTTTCTACTTCAGAAAGGTTTTCAGAAGGGGACAGTAGATCGCACCCTGTTCAACATAAAGTCAGGAGATGACATCCTACTGGTGCAAATCTACGTGGACGACATCATTTTCGGTTGCAGAAACGTGACTATATGTCAACAATTCGAGAAAATGATGAAGGAGAAATTCGAGATGTCTATGATGGGAGAGATGAACTATTTCCTTGGATTTCAAGTAAAGCAATCACCTGAAGGAATTTTCATCAATCAAGCCAAGTACACTCGAGATCTTCTGAAAAGATTTGACTGCAACTCAAGCAAGCCAGTCAAAATCCCCATGAATACTAATTTCAAAATCGATCTAGATAAAGAGGGAGCTTCTGTTAACTCTACTGATTATAGAGTTATTATTGGTTCTTTATTATACTTAACAGCTAGCCGACCTGATATAACTTATGCTGTAGGTGTATGTGCAAAATTTCAAGCGGATCCCAAGTGAAGTCATCTAGACTCAGCGAAGAAGATTCTACGATATCTAAGAGGAACACCTAACGCAGGGTTATGGTATCCTGCTGATGATAACCTGATACTGACAGGTTATTCTGATACTGATTATGCAGGATGCAGGATAGATCGAAAGTCAACTTCTGGAACGTGTCAGTTCCTAGGCAGCAAGCTAATATCATGGTTTTCAAAGAAACAGCATTCAGTGGCAACGTCCACTACTGAAGCTGAGTACATGGCTGCTGGAAGTTGCTGTGCCCAGATCCTTTGGCTTCGACAACAACTGAGAGACTATGGTATCATTCAGAATGAAGTGCCCATCTATTGTGACTCCACAAGTGCTATTGCAATAACTCAGAATCCAATTCTCCATACGAGATGCAAGCACGTGGATATTCGACACCACTTCATCAGAGACCATATCGAGAAGAAGGATATCAGAATGGAGAAAATCCATAATGACAAGCAAAGGGCAGACATACTGACCAAACCACTAGCTGAGAACAGATTCAGAGAATTATCAGTTGAGCTAGGTCTACTGGATCCTACTGAATCATGTCAGTAGAAGCACAACAATTGACATCAGAAGAAACCAACTACTGATGACAACAATTGGTATCAAGTTAAGGATCAGTATGACAGGTCAGAAGTCTCAGTACAATGATTCAGTCGGGAAAATCAAACTGTACACAGTTAGGGGGAACGTGGTCATCAGCACATCAACCATCCTCCTAAGTCTAAACGATAACCAGCTGATCATAAAAGTTCAGCTGAAGAGGTTTGGCATCAGTACAATGATTCCTGTTTGGAAGTGGGATCGTATCACCATGTATTTTGTTTACGGTCTACCTATGACACAAAAGAAGAATGACGCTATTTGGGTTATTGTTGATCGTCTGACAAAATCAGCTCATTTCCTACCAATTAGATGGGGTTCTACACTTGAGAGTCTGGCAAAAAGGTATGTGAATGAAATTGTACTATTTCATGGGATTCCTTCATCTATTATTTCAGATCGCGATCCTCGCTTTACATCAAGATTTTGGGGTAGTTTACAAGATGCTTTAGGTACTAAACTACATTTCAGTACAGCATTTCATCCACAGACCGATGGACAATCAGAGAGAACAATCCAGACTCTAGAAGATATGCTTAGATCATGTGTATTGGAATTTAGGGGTTGCTGGGATGAATACATTGCTTTGATGGAATTTTCGTACAATAACCAATATCACAGTAGTATAGGCATGGCGCCTTATGAAGCTTTATATGGTAGAAAATGTAGAAGCCCAGTATGTTGGGATGAAGAAGGAATGCGCTTATTAGAAGGCCCTGATTTAATCAAGGACACGGTGGAAAAGTTAAAAATAGTCAAAAGTCAATTAAAAGCTGCACAAGATAGACAAAAGAGTTATGTTGATCAGCACAGGCGGGAAATGGAATACAATGTGGGTGAAAAGGTTTTCCTTCGTGTTTCTCCATGGAAAGGTATTCTTAGATTTGGTAAGAAAGGTAAATTATCTCCTCGTTACATTGGTCCTTATGAAATACTGGAAATAGTTGGACCGTTAGCATATCGACTTGCCTTACCACCAGAGCTATCACAGATTCATAATGTGTTTCATGTTAGCATGCTACGCCGATACAGATCTGATCCATCGCATGTTTTAAGAGAGGAGCATGTTGAAATTGCTGATAATTTGAGTTATGTAGAAGAACCGATAGAAATTGTGGGCTACAAGGAAAAACAACTCAGAAATAGAAAAATTCCTTTGGTAAAGGTGTTGTGGAAAAATCATTCTAGCAAAGAAGCAACTTGGGAAACAGAAGAGCATATGAAAAAGCAGTATCCGTGGTTATTTACTGATACAGGTATAAATTTCGAGGACGAAATTTTTAAGGGGGGAAGAATTGTCACAACCCAAAATTTCATGCATCATTATTCATTCATGACCATCATACATGAACTTTGATTTTTCATTATCATATAGAAGTGTATGAGGGGTTATTGAATTTTAATTAATTGATTAAGTTTGTTTGACAATTTAAATAGAACTGCGAATTTGAAAAATAATGCATAGTAGTTCGAATAAAGAATCGAATTTTAAGTGAAGTATGGGATTAGATTTGTGTTTAAGTGATGTTTATAGATAGTGTAATATATATATATATTTATTATATAATTTAGGTGGGAATGTGAATAATTTAAGTGGGATGTGTGTAGGTGTTTCTAGAAGTAGATTTACACCTCACCACTTCCTTTCCTTCTCTTTTAACTAACCCATCTACCTAGACACCGACATATTCATCAATCATTCACCCTCTTAGACACTAAAAATCAGGGGAGACGTTTTGGGAGAGTTTCTTTGATCGATCAAGCAAGACAATCAAGATAGGTAAGAGAACACATCTTTTAACTCCAGTTTTGTTATGCTGTAAGAGTGGGATTGTTTTGCCTATGGGTTTCGGTTTTTATGAAGGGTTCAAACGATAAATATCATCTCCTATATTTCTAATTGTTGTGGTTAAAGTTTCAGAGCTATTGGAGTAGTTTATGTGTGGTGAATGATAACTTGAAACTAGATGTACAAACCAGTTCCCCTGTTCTGAACCGGTTACAAATGCTACTGTGTTCATGTTTTTCACCCTGATTCGTTTCGATTATGAAATTATGTAAAACATGAAAGTTTTAGATCTTTGTGTTGGGTTTCGTTGGGTTTTGGAATCAGGGTTATACGATGTGTTTATAAAGAGTTACTACTGAAATACTGGAAGTGTCCGAATTTGTGCACAGTTTATAGATGCTGCTGTGTTATAGGTTTTTCATTAGGATTTATTCCTATTATGAGATTTTGTAAAACATAAAGTTGTAGGTATTTCTGTTAAGGTTCTATGAGATTTGGAATTATAGTTATATGAGATGTCTATAGAGAGTTAAGGTCGAAATATAGTAGAGTGTTATGGATTCCTGCCAGCTTGCATATATGTCTGTAATGCGATTATTTCACCCTTTTAGGTTTGAATTTTGAGGTTCTGTAAAACATGAAAGTTGTAGATATTGAAGTTAGGTTTCTAGAGAAATTTGATTCATACTGATATGATATTTATACATAAAGTTATGGTCAATATAAGGAGGGTTGGTCATGCAGAAAATTGAGTAAAAGTCTAAAATGCATTAGGTTTGAATTTGTGGGAATATTACTCGATTCTCTTGCAATCTGGCAGGGCATACATGATGCTAGATATTTTGATTTATATTTATCAAGTTGGTTATGTACTTATATGTGAATAGGTAGCAACATCAATAAACAGACCGAGGAGGACCGCTAGAGGTGAAAGGTTGGAGTGGAAGTATATGTAAGTATAATTCCGTAACTGATTATTTAATCAATATGGTAAGTATCATGTGGTAACTGATTATTTGATCAATATGTGTAAGTATAATTTGATGACTTATTATTTGATCATTATTTGTATGGTGATTGATGATTGTTGAAGGAATTTACATGGTTGTTTGTCAACTTATCTGAAGATAATGTGTTATTCCTACGAGGATGTGAATTTCTGATTTTTTTTCCTTGTAGCCCACAATTTCTATCGGTTCTTCTACATAACTCAAATTATCAGCAATTTCAACATGCTCCTCTCTTAAAACATGCGATGGATTAGATCTGTATCGGCGTAGCATGCTAACATGAAACACATTATGAATCTGTGATAGCTCTGGTGGTAAGGCAAGTCGATATGCTAACGGTCCAACTCTTTCCAATATTTCATAAGGACCAATGTAACGAGGAGATAATTTACCTTTCTTACCAAATCTAAGAATACCTTCCCATGGAGAAACACGAAGGAAAACCTTTTCACCCACATTGTATTCCATTTCCCGCCTGTGCTGATCAACATAACTCTTTTGTCTATCTTGTGCAACTTTTAATCGACTTTTGACTATTTTTAACTTTTCCACCGTATCTTGGATTAAATCAGGGCCTTCTAATAAGCGCATTCCTTCTTCATCCCAACATACTGGGCTTCTACATTTTCTACCATATAAAGCTTCATAAGGCGCCATGCCTATACTACTGTGATATTGGTTATTGTACGAAAATTCCATCAAAGCAATGTATTCATCCCAGCAACCCCTAAATTCCAATACACATGCTCTAAGCATATCTTCTAGAGTCTGGATTGTTCTCTCTGATTATCCATCGGTCTGTGGATGAAATATTGTACTGAAATGTAGTTTAGTACCTAAAGCATCTTGTAAACTACCCCAAAATCTTGATGTAAAGCGAGGATCGCGATCTGAAATAATAGATGAAGGAATCTCATGCAATCGTACAATTTCATTCACATACCTTTTTGCCAGACTCTCAAGTGTAGAACCCCATCTAATTGGTAGGAAATGAGCTGATTTTGTCAGACGATCAACAATAACCCAAATAGCGTCATTCTTCTTTTGTGTCATAGGTAGACCGTAAACAAAATCCATGGTGATACGATCCCACTTCCAAACAGGAATAGATATTGGGTGTAACTTACCTGCGGGGGCTTGATGCTCTGCTTTAATCTGCTGACATGTTAAACATCTTGAAACATACTCTGCAACCTCCTTTTTCATTTTAGGCCACCAATAATGAGTTCTTAGAGTGTGATACATTTTTGTACTTCCTGGATGCATAGCATATGGAGCGGTATGAGCTTCTTCCATTATCTCCTGTCTTAAGTGGTCAACTTCAGGAACACACAGTCTGTTGTTTATAGCCAAACTACCATCCTCATTAAGCACAAAGTTTGTCTTCTCTTTTTGTCTCACCTTTTCAGCAATTTTAACCAATTTATCATCTCGGAACTGAGCCTGTTTAATTCTCTCGATCATCCTTGGATGAACCACGATTGAAGCACAAATAACACCCGCATCATCTATATTCATTTGAACATTCATCTTTCTTAAATCAAACAAATACGACAGTGAATGTACCGAGAGATATGAAATAGAAGCATAAGATTTTCGGCTTAAAGCATCAGCAACAACATTAGCTTTCCCAGGATGATACTCAATAGTACAATCATAATCTTTCAACAATTCAAGCCATCGTCTCTGCCACATATTCAACTCTTTCTGACTTAATAAATATTTCAGACTTTTATGATCAGTGTAAATTTGAAATGTAGCACCATACAAATAATGTCTCCATATCTTTAAAGCAAAAACAACAGCTGCAAGCTCGAGATCGTGAGTAGGATAAGTTACCTCATATGACTTGAGTTGTCAAGAAGCATAAGCAACCACCTTACCGTATTGCATCAGAACACATCCTAAGCCTTGATGTGAAGCATCACTATACACAACAAAACCATCATTACCTGTAGGAATAGTCAATACTGGGGCAGTGGTTAAACGTTCCTTCAATTCTTTAAAACTTTTCTGACAGCTATCAGTCCAAATGAATGGAACACCTTTTCGTAATAATTTTGTCAACGGGGTAGCAATTAAAGAAAAGTTCTCAACAAACCGCCGATAATATCCTGCTAAACCCAGAAAACTACGAACTTCATGAACATTCTTCGGACGTTCCCACTTAATTACTGCTTCAACGTTTTGTGGATCAACTTTAATACCATCCCCCGAAACATGTCCCAAAAATATAACTTGTTCTAGCCAAAATTCACATTTACTTAGTTTTGCATACAACTGTTTCTCACGCAAAATTTGTAACACCATCCTCAAATGTTTTTCATGTTCTTCGGCCATTTTAGAATAAACCAAAATATCATCAATGAAGACTACCACAAATTTATCTAAGTACGGCCTAAAAACATCATTCATTAATGCCATGAAAACTGCAGGTGCATTCGTCAACCCAAACGGCATCACCAAAAACTCATAATGACCATACCTTGTTCTAAAAGCTGTCTTCGAAACATCAGCCTGTGAAATCTTTATTTGGTAATACCCTGACCTCAAATCAATTTTTGAGAAAACCCGAGCACCCTGTAACTGATCAAATAAATCATCTACCCGAGGTAATGGATATTTATTCTTCACCGTTACTCTGTTTAGCTGTCTGTAATCTATACAAAGTCTCAAGGTACCATCTTTCTTTTTAACAAACAATACTGGTGCGCCCCATGGAGACATACTGGGTTTGATATACCCTTTATCTAATAACTCATGCAATTGTTTCTTTAACTCTTGCAACTCAGTAGGAGCCATTCTATATGGAGGAATTGAGATTGGTGTAGTACCTGGTTGTAATTCAATGGTGAAGTCTATGTCTCTATCCGGTGGTAAACCTGGTAAATCATCTGGAAACACATCTGGATATTCTTTAACCACAGGAATATCTTCAAGTTTCATTCCATATAATTTAACATCTGTTACATAAGCTAAATAAATTTCACAACCCTTCTTAATCATCCTCGTGGCCGTAGCAGCTGATATAGTATACACAGGCATACTTTCTCTAACCCCTTTAAATATTATAAGCATCTGTTCTGAGGGTCTAAGCTCAATTTCTTTGGTACGACAGTCAATCTTTGCATGATATTCTGATAACCAATCCATTCCCAAAATTACATCAAAATCCTTGAACGGCATAACCAACAAAGTAGCCAAAAATTCTGTATCCTCAATTAATATTTTACACTCATGACATACAGTATTAACTACCCTACCTCCAACTGGGGTTTGAACAAATACATCGTAACCCAATGGTTGTTGATTATTATTTGTGCGTGATGCTAATGCTTGTGATATAAATGAATGTGTTGCCTCGGGATCAAACAAAGCATAAGCATTTATTACAAAAATAGAAATGGTACCTGTAACCACATTTGGTGCTACTCTTGCTTCTTCATTTGTCATTGTGAAAACTCGGGCTTGTGGAAGTTCTCTATTAATGTGACTTGCTGCTGAACTAGCGCCACTTCCAATACCAAATGCAATATTTTTTTTAGATTCTGTGGAAAGTGACAGAAGTCTACATAAAGTTTGCACTATGGATCAAAGGTCGGCCGGCTGGTTCTAGATCCTTCTCCTCAGCATTTTCACTGCATGTTTGGAATGTTTGATATTGTAATATGAACATATGTTTTGCTATGTATTAAGTGTGGATTTGTATGTAAATTACGTGTGGTTAAATAAGCTATGTTCATTAAGAAATAAATGAGAGTTGATAAATAAATAATCTTGATTATGTGGGTTGTCATTACGGGCAAATGAGTAAGGGTGTTACATTACTTGCCCAGACAAGTTGCCGAGATCTACTACAACTGGAGATCCCTAGATACAGGGGTAGAGGAATCCACCTTCGCGTACATGAAGGAAGTTGTTCCTCAATCGTGGGATGCGAGTGAGCACGTCATCAACATCAGAGACGCCCTGGAATTAACGTTCGATCTTCCGGCCAGTGGAGTCTCTCCTGTTGGATATAAGGAGAAGGAGATCAACTCCTATGTCCAGAAATTCTGTGGAAGAAAAGATGTTGCCTTCAAGACGGCTCTGCCCAAGAATCAGCTGCTGCCACAATACCGAGGGCTCGCATACATTGTTTCCCACATCCTCACGAGCTCAGCCAGTTCTTATGATCAGCTTTCCAAGCCCCGCATTCAGCTGATGATGATCATAGATGATGGAGTCCAAGTCAATTGGACTGACTATTATGTAGCCGAGCTTAAGGCTTAGGCTCAGAAGTTCGCAGCCACACCCACTGGAGAGCGGAGACTAATTAGTGTGGGAAAGATGCTATATGGAACTAAGATGTCCATACTGATCGAGCAGTCAGTCTCGAGGAGCTCAGCCTTTGCTAACTCCAGATATTTCGACAGCAAGCTCATCAAATTCAAGACGCGAGCCGCTGCTGAGAAATCCATCGGGCGAGGGCCGCCTGAGCAGAAAAGAGTCACTTCAGACCTGCCCCCTCGCTCCGACCCGCCTAAGAGGAAGAGGCTCAGCAAGCTTGGACCTTCTGAGGTGCCAGCTAAACTTGCCTCCCCTCCACCCACTTAGGAGGAGCCACCCCTTGACGCGGACACATGCATCGAAGGTGCCACGCTGAAAGAAAAGGTTCAGCGAATCAGCTCCTCAGAGACTCAGTTGGACAATGTCGGACCGACTGAGGAAGTCTCCTCTGAGTGGACCACGATGCACTCCACCAGTCTCCGAGCTACAGGAGAAGTCAGCGCTCAGATTCCTGAGATCGCTGAGCATCCAGACCTGGTGGACATTGCCATAAGGGCTAGGACACAGATGTTGTTGAGATTCCTTAGCTGGGATATTCTTGAAGAACTTATCAGGACTCAGTCAGCCTTGTCCCTACTGACAGAAGAGCAGAACTTACAATCAGCAATGGGGTTCGGGGAACCAGCTGATTTAGCTTCTTTCGAAGACTTGCGTGCTGCTATGCTATATCTCCTTAGCTTGAGATCCGCAGCACCAGAGCACAGCCCTTCGCCTCCATCTCATCATGGTAATGACGATGATAACAATAATGATGATGATGACATGGATCAGGCGCCACCCAAGGAAGCAGATTTGGGAGGATCTGCTGAGGGTAACACTCCTCGCGAATAGGGCCCCTCACCACCACCCTCCGCATCAGGTGAAGCCCCGGTTGCCTCGAAGCCAAGTCGAGCGCAACAGCTCGCGACATCTGAGCAGAGGCTCGGAACCAGCAGTTATCAGATTAAACCAATCGGTTCCGTGTCCTCCAAGTCGGTAAACAAAGCCATCCGGCGACAGGGAGATAGAAATTTTCTCCTTGTAAAAGACGTACATCTCAAGTGGGCTCAGTACACCAAAGCCCAGACTGAGAGCGTCGACCGACTGACTGAAGGGGTTAATAAGGTCTCAACAGCTCCTACTCCCTCAATCAATATCAAGGAGATAGTCGAGGCCGCCCTAGAAGCTCAGAAAGCGGACTTAGCCACTCAGAGTCAGCAGCTCCTACTCTCTCAGCAGAAATCATTCTCTGAGCAGCTGACTCAGGGCCTTGCGGCAGTCCAAGCCACCATGGATGAAAGGAATAAAGTGGCCACCACCAGCCTTCAATCTGCCATTAAACAATAGGCGGAGGCCCTGAAGCTTATCCAGACAGAGATCACAGAATCTCATGATCAGTCTCTGCTGAAACTCCGACAGGAGTCAGCCGCTCAACTCAGACTATTTAGAGATGATCAGGAGAAGAATGGGATCAATACTGCGATGCAGTAAAAGACCTCGAATCCACTGCCACATTCATCAAGAATCTAGTCTTTAATTTGGATAAGGAGGTAACTGCCATCCGCACTTGCCTCTCCCTGGCTGATGATGCCAAAAAGGGGAAAAAGTTGAGGAAGAAGCCGAGGTACATGTACAGGCTGAGGCGGATCAGGCTGTGGTGGAGAAAGTTCCTGAAGTCCAAGTGAGTAAGGGGGAAGCTAATCAGGGGGAAGGTTCAACTATTCAGGCTGTAACTAGCTCAGTACCCCAAGGGGAAGGTTCAACTATTCAGGCTGGAACCAGTTCAGCAGTATCCCTTCTCCAGTATGTCCAAGTCCTAGAAGTCCAAACCACTGTGACTGAGCCAGCAACTGATTCATCTGCTCAGCATATCGAGGACATCGCTCGATTCCTCGATTAGGAGGACGAAGACGAGCAACAACCACCTCCACCACAAAGGTCCGGGAAGGAGATTACAACTGAAATCACTCCTCCATCTTCCCCGATGCCTAAATTCAAATCAAAAGTGGAGCAGGAGGCGTATGATCAACAAGTTGCTCAGAAGCTTCAAGATCAACTGGATCAGGAGCATCAGATTGAAGACGCTAAGAAGGCGAAGAAGCGTAGAAAACTAATTGGCAAGATCGCCAAAGGAAAGACTAAGCAGATACTGGATGAACAGCAGAAGAAAGCTCAGGACGAGCTAGCCAAAGCATCCACTACTGCAGTCCAGTCCCTAGCTCAGAGTTCTTATACTCCTACTCTAACACATGAGCAAGAGGCCGAGGACAAAGCCACCTGGGAAGCCACGCTGAAGGGATTAAATCTCCGAAGAGGAGATGCTAGATCAGCGGCTCTCAGAGAGAAGAAAAGATTGGTTGACCTTGCTAAGATCATTCAACTGACAGATAAGATAGCCAGTGAGCCAGTAGTAGACTGGAAGAGGCAAATCCCAAGGTCCTAAGGAAAGGAGCGCCCAGAGCACCTTATATCAAGAAGGCTCCTATTCCTCATGTAGACAAGTGGGTGTCAGTCGAGCTGAACGAGCAGTGGGAGGAACTCAAAGAGGAATTTATCAAGGGATACTATGTATGGGGCTTCTATCCATCTGGGATACCAGCTGATCAACTCTTTGAAGAATTTATTCATCAATACAATGCTCAGCTCAGAGATCAGCTCCTACAGATTATGGAAAGAGAGAAGATACCCCTCAGAGCTCCAGCATTCAGACGCATCCCTCCTCCTAGGACAACTCGCGGCGTGCTATGCACGAAGGAGATAGAAGATGAGATCGAAGCAGCAGCTTACCATCATGATCTAAGTTCTGATATTCCTGTTGATCTCGAGGAAATCCAGACGTTGCGTGCAAGGATTTACAAATATTATGGCCTGGATCCTCCTGCTGACAGGTCTGAAGACTTCAAGAAGAAGACCCAGAGATTCAGACGTTAGCAATAGTCTTCTCATCCCCTGTATAGAAGAATAGGAACCCTGTAATCTTCTTCATATATATCAGTTCCTTTTCTTCTGGCCAGACAATTACTCATTGTCTTAAGGCTTTTAGTTATGTTATGCTTATCACAACTGATCACTAAAGTGATCTGACACATACTCACACATAACTGTTTCTCTGATTTTGCCCCTCTCAACTGCTGAACTTATTAAAGTTAACTGATTCAGTTTTTACTGAAGTCTATCTATGTCAGTAGTTTAACATCATTTCTCTAAATTTTTATAGAGGTTTTGGCATCATCAATTATGGGGAAATTGTTGGGTTATGAGTCAGTAGATGATACTCAGCTATTAGTGGTTAAAATAATATTGGGGGAAATCATAGTAGTACTATGGAATTGAAGATCCCAAAACCCAGCTGATATCAGTAGTGTAGTGTCTTGATAGGATTAGCTGATCTCTTTGTAATTGTTTATCTTTTTGTCTAAGTCCTGTACGGGGTAAATTGTTGGATTGATCTTCTGTCGAAGTTACTTTCCAGAACCCCACGTCATCAGTGTAAGAAGCTTGCGTTCTTCAGTCAGCAGCTGATCTTTACCTTCAGTAGAAGACAGCTCATCAGCTGATAATCATCAGCAGAAGAACTTCATGCAAGCTCAGTACCTTCGCAGTCATCAGCTGACCTTACTCTGGAGATATATCCTTGTCAGCCGACTCAGACGAAGAAGACAGAGATTGTCCTAAGTCTACTGTGTCCGACAGAAAACGACCCAGCCACAAAAGTCATTTCGAAGTTCAGCAGAAGGTCATATAAGGTTGAAGAAAAGTCAACTCTGACGCCTGACACATTCTCACCAACCACAATCCTCGACCAATGAGAAGCCGCCAAAGCATATCTGCTCTGACCAACTAAAGCTGCTCTCATGTACATTGTCCAACAACTCTGCTGCAACAATTCGAAAATATGGCCGTTTTCTTTGGAAGGTTGAGACACGTGGCATCGTCTTCTCCAACGGACATATGCCTGCTCACAACTATAAATAGAGAAGAAAACCGAGCTCCACGCACGGGATACACAAGGGAAAACGCTCAAGCTCACGAACAACTCTAGCAAACTTAAAGATCATTCAAGCGAAGAACTTGCCTTCGTAGAATATTTTCTAGTTCTTCTCTCTAGAGTTCTTTAGATCCCTTCTTCTCTAGCTAAGCACTTTGCCAAATTTATAGCTTAGCATTTCGAAGGAGTTCACTTTCTGTGAATTGTTCTTATTGTAAGAACTCCTTCCTAGTTGGAGATTATCCCCTCCCTTTCAAACTTCGGTTTGAATTGTAAAGTCGCTAAGGACTATAACTTAGAAAGGTCTGTCCAGTGCACAGATTCCTTGTTGAGGCTTGGTCAGATAAATCAACAAGTTCTCCTGTTCATCAGGACCGTGGACGTAGGATCTTGTGTATCCGAACCATGTTAAAAATTTCTTGTGTTATTTACTGTTTTATTGCATAACATACAAACTGATTAAAAATCATATCTTTGCATAAAACGTATTTTCAAAGCGCACTAGCCAAAAGACTTTTATTTGCGAAATCGCATTTTCAAACTGAGACGAATCTCCGGGCCCTACACTCTTATCCGCACAAAGTCTCCGATTGAGTTTCAAGTACTGACAAAAGTCAGTAGGAGAGCTCAGTAGTTGGCTACACTTCTGACCCGTGATCGAAGGTTACTATCTGACACTGTTCATCAGTCGCAAGCTACAGCTCAACTGTCCTTCACGTTCTGAGAAAAGAAACTGTGATCAGGTGTATTCACCCCCCCTCCCCTCTACACTTGACTATCGTATCCGGACCAACAGCTATTTTCTTTGAGAATGTTTATCCGTATAAGGATAAAGCTGAATCTAGCTCCGATGCTAGAACTAGAGATGAAGCTACTAGTTCCAAGCCTGCAAGGGCAGAACTCGTTTCACGAAAACGACCCGGTTCTAACCTAGAAGTTCTAGAACCGAGACATAGCACGAGAGCAAGAGTTACTAAGACTTTGGTCTGGACTATGTAGTGTTCCTCTTAAATGAGGAACCAAGATTTTGTTTAATGAAGCTCTTACTAGACCAGATGGACCACTTTGGAAAGAAGTTGTCCAAAGTGAGAATGATTCCATTATGCAAAATCACCTGTGGATATTAGCAGATTTGCCAGAAGGTTGTAAACCCTTAGGATGTAAATGGATCCTAAAAAGAAAGTATAATGCTGATGGATCAATAGATAAATATAAGGCCCAGTTAGTTGTAAAGGATTTTAAGCAAAGGGAAGGGTACGACTTTTTCGATACCTATTCATCTGTCACAAGAATAACTTCGATCCGCGTGCTGCTTTTGATTGCTGCTCTGCACAATCTTGAAATTCACCAAATGGATATGAAAATTGTCTTTCTAAATGGAGATTTAGAAGAAGAAATCTATATGGAACAGACTGAAGGGTTTGTTGTTCCTGGCCAAGAGAGGAAGGTATGCAAGCTGGTTAAGTCCTTATATGGATTAAAACAAGCCCCTTTACAATGGCATTTAAAGTTTGATGAAGTCATGATGTCAAATGGTTTCAAGATAAACGAATGTGATAAGTGTGTTTACATCAAGAATACAAATATCGATTTTGTTATTGTATGTCTTTATGTGGATGATATGCTAATTATGGGACATAACATGCAAGTGGTTAATGAAACCAAGCGCAGGTTGAAAAGAAATTTCGACATGAAGGACATGGGAGTGACTGTCGTTATTCTTGGAGTGAAAATCCAAAGAACTCCCGAGGGAATTGTTCTATCACAATCTCATTATATTGAGAAAGTGCTTAAGAAGTTCAATACGTATGATGGTCTGCCGGCCAAGACTCTTTTAGAACTTAATGTTCACTTAAGCAAGAATAGAGGCGATCATGTTGCTCAAGAGGATTATGCTAGGATTATAGGTTGTTTAATGTACATCACGAACTGTACAAGGCCTGATTTAGCTTGTTTTGTAAATAAGTTGAGTCGTTATACGAGCAATCCAAGTAGGGAGCATTAGAGAGCTTTGATTAGGGTTTTGAGGTACTTGAAGTACACTCTAAACTTTGGGCTACACTACTTTAGATACCCCCCAGTACTTGAAGGGTAGTGTGATGCAAATTGGATATCTTACACACAAGACTCGTTGTCGACGAGTGGTTATGTGTTTACTATAGGGGTGGAGCTGTGTCTTGGAGGTCCACAAAACAAACATGTATAGCCCGATCCACCATGAAATCAGAATTTATCGCCTTAGATAAGGCTGGTGAGGAAGTCGAGTGGCTTTGTAATTTTTTGGAAGATATTCCATGTTGGAACAAACCCGTACCGCCGGTGATGATTTACTGCGATAGTCAAGCTGCTATTGGAAGGGTAAAAAGTGGGTTATACAATGGTAAGTCTCGACACATACGTCGACGACATAATATTGTAAGACACTTAATCACGAGTGGGGTTATTTCTGTTGACTATGTTAGGTCGGCAGATAACCTAGCGGATCCGCTTACTAAGAGTTTGCCTCGAGATCAAATGTATAAACTGCTAGAGGGAATGTGAGTAAAATCCACAACTTAAGATAATTATAGTGGTAACCCAACCTTGTAGAGTGGAGATCCCATGAACTTGGTTCAATGGGAAAACTAAGCTATAAGAGTCTGTTTGTGTAAACAGCACTCGACAAAATTATTCCCTGAAAGAAGCAGTAGAGTGTTGCTGACCTGTTATGTGGTGAGGTTAAATCATAGACTTTTAATTCTTGGAAACCTCGAGGAGTTAGAGTATGGCAGGATACTCGTGTAAGAATCACCTATGTAAGTGAAAAGTGAGGGCCACTTCTATTCGATACTTATGAATCCAAAGAGGTTGTCCATGGCCAGAAACGGACACAAACGTGAGAACGGACGAGGTTGAGACCTTATAATGTTAGTGTTATTGTCTCAGTATACACGATGGAGGAATAATTCAAAACCTTGTGTTCACTAGCCCGCCGGTATACTCGATCTCACTAACTAAGGATGGTTCAAGGTCACAAGCCACCTACCCTGATGCTTTATTGTCTCTTGAGGACTGAGCTTAGTGTCTGCATGCATGCATTTGAGCTATTTCCACTCATGTGGGGACTGTTGGAAAATCTGCATTAAAAAAACATAATTTGAGCTGCCGAGCAGTGCACTTTGACCGTAATTTCGAGGCACGTTTGCTGTTATTTTGACAAAATAAAATATACAACGTCGAACTACGTTTCGAGTAGATGATCGTAGTGTATTTCGTTTCTTAATTTCGATTTTCGATGAGTGAGAAATAGTTGCTCGAAGATTAGTGCGCGATGTAGTACTTATTGAAGTGAGAGTTGAAGAGTGGACTTCATTTAATTAACTTGTTCTCTTGAACTTGTTATATTAATGAAGTGGTATAATCTTATTTTGTCACTCTAGAAATATATCATTTTATATGATATATAAGTTAATATATGAATATATATATGTTATAAGTGTGAATGAATTTGAAATGATTCAAATTCTTGTAACTCCTTGTTCATTGCTCCACTAACTCCTAATCAATTTTACCATGATGACAATTGATCATGGATGGAGGTTACATGTTGTAGAGATCATTTCATACACAACATATCATTACATCTTCATGTTACATTAGCTATAATTGTCAAGCTCAAGTCCTTAATTACCTTCCGTCTAGTTTGTTGGAGTTCGTTCGTTTTGCGGTGCTGCTACTCCGGACTTGAAGTAATATTTAAATAATATTTTTGTGGCTTAAGTTAGCTTAAGTTATATTTTTGTGATCCATTTTCTATGTATCATAATTTTTGTTGTTATTTAAATAATATCATTTATTAAATTTTCTTTTGTTGTTTTTTTATAATTTTTTTCTTATATATATCATAATTTTACACCACAAGATTCACAATTTAAGTGGGGGATGTGGTTCATATGTTAGTGATCCATCATTTTATATGATCAATATATAAAGATTTATAAAATTCAGTTAAATATCATACTCTCTTCGTCTCATAGAAAGTTTCTTGTTTTTCTTTTTGGACCGTCCCATATAAAGTGTTCTATTTCTAAAAAAAGCAAAGAATGTGTAGACCAAAATTAACAACTCAAAAGTCAAGCAATATACACCGTACATTACAAGTTTCTTAATCTCCGTACCCCATAGAAAATAGACACTTTCTGTGGGACGGAGATAGTATTATTAGTAGTTGAAGCTTCAAATCCAAGTTGTGATTCTGCTATTTGGCATAATTTAAAGATTTTTTGAGTCTATGGATTATCGTATTTGAATATTACTTTGATTCTTGTGAATGTAACCAAGCTATAATTGGTATAAAATCATATAAATACCAATAATAAGATGAAATAGAGAATAATTAACTTGCAAGCAAATTTATTAGAAAGAGACAAATTTTATCACATGCAATTTATTACATGAAATTTATTAGAAAGAGACAAATTTTATCACATGAAATAGAGATCATACCATGCCTCCAGTCCAATCATGTAATTTATTATCCAACACCGTTGGTAAAGTATGAGAATTAGTTTCAAAATAGAAACCATCGCTCTTTACTATCCATCAATTCTCATACATAAATCTCCCAAGTATTTCTTCATTATAAACTTCAAAAGCTTGATCTTGCTGTCCCCATCTAAAATGACAAAAGAATAACGTGGTCAGGAAAATAATTGGCACAAAAACTCCATTCAAAGAGTTAGCCGGAATAGAGTGTGTGATTTCCGAGATCATTATCTTTAGACGCATAATGAATCAACAATGGCGGGAATTTGGCGGGAGATTACTCACGATGTGAACATGATTCTTTTTCGCAAAGAAACATCCACCCACAAACCCTTGAAGGATGCTGATCAAAAGAAAAAAACAAGATAATCTTTTTCATCCTTATATGTTTCTAAAATAGTGGTTCATGTTTCATGTTTTTAAGATTTGAATTTTCTTATTTATAGTGGTTTTGTTATTAAAAGGGAATTTCTAAAATATTGTGATTTCAAATTGCAATTAGTTAGGGGCTCTACTTTTGACATATGTTGAGTAGTGTTTGAAATAGCTTTTATAAACACATTTTAGTTATTTATGTTTAAAATTGTTTAAAATTGTTCTTAAGAAAAAGTTGTTAGTATTTGTAATATTGGAAAAAACAGCTTAATTTTAGAAAAAATAGTTTTCCAAACACTCTCACAAGCTGTTTTTGAATTTTTTTTTGCTTCTTCTTTTAAAAGCACCGTCTGACCAGCTTATGTGCTTCTACTTATTCTGTCTTATTTTAAGCACCAAAAAGTAGAAACCTACATAACAACATTAAAAAAAATGTTTTCGCGGTGAAAAAGCCAAGAATCAACTTTTTGAAGCTGTTACAAACACTATCTGAGTCTGGTTCCACTCTCCGGCGAAAGTACTATCTGAGAATCTTAGTTAATTGTACAATTGTTTCAGTTTTATTTATTTTTATCTTTTTGGTATTGTCTATAAATATATATTTTCAACCTAGGATATTGCTTCATGCCTTTTTTTTACGTGGTATTCACTATTAATTTCTAAACAGATTCGTATAATTTTGTGTGATAGGGTTACTATTAATCAATTAAAGAATTATTTGAAGTGCATATATATCCTCATTAATGTTGGAATCGATATATATATATATATATATATATTTATATATATATAAATAAATTATTTAGTTATTATGGAAATTCAATTAGCATTAAATGCTAATTTGGCTTGGGCAAAATTCAGCCCTTTTTCGATCGTATTTTCGAGCCTCGATATTTAACCGATTAATATTTTGAGATATATGACGTCGATCTACGTTTCGAGTAGATAATTATAGTGTGCTTAATTTCTCGATTCCGATTTTCGGTGAGTGAGAAATAGTGGCTCGAAGTTTGGGGGGACAAAACTAATATGTTACCTAAAGTGGAGAAACTTACCTTATTCGGGTTTTGGAGAGTTATTACATTAATCATGTCCCACATCGATTAATGAATAATGTTTTGTGTGGTATTTAAGTCTCTACAATATTGTAGAAGACAACTAAGTGACATGTGGTGGGCTTGGGCCACACATGCTCATGCGCGCGAGCCTTTTCGCCGACCGCCTCACACGCGGCGCGCGCGGCGCGCCAGCCCGCACCGCGCCCGCGCCCGTGCCCGGCCCCGGCCCCGGCTCCGTGGACTTGGACTTGGACTTGGATTTGGACTTGGATCTTGGCAATTGGTCCTTTGGGTGGTCCGTCGGGTCGGGTGCCGGGTCGGGCGGTGCGGGACCGGCCGCACCGGGATTCCTCTCCGTGGTGCACCGCACCCGCCACACCCAAGTGTATCTTTTGGAAGGATCCGGAAGTGGCTCTTCGCCAGCCCAACCTTCCATCTCTCCACCACTCCACATACCATCCACGATCTCCAGCATTAATGGCTCCTGCAATCAATACCTGAGCTGGGACTGCCTATAAATAGGACCAGTCTGCATGTCATTCCAACACCTGAAAAACAACAACATTCCATAGTTAGCTCCGCATCTCATCCTAGGCGCTTCTTAGCTCAAGTCTCCAAGCACTGTCCTCGCCGGAAAAGTCCAGTTCACGGAGCTCAAAGATCTCGCGGTGCCGCAATCCTTGAGACGTCGTCGTTTCATCTTTGGGGACGAAACGCCACAACCGAGAGCACTACCGGGGCGTTTTTCGTCTTGCGGAGAGAGGCCTTCCTCGACTCGACGGTTTTCTCCTTTTGTTGTTTTATTTCATTTTGTTATTTAATAGTTTACTTGTAATAGCAGTTTATAATACCAACAATCGCAAGACGAAAAAAAAAACCTATATCTGCTTCAAGTAAACTAAGAAGATGTCTTCCTCAAGTGCTGCTTTCTCCGATGCTACCGCCGCTGCTGCTTCTGCCGCCGCCACCAACCCCGCTGTATCTGACGTCATTGCCTCCTCCGGCAACACTGTTCCACCGATGTCTGTCCCTACACCTGCTCCGGCCTTTGCTAATCCAACCCTAGCTGCTATTTCCGCCGCTACCGACGCCAGGATAGCACTTAACCGTGCTAATGCCGCTAACACGGCATTCAACTTCACTGCTATGTCCTCTGCCTTGCAGAGCAACGTCCCATTTGGGAGTGTGAACCACCATGGTGTGGTGGGGGGTTCAAACCCGACCCTGACGGCACCTCTGCACTCGTCTAGAGTGATGCCCGCTGCTGAGAAGCCGGCCAAGTTTGGTGGAGCTGACTTCAAGAGGTGGCAACAGAAGATGTTGTTCTACCTGACAACATTAGGGTTCACCACTGTGTTGATGGAGAATGCACCCGCCCCTCCAAGTGAAAACGAAGAGAACCTGGAAGTCCGCATAGCCTATGATAATTGGCTAACTTCCGACTACTTTTGTAAAAACTTCTTGCTTAGTGGACTAGATGATAGTCTGTACAGTGTATATGCGAATGTAAAGACCTCCAAGGCAATATGGGAGGCACTTGAAAGAAAATACTGTACTGACGATGCAGGTACCAAGAAGTTTGTAGTCGCCAAGTTCTTGGACTACAAAATGGTGGACTCTCGACCAGTCATGGACCAAGTGCAAGAGTTCCAACTCATTGTCCATGATGTCCACGCCGAAGGTATGCTTTTGCCAGATGCTTTTATCGTGGCAACTGTAATTGAGAAGCTTCCCCCGAGCGGGAAGGACTTCAAGAGCTACTTGAAGCACAAGCGAAAGGAAATGACGCTTGAGGACCTTGTGGTTAAGCTCCGCATCGAGACCGACATGAGGACTCGAGATGGGAAGGGCAAAGCACCCGTGGAGCCAAGAGTCAACCTTGCTGAGAAAGGTGGCAACTCCAACAATGCTAAGAGAGGGCGTCCAAACAGCAACCCCAAAGGGAAGGGCAAGGTGCAATCCCGCAAGTTTGAAGGGGACTGCTACAACTGTGGCAAATCCGGCCACATGTCCAAGGACTGCCGAAAGCCGAAGAAGAAGAGGGCTCGTCAAGCCAATATGTTGGAGATTGACCTCACTGAAGCCGACCTTGCGGCCGTGGTCACTGAAGAAGCTAACGTCGTGGAGAATGAGGGGAAGTGGTATATTGATACCGCTGCCACGGCACATGTTTGTGGTGACCGAAGCCGCTTCACCAAGTACAAGAGCTGCCAAGGGAGGAAGCTCAATATGGGTAATCAAGCCTCGTCTGAGGTGGTTGGTTATGGTACTGTGGTGCTAAGGTTGAGCTCCGGCAAGAACCTTACTCTGGGAGAGGTGCTGCATGTCCCCGACATCCGGAAAAATCTTGTGTCCGGCTCTGTACTAGTCAAGAGAGGGTTTAGACTAGTTTTTGAGTCAGACAAATTTATTTTGTCTAAATTTGGTATGTTTCTAGGAAAAGGTTACCTATCTGAGGGCCTTTTCAAGCTAAGTGTAATGGCTTTACGCCAAGAGGCCGTTGAGGCCAAGAATAATGATAATGAAGCCACTTCCTCTTACTTGCTTGAGTGTTCCGATTTATGGCATTCTAGATTAGGACATGTTAATCTAAATGCTATAAAAAGATTAGTTAATCTCGATCTACTTAAAGTAAATGAGTTTAACAAAACCAAATGTGAAGTTTGTGTTGAAGCAAAATTGGCTAAGCAGCCATTTCATTCTGTAGAAAGGAACACAAAACCTCTAGAACTCATTCACACTGACGTATGTGACTTGAAGTTTGTACAAACTAGAGGTGGGAAAAAGTATTTTATTACTTTTATTGATGACTCGCACTAAGTATTGTACTCTTTATCTTTTAAGGAGTAAAGATGAGGCTATTGAAGCTTTTACTAACTTCAAAGCGGAACCGAAAACCAACTTGATTGCAAAATCAAAATGGTACGAAGTGATAGAGGTGGAGAGTATGTAGCTCCTTTTGAAGAGTTATGTAAGTCTAGTGGTATTATTCATCAAACCACTGCCCCCTATTCGCCTCAATCAAATGGGTGTAGCTGAAAGGAAGAATCGAACTCTAAAGGAGATGATGAATGCTTTGTTGATAAGTTCGGACTGCCCCGCAACATGTGGGGGGAAGCCGTTTTGACGGCTAACTACTTATTAAACAAAATACCTCTGAAAGGTAGAGATGTAACTCCTTATGAGTTGTGGAAAGGAAGGAAACCTTCCTATAAATACCTCAAAGTGTGGGGGTGTTTGGCTAAGGTAGAAGTGCCTTTGCCTAAACAAGTTACAATCGGACCTAAGACTGTCGATTGTATCTTTATAGGATACGCACTGAATAGTAGTGCATATCGGTTTATCATTCATAAGTCGGCCGTGCCCGATATGAATGTTGGAACTACTATTGAGTCAAGGAATGCTATATTCTTCGAACATATCTATCCGTGTAAAAAGGATGATAAAGTTGAGTCAAGCTCTAGTGGTGGAGCAAGAGAAGTTGCCGTAGTTATAGAAATGTGGGGATAGAACTCGATACACGTAAAAGGCAAGTCGTCGATCTTGAAACTTTAGAACCAAGACGTAGCACTAGAGCAAGAGTTGCTAAGGACTTTGGTCCCGATTATGTTGTCTTTCTTTTGGATGAAGAGCCGCGGTCTATAAAAGAAGCTCTTTCTAGACCCGATGGCCCACTTTGGCAAGAAGTCAGTCCAAAGTGAAATTGATTCCATTATGCGAGAATCACACTTGGGTCTTAGCGAGACTTACCCGAAGGTTGCAAGGCCTTAGGATGTAAATGGATCCTAAAAAGAAAGTATAAGGCGATGGGTCAATTGATAAGTATAAAGCTCGTTTAGTGGTTAAAGGCTTTAAGCAAATTGAAGGATATGACTTCTTCGATACTTATTCGCCCCGTAACGAGGATTACGTCTATCCGTGTGCTTCTCGCGATTCTTTGCTTTGCACAATCTTGAGATTCACCAAATGGACGTGAAAACGACCTTTCTAAATGGAGATTTAGAAGAGGAAATTTATATGGAACAACTCGAAGGGTTCATTGTACCTGGTCAAGAGCGAAAGGTATGTAAGTTGGTGAAATCCCTATATGGGTTAAAACAAGCACCATTACAATGGCACTTGAAATTCGACGAGGCTATGTTGTCGAATGGCTTTAAGATTAATGAATGTGACAAGTGTGTTTACATAAAGAATACAAAGAATGGCTTTGTAATTGTTTGTCTTTATGTAGACGACATGTTAATTATGGGACAAAACCTTCAAGTCATAAATGACACCAAGCGAATGCTTAAAAGGAATTTCGATATGAAAGATATGGGAGTTGCTGATGTTATTCTTGGAGTAAAGATACAAAGAACTCCCAAAGGGATTGTTTTGTCTCAATCTCATTATATTGAGAAAGTACTTAAGAGGTTTAATGCCTTTGATAGTGCGCCGGCAAAAAGACTCCTCTAGAAGTTAATGTTCATTTGAGCAAGAATAGGGGTGATCCCGTTGCTCAAGAGGATTATGCTAGAGTCATTGGTTGTCTTATGTACATCACGAATTGTACGAGGCCTGGATCTAGCTTGTTCGGTGAACAAACGAGTCGCTATACTAGTAATCCTAGTAGAGAACATTGGAAATCTCTTGTAAGAGTTCCGAGGTATTTGAAATACACTCTTAACTTTGGGCTGCACTACTCGCGACATCCCCCAGTACTTGAAGGGTACCGTGATGCAAATTGGATATCCGACACTAAAGACTCGTTGTCAACTAGTGGTTATGTGTTCACTATAGGGGAGGAGCCGTGTCGTGGAGATCCACGAAACAGACGTGCATTGCCGGATCCACTATGGAATCTCGAATTTATTGCTTTAGATAAAGCCGGTGAGGAATCCGAATGGCTCCGTAATTTTCTTGAAGATATTCCATGTTGGGACGAAACCCGTGCCACCCGTGATGATTCACCGTGATAGCCAAGCGACTATTGGTAGGGCCAAGAGTGGGTTGTATAATGGTAAGTCGAGACATATTCGTCGTCGACATAATACCGTAAGACATTTGATCACGAGTGGGGTTATCTCTCGTAGACTATGTCAAGTCTATAGATAACTTAGCGGATCCGCTTACTAAGAGTTTGAATCGAGATCAAATGTATAAGCTCGTAGAGGGAATGGGAGTTAAATCCACACGTTAAAGACGATTATAGTGGATACCCAACCTTGTAGATTGGAGATCCCATGAACTTGGTTCAATGGGAAAACTAAGCTATATGAGTCTGTTGATACCACACTCAAATAGTCTATTCCCTAAAAGAGCTCGAGAGTGTTGGTGACCTGTCAAGTGGTGAGGTTAAGTCTTTGACTTTTAATGATTCTTGGATGCCTTGAGAAGGTGGAGTATGACAGGATACTCGAGTAAGAATCACCTATGTAAGTGAGAAGTGAGGGCCGCTTCTATGTAACACTTATGAATCCAAAGAGGTTGTCCATGGCCAGTAAAGGACACAAACGTGAGAACGGACGCGGTTGAGACTTTATAGTGCTAGTGCTATTGTCTAAGTATACACCATGGAGGAATAGTTCAAGGCCACGTGTTCACTAATCCGCCGGTATGCTCGATAGCACTGACTAAGGAAGGTTCAAGGTCACAAGCCACCTATCCTGATGCTTTATTGTCTCTTGAGGACAGAGCTGTGTGTCTGCATGCATGCATTTGGCTATTTCCACTCATGTGGGGGATTGTTGGAATCGATATATATATATATATATATATTTATATATATATAAATAAATTATTTAGTTATTATGGAAATTCAATTAGCATTAAATGCTAATTTGGCTTGGGCAAAATTCAGCCCTTTTTCGATCGTATTTTCGAGCCTCGATATTTAACCGATTAATATTTTGAGATATATGACGTCGATCTACGTTTCGAGTAGATAATTATAGTGTGCTTAATTTCTCGATTCCGATTTTCGGTGAGTGAGAAATAGTGGCTCGAAGTTTGGGGGGACAAAACTAATATGTTACCTAAAGTGGAGAAACTTACCTTATTCGGGTTTTGGAGAGTTATTACATTAATCATGTCCCACATCGATTAATGAATAATATTTTGTGTGGTATTTAAGTCTCTTCAATATTGTAGAAGACAACTAAGTGACATGTGGTGGGCTTGGGCCACACATGCTCATGCGCGCGAGCCTTTTCGCCGACCGCCTCACACGCGGCGCGGCGCGCGCCGGCACCGCGCCCGCGCCCGCGCCCGGCCCGGCCCCGGCTCCGGCTCCGGTTCCGTGGACTTGGACTTGGACTTGGACTTGGACTTGGACTTGGATCTTGGCAATTGGTCCTTTGGGTGGTCCGTCGGGTCGGGTGCCGGGTCGGGCGGTGCAGTGGACCGGCTGCACTGGATTCCTCTCCGTGGTGCACTGCACCTGCCACACCCAAGTGTATCTTTTGGAAGGATCTGGAAGTGGCTCTTCAGCAGCCAACCTTCCATCTCTCCACCACTCCACATACCATCCACGATCTCCAGCATTAATGGCTCCTGCAATCAACACCTGAGCTGGGACTGCCTATAAATAGGACCAGTCTGCATGTCATTCCAACACCTGAAAAACAACAACATTCCATAGTTAGCTCTGCATCTCATCCTAGCTGCTTCTTAGCTCAAGTCTCCAAAGCACTGTCCTCGCCGGAAAAGTCCAGTTCGCCGGAGCTCAAAGATCCTGCGGTGCTGCAATCCTTGAGACGTCGTCGTTTCATCTTTGGGGACGAAACGCCACAACCGAGAGCACTACCGGGGCGTTTTTCGTCTTGCGGAGAGAGGCCTTCCTCGACTCGACGGTTTTCTCCTTTTGTTGTTTTATTTCATTTTGTTATTTAATAGTTTACTTGTAATAGCAGTTTATAATACCAACAATCGCAAGACGAAAAAAAAAAACCTATATCTGCTTCAAGTAAACTAAGAAGATGTCTTCCTCACGTGCTTTGCTTTCTCCGATGCTACCGCGCCGCCGCTTCGCCGCCGCCACCAACCCCGCTGTATCGACGTCATTGCCTCCTCCCGGCAACACTTTGTTCCACCGACGTCCGTCCCTACACCTGCTCCGGCCTTTGCTAATCCAACCCTAGCTGCCATTTCCGCCGCTACCGACGCCAGGATAGCACTTAACCATGCTAATGCCGCTAACACGGCATTCAACTTCACTGCTATGTCCTCTGCCTTGCAGAGCAACGTCCCATTTGGGAGTGTGAACCACCATGGTGTGGTGGGGGGGGGTTCAAACCCGACCCCGACGGCACCTCCGCACTCGTCTGCAGTGATGCCCGCTGCTGAGAAGCCGGCCAAGTTTGGTGGAGCTGACTTCAAGAGGTGGCAACAGAAGATGTTGTTCTACCTGACAACATTAGGGTTCACCACTGTGTTGATGGAGAATGCACCCGCCCCTCCAAGTGAAAACGAAGAGAACCTGGAAGTCCGCATAGCCTATGATAATTGGCTAACTTCCGACTACTTTTGTAAAAACTTCTTGCTTAGTGGACTAGATGATAGTCCCGTACGGTGTATATGCGAATGTAAAGACCTCCAAGGCAATATGGGAGGCACTTGAAAGAAAATACCGTATCGACGATGCAGTACCAAGAAGTTTGTAGTCGCCAAGTTCTTGGACTACAAAATGGTGGACTCTCGACCAGTCATGGACCAAGTGCAAGAGTTCCAACTCATTGTCCATGATGTCCACGCCGAAGGTATGCTTTTGCCAGATGCTTTTATCGTGGCAACTGTAATTGAGAAGCTTCCCCCGAGCCGGGAAGGACTTCAAGAGCTACTTGAAGCACAAGCGAAAGGAAATGACGCTTGAGGACCTTGTGGTTAAGCTCCGCATCGAGACCGACATGAGGACTCGAGATGGGAAGGGCAAAGCACCCGTGGAGCCAAGAGTCAACCTTGCCGAGAAAGGTGGCAACTCCAACAATGCTAAGAGAGGGCGTCCAAACAAAGAACCCCAAAGGGAAGGGCAAGGTGCAATCCCGCAAGTTTGAAGGGGACTGCTACAACTGTGGCAAATCCGGCCACATGTCCAAGGACTGCCGAAAGCCGAAGAAGAAGAGGGCTCGTCAAGCCAATATGTTGGAGATTGACCTCACTGAAGCCGACCTTGCGGCCGTGGTCACTGAAGAAGCTAACGTCGTGGAGAATGAGGGGAAGTGGTATATTGATACCGCTGCCACGGCACATGTTTGTGGTGACCGAAGCCGCTTCACCAAGTACAAGAGCTGCCAAGGGAGGAAGCTCAATATGGGTAATCAAGCCTCGTCTGAGGTGGTTGGTTATGGTACTGTGGTGCTAAGGTTGAGCTCCGAGCAAGAACCTTACTCGGGAGAGGTGCCGCATGTCCCCGACATCCGGAAAAATCTTGTGTCCGGCTCTGTACTAGTCAAGAGAGGGTTTAGACTAGTTTTTGAGTCAGACAAATTTATTTTGTCTAAATTTGGTATGTTTCTAGGAAAAGGTTACCTATCTGAGGGCCTTTTCAAGCTAAGTGTAATGGCTTTACGCCAAGAGGCCGTTGAGGCCAAGAATAATGATAATGAAGCCACTTCCTCTTACTTGCTTGAGTGTTCCGATTTATGGCATTCTAGATTAGGACATGTTAATCTAAATGCTATAAAAAGATTAGTTAATCTCGATCTACTTAAAGTAAATGAGTTTAACAAAACCAAATGTGAAGTTTGTGTTGAAGCAAAATTGGCTAAGCAGCCATTTCATTCTGTAGAAAGGAACACAAAACCTCTAGAACTCATTCACACTGACGTATGTGACTTGAAGTTTGTACAAACTAGAGGTGGGAAAAAGTATTTTATTACTTTTATTGATGACTGCACTAAGTATTGTACTCTTTATCTTTTAAGGAGTAAAGATGAGGCTATTGAAGCTTTTACTAACTTCAAAGCAGAAGCCGAAAACCAACTTGATTGCAAAATCAAAATGGTACGAAGTGATAGAGGTGGAGAGTATGTAGCTCCTTTTGAAGAGTTATGTAAGTCTAGTGGTATTATTCATCAAACCACTGCCCCCTATTCGCCTCAATCAAATGGTGTAGCTGAAAGGAAGAATCGAACTCTAAAGGAGATGATGAATGCTTTGTTGATAAGTTCTGGACTGCCCCAGAACATGTGGGGGGAAGCCGTTTTGACGGCTAACTACTTATTAAACAAAATACCTCTGAAAGGTAGAGATGTAACTCCTTATGAGTTGTGGAAAGGAAGGAAACCTTCCTATAAATACCTCAAAGTGTGGGGGTGTTTGGCTAAGGTAGAAGTGCCTTTGCCTAAACAAGTTACAATCGGACCTAAGACTGTCGATTGTATCTTTATAGGATACGCACTGAATAGTAGTGCATATCGGTTTATCATTCATAAGTCGGCCGTGCCCGATATGAATGTTGGAACTACTATTGAGTCAAGGAATGCTATATTCTTCGAACATATCTATCCGTGTAAAAAGGATGATAAAGTTGAGTCAAGCTCTAGTGGTGGAGCAAGAGAAGTTGCCAGTAGTTATAGAAATGTGGGGATAGAACTCGATACACGTAAAAGGCAAGCTGTCGATCTTGAAACTTTAGAACCAAGACGTAGCACTAGAGCAAGAGTTGCTAAGGACTTTGGTCCTGATTATGTTGTCTTTCTTTTGGATGAAGAGCCGCGGTCTATAAAAGAAGCTCTTTCTAGACCCGATGGCCCACTTTGGCAAGAAGCTGTCCAAAGTGAAATTGATTCCATTATGCAGAATCACACTTGGGTCTTAGCAGACTTACCCGAAGGTTGCAAGGCCTTAGGATGTAAATGGATCCTAAAAAGAAAGTATAAGGCAGATGGGTCAATTGATAAGTATAAAGCTCGTTTAGTGGTTAAAGGCTTTAAGCAAATTGAAGGATATGACTTCTTCGATACTTATTCACCTGTAACGAGGATTACGTCTATCCGTGTGCTTCTCGCGATTGTTGCTTTGCACAATCTTGAGATTCACCAAATGGACGTGAAAACAGCCTTTCTAAATGGAGATTTAGAAGAGGAAATTTATATGGAACAACCTGAAGGGTTCATTGTACCTGGTCAAGAGCGAAAGGTATGTAAGTTGGTGAAATCCCTATATGGGTTAAAACAAGCACCATTACAATGGCACTTGAAATTCGACGAGGCTATGTTGTCGAATGGCTTTAAGATTAATGAATGTGACAAGTGTGTTTACATAAAGAATACAAAGAATGGCTTTGTAATTGTTTGTCTTTATGTAGACGACATGTTAATTATGGGACAAAACCTTCAAGTCATAAATGACACCAAGCGAATGCTTAAAAGGAATTTCGATATGAAAGATATGGGAGTTGCTGATGTTATTCTTGGAGTAAAGATACAAAGAACTCCCAAAGGGATTGTTTTGTCTCAATCTCATTATATTGAGAAAGTACTTAAGAGGTTTAATGCCTTTGATAGTGCGCCGGCAAAGACTCCTCTAGAAGTTAATGTTCATTTGAGCAAGAATAGGGGTGATCCCGTTGCTCAAGAGGATTATGCTAGAGTCATTGGTTGTCTTATGTACATCACGAATTGTACGAGGCCTGATCTAGCTTGTTCGGTGAACAAGCGAGTCGCTATACTAGTAATCCTAGTAGAGAACATTGGAAATCTCTTGTAAGAGTTCCGAGGTATTTGAAATACACTCTTAACTTTGGGGTCCGCACTACTCGCGACATCCCCCGATACTTGAAGGGTACTGTGATGCAAATTGGATATCCGACACTAAAGACTCGTTGTCAACTAGTGGTTATGTGTTCACTATAGGGGGAGGAGCTGTGTCGTGGAGATCCACGAAACAGACGTGCATTGCCAGATCCACTATGGAATCTGAATTTATTGCTTTAGATAAAGCCGGTGAGGAATCCGAATGGCTCCGTAATTTTCTTGAAGATATTCCATGTTGGACGAAACCCGTGCCACCTGTGATGATTCACTGTGATAGCCAAGCAGCTATTGGTAGGGCCAAGAGTGGGTTGTATAATGGTAAGTCGAGACATATTCGTCGTCGACATAATACCGTAAGACATTTGATCACGAGTGGGGTTATCTCTGTAGACTATGTCAAGTCTATAGATAACTTAGCGGATCCGCTTACTAAGAGTTTGAATCGAGATCAAATGTATAAGCTCGTAGAGGGAATGGGAGTTAAATCCACACGTTAAAGACGATTATAGTGGATACCCAACCTTGTAGATTGGAGATCCCATGAACTTGGTTCAATGGGAAAACTAAGCTATATGAGTACGTTGATACCACACTCAAATAGTCTATTCCCTAAAAGAGCTCGAGAGTGTTGGTGACCTGTCAAGTGGTGAGGTTAAGTCTTTGACTTTTAATGATTCTTGGATGCCTTGAGAAGGTGGAGTATGACAGGATACTCGAGTAAGAATCACCTATGTAAGTGAGAGGTGAGGGCCGCTTCTATGTAACACTTATGAATCCAAAGAGGTTGTCCATGGCCAGTAAAGGACACAAACGTGAGAACGGACGCGGTTGAGACTTTATAGTGCTAGTGCTATTGTCTAAGTATACACCATGGAGGAATAGTTCAAGGCCACGTGTTCACTAATCCGCCGGTATGCTCGATAGCACTGACTAAGGAAGGTTCAAGGTCACAAGCCACCTATCCTGATGCTTTATTGTCTCTTGAGGACAGAGCTGTGTGTCTGCATGCATGCATTTGGCTATTTCCACTCATGTGGGGGATTGTTGGAATCGATATATATATGTATATATATTTATATATATATAAATAAATTATTTAGTTATTATGGAAATTCAATTAGCATTAAATGCTAATTTGGCTTGGGCAAAATTCAGCCCTTTTTCGATCGTATTTTCGAGCCTTGATATTTAACCGATTAATATTTTGAGATATATGACGTCGATCTACGTTTCGAGTAGATAATTATAGTGTGCTTAATTTCTCGATTCCGATTTTCGGTGAGTGAGAAATAGTGGCTCGAAGTTTGGGGGGACAAAACTAATATGTTACCTAAAGTGGAGAAACTTACCTTATTCGGGTTTTGGAGAGTTATTACATTAATCATGTCCCACATCGATTAATGAATAATGTTTTGTGTGGTATTTAAGTCTCTTCAATATTGTAGAAGACAACTAAGTGACATGTGGTGGGCTTGGGCCACACATGCTCATGCGCGCGAGCCTTTTCGCCGACCGCCTCACACGCGGCGCGGCGCGCCGCACCGCGCCCGCGCCCGTGCCCGGCCCCGGCTCCGGCTCCGGTTCCGTGGACTTGGACTTGGACTTGGACTTGGACTTGGATCTTGGCAATTGGTCCTTTGGGTGGTCCGTCGGGTCGGGTGCCGGGTCGGGCGGTGCAGTGGACCGGCTGCACTGGATTCCTCTCCGTGGTGCACTGCACCTGCCACACCCAAGTGTATCTTTTGGAAGGATCTGGAAGTGGCTCTTCAGCAGCCAACCTTCCATCTCTCCACCACTCCACATACCATCCACGATCTCCAGCATTAATGGCTCCTGCAATCAACACCTGAGCTGGGACTGCCTATAAATAGGACCAGTCTGCATGTCATTCCAACACCTGAAAAACAACAACATTCCATAGTTAGCTCTGCATCTCATCCTAGCTGCTTCTTAGCTCAAGTCTCCAGCAGCCTGTCCTCGCCGGAAAAGTCCAGTTCGCCGGAGCTCAAAGATCCTGCGGTGCTGCAATCCTTGAGACGTCGTCGTTTCATCTTTGGGGACGAAACGCCACAACCGAGAGCACTACCGGGGCGTTTTTCGTCTTGCGGAGAGAGGCCTTCCTCGACTCGACGGTTTTCTCCTTTTGTTGTTTTATTTCATTTTGTTATTTAATAGTTTACTTGTAATAGCAGTTTATAATACCAACAATCGCAAGACGAAAAAAAAAAAACCTATATCTGCTTCAAGTAAACTAAGAAGATGTCTTCCTCACGTGCTGCTTTCTCCGATGCTACCGCCGCCGCTGCTTCTGCCGCCGCCACCAACCCCGCTGTATCTGACGTCATTGCCTCCTCCGGCAACACTGTTCCACCGACGTCTGTCCCTACACCTGCTCCGGCCTTTGCTAATCCAACCCTAGCTGCCATTTCCGCCGCTACCGACGCCAGGATAGCACTTAACCGTGCTAATGCCGCTAACACGGCATTCAACTTCACTGCTATGTCCTCTGCCTTGCAGAGCAACGTCCCATTTGGGAGTGTGAACCACCATGGTGTGGTGGGGGGTTCAAACCCGACCCTGACGGCACCTCTGCACTCGTCTAGAGTGATGCCCGCTGCTGAGAAGCCGGCCAAGTTTGGTGGAGCTGACTTCAAGAGGTGGCAACAGAAGATGTTGTTCTACCTGACAACATTAGGGTTCACCACTGTGTTGATGGAGAATGCACCCGCCCCTCCAAGTGAAAACGAAGAGAACCCCGGAAGTCCGCATAGCCTTATGATAATTGGCTAACTTCCGACTACTTTTGTAAAAACTTCTTGCTTAGTGGACTAGATGATAGTCCGCATAAAGTGTATATGCGAATGTAAAGACCTCCAAGGCAATATGGGAGGCACTTGAAAGAAAATACATGCCGACGATGCGGTACCAAGAAGTTTGTAGTCGCCAAGTTCTTGGACTACAAAATGGTGGACTCTCGACCGGTCATGGACCAAGTGCAAGAGTTCCAACTCATTGTCCATGATGTCCACGCCGAAGGTATGCTTTTGCCGGATGCTTTTATCGTGGCAACGTAATTGAGAAGCTTCCCCGAGCCGGGAAGGACTTCAAGAGCTACTTGAAGCACAAGCGAAAGGAAATGACGCTTGAGGACCTTGTGGTTAAGCTCCGCATCGAGACCGACATGAGGACTCGAGATGGGAAGGGCAAAGCACCCGTGGAGCCAAGAGTCAACCTTGCCGAGAAAGGTGGCAACTCCAACAATGCTAAGAGAGGGCGTCCAAACAAAGAACCCCAAAGGGAAGGGCAAGGTGCAATCCCGCAAGTTTGAAGGGGACTGCTACAAGCGTGGCAAATCCGGCCACATGTCCAAGGACCGCCGAAAGCCGAAGAAGAAGAGGGCTCGTCAAGCCAATATGTTGGAGATTGACCTCACTGAAGCCGACCTTGCGGCCGTGGTCACTGAAGAAGCTAACGTCGTGGAGAATGAGGGGAAGTGGTATATTGATACCGCTGCCACGGCACATGTTTGTGGTGACCGAAGCCGCTTCACCAAGTACAAGAGCTGCCAAGGGAGGAAGCTCAATATGGGTAATCAAGCCTCGTCTGAGGTGGTTGGTTATGGTACTGTGGTGCTAAGGTTGAGCTCCGGCAAGAACCTTACTCTGGGAGAGGTGCTGCATGTCCCCGACATCCGGAAAAATCTTGTGTCCGGCTCTGTACTAGTCAAGAGAGGGTTTAGACTAGTTTTTGAGTCAGACAAATTTATTTTGTCTAAATTTGGTATGTTTCTAGGAAAAGGTTACCTATCTGAGGGCCTTTTCAAGCTAAGTGTAATGGCTTTACGCCAAGAGGCCGTTGAGGCCAAGAATAATGATAATGAAGCCACTTCCTCTTACTTGCTTGAGTGTTCCGATTTATGGCATTCTAGATTAGGACATGTTAATCTAAATGCTATAAAAAGATTAGTTAATCTCGATCTACTTAAAGTAAATGAGTTTAACAAAACCAAATGTGAAGTTTGTGTTGAAGCAAAATTGGCTAAGCAGCCATTTCATTCTGTAGAAAGGAACACAAAACCTCTAGAACTCATTCACACTGACGTATGTGACTTGAAGTTTGTACAAACTAGAGGTGGGAAAAAGTATTTTATTACTTTTATTGATGACTCGCACTAAGTATTGTACTCTTTATCTTTTAAGGAGTAAAGATGAGGCTATTGAAGCTTTTACTAACTTCAAAGCAGAAGCCGAAAACCAACTTGATTGCAAAATCAAAATGGTACGAAGTGATAGAGGTGGAGAGTATGTAGCTCCTTTTGAAGAGTTATGTAAGTCTAGTGGTATTATTCATCAAACCACTGCCCCCTATTCGCCTCAATCAAATGGTGTAGCTGAAAGGAAGAATCGAACTCTAAAGGAGATGATGAATGCTTTGTTGATAAGTTCTGGACTGCCCCAGAACATGTGGGGGGAAGCCGTTTTGACGGCTAACTACTTATTAAACAAAATACCTCTGAAAGGTAGAGATGTAACTCCTTATGAGTTGTGGAAAGGAAGGAAACCTTCCTATAAATACCTCAAAGTGTGGGGGTGTTTGGCTAAGGTAGAAGTGCCTTTGCCTAAACAAGTTACAATCGGACCTAAGACTGTCGATTGTATCTTTATAGGATACGCACTGAATAGTAGTGCATATCGGTTTATCATTCATAAGTCGGCCGTGCCCGATATGAATGTTGGAACTACTATTGAGTCAAGGAATGCTATATTCTTCGAACATATCTATCCGTGTAAAAAGGATGATAAAGTTGAGTCAAGCTCTAGTGGTGGAGCAAGAGAAGTTGCCAGTAGTTATAGAAATGTGGGGATAGAACTCGATACACGTAAAAGGCAAGCTGTCGATCTTGAAACTTTAGAACCAAGACGTAGCACTAGAGCAAGAGTTGCTAAGGACTTTGGTCCTGATTATGTTGTCTTTCTTTTGGATGAAGAGCCGCGGTCTATAAAAGAAGCTCTTTCTAGACCCGATGGCCCACTTTGGCAAGAAGCTGTCCAAAGTGAAATTGATTCCATTATGCAGAATCACACTTGGGTCTTAGCAGACTTACCCGAAGGTTGCAAGGCCTTAGGATGTAAATGGATCCTAAAAAAGAAAGTATAAGGCGAGATGGGTCAATTGATAAGTATAAAGCTCGTTTAGTGGTTAAAGGCTTTAAGCAAATTGAAGGATATGACTTCTTCGATACTTATTCGCCTGTAACGAGGATTACGTCTATCCGTGTGCTTCTCGCGATTGTTGCTTTGCACAATCTTGAGATTCACCAAATGGACGTGAAAACGACCTTTCTAAATGGAGATTTAGAAGAGGAAATTTATATGGAACAACTCTGAAGGGTTCATTGTACACGGTCAAGAGCGAAAGGTATGTAAGTTGGTGAAATCCCTATATGGGTTAAAACAAGCACCATTACAATGGCACTTGAAATTCGACGAGGCTATGTTGTCGAATGGCTTTAAGATTAATGAATGTGACAAGTGTGTTTACATAAAGAATACAAAGAATGGCTTTGTAATTGTTTGTCTTTATGTAGACGACATGTTAATTATGGGACAAAACATTCAAGTCATAAATGACACCAAGCGAATGCTTAAAAGGAATTTCGATATGAAAGATATGGGAGTTGCTGATGTTATTCTTGGAGTAAAGATACAAAGAACTCCCAAAGGCATTGTTTTGTCTCAATCTCATTATATTGAGAAAGTACTTAAGAGGTTTAATGCCTTTGATAGTGCGCCGGCAAAGACTCCTCTAGAAGTTAATGTTCATTTGAGCAAGAATAGGGGTGATCCCGTTGCTCAAGAGGATTATGCTAGAGTCATTGGTTGTCTTATGTACATCACGAATTGTACGAGGCCTGATCTAGCTTGTTCGGTGAATAAACTGAGTCGCTATACTAGTAATCCTAGTAGAGAACATTGGAAATCTCTTGTAAGAGTTCTGAGGTATTTGAAATACACTCTTAACTTTGGGCTGCACTACTCGCGACATCCCCCAGTACTTGAAGGGTACTGTGATGCAAATTGGATATCCGACACTAAAGACTCGTTGTCAACTAGTGGTTATGTGTTCACTATAGGGGGAGGAGCTGTGTCGTGGAGATCCACGAAACAGACGTGCATTGCCAGATCCACTATGGAATCTGAATTTATTGCTTTAGATAAAGCCGGTGAGGAAGCCGAATGGCTCCGTAATTTTCTTGAAGATATTCCATGTTGGACGAAACCCGTGCCACCTGTGATGATTCACTGTGATAGCCAAGCAGCTATTGGTAGGGCCAAGAGTGGGTTGTATAATGGTAAGTCGAGACATATTCGTCGTCGACATAATACCGTAAGACATTTGATCACGAGTGGGGTTATCTCTGTGGACTATGTCAAGTCTATAGATAACTTAGCGGATCCGCTTACTAAGAGTTTGAATCGAGATCAAATGTATAAGCTCGTAGAGGGAATGGGAGTTAAATCCACACGTTAAAGACGATTATAGTGGATACCCAACCTTGTAGATTGGAGATCCCATGAACTTGGTTCAATGGGAAAACTAAGCTATATGAGTACGTTGATACCACACTCAAATAGTCTATTCCCTAAAAGAGCTCGAGAGTGTTGGTGACTGTCAAGTGGTGAGGTTAAGTCTTTGACTTTTAATGATTCTTGGATGCCTTGAGAAGGTGGAGTATGACGGGATACTCGAGTAAGAATCACCTATGTAAGTGAGAAGTGAGGGCCGCTTCTATGTAACACTTATGAATCCAAAGAGGTTGTCCATGGCCGCAAAGGACACAAACGTGAGAACGGAACGCGGTTGAGACTTTATAGTGCTAGTGCTATTGTCTAAGTATACACCATGGAGGAATAGTTCAAGGCCACGTGTCCACTAATCCGCCGGTATGCTCGATAGCACTGACTAAGGAAGGTTCAAGGTCACAAGCCACCTATCCTGATGCTTTATTGTCTCTTGAGGACAGAGTTGTGTGTCTGCATGCATGCATTTGGCTATTTCCACTCATGTGGGGGATTGTTGGAATCGATATATATATATATATATATATAAATAAATTATTTAGTTATTATGGAAATTCAATTAGCATTAAATGCTAATTTGGCTTGGGCAAAATTCAGCCCTTTTTCGATCGTATTTTCGAGCCTCGATATTTAACCGATTAATATTTTGAGATATATGACGTCGATCTACGTTTCGAGTAGATAATTATAGTGTGCTTAATTTCTCGATTCCGATTTTCGGTGAGTGAGAAATAGTGGCTCGAAGTTTGGGGGGACAAAACTAATATGTTATATAAAGTGGAGAAACTTACCTTATTCGGGTTTTGGAGAGTTATTACATTAATCATGTCCCACATCGATTAATGAATAATGTTTTGTGTGGTATTTAAGTCTCTACAATATTGTAGAAGACAACTAAGTGACATGTGGTGGGCTTGGGCCACACATGCTCATGCGCGCGAGCCTTTTCGCCGACCACCTCACACGCGGCGCGCGGCGCGCCGCGCCGCACCGCGCCCCGCGCCCGTGCCAAGGTGTCCGGCCCCGGCCCCGGCTCCGGCTCCGGTTCCGGTTCCGGTTCCGGTCCGTGTCCGTGGACTTGGACTTGGACTTGGACTTGGACTTGGATCTTGGCAATTGGTCCTTTGGGTGGTCCGTCGGGTCGTTTGCCGGGTCGGGTGCCGGGTCGGGCGGTGCAGTGGACCGGCTGCACTGGATTCCTCTCCGTGGTGCACTGCACCTGCCACACCCAAGTGTATCTTTTGGAAGGATCTGGAAGTGGCTCTTCGCCAGCCCAACCTTCCATCTCTCCACCACTCCACTTACCATCCACGATCTCCAAGCATTAATGGCTCCCCGCAATCAACACTGAGCCGGGACTGCCTATAAATAGGACCAGTCTGCATGTCATTCCAACACCTGAAAAACAACAACATTCCATAGTTAGCTCTGCATCTCATCCTAGCTGCTTCTTAGCTCAAGTCTCCAGCAGCCTGTCCTCGCCGGAAAAGTCCAGTTCGCCGGAGCTCAAAGATCCTGCGGTGCTGCAATCCTTGAGACGTCGTCGTTTCATCTTTGGGGACGAAACGCCACAACCGAGAGCACTACCGGGGCGTTTTTCGTCTTGCGGAGAGAGGCCTTCCTCGACTCGACGGTTTTCTCCTTTTGTTGTTTTATTTCATTTTGTTATTTAATAGTTTACTTGTAATAGCAGTTTATAATACCAACAATTAATACAATATATGTACTACAAGCGGAACCAATGAACATGGTACGAGTACATTCACAAGAATGAATAAATTTAATATAATTAATTAATTAATTAAATTATGTTTTTAAGTGGTTGGATATTTAATACTTCCTCCATCCCGCCCGACTTGTCTTGTTTATTTTCGGCACGGAGATTAAGATGAGTGGGTGTTGTGTGTAGATAAGTGGGTGATTGCATGTAGAGAGGTAGACCCACAAAGAAAAGTAGGAGTTTGTGTAAAATTATTTTCCATTTTAAGAAACAAGACAAGTCAAACAGGACAACCAAAAAAGAAAACGAAACTAATCAAGCGGAGTAGATGTAAGTATTAAGAATGTTCTCTTTTATATGGCTGTAAATTAAATAACAATTATATTTACTCTTAAATTAATAATTAATCAAGCGGAATGGATGGAAGTATTAAGAATGTTCTCTTTGTCCCCTTGGGATGGCATAGCGGTGAAGGTGGGTGGCCCGGGACCGATAGGTCATGGGTTCAATTCCCACTGGACACGCTATGTGTGAGCCTGTCACCCTGTCACATTAAGGGTAGTTTAACTCTTCTGTGTGGTTTGCAGGCTATTACACAGGAGCGAGGTTTACCTTGTGCGCACCAAAGGTAGCGGCTGCGGGTTCCTCGTCAACAAAAAAAAAAGAATGTTCTCTTTTATATGGCTGTAAATTAAATACCAATTATATTTACTCTTAAGATAGTAAATAGTAAATATATAATGTCTCAAATCTGAACAGTGCTGACTCGATAAATTTACTCAGTTTCTAAACGTGTGTAATTTATAGTTTATATATAATTAAAATCCAAAAATAAAATATATAAAAGCTAAAAGAAAAAATATCACAAATATTAAATAACGTTCTATGTACATATATACATTTTAGGAGATCCAAATCATGCTATCATCATTATACATGAATATTCATAAAATTCTAATTGAAAAAATCACATTACATCCCATATTTTCCCAATACATTTACGACTCTTATGCCTATAAAGAAGCAGTTAAATCCTGCAATATTTCAACTAATTACTATTACAAAGAAAACCAACCTAACCATGAAAGGAATTGTGTTAATTGTTGTATTTTTGCAGGTTCTGATTATTCCTCTACAACATGTGCATGTGAGTGGTTGTTTTCTCTTGAAAAAACAAAGAGTTCACATCATAAACGGTACACCAGAAGAGATGGTGGTGCGTTGTCAATCCGGCGACGACGATCTTGGATTTCATAGGCTCCGCCAGGATGAAGAGTTCAAATGGGGTTTCTGCATTAGTATCACGTTCCGGACTTTATTCTACTGTCATGTTTGGTGGGGAGGAACCAAGCAGTTTCAATTCAACGCTTATAAAGTCTCACTCAATCAATATTACAATCTACACGACGTTTACTGGATAGTGACTGAGGATGCTATTTTATACAACGACAACCTTAGCAATAGAGCCAGATATGTTTGGAATATTACTGCTGCTTAGCAGGTCCGTGGAGATTGGTGTGTGTTTATCAAACATAAAATATGAATAAAGTTCGTCTTCTATGTACTACTAAATTAATAATACTCACAATTTTGTAAAAAAAAAATTAATGTCGTATTTGTATCTCTGCGTTTCACTAGTGGAAATTAAGATTTGTTTGACAAATTAAAATGAGATATATCGTTGTTTTACCAAATGTGAACACGATCTATCAAACTTTTCACTCAACGCGACAATGATTTTCCTCCTATTCGGTAAATCGAATTTTAACTCCTCCCATTATATCTCCGGTAATTATGATTTAATACTTAGATACAATTTGTTCATTTAGATAATTTGTAATTAAATTACGTTAGGCTCACTATGATATAAAAAAAAGATTATTTCAAGCCCAAATGTACTTATACTCCATAATCCATAACCCAAATGCAATAGAATTATAAAGAGCTTTAATTTGGTCTAGATACTAACATATAATATACTAATTCAACATACATATATAAAGCTTAAAAAATATATAAATATAAAAATGTAATTATAAGTTCATCGCGACACTTGGATGAAGTGTGTATTTTGTCGATTCCTCAAGCTCCGAGAGTGCAATTGCACAAAATTATCAAAAAAGACTTTTTTATCAAGAATAAAAGAAAAGCACTATCTTCCTTCCATAAAATATGTTTTCTTTTTTATAGGCATGGGTATTATGCAGAGTTTAAATTGTGTATAGAGCTGTATAAAGAGGTAGGTCCTACAAGTAAAATATTTATAATAATTTATCATTTTTGGAAAGATGACATATTCTATGTAATAATCCAAAATAGAATATGAGACACGGATGGATGAAGTATTATTTGAACATAGTTGCCGAATCCACTAAATTCAGTAAACATAGGATACTATTTCATTCAAAGATCCATCTACCTATATGGCAAAATATAAACCAGCATCTTAAGTTGACTACCATATCCATATTTGACAATAATAACAGAAACTCACAACTATAAATAACAAAAACTAAAATCTCAGAACAAGATCACTATTCACTAAACCAAAAGAACGTACGGATCCAAATTAAAATGAAGAAAATCCTCTTAATCTTTCTATTTCAAGAACAAACAAACAGTTTACATCATGAACAGACTCCCTCAAGATTCAGCAGAGCTGAAAGTGCATTGTGCGATCTTGGATATGGTCATGATTATAGCTGGAGTTTCTGGGATCATTTTCTGGGGAAGACTTTGTTCTTCTGTCATCATTTAGCTTTCGAGGCATATAAGTCTTCATTCAGCCAAGATTACGACCAAGTACGGACCTCCTGGACGGCAACGTTGGCCATCTTGATGTGTATGATTGGGAGAATAATTAATATTGGTAGTGGTTCCAAGGTACTAGTTTATTCGGTAACGCATACAAGTTAATAAAAAAAGCATATCCTAAATTTAAAGCCAAAGATTCATAAGCAAACTCCTGTTTGGATTAGTTACCTCTAGCAACCATAAAGAAATTCATATATATGTGTAGAAGATAGGATTAGTATTTTTAAAGGCAAACTGCAGGAAATAGCCAACAAGTGAGTAAATTAATCTTATACAAATTAATAAAATAATAGTTTTTTTATTATTATATATTTTAATACTCCTAAATGAGCAAGTGACAAAAATCTCAGATCCAACCATGGCGAGCCGGATTCAGCATATATTAGGGCTTACAAATTTAATCACATGATGAAATTAGGGTTCAACATCAAAAGTGAATTTGTACGTGGTCCAATTGTATATCTTGAAATAATGTTACTAATAAATGGGATACAAAATGTAAACCATGCTAATTTAACTAAAAAAACAATGTGTCCGAAATATTATCTTGAAAAAATGACATTAATTAGTTACATATACTACAGCAATGTGAGAGTCAAAATGAAGAAGAACAATTCAACCTTCCAAAATTAATCATGCCTTTTGATCAATGGTGGACAAGTCCTCTCTCTCTCATCTTCCGGCGCCGGAAGATTGAGATCTAGAGAGAGCCAGTTTCTGGGCTTCTTCCTCTGATCTGACTCGAGCTCGTCGATGGCTGCTTCTTCTGGAATGTTCGAGGATTGGCCGATCGGGCCGGCGCCGCGGTGCTTCCGCATGTGCCCGCCGAGGGCCTGGCCCGAACTAAACTCCGCCCCGCAATACGAGCACTCGTGGATTCTTGGCGACTGCAGCGTGGGCGAGTAGGTGGACGTGGAGACGCTGCTCAGCTGAAGAGAGAGAGAGTTGGGCGACGGAAAGTCTTCTTCGTCGGAAAAGATGGCGGATTTCTTCTCGTTCTTGGGCTTGCCGTGGCTGGAGCGGTGGCCGCCAAGGGCCTGGAACGATCGGAAGGACCTGCCGCACGTCTTGCATGTGTACATGCACGCGCCGCCGTAGGAGGTTGTCGCCGTCGCCGCCTCGTTGCGGCGGTTGTTGTTGTTTGGGTAACGGTTCGTGGGGCCGCGGGAGAGGAGGAGGAGGCATCTGGCGGTGTCGACTTCCTCCGTGGTAGTGCTCTCCTCGGAGGAGGAGGCGAACGTCGGACTGCGGGGGTGGTTGTGGGCGGCGGTGGCGATGATGGTGAAAAGAATAGGGGAATTTGGCCTTTGTCTCTTGGTCCGCTTGCCTTTCGCAATTACCGCTGCTTCCGTCGTCTCGGCCTCCATATCCATCCGCCCCCGCCACCACCACCACCACCGTATAAAGCCTATGTTGTTTTTGGATTTCTTGGTTTTTCGCATTCGAGAGAGAGAGAGAGAGGAGGGGGTGACAAAGAGGAGGAGAGAGAAAATAGGAAGGGGGTGAAAGAGTGGAGGTAGGGGGAAGTTTATAGGGGAAGCCAGTAGAGTTTGGTGGTCAATGGTCATTAGTCATTTACACTATTAACAACATAATTAGTGAATGTGAGAGGTCTTCAAAGTCAATTGCCTTCATAATATATACACTAATTCTTCACTAAATATAGAAAATTAGATCAACTAATAAACTGTAAGTCAACAGAATTCCCATAACAGAAAAACTAATTAAGTCAACAAAAATATCATTGTTTGAGTTCAATGTGATATAAATCCCACTATAGCCTGTTAGCCGATGCACACAAATATTTTTCAACAACAATTCATATAATTACAAATTTTCATACTAATTTGGTATTTGAGTTTACATATCATTCATTAATAATGATACATGTATTTAAAAATAATAATGCAGTTTTGCAGTCGAGACCATACTATATGCATAGTATTGTTGAAATAGAATATAAATAGAATGAAGGATTTAGACTACCGTTTCTTCACCACTTTCCAAGTAAGCCAATATTCAATTTATTAACATGGTTATTTCTTCAAATAAAGAAATACAATCTATTAATTAGCCCAAATACAACTCATACATCGATGATCATTAAACAGATCAATTTTATTAGAACATTGACTATCTCCAGTTCGAAGATGAAGTAATGACAGACTAAACTGATGAAATTCGATAACACGGCTGGGAGTCTCTTGACATCTGGGTGATCTGGTCCTTGATCAGGTGGCCCGATGTTCGACGAAAACAGAGGTCGTCCTCGGAGGTATTCCGAAAGAGCCAGAAGGCGAGTCATAGGTCGAGTCATTGACAACATGATCGCTTGAATTCACCTGGAATCACAGAATGAACTTGAGTTTGCATATCATATGTCTTCCATTACAGACTTACAGTATCTTGTTGAGGACTTTAACTACAAAGCAACAGCAACAGAGGATGACTTGTAGTCTGAAAGTAGTAGTGAAAGAAGAGAGAGAGAGAGAGAGAGAGAGAGAGAGAGAGAGAGAGAGAGAGAGATGGGAACCTGTATTGGGTGCAGTTGTAGAGCTTTCCCTCTCAGAGATGGGCTGGTAAATGTGATACTCGTTGGGCACGCGTTGATAAGAACAACAATGTAGGAATAGCTGTGAGCACAATTTATGCATATGGTTAAGCCAACATGGTCATCACGTTTATAAAGTAGAAGACAAACTTATGGTTTACTCACATTGGATCCAGCTGAGAAAATCCTGGTTGTCCCTCATGGCCATCCTCGATGCTCATGACAATCACACCCGGGATTGATGATGGACCCGTGTTGTGAAAATGTACTCTTGCCTGAATGAAGATGCCAGGGCTTAGTTCTTGATGACAATGAAAACACTAATGGAACAGAATCAACAGTTTTATGGGTATAAACTGCATCTATCTTCTAACCTGGATTGCATTTGCTGTATCCAGCCGGAAAAGTGGGGAAGAGTATCTGATACTGATAAAGCTACAAAAGTTGTCAAGAGCTGCAAGGATGTGTTCTCTTTGGGGCTTGAAGGCTGGGTCTGCCAGTCTGATTTTCATTCTGAAGAAAACAGAAAAATAGGCCAAATGGAACAAATAAAGAATTTTTATAACTAGAAATTGATCTGATGATGATAAACATATATAGGACTAAGAGAAACTATTCTTACATGGGCCAGTGCCTCTCATTCTTTTCTTTTGGAGGAAGGCCAACACCCCAGTTATTAGGGCTGTAGCTGAAGTCTAGCCTGAAAGACACATTTGGGGAGTCGTAAGGTTTTAAAGCGAAGATAACTTCACAGAGAATTGAACTTAGTAGCAATGGAATTTGTATATAAATAAGGATAAGGACTTACCTGTTGAACCAATCGCTTGAATTATATGAGTCGCGATCTAATGACTTTGAGCGCAGAATCTCATCACCAGCATGAAAGAAAGGTATTCCCTATGAATCATGAAAAAAGAAGTAGACTAAACACCTGTTAAGGAAAAGCATAACATGCTAAGTACTAACGCAAATCAGTTATATGTTACAGTAATACTGAGAATGATGCCAAGCTCAATTTAAAATCTTTTAGACTATGCCAGATTAGGTCATTTTAACTAGTCCCTAATTGAATATTTTGACTAGTCAGCTAGTCTATAATGGGGTAATGAAGTTGATCGCTTGATAGATTGGAATGCAAAGACATAAGTTGCATTTAATTTCGGTTATGAAATCATCAACCAAACTCCAAATCACAAACCTGAGAAAGGGCTATCACGCTGGTTGCCAAATGGTTCATCCTACATCTTGCATCCACAGAGATGTTTATTGGAGTCTACACATAATAAGAATAGTATTGAGTACATACATTGGGTAGTGCACGAACCAAAATGCAGACAGAGAAGAGTTACCTTTAAACTCACGATGTCAAACAAAGTCTCATTATCATGAGCGGAGACATAATTAACCTAATTCCGTAAGATAAAACAACAATAGAAGAAGTGAATGGCTTAGTATCAAATAAGAGCACTGGCGTACATAGAAATAGAAAGAGTTTTAACAACTGACAGAAAGCTTATTTCTCAGCAGCTTTCTTCATAAATAGAATTACACCATAAAATAGCAGTCCTTACTGTTTCTATGGGGGATGAAGCATATGCAACAGGTATCCCGTCATGCATCAAAATCTCAGATCCTTTAACCTGTTTGGAGACAAGGGATAGGAGCTAAAATCTTATTATACACTATAAAGAAAAGTATTGGCAGCTAACATATTCTTATCAGTAACGTCTCAGCTATCAAACGAGAGTCCTCGTAGTTGCTGTAGATATCTATGAATACTGTGAGACGAGTGCATTTACTTCTGGAGTTCAATGTTTTCTTCGTAAAAAAAAAAAGTACTAACAATTTTCAGTTCCTAGGAGAGCTACGGAGGTTAAGCTTAAAGAAGAGTAAGCACATTATTTCATTGAAGTAAATCTTTAAAAAAACCAGGAAATTACTTGATTATTGAGTTTGTGTCTGGATTAATAAATAAAAATTAACAGATCAATAGGTTATGAGAACAAGACATGTTACCTCTTGACCCTCATGGTTGGTTACAACAAAATCCTTCAGGTTAGCAGCCACTGCAACCTGCCTTACAAAAAAGATGATGCTGGACATGTCGCAAAATAATTTGAAGCAGAAGATGCTATCAGTATTTAGAATCATCAACTGCCAAGCCTCATAGCTCATTCAACACGATATTTATTACTAAGCTAAAAAAGTGCAACCTACTCCCACCTCCTAAATCTTGCCTAAATTAATTTCAGAAAATCTTAAAAAGTAATTATAATGTTCAAGTACCTGAATGTTATCCTTGGATACAGCTAGCATATGATCCACTGTGGATTTGCTTCCATGGTCATGGTCATTGGGCTAAGAGAAAAAGATCAGTAAAGTTGATGATAAAACAAAAGTGTATTATCAATTCAATCAGAAAAATGAGGGAAGTGAAAAATATTGCTATTGATCAGAAAGCAAACTGCTAGATAAACGGATGTAAATGGATTGTAAGATAAGGATTACCTCCACAGACAAACCTGTCGCGAAACCTTGTTGAAGGGGATGCCCAAATGGAGATCCACCAAGCACTGCATCTCGAATCCTATCATTGAAGCTGAATGAATGTTTCAACAGTTATTAGTTATCTTATATACAACTTAAAAGTTAAACTCAGATATAGATTATTGTTTCTGAGTCTTTTATTGCTGAAGCATTAGCATAAGTTCTGGATAGCTACGATAATTCTCTCAAGGATGAATAAATTTTGGTCAGCATAGCTGGAGGTACCAAGAGTATTATTGACAGAAAAACTAATGGAACAATTTATGCAATGCATTTTTGAGGTACAGTTGAATCTTTAAGAAGGGCTAAAAAGAGTGAGATCAAGATGCTTTTCATAAATGATATCATCCTTTGAGCATGGTGTTTTAGAAGTGAGCTTTGCTGAATTTTGGATGAATGACTGACGTGAGATCTCACCATGTGTCAGTTAAAGAATGTCATCTCCATAAATCTAGATGGCAAATAAGAATTTGTACCTTCCGATTCCAGTTCCGTAAAGGTTAAACTGTGCTGCATTAACACCTCGCCCATTTTTAGCCACTTCACCAAAATCCCATCCTTCACCATATCTATATGAAAATGGTACAAATATTGAATGAGAAAGAGGGAAAAGATGAAAAGTCTACTAAAATAAGATATACTCTCTCCGTCCCATAGAAAGTGTCTTGTTTTCCTTTTTGGGGTATCCCATAGAAGGTGTCATGTTTTTAAAAAAGGAAGTGGTCTCACACATTTACCTACTCAAACCAATTCAAAAAAATTAATTAACTATATGGATCCCATACTTCTACCTCACAAACCAATTATAAATAATTATTTACTTGTATGAGTTCCACATCTTTACCAACGGAAATCAACTCTCCTAAATTACCGCGGCGAAAAGAAACAAGACACTTTCTATGGGACGTAGGGAGTGCTACACTAGAACATAATGGTAAGGTAAGTCTAAAGGCATAAAAAAACTTAAATCAATTCAGTCCTTCACCCATACATGTAGATGGTAGAGCCGTCTACTCCATCTTTCTCTTTGAATAAATTCTGAAGCATACTTTTGGCCTTCACCTGTAGTTGATCAAATCACTGCTTTACTTTTCTACCTTCATATGACTATCATTTACCATATTCAAGTACGAGCACATATGCTAGCAGTATATTTATCTCAAAGATCATGAATGCATACACCACAGTGCATGGTGATAGAACATGTGTTTAAGAGTTAGAACTAAAGATTTCAAAGCAATATCGTGGAATAGTAATCAATATCTTTCCAAAAATTGCTGCTTGAATGAATGCTAAACAAAGTTTCACTAGAGAAAACATTTGAGGAATGTAACCCATACCATTGTGCGCTTCATAATATGACCCATAAGGTCAAAACGAAATCCATCAACCTGAAATGTAGAAACCATATCAAAATAAGTTCAATTGGCATAACTTACCACATCCACTGAGAGTCCACTATAAGATCCTCAAAATAATGAATCGTCCTAGCAGTATGAGATAGAGATGATGAAAGAATTTTACTGAAAATGTCACCTTGTAATTGGTGGCCCAGTGCAACAGATCATTGATAATCAAGCGTTCAACCATGTAATGCTCGCTGGCTGTATTGTTCGTACATGTACTATTCTCGATAAAGCCATCAAGATTCCTACGAAGGTAGTAACCAGGAACAATCTGCAATTAACATGTTAGGAAAAAATATCATAGCTGTTAAACTTAGAATTCAAACTTAAAGTACAGAATCTGCATATAACAGTATTGTAATGAATCCAAACGAACATGTAGGCCCACATTCCATCTCTGCTCCATTTATGATATATATCTACTGGAATGTCGATTGCATGGATTACAATATCAGCCTTCCTTATAAGCTAAATTTCTACATACGTGCATTGGCCCTCTAAAGCCACTACCAAGCCAGATGCTTGTTCTTCACTTTACTATCTAGTTTCAGCTTATTCATTTAACCACTTCAGCTGCCTTTTTCTTTTCACCCATTGCACTGATATAGATGCAAGAAATGAATAATAAATTATCTACGGATTGTTTCACCAAGCTATCAGGGGATATTCTTATCTAGACTGGACTATAAACAAAAAACTAAAAGCAGAGAGGACAGGACGATTCAAGGTCAGACATGGAACTTTTTATCATTAATTATAGATGATATAGAAGTAATAGGTGGGGTTGGAGAGAAGAAAGAGCAAAGGAAGATATTTGAGAAAACAAATAAATTACAGATAGAAAGAAGGAGAAGGTAGAAGAGTGTTACTAATATGTTCACATCAACATTAATTTAGTACACCGTGTTTTAGTTGAATGGAAAAAGCCGGAAGTTCATACTCAGACATTGCTATAATCATCACTAGTCAAAACATACGGGGCAAGAAAATCAGGAAAAATATGGGCAGTTATTTTCAGTACAAGCGACAAGATAACACCATGAATTGATTAACACTTCACAACGATATCAAAAATATCATTAAACTAAACAAAAAAGTTTCTAATTTTTGACTTAGATTAACAATTTCGACCTTGTCTAAGGCAGAGTTCTCGTCATAGGGACCACTTGCATGTAAATGGTTGTAAACAACATCAAGTACAACACGAACACCAATGCGGTTTAAAGCCTGCATCAAATAAATCATCTTTATACACCTTGAAGAATCACAAATCATGTGTACGTGTTTGAAAATGAGGTTATGCTGAATCTGTTAATCAAGCAACAGGTACCTGCACCATCTTACGGAACTCGATTATGCGGCAGGACCCATTAGGATTACTAGCATAGCTTCCTTTTGGGACACCCCAGACAACAGGATTATAGGTTTCCAAGCAAATAGGGTAGGGCACCCAGATAAGGAGATTTAGCAATTAAATCAGTCATGAAACAAAACCACGGAAAATTACTTAGATTTTCATTAGGAGACAATATCTTACCCCCAGTTAAACCCATCAGCATTCTAGATAGTTGTGATGCGAGCCTGTTGTTCATCAGAGTCGGGTGGAAATGATTCGAGCATCTGAAAATCTGTTTTGGCCTTCTATTGGTCACAACAAATAACAGACACGATATGCTCATAAAGAAAAAAAAAAGATAAAAGAAAAAAAAGGGGAAGGGTGTTACGGAAGATCAGGCAGAACATGATCACTAAAATGGTTCAACAAAAGGCAACAAGTAAAATAAGTTCAGATCACGGATGATTCTGTACACTTATCAACATATAAAAAATTATATAGTCAAATAACGAAAATAACAAGTAAGTATATGATTTTGAATTAGGATGTCGAACAAAACTATACTTTGATATTTGTCGTGTTATTCAAATCTTTTAGTTTTCATCAAATAGTAAGAATAAGATTATAAGCTTTTGGGATGCTTTTGTTGACAATGTTGAGTGATATCTATAGACTAATAGAAAGACTCCAACCCACACCCTCATGATTAAGAAAGGAAAAAAAAGGCATACTTCATCCCCCAACTCCCATATGCTTGAATCCTTGGGGAACAGGGTGAATAAGCAGATAGCCATCATGACCAGATTCTTGGCTGACACAATTCACAAATTGAGACTGTCTAATAAGGGGCAGCAGAAATGATGTCATACAAAAGAAAATTAACTTCCGTTTACTGCTTAAGATTAGACACCTAATTCCACCATAGCTCTCTAGCTCTTTCCCTGGCCCCTACAATTGTTACCCTTAGTTCTACCAATTTAATTTACAAAGTGAACTTGGCAGAAATGCATTTGCCTTTTTTGGTCTGTGATCATATATTCTTTGACAGACTTTATAGGGTTACTAGAGGCTCCTGAAAAAACCTGAGTGGTTACGCCGATAAGTGTCATGATTACACAGAATGAGGAGGGATAGTAATTTCATAAAATGTTATACAGAACTGCAAGATAAGCCATATATAAACAAATAAAAATAATATAATACATCAAAACTATAACTACACAAATCTTAGGACCTCGTATTTTTATGTCTTAGAATAATGAATTTTACATGCATAGAAACTAACCAATGGATGGAAGGAAATGGTTACTTCACTTGAATTAAGAGAAAAACTATCTAGATGGAAAAGAAGCACCATGAATAGTGATTCTGTACCTACACTCTGCCATTTTCCCTTGTCATCATCAACTCCAGCAAACTGGAAGGTAGGGAGCAGATGAACATGTGTGATACCAGCATTGGATAACTTTTTAAGGTGAAACATTCCAGCTGAGTCCTTCAAACAATAGAAAACTCTAGTTATATGTATATCAGCCCCAAGTAATTCAAGTATTTTATCATTACTTTAATCAAGTCAGTGGACGGTTATCATAGCGATTTTCTAGACTTGCTTCAGAAAATGTGAGGGGACCAATCACATTAAGATGTAAACCATTTGCTTAATAGAATAAATAAAGAGTAAAACACAAGATGCTGATGGAAGAGATGAGTCAAGCACAAGAAAATGGACAAAATAGATTACAGGGAAAGTAAAGGCAAGGTAGCCACCACGGAAATCAGATGGAACAGTATCATCAGTGGCACTGCAATAAAAAATCCACAGAAGGCATTAGCACATGAGAAGAGAAAGTAAACTGGCAATCAAGTTTATTGACTTAGATTTTTTTATTTTTATTTTTTTGTTATCAAGAACTCTTAAAAAATAAACCATAAAATCCTTGCAGAGTTTAGGCTTCTATGACCATATATTTTTCAACAAAGGACATGAACAAGAAAGCTTGGTTCATGATTTACCTGAAGTCTCTTACATGCAACTCGTAAATACTCATATCAGAAAATGAACGAATATTTGGTTTTTCATCTACTAAATGATCCCACGATTCAGGTTTCAGATCCTCAGAAGTAACATTTACTAACAGGGTTCGCTTTCCATCAGCTGACAGCCTACAGTTGCAAAAAATTGGCCACATTAGAACAAACATCTTACTATTTCAGACACACAAATGTGAGGATATGTAACCAGCATACCCTCTTGCATATGGATCATTTGCAGTACATTTTTCAACTTGCAAGGTGCTATGATGATACACAAAGACTTCATAGACATAGTAACAGCCCTCCCAAGTCAAAGGACCTTTAGCACTCCAAACACCATTTGATTCCTCAAGCTGAACAACTTCTAAGGGATCACCACCTTCAGGTTCTCCATAAATCAGCACTCTTACATTCTTTTTACATCATTAAACAAAAGGAAAAAAAACCTCAGGTAATAATATGAATGATTGTCCATAGTGAACATTTTGGAAGGAAAAAGGTAGGAATTACAGTCACCTGTGCAGTGGGCGCCCACAGATACAGCGAAATATATTCCGATGAAAAAGTTGCGCCAAGAGGACCATTATAAGAGAATAGTTCATCTAGGACACCTGGTAACTGCAGACCCGTGATACTGGTGAATTCTCCACCAGCTGCATATGTAAAGAAGTGAATCAGGAAAGTATTGAACTATTATGAGTAATTATGAGTATTGAAATCTATAAAATTAATTACAAAAGAGAAAATAGTGTTACGTATTCCGCAGCTAATATGTTTTAAGTCGCATCTTCTTGACCCAAGTTTCAAAGTATGTTGTGCAATCAGCAAAAAGTTGAAAAAACTTCATATGACATTACATAATAAAAAATGAACAAGAACATTTGATAGGTACATAAACATTTTCCTATTCTAATGAACAAGAACAAATAAGATATCTTTGCCAAGTTGACATCTTCCATTATTAAGTGCCTCGCATATTGTGGAAGCCTTTCTTTACATTGTTCCAACTCAATCTTAGCATCGTACCCTGTTTACAGAAAGTTAAGAAGATGGTGGTTATCTTGTTAAAATAAGAGCAGACATCATCAGGAGCAGGAGGCACCATTGGAGAATCTAACCTTGAATTTTCCCATTTGCTACACAGAGAGTGGCATTTTTACTTCCATATAGACAGCATGAACCATCAGGAGCATCCACATTCCAGGCAATTGTTTCTTTACTGACCCAAAATGCTCGAGAATGCAACATGACGCCCTGAAATACTATATAAAATCAAGAGCATTGACCAAAACAGAAGCAACAAATGCAAGAAATCCTAGTACCAGCAGAGTGATAGAAAGATTTCATGGTCGAGTTTTACTTGCCCTAATTTGGAGTTGCATTACATGAACTCAAAGCCCTACTACTCTCCTCAAGTGAATGCCTTGCACAAATTCAAACATATTGGATCCCCTTTTCCAATATCCGATCACCATCATTTACAATTTTTTGCGCTTAAATAAATTTATTCCATCTTATCCCAATTCCCCGATCCACTAAATAAATATAAAAACCAATTCAAACAAATGTGCACAAATAAGAATCCAAGAAACAAAAATCTTTAAAATAATAGTGAGGTTTACCTGAAGAGAAGAAGAGGAAGAAGTAGCGCCGTCATCAATGGCCATGACTGAAGAACAGCGAGGTCTAAATAAAGCTCTGAGATTGACAATGTGGCGGCCGCAACCGAGCCGCCGCCGCGTCAGACCCGCCGGCGACGAGTCATAACGGAAGGGGAAACGTGTGGTGCCGGAATTCGTGGAGGTGGACGGAAATAGAACAAGTGAACGATAAAGTGACATTTTCAAATTACAGTTGGAATTTGGCTCCAATCTTGCAATAAATAAAAATCTAACACAAATATCTCAATAATTTGATCCATCTAAACTTTAGAAATAAACCCATTTTCACAATTGCACCAGAATCTAGACTCAAATATCAATAATTCAATATCAAAGTTTTGGAGCAAATAATTTTTATTATTTCTAAAAAAAATTTAGAAAATAATTTAAATAAAGCCCATACCAATTCTCCAACTAAATTCTACCAAGCCCGTCTTTACTTTCTTCTTTTGAAGCCCAACCCAAGTTTCTAACTTGAGCATGCCCAAATATATAAAAAATTCTTATATGTTACACAATCATTTAAGGCTAAACCTAAAAGGGATGCAAAGGTTTGTGTGTCAATAATCTTAGGATATATGAATGTGGTACATACAAGTCGCTCCGTATCGACACTGCCATTATTTCTCTTCATGCATGCGCTTCTAGAAGATATAATGTATCCCATATATATACACTGCGTAATCTTGTAAATAATGTTAACAGAGAGAATAATATTCAATGCAATATCTTTCCAAATATTCTAACCTTAATATTTAGCACCTTGTAATCTAGCATTTTACTTGATTTAAGTGAATACATATGCAACAAAAATGCGCAGCCCATACTGTTTCGATTAACTGAATTAGAATGTCGCACTTTTTTTTTTTTTTTTTTTTTTTTTTTTTTTTGTGGATCTCTACGTTGTATATACTATCGTAGTCCCAATTTTTAGTCTCAAAACATTTCCATTTATAGTGGTGGACTAGGAAGCTGGTTTAACACATCACATGCATGCTGATAACTTTTGAAAGAAAATTGCAGCAAAGAGGAGAGCTACCAAGTTTCATCAGAGAAGCCATGTTACTTTCTTCTTTTGAAGCCGAACCAGATTCTCTAACTAGACATCCTATATCAAAAATCAAATCGTCCCTCCAAATTAATTCTTTACAAAATAAGAAATATTAAAATGAAGAAGAAACCCTAATTAATTAAGACTCAAACGACAATGTCATTAGTCATAGCTATCTCTGTATAATCAACCTTATGAGCAGGATCTTTAGCCATCTCCGCGATCTTCACAAGACTCCCGGTGGCTAGCATCGCCTTCGCATTCGTATCGAGCTGCGCGCGAGTGTTCAAGCTCCGGCAAGCCGCGGACGCCGCCTGAAAAAGCTCGTCGCTCTTCTCCGGCCGGAACATGCAGTGGCCGAGAATCCTGAGAATCGGCTGCAGCAGCTCCCACGGCAGATTGATTCTCCCCCTCCGCCCTTCCTTCTTCTCGTGGGAGTTCTGGCCGGACCAAATCCTGCAGAACTCGCAGAACTCGAGCTTGGACCCCACCGGGATCTGCGAGATCTTGCTGTAGTAGAGCTCGAGCGCCACGCCGACAATCCTGGCGCGGCGTGTGGACCGGACGGTGCCGTGGGGATCGAGGGCGGGGGTGATGACGGCGAGGTGGAGCTCGGTGGAGGCGTTCTTCGCCGGCTGCTTCGTCTCGTGGTAGACGCTCGGGTGGCTGAGGTCCGGGATGTTGACGGTGACCGCGTGATCGCCGCGGGCGTTGGTCTCGTGGGAGTAGATGGCGAGGAGGACAGACTCGAAGCCGGGGAGGGGCTTGTTCAGGGCAGCGCGTGTGAGGTAGACGCCGGCGAGGATGGGGATGAAGCGGAGGACGACGAGCTGGAGGCCGGGCTCGGAGGAGTGGAAGGTGTCGTAGAGCCACGCGCAGAGGTTGTCGTTGACGGCGCCGGACTCGGGGCGGCGGAGGAGGGAGGAGATTTGGGAGGCGACGTCGGGATCCTGGAGGAGGGCCGTCGCGGGGGTTTCGCTGGAGGAGAGGTGCGGCGGGAAGTAGCGGAGGATGGAGGCGAGCGACTCGCTGGCGGCGCGGCCTTTGCTGAAAGCGTCGCCCCATTTTATTTTGGGTTTGCCGCCGGAGGCGCTTTCCGGTGATTGGGATCGGTCGGCCATAGCGAGGAAGAGGACAGAAACGGTGGAGAAGAAATGGTTGAAATTAAACCGGAAAACTTTGTTAAGGAAAAAAAAAAAAAAAAAGGAGGATTATGAGGAGGAAAATGTGGATCTTAATTATTTGACACATGTAGTATAACTTATTGAATAAATTTGTAGCAACAAATAATCATTTCTTAGTATATAAGAAAATAGTAACATTTATCATATCTAATGGATTAACTTTACAAATTAAAGAAAAAATACTAAGAGACGATGAGTTGAGATCTTCTAGGTCTATGGATGTTTGTTGGCGTTATCATTTTTCTATATCAATGAACTAAAAACACATAAGAATTTTACAATTGAGTTTAATTCTTCTTTAATTGTGGCAAGAAAGATATAGAGTAATTATTTTAGAACAAACACATTACACTCATAAACTTAATTATTTCGTTTATAAAAATGAATCTTCCATACTTTAACACAAACACATCAGGTTGACCGACCACACTAAACACCATTAGGTTTGACAGACAATATTGACCCCAAGCAACGATGATACATCATGCACGCACTACACTCTAGAGTTTAGCTTGTAGCTAATTTTATATTTCGAAATTAAATAAACATTGAAATTTTAAAATTAAAGCCACGGCATGCAAATCTTCATTTTCGGAATTTCCTCATCCATATATTGAATATATTTAAAAAAGCAAAATAAAACAATAATCCAATCTAATCTATCTCTAAAGAATGAAACAAATAAATCGAATTTACATTACCGGTACATAGGAAATCTGAATGCAATTAAACCTTGATTATAGGTTTGACTCGACCGGCAATATTACAAACCATAAATATTTACGTACATCATTAAGCGTTGCTAAATTTGCAAAACAATTCTTATACTTATTTTAATTAAAACGGGGTAACTATTGAATTTTGGATTTCAAAATTGTCTCAAAAGCCACCAAAATTGTTGATGCATCGAGTCATAATGAACAAATTCACACCTCATCTCATTCTCTTCCTCACCATTTTCATACAAATGATATCAGCCAAAGAGAATTGTCCGATTACAGATCCATACGAGGTTCATGTAATAAATAAACTCCCACAAGCCATGAGGTTGCATTGTGCATCCGGAGATGATGAGCTCGGGAATCATGAAATATTGATTTTGATTGGAGTTTTTGCGACAGCTATCTTGGCAATACATTATTCTTTTGTCATTTATGGTGGGCTAATCACGAAGTTCGCTTAGATCATGGTTTGTGCTTTTGGGAAGCGAGAAGTGATGGTATATATTTTTCAAACATTGCTTAACATAGTGAATATTTTACTCTAATAAGTTAATGGGAATAAAACAATTTTGTTGTATGTCATATTAAATGCTGAACATAATCAAAATGAGCTACTAGTGAAGTTTTGGTCGATCATATGCTAAATTAGAGTTTAAATGCCGTTATTCAAACATTGCTTAACATAGTGAATATTTTACTCTAATAAGTTAATGGGAATAAAACAATTTTTCATATTAAATTTTTTTTTAATTTTTTTTTCAAAATTCCTCCTTTATTTTTTTTTTTTTTAAAATTAATTAAAGAATTCCGCTATTCCATTTTGGCTTGTCCCACTAAATTTTTGTCCACTATTCCTTTTTTTAGTAAATTATTTCACCGAATTTTTAACTTGAAAACTTTCTTTATATAAAAAAATAATTTTTTTTGGCGGGGGTATTCCTTTTAGAGTTATTTCACCGAACTTGTCTTGTTTCTAAATAAGGAAGTAAGTTCCACATCTTTACCAATTCAAATCAACTCAAAATATTAATTAATTGAATGAATCTCACAATTTTATCTCGTAAATCAATTCTAAATATTTAGTTAATTGTATGGATACCACACCTCTACCAACCAACACCAACTTTTTTAAATAATTGTGCCTAAAAGAAACATGACAAAGTTCGGTGGGAAATAGGGAGTTCCATACACACTTTTGTTCTTTGTTTTAATACATTGAACTCACTAAGGATCTTTATTCCAATTTGGTATCCTAATACATGTTTCATCAATGAAGTGGGTTAAAATTATATAAGCATTTCGATTTTATATTTGAAATCATAGTGCTAGAAATAATCAGTCATCATAATTATTAAATGTGTGCCTATGGACTATTCCTTATAAACTTTAGACTAAAAAAATATATAGATTTTTATATTACTATTATCTGTTTAGGGCCATATTATATCTATGGGCTTCGTCCTTAATAAACCGCCGGAGTCAGATTGGCCCAATAATAAAATAAACGAAAAATTCTTCTTAATCTTGATAAGGATTTTCTCCCTTACCAATTAATAGGCCGAGGGCCGATATATATGGTTGTTAAAAGAGCTGGAGTTGTCACTTTCAGGCCATATTGAATTATTGGTTTTTACAATTTTTTATTTTTATTTCGAGTTTTGATTGCTATGTTAGGTCTTGCTTTATGTTGACTTGGTTATATACTCCGTGTTTTTGGAGCATGTTATTTCAGTGCATTCTTATATTATTCTTATGAGGATGTATGCAAATTTTAGTCTCTAGCCAAATCTCCCACATATAATGGATGTTTGACTAAAAAAACTATATAGATAAGATAAATCACAATAAATTAGTCATGCATAACACATTCAACTCGTAAAGCTGTAAACACAGAGTTGAATCAGAGAGGGGCAAGTGGAAACGTTGTGGCTCTAAATCGTGCAAAATATCATATTTCCTTAATGATTTTCTAAAAAGTTACTCCATCCGTCCTGCTTGTCTTGTTTTGTTTCTTTTCGGCATGGAAATTAAGATGAGTGGCTGGTTGTGTATTTAGAGGTAGATCGCACAAAAAAATATAGGAGTTTGTGTAGTAATTATTTTTCTTTTTAGGAAACAAGACAACCAAGTAAGACAATCCAAAAAAGAAAATAAGACAAGTTAAGCGGAACGGAAAAATTATTATTTAGCCATTCTAATTGGATATTTGGCCTCCTGTAATTCTTAATCATAAATCCATCCAAACGGATGTGTGATACTTAAGGCAAATTGACATATATAGTAATTAATCTTCGCGATTTTCGACATTCGTCCTCAATCTTTATTTTTTTTTATTTTTTAACCTCAAACTACTTGTTTTTGTGATTTTAGTTTTACCATTAATTTTTCCGTAAATACGACCATTAATTTAAAAAATAAAAATAGAAGGGGCAAAATAGGAAGTTTATATCTACATGTATAAAAATTGTAGATTAAGAATTATTTGAGATCTATTTATCAAAATAAAATTATTTGAGGACTTATTTCACTAATTTTAGTCAAATAAACTACTTGTTTCGTATCAACGAAATTTTGCTTTAAATTTGTCAATCGGCGGTTGCTTTTTCCTATCTCCTCTGCCGTTGTCACAAAATAAAGCCCTACCGTTTATCTCAACAACTCTGCACGAAAATTCAAACCCAAATGAAAACAACAAGAAGTAAGCAGACGAAGCGTTATTCATCCGTTACCATACTAATCCTCGTAGCACTATTTTCTCCCACCGCTGATGGTTGTTGAGACGCAATATGCTGACGCGTATATAATACTTCGTTCGCTCAATTACACATGATTTCATTCGGGTAGGAAATTTCGGGCATAACTATTGAGATCAGTGGTAGGGTTCTGTGTTGGGGCGGCATAGAAGATAGACAAAAAAACCGCCAATAAGATAAAATTGATTAATATCTCAATTTTACCCTTCGGTTTTTTTATTTTTTATTTAGAAAAAGTTTGTTTAATGTTTAATTTCATCAAAAATTTAACGGCATGACGAAAATCGAAAAAAAAAAGTCCGGGGACAAGAAAACAAAAGAATAGATTGGGGACTAATTGCACAAAACCAAAAAAGTTTGAAGACGAGATTTGCCTATTTGCTATTTCAAAATTTTAATTTTATCCTTTTATGTTTTATTTATTTTTAATTAAAATTTGAATAATGGTCGAATTGAAGAAAAAATTAAAGATATGACTAAAATCCCAAAAAGAAATTGTTTGGGATAAAAAAGTAAAAAAAATAAAAATTAATAACAAATATCACAAAATTGCAAATATTGAGAAATAGGTTGCCAATTTGCCAATACTTAATAACAAGACACGAAATTTGGATTGTTTTTATCTAACTTTTTTTAAGATAATGTTCTACCAAATTATTGAATCGCTTTGCAAGACCCATTTCCGCATGCTAAGAGCAACTCCAACAAAAACCTTAAAACCAATACCCATTTTCCAGTTTCTGTCACATCAAACAGTAATTTATCTCCAACCATCGAACTCAAACCCAAACCCAAAAGAATATTCTCTTTATATCCTTTCACAAAATACCTTTCAATTCTACCTACATATTTTTCTTAATTACACATTGGTACACAAAATATTGGATATAAATTTAATATATCTAATATAAAGTAACTTAATAATTAATAAATAAAATTAATAATTAAATTATGTATTAGATAATTATCAATTACACAACTTTATAAAAAATATGATTAAATCATATAATGATAAAATAGAGTTATATTATATTAAAGAAGAACAATAAATTAAATCATAAACTCAAGGGCCGAGCCTCGTCAAAACCTCCAAATGAGGGAAAAGAGTACTCAAATTACGAGAATTAAAAAAAAGACATTACATAAAACAAACAAACAAACTAAGAAATTACACATAAATTCAAGATTCGGAATTAGTATATTCATTCCACAAATGCTCAATTACCGCATCTTTAAATTCGTCATGAGCAGTGTGGTTTCTTATTTTGTTGTGTCGATCAACAAAGTCTTTCAGTGATAATTTGTTGTGACTTATGCTCTATAGCCGATCCTAGTACCCTTGTCTTTAAGTTCGTCATGAGCAGCGTGGTTTCTCAATTACAGCATCTTTTGTTGTGACTTGAGCTCTATAGCCGATCCTAGTACCTTTGCATTTGTTCGAGCGGAACAAGCACGTATTATAAAAAAAAGATCCGAACAAGAAGAACAAGTCAATCCTTACGCAACTGATGAATATGCTCCATATTTTACCAATATGGGGGGTTCTAGTTCCGATATACCGGATTATTAGATCAATTTTATAGTTTGGGGTCATAATTTCGTGGTTCGTGATGTATTTCTTAACTTTAATATCGTTGTGTGTCTTGTTAAATATATAAAGATTTATAAAATTCAGTTAAAGATCATACTCTCTCCGTCTCATAGAAAGTGTCTTATTTTTCTTTTTGGACCGTCTCATATTAAGTGTTCTATTTCTAAAAAAAGCAAAGAATGTGTAGACCAAAATTAACAACTCAAAAGTCAAACAATATACACCGTACATTACAAGTTTCCTAATCTCCGTACCCCATAGAAAATAGACACTTTCTGTGGGGCGGAGAAAGTATTATTAGTAGTTGAAGCTTCAAATCCAAGTTGAGATTCTGCTATTTGGCATAATTTAAAGATTTTTTGAGTCTATGGATTATCGTATTTGAATATTACTTTGATTCTTGTGAATGTAACCAAGCTATAATTGGTATAAAATCATATAAATACCGATAATAAGATGAAATAGAGAATAATTAACTTGCAAGCAAATTCATTAGAAAGAGACAAATTGTATCACATGCAATAGGACTTATAAGAGGGTAGATCATACCATGCCTCCAGTCCAATCATGTAATTTATTATCCAACACCGTTGGTAAAGTATGAGAATTAGCTTCAAAATAGAAACCATCGCTCTTTACTATCCATCAATTCTCATACATAAATCTCCCAAGTATTTCTTCATTATAAACTTCGAAAGCTTGATCTTGCTGTCCCCATCTAAAATGACAAAAGAATAATGTGGTCGGAAAATAATTGGCACAAAAACTCCATTCAAAGAGTTGGCCGGAATAGAGTGTGTGATTTCCGAGATCATTATCTTTAGACGCATAATGAATCAACAATGGCGGGAATTTGGCGGGAGATTACTCACGATGTGAACATGATTTTTTTCGCAAAGAATCATCCACCCACAAACCCTTGAAGGATGCTGATTTCCACCACAAGAAAAAACAAGATAATCTTTTTCATCCCTCTGTGGTTTAGTTGTTTCATGTTTTTAAGATTTGAATTTTCTTATTTATAGTGGTTTTGTTATTAAAAGGGAATTTCTAAAATATTATGATTTCAAATTGCAATTAGTTAGGGGCTCTACTTTTGACATACATTGAGGTAGTGTTTGAAATAGCTTTTATAAACACATTTTAGTTATTTATGCTTAAAGTTGTTCTTAAGAAAAAGTTGTTAGTATTTGTAATATTGGAAAAAACAGCTTAATTTTAGAAAAAATAGTTTTCCAACACTTTCATAAGTTGTTTTTTATTTTTTTTTGCTTCTTCTTTTAAAAAGCACCATCTGACCAGCTTATGTACTTCTACTTATTCAATCTTATTTTAAGCACAAAAAAGTAGAAACCTACATACCAACATTAAAAAAATGCTTTCACGGAGAAAAAGCCAAGAATCGACTTTTTTAAGCTGTTACAAACACTACCCGAGTCTGGTTCCACTCTCCGGCGAAAGTACTATCTGAGAATCTTAATTAATTGTACAATTGTTTCAGTTTTATTTATTTTTATCTTTTTGGTATTGTCTGTAAATTAAATAACAATTATATTTACTCTTTAATTAGTAAATATTTAATCAAGCGGAATGGATGGAAGTATTAAGGCTCCGTTTGGTTGCATTTAAGGAATGAAATCAGGAATCAAATTAAAGGAATGATTCCATTTTGGGGCCGTTTGGTAAGAATTCGGGAATGGCAATGGTAATGGGTATGATAGTAGGGTGATTGAGTATGGTTATGAGTAATTCCTTTAATGGTGTTTGGCATTTGCTAGTGAATGGGTATGATAACCAAATATGATGTTTGGTTATATTTAGGCTTCAATGAGAATAAATAATTTTATATAAAAAAATTATGATAATTTTGTGAATATTCTAACGTGATAAATAATAATAACATGAGTCATGTTTTTTTTTTGTGAAATTTAATATAGGAATATTTTAATAAAAAGTACATTATCTTTTATTTGATTATTTACAAAAAAATAATCTAATATTTTAAAAAATAATTGTAAACGGTGTATTTACTTTTTATTAAATTAAAAACATTTTGATAAATTATGTTTAAATATTTTCAAATAATAATGCTTATTATTTGATAAACATAAGTGTATATATTTTTATAAAGTTATTTATTTCAAACATAAGTGTATATATTTTTATAAAAATATTTTTATATTAATGCTAAAATATTTCTAACTAATGATACTTGTTATTTATAAAATTGAAAATATATATTTATATCATTATTATTTTTAAATAATATTATAAAAATAAATTTCAATTTTAAAAAATAATACATAAAATATAATTTTGATACCATATGGGTATCAAAACTTATACCCACCTATCACTTGGGTTTTAAAAAAATCATTCACATATGGGTTTGATACCCATAGTGGGGTATTGATACCCACATACCAAACACGATATATGGGTATCAAACCCGAGTAATACCCATAATAGGGTAGGATACCCATGAACCAAACACCCCCTTTAAGTGTTTGGTTCGTAAAATTCTCGAAAGGAATGAAATGTCATACTCCTCTCCATCTCCCTTTTGGGGGACTTTACTCAAACCCCTCCAAATCGAGGGGTTGAGAAAATGATTCCCCTCCCCTCTTCTCCCTCCATCTCATGATAAAAAAAATTCTCTCTTCCCACTCCATCTCTCTCAGTCGTCCCTCGCCGCTCGCCGTCCCTCGCCGCCGCCGCTCGCTCGCCCGCTCGTTTGCCGCCGCTCGCTCGCCCGCTCGTTCGCCGCCGCTTGCTCAATTGTTGCTCTGTTTCAATTTTGCTGTATTTCTTGTTGTATCTTTTCATATGTATCTATTCAATTGTTGCTAATTTTGCTGGATTTCTGGTTCAATTTTGCTCGGATTTCTTGCCCACATATATGCATAGTTAAATTTTCGAATTTCCATTTTGATTTTGATGTTGCAATTGGACGCCCCAGAAGACGATAATTGGCAGATTGTTTGTATTTATCTTGGTTGTATGTTGTTTGATGTTGCTGGAATTTTGCTCGGTTTTTTGCTGGAATTTTGCTGTATCTATTCATATTTTGCTCAATGGATTGCTGGAATTTTGCTCGGCTTTGTTGAATTTTGCTCAATGGATTTCTTGCTCAATGAATTTTGCTCGGATTTCTTGCCCACATTTATGCATAGTTAAATTTTGGCTAACCCCTAATCAAGCTCATGAATTTAATTATAATATAACATAAAAAATATTTAATTAAAAAAATAGTTCATTTCATTCCTTACGTTAAACCAAACAGGGAATGAAATCAAGTTCATTCATTCAGCAAACCAAACAGGTGATTCATGAATTATTCCTTTCATTCCATTCCTTCAGGTTTGATTCCCGATTTTGATTCTATTCCTTTCTGTGAACCAAACGGGGCCTAAGAATATTCTCTTTTATATGACTGTAAATTAAATACCAATTATATTTACTCTTAAAATAGTAAATAGTAAATATATAATGTCTCAAATCTGAACAGTGCTGACTCGATAAATTTACTCAGTTTCTAAACGTGTGTAATTTATAGTTTATATATAATTAAAACCCAAAAATAAAATATATAAAAGCTAAAACAATTTAATCGATTTAAGAAAAAATATAAAAAATATTAAATAACGTTCTATGTATATATATACATTTTAGGAGATCCAAATCATACTATCATCACTATACATGAATATTCATAAAATTCTAATTGAAAAAATCACATTACATCCCATATTTTCCCATACATTTACGACTCTTATGCCTATAAAGTAGTTAAATCCTGCAATATTTCGACTAATTACTATTACAGAAGAAAACCAACCTAAACATGAAAGGAATTGTGTTAATTGTTGTATTTTTGCAGGTTCTGATTATTCCTCTACAACATGTGCATGTGAGTGGTTGTTTACTCTTGAGAAAACAAAGAGTTCACATCATAAACGGTACACCAGTAGAGATGGTGGTGCGTTGTCAATCCGGCGACGACGATCTTGGATTTCATAGGCTTCGCCAGGATCAAGAGTTCAAATAGGGTTTCTGCATTAGTCTCACGTTCCGGACTTTATTCCACTGTCATATTTGGTGGGGAGGAACCAAGCAGTTTGAATTCAACGGTTATAAATTCTCATTCAAACAAAATTACAATCTACACGACACTTACTGGATAGCGTTTGAGGATGTTGTTTTGTACAACGACAACCTTAGCAATAGAGCCAGATATGATTGAAATATTACTACTACTTAACAGGTCCGTGGAGATTGGTGTGTGTTTATCAAACACAAAAAATATAAAGTTCGTCTTCTATGTACTACTAAATTATTAATACTCACAAATTTTAAAAAAAAAATTAATGTTGTATTTGTATCTCTGCGTTTCACTAGTGGAAATTAAGATTTGTTTGACAAATTAAAATGAGATATATCGTTGTTTTACCAAAGGTGAACACGTACATATAAATCTCATCTTCCATAACCTGATTTATCAAACTTTTCACTCAACGCGATAATGATTTTCCTCCTATTCGGTAAATCGAATTTTAACTAGAAATAATCTCCTCATTTTATTTTCTCGAGTATTTAAAATAATATTATCCTCCTTCAGACCTTTTACCCGTTCCTCGCTTACACTTCCACTCCAAAGTCAAGAACAAAAATTAAGATACATAATTGCGATGAGTTTATATTCATTCCATCTCACATCAAAATCTATACAAAAAATAAAGATACATTATGAGTTAGGATTGAAAAATGAATGGTATCTTAAAATAATCTTTACGCATTTTATAATGAATGGGCATAGGTTCCGAGTAAGGAGACAGTCTTTTTAACAATAAAGACCAGACAATAACATGTCTATTAAATGTACACTCTTCTAGATTTTAATACACTTAATTACATGTCAGACAATATTCTCTTTATTAACGTAGCACCTAAATAAATGACACTACCAAAATAAAATATTATGGATATATAATTCAATAAATAGGGTGATGCTATTTGGATTAATTTGATCCATATCAAATGTCTTAAATAGATTCATCCAAATCTGAAAAGACATTTCTATCCTTTTAATTTTGCATATTTTGTCTAATTGGGTATATAAATTGATTTTGATCAAATTTTAAATTAACATTAATTATATGTCAATGATTAAATTAAATGTATCCAAAATTTCATGATTGACCATATTAATAGAATTAGATCATAGTTAATTTCACTCTAAATGGATAAAGTATATCTCTACTTTTCTAATCAATTAGTGATGCATGCACGTCGCACGGACAAGAACTTGAACACGAAACTTTTTAGATACATGCTAGAGATGCTAACCATTGAACTAAATACACTATTTATTAGAATTGCTACTATATTAGGAATTGATCCTACACACTTCTATGCAAAAATTCTAGTGGTTGGGGTCGGTCAAACCTCTCGACCCCCTTTAAATCCGTCCTTGCCTCAATTAACGACTATAAAGTTTTCATCATACATATCTAATAATAAAAACTAGACTAATACATCGCTAATATTTGAACACTAAACATTCTAGAATAAGACAAGCTTATTAATCTTTTGTATTAGGGTTTTAACAAACCGAGTTTTATTTGAATAGTTTGGGGTCAAGTTTGAAAATTTAGAGCTCGAATACGAACCTCATTTAATAATCATCAAATTTTTCGAGTCGAATTCGAACCGGTGAATAGTCATCATCTTTTTCGAGCAGAATTCAAGTGACGTTTTTTAACACTAATGAGAAAAAATAATATTCTCTTAAAAATATTTCCTAAAACTAGTCTCGTTTTTTAACACATTCACTTATTCAATACATAACTTTCCTATATGGAAATTATTTTCTAATTTTTCTTGTACTTATAAAATAAATTAGTTTTAAGGAGTTTTTCTTTTAAAATTAATTTTAACTTTCTTCAACATAAAACATATATTTCAATTCTAAAAATTTAACTTTCTTCCAAACTGTTTTGCAACGGTTGTATTTTATTATTTTATAATTATTTTAAATTATAAATAAATTTAAAATATTTATAAGGCTTACTATTGGAATTTCTCTTTTATTTCTTCATAAAATAATGATAACTAAGGAGTTTTTTTTGGTTTTTTTTAAATAGATTTGCTTCCTATTAAAACAAATAAATACTTTTACTTTTTCGAGTTTTATATTTTTTTCAATTTATTACAAGTTTTATAGAAATAAAAATAAAAATAAAAAGTGGTCAATATGCTTTATAAGTAATTGTCATACGTCTCTTAATTTATTAGTATATTTCTTGTTTATATAATTAAATTATAAATATATTAAAATTGAGAATTTAATTCTATACACTTAAAGTCCTTGAAAATGAAAAGTTAAATTTTATATTTGACCTGAAATATTAATGGAAAAAACTCAATAGTCATTATAATTTTATATATCTATATTGATAAGTCTAAATTCGTACTATCCATATTCCATTTATTTTGGTGTCATTTTGGCCGTTGGATTGCGTTTTGGTGTTGTTTTACAGTTTCCTATGATGATGTAGGGATGATGAGGCGTTGAGGTGGCGGATGCAAATTAAAGGCAAAAATAGACTTAATCCGGAAGAAATTATAAGGGAAGACTAAGTATGAAAAGAATTTTAATATAATATATTTTATATTATATTTTTTCATACTTAATTAGAAGACCTAATTCTACAAGGAGATTGGATAAGCCGATATATATACGAAGGGAGAGAGGCGCCGCTGAGACGCTGACTCACGCACGCATTCACATTCACATTCACAATTCACGTTACTCATCATCATCATTCTTCACCAATCATCAACCGCGGCCGAGAGAGATTGCCGAGAGGGAGATTGCCGAGAGGGAGAGGGAGAGGGAGAGAGACCGAGAGAGAGATCCGAATTTCAGCCTTCATATTTCAGAATTTATTCCATTGTTCTAGTTTAGAATTGGAGAAAACAATATGTTCTTGCTTTCGTTTTCGTACTCGGATTTGGATGCTTCCGTTTTACTTTTTCGTTGGATGATTTGAAGACTTCAATTGGTACTTTCTAATTTCTTAGGTTCTAATTTCGTATTTATTTGTGTCTTAATTATTTTGTAATTGTTCAGAATTTCGTACGTATTAATTTCTTGATTTTCAGCATGTTTAGTGTTCTGCCCAGCAAATCGGTCTGCCTGGCCAGTCGGACCGATATGCGTGGCTAAGTCTTTTTAGGGCCGGCGAGATGTGAAACACACACCACCATTATTTCGTGAGACTAAGGCTTTAAAATTAATCACTTAGGTTCTGAATTAATCTAGGTTAATTAATTGAATTAATTAATTTAGACTTGATCACCATAGATTAATTTAATTCATAGCTAATTTAGTACTTCCATCATTTTTCGTGGGATTAGGCTAAATATGTAGCACAATTGTTCTTAGGACAATATGATTAATTTGGTAGGAGACTATTAGATGCTCACCATACGAGTAGGCTCCTAAATTGGATTCCCTTAGTTTTTAAAGTTGATTAGGTGTTAAATCTATTGATTGCCCACCAACGGAGGTTGTATCTAATTTAGAGAAATAGTCGTTTCAATACCCACCATGGCGATTACCGAATAATTAAGGGGGAATAGGAGATGTGTCAGTTTAATTACGGCGTCCTACAACTAATTGACTTAAGGGGATTAATTAATTAATAGTGTCAATGATCGATTGTGTGTGTGAATCATCTTGCTGGACCCGTTACATAAGTTTATTTCGTATTAATTTCCTGCTATTTACTTTCTTGTTTTAGTTTAGAAAATTTTCAAAACATGTGTGGTCGCTAACCAAATATTGATTAATAGAAATTTTAGGTCTAAGATTCTCCGTTTTCTGAGTTCGATACCTGTTGCTGTACTAATTTGAGTTCTAGCAATTCTTGCATGATTATATGGTATAAACAGCTATCACCAATATATTTATTAATATATTTAAATTAAGTAAAATAAAAAATTAAAATTACAATGGACAAACTTGTCTATTTTGAGTTGATTAAAGTTATTAATGGAAATTGAGCTGGATCAATTTAATTAATTTTACTTTTTCTTAAACGATAATTCAGTATTATTTCCCGAACACTTTTAGGTCATATATATTTATGACATATGTAATTAAAAACTTTTTCATCACTTTTTAACTTTTTATTCCAAGCTTCAACTTTCACAATGTCCGAAGCTTAATATTGGTCGCCACGCGATTACTGACAGTCATAAGTTCATAACCCCACCCACTGCCATCTAGACCAGTTCCAGCCTTTTCAGAAATTTAATTTCAATACACAATAAAATGTAATTAATATTCACATAAAATTTTATACTATGATAACTTATTATTTATTCTTTTCTACGACATTAACCTCGGAATCCTCAACATTTTAAGACAAACAAACCCATCAAAATGATCCAAAAAAAAACTTATTACCACTTTATGGGAACCAAATAGATTTTGGTGTCACACAATTATACTCCACTATATGTCACTTTCACAAATTATTTGACATGTAGAATATATTTTACTTAAATAATTAAATTAAAATTAATTATGATAGCTATATATACCATATGTCAACATCTAATAAAGTGTGACATACAAGGGAATATATTTTATTTGATACACAAATCTTTGTCATCGAAACCTTCTATCCCTGCATCAAAACCTTTACAAACATCTCATATTTATCAGGAAGATACAATCACATTTATTACAAACATATCTTATCTTCTCTTCTCTTCTCCACTTTCCCTTCACATTTTTCTTGAAGATTCTGAGGAAGTACTAGTGGGCGTAACAATGCATGTAAAATCCGACTCGGAGGTGACCAGCATTGGCGCTTCGACGCCGCCGCGGCCGCTCTACTACGTGCAGAGCCCGTCGCACTCGCAGCAGGACTTGGAAAAAATGTCGTACGGGTCGAGTCCTTTCGGCTCGCCGACTCACCACTTCCACTACCACTGCTCGCCGATTCACCACTCGCGCGAGTCGTCCACCTCGAGATTCTCGGCCTCGCTGAAGAACCCGAGGCACTCGGCCGGAGCTGGCGGCGAGTGGCGGCGCTTGCAGAGGAAGTTCGATGAGGCCCGTGGAGAGGAGGAGGGCGGCGAGGAGGGAGAGAGCGAGGATGAGAGAGAAGATGACGGCGGGCAAGTGCGGTTCTATGTGGCGTGTTTTTTGCTTTCGTTTGCGGTGCTGTTTTCTATCTTCTCTTTGATTCTTTGGGCGGCGAGTCTTGCTTACAAGCCGAGGATAATCGTTAAGGTTAGTGATTTAGTTCTACTTCGTTTAGGTTCGAGAATATGCATGATGATTTTAGACCCAAATACTCAAAAAGGATGCGAAAAACCGGTTGAAGAGATTCGATATTTCGATGTTGGTTTTTTTTGGGTGTGTTAACTCGGCCTTTCGAGTTCAACTCGGAATCAAGATGCATGATCAATGTGAACGAAATTAGTGAAAAAGATGCAAAGAGAGTCGGGTCAAGGTTCGATTTTTCGATGTTGGCTTAGTATTTCTTGTATACTTTCTGTGTTAACTCGGCCTTTTCGAGTTAAACTCGGAATCAAGATGCATGATCAATGTGAACAAGAATAGTGAAAAAGATGCAAAGATAGTTGGGTCAAGATTCAATTTTCCGATGTTTGTTTTTGTTGTTTTCTTCTTGTTTCTACTTCCAACTCAACTCGGTGTCCAACTCATAACCAAAACCCAAAAAAAATCTGTCAAGATATCTTTTGGGTGGGAAAAAGAAAAGATTTTACTGCACTGTGCTCGAGGTACACAATCTCTAGCATAAGTTTCGAGCTACCTCAAAACAAGGTTCTTTTATTTTATTGGATAATTTCTAGGTGGGGTCAGAGAATGCTTCATTACTCATAATTTCTTGTGATGATGTGATTACATTAATTCACGGAGAACGCAGTAAAGTTTACAAGATCATTAGTATTAGTAATTATTATGACTGGTGGGATTCGAATTTTAATTTCTTGAAGCATCGCATAATTTAATGCTCTCAAGTTGCAAAATTATTGCTCATGAAATATCGCCATCAGCATAAATTACAACTGCGAAGGTCTGTTTCAGTCTATCCATATGTTGAAAACTCAGTACTTTGAGATGTGGTGTGTACAGAACATCTTGTTTGAGAATTTCTATGTACAAGCTGGGATGGACGACAGTGGGGTCCCAACGGATATGTTAACCTTGAATTCGACGGTCAAGATCTTCTATCGCAACCCGGCCACCTTCTTCGGGGTCCACGTCACCTCCACCCCAGTTGAGCTTCACTATTTTGACCTCAAAGTCGCCTCTGGTCATGTAAGTGTCTTTTCCGGACCCTTTTTGTATTGTATCGTATATTTCAATCTCGTATTTTATTCGTCCATGACAGTTGTTTTTGCATCTATATGCTTAACCTTGTTAATGCTAGCTTTCGTGGTGGTGGGAGTATGTCAGCAACTGAATTGATGATGAAACAGTGGCAAGAAATTCTTGTAATGTTCCGTACCGTGGTCGTATAACTGCCATGTATAGAAATTATTACGAAAAACTTATGAAGATTTATCTAGAATGGTTTTTAAGTTTTAGCAGCATGCATATATGTAGAGCAGACTGGGGAATGGGGGGGGGGCACATTTGCTATGTAGTGTTATGGGCTGAATGGAATCTTATGTTATTGCCTAATGGGAATCTTTGTTGTTGAAGTTGGTCTGAATGGAATCTTATGTTATGGTCTTAATCAAGACTTTCTTTCTTTCTTGTCTGTAACTGTGCTTTAACGAAATCTAATAAAGCAGATCAAGAAATTCTATCAGTCGAGGAAGAGTGAGAGGAAAGTGATAGCAGTGGTGCAAGGACGGCAAGTGCCACTCTACGGTGGAATACCCGCCTTGACCGTTGCTAGAGGCCATATAGACGACATGCTCGTGCCACTAAATCTAACATTTGTTATAAGATCAAGAGCCTACATCTTAGGAAGGCTGGTGAAACCCAAGTTCTATAGAAAAATCAGATGCAATGTTACTTTAGGAGGTAGCCATTTGGGCAAGCCTCTCAATTTGATCAAATCTGAATCTTGTGTCTATCATTAGTCCTTACTTCCTTGGACGCATCTTGTAATGACAATTCATACATGCAATGATGCAGTTCTACTCTTGATCTTGTTCAGCAACTGCTATTCCTCTTTTTAACCCTTGGTAGAACTTGTGGAAAAGCTTTTCTTTGATCTTTCAATCATGAGATCGTCGACTATTAAGGGTTGTAGAAGTTGGCTTTTACGCCATTATCTATCAAGAACCACAGAGCTGCAGCTAGAAAAACAATGGTGAGCAGCGCACCAGATAAACCGAGCCCCATATTGAGCCACCACGTTGTGCTGCAACGTCGAGGCTTCTTGATGGCAAGCCACATGAAGCACGGGTAGACCAGAGTTAGGGGCAGTCCAATCGCACCTATGAATGTGGCCAGGCGCGGAAGGAAGGGGAAAGTTACTGCTATGAAATATGTGAGGCATCCAAAGAAGAGCTTGATGGCGGAGCGCACCCATCTCGAGCATGGCTTCTTGTTCTTGGCTGCGTAGATTCTCTCCAAGTTGTCGAATGTAGGCATGGCGTATATTTGGAAAGCACAGATGTAGTTGGTTATGATCATCAAGCATATGGCGCCGATAAGGTGTTTTGATGTGGTTTTGTCATGGTAGAGATTCAGAGCACTTAGCATTCCTCCATCTGTGGGTATCTGAATAGAACAAGATTTGCAAAAATTAATGTGTTGGAAATCAATATTTAGTTCGGAAAGGCCAAATTTATAGGGGAAAAAACAAAAAAATACCTTATGGATACAATTTAATTTCGGTCAACATGTTTAAGAATACAAGATTTAATTTGTGTGAAATTCTTAAAAATTAATTGTCTTGAATATTCGGCCAACATGTTTAAGAATACAAGATATTACTCCATCTGTCCCAAACATTGGAACTAAGCACGGAAATTAAGAAAATAAAGGGATGAGGTCCAGTTATTTAGATTAATTTTAGTCCACTCGTTTATTTTCTTATTTAGTACTTCGTCGTTCCACTAATAATGATCATCTTTCCCGATTGAGATGTCCACTAAAAATAGCCACTTTTCAAAATTAGCAAATAATTACTATTGTTTCTATTACTTTATCATTTTACCTCTTGTGTTTTATGATCTGCTCTCATTATACCATTTATCTCTTTTTCTTACTTTATCATCTACGTACATTATCTGACTTATCTTCTCTCTTATACTCTCTCATTATCTCACTTATCTTCTCTCTCATACTTTATCATCTACCACTTCTCATATTTAATCTCTATTCTCTTAATTTCCGTTTCGAAAAGAATTGAGCAATTTATAAGGAAATAGAAAAAGTATGAGACATAAATAATAAAACAATAAAAAAAGTTAGTGAAACATTAGTAATGGAATGGATGAAGAACATAATAATTTTACACAATTTTGTCATATATCGCTTTATTCATAAATTTGTAAGTACCTTATTTCCATAAGCCCAGTATCCAACTATTGACATTGGATAGATGCAGAAAACGATAAACAAACATGAGATCGTCACTCCACTCCACATGGACTTACGCGATGGCTCTTTCCCACTACTTGGTAAAGTACCCTGCAGTATTCGGCAAACCAAACAACATTTACTAACCCGACTACATTAATCGGACAAATCTATTCATCAAAACTCACCTGTATCTCCAACACAAGATTATGCCCTCTGAAACAAAGCGCCAGCATCTCAATCCCAATAAACGCGTCGCGTACGCGACTGCTACTCGCCGTTACCAGCACCGCTTTCGTCTCAACAGTATCTTCTCTGCCTTTCGTGAGGGGCAAGATCCACAAAAGACTGCAGTAAGCAAGCGCGGCGATGGACCCCACAAGCGAAACAGAAGCTAACGAGTTGAGGTTGGGGAAGAACAGTGCGACGAAAATCGCGATGCAGATGAATGCCAAGTAGCATTCGGCGCCGGTTAATGCGAAATCGACGTCGGTCATGGAGTTGAAGAATGTTTTCATCACCGCGCCGCCGGTGATTATGTACAACACGCAGGTACCGCCGGAGAGGTACATCGTTGGGAATATCGCCAGCAGTTTCCCAAGTTTATCGCCTAAATTGATCGGAAATGAATGGATTCAATTGATCGGAGATCATAGTTAGACGTAATTGGGGGAATTGAATAGAGGTTTCGAATTGAATACTAACCGAAGGCCACTATAGAGAGGTGGACAAATCTGCTGTAGCGAAGGCCGGTTACCGGATATGATTCGTGAAGATTCACGAGAAGCCGTTTGGTGTAAAGCTGCCATGAAAATGCAATTGAGAGGCAGAGGATTCCCCAAAACCTGATCAGAATTCAATGCAAATTCAAACACTCTAGAACAGTAGAAATAGTTAAATACTTCAAATACAAGGATAGAAATCATAGAATTCTTTAATTTATTCCATTATAAACTTAGAGTTTAGGAGAGAGAAAATCTAGTAACTTAAGAGTCATGCATGGAGCGTGTGCTACAAACGCGTCGTTTCAAACTTCTGTGCATTATCTCAGACCTCAATTTCTGGGTGAATTCGATCGAATCAGATGTATAGCTAATCACGGATGCTATATAACAAATTTAAGATTAAAAACAAACACAACTAAAATTTTGAAAAAATAAATAAATTGTCTACTCCACCATTGATTGATTAAAGAATTGAAGTTGAAACGATATTTACCATCCGAGCGAAACCAGTGCGATGGGGAGAGTAAGCGCTTGGATTCCGATCCCCGAACACAGCAGGTGAAATGTAGCCGTTAAAGTGCTTCCGTTTCTGGACTCCGTGATCGGCAGCCAAGCATCTATGCGATTAAACTCGCCGCCGTCTACGGCGGCAATGGCAGTGCCGGAGCCTTCTAGAACTTCCAGCCGGCGGTCTGATGATGTCTGTTCTTCACCATTACTAGCGCTCGGCGACGAATCTGGATCGTCGGAAATCGGTATGACTCTTGATGATCCGACGTATGAATCCACGCGTTTAATAGAGATTTCCGCCATTGTTGAAGGTTGGGAAAAAGCTTTGAGTGTGTATTGTGGACTTGTGGTTGCAGGAGGAAGAAGCAGATATATAAAGAGATTGTTGTTAGGTTAGGATTTGAAATGTCGAACAAACATATATATATATATATACACAGAGAGATGGTTGTTACGGATTTGTTATTTTTCATGATACACGAGATATTTTTGTTGCTTTTTAACATTTTCTTATCAATTATAAAAATATTTATGTATATGTCATCATGTTTTAATAATGTCTTAAATTAAAATGTAAATACAAATACTTAACGGAATCAAATTTGTTAAGTATCTGCAACATGAAGTATCTAAGGACGTCAGGGCGTGTGACGTCACGGTGCATGTTAGCAAATACTAGTTGTAGGAAATAACCGTGGACTTGCCTCCAGAGAAATTAGACAGCTATATGCCCAAATAATTCCAGGACAATGATTAGTAAGTTCTGACCAAATAATTTCAGGACAATAATTATTATGTACTGATAAACAAATAATTTTTGCTTTCATATTACCAATATTGCGTGTGTTTGTCTCGTGTTTATGCGTGTAGGAAGTGAAAAAAAGCAGAAAAGATCATGAATATTAGCTAAGTACAGATTGAAAGATGTGATAAAAGAAGATTTGGGCCAGAAAAATTAAAGAACAGGGCAGTATTTGGACTTCTCCATTTCGGTTAGCGTTAGTGGGCCGAAGAGATGGATTAAATGATGACATGAAGAAGCCCAACCCAATTAAATTGGAAGAAAATGGAGGGAAAAGTTGTTTATTATAGGTTGAGACTACAAACTATGAAATGAGTTGGTACATAAAAGTACTAGTGACAGGAAACTTGTTCCTGCCACAGCCGCCCAGCAGGGCAAATACTTCTTGAAATAGTCAACTGCCTCCTCAACTTTCTCCATTTTTAGTCAAATCCGCCCATGCTGCATTAAATGCATGGAGAGGCTCAAGAAAACAACTTTGGATGATTTAGATTTATCTTTTGAATTATTATTATTTTTTGGATTTTGTACTAGTAAATAGGTGGAGATATCCCACAACAAGACACAACTCTCTAGACACTTTATCTCTCTACTTATAATTTTTCTCTCTGAATTCGAAATACTCTCTAATTAGTTAGTGTTCTTCATATTTCAAGTTCAAGTAGTTGATCATGCTCTTTAATTCTCGCCCAGCTCAAGCATTTACGTTTCGAAGATCTGCCTCAGTAATGTTTTCTATTTTCTGCTTTGTTTCTCTCATTTAATTCTGCACTGTTATTTCACTCATTTAAGGTTTCAGAAGTTATTGCTCTTCCAGTTAGTGTTCTGCATGTAAGATGTTTTTCTCGTGCATGTTATCTTATTTTCTTGGTTTAAATATGTGTAGTTAAGCCCTAGATTCGGCTAGAGCAGTGAAACACACAATCCTTGCCTTCCATGAGATCTTAATGTGCTTAAAATTGGTTAACTAAGTGTTTCTTTCCAAATCTGTGTAGATGCTTGCTTAAGATGACATATGACTGATCACCCTAGGTTAACTGGGCTGGTGTTGAACAGGCAGGAGAGATGATAGAGTTATTTTAATGCTTAACATTGGTAGCTTTGCTAGTTCTGTTTCTTGGATGTTTATGCTCCTTAGTTGTAGATCTATGCAACGCTCAACATGGTAGATCGACACTAGGGTAGGGAATAGGTTAATGCTCAACATTCCTTCTCCATATCAAGAATAAGATTTAGGTGCGTCCGTGCTCAACACAGCACCTTAGCCGGGCAACCTTAGGAAACCGATTAATCTTAGAATCGAGGATTAGAGGCCGATCAGTATGGATCTGCCCAAAGACGAGTCGCTTTCAATATTTGTTTTCATCACCCATTTTAATTGCGCAGTTTATGATTTATTGCCTAGTATTAATTAAACCCAAAGTTCATAGTGATTACTAACCAAACCCTTTTTCGGTCCTTATAAATAAATTGCTTAAATCTATCCATTCCCTGTGGATTCGATCCCTGCTTGCTAACTGTGCTAGTATTAGTTTAATTGTATGTCGCAGATGTTTATAAATTGTATTTGGTTCGCGATTTTCATGACGAAATCGTGCTCGACCATGTACATACTCTTTAGTCCACTTTATGTATATCCAATTAAATGTATTGTCCCCATGGGATGACGTAGCAGTGAAAGTGAGTGGTCTGAGACCGAAAGGTCATGAGTTCAAATTCCACTGGAAACGCTATGTGTGTCAGTCACCTTATGATAGTTTAACTCTTCTGCCTGTACAGCCCGTCCATCGTACGTATTTGTAGGGATTGAGCAACTAAGTCAATCAAATGCTTACACGTATCGGTGGAAAACTGAGTAGTACTATATTATAATGAAATAGAGGAACCCTAATAATGTTCCTATTGTACTTTAATTAATTCGGTACAACATATAACGATTGATAAATTTAGGGTGTATCACAGTATCGGTGCTAAAAAACGTGACAGTTGATTCAATTTCCTCGTTATAATAAAATAATCACATGGAAATAGCCCTACTTAGTGTGAATAACCTGCATTCACAAAGAAAAGGATTTAACAATAATTGTTAGCTAAAAAATAAAAATAAGTAGTAAAGACAGTGATAGTTTTATAAACATTAATAGGTTTTATTTAGTATAATCCTAACCACAAATGATTACAATAATAACCCTTAAACTATCATAACATATCGTGAATTCGTGACCATAAATCACAAATAGCAAAACTGCAGAAATCTCGATTTTAAATATCACATGCTTCAGAATGAAGATATTTATTTTTGTTGGTATTTACAAAATTATGGCTTTTTTTTTTCGTGTGTACAGGTAAGTATGAAAGCAACATATAAATAAGTGTGAATAAGTTTCTACATCTTTTCCAATTCTTGAAGAATTCTCGTGACGTCTTTATAGAAGTCATGCTTGGACTGCAAAACTCGGAAACTCAATTAAGCGTACCATGAATAAGAAAAAAAGTCGTCATAAGATATCAAATGTGATTTTATCTCTTAAGTTGACAATTGAAATTGTTAGGGTTAAAACCATTAAACCCCATCAAATATTATATTTTTGTGATTTGTTGCTTGAACTATGAAAATATGCACATCGTCTCTATATGACTGCATTTGCGCCATTTGTTCTATAGACTATGAAAATATACAAATCACTTTTTAAGTGTCTAAATCATTCAAAGAGTAAAATTTTAGCCAAAATAAAATTAGAATCGTCGGACACATGTGCGAGATTAGGGATAATGTTGTACATTAACCATAATCAAGTGTGCTGCGGTCTAATGGGATGTTATTGCATTCTTTTTCATCAATTAATCGTAAATGATGGGTGGAAGGAAGAGAAAACATTCAGTTTTTCTTTTTTGTCCAAACAAATATTAAAGGAAAAAATCATCTCACGTATTGTGGTGTGGGAATTATTGACGTTGTTTCATGCTTGTCATGTGACTTTTGTGTGAGTCTTATTTATATTGTGCTACAAATTAAAGATTATATATAGTTCAAGTGGTCGTGTACATATTTTTATATTCTAAGAAGCAAACAATACAATATTTCATGTGGTGGTTTTGTGCATATTCATAATTCAATAGGCAAATCACACGGCTACAATAATCAAGGGAGTTTAAAGCTTTTATCTATGTCACTAAGACGTGAATTTAAAATTAGTATGATAAAATAAAATATTTATGCTCCAATCGTATTTTAATTTCATACTAGGCAGATTTGTTTTCTCCAACTTTTAATTAATTATTGTAGCATCGGTTGTTGGTTGAATAATGTATTGTAAAAAGGTTGACCTACAAAACCTGAAAGAGAAATTACAACGAAAGAGTAGGCGAACGTTTTTTTTGTTGGACTGTTCGTCTACGCACCAACACTTCGATAATTAAACTTGGAAAGTCGAGTCAAATACGTAGCGCTCACAGCTCATGTATTGGCTATTCAGTAATTTATCTCCAATAAATGATGTGTCTAGAATGAATCTAGCTAATTTTTTATATTATACTTCCTTTTTCTGTTTCATAAAAAGTGTTTTCTAATTCAATTCAGACCGTTTCTTTCATATTTTGACAAATTATCATACATATTTTATTTAAGTAATTATAACTTTATGTTATGATTGTATACACAATTAATAACTTTTTTTAATAATCGTATAAAAAAAAAAAAGAGACACTTTAAATGAGAAAAAAAAAAAAAAGAGTATGATTAATCATGACAAGATTACATGAATCTAGAGCTACTATTACAGTCGTGTGGCGTTGCATAAATTTGACAGCCGCTGAATTCAATCAGAAGACGTCTTTTGAATTTTTACGAATTACTACTAGTTATTTTATTAGTTGTCGTCTATGTCAATTCTTTTACGTTATTAAGTTTGTTGTTTTTGACAATATTTTAGTCCTTATTATAGGAGTCCTTTTGACCAATTATTTAAACGATTCAATTAATTACTCATTATTTAAATCGTGACCAATCACCTCTCGAATCTCTTTCCGCGGATTCATGATCTAACCTCATTATCGCTTACACTAAAAATATGTATAAATAAGTTGATTAAAAAAGCGGTAACGGTTTAATAATATATGATATCATTTAATTTCTAATACCAAAAGGCATAATATTCTTCTAGAAATGTGCCTTTTCTTAGTTGAGAAAAGGGAAGAATTGAACTCGCCGATATTAATGAAATAATATTAAATGCCTTTGGCGCTTCCTTAATTTGAGTTGGAAATAAAACCCGTGGTACTTCCCTTGTTAAAGTTACGGCACGATTATCAAATACAAAATAATTGAGGAAATAAAACTCTTAGCTGATGATTTTGCATAAATCTTTTGAAGAAAGGAGAAGAATTACCACCAACCAATCTCGAAAACCACCCAACAAATTATAAGTTTTAAGATTTTACTATTATGATAATAATCCCACTTAATGGTAGTAACGATTAGGATATCAAATGACAAATTAATGAATACAATTTAATCACTAATTTAAACAAATAAAACGTCACCAATTTATTCTCATTTCTATGAAAAAAGACCAAATCATATAAACTAAAATTTCATGCATGAATCTAACACTAAATTATTGGAATTTAAATTAAAATCGAGACAGTTTAATACTTTTATTTTAACGGGTTACGACAAACCCTTTCGGCCTAATTTACAATTAGAGGTGACAAAATGAACGGACGGGCCGAACCAGTCTCGGGCCCGTTGGGCCAACTCAAATTTCAACCCGTCCAAGTTCACTTGGTACCTTATCGGGCTATGATGTATGAAGCCCAACCTGACCTCTGACTTTTGGGCGGGCGAGTGGCCTGACCCACTAATTTTTTTATTATTTTTTAATATAATTTGTTATATAAAAATAAAATTAATGTATATAATTTAAAATAACCATGTTAATGTTGAATAAAGCATAAATTATTAAATAATTAAACAAATTAAATAGATCATATTATACATTTATGTACAAATAAATATCAAAATTTAAAATCGTACTGATGGACACGCAGTTCCGTCGCTGTTAGAACCGCGCGCACCAAATAAATTTATAAGTAAGAACACCTGCACATAAACTATACTGGACAAGTATAGTGACAAGCAAGAGGTCGATCCTCAGGGAACGGGTGATTAAGCAACAAATTCTACTGACCTAAAGGGTTGGCTAGCAGCCACCATAAATTTTGGGTGTTCTATAATTAGGCAGAAATATAACATAAAATAATCAACAATCAAATAACAAGTTATAAAAGCAATCCAGCCAAGGTAATTTCATACCACCCCCCGTCCGATCCTAGATTACTATGTGAATCAGTTTTAGTTAAGGTTATCTGGCTAGGACGCTGTGTTGAGCACAGGGGCGTCCATTCCTTCTATTACGCTGGAATTGCCATGTTGAGCATAGAAACAGTCCCCTACCCAGGTGAATACCCTACCTTGTTTAGCAATGACTAGGGAGGCACTAAGGAGCATTAAGAACAAAGGAACCAAATCAAGGCATCTACCGATGTTTAGCATTCAAAGCAGAAAACCCAGCTAGTCTACGTCTGCCCAGAAAGAAGTGTACCTGCACAGGTTGATCAGATCTAAGCAGTTCTCAACTATCTCAAACAGAGTTCAACTAAAACCTTTACTCAACCAATTATCAAGCACGTTTTCACATCTCACGGATTCTTAGGGGTGGTGTCTCATTACCTCGGCCAGATCCGGGAAATTAGCTACACATATTAACTAAGGACATAAAACTAGGCATGTAAAAATAAAGCATGAAGCAGATCTGAAACTTAAGGTTGAAACAGCAAACTTTCGTAAAACAACAAAGAACTAGCATGAACATTTAACTAAAAATAACAAGAGACAACATCGTACGAAAGCAAAGGCATTTATATGTAAAGGCGTGATATGGACAGAAAGCATGCAATAAATTAACTTAGCTGTGAATAGTAGAGGAACTTAACACCGAACATGAAAGAGTAAATGTAAGCATTAAAGATTGAATTTAAGAACTGTAAATAAAGCTGACCGATAACATTCACAAAAGGAAGTCTTCTCCTTGGAGAGCTTCAAGCTATTCTAGGCAGAAAAGTAAAGATGTTTTTGAACTACATTAATGGTGGAAATTTTAGAGAGTTTTCTAGAGAGAGGAACAAGCTACATCTATGGAAAATGTAAGTATGAAAAGTTATATATTCAGCTCGTTCCCTCCCTTTTTGTCTTCACAAAATATCTAGATTTGGTAGGTGGGAAGGACTGTAGCAGGTATGGGCTGCTGGTCAGAGTAAGGCCATGCTGTAGCTTCTAGGCCCCTAGTTCCCGCCATAAGCTGCCAGAATGATGTGGGCCGGTTAGTGGGCTGCTTCAGCACTTTTCTTCTCAAATTTCGGCCCACTGGATTCTGCATTAATTCTGGCCTGTTTTCAGGCCATTTCTCCGGTCTTCTGGGCAGTTTCATCAAACTCGGCCCGAAGACTTCTAGATCCAGCAACACTATCTTTTCTCCCTATTTTCTCTAAATCCAGGCCACTTATCTACAATTGCATAACATAAAACGCACAAATTAAATGGATAAATGGGCTACAAATCTAGGCTCATCACGTACGCAAAAGCTTGTGAGGCAGTTGGCAAAAAAGCTCGCGCGCATGAGCATGTGTGGCCCAAACCCACCACATATCACTTTGGTATCTCCTACTAAATGGTAGAGACTTAAATACCACACAAAACATCACACATTAATTAATGTGGGACATTGATTAATGCAATAACTCTCCAAAATCCGAATTTGGTAAGTTTCTCCACTTTAGGTAACATATTAGTTTTGTCCCCCCAAACTTCGAGCCACTATTTCTCACTCACCGAAAATCGGAATCGAGAAATTAAGCACACTATAATTATCTACTCGAAACGTAGATCGACGTCATATATCTCAATCCATAAATCGGATATATATCGAGGCTCGAAAAGACGATTAAACAGACTGACTTTTTCCCAAGTCAAATTAGCATTTAATGCTAACTAAATTTCCATAATAATAATAATAATAATATATAAATATATATATCAACCGATTTTCCAACAATAAGATCTAGGCCATTTTGAAGGGTAGAAAGGTGTGTACGCCAAGCGGAAAAATTTGTGGACGTTAGTTTGATCGGAAGATGATGATGAGCCGAGATGGGAACCAAGGTGGTCAATGATGAACTAGTGGCAGTCGACATAATGGAGAAAAGAGATAGAAGGGAGAAATGCTATGAAAAAATCTCGTGAGAGAGTGCCTCTAGTACCATAAAGATTATCAGTAAAATGTGTGTTATCAATAATGTGTAACTCTATTTATATTACAAGAGATTATACAACTAATATTATCTAAGGCAATTGTTACAACAAATCCCACATTCTATGCTAGGTAATTGAAACAATATCAGCTAGAGATTTGACAAGATCTTGATTTTGATTTATTGGAGATATATGCGTAGGAGTGTCTTTAATATTGGCAAGATCTTGAGTTTGATTTGTTGTAAATATGCGTACGAGTATCTTTCATATATATTATGTACGGTCTCAGATACTTGAGAATTCCTAATTGGCAAATTGACAAAAATAGTCCTCAAACTTCGCGTTTTTGCGAATTTTGTCCTCAAACATTTATTTTTTGTTTTTTTGACCCTCAACTCCTTGTTTTTACGATTTTAGTCCTACCGTTAGATTTTTCGTCAATTTAACCGTTAATTCAAAAAAAAAATTAAAAATAAAAAATTTAAAGGGCAAAATCGGAAATTTTATTTACATGGATCAAAATTGCAAATAAAGAATGATTTGAGACCTATTTAGCAAAATAAAACAGTTTAAGGACTGATTTCACAAATTTTAGACAAATAAGCTAATTGCTTCGTATCGATGAGATTTTGCATTAAATTTTCGATTTTCATATAACTTTATTGCTTCGTTTCAAATATAAGCTAACGAAGATTCCGTACCAATATAAACAACATTTAATTCGAAATGCAAAATATATACTGTGAATTAATCATTAAAAAATTAAGTTATTATCACCCAAAATTTTTACTTCAAAATAACCATTTAGTGCATAATATTTACTTCAAAATAACTAGAATACGAGGAGAATTGTGAATCCGCAAGTGATGAGCTCGTTGACGAATTGCGGAGGAGGTCGACGACGAAGAACATGCCCTGGAGCTCGCGACGGAAGAGGAAGTGGGAGACGAATCCGCCGAAGCTGATGAACACGGGGACGAGGTAGATCCAGGCGAGGAAATGGTCGAGCTGATCGTCGCGCGGGTGGTGGTGTTGGGGATTCGTCACGGCAGTTCTATGTAGAGAATATGAATACGAGACTAACCTTGTTTGCATAGTTTTTTGGCTTATTATAGTATTTGCAAATAAAGCTAATATATTCAGTTAATTACGAACTAATACATATTTTCCTCGTGTTCTATTATTCATGACAAATTACGAATTAAATATTGTTTATAACATATTATTCATCGTAAATTACGAACTGATACATATTTTCCTCGTATTCATGTTATTTTGAAGTAAAAAAAATTGGGTGATAATAGCTTTATTTTTTAATGATTAATTCACATTATATATTTTGCATTTCGAATTAAATGTTGTTTATATTGGTAAGAAGTCTTCGTTAGCTTATATTTGATACGAAACAATAAAGTTATACGAAAAATCGAAAATTAAATGCAAAATCTCGTCGATACGAAACAATTAGCTTATTTGTCTAAAATTTGTGAAATTAGTCCTTAAACTATTTAATTTTGCTAAATAGGTCCCAAATAATTATTCATTTGCAATTTTGGTCCATATAAATAAAAATTCTGATTTTGCCCTTTTAATTTTTTATTTTTTAAAATTAAAATTGAATTACCGTTAAAATTGACCGAAAATATAACGGTAGGACTAAAATCGCAAAAACAAGGAGTTAAGGGTCAAAAAAATAAAAAAAAAATATTTGAGGATAAAATTCGCAAAAACGCAAAGTTTGAGGATTATTTTTGCCAATTTGCCTTCCTAATTTATTGAACTGTTTTCCTTTCATGAATGTTCGGAAAACGAACCCAAACGTTACAAAGGATAAGACGAGCATGGTGGTGTGTAGCTTGACATCTCGAATTGACAAAATCTTCGAAATTACTTTAATTATTAGGCGCACCCAAAAAAGTATTGGAACTAGAATTAATTAATTCTCCAACATTCTCAATGGGAGTCTACTTGACTGATATTGATACATGTAGTGTGTATGTATAGTAATCTTATATTTCCTCAAATGAAATGGATGCATGAACAAATTCGTGTATTATTATTATTGGCTAATGATCTGTGATGGCAATATATCAACCTTTTTGCAGAATTTATTGGTTCCACTGAAGCATATCTCTTGTAAGTTCTAAGTTGTAACCTCCACTACCAATAGAAACAACGACAATGCAGGCTAGTGGTGAAGGTGCGAGACCCAGATAGGTCATGAGTTCAATTCCCACCAACACCACTATGTGATTTGTCTGTCATTCTGTCACATTAAGGGTGGTTGAACCTCCTATGTGATTTGTAAACTACTGCACAAAGAGCGGAGTTTACCCAGTGTGCACTGAAGGTAGCGGCTGCGACACGCACATACAAAAAATCCGTTTTTGATGTGATTTGTTTCTCCTTTATTTGCTTCTCCTTTAGTATACGTACCGTTATGTGTTATGTGGGCCAACTCGTAGTTCACTTTTTAAAGAGAAAGTGTCACATGCGTGTATGAAAATGGGACACCGAAATTGCTTGCGAAATTTGTTAAGTATACTCGTATCTTTAACTTAAGAAACATTACTGTTATGCTTTGGCTCAAATCATAATCCTTAAAGGAACCTCCTATGTGGTTTGCAGGCTACTGCACAAGGAGCGGAGTTTACCCAGTACGCATCGAAGGTAGCGGCTGCGACACGCACATACAGAAAGTCCGTTTTTGATGTGATTTGTTTCTCCCTTATTTGTTTCTCCTTCAGTGTACGTACCGTTATGTGTTATGTGGGCCAACGCGTTATTCCAAGTCCACGGACAGTGAGAAATAGTGGCTCGAAGTTTGGGGGGACAAAACTAATTTGTTACCTAAAGTGGAGAAACTTACCTAATTCGGATTTTGGAGAGTTATTGCATTAATCAATGTCCCACATTAATTAATGTGTGATGTTTTGTGTGGTATTTAAGTCTCTACCATTTAGTAGGAGATAACAAAGTGATATGTGGTGGGTTTGGGCCACACATGCTCGTGTGCGCGAGCTTTTTCGCCGACTGCCTCACCCGGCTCCGTGTCCGTGGACTTGGATCTTGGCAATTGGTCCTTTGGGTGGTCCGTGGGCTTGTCCGTTGGACTTGTCCATTGGGCTACTTGTGGACTGACCCAACTTCACTTGTGGGCTGGATCAGTCATTGGTGCAGTGCTCATGCTACACGAGATTACTCTCCTTGGTGTTGTGCTCCTGCCACACTTGAGTGTACATTTTTGGAAGATGCTGGAAGAAGTCTCTTCAGCAACCAATCTTCCATCTCTCCACTCCCCTGAACATAACTGTCTGTTTTAATTGGCAGGAGTTATTCCAGCAACCTTTCACCTGAGCAGAACAACCTATAAATAGGCTTGTCTGCATGTCATTTCAACACATAACAATTTTCTTGCTCTGCATACGTCTTAGTCTTATGACATACATTTTAGTCTTAAGTTGTTAAGCTTATGTCTTAGTCTTAAGACATACATCTTAGTCTTAAGGTGTTCAACTTTTGTCCTCGCCTGAAGTCCAGTTCGCCGAAACTCGTAGTTTTGCGGTGCTGCAATCTTCGAGACATCGTCGTTTAATCTTTGGGGACGATACGCCAGGAACCGAGAGCACTATCAGGGCGTATTTCGTCTTGCGGATAGAGGCCTTCCTCGACTCGATGAACTTCTTTTCTACATTCTGTTTGTTTCCATTTTCTGACTTACCGGTTTATTTTGTAAGCAGCTTGTATTCAATAATCGCAAGACGAAATATTTACCTAAGCTGCTTCGAGTAAACTGAAATATGTCTTCCTCATCTGCTGCCCTATCTGATGCTGCCGCCGCTACCAACAATGCCACCGCTGCCGCCATCTCCTCCACCTCGGACGTTGTCGCCTCCTCCGGCAATGTGGTCCAGCCGATGTCTGTCCCGGTTTCGACCTCGACTTTTGCAAATCCAACTATTGTTGCCATGTCCGCCGCTACCGATGCAAGGATCGCACTTAACCGTGCTAATGCCACTAACTCGCATTCAACTTTAATGCGATGTCTTCTGCTTTGCAGAACAATGTTCCTTTTGGGAGTATGAACCACCATGGTGTGGTGGGGAGTTCGAACCCGACCCTAACGCCAACTTTTCACTCGTCTAGAATGTTGCCCGCTGCCTAGAAGCCGGTGAAGTTTAGTGGAACCGACTTGAAAAGATGGCAACAGAAGATGTTGTTCTACTTGACAACATTGAGTTCACGACCGTGCTGTTGGAGAACGCACGCGCCCCTCCAAGTGAAAACGAGGAGAATGTTGAAGTCCGCATAGCCTACGAAAATTGGCTTACTTCAGATTATTTCTGTAAAAACTTCTTTCTTAGTGGACTAGATGATAGTTTATACAGTGTATGTGCAAATGTAAAGACCTCCAAGGCAATTTGGGAGGCACTTGAAAGAAAATAATGTACTGACGATGCAGGAACCAAAAAGTTTGTAGTCGCCAAGTTTTTGGACTAGAAAATGGTAGACTCTCGACCGGTCATGGAGCAACTTCAAGAGTTTCAACTCATTGTCCATGACGTCCACGCCGAAGGAATGCTTTTGCCAGATGCTTTTATTGTGGCAACCGTGATTGAGAAGCTTCCTCCGAGCTGGAAGGACTTCAAGAGCTATTTGACGCACAAGCGAAAGGAAATGACACTTGAAGACCTTGTTGTCAAACTCCGCATCGATACCGATATGAGGACTCGAGATGGGAAGGGCAAAGCACCCGTGGAACCGAGAGTCAACCTCGCAGAGAAAGGTGGCAACTCCAACAATGTCAAAAGACGGCGTCCAAACAACAACCCCAAAGGCAAGGGCAAGGTGCAAGCCCGCAAATTTGAAGGGGACTGCTACAACTGTAGCAAATCCGGCCACATGTCCAAGGATTGCCGTAAGCCGAACAAGAAAAGGGCTCGTCAAGCCAACATATTAGAGATAAATGAAGCCGACCTTGTGGCCGTTGTCACCGAAGAAGCTAATGTCGTGGAAAATGAAGGGAAGTGATATATTGATACCACTGCCACGACATATGTTTGTGGTGACCGAAGCCGCTTCACCAAGTACAAGAGTTGCCAAGGGAGGAAGCTCAATATAGGAAATCAAGCCTCATCTGAGGTAGTTGGCTATGGTACTGTGGTGCTAAGGTTGAGCTCCGACAAGAACCTTACTCTTGGAGAGGTGCTGCATGTCCCCGACATCCGGAAGAATCTAGTGTCCGGTTCTGTACTAGTCAAGAGAGGATTTAGACTAGTTTTTGAGTCGGACAAATTTATTTTATCAAAATTTGGAACGTTTCTAGGAAAAGGTTACCTCTCTGAGGGCCTTTTCAAGCTGTCTGTAATGGCCTTGCGCCAAGAGCCCCGTGAGGGCAAAAATAATGAGAATGAAGCTACTTCCTCCTACTTGATTGAGTGTTTCGATTTATGGCATTGTAGATTAGGACATGTTAATCTAAATGCTATAAAAAGATTAGTTAATCTCGATCTACTTAAAGTAAATGAGTTTAACAAAACCAAGTGTGAAGTTTGTGTTGAAGCAACATTGGCTAAGTTGTCATTTCATTCTGTATAAAGGAACAGAAATCCTCTAGAACTCTTTCACACTGACGTATGTGACTTAAAGTTTGTACAAACTAGAGGTGGGAAAAATATTTTATTACTTTTATTGATGATTGCACTAAGTATTGTACTCTTTATATTTTAAGTAGTAAAGATGAGGCGATTGAAGCTTTTACTAACACTACAACAAAAACTCTGATAAACAACGGTTAAAAACCGTTGTCTATTACGAAATATCGCGTTGTCGTAGGTACCGTTAGACAACGGTTGAAAACCGTTGTCGAAAATCTTAAAGATAACGGTTAAAAACCATTGTCTATCACGAAATATCACGTTGTCGTAGGTACCGTTGTCGTAGGTTTTCGCTAATAGACAACGGTTGTCTTTTTGATATTGCGTCAGTTGTCGTTTGATCTTTCGACAACGGTTTAAAGCCGTTGTCGTTTCATTTTTCTACACGTTGTCGTATGCATTTTAGACAATGATTTTAAACCGTTGTCGTATCGTTTTTTTTCCGTTGTCGTATGTATATTAAACAACGGTTTCCTATCGTTGTCTTTCACTTTTTCAGCTGTTGTAGTAGGTATTTTTTTACAACGGTTTGTAACTATTGTCGTTCCGTTATTTTAACCGTTGTCGAAGGTAGAATTTACAATTTACCACCATCAATAAAACTAATAAAATCCTATAATATTTCCATAAAATACTTATCAAGAAATTCCGAATTGTAATAATAATTTATTGTTCTACGACTAAAATCTCAAATACGTACAAACTATAACAAAACTAGTTCATTACAAAACAAACTACCCATTCTTCGACAACGATTGAAAAATTTATCAAGAAGTTTGTTGCATTCGGACCCCAGTACTTGAGCTCAAATCATACACGACCTGCAGCCTTGGTCTTTCTTGTTATATCCCCTGCAAATGTGAACGTATATGTCATTTTTTACTACAATGAAAAATAAAAACTAACAGACAATTCAAACAAAATGAAGGTATTAATTATGAAAGATAAAAACACATATTCCAAAGCTTTTGATATTGCTCCAACACAATCACAATAAGTCATAACAAAAGCCAAGAGATCTCCAACACAATCAGAATAAAGAATAGTCCAATATAGAACAGATCATAACAGAAGCCTAGAGATCAAAAACAGATCATAACAAGGAAGAGGCTAATAAATTTGATTCAGAACCAATATTTAACAACAAATCAAAACACAAGACAACAGATGTGGGATTTAATTCTGTCAAAATCTAAAAAAAATTTAAATACGATTAGGGGCAAAATATTAAGAGCCCTTTGGTGTTATACCCAATGGGATAAAGTCAAACACAAATCTACCCAACTCTTATATTTAACTATACTATATACCCAAGATTACTAAAATACCCCTACTTTTCAATAAATTCAATCTCTTTTCAATGATTGAGAGGTGTTTTTATAATTTTCCGTGTAACAAATGATTGATTTTTGTAAAAAAATAAGTATCTCGAAAATATCGTTGTCCGACCATAGGGTCCGATCACGGTCCGATCGGAGGGTTCGACCACAGTCCGACCGATCGGACACTGACCGATCATGGTCGGACACATCCCGATCAAGTGTCCGATCACATCTCCATTGCAAGGGTCCGACCGGTTGGACACATCCCGGAGACGGTCCGACCGATCGGCACAATTCCGATAGGGCAGTTGCCCAATCATATCCATGTGATGTGTCCAATCGGTCGGACACATCCCATTCATGTGGCGATCGATCGGACATACTTTATTGAGAATAAATGTATCAGTGTGCCCTATCACCTTTTTCAGTGTGCCCTATCACGTGTCCGACCGATATGGCACTCTCTCATGAATAAATACATAACAGTGCCCTATCACCTTTTTGAAGGAATAATTCAGGTTAGGAATGATACCTTCCTCCTTCGTATGTTGTTGCGACTTTGATTGTTGCTCTTGTGTTAGATCTTCTGATCTGTGTCCCGGCCTTTTTTCTTCCTCTGGGTGGTCAGATAATTGAAGAAAATAAAATTTATCGTCTCTCTCTCTTACACACTGCGTGCGTGAGTTATGTGTGTGTGCGTAATCTGTTTATGAACAGAAATACTAATATATATAGACTTCAAAAGCCAATATAATATTAATATATTTGTAACACATTAATTTAATTATATTTCTAATGGGCTTCCACATAACCAGCCTATAATATAATTAATTAATTTACTGGGCTACTAATATTTATCAATTAATTGGCCCAGCCAATTAATTCCAGATAAATAACATTATTAAATAATGTAAAAATACATTAATCCATTAATAATAATTTCTGAGAGACAATAAATTACTAGGCAACTAATTGGGCCAGATCGGGGATCCAATACAAGAAATAAAGTTGGGCCTCAAATTAATTAATTATCCATGCTCAGCCCAGAGCAAAATTAATTAATAAACACAGATTCATTCCACTAGAGAATCCGTGCTGACTTACCCCTTTATCCCAAATTGAGCAAGGGCTTGTATTTTAGACTTAATCGATCTCCGTATTTAAGATAGAAATATCCGTTAATTAATTAAACTCACTGACAGCTTAAATTAATTAACATCTTATATTCCTGAGTAGTACCACTCGACCTTATTAACACACCTGAATTTAATCAACCGGCCGAGTTTAGTGTGCTAATCCTTTCGAGTTCCTCAGGGGATATTATCAACCCATTTTACTAGGATACGGCTGCAAGATACAGACAACCAACCTGAGCTACAAATAACTACTAACACCCAAGATACGTAGATCCGATCGCGATGACGTTCACCATAGTAGGTCAAAGTAATAGATAGCCAAATGCATTCAGCTGAAGTCTTACCAAGCTTAAGACCAGCTAAGTCACCGAGATCTTGGTTCTCCACTAAGGTCAGTTAGGAAAACACATCTCACTGTGATCGGTCAATACACCACCTTAAGTGTACCAGTAAAGACAAGCAGCTAAGACAAGCCACTTCTTATCTAAACTGCAGCTTAAACCGACAACTTATCCTTAAGTTGTCTCAGCTGTGATAACTGTTTATATCTTGTCAGTTCAACCAATTTGTGTTGTCTTCTGTGATACCCGACACACCACACAAATCTAACTTTTATACAAGATAAAGGATAACATGTGCAAATATATATATTTATCAGATAGGAGAATAAAATAGTGTTAGGGACAACACACATTGTATACAAGCATAAAATTTGCTTCCAATATACAAAATCCCAACAATTCTCCCACTTATACTAATGTAAACTTTTAGTATACAATGTGTTGGTCCGAAGACAAATATCAGGTGTAGAGGGGGGGGAGGGGTGAATACACCTGAGTACCGTTTCTTTTTCTCGGTGAAGGTCAGCCGAAGCTGTTGGTTGGAATTGATGAACAGTGCCAAATAAACCTTCGATCACGGGACAGAGTGAGTCAGCTACTGAGCTCTCATACTGACTTTTGTCAGTACTTCGAAACTCAGTCGGAGACTTTAAGGGTGCGGATAAGTGTGGGGCCCGGAGTTTGTCTCTTTTTGAAAACGTGTTTTCGCAGATTAAATTCTTTTGGCTGTGCGATTTTAGAAATACGTTTTATGCAAATTTATGATTTTCAAAGGTTTGTATGCAATAAAACAGTAAAGAACACAAGAAATTTAACGTGGTTCGGATACGCAAGATCCTACGTCCACGGTCCTGAACAGAGCAGGATAACTTGTTGATTAGTCTGAGCAAGTCTCAGCAAGGAAACTGTGCACATGACAGATCCTTCTAAATTATAGTCCTTAGCGACTTTACAATTCAAACCTAAGTTCGAAAGGGGGCGAAAATAGTTCTCCAACTAATGAAGGAGTTCTTACAATAAGAACAGTTCACTAAAAATGAACTCCTTCGAATCTAAGCTATAAATCTGACAATGAGCTTAGGTAGAGAAGAAAGGGATCTAAAGACTCTAGAGAGAAGAACCACAAAAATATTCTAGTAAATGCAGATTCTTGCTGGATATTCTGATTGAGTTGCTAGAGTGTTTGAGAGCTTGAGCAATTTCCCTTTTTTAATTTCGTGCTTCGCGCTCTTGTGGAGCTTTGAAATCTTCTATATTTATAGTTATGAGCTATGACATATGTCCGTTGGAGACGACGATTTCACGTGTCACAAGCTTCTAAAGAAAACGGCCATTAATTCTAACTTGTTGCAGCAGGGCAGTTAATTACTGTACATGAGAGCAGCTTTACTGTTTGGAGCAGGTAAGGCATTGTCGGCTTCTCATTGGTCGAGGTTTGTGGTTGGTGAGAATGTCAGAGTTGACCGTTCAAACAACCTCGTATGATCTTCTGCTGAACTTTCGAAAAGACTTAAGTAGCTGAGTCGCTTTCTGTCGGATACAGTAGACTGCAAAGTCTGTCTTCTTCGAATGAGTCGGGTGATAAGGAATGTAACTTCTGAGTAGGTCAGCTGGCGACTGCGAAGGTACTGGGCTTGCATGAGTTCTTCTGCTGATGACTTATTAGCTGCTGGATTGGCTTCTACTGAGGTCTACTCAGCTGATGACTGAAGAACGCAAGCGATTACACTGATGACGTGGGGTTCTGAAAAGTATCTTCGACAGAAGATCAGTTCAACAATTACCCCGTACATGACTTAGACAAGAATATAAAAACGATTACAACAAGTCTAACCTATACATCAGCTAATCCTAACGACACACTGAACTACTGATATCAGCTCGGTTTTGGGATCTTCAATTCCATAGTACTACTATGATTTCCCCCAATTTTCTTTTAACCACGAACAACTGAGTATCATCTACTGACTCATATCCAACAATTTCCCCCTAATTGATGATGTCAAAACCTCTACTTCTAAACTCTAAACATCTTATAAGATATGCTAACCTACTGACAACAATTTCCCCCCTAATCCATCTGAGGAAAACAAACTGATATGATGACTTCAAAAACATCAGCAGGTGAGAGATAGGCAAAATCAGAGAAACTGATTGTGAGTGTGTGTCAGATCACTTAGTGATCAGTTGTGAAAACACAAAGCAAAATGCTGTAAGACAATGAGTAATTGTCTATCAAGCAATAGGAACGATAGCATATATGATCAAGAAATTACAGGTTCCTATCACTATTACACAAGAGTAGAGAAGAGGAAACACTACTGACGCCTGAAGCCTTGAGTGCGCTTCTTGAAATCAGCAGATCTGTCGACAGTGGGTTGCAGACCATAGTATAGGTAGATTCTCTTCCTCAGTGTCTGGGCATCCTCGTCGTCTTCAGCTAAGTCGACACTCAGGTCGAAGCGATAAGCTGCAGTTCTGACCTCATCCTCTATTTCCTTTGTACACAGAATTCCGCGCGCAGTTCTAGGAGGTGGGATGCGCCTGAAAGACGGAGCTCTCTGAAAGGAATGTTCTCTCTCTTCATAATCTCCAGAAGTTGTTCCCTCAGCTCAGAGTTATAATTGAACAAAAACTCGTCAAAGGCTTGTTCGATAGTCTGCTCACTTGGATAGAATTTACATACGTAGTAGCCTTTGATAAATTCGTCTTTGAGCTCTTCCCATTGATCATTAACCAGAGCAGGAACCCATTTATCAACATGAAGCACAGGGTCCTTTTTGACATGAGGCGCTCTTTTCCTTGATCCTCGTGGGATTTGCCTTCTGGGATCAGCTGCTGGCTTTTGAGATAGGCTCATCATCTTAGCCATATCAGCCATTCTCTTCTTTTCTCGAAGAGCCGCTGCCCTACAGTCTCCTTTCCTGAGATTCAGGCCTTGCAGCGTGGCTTCCCACGTGGCTCTATCTTCAGCTTCTTGCTCAGGTGTAAGATGAGTCTGATAGTGACTCTGAGCAGTAGCTTGACCTTTAGTAGAAAGTGTTTCTGCGAACTCCTCCTGAGCCTTTTTCTTTTCTTCGTCCACAGACTCTTGCTTCTTCTTACCTCTGCCCTTAACAACTTTGCCCTTAGGCTTTTTAGCAAGTTGAGCTTCTTCCAGCTGTCGCTCATGGTCCAGCTTGTCTTGTAGTTGTTGGGCTACGTGGAGGTCAAAGGCCTCTTGTTCCGCTTTAGATTTGAATTTTCGGACCGGGGAGGAAGGAGGAGTAATAGCAGTAGCAGTCTCCTTCCCCGGCCTCTGCGGAGGAGCCTGATCTCCTTCAGACTCTTGCTCAATGAAGTGAGCAACATCTTCTATGTGGGCAGCAGAAGATGAGATAGGGGTAGGTTCTAGAGGAAATTCAAGTAGCAAAACCCCTGAAGTATCTTGAGCATTAAAGGTTGAGGGTTGTTCTGCCTGAATACCTCCCCCCTGAGTCTGAGCATTAGAGGGTCCTTCCTCCTGACCACCCTCTACTATTTGGACATCAGCCATATCCGTATCAGTGATATCCCAAGTTTTGGATAATCCAGTTCCTTAGCACAATTTAATTAGTTGTTGAAATAATTATAAAGAAAGGATTATTTTATCCGGTGTGTAGTTTCACATGAGAATTGGAAAAGAAATAGAGGTTGCTATTTATTCATTCCACCTCATGCTAGATAATAAATACAAAGGAAGTAAAAATGGAATTGAGTTACTCTATTTACGTGGGCTTCATATCAGTAGTATAGTATGACCATGCAAAGCTATACCTATGTTGGGATTTTGTATACTGGAAGCACTTTTATGCTTGTATACAATGTGTTTTTGTCCTTACCACTGTTTTATTCTCCTATCTGATAAATATGTATATTTGCACATGTTATCCTTTATCTTGTATAAAAGTTAGATTTGTGTGGTGTGTCGGGTATCACAGAAGACAACACAAATTGGTTGAACCGACAAGATATAAACAAGCATTACACATGAGACAACTTAAGGATGAAGTTGTCGGTTTAAGCTGCAGTTTAGATAAGAAGTGGCTTGTCTTAGCTGCTTGTCTTTACTGGTACACTTAAGGTGGTGTATTGAAGGATCACAGTGAGATGTGTTTTCCTAACTGACATTAGTGGAAAACCAAGATCTCGGTGACTTAGCTAGTCTTAAGCTTGGTAAGACTTCAACTGAGTGCATTTGGCTATCTATCACTTTGACCTACTATGGTGAACGTCATCGCGACCGGATCTACGTATCTTGGGTGTTAGTAGTCATTTGTGGTTCAGGCTGGTTGTCTGTATCTTGCAGCCGTATCCCAGAAATGGGTTGATAATATCCCCTGAGGAACTCGAAAGGATTAGCACACTAAACCCGGCCGGTTGATTAAGTTCAGGTGTGTTAATAAGGTCGAGTGGTACTACTCAGGAATATAAGATGTTAATTAATTTAAGCAGTCAGTGAGCTTAATTAATTAACGGATATTTCTATCTTAAATACGGAGATCGATTAAGTCTAAAATACAAGTCCTTGCTCAAATTGGGATAAAGGGGTAAGTCAGCATGGATTCTCTAGTGGAATGAATCTGTGTTAATTAATTAATTTTGTTCTGGGCTGAGCATGGATAATTAATTAATTGGAGGCCCAGCTTTATTTCTTGTATTGGATCCCTGATCTGGCCCAATTAGTTGCCTAGTAATTTAAAATCTCTCTCTGTAACTCACGCCACTCTCGAAATTTTATGAATCAATTGTGTGAGTTTCTGAACAGAATACTAATATATATAGGCTTCAAAAACCTATATAATATTAATATATTTGTAGCCCATTAATTTAATTATATTCCAATGGGCTTCTACATAATCAGCCCATAATATAATTAATTAATTTACTGGGCTACTAATATTTATCAATTAATTGGCCCAACCAATTAATTCCAGATAAATAACATTATTAAATAATGTAAAAATATATTAATCCATTAATAATGAATTCTGAGAGACAATAAATTTATTTTCTTCAGATCTCTGACCACCCAGAGGAAGAAAAAGGCCGGGATACAGATCAGAAGATCTGACACAGGAGCAACAATCGGAGCCGCGACAACACACCAGGAGGAAGGTAGCCTTACTATAAACCTATTATTCCTTCAATTGGTATCAGAGCCTGGTTTAGGCTCTGATTGTTGTTTAATTAGTTTTTTATTTCGTCGTTATCGGGCTTATTTCGTATTTGGGGCGGCCTGCGAGCCACTGTTTTGACCCCGTTGTAACGTTTTTCTCGTGAGAAAATCCACGAGTAGTTGATAGGATCAATATGCTATGTGATTGTATTTTAATTGTACTGTAATTGGTCCGGGTGGCACGAAAAACGAGACGACGAAAATCAGTTTTTCGCAGCGAAAAACCCTAGTTTATCTAGGGTTCCGCCGCATCTTGCGGCTGAGATTCCCGGTGCGTCCGACGTCGGTTCGACGATCAGCTTGAACCGATGGAATCCTCGTCTTACGAGCTTCGCGTCGATAGGTTGCAAGGGATCATCCGATCCCGGATGCGATCGTAATCGACGTCTGAAGTTCGCTGCTCACCATGAATTCATTCCGGCGAATCGTTTGAAATTCGGGAAATTGAGGAACTAATCTCGGCCGGAATCCGTTACCCGGTGGTCGTGAGTGTTCCAACATCATTTCCCCTCTTTCAATTGATCGAATCGCGGCTCGGAAAGGTCGAATTTGGGCGGCGAACGCGCGGCGGCGGCTCCAAGCGTCCGTTCTTCACAGATCCGACGTCCTGGGGACGTCGGGCGGGGCTGGAGACGGTGCAGGAGGGCCAGAGACGCTCGGGAAAGGCACGGTGGCGCGCGCTGCGGCGCGGCCGCGCGCCGCGCGCGCAGCGCCGATTCGCACCGTTTCCGACGGCGTCTCGGCGTGGGGAGGCCGGTTCCAGCATCTCCATGGTGCGGCGACCCTCCTGGTGTAGGTGGCCGGCCGGGAACCGGCCGGGATGAAGATGGCGGCGGCGGCAGTTTGCGTGAGGAAGACGCTGACGTGGCGCGCTGACGTGGCGAGCCACGTCAGCCCTAGCCGAGTCAGCATCCACGTGTGCGCCACGTGGCTGCCACGTGGCAGACCCCTGATGACTTGGCGACGATAGTTTTCCAAGCAGTTTTCATATTCAAAGATCTGTATCATGATCGGGATATGTAATAGTTAGGAATTACGTGTTTTTAAAGCCCGATAACGATTTTAAATTTCCTATTTGCGTATTTATTTTTACTTATGCTTTAGCATGCGATTATGTGATTAATTGCGCTTAGAAAAGCATGTAAATAGGATTTATATTGTTTCTAAAATCATGTTTTATTTTTCGCGAGCACGTTTTATTATGTGCGTTTAGAAATTGCATGCTTTAGGAATTATGTGTGATTGCATGATTCGTTACAAACCTTTTGAACAAAAAAACTAAGCAACTTTAAAATTAAATGGTTAATTAGATTCCATTAATTTGGATTTTAAACACTTAATCGGACCTCCATTAATTGGACTCTACACGAAAGTAGTAAGATTATGTAAGTAAACGTCCACCTGCGTGGCTTGCTTGCATTTTTGAGCTACCAGTTTTGTGAGATGAGTTTTCCAAAACAATATTTGATTATTATTGAGTAGTGGGAGCGAAGCCGTAAACGTCCACCTGCGTAGCTTGCGTGCCTAGTAAACACGAGTACTCTAGAAGATAATAATTAAATAAGATGGCTAATTAGATCAAATTGAATGCGGCATGGTTCGAGTAAATATGTCAATTTCAAGAATTTGATTCTATTTGGTCAAATTAATGGTCAATGCTTAGATGTCACCGCAGGTACAATTCACTTCCCTCGAAGTCCCTTCCCGCGTTTTAATAGTGACATGGTCCAGTATATCGAACTATTAATTCCATTCGTCTTAAGAACCTAGACGTGGATTGGAATTAAAGAGCTAGGTAAATAGCTTGGTTTAGGGTTACGCTAGTAAACGTCCACCTGCGTGGCTTGCTAGTGGAATTTCTAGAGCGGTTCGAGGTTTTTAACGCCATTGTTTTTCAAAAGGTTACAATGATCGTTAATTACGAATTATGTGCAAATAATTTTTCCTTACGTGCTTTATTTTACTTTATCTTTCAGATATGTCTGTTCAAGCTGTTGTTAATGGTCTTATGAGCCGACCCTTAAAGGGTGTTGACAATTTTAAAGAGTGGAGGAGAAACCTTACACTAATGTTTCAAAATGAGAAGATCTTGTATGTTCTCGGTTCCACTCGAACCCGAACTCCCTGAACTAGAGGCGACTGAGGAGCAGATAAGGGAATCTGAAAAGTGGATAGAAGATAATGACAAGACTCGTTTTGTCATTCTATCCACCATGGTTGATTCTCTTGCTTCACAGTATGAAAACACGCCTCATGCGGGAGTAATATGGGATTCCATGGCTGAAAAGTTCAGTGAGACCGACAGATCTCAGATATTTCATCTTCTGAGGCAGGTTACTACCTGCAAGATGACTGAAGGTGCATCTGTGCAGGATCATGTTTTACATATGATCGAGCTGCTAGATCGGCTTGCTAAAGTTGGTGGTGTCTTGGATCTTGGCATCAAGATAGACGTCATTCTACATTCACTACCTAAGTCATATGAGAATTTCCGCCTAAATGTAGTAATGTCAAGAAAAGACTACATTCTGAATGAACTTTTGAGTGAGTTAATTACTGCAGAAGGGATCATGGGTCAGATTAAAGGTAAAGGAACCCAAGTCTTGAACACTACTAGCAGCTCAAGGAACCCTCTGAAAAGTAGGTTCCAGAAAAAGGGCAAGAAGGCTACAAACGTCAAGAAGAATAGTGGGAGCACGAAGCTAGCACCCACTGCAGGGATTCAAAAACCTAAGGGGAAGTGTTTTCAAGTGTGGTAAGGTTGGACATTGGAAATCTGAATGTCCTGACTTCAAGGCAAAACAGAAAGGTACACGCATCGCCTTAGTAACTGAAACTGTGCTTGTTTCCGTATCTACCCATGAATGGATAGTAGATTCCGGAGCAACTGATCATGTTTGTTACACCTTGCAGGGGTTTCTGCAGAAAAGGGTTCTGGCTGATGGCGAGGTGGTGGTTTCCATGGGCAATGGATCGCGAGTTCCAGCTGTTGCCATAGGAGATTTACATTTACCTGTTTTAGACTCTATTTTAGTATTAAGAGATGTTTTATTGGTGCCTGAGTTTAGGCGAAACATTATTTCAGTTTCAAAACTTTTTATTGTGGATGGTTATAGATTTGTTTTTGATGATCAAATTTCGATTTCAATAGGGAAAGATCTTATCTGCAATGGGATTTTAAATGGATCTCTATATACTATTACGTCTAATCAATGTACATCTGTTAATGTTGCTTCCTCATCATTAAATCCTAAGAAGAGGAAAGAATCTTCTAAGGTAAATCAAACTTATCTGTGGCACTTAAGACTAGGTCACATCAATCTAAATAGGATCCAAAGGTTGGTGAAATATGGATCATTGGAGTCTCTCCAAGTTGAACCATATCCAACTTGCGAATCCTGCTTGGAAGGTAAGATGGTGACTAGGCCTTTTAAGGCAAAGGGCTATAGAGCCACAGAAGTATTAAGTTTGATACATTCTGACTTGTGTGGACCTATGTCTACACAAGCTTGTGGAGGGTATGAGTACTTCGTCACATTTACTGACGATTACTCGAGGTATGGATATGTTTACCTTCTTCACCACAAGTCGGATTGCTTTGAAACCTTTAAGGAATTCAAGGCAGAAGTGGAGAAGAAGCTAGGTAAAGAAATCAAAACACTACGATCCGATCGTGGTGGGGAATACCTATCCAATGAGTTCAAGAACTACTTGACAGAATGTGGGATTACATCCCAACTGACAGCACCGGGCACGCCTCAGCAGAATGGTGTGTCAGAGAGAAGGAACCGAACTCTCCTAGATATGGTTCGGTCCATGATGAGTTATGCAACTTTGCCAGTTTCCATTTGGGGATATGCCCTAGAGATCGCAAAGCATATTTGCTTGAACCGTGTGCCATCCAAGTCGGTTAACACAACTCCAGTCGAATTGTGGAGCGGGCATAAGCCCAGTATGCACCACATAAAGATTTGGGGGTGTCTTGCTTATGTCTTGAATAAACAGGCAGACAAGTTGGATTCACGTTCAGAGGTTATGTTGTTCATAGGATATCCAAAGGAAACGAAGGGTGGTTATTTTTATGATCCTAAAGAACAGAAGATCGTGGTTAGTACCAACGCTCGGTTCTTAGAAGAGGATTATATTAATAATCATAAGTCTCGAGTCGAGATCATCCTTGAGGAACTACAAGGTGATCAAGACCCACTCACAGAGCCAGTTGTGCAAGATAGAGCTCCACGAGCAACTGCGCAATCTATTAACACAACTCCTGACACTGTTCGACGTAGTGGGAGGGTGATATTTACACTTGATCGGTATATGTTCACTGGGGAGACTTTTGACCATCTCTCGGCAGATGAACAAGACACCGTCGATCCCTGGACTTACAACGAAGCAGTGGGAGACGTAAATGCAGATTCTTGGAGAATCGCCATGGACTCAGAATTAAAGTCCATAACTGATATGGATGTATACGAGATCACTGAACTACCTGAGGGCTGCAAAGCCATTGGTAGTAAGTGGGTATACAAAAGAAAAAGGGGTTCGAATGGCGAGATCATGGCATTTAAGGCCAGGCTAGTGGCGAAGGGTTTTACCCAGAAAGAAGGTATCGATTATGAAGAGACCTTCTCACCTGTAGCAATGATCAAGTCCATTAGAATTCTCCTTGCCATAGCAGCTCACATGAACCTAGAAATCTGGCAAATGGATGTCAAGACCGCATTTTTAAATGGGCACCTTGAAGAAGGTAGAGACATCTATATGAAACAACCAGATGGTTATGTGAAAGAGGGCGAAGAGCATCTAGTCTGGAAGCTTAAGAAGTCTATTTATGGACTTAAGCAAGCTTCCCGGTTATGGCACCAACGTTTTGACGAGGTAGTCAAATCCTATGGATTTATATCCTGTCCGAACGAGGTGTGCGTATACCGCATCTGTGTTAATGGAACAGTGGTGTTTCTTGCACTTTACGTAGATGACATCCTTCGCATTAGCAATAATGTTGAAGTGTTATCAGACGTAAAGACGTGGTTATCCGAGCAGTTTCAAATGAAGGACTTAGGTGAAGCTGCTTACATCCTTGGGATCAAGGTTATTCGAGATCGCCAGAAAAAGGATGTTAAGCTTGTCACAAGTGTCCTACATTGACACTGTTATTGCTCGTTTTAGCATGCAAAAGCCAAGAGAGGTTTAGTACCTTTCAGACATGGCATTTTTCTATCCAAGAATCAGTGCCCTGAAAACGCCTGAAGAGATAGAAAATATGAGGCAAGTACCATGTGCTTCCGCTGCCGGTAGCCTCATGTATGCGATGCTTTGTACAAGAGCAGATATCTCATATGCCGTAGGCATGGTCTCAAGATATCGCCTAAGCTCGGAAAGGAATACTTGGATCAGCGGTCAAGTATATTCTCAAGTACCTTAAACGGACTAGAGATTATAGGCTTGTTTACCAGTCAGACAGTCTAGTGTCTTTGGATTATACAGAATCGGATTTCCAGGCTGACCAGTCAGACGAGAAGAAGTCTACCTCGGGTTATGTGTTTACCTTGGGAGGTGGAGTCGTTTCATGGAGGAGTGCAAAGCAGAAATGCATTGCGGACTCAACCATGGAAGCAGAGTATGTGGTTGCTTCAGAAGCTTCGAAAGAGGCAGTTTGGCTCAAGAATTTCCTCCAAGATCTTTATATTGTTCAGAATTTGCCTAAGGCGATCACGATTTATTGTGATAATGCGGGTGCAGTGACAAATTCTAAGGAACCTAGATCTCACAAGGCGTCTAAACACATAGACAGGAAGTACCATATTATACGAGTATTCGTGAATCGAGGTGACCTGGTGATTGACAAAATTGGAACTGAAGTCAACCTAGCTAATCCTTTCACGAAGAGCTTACCACTCCCGGCTTACGAGAAGCATGTTCGTGGCTTTGGGATGGTAGAGATGCCCCACTTAGGACTACAGAAACTTTTGTATAAGTGGGAGAAGATGTCGTGATAGATAGGATAGATAGCTAAGATATAGTTGGGTACTAGTTTGTACCTAGATAGGCGAGATATAGCCACATTGTATACTAAAAGTTTACTTTAGTATAAGTGGGAGAATTGTTGGGATTTTGTATACTGGAAGCACTTTTATGCTTGTATACAATGTGTTTTTGTCCTTACCACTGTTTTATTCTCCTATCTGATAAATATGTATATTTGCACATGTTATCCTTTATCTTGTATAAAAGTTAGATTTGTGTGGTGTGTCGGGTATCACAGAAGACAACACAAATTGGTTGAACTGACAAGATATAAACAAGCATTAACACATTGAGACAACTTAAGGATGAAGTCGCTTGTCGGTTTAAGCCGCAGCTTTAGATAAGAAGTGGCTTGTCTTAGCTGCTTGTCTTTACTGGTACACTTAAGGTGGTGTATTGAAGGATCACAGTGAGATGTGTTTTCCTAACTGACATTAGTGGAAAACCAAGATCTCGGTGACTTAGCTAGTCTTAAGCTTGGTAAGACTTCAGCTGAGTGCATTTGGCTATCTATCACTTTGACCTACTATGGTGAACGTCATCGCGACCGGATCTACGTATCTTGGGTGTTAGTAGTCATTTGTGGTTCAGGCTGGTTGTCTGTATCTTGCAGCCGTATCCCAGAAATGGGTTGATAATATCCCCTGAGGAACTCGAAAGGATTAGCACACTAAACCCGACCGGTTGATTAAGTTCAGGTGTGTTAATAAGGTCGAGTGGTACTACTCAGGAATATAAGATGTTAATTAATTTAAGCAGTCAGTGAGCTTAATTAATTAACGGATATTTCTATCTTAAATACGGAGATCGATTAAGTCTAAAATACAAGCCCTTGCTCAAATTGGGATAAAGGGGTAAGTCAGCACGGATTCTCTAGTGGAATGAATCTGTGTTAATTAATTAATTTTGCTCTGTGCTGAGCATGGATAATTAATTAATTGGAGGCCCAGCTTTATTTCTTGTATTGGATCCCTGATCTGGCCCAATTAGTTGCCTAGTAATAAATTTCATTCTTAATTTTCGAGATTAACGTGAGGGACAGAGAGAGTTATAAATTTATTTTCTTCAGATCTCTGACCACCTAGAGGAAGGAAAAGGCCGGGATACAGATCAGAAGATCTGACACAGGAGCAACAATCGGAGCCGCGACAACACACCAGGAGGAAGGTAGCCTTACTATAAACCTATTATTCCTTCAACCTATACCTAGCTTTGTGACTCAGCAGCTTACCTAGCCTTGTGACTTTGGAAGAATTGAGAAGAAGGTTCAGCTAAAAAACTGAAAAGAGGACCGAAGAAATTCAGCATAGAAGAACAAGGTGGGTTATATTTTACTTACGAAATCTATGCTTGAGTTATTAAGCTCTGATATTTATGCAAGTTAAAGTTTATGAATGTTCATGAAAATTGCTTCGCTCACTATTGGAATTGTGCATCTACTTGAGTGAAAATGGGCTGTGCCCATAAGTATTGAATACGATCGGATCCTGAGCTAGATGTAGCCAGGGTTAGTGTACACCAAACGTCACGAAGTTAGCCTTGGGAGAATCTGTTTTTCCCAAGCCTAATGAAGGAACGAGGTTACTCTCGTCGAATATGTTTCCCCGAGTTTAACGAGAAGTATGGAATGCACCAATAGCCGAGGAAGAAAAGTTGGCCAAGTGAAAGTTTTGGTATACATGGATCGCTTTCGATTTTAAAAACCGTCTATGTGATACCGTAGTGCATGAACATTTCATGGTTTTAAAAAGGATTTTCAGAGGTTTATTATCAGCTGCATTACCCACTGAGTACATTAGTACTCAGCCCAAATGTTTTCAAAAATGATTTTGCAGGCTGAAGATGGCAGTGTGGAGGTGACGGTGCTGAGTTGGTCTGTTTGTGTTATTGTACAAATTCCGTCTATTTTGAGACGTTTCCGCTGTATCGATATGTACGTTGTGCTCTACCTCTCTTGTTTCTACCGAGGTAGTTGGATCTTAATTATATAAATACAAGTACTACTGAATTTCACATGTTTCAATTTCTTCCCCTTTCTTTCCCGTTTCTTTCACCCCTCCCCAGTCGCGCCCCGACCCAGTTGTTTTCCTTCGGGAATTGGGGCGTGACAGTATCAGGTTCAACCTTCATAATACCTTCCCCCTTTTTGGCATCATCTGCCTTAGAGAGTTGGGTGCGGATGGCTTGAATGTCTCTTTCCACAGTGTGGACTGAATCCTTAATCTGAGTTGTTGTGGATTTGAAGTCCTTGACGAGATCGCAATATAATTCCCAGTCTTTTTCCTGATCAGCTCTTGATGTTTTAAGTCATGCGGTGACTCCAGACGGAGTTTCAGCAGAGCCTGATCCTGCGATTCTGTCATTTCTTTCTGAATGAGTTTCAGAGCCTCTGCCTGTTGGGTAATAGATTTCTGAAGGCTAGAGGTGGCAATCTTATTCCTTTCATCGATTTCGAGCTTAACAGCTTGCAAGAGCTTCGAGTCACCGCTCCGAAAATATCTTCTCGCCGATTCTCGAGCAACCGCCGACTCGAGCTTCTAGATCGACTTTATGAGCTGCTAAGGCTGCCTCAATAATCTCCTGAAGGTTGGGTTGAGGAGTAGGTACTGGAGTCTTTGAGATGCTAGCAGCTATTCTGTCTAAGCTCTGTGTCTGAGCCTTAGTATACTTTGTCCACTTCAGATGGACGTCCTTAGCCAAAAGTATGTTTTTCTCTCCTTGGCGTCGAATGGCTTTATTTACGGACTTCGAGGACATGGAACCGATAGGTTGTATCTGGTACGAGCTGGTTCCGAGCCTCTGCTCAGAAAATGTGAGGAGCTGCTCCCTACTGTACTTCGGAGCACCTTGAGCATCACCTGATGTATCAGGAAGTGGTGATTTGCTCTTCTCACGGGGAGTAGAACCCTCAGCAGAGCCTCCCAGCTCTGTATCATTGGGTGTCTGATCCTTCCTCTGATTGTTATCATCATCTTTATCATCGTCTTTCTTATCAGCAGGAGGAGATGGGGGCGGAGGGAGTGTTACCGGAACTGACTCTCGCAAGCTTAGAAGGTAAAGCATTGCGGCTCTGAGATCTTCAAGAGTAGCTAAGTCAACTGGTTCTCCGTACCCTATTACTTCTTGTAGCTTCTGCTCCTCATCGAGCAAGTAGATGACTGAGTGGGTTTTGATTATGTCTTCTAGAATATCCCAACTCAGAAACCTTAGAAGCATTTGAACCCTAGCCCTGATGGCTATGTCGACTAAGTCTGAGTGCCCAGCGATCTCAGGAATATGATCGTGTACTTCAGATGTGGCACGGAGACGAGTGGTGTGAATAGTTGTCCACTCAGTCGCAGTCTCCTCAGTCGGTTCCCTGACGTCCGACTGTGTCTCCTCAGAGCTAATTACCTGGACTTTATCTTTGAGGGTCACACCCTCAATGCCAGTATCAGAATCTAAAAACTGCTCTTCTTGAATAGGAGGAGTGGGTTCAATAACAGAGAGGGGCTGAGCAGCTGAGACCTCAATTGGTCTGGTCTTAGTCAGTCGCCTCTTCTTAGGCACTTCGGTAAGTGGGGGCAGAGCGGATGCTGCTCTCTTCGGCTCAGGTGGCCCCTTACCGATAGACTTCTCAGTCGCTGCTTTAGTCCTGAACTTAATCAGTTTTACATCGAAGAACTTAGAATCAGAAAACGACGAGTGCCTCTGAACAGTGTTTTCTATGAGGACTGACATCTTAGTCCCATAGAGTAACTTCCCTACACTGGCTAACTTCCTCTCTCCAGTGGGTAGGGTAGTGAACTTCTGGGCTTGGGCCTTCATCTCCGAGACATAATAGTCGGCCCAGTTCACTTCAACTCCATCATCTATCGCCATCATCAGCTGAATCCTTGGCTTGGATAATTGATCATATGATCCAGCTGAGCTCGTCAGGACATGAGAGACTATGTAGGCTAGTCCTCTGTATTGGGGAAGCAGAAGATTCTTCTGCAGAGCTGACTTGAATGATATGTCAGAGCGTCCGCAGAACTTACGAACATATGCGTTTATCTCCTTCTCCTTGTAACCGATAGGAGAAATACCGTAGTCTGGAAGATCAAACGACAGCACCAGAGTGTCCCTGACGTTGAAGACTCTCTGAGTAGTATCCCAACAATTCTGATCTACTTCCTTCAAATAGACGAAGGAAGATTCCTCGCCTCCAGACGCGAGAGACCTCCAGTTGTAATAAACTTCTACCACTTTTCTTGGTAGATAAGATCTCGGGTGCTTCGTCACCAGCTCCTGAAGACCAGAACGCTCCAGAGCATCGAACACGAGTTCCAAGAAGGAGATATCAACTTGTCGGAAGGCCATAGTTGGTTCAAACTGAATCCTGGATGCCATTATCTCCTCTATATTCTCAGGAACTTGAGATGTCGCCATTGAAATCTGCAAAATAACTTGTTAGCACTTGAAAATAGAGTAAGTTAGTAAGTATTCAGCAGGTTTCAATACATTACCGAGTACTAAAGAGCTTTGAGAGATGCAAAAGCGAGACAGTTAAGATGATTTTTGAGAAAGAAATTGAACGCTTGAAAATAGCTCTTAAGTTGAAAATGGCGAAAAGTGAGGAGGAAGATAGAAGATGAAAGATTTATATATCTGACTGATTATAAGTTTAGATCCAACGATCCTATTTTAATCCTTCAAATCTATAGACGGCTGAGATTAAAAGTTATAAAAGGAATGATTACAAAAGCCGCCTCAAACATGGACTTACGTAATAAAGGTAAGTGAGAAGACATGCATTAAATGCACGACAGACAGCATTAATTACTCAGTTTATGCGAATGAAAAGGTTTCCTACTGACCTTTTCTTAAACTAATTAATGGCGGGAAATAAATGCACATTAACTACTGACTGCGTGCGACTGATATAATAAATGCAGACATGCTTCTGAAAAGAAATTAGGTATATGATACTACGCAAACCTCTTCAGCTGAACTTTCGATCAGCTGGTTACCGTTATATCGCAGGAGGGTGATTGATAAGCACGTTCCCCCTTGTTGTGTACAGTATGATTCTTCCCACTGAATCACTGCACGGAGTCTACTGACTTGTCGTACTGGTTCCATCTACTGATACCAAATATTTCCATTTGTCTCCACGGACTGCTATCAGTAGTTGTCTTCTACTGATGCATTTCAGTAGGATCCAGTAGACCTAGCTCAACTGATAATTCTCTGAATCTGTTCTCAGCTAGTGGTTTGGTCAGTATGTCTGCCCTTTGTTTGTCAGTATGGATCTTCTCCATTCTGATATCCTTCTTCTCGACATGGTCTCTGATGAAGTGGTGTCGGATATCCACGTGCTTGCATCTCGTATGTAGAACTGGGTTCTGAGTTATGGCAATAGCACTTGTGGAGTCACAGTAGATGGGCACTTCATTCTGAATGATACCATAATCTCTCAGTTGTTGTCGAAGCCAAAGGATCTGGGCACAGCAACTTCCAGCAGCCATGTACTCAGCTTCAGTAGTGGACGTTGCTACTGAGTGCTGTTTCTTTGAGAACCAAGATATCAGCTTGCTGCCTAGGAACTGACACGTTCCGGAAGTTGACTTACGATCTATCCTGCATCCTGCATAATCAGCATCAAAATAACATGTCAGTATTAGATTATCATCAGCAGGATACCATAACCCAGCATCAGGTGTTCCTCTCAGATAGCGCAGAATCTTTTTAGCTGAGTCGAGATGACTTCGCTTGGGATCCGCTTGAAATCTTGCGCATACATCTATAGCATAAGTTATGTCAGGTCGGCTAGCTGTTAAATATAATAAAGAACCAATAATAGCTCTATAATCAGTAGAGTTAATAGAAGCTCCCTCTTTGTCTAGATCGATTTTAAAATTCGTATTCATGGGGATTTTGACTGGCTTGCTGGAGTCACAGCCGAAACTTTTGAGAAGGTCTCGAGTGTATTTGGCTTGAATGATGAAGATTCCTTCAGGTGATTGCTTCACTTGAAATCCAAGGAAAAAATTCATCTCTCCCATCATGGACATCTCAAATTTTTCTTTCATCATCTTCTCGAACGGCTGACATATGATCTCGTTTCTGCAGCCGAAAATGATGTCGTCCACGTAGATTTGCACCAGTAGGATGTCATCTCCTGACTTTATGTTGAATAGGGTGCGATCTACTGTCCCCTTCTGAAAACCTTTCTGAAGTAGAAAGTTTGATAGGGTATCATACCAAGCCCTGGGTGCTTGTTTTAACCCATACAGAGCTTTCCTAAGTCTGTACACCTGATGTCCCTGCTGAAAGCCGAGCGGTTGTTCCACGTAGACTTCTTCCTCAGAAAAGCTGACTTTACATCCATCTGATAGACTTTGAAGCCTTGATGTGTTGCATAAGCTAGGAATAGACGAATGGCTTCCAATCTAGCAACTGGAGCGAATGTTTCATCAAAGTCAATTCCTTCTGCCTGACTGTATCCCTTTGCAACTAATCGTGCTTTATTTCTGACAATGACGTTGTTTTCATCTCGCTTGTTTTTGAAGACCCACTTGGTACCAATGACATGCTGATATCTAGGTCTGTCTACAAGCTCCCAAACTTCGTTTCGAACGAACTGGTTCAGCTCTTCTTGCATGGCGATGATCCAGTCAGCATCATTAAGTGCGTCATCTATCGACTGAGGTTCTTCTGTAGATAAGAAACAGGAAAATAGTGAGCTTTCACCTTGATTAAATCTAGATCTTGTTCTTATCGTTGCTGATGGATCTCCAATGATAAGATCTGAAGAATGAGCATCTAGCCATGATCGTTTGAGTCTGGCTTCTTCTTCTGATACAACTTCTGCAGAATCACTAGGAGTGTTAGGCATTTCAGTAGTACTGTTCTGAGATTGCAATATTTCAGTAAGAAGGTTAGGATCCACTGAGTTTCCAGGTTCAGGGGCATTTAGCTCAGGAACATTAATCGTTCCCCCTGAGTTCATATTCTCAGTAGAGGTCTCAGTTACCACTGGGGCTTCCTCATCGACCGATGTTACCTGTTGTTGATTCTGTTCGGGAGAATCAACTAGGTCAGCTACGTCGACTGTTGGTTGAGTCTGAGTTTGTTCATTGTCTGACTCATCATCCCAACAATGCTGGATCTTTTCAGCTTTATCAGTAAGTTCGAGATCCTGTAGCTTGCTGCTGACATCATCGTATTTAACCGTGTATCTTCCCCTGTTCTCAGTAACAAATTCATCAAAAACAACATGAGGGCTTTCCTCCACACAAAGAGTCCGATAGTTAAAGACTCTAAAGGCTTTACTGACTCGAGAGTATCCTAAGAAAACTCCTTGATCGAGATTTGCTATCAAAGACCTTCAACTGATCTTTCCCATTATTGTGGATAAAGCAAGGACGACCAAAAATATGAAAATGAGAAATAGAAGGAATTCTCCCTTTCCATAGTTCATATGGTGTCTTCATATGTTGCTGAGTGAGTAGTGAGCGATTCTGAGTGTAGCAGGCGGTGTCAGTAGCATCAGCCCAGAACTTCGAGGGCAGTCCAGAATCTGCGAGGAGCGTTCTTCTTGCCGCTTCTTTGAGTGTTCTGTTTTTTCGTTCAAAGCAAGTCCGTTCGCCGAGGGGTGCGAGCAACTGATGTCTCGTGTTTAATTCCCTCTTTATCGCAAAGATGTCTTAACTACCGAGTTTAGAAACTCGTTCCTCCGTCCGAGCGAATTCTTTGAATCTTGATGTCCTTTTCCACACCGAGCTTCTTCATCGATTGGGCAACTCGGTTTGAACATCGATTTATTGGCGATGAAGATGACCCAAGTATATCTCGAGTAGTCGTCAATAACGACGAGGGCATACTTCTTGCCTCTTATAGTCACTGGAGAGACTGGCCCGAATAGGTCCATGTGCGGCGGTCGAAGGATTCCATCGGTGGAAGGTGACGAAATAGGTGGATTGCTACTCTTTGTTTGTTTTCCCTTCGACATGCTTCACAATTTCTCGTCTTTAACGAACGATTCGTTGGGCGGTCCTCGACTTTGGAGTTCTTGGCTAGCTTGTTCATGGTCTTGAAGTTCGGTGGTCGAGTCTCTTGTGCCATAGCCATCCCGACTTGTCACCGTGATTTTGTCTCGTGCTAGTAAGCAAGCCTCGGGTTCTCGCGGTTTTCCGATCCGCAACATAGATGTTTTTCCTCCGCGATCCCGATAACACCTGTTTTCCCCGTAGATTTATCAACAACATCACGAAAACCGGCGCCAAAGATAACTCGTTAAGATTATCACGAATTGATCGACGAGAAAGGAGATTATGTTGAAGTCCTTCAACATATGTTACTCTTAGGACCGAAGCGGCCCCAATGTTCGGCGTTCCGTATCCCCTTGTGTAGCCTTTAGAATTGTCTCCAAACTCAATTCTGGGACCATCTTCTTGTACATAGTTGGTCAGCAGGCTCTTCTGATATGTCATGTGTCTTGAGCAGCCGCTGTCCACTATCCATGGGTCCTTATGCACCTGCAAAACAGAAGCATCTTTAGGTACCCTTTGGTTCAGTTGGGTCCTTACTGGTTAGTGGGTGATTTCGGAACCCAAATCTGTCTCGGAACCTTAGAAGTCTGAGACTTCTTCTTCTTATCCTTGTCAGCTTTCTTCTCCACAGGACTTAGAGATACTGACTTTCTGCTGATGATTTTGGGTTTAGGCGCTTTTTTCTTCTGAGTCTTTGTGCTTCTCCTGACCCTGGGCTTATAGTAGTACGAGCCGTACTGAGCCGGGTGCTCATACAGTGGCTCCTTGTACTGTTCTGCCTATCTGACCTTCTTGGTTCCCCCTGAGTTCGATCTCGGTGTCCTGGGGCTAGAACCTTTGGTCAGTTGTTTGTTGCTGCTCGGCTGAGGTGCGATTAATTTCTGTTTGTTCTTCACCTGAGGTGTGGTGTCAGCAGCTTGCACCTTTCCTCTGACGAACCTATCAGCCAGTGTTGCTGAGCTTTTGGAGGTAGAAGCTTCGTGGGTATAGCCAAGGCCTTCTTTCACAGCAGTTGGCCGTTGTGCTCGAGCATGCTTTCGAAGTTTCTCCTTAGCTCCCGTGTATTGTTCGGTCATCGCCCTCTCCAGACCTCATCACTTCTCCTGAGAGAATCATAGTCCTTCTGTACATCTGAGAGTTTCTGACTGAGTTGGGCTATTTCAGTCTCTTTCTCCAAATTGTCCTTGGTCAGGACTGAGATCTGAGTCTCTTGCAGCTGAGACTTAGTCATAAGAGATTCGATCTCTTCCTTGAGTCTTGCAACTAGATCCACTGACTCAGTAGAGACCTGACAATCAGCAGAAAGTCTCTGATTCTCAGCCTTTACCTGTTCTAGTTCCTTGATGGTTCTGCTGAACTCTCTGCTCAGCTGAATTTGTTCCTCTAGCAGGTCGTCATATGCTTGTACTATGTCCAAAGGGTCATCCGAGACCGAGCAAGTGTCGTGTGTGTTGTGTGAAGAGGAGGTTATATTAAGTTTAGAATTTACCTCAGCCTCTTCTCCGGCCATCAGACATTGTTCAGCTGATTCCTCAGGAACCTTCTCTCCGACTTCAACAGCTACGAATGCAGCTTCATCCTCAGAAGAGTACATGAATGTATCGTCTTCAATTGAGTTGTCGGATATCTCTCCGGATATGTAGGCCTGCCTCTTCTGGGCGAATTTATCTCTTCTAGCTTGTCGTTCTGCTCTTTGAGCAGCTGAGAGTTCGGGACAGTCGTACTGATAGTGTCCCTCCTTCTTGCAGTTGTGACATGTGGATGTTCTGCTGCTTTTTCCAGCTGAAGCTTTTGGTGGACTAGCAACAGGCTCCGTGTTCCTGCATTCAGTAGAAGTGTTAGATTCTTCCCTTTTTGAATATTCTTTCTTACCAGGGGGAGAATCTCTGTGATATTTCCTCAGCCTTCTGACTCTCTCCTTTTCTCTTTGGTATTTGAGAGCCATCAGTGCGAGCTGGTCAGTACCAGACATTTCAGATGTCTTTGTATCTGTAGCGCCCACGCTTTGCCTTTTGGAAGAAATCTTTTTGCCTCCAGTTTTGCTGACTGTTGCCTTGGAGGCATGATCGATTTGAGTGTCAGCTGGAGCACTGGAACACTTTTGAGGTAGACTATGCTCAAATTCCTCCGTCTTTAATTCTGAAAATATAACATCAGGAGTTAGAGCATTAAGATCAGAGCGACGTAAATAAGTAGCAAAAGGAAGCCACTTCTGTCGGGGTAGCGCTCTTATGTTCTTTGTGTTCATCTCTTTGTTTGAGAACACCTTTCCCAGCCCGTTTATCACATTGACTTGATTCGTAAATCTGATGCTCAGTTCGTCAATGGTTTCACTAGGCTCCATCGCAAAGGCTTCGAACTTTTGAAGCTCTAATTCGAGCTTGTTTTCTTTAATCTGAGGAGTTCCTTGGCTCAGTACAGCCAGGGCGTCCCAAAGTTCTTTCGCCGTTTTGCAGTCATGCACCCTCCCGAGGTGTGAGTCACTGAGCGTTGTCAGTATAGCATTTCGTGCGACTCGGTCGAGGTTATGCAACTTTTTCTCTTCAGGTGTGAAGGCAGATTTGTCCTTGGGAACCTTCGGACCGATACGAGCACCTTCACCTTCCACTTCAGCGAACTGAACGTTGTCTATCATTGGAATGATGGGTCCGGTCTCTAGTACGTCAGTCATGCTATCGTGCAGCGACGTAAGGTGTGCCTCCATTCTTACACGCCATACCGTGAAGTTCTCTATTGAGAACATCGGCACCATCCTGATACCTGACATGTCAGACATTATGTGTACGAGTATAGGAATGAATGAGGAGATGCTTGTGCAGAGAAAACGTTTTCAAGGATCAGTTCGAGAAGACCAGTATGTCAGAACAGGTGGTCAGTTGAACACCGTGTGCTCTGATACCAATTGTTGGTCCGGAGACAAATATCAGGTGTAGAGAGGGGGGGGGTGAATACACCTGAGTACCGTTTCTTTTTCTCGGTGAAGGTCACTGAAGCTGTTGGTTGGAACTGATGAACAGTGCCAAATAAACCATCGATCACGGGACAGAGTGAGTCAGCTAGTGAGCTCTCCTACTGACTTTTGTCAGTACTTCAAAACTCAGTCGGAGACTTTAAGTGTGCGGATAAGTGTGGGGCCCGGAGTTTGTCTCTTTTTGAAAACGTGTTTTCGCAGATTAAATTCTTTTGGCTGTGCGATTTTAGAAATACGTTTTATGCAAACTTATGATTTTCAAAGGTTTGTATGCAATAAAACAGTAATTAACACAAGCAGTTTAACGTGGTTCGGATACGCAAGATCCTACGTCCACGGTCTTGAACAGAGCAGGATAACTTATTGATTAGTCTGAGCAAGTCTCAGCAAGGAAACTGTGCACAGGACAGATCCTTCTAAGTTATAGTCCTTAGTGACTTTATAATTCAAACCTAAGTTCGAAAGGGGGCGAAAACAGTTCTCCAACTAATGAAGGAGTTCTTACAATAAGAACAGTTCACTAAAAATGAACTCCTTCGAATCTAAGCTATAAATCTGACAATCAGCTATCTAGGTACAAACTAGTACCTAGCTATATCTTAGCTATCTATCCTATCTATCACTGCATCTTCTCCCACTTATACAAAAGTTTCTGTAGTCCTAAGTGGGGGGCATCTGTACCATCCCTAAGCCACGAACATGCATCTCGTAAACCGAGAGTGGTAAGCTCTTCGTGAAAGGATTAGCTAGGTTGACTTCAGTTCCAATTTTGTCAATCACCACGTCACCTCGATTTTCGAATACTCGTATAATGTGGTACTTCCTGTCTATGTGTTTAGACACGTTGTGTGATCTAGGTTCCTTAGAATTTGTCACTGCACCCGCATGATCACAATAAATCGTGATCGCCTTAGGCAAATTCTGAACAATATCAAGATCCAGGAGGAAATTCTTGAGCCAGACTGCCTCTTTCGAAGCTTCTGAAGCAGCCACATACTCTGCTTCCATGGTTGAGTCCGCAATGCATTTCTGCTTTGCACTCCTCCATGAAATGGTTCCACCTCCCAAGGTAAACACATAACCCGAGGTAGACTTCTTCTCTTCTCTGTCAGCCTGGAAATCCGATTATGTATAATCCAAAGACACTAGACTGTCTGACTGGTAAACAAGTCTATAATCTCTAGTCCGTTTAAGGTACTTGAGAATATGCTTGAGCACAGTCCAGTGTTCCTTTCCAGGGTTAGACTGATATCTTGAGACCATGCCTACAACATATGAGATATCTGCTCTCGTACAAAGCATCGCATACATGAGGCTACCGGCAGCGGAAGCATATGGTACTAGCCTCATACATTCTATCTCTTCAGGCGTTTTTAGGGTACTGATTCTTGGATAGAAAAATGCCATGTCTGAAAGGTACTGAACCTCTCTTGGCTTTTTGCATGCTAAAATGAGCAATAACAGCGTCAATGTAGGACACTTGTGACAAGCTTAACATCCTTTTTCTGGCGATCTCAAATAACCTTGATCCCAAGGATATAAGAAGCTTTACCTAAGTCCTTCATTTGAAACTGCTCGGATAACCACGTCTTTATGTCTGATAGCACTTCAACATTGTTGCCAATGAGAAGGATGTCATCTACGTAAAATGTAAGAAACACCACTGATCCATTAACACAAATGCGGTACACGCACACCTCGTTAGGACAGGATACAAAACCATAAGATTTCACTACCTCGTCAAAACGCTGGTGCCATAACCGGGAAGCTTGCTTAAGTCCATAAATAGACTTCTTAAGCTTCCAAACTAGATGGTCTTCGCCCTCCTTCACATAACCATCTGGTTGTTTCATGTAGATGTCCCTACCTTTTTAAAGGTGACCGTTTAGGAATACGGTTTTGACATACATTTGTTAGGTCTCTAGGTTCATGTGATCTGCTATGACAAGGAGAATCTGAATGGAAATCATTGCTACAGGCGAGAAGGTCTCTTCGTAATCGATACCTTCTTTCTGGTTAAACCCTTCGCCACTAGCATGGCCTTAAACGTCATGATCTCTCCATATGGTCCTCTCTCTTTCTCTTGTATACTCACTTACTACCAATAGCATTGCAGCCCTCAGGTAGTTCAGTGATCTCGTATACATCCATATCAGTTATGGACTCAAATTCCGAGTCCATGGTGATTCTCCATGAATCTGCATCTACATCTCCCACTGCTTCGTTGTAAGTCCAGGGATCCACGGTATCTTGTTCATCTGCCGGGAGATAATCAAACGTCTCCCCAATGAACCTATACCGATCAGGTGTAAATATCACCCTCCCACTACATCGAACAATGTCAGGAGATGTGTTAACAGATTGTGCAGTTACTCGTGGAGTACTATCTTGCACAACTGGTTGTTCAAGTGGAACTCGACCACCTTGTAATTCCTCAAAGATGATGTCGACTCGAGATTTATGGTTACTAATGTAATCCTCTTCTAAGAACCGAGCGTTAGGGCTAACAACGATCTTCTGTTCTTTAGGATCATAAAAGTATCCACCCTTCGTTTCCTTCGGATACCCTATGAACCATCACTTCTGAACGTGATTCCAATTTGTCGGTCTGCCTATTTAGCACATAAGCAGGATAACCCCAAATCCTTAAGTGGTTCATACTGGGTTTGTGCCCGCTCCACAACTCGAAAGGGATCTTTTGTACCAACTTGGAATGCACACGGTTCAGCAAGTGTGCTGCAGTCTCTAGGGCATATCCCCAAAAGGAAACTGGCGAAGTTGCATAACTCATCATCGACCGAACCATCTCTAAGAGACTTCGGTTCCTTCTCTCTGACACACCATTCTGCTGAGGGGTGCCCGGTCTTTGTCGTCACCGGGATGTAATCCCACATTATGTCAAGTAGTCCTTGAACTCGTTGGATAGGTATTCCCTACCACGATCAGATCGTAGTGTTTTGATTTCTTTACCTAGCTTCTTCTCCACTTCTGCCTTGAATTCCTTAAAAGGTTTCAAAGCAATCCAACTTGTGGCGAATAAGGTAAACATATCCATACCTCGAGTAATCGTCAGTAAATGTGACGAAGTACTCATACCCTCCACGAGCTTGTGTAGACATAGACCCACACAAGTCGGAATGTATCAAACTTAATACTTTTGTGGCTCTATAACCCTTTGCCTTGAAAGGCCTAGTCATCATCTTTCCTTCGAAACAGGTTTCGCAAGTTGGAAATGGTTCAATCTTGGAGAGACTCTAATGATCCATATTCCACCAACCTCTGAGTCCTGTTAAGATTGATGTGACCTAGTCTTAAGTGCCACAGATAAGTTTGGTTTACCTTAGAAGACTCTTTCCTCTTCTTAGGATTTGATGATAAGGAAGCAATATTAACAGAACTATGCGGTTTACAAGTAATAGTATATAAAGATCCGTTTAATGGTCCACCACAGATAAAATCATCGTCTTTCATGATAGAAACTTCACTATCAAAACTTGATTTATAACCATCCATGGGGCAGAGTTTTGAAACAGAAATAATGTTTCGCCTAAACTCAGGCACATATTAAACATCTTTAAGTACTAAAACAGAACTATCAAAAGATACATGTAAATCTCCAATGGCAATTGCAGGAACTTTCGATCCATTGCCCATTGAGACTACCACCTAGCCATTGCTTAATTGTCTTTTCTGCAAGAAACCTTGCAAGGTGTAACAAACTTGATCAGTTGCCCCCAAATCTACTACCCATTCGTGGGTAGAAGAGGAAACCAGAATAGTTTCAGTTACAAGAGCAACTCGCGTCTCTTTCTATTTTGTCTTGACATCTGGATTATAATTATTCCAGTGTCCTTTCTTACCACTCTTGAAGAACCTTCCTTTCTCCTTTGACATTCGCATGTCGCCGATAAGGACCGTCTTCTTACTCCCACTGCTCTTCTTGAAATGTTCACCCTGCTCTTTTTTTGGTTTCCGCCTTTCGGAGGATTCCTTGAACTACTAGGGATATTCAAGACTTGAGCACTCTTGCCCTTTCCTATAACCTCTTTGACCGCTACCAAAGATTTGAGTAACATACTCATAGTAAACTCGTTCTTAGACATAGCGGTCCTAAAACAGAAGTTCTTATAGGACCTTTGCAGAGCTTTTATTGGGAATGTAAGATATCTCTTCCACTCTATGAAATTATTTAAAATTGTTAAACCCGTTAGGGTTTGGTTGGTGAGACTGTTTAGGAACTCGAAAAATAAAATATTCAAACAGACATATCTGAAAGAAACTTTGCAAGGTGTAACAAACTTGATCAGTTGCCCCCAAATCAACTACCCATTCGTGGGTAGAAGACGAAACTAGAACAGTCTCAGTTACAAGAGCGACTCGCGTCTCTTTCTGTTTTTGCCTTGACATCTGAATTATAATTATTCCAGATCACATCTGGATTATAATTTTTCCAGTGTCCTTTCTTACCACTCTTGAAGAACCTTTATTTCTCCTTTGACATCCGCATGTCGTCGGTAAGGACCGTCTTCTTACTCCCACTGCTCTTTTTGAAATGTCAACCCTTTCTGCTTTTTTCTGGTTTCCACCTTTCGGAGGATTCCTTGAACTACTAGGGATATTCAAGACTTGAGCACTCTTGCCCTTTCCAATAACCTCTTTGACCGCTACCAAAGATTTGAGTAACATACTCATAGTAAACTCGTTTTTAGACATAGCGGTCCTAAAACAGAAGTTCTTATAGGACCTTTGCAGAGCTTTTATTGGGAGAGGTAAGATATCTCTTCCACTCTATGAAATTATTTAAAATTGTTAAACCCGTTAAGGTTTGGTTGGTGAGACTGTTTAGGAACTCGAAAAATAAAATATTCGAACAGACATATCTTAAAAATATAATTTTAAAAGCATGTATGAAATTAATATTTGCACATAATTCGTAATTAATAATCATTGTAACCTTTTGTAAAAACAATGATATTAAAAACTTCGAACGGCTCTAGGAATTCCACTAGCAAGCCACGCATGTGGACGTTTACTAGCGTAACCCTAAACCAAGCTATTTACCTAGCTCTTTAATTCCAATCCACGTCTATGTTCTTAAGACGAATGGAATTAATAGTTCGATATTCTGGACCATGTCACTATTAAAACGCGGGAAGGGACTTCGAGGGAAGTGAATTGTACCTGCGGTGACATCTAAGCATTGACCATTAATTTGACCAAAATAGAATCAAATTCTCGAAATTGACATACTTACTCGAACCATGCCGCATTCAATTTGATCTAATTAGCTATCCTATTTAATTATTATCTTCTAGAGTACTCGTGTTTACTAGGCACGCAAGCCACGCAGGTGGACGTTTACGGCTTCGCTCCCACTACTCAATAATAAGCAAATATTGTTTTGGAAAACTCATCTCACAAAACTGGTAGCTCAAAAATGCAAGCAAGCCACGCAGGTGGACGTTTACTCACATAATCTTACTACTTTCGTGTAGAATCTAATTAATGGAGGTCTGATTAAGTGTTTAATATCCAAATTAATGGAATCTAATTAAATATTTAATTTAAAAATTGCTTAGTCTTTTTATTCAAAAGGTTGGTTTTGAATCATGCATATCCACATAATTCCTAAAGCATGCAATTTCTAAACGCTCATAAAACATGCTTTAATAACCACATAATAAAACGTGCTCGCAAAAATTAAAACATGCTTTAATAACGACATAAATCCTATTTACATGCTTTTTTAAGCGCAATTAATCACATAATCGCATGCTAAAGCATAATAAAAAATAAATACGCAAATAGGAAATTTAAAGTCGTTATCGGGCTTTAAAACACGTAATTCCTAACTATTACATAGCCCGATAAAAATACAGCTCTTCGATCTTTAAAATCTTCGAATTTGAAAACTGCACCGAAAACTGTCCTGCCCCGTCATCAGGGGGGTCTGCCACGTGGCAGACATGTGTCTGCCTGGTCAGCAGCTGGGGCTGACGTGGCGCGCCACGTCAGCTTCTTCTTCAACAACACACAGCCGGAAAAACGCGCCACCGCCGCCGCGCCGCAACCCGTCGTCGACAACCGCCGCCTCCCGACCGGCCGTGCCGTCCGAACGCGCCGGCAGCGCCGCGCGAACGGCGGCTGGTGAAGGCAGCCGCGGCGCCGCGGCGACGCACGCAGCGAGCGCGCGCCGCCGCGCCTTCCCCGGCCAACCTCGGACCTCCGCCACCGTCCTCGACACCCCCTGACGTCCTCCAGACGTCTGAACCGGGCAAGACAGCCGCCGCCGCGACCTGGTGCTGTGAAATTTCGCAGCCCGTCGCCGGCGAGCTTCTCCGCCGAAATTCACCTCTCCCGAGCTGCGATTCGTTCAATTGATTCATGGGAAATTCACCATGAACGGATTCCGGCTGTAATCGTCCATCAATTTCCCTCAATTCTCAAACGATTCGCCGGAAAAAATCATTGTGAGCAGTGAACTTCAGACCTCGATTCCGATCGCATCCGGGATCGGATGATCCAATACGACATATCAACACGAATCCTGTGTGACGAGGAATCCAGCGGTTCATGCCGATCGGAAATCGGACCCCGGACCCGCCGGAAATCGCCGCCGCAAGATGCGGCGGAACCCTAGCCGATTAGGGTTTTCGTCCGAATTGGGGATTTCTGGACAGCACGACCATTTCTCCTTTCCGACGCTATTCCGGACAAACCAGAAATCTGAATGGATCGTGCGACCTATCCAGACGAAGCTAACGAAAAACATAACAAAACTATCTGAACGGATCGGAAAACTAAGGTGGCACGCGCCCCCACGCGCCGTCGCAATTCGGCGGTCGTGTTCTGCCAGTTTCTAGGGTTTCGCCTTTTCCGTTTTTCTGCGCGTCGCGCCTTGATTTTCATGCAACCCGGACCAAAAACAGTACAATAACAATACAATCACATAACACATTGGTCCTATCAAATACTCGTGGATTTTCTCACGAGAAAAATAGTACAACGGGGTAAAAACAGTAGCTCGCGGGCTGCCCCAAACATGAAAATTAACCCGATAACGACGGAATAGAACCTTAATCATACATCTAACAGCAACAATCAGAGCCTAAACCAGGCTCTGATACCAATTGAAGGAATAATTTAGGTTAGGAATGATACCTTCCTCCTTCGTATGTTGTCGCGGCTTTGGCTTTGATTGTTGCTCCTGTGTTAGATCTTCTGGTCTGTGTCCCGGCCTTTTTTCTTCCTCTGGGTGGTCAGATAACTGAAGAAAGTAAAATTTATCGTCTCTCTCTTACACGCTGTGTGCGTGAGTTATGTGTGTGTGCGTAAACTGTTTCTGAACAGAATACTAATATATATAGGCTTCAAAAGCTAATATAATATTAATATATTTGTAACCCATTAATTTAATTATATTTCTAATAGGCTTCCACATAACCAGCCCATAATATAATTAATTAATTTACTGGGCTACTAATATTTATCAATTAATTGGCCCAGCCAATTAATTCCAGATAAATAACATTATTAAATAATGTAAAAATACATTAATCCATTAATAATGATTTCTGAGAGACAATAAATTACTAGGCAACTAATTGGGCCAGATCAGGGATCCAATACAAGAAATAAAGCTGGGCCTCAAATTAATTAATTATCCATGCTCAGCCCAGAGCAAAATTAATTAATAAACACAGATTCATTCCACTAGAGAATCCGTGCTGACTTACCCCTGTATCCTAAATTGAGCAAGGGCTTGTATTTTAGACTTAATCGATCTCCGTATTTAAGATAGAAATATCCGTTAATTAATTAAGCTCACTGACAGCTTAAATTAATTAACATCTTATATTCCTGAGTAGTACCACTCGACCTTATTAACACACCTGAACTTAATTAACCGGCCGGGTTTAGTGTGCCAATCCTTTCGAGTTCCTCAGGGGATACTATCAACCCATTTTACTAGGATACGACTGCAAGATACAGACAACCAGCCTGAGCCACGAATAACTACTAACACCCAAGATACGTAGATCCGGTCGCGATGACGTTCACCATAGTAGGTCAAAGTGATAGATAGCCAAATGCACTCAGCTGAAGTCTTACCAAGCTTAAGACCAGCTAAGTCACCGAGATCTTGATTCTCCACTAAGGTCAGTTAGGAAAACACATCTCACTGTGATCCGTCAATACACCACCTTAAGTGTACCCGTAAAGACAAGCAGCTAAGACAAGCCACTTCTTATCTAAACTGCAGCTTAAACCGACAACTTATCCTTAAGTTGTCTCAGTTGTGATAACTGTTTATATCTTGTCAGTTTAACCAATTTGTGTTGTCTTCTGTGATACCCGACACACCACACAAATCTAACTTTTATACAAGATAAAGGATAACATGTGCAAATATATATATTTATCAGATAGGAGAATAAAATAGTGGTAGGGACAACACACATTGTATACAAGCATAAAATTTGCTTCCAGTATACAAAATCCCAACACTTTTTGCATGTGCCCTATCACCTTTTTGCAGTGCCCTATCATGTGTCCGACCGATAGGGCACTATCACCTTTTTGCAGTGTGCCCCATCACCTTTTTGTAGTGTGCCCTATCATGTGTCCGACCGATAGGGCACTCGTGAATAAATTCATCAGTGTGCCCTATCGCCTTTTGACAGTGTGCCCTATCACATGTCCGACCGATAGGGCACACTTTCACGTGAATAAATTCCGCAGTTTGACCGATAGGGCACAGTTTCTCGTCAATAAATTCATTAGAATTCGTCTCATCACTTCTCTATTGCTACCATCGTCCTTCATTTCCACCACCAAAGCAAGAAAAAAATATGGAGAATGATTGGAAACAATTTGTTGTCAATTTTAACGGAGTTTTCGATAGTGAGTCGAAATATGTTGGTGGCCAAGAAACAATGGTTTGGATTTCGCCAAACAGTATTTGTCTTGCCGTACTATGACAATATATTCAATACGCTCTCGATGCATATTCACTTCCGCCCGACTACCACATCTATTATACTGCAGAGTCTCGTAAAAGTCATAGAACGATCAAGGCCATTATCGGGAGTGATCTTGATCTACAACATATTTGTCTTCTAGACGTAGAGCCTGCAGTATATTTGGTGCACCCCAATAATACCGGCATAGTAAATCGTGAAGCTCGAAACTTAACATTCGTTGAGTCGTATCAATACGGAGGTGATAACCAGTTTGAAGGGCCCGATAGTGGAAGCAACTCAGGTGGGAGTCAAAACAACCCCGATGGAAGTGGTCAGAAAGAGGAGACCCGTGTCGAAACAGATGAAGATGAAGAAGCTTTTCTCGACACTTCATCTGAGGATGAAGATGAAGGTATTCCTGAAGCATTGATCAATTGTTCGCTTGGGGACTTTGCTGCATGGATCCGACGAGAGGGCGGCGTCAACCAACTCATGTCAATGCTTCTTCCAATCACTCGTCCAAATACCGATGACAAAATATTATACAGCAACATGGAAGCAGCAAGTAATTGGATCATTCCAATTATACCTCTCGATACATCTGACCCACCATTCACAACGAGCTTGCCTCTTATATTGGATGGTGATTTGTGGCAAGGAGCTATTTTTTGGGAGAAAGATGAATTATATGTTATGGTCGCACTGTGGCATATGGAACATGGAGTGGATTTCATGTGCTGACGTTCGTGCACAAAACGACTCAAATACATATGTAAGCGTAATGAGACGTGTCCATATTTTCTTCGTGCTACTTGTAGGGCCACGGAAATTTGGGAGGTGACCGTATACAACCCCGAGCACACCTGCAACCGCGACCTGTCTGGCATAGGATCGAGAAATGTGCGGGCAAAGGTCGTAGCCGCCTATATTGCGCAGAGAATGTACCGCCAGAGCAAAATATTGAAACCCGCCGATATTCAAGCTGATCTTTTGGATAGGTTTGGAATCCAAGCGAGTTATAGTGTGGCGCTGCAAGCACGTAATGCTGCGATATCAATGATTTATGGTGGCCATGCAGAGTCATATAAAAATTTTCCGAAGTATTTGCATTTGCTCCGTATGCAAAATCCAGGCTCTTTGACCGATCTAGATGTCGGTCCTGATGGTGATTTCCGACATCTATTTTTTATGCTTGGTGTTTGCCGAAGTCCTTGGTTATTCCAGCTTAGAAACGTGATTGCGGTTGACGGGACACACCTAAAGGGGAGGAATAAGGGAATATTATTTATCGCTGTTGGTATTGATGCTAACGAACAAATATTCCCACTTGCTTTTGGTGTTGGTCCGATTGAAAATGATATTTCGTGGAAGTGGTTTCTAACTCGGCTTTGAGCAGCACTCTCCTCCACTAGTGATCTAGTAATTGTATCAGATCAACACAAAAGTATAGCCAATGCGGTAAGAGATGTTTATCCGGAAGCACACCATGGCCTTTGCTACTACCACATCGCAAATAAGATTGCTCGATATGGTAAATGGACCGTGCAGATGTTCCACGAGGCAGCATACGCATATCGAACATCAGTCTTCAACCGCACGTTGAACACGATACGAGAGGTACAGCCCGCAGCGTACAATAAGTTAATGGAGATCGGTCCCGAGAAGTGGGCCAGATCACAATGTCCTACTCGACGTTACAGTATGTTAACATCCAACCTGGCTGAGTCTATTAACTCTCGACTTCTGGCTGTAAGACGTCTGCCAATATGTGCTATGATCGAGGCAATCCGACATCTGCTCGAAAAGTGGTTTGATGCTCGTAGACAAAAGGCTCATGTGAGGACTGATATTTTGACTGAAGCTGCAGATATGAGAATGAGAAATGAAAGAGATGCAGCACTCAGGTATGTTGTTACATCCGTGACTGCTGACTCATTTAAAGTGGACATTTGAAAAAGACAGTGGAGAGTTGATCTGAGCAGTCACTCATGTGAATGTAGAGTATGGCAACTGGACGAGATCCCCTGTAAGCATGCAATTGCAGTTTTATACAACCGTCGTGAGAATTTATATGATCACATCAATTACTCCTATCGGACGGAAACATGGCGGGAGATATATGTGGGTGTGGTGAATCCTTTACCTCCACGGGACGAGTGGGGTGTCCCAGCAGAGATTGATGCGATGGTGGTACTACCGCCAATTATCACGCGTCAAGCAGGACGGTCGGACCACAAACAATTATGGTCCGATCGATCGGACCACAATGATATTGAATACAGTGGGCTTACTTGTGTATGTATTAAACCAGAGAAGCAAATCAAACCAAGCAGTAATCATTTCACACGCCCAACAATAAGATACATATATGTCCGATACATAATCAAATCAAAAGAAATAGAATGCAATTCAAGTCCGATACATCAGTTCACACGCCCAACAATAATCAAAGTACATCACACATTTCAAAACATTTTACCGCCATCCAAGTCCGATACTTACCAATGTTTGCCTCATCATTACCCCATGCCCGAGTCGGGAAACCGGTGAGGAGACGCTCTATGGTCATGCATGCCAATGCCCCACAACTATGCGAATCCAATTGCGTGTACTGCTCTTCAGCATCCATAAACACAACCTGAGGCCTCTGTCCTCCTGGGAATTGATAACCATATGCATTACACGCCCAATAATTCCCATGCCATAAGAATCGCGTTATAAATTTCCGGAAAGCCCTAATGCATTTGACGCGCCAATTGAAAATATGAGCCTCTCTATATTGATTTTTCGAGTCATACAACTCGAGTCTCCAGTCTGAAACGCATAACCGCAGCACGAACCAATGTTGTGCTGCCAAGATGGGAAATATGATCTACAATAGACACAAATATACAATTTAGAACCTTATGAATATTAAATATAAAATATATGAATATTACTCACATATTTGGCGGAGTACCAATCGCCTATCCCAAGTTCTTGAATCCCCTTCACGCACTGCACATCGGCCTCTTGAGGAACCCACAAATAATCCTCATCATTCTCGTGTCTATCACTTTGTGGATCTTTAGAATAATTGAGCCACTCAGTCGTAATAATCATCTGGAGAAAAATTATTCAACGATAAAATTAAACCAAAATAAATAAATATTTTCCATAAAATACTCAGATATGAAATGTACTTACAAAGACTGTAGAGTCTGCTATGACTGTGTGTCGGGCATCTGGAGTCACGGGTAGGTTGCCTTGAACTAGCCTGACCCGCGGTGACTGGATGTAGCAGTTTATCATCTCACAATCCATATTGCAAGCCATGTTCTTCAAATTATTGAACCATTCTCGGTCCAATGGAAAACCATCTGGACGTCGAAAGGCCAAGCTTTCACTCATCAGATACTGCTCGAAAGTCTCAGCCAACATGGAACTTGGCTCAAACATATCCTACAAACGAAAATTCTTAAATTAATTAAAGAATTTAAATTAATTCAAGAAAAATCAGTCTAGAATTTTCTTACCAACTCGCCGCAAGTCAAGCCCAGATCTAAGTTGTAGCTGTTTGCTTCCACATCCATAACCTCCACCTCCTGATCTTGAGTTGATGGATCCCTCCCCCATACATCAAAGGGCTGTGGTGCGGGCTCGTCCCACCGGAGCCATTGCGTAGCCTGAGCGTGCCAGCTATAACCACTGTTAAATGGCCTAGGCTCCTCCTCCCTCTGAAGATGATGAATACTGTCTGGACCTGCTAGGTCTTTGAAGTAGCTCCTCCCACGTACTCACTAGCTCCTGACTCAGGGTCCGATGATAATCATCAATTCTATTCATCATAGCTTGCTCGCACCTTTCAAAATTCTCTTGAATAGATCGACTGATCATGGCCTCTATTCTTGGATCCAGACAACTAGATGTCTCACCGCCTGCTAATAATTATCAAAGAAAGGGACGATTATTAAAGGGGGAATTGACTAGATATTTTTCACTTATTCTTAAAATCTTACCAGATGCATCTCTCGCTACTGATGATGATGCTTGTGTACGGCGGACTCGCCTCTGAACCCTCCAACTCTCTACGACAGTGTGCTCCTCCTCCTCCTCCTGCTCCTCCTCCTCACCGACAACTCGTCTGCCCGTACTACGTCTGCTACCAGTAGCCTCGGTGCGCCTGAACAAGATACGCTGTCCATCTTGATCATACTGCGTCGGCTGTAGGGCGTTCAAGGGCACATGAAAGTGTATCCCAAATGGACTACTACCGACTGCACTCTGCCAATATGGAGACATCTCCTCAAGCTCGTTCGGTTCTAACACTTCAAACACTACCGAGTCTCTCATCTGAAATACATAATATTTGCGCATTAAATATTAATACGAATATCCATAACATATTTATTGTAATTAATAATAAAATAATATTACCTGGCGCTTAAAAAACCCGGCTATACCACGCTGATCGGCGTCAGTAAACGACCATCGTATATAACGAGGCAAATCATCAGGAAGTAGACGGGTCGCACAACGAGCTCCAAAACTAGGAATGGCCTCATATGCCCACACCTTTATTACAACATAAATATATCGAGTTATTTAAACCAATAAAAATTAATAAATTGGTAATAATTAAGTTGTGAACAAATACTATACCTGTAGTGCTCAAATCGGTCCGTATAGATTATACTTTGATACTACGAGGTCCAGTGAATTTGGTACGTAATTGAGGTATGGCCTCGTAGGTAAAAGCACCCCATGGGAACGCATTCCATTGGTCGATATCATCAGCCAATACCCATATCCATGTATCAATCTTCTTAGATACTGCAGGAGCATAGAACCAAAAGAAAAGAGCCAAAATATTCGACAACTTAATCAAGTCATCATCTGAAATACCACCGGGCTGATATGTACCAAACCAGCTTAACAATTCCCTTGCTTCAATTGGTTTCCCACCATTGAACCTGCTGTAGATCCCAGACTGAGTCGGCTGATAAGATGCTCCCATGTCAAAACTACACTCGCCGAACATCAGCCCAGTGACCAATGCGAACTCCGGATGAGAGAAACGGATGTTCTGACCAACATAATTAAACCAAACCTCCGAAGGTCGAACCGAGACCTCATAGCACAATAGCTGGTGAAGAGCCCGCAAAGCATTCTTGACATCTGGCCAATCCACTATGCTCCCGAACTGACAACCAGTAAACCGACGGACTAGATCCATACCCCCCTGACTAGATAATTTCTCTCTAATCAATGTCCCTAAAGCATGCTTATAATATGTGGTGATCCTCGAGAAAACGTCTCGAAGTGGTAACCGTTTAAAATGGACCTATATATTAAATATAATATTTAATAAATTATAATTGTTACAATATTTACATATAATATTTAATAAATAACCTGAATTAAAAAAAGAAAATTATATGCTGAATTAAAAAAAAAAAAACGTGCTGACCGATCGGGCACCGGTTCAGACTGGCCCGACCGGTCGGCACATAAAGCTCAGCGCCAGCAACAATGGCGCACCGGTTTCCGATGATTTCTACCTCATTTTGGGCAATTTTCACCCAATCCGACCAAATCTAGGTTATACTCACTAAGCCCAACATATATATTCCATAAAAAAAACCACTTTAAACATGCAATCCTACGATAATTTGAAGATCTACAAATTAATTTACAAACAAAGATTTGAAGAAAAATACTAACCTCTTTCATTGTGTCTGACGGGTTGGACGAAGATATGGTGTCCGATGGGCGTGCCGATGAGCGTGCCGACCGATCAACCCGAGAAATTTTGTGTCCGATGTGTCTTGCAGGAATGGGGACCGATGGGATCGGGTGGGGAAGAAGAGAATGTTTATTTCGGCCCTATCGGTCGGACAATATAGTGTGCCGACCGATAGGGCACAAATTTTTTTTTTTTAAGTGTGCCCGATCGATCGGCACATTCACAATGTGCGCCGATCGATAGGGCACAACTTTTTTTTTTTTTGGACCGATCGATCGGCACGTTTATAATATGTGCCAACCGATCGGCACGCTACGTTAAATTCAGTGCATTTATGCGACCTGACAAATTTCAGGTTAAAAAAGTGAAAAAGTGGAGGTATTTTAGACAATTTGAGTATTTTGTAGATAGTTTTTAGGAATTTAGGTAGATTTGCTTTTGATATAGGGAGAATGGGTAGATTCCCATAATTCCACAAATATTAACCCCTAATATTATTAAAATTTGTTTGATTTGGTTTAAGGGAAGAGAGAGAGGATGGGAGTTGGTGAGAGAAGGCAAATGATTGATTTTGCTGATGAAACAGATCATAATCACCCACCGAATATTCGAATTCATTATTTTCTACTCCAATTATCATCCAAATGCTTGGAATTCATGATTTTTTAAAACTGCATAAAACGCAAACCTTTTGCAGAAGATGGAGTCAGAGAAAGAGTGTGAAAGTTGTGATGTTCCCATGGCTGGCTCACGGCCACGTCACTCCATTCCTAGAGCTCGCAAAGGGATTTTCTGACCGAAACTTCATATGCTACGTTTGCTCGACGCCGGTAAATCTCAGCTCCGTCAACGACCGAATCCTAGCAGAATACTCCTCTCGCATTCATCTCCTCCCCCTCGATCTCCCGTCCTCCCCCGAACTCCCGCCGCACTACCACACGACGAACGGACTCCCCCTCCGCCTCCACGACGCTCTCAAGACGGCGGTGAGGGCGGCGAGGCCGAGATTCTTCAATCTCATCAAGGCTCTGCAACCCGACTTGCTGATTCGCCACCACGCTCTCGTACTTCCGTCACTTGGATAAGCACCGAGGGGTTGATTCTCCGTTCGCCGCCACTCGATTGACCGGATTTCAATTATCCGCGACGATTATTGTTCTAGATGCGTACGAAGTTTGAGTAAATCCAGAGGTGGAGTGAGAGGGTGGCGCCGGTGGGCGGCCGCCAGCTCCAAAAAATCTATTAGTCCCTCCGTCCAGCTTGACTTGTCCTGTTTTCCTTTTTGGGTTATCCCACTCGATTTGTCTTGTTTCCAAAAAAAGAAAATAATCATTACACAACCTACCACTTTTTCTTTGTGGAGTCTACCTCTTTACACACAAACACTCACTCATCTATACACAACCACCCACTCTTCTTAATCTCCGTGCCAAAAGAAACCAGACAAGTAGAATGGAACGGAGGGAGTATTATACTCTAGTCCACTTTTTATTAGTATTCAAATTTTTTTTTTGTTAAAGAAAGTCTAATTCTTGATAATCTTAATAAAAGCTCAACGGGCTTTAGCCCAATTTATTGCTCATAATCCTAATAAGAAAATAAATATATATAAAAAAAATAAAAAGACTAATCTTCCAAAAAAACACAGTGATCACGTTTCTCCTCTCTAATATTTTCTTCACCATTTTCTATCCCCAAATTAAGATGTCAACGGCGATAAGTCCAGATCGTCGATAAATAAACGGTGAATTATCGTGGATATTTTTAGTGTTTGTATTTAGTATGTATTCGTAAACTTTAGTAATTATGAATAATTTTTTTGATATGATATATTAAGTTTTATATCCATTTTTTATTTTAAGTTGGATATTTTTTCCATAACTTGATATAGTAAATATATGTTGAATATTTACTCACGATCCATGACTCAATCTGCCCAACCCGAACCCAACCCGAACTTGAACCTAACATTTCGCCACCATCACTTTTGGATCCTAGCTCCACCACTGAGTAAATCTAAAACAAAAAAAATTAAACAGATGTGTTGTGAATAGGGTTTCGAAGTTTGAGTAAATCTATTTGGGAAAACATAAATTAAATTTTATTAAAATTATATAAGTTATACATAGATAAATGTAGTATTAATTAAAATTTAAATTATAATTAATCATTTAAATTTATATATTAATTAAAAAAATCTAAAATTTATTTAATTTTATAAGTTATTTTAAATCATATATTAAAATATATAATTATAGATTTTTTATTTAGATTTAGATTTAATTTAATTATTTAATTTTTATTTTATTATATTAAAAAAAAGTTATATGCAATTTGTAATTAATATTTACAGATTTTGATAAAAGACAACATATAAACGACAACAGTTGATGAAACCGTTGTCTATGAGTGAAAATTTAAACTACAACAACGGTTAAACGACAACGGTTACAAAAACCGTTGTATATACACGCATTGCATAATCTACGACAACGCATCAACGACAACGGTTATGCAAAACTGTTGTCTATTAGCGTATCCTTCAGCTACGACAACACACATACGACAACGGTTGTGTCAACCGTTGTCTATCAGCGCAATTTTCACCAAACGACAACACAACAACGACAACACTAGTCAAAATATGTTGTCTGTTAGAAAACTTTTGGTATAAAAACGGTTTTGGCTACGACAACGGTTTTTAGAGATACGACAACGGTTTTTTGCTAAAAACGTTGTCTTTTTAGTGTTGTCATAGGTCAAATTTGTAGTAGTGTAACTTCAAATCAGAAGCCGAAAATCAACTTTATTGTAAAATCAAAATGGTACGAAGTGATAGAAGTGGAGAGTATGTAGCTCCTTTTGAAGAGTTGTGTAAGACAAGTGGTGTTATTCATCAAACCACTACCCCCTATTCGCCTCAATCAAATGGTGTGGCTGAAAGGAAGAACCAAATTTTAAAAGAGATGATGAACACCTTGTTAATAAGTTCTGGACTGCCCCAGAACATGTGGGGGGGAGCCGTTTTGACGGCTAACTACTTATTGAACAAAATACCTCTAAAAGGTAGGGATGTTACTCCTTACGAGTTGTGGAAAGGAAGGAAACCTTCATATAAGTACCTCAAAGTGTGGGGGTGTTTGGCTAAGGTGGAAGTGCCTTTGCCTAAGCAAGTTGTAATCGATCCTAAGACCGTTGATTGTATCTTCATAGGATATGCACTGAATAGTAGTGAATATCGGTTTGTCATTCATAAATCGGTTGTGCCCAATATAAATGTTGGAACTACTATTGAGTCAAGGAATGCTATATTCTTTGAACATATCTATCCGTGTAAAAAGGATGATAAAGTTAGTCGAGCTCTAGTGGTGAAGCAAGAGAAGTTGCTAGTAGTTCTAGAAATGTGGGGGTAGAACCTGCTACGCGTAAAAGGAAAGTTGCCGATCTTGAAACTTTAGAACCAAGACGTAGCACTAGAGCAAGGGTTGCAAAGGAATTTGGTCCTGATTATGTAGTTTTTCTTTTGGATGAAGAGCCGCGGTCTATTAAAGAAGCTCTTTCTAGACCTGATGGCCCACTTTGGCATTAAGCTGTCCAAAGTGAAATTGATTTCATCATGCAGAATCACACTTGGGTCTTAGCTGACTTACCTGAAGGTTGCAAGCCCTTAGGATGTAAGTGGATCTTTAAAAAAAAAGTATAAGGCAGATGGGTCAATTGACAAATATAAAGCTCGTTTAGTGGTTAAAGGTTTTAAGCAAATTGAAGGATATGATTTCTTCGATATTTATTCGCTTGTAACGAGGATTACATCTATCCGTGTGCTTCTCGTGATTGCTGCTTTGTACAATCTTGAGATTCACCAAATGGATGTGAAAACTGCATTTCTAAATGGAGATTTAGAAGAAGAAATTTATATGGAACAACCTGAAGGGTTTGTAGTACCTGGCTAAGAGCGAAGGGTATATAAGTTGGTGAAATCCCTATAAGGGTTTGTTGGATATGAGTCAGTAGATTGATACTCAACTGTTCTAGGGTTAAAAGAAATTGGGGGAAATCATAGTAGTACTATGGAATTGAAGATCCCAAAACCGAGCTGATATCAGTAGATTAGTGTGTCGATAGGATTAGCTGATGTATAGGTTAGACTTGATGTAATGCTTATTATTTTATCTAAGTCCTGTACGAGGTAGTTGTTGAACTGATCTTCTGCTGAAGATACTTTTCAGAACCCCACGTCATCAGTGTACGCTTGCATTCTTCGTCAGCAGCTGATATCAAACTCAGTTAAGGATCCCGCATCACCGACCGGACCTCGCAGAAGCATTCTCTACAAGCCGATGGTCTTCGGAGAAGAACCGTGCAAAGGTAGCAAGATACCTTCGCAGCCAACCAACCGACTATCGAAGCTCACTTTATCGGTCGACGACTCACCGAAGAAGACAGACTTTCGAGTATCGTATCCGACGTAAAGCGACCCAAAGACTTAAAGTCCCTTCAAATGTTCAAAGAAGACATACGAGGTAGTTTGAACGGTCAACTCTGACACTCACCAACTACAAACCTCGACCAATGAGAAGCCGACAACGCTTACCTACTCTACACAGTAAAGCTGCTCTCATGAACAGTGAGTGCATTAACTGCCCTGCTGCAACAAAGTTGAATAGTGGCCGTTTTCTTTGGACGCTTGTGACACGTGGCATCGTCGTCTCCAACGGACATATGCCACAACTCACAACTATAAATAGAGAAGGATTTGAAGATTTCAAAAAGAGGAATATACGCGAAATCAAGGGAAATCATTCAAGCTCACAACGCTCTAGAATCTTCAAGCTTATCCAGAGACGAACTAGTTTTCATAGAACACTTCTTGTAGTTCATCTCTCTAGAGCACTTTGATCCCTTTCTTCTCTAGACTAAGCTCATTGCTAGATTCATAGCTTAGATCCGAAGGAGTTCACATTTAGTGAATTGTTCTTGTTGTAAGAACTCCTTCTCGCTTGGAGAATATTCCCTCCCTTCTAAACTTAGGTTTGGATTGTAAAGTCGCTAAGGACTATAACTTAGAGGGAACCGTCCAGAGGCACGATCCCCGCCGAGGCTTGCTCGTAATAATCAACAAGTTCTCCCGCCTTGTTCGGACCGTGGACGTAGGATCTTGCGTATCCGAACCACGTTAAATCGCTTGTGCTCATTTACTGTTTTATTGCATAGCATTCAACTGACTTGAAAATCATAAGTTTGCATAAAACGTATTTTTATAAAGTGCACACCAAAAGATTTAACTTGCAAAAACGCGTTTTCAAAAGAGACGACTCCGGGCCTAACACTTATCCGCACTACGGTCTCCGACCGAGTTTCATAATACCGACATCGGTCCGTAGAAGAGCTCGAAGCCGACTCACTTTGACCCCAATGATCGAAGGCTTACTTGGCACCTGTTCATCGCTTGCAAACATCGCCTTCAACCGACCTTCACCGAGAAAAAAAAACGAGCTCGAGTGTATTCACCCCCCCTCTACACCCGACTTTTCGTCTCCGGACCAACAATTGGTATCGTAGCGCACGGTGTTCAACCGATCGCCGGTTCGAAATACTTGGTCCTCTCGAACTGATCCTGAAAACCGTTTTCACTGCATAAGCATCTTTTCAGCATCCTTATACTCTTACTCTTACAATGTCTGATATGTCAGGTATTAGGATGGTACCGATGTTCTCAATAGAGAACTACACGGTATGGCGCGTACGTATGGAGGCACACCTAACGTCACTCCACGACAAGCATGTCGATGTCCTAGAGTCGGGACCGATCATTCCTATGATCGACAGCGTAGTATTTGCTGCTGGAGGAGGCGTGGGAGCACAAACTGGTGCTAAGGTTCCCAAAGACAAATCTGCCTTCACGCCTGAAGAAAAGAAGTTGCACAACCTTGACCGAGTTGCACGTAATGCCATATTGACTACGCTCAGTGACTCACATCTCGGAAGGGTACAAGATTGCAAAACGGCGAAAGAGCTATGGGACGCCTTGGCTGTACTAAGCCATGGAACCCCTCAGATCAAAGAAAACAAGCTCGAGCTAGAGCTTCGTAAGGTTCGACGCCTTTGCAATGGAGCTTCATCGAAACCATTGACGAGCCGAGTGTCGATTCACCAATCAAGTCAATGTCATCAATGGGCTGGGGAGGTCGTTCACCAACAAGGAGATGAACACCAAGATCTTGAGAGCGTTGCCCCGACAGAAGTGGCTTCCATTTACTACTTATTTACGTCGCTCTGATCTAAATGCTCTAACTCCTGATGTTATATTTTCAGAATTAAAATCGGAGGAATTCGAGCATAGCCTACCCCAAAAGTGCTTAAGCGCTCCAGCCGACACACGCTTCGACCACGCCTTCAAGGCAACAATCGGCAATACCGGAGCCAAGCCTATTTCCTCAAGCAAAGCCGTGGCCACATCGCAGCAAAGTCTTCCGAGACTTCGGGCCCGACCACTACCTAGCACCGATGGCTCTCAAATATCGAGGGAAAAGGAGAGAGTCGAAAGGCGAGGAAATACAACCGAGATTCTTCCTCGGGTAAGAAAGACTATCATAAGAAAGAAGAATCTAATCCTTCTACCGAATGCGGAAATCGGAGTCCGCGCCGGTCCGTCTAAAGACTCACTGGTAAGAGCAAGCAGAACATCTACCTGCTACAACCGCAAGAAGGAGGGACACTATCGATACGATTGTCCCGAACTCTCAGCGCTCAAAGAGCGAAACGGCAGCCAGGAGAAAGAAATTCGCCGAGAGACGGCAGCCTATATAGCCGGAGAGATATCCGACAACTCAATCGAGGAGGATACATTCATGTATTCTTCGCAAGACGAAGCCGCGTTCGTCGCAGCTTGAGGTCGCAAAGACAGCTTCTCGATGAGTCGGCCGAATACTGTCTGATGGCCGGAGAAGAGGCTGAGGTAAATTCTAAACGCATTATTACCTCTTCTTCACACAGCACACAAGACACGTGCTCGGTCACAAATGATCCTCTAGATGTGGTACAAGCCTACGATGATCTGCTAGAGGAACAGATTCAGCTGAGCAGAGAGTTCAGCAGAACCATCCAGGAACTTGAACAGGTAAAGGCTGAGAATCAGAGACTTTCTTCTGATTGTCAGGTCTCTACTGAGTCAGTGGATCTAGTTGCGAGACTCAAGGAAGAGATTGAATCTCTTATGACTAAGTCTCAGCTTCAAGAGACTCAGATCTCAGTTTTGACCAAGGACAATTCTGAGAAAGAGACTGAAATAGCCAAGCTCAGTTAGAAGCTCACAGACGTACAGAATGACTATGACTCACTCAGAAGGAGTGACGAAGTCTGGAGAGGTTTGATGACTGAACAATACCTGGGAGCTAAGGAGAAGCTTGAAAGCATGCTTAGAGCACAACGGTCAACTTCTGTGAAAGAAGGCCTTGGCTATACCCACGAAGCTTCTACCTCCAAAAGCTCAAAGCAACCCCGGGCCGATAGGTTTGTCGAGAGGAAAGGTGCAAGCCGCCGACACCACACCTCGGGCGAAAAACAAACGAAAAATGATTACACCTCGCCCGAGTAGCAACAAGCAACGACCAAAGGTTCCAACCCCAGGACACCGCGATCAAATTCGGGGGGAATCAAGAAGGTCGAGATGGGCGTAACGGGACAAGGAGCCACCGTATGAGCACCCGACTCGCACGGCTCGTACTACTATGAGCCCGGGGTCGGGAGAAGCGCTAAGACTCGAAGAAGAAAGCGCCCGAACCCAAAATTATCGCGAGAAAGTCGGTATCTCCAAGTCCCGTGGAGAAGAAAGCCGATAAGGTTCGAAGAAGAAGTCCGGAACTTCTAAGGTCCCGAGACAGATCCGGGTTCCGAAATCACCCACTAACCCCGTAAGGACCCAACCGAACCAAAGGGTACCTAAAAATGCCTCTCGTTTTGCGGGTGCATGAAGACCCGTGGATAGTGGACAACGGCCGCTCGAGACACATGACTTACCGTGAAGAGCTCAGCCGACCAACTACGTACAAGAAGATGGTCCCGAATGAATTCGGTGACAACTCCAAAAGGCTACACAAGGGGATACGGAACGCCGAACATTGGGACCGCCACGGTTCCAAGAGTAACATATGTTGAAGGACTTCAACATAATCTCCTTTCGGTCGATCAATTCCGTGATAATCTTAACAGAGTAATCTTTGACGCTAGTTTCGTGATATTGTTGACAAATCTACAGGGAAAACAGTGTTATCGTGTTCGCGGAGGAAGAACATCTATGTTGCAAACCGGAATACCGCAGTAACCCGAGGCTTGCTTGCTCGCACGGACTAAATCGGGTGACAAGTCAGCCGGCTATGGCACAAGAGACTCAACCACCCGAACTTCAAGACCATGAACAAGCTTGTCAAGAACTCTAAAGTCAGAGGACTGCCCAACGAATCGTTTATCAAAGACAGAAATTGTGAAGCGTGCACGAAGGGAAAGCAAACAAAGAGTAGCAATCCACCTATTCCGTCACCTTCCACCGATGGAATCCTTCACCGCTTCACATGGACTTATTCGGGCCGCTCTCCAAATGACTATAAGAGGCAAGAAGTATGCCCTCGTCGTCATAGACGACTACTCGAGATATACTTGGGTCATCTTCATCGCCAACAAATCTGATGTTCAGATTGAGTTACCTAATCTACTGAAGAAACTCAGTGTGGAAAAGAACATCAAGATTAAGAAGATACGCTCGTACGGAGGAACAGTAGTTTCTAAACTCGTAGTTAAGACATACTTGCGATAAAGAGGGAATTCAGCACGAGACATCAGCCGCGCGCACCCCTCAGCAGAACGGACTTGCTGAACGTAAGAACAGAACACTCAAAGAAGTAGCAAGAACGCTCCTCGCAGATTCTGGACTACCCTCAAAGTTTTGGGCTGATGCTACTGACACCGCCTGTTATACTCAGAATCGCTCACTACTGACACAGCAACACATGAAGATGCCTTACGAACTGTGGAAAGGGAGAATTCCTTCTATTTCTCATTTTCATGTTTTCGGTTGTCCTTACTTTATCCACAACAATGGGAAAAATCAGTTGAAGATCTTTGATAGCAAATCTCATCAAGGAGTATTCTTAGGATACTCCCGAGTCAGTAAAGCCTTCAGAGTTTTTAACTATCGAACTCATTGCGTGGAGGAAAGCCCTCATGTTGTTTTTGATGAATTTGTTACTGAGAACAGGAAAGATACAAAGTCAAACACTCGAGGATGTCGGCGCAAGCTACGGGGATCTCGAACTAAATGACAAAGCCGAAAAGATCCAACATTGTTGGGATGATGAGTCGAAGATGAAGAAATTCGAGACTCACCAACAAGCAATGTAGCTAACCTAGTTGATTCTATCGAACAGAATCAACAACAGGTAACTTCGGTCGATGAGGAAGCCCCTGTGGTAACTGAGACCTCTACTGAGAATATAAACTCAGGGGGAACGATTAATGTTCCCGAGCTAAATGCCCCTGAACCTGGAAACTCAATAGATCCTAACCTTCTTACTGAATTACTACGGTCACGTAACGCATCTACCGAAATGCCTAATACACCTACGGACCGTGCGAAGTAGTATCGAAGAAGAAGCCCGACTCGTGCATTCGTGGCTCGATGCTCATTCTTCGGATCTTATCATTGGAGATCCATCAGGCAACTATAAGGACGAGATCAAGATTAATTCAAGGTGAAAGCTCACTTTACTCTTGTTTTCTCGTCTACGTAAGAACCTCGATCGATAGAGGACGCACTTAAAGATGCTGACCGGGTCATTGCTATGCAAGAAGAGCTGAACCGGTTCGTCGAAATGAAGTTTGGGAGCTTGTCGACGGACCTGGACATCAGCACGTGATTGGAACTAAGTGGGTCTTCAAGAACAAGCGAGATGAAAACAACGTCATTGTCGAAATAAAGCTCGACTAGTTGCTAAAGGATACAATCGGGCAGAGGAATTGACTTTGATGAAACATTTGCTCCGGGCCGCGATTGGAAGCCATTCGTCTTTTTCCTAGCTTATGCAACACATCGAGATTTAAGGTATATCGATGGATGTGAAGTCGGCTTTTACGAACGGCGTCGAAGGAAGAAGTCTACGTGGAACAACCGCCCGGCTTTCGGCGGGGACATCAGTGTACGAGACTTAGTAAAGCTCTGTATGGGTTAAAACAAGCACCCGTGGCTTGGTATGATACCCTATCGACTTTCTACTTCGTAAAGGTTTTCAAAAGGGGACAGAGATCGCACCCTATTCAAGCATAAAGTCGAACATGACATTCTACCGGTGCAAATCTACGTGGACGACATCATTTTCGGTTGCGAAACGAAGTCATATGTCGGCAGCTCGAGAAGATGATGAAGGAGAAATTCGAGATGTCCATGATGGGAGAGATGAATTATTTCCTTGGATTTCAAGTAAAACAATCAGCGAAGGAATCTTCATCAATCAAGCCAAATACACTCGAGATCTTCTCAAAAGATTCGGCCGTGATTCCAAAGAAACCGTCAAGATCCCCATGAACACGAACTTTAAAATCGATCTAGACAAAGAGGGAGCTTCGTTAACTCTACCGATTTTAGAGCTATTATTGGTTATTTACTTTATTTAACAACTAGCCGACTCGACATAACTTATGCTCGTAGGTGTATGCGCAAGATTTCAGGCGAATCCCAAGCGAAGTCATCTAGACTCGGCGAAGAAGATTCTCGCGATATCTAAGAGGAACACCCGATGCTTTGGGTTATGGTATCCTGCCGATGATAATCTAATACCGACGGAGTTATTCTCGATGCCGATTATGCGGGATGCGGGATAGATCGAAAATCAACTTCCGGAACATGTCGGTTCCTAGGCGAGCAAGTCGATATCGTGGTTTTCAAAGAAACAAAGACTCGCAGCTACGTCCACTACCGAAGCCGAGTACATGGCTGCAGGAAGTTGTTGTGCCCGCATCCTTTGGCTTCGACAACAACCGAGAGATTATGGTATAACTCGGGATGAAGTGCCCATCTACCGTGACTCCACCAAAGGTCAATAGCTATAACTCGTAACCCGGCTTCTACATACCGTATGCAAGCACGTGGACATCCGACACCACTTCATCGAGAGACCATGTCGAAAGAAGGACATCGGGATGGAGAAAATCCATACCGACAAGCAAAGGGCGTATATACCGACCAAACCACTAGCCGAGAACAGGTTCGTGAGAACTATCGGTTGAGCTAGGTCCGCTAGATCCTACCGAGACAAGTCGAGAGAAGCCGACTACCGATAATGATATACTTAGCAACAATTGGTATCGGTATGGAATCAGCACGATAGGTCGAAAACTTAGTACAGTGACTCGGTTGGGAGATGCACACTGCATGCGCAAGGGGGGAACATGGTCATCAAGCACAACCATCCTCCCGATAAATGATGGTAACCAACGATAAGTTCAACGAAGAGGTTTGCGTAGTATCGTTACTTAATTTGTTCAGAAGCATGCCGCATTTAATGCATCAGTCGCTTACATTCAGTTGCTAAGGAGCATTTATTCCTTACCATTTATTATGTTTAAGGTTTGAGGAAAGGTCAGCAGGACTCCTCGCCTGCGTAATTAATGCTCTCTGTCGCGCATTTAATGCATGTCTTCTCCATTAGCTTTATTACGTATATCTATATTTTTGGCGGCTATTGTAATCATTCCTTTATAACATTTAATCTTAGCCGCCCCTTGATTTTGAAAGATTAAATTTGAACCGTGCGATTCAAACTGAAGATCAAACTTAATATACAAAATCTTTCATCTTCTATCAACTCCTCACTTTTCGCCATTCTTCATATTCTCAAGAGCTTATCTCGCAACTTTGTTTTCTTATCCAAATCTCTTAAATAACTTTGCTTTCGCATCTCTTAAAGCTCTTATACACGGTAATGTATCGATATCTCGCTAGCAACTACTAACTTACTCTATTTTCAAGTGCCGATATGTTGTTTTGCGAGATTTCAATGGCGAACGTTCAAACACCAGACAACATTGAGGAGATTGTAGCCTCCAAGATTCTGTTTGAACCTACTTTGGCCTTCCGCCAAGTGGAGATCTCTTTCCTTGAATCCGTGTTTGACGCTTTGGAGCGTTCGGGGTTGGAGATGCCGGGTTTCGAAGCACCCCGTGCTTATCTCCTCGGCATGTGTCGCCGAAGTTTATTTCAACCGGAAATCTCTAGCGTCGGGAGGAGAGGAATTGTCCTTCTCTTATCAGAAGGAAGTCGATCAAGATGAGTGGGAGTCAGTTGTTCTTACCTTCGATATTCAAGATGCTCTAGCTCTTTCATTCGATCTTCCCAACTCCGGCATTTCTCTGATTGGATACAAGGAGAAGGAGATCAACGCATATGTGCGTAAATTACGTGGACGCAAGGATGTGGCGTTCAAAACAGCTCTACCGAGGAATATGTTGCTACCTCGGTGCATGCAGGTCTAGCTTACGTGGTATCGCACATTCCCGACAAGTTCACTGGATCATATGATCAACTCGTCCAAACCAAGGATTCAGCTGATGATGGCAATAGACGATGGGGTTCAAGTGAACTCGGGCCGAGTATTATACTACTCGATGAAGGCACGAGCTCGAGAGGTTCACCACATTACCCACCGGCGAGAGGAGGATAGCCGGTGTGGGTAAACTTCTATTCGGAACAAAGATGTACCGTTCCGATAGAATGCATGGTTCAGAGGAACTCAGCTGTTGAGAACTCAGCCTTTGAGGACTCCAAGTACTTTGACAAGAAATCTATCAAATTCCGGACGAAGGCTGTAGCCGAGAAATCCATAGGCAAGGGGCCGCCCGAGCCTAAGAGAGCGCCGGCTACCCGCCCACATCGCACAAGTGCCAAAGAAGAGGAGATTGGCCAAGACTCGACCTGCCGAGGTCATCGTTGCTCACCGCCGGCCATACTAGCGTCAACTCCTCGCTTCACCTTCTCCCCGAGCGGATCCAGGATTTAGATCTCGGAATAGAAGGAGCTACTCGAAGGATAAAGTTCGGATAATCAGCTCCGAGGAAACCCGGTCAGACGCCAGAATGCCGACCGAGGAGCCATCTGGCCGAGTGGAACACCACCGATTCCACTCGTGCCCGTGCTACACCTGAAATTCACGAGCCGATACCCGAAATCGGCCGGGCATGCGGACTTGATAGAGATTGCCATCGTGGCACGCGCTCATATGCTACTGCGAGATTCCCGCGACCGGGACATTCTCATAGACTTTTCAAAGAATCAATCGGAACCGAGTTGTTAGCCGAGGAGCAAGAACTCGCAGAATGCCATAGGCTTTGGCGAGCCCGCCGATCCGGGTTGTTTTGAAGATTTACGAGCTGCTATGCTCTACTTGCTAAGCCGTAGGGAATCGCCTCCAGTAACACTCCCCCGCCCCCTTCTCCTCCCCGCCGATAAGGGAGATGATGATGATCGGGAGAAGGACGAGGCACCCAAGGATGCGTAAATGGGAGATTCTGCCGAGGGACAAACTCCCCGTGAGAAGAGCCCATCACCACCACCCGCTACATCCGGTGAGGCTCCTAATGCCCCTAAGTACTCAAGGGAGCAACTTCTCACATTCTCCCGAAAGAGGCTCGGAACAAGTTCCTATCGATACAACCAATAGGTTCCGTGTCCTCAAAGGCGGTCAACAAGGCGATCGACGCCAAGGAGAGAAAAATCGCCTTCTCGCCAAAGATGTACACATTAAATGGGAGAAGTATACAAAGGCGCAGATCGAACGCCCGAACAAACTTTCTCGCCGACGTCTTCAAACCACAAGAGGCTCCTTCTCGGCCCGATCCGAAGAAGATGATCGAGCGGGCTCTAGCCGCCCGTAAGATTGATTTGCAAGCTCGTAGTCGCCAGCTTCTTGAAGCTCGCCGCCTATCTTTCTCACAAGAGCCGACTGCGGCCCTCGCACGCATTCAAGCTCGATGGATGAGCGTAATAAGCCGGCTACCACCTCTCTCCAAACGGCCCATTAAACAACAAGCCGAGGCTCTCAAGACGATTCGTAAAGAGATGAGCGAATCCCATGATGCACTCTGCTGCACCTTCGCAAAGAATCGGCCGCTCGCCCATCGAAATTCGAGCAAGAACAAGAATTGGACTGGCATGGCTACACCAATGGTGGTATCTCGACTTCGATACGACCGTTGATGAAGTCAAAGTTTCTATTGCCAAAGTGGTCAAGAAGTGAAAGCACTCCGTACCTCCCTTGGACTTATTGCTTGATGCCAAAAAGGGGGAAGGTAGTAAGGGGGAAGGTAGTAAGGGAGAAGGAAGTGAGAGAGTGATGGAGACAGCTGATGTACCGCTTCTTAGCAGAAAGGTACAGGAGGAAGGACCCTCACAGACTCAAAGGGGAAAGGCACATGAGGAAGGACCCTCTACTCGAACTGAAGAAGTCTCAGCCGCTCAAGCAAAAGACAATACTGACGAGGTACTTCTCCTTGAATTTCCATTACAAGCCACCCCCATCTCCTCTTCTGCTGCACATATACAAGAGATCGCTCAGTTCTTAGACGAGCCAGCAGAAGAAGAAGAAGAAGAGTTACAACAGTGCCGCCGAGGCCGGGGAAGGAGACTCACTCGAATCTCCTCCTTCCTCCCCGGTCCGAAAATTTAAATCAAAAGCGGAGCAGGAGGCCTTCGACCTCAGAGTCGCCCAACAACGCAGGACAAACTTGATCATGAGCAAAGATTAGAAGAAGCAATCGAGGCGTACCAAAAAGCCTAAGGGCAAGGCTATAAGAGGCGAGAGGTAAGAAGAAGGCAATCGGGACGGTTGAAGAGCGTAAGAAGAAAACTCAAGAAGAATACGCCAAGGCTTCTTCAACCGATACCCCGCCCTACTCGCGCAGTCAACCCTCCACGACTCATACGCCCGCGCAGATAGCGTAAGATCAAACAATGTGGGAGGCGGTGCTCGCTGGACTATCTAGCGACATGGAGACAAGAGAGCAGCCGCGCTCCGAGAAAAGAAAAGCATGGCCGATCCGGAGAAAGTGCGAAGATTATCCTTTAAACCAAGAATGATCCGAGAAGGCGGATCCCAAGAGGATCTAAGTTCATCGAGGGCCCCCACATCAAGCAACAACCGATTCAAAGATGTGGATAAGTGGGTGTCGGCTGATATGAATGAACATTGGGAGAGATTGAAAGAAGTTTTTATCAAAGGCTACTACGTATGGCGCATTTACCCACTCGATCGCTCACCGATCAGCTCTTTGAGGAGTTGATTACGAGATTTGATGTTGAATTCGGTGAACGGCTGAAGCAAGTCATGGAATCACGAATATAACCTTCCGTGCCCCAGACCTTTCCGACGTATTCCACCGCCGAGACTTGCTAATGGACTGGCCGAGCACTAAGGACATAGAAAGAGAAGTGGAGGAAGCCGCCTACGGCTCCGAGCCTTTGCTCCCCGAAAGGCCAGATGATAACTTGGAGATCCAGGAGATTCGAGCTAGAGTATATAAATACTATTACCTGGATCCTCCCGAGGAGCAATCCACTGACTTCAAGAAGAAGACACAGAAGTTCAAGAAGCAGCAGCAGTGATTTTCTCTTTCTCATCTTTTGTAATAGCATTAGGAACTCGTAATTCTTGATATATATATCGGTTCCTTCCGCTTGCTAGACAATTACTCATTGTCTTTCAACTTTTTACTTTGTGTTTACACAACCGATCACTAAGTGATCCGACACACACTCACATCGGTTTCTCGATCTTGCCATTCTCTCGCCCGTCGAAGTTCGTTTATGATTATCGCTTTTCCTCGACGTTTGAAGGGGGAAATTATTGTCGATAGGACAAGATCCTTGATAGATATTAGAGTATGAGGTTTTGGCATCATCAATTAGGGGAAATTGTTGGATATGAGTCGGTAGATTGATACTCGGTTGTTCTAGGGTTAAAAGAAATTGGGGAAATCATAGTAGTACTATGGAATTGAAGATCCCAAAACCGAGCCGATATCGGTAGATTAGTGTGTCGATAGGATTAGCCGATGTATAGGTTAGACTTGATGTAATGCTTATTATTTTGTCTAAGTCCCGTACGGGGTAGTTGTTGAACCGATCTTCTGCCGAAGATACTTTTCGTAACCCCACGTCATCGGTGTAATCGCTTGCATTCTTCGTCGCCAGGTGATATCAAACTCGCTTAAAGATCCCGCATCAGGCCGACCGGACCTCGCAGAAGCATTCTCTACAAGCCGATGGTCTTCGAGAGAAGAACCAATGCAAGCGATATACCTTCGCAGCCAACCAACCGACTATCGAAGCTCACTTTATCGGTCGACGACTCACCGAAGAAGACAGACTTTCGAGTACCGTATCCGACGTAAAGCGACCCAAAGACTTAAAGTCCCTTCAAATGTTCGGCGAAGACATACGAGGTAGTTTGAACGGTCAACTCGACACTCCCCAACTACAAAACTCGACCAATGAGAAGCCGACAACGCTTACCTACTCTACACAGTAAAGCTGCTCTCATGAACAGTGAGTGCATTAACTGCCCTGCTGCAACAAAGTTGAATAGTGGCCGTTTTCTTTGGACGCTTGTGACACGTGGCATCGTCGTCTCCAACGGACATATGCCACAACTCACAACTATAAATAGAGAAGGATTTGAAGATTTCAAAAAGAGGAATATACGCGAAATCAAGAGAAATCATTCAAGCTCACAACGCTCTAGAATCTTCAAGCTTATCCAGAGACGAACTAGTTTTCATAGAACACTTCTTGTAGTTCATCTCTCTAGAGCACTTTGATCCCTTTCTTCTCTAGACTAAGCTCATTGCTAGATTCATAGCTTAGATCCGAAGGAGTTCACATTTAGTGAATTGTTCTTGTTGTAAGAACTCCTTCTCAGTTGGAGAATATTCCCTCCCTTCTAAACTTAGGTTTGGATTGTAAAGTCGCTAAGGACTATAACTTAGAGGGAACCGTCCCAAAGGCACGAGATATCCCTGCCGAGGCTTGCTCGAATAATCAACAAGTTCTCCCGCCTTGTTCGGGGCCCGTGGACGTAGGATCTTGCGTATCCGAACCACGTTAAATCGCTTGTGTTCATTTACTTGTTTTATTGCATAGCATTCAACTGACTTGAAAATCATAAGTTTGCATAAAACGTATTTTATAAAGTGCACAGCCAAAAGATTTAACTTGCAAAAACGCGTTTTCAAAAGAGACGACTCCGGGCCTAACACTTATCCGCACTACAGTCTCCGAATGAGTTTCATAATACTGACATCAGTCAGTAGAAGAGCTCAGAAGCTGACTCACTTTGACCCCAGTGATCGAAGGCTTACTTGGCACTGTTCATCAGTTGCAAACATCAGCTTCAGCTGACCTTCACTGAGAAAAAGAAACAGAGCTCAGGTGTATTCACCCCCCCCCTCTACACCTGACTTTTCGTCTCCGGACCAACAGGGTTGAAACAAGCACCATTACAATGGCACTTGAAATTCGACGAGGCAATGTTGTCGAATGATTTTAAGATTAATGAATGTGACAAGTGTGTTTACATAAAAAATACAAATAATGGCTTTGTAATTGTTTGTCTTTATGTAGACGACATGTTAAATATTATGAGACAAAAGCTTCAAGTCATAAACGACACCAAGCGTATGCTTAAGAGAACTTTCGATATGAAAGATATGGGAGTTGCTGGCGTTATTCTTGGAGTGAAGATTCAAAGAACTCCCAAAGGGATTGTTTTGTCTCCTCATTATATTGAGAAAGTACTTAAGAGGTTTAATGTCTTTGATAGTGCGCCGACAAAGACTCCTCTAGAAGTTAATGTTCACTTGAGCAAGAATAGGGGTGATCTTGTTGCTCAAGAGGATTATGCTAGTCATTGGTTGTCTTATGTACATCACGAATTGTACGAGGCCTGATCTAGCTTGTCCGGTGAACAAACTGAGTCGCTATACTAGTAATCCTAGTAGAGAGCACTGGAAATCTCTTATAAGAGTTCTGAGGTATTTGAAATACACTCTTAACTTTGGGTTGCATTACTCGAGACATCCCCCAGTATTTGAAGGGTACTGTGATGCGAATTGGATATCAGACACTAAAGACTCGTTGTCTACTAGTGGTTATATGTTCACTATAGGGGGAGGAGCTGTGTCGTAAAGATCCACGAAACAGACGTGGATAGTCCGATCCACCATGGAATCTGAATTTATTGCTTTAGATAAGGTCGGTGAGGAGGGCGAATGGCTATGTAATTTTCTTGAAGATATTCCATGTTGGACGAAACCCGTGCCACCTGTGATGATTCACTGTGATAGCCAAGCGGCTATTGGTAGGGCCAAGAATGGGTTGTATAATGGTAAGTCGAGACATATTCGTCGTCGACATAATACCGTAAGATATTTGATCACGAGTGGGGTTATCTCTGTAGACTACGTCAAGTCTATAGATAACCTAGCGGATCCGCTTACTAAGAGTTTGAATCGAGATCAAATGTATAAGCTCGTAGAGATAATGAGAGTTAAATCCACAAGTTAAAGATGATTATAGTGGATACCCAACCTTGTAGATTGGAGATCCCATGAACTTGGTTCAATGAGAAAACTAAACTATATGAGTCTGTTAATACCACACTCAAATAATTTATTCCCTAAAAGAGCTCGAGAGTGTTGGTGACCTGTCAAGTGGTGAGGTTAAGTCTTTGACTTTTAATGATTCTTGGATGCCTTAAGAAGGTGGAGTATGGCATGATACTCAAGTAATAATCACCTATGTAAGTGAGAAGTGAGGGTCACTTCTATGTAACACTTATGAATCCAAAGAGGTTGTTCATGGCATGTAAAGGACACAAACGTGAGAACGGACGAGGTTGAGACTTTATAGTGTTGATGCTATTGTCTAAGTATACACCATGGAGGAATAGTTCAAGGTCACGTGTCCACTAGTCCGCCAGTATGCTCGATAGCACTGTCTAAGGAAGGTTCAAGATCACAAGCCACCTACCCTGATGCTTTATTGTCTCTTGAGGACAGAGCTATATGTCTGCATGTATGCATGCTTGCATTTGGCTATTTCCACTCATGTGGTGGATTGTTGGAAAATCGGTTGATATATATATTTATATATTATTATTATTATTATTATTATTATTATTATTATTATTATTATGGAAATTTAGTTAGCATTAAATGCTAATTTGACTTGGGACTTGGAAAAAAGTCAACCCGTTTAATCATCTTTTCGAGCCTCGATATATATCTCATTTATGAATTGAGATATATGACGTCGATCTACGTTTCGAGTGGTGGGCTTGGGCCACACATGTTCACGCGCGCGAGCCTTTTTGCCGACCGCCTCACACGCGGCGCGCCGTACCGCGCCGCACCGCGCCCGTGCCCGGCCCCGGCTCCGGCTCTGGCTCCGTGTCCGTGTCCATGGACTTTAATCTTGGCAATTCGTCCTTTGGGTGGTCCGTGGGCTTGTCCGTTAGGCTTCGGCATTGGGCTACTTGTGGACTGACCTAACTTCACTTGTGGGTTGGATCAGTCGTTAGTGCAGTGCTCCTGCTACACGAGATTACTCTCCTTGGTGTTGTGCTCTTGCCACACTTGAGTGTACGTTTTTGGAAGGTGTTAGAAGAAGTCTCTTCAGCAACCAACCTTCCATCTCTCCACTCCCCTGAACATAACTGTCTGCATTAATTGGCATGAGTTATTCCAACAACCTTTCACCTAAGCAGAACAACTTATAAATAGGCTTGTCAGCATGCCATTTCAACACACAACAATTTTCTTGCTCTGCATACGTCTTAGTCTTAAGACATACATCTTAGTCTTAAGTTGTTAAGCTTACGTCTTAGTCTTAAGACATACATCTTAGTCTTAAGGTATTCAGCTTTTGTCCTCGCCTGAAGTCCAGTTCGTCGGAACTCGTAGTTTTGCGGTGCTGCAATCTTCGAGATGTCGTCGTTTCATCTTTGGGGACGATACGTCAGGAACCAAGAGCAAACCAGGGCGTATTTTGTCTTGCGGATAAAGGTCTTCCTCGACTTGACGAACTTCTTTTCTACATTCTGTTTGTTTCCATTTTCCGACTTACCGATTTATTTTATAAGCAGCTTGTATTCAATACTTATAGGCTATATTACAGGTGATACTCCCAAACCGAATGCCGGTAAAGATGCTGCTGCGGCTTCCTTATGGTTTAAACAAGATCTTGAGTTTGATTTGTTGGAGATATATGCGTAGGAGTATCTTTAATACTAGTATTAAAGATACTCCTACGCATATTAAAGATACTCCTACGCATATATCTCCAAGAGTAGAAGATGGAGTACGATTTATCAAGTATGTAGTAGTTTGAACCGCAAACGACCAGAATTGCGAGGGCAACCGTGAGTGATGGAGAAGTGCACGAGTGATTTCTAGGATATGACAATTTTGGCGCTCAGAAATGCCATTTTGTTGAGGAGTGTGTGGAGCTGTAGTTAGCCAATTAATACCATGAGAATTTAAGTAAGATTTCAAGGCTAAGAATCCCCCCCCCTTATCCGTATAAAAATTGCATATTGGAGTATGAAATTGTTTCTCAACTAATAAACGAAACTGAGGGAAGATGCTTGCCACTTGAGACTTAGCCGATAATAAATATACCCAACAATAACGGCTATATAAATCCACCACAAGTAAGAAATATCGATAACCATCAAAAGAAGTAATAGAGGAAGGACCCCAAACATCCGCATATAAATATTTCAAAGGTTTATAAGCATGAAAAGTCGATTCACCAAAAGGTAAACGATGAGCCTTGCTCACACAACAAGACTCACAATTATTATCCAAAGACTATGAACTGTTCAAAACAGGTAAATGAAATTTTGACAGAATAAAAGAGTTGGTCCGCTTAGATGGATGACCAAGACGAGCATGCCAATGATGCGAGGTAGTGCGAACACCAAGAACAACAGTCTTTGTCCGCGAGCTCGACAACGGAGTAGGCATGCGGTAGATACCATTACTACATTGTCCTCGAGCCAGAACCGCCCCCGTGATTGGATCCTTTATTAAGAAATGATAAGGAAAGAATTCCAACGAGACAAAATTAGCTTTAGTAAACTGATGTACTGAAATAAGATTTTGAGCGGCACCGGGCACCGACAAAGTATTGGATAAGACATATTTGCCAGAAGGAGTAAGTATATGAGAGGTACCCGTATGTGTAATTGGAAGACCATGACCATCATCTCTTCACCTAACCGCTTACTCCGACATGATCTCTTCACCTAACCGCTTACTCCGACTCGGATTTTGCGGGGGACTCCAACGATTGCAAGTCTACATCAGCCTATATCATTTTCCTTGGTGGTAATCCCATTTCTTGGCGTTCTCGGAAGCAAGCTGGTGTTGCTCGTTCATCCACCAAGGCGGAGTATCGATTCCTTGCGTCTGCTGCTTCCGAGGTTGGTTGGATAGTTAATTTGTTCAAGGAACTATACATCTCCGTGCCTACCACTCCTCGCTTACTTTGTGATAATATGAGTGCTACGCATCTTGCACTTCATCCAATTCAACACTCTCGCATGAAGCATACTGCTATCGATGTTCACTTTGTTCGTGATCTTGCCTCCAAAGGTGTTCTATCTGTTTTTTATGTTAATACGCTGGATCAATTGACCGATGTGCTCACAAAATCGCTCCCTCGCACTCGTTTTGAACATCTTCGCTCCAAAATCTCCGTTGCCGATGGAACGTCTATTTTGTAGGGAGTATTAAAGATACTCCTACGCATATATATCCAACAAATCAAACTCAAGATCTTGCCAATATTAAAGATACTCCTACGCATATATCTCCAACAAATCAAACTCAATATCTTGCCCAAATCTCTAGCTGATATTGTATCAATTACCTAGCATAGAATGTGGGATTTGTTGTAACCATTGCCTTAGATAATATTAGTTGTATAATCTCTTGTAATATAAATAGGATTACACATTAATGATAAACACACGTTTTACTGATCATCTTTAGAATGGACTAGTTGTTATCATTAGTATCAAGTTGTCTGATTCTTTTTAGTTGGTTCCATATTTGATCTACCAAAGCGTTAGACCGTACTTTATCCATAGTTTGTTATGCTTTACATCTTTCGAATTGTGTCATTTCTATCACTTTCTAGATGATTTACGGGTTGAAACTTGGAATCTGTCCAACTCGAAGAACAGAATAGACTGGACATTTTGGTGAAGAGGAGAATTTGGAGTACGGGCATAACAATAAGCTTCATTATTACATTTAACAAATACAAATAATTGCTACCAAAACCTAAATAATTCAATCTTTCCCAAATTAGAAAAAACCAAAATAACAAGAAAACCCACATCATTCTCACATATTTATATTTTTCACCACTTCATTTCTATCAACCTATTCACTCACTAATTTATTAGTGAGGTTTAAAGAAGCTAACTTGAACACCAGTGTCTATGACAACATAGACACCAGCCGCACTCAGGAGCCCACTCAGGCCCATTCCAAGAAGGCCCAAGGCCCAATTCACCCACCACATTACGCTGTACGTTTTGGGCTTCTTCATCTTCAGCCACATGAAACAGGGATAAGCCAGGGTTACCGGCAGCGAGATCCCTCCAACCAAACCGGCGACGCTGCCGAGAAACGGAATCGCGACGGCGACGAAGAAGCATCCGAAGCCGAACATCGCTCGGATGATCACGCGGAGCCACCACGGCGCCGCCTTCTTGAACCGCTGGGTGTAGTGCGACTCCATGTCGTCGAACATCGGCATTCCGTAGATCTGGAAAGAGCAGATCCCGTTGACGATGACGAGGAAACTGATTAGTCCGAGCAATGCACGAGAAACGTCTTGGCTGTGGAATGCGAGTAGAGCGGATAACATTCCTCCGTTAGCCGGGATCTGCAAAATTCATACACCAATTTTGTTAATTAGGTTCGATTTGCGTCTACTTGATTGAATGTGAAACGTAAAAAGTCGTCGTGCGCACCATGTTACCGTACGCCCAGTAACCGCCGACTGAGAGTGGGAACAAGCACATTGCTACGATCAGGTACGCGAATTTCACTCCTTTCCACATAGTTATGCTGGATGGGTGCTTCTCGCTTGAAGGCATGGTTGCCTGTGAAAATTTGAAATTATTAATTTTTCCAAAGTATGAGGACCTTAATGCAAATTAACGTAAAACGAGGGATCTACATGTAATTTGATCTAATTTGCATAAAATGTCGTAGTTTTCGGCTACAGAGATTTGAAAGTCAAAGATGCCTAAGTATCCAATGTGGGATAGTCTAACATGTACAGCTAGCTCCTCGATATAGGGAATCTCGTCAACAGTCAAGATTTCTACAACTCAGACTTCCCAAGCAATTTTCATCTCTTTTTTTTTTCTTTTTTTTTTCCTATAGTTAGGTTTTACTTTTTTTTTTTTATTATTCTTTTATAATAATGAATAATTTGCTATCAATATTTTAAGGGTACACAGGGTAAATTATACGTAAAAGCCGATAGAATATGAAGTATATCATATTTTATTATGACGCTGTGATGAAATTAATGTGCAATGTATTTGATGAATAAAATCCAGATTCAATGTAATGATAAGAAGTAATTGTGATAGCATCTTTTAGGTTACGCCCAAGTGGAGTTTTAAGGGTATTTTCCGTTAAGTCAACTTTGAGCTTAGACTAAAATTTTATATTATGAATAGGAAAAAAAAAGTGCAACAGATTTTCAGCTGACCTGAATTTCAAGGATGAGGTTGTGGCCTCTGAAAGCAAAGGCGATAATCCCAAGAGCATTCAACACGTCGAAGATCTTCGCAATCTCCGATTTAGATCTGATCGGGTTGTAGTCGACGTTGGGCATCCTGCCCTCCGCCACCGACAGGGCCCAAATCGCCGTGCAGTAGCCGACGGCGGTGAGAGATCCGACCAATGAAACTCCGGCGATGGAGTTCAAGTTGGGCAGCTGGGATAGCAGCACCGCCGCGCACGTGAAGACTAGGAACCACTCCGCGGTGGTCAGCGGCTTTGATGTGCACGTGGCCCCACATAAGGTCCCGTAGAACATCTTCATGGTGTTGCCGCCGAGCACGATCAAGGCAACGCACGTGCCGCCGGAGAGGTACATGATCGGGAAGGCAGCTATGAACTTCGATAGCCTATCGCCTGCCCAATTGTTTCGTGTTAGAATATAATTAATCGAACGAGATTCTCTATTTTAAAATGATATTCGACCTCAAACTTACCGAACGTCGCGCTTGCTAGCTGCATGTATCTGCTGTAACGAATGCCGTTTTCTGGGGATTCGTGGAGTTGGACGAGTAGATAGAGAGTGTATAGTTGCCAGATAAACGCCAAAGTTAATCCAATTACACCCCAAGCCCTACAAAAATCAAACAAATTAATTAAAAAAAAAGACTTAAATCTAATCAATGAATACATTATATATGAATAAAAATTTACCATCCAAGAATGGTGAAAGCGACTGGCAAAATAAGTGCTTGAATCCCAATCCCAGAGCACAAAGTGTGATAAGCTGCATAATAAGCATTCCCATTTCTCGACTCGGTGATTGGAAGCCAAGCATCTTGCGGGTCGATTTTAGTGAGTTTGATGGCCTTTCTGAGTGGGCTGCCGAGTGGGGTGATGAAACGCGGAGTCCTAAACCCGGGCGTTTTTCTTTTGGTTCCGCCGGGAGTGAGGAGGGGCGACCGGGTAAGGGAAGGGGAGTGGAACTGGGAGGGCGGGAGCGACACGATCTGAGGGGTTTGAGCCGCCGGAGGCGTCGGAGCCACCGAGGCTGGCCGTGGAGTTATCGGCGCCGAACTCACTGAGTCCGTGTCGTAGTTAGTAGGATGGTCGCCCATCTTCCTTCTCTTCTTGCTCGCTTCTTTCCTTTAGAAGCTTTGTTTATTGCTATGGGGTGAGGTTAGCTTGTTAGACTTGCAATTTTATTTTGTGTGGAAAATATATGTATATATAGAGCTAGGTGGGGCATGAATATTTTAAGTTGATTATTGAAGTTGGCATGAAGAAAATGAGATGGAAATGTAGAATTAAGTTAAATTAAACTAAAGTATAGTTGAATATTTAACAATTGTGAAATTGGTCGTTAGTGTGTGTAAGTTGACCATATTTTTGGTTGATTTGAAGAAAGAAAGGAACAGACAGGCAACATTGGCTGGCTGCTGAGGCTATGCATATTTTCTTAGTATTGAATTTGCGTAGAAACATGGTTTTGTTTTTTCATACAAGGTCGAATCTGGGCTGCTATCTTTATTACTTCTTTAAAAATTAAAAAAAAAAAGGAAATTGTGTTTTCATTTTAAGAAACATATGTAGTCGGTATTATTGATGGATTCGGATTCACAACTGAGATTTTTTGTTGTTGGAAGAGTTCGTCACTCTTTTCAATTATTTTATGCTTAAAATAATATTAAAAGAGAAAAAATAGAAATGATGGAGTATATTTTATTAATTAAGATCATGATACAATTTAACTGAAATTCAAAAGTTATGTGTAAAACCAAACTAACTATAAACCCATCAAATTCTTGTATTAATAAGTTCTTCTGATTTCATATTTCGCTTAGTAAGATCTCAAATGCCACGTCAATCATCATGTCAAATTCAATTTTATAAGAAATTTTGCTGGTGTATATTTTAACAAATTAAAAATTTGTGTATTAAGATAATATACTAAAATTTATGTACAAAACAAAAATTCTCAATTCAATAACTTGTTAGTTCATGCACAATGTAATATTGTAACCGCACTCTATTTGATGACAACGTCAGTAACCAAAAAGGGGATCTATTTAGTTAAAATATAATTCACATACAAGTCAAATTCTCCGTGACATAAATTGTTGCTAGAGAGTTCGACTAAGAAAATACCAATCGAAAAATAATAAAAATAACGTCGTCATTCTTATCATATAAGGGTAGGCTTGACTTGAACAAAATTGAAACTGAGCACACTATTTAATGGTTGCGGCTCACAATGTTTGAATTTAAGGTGGGTAATTAATGATAAGGAAAAAAGGGACTTTGACATATCTGTAATCATCATATAATAATAAATATATCGAATTAAGTTGCCATTGTGGAATTCCTACCTATAAACTTAGATTTTTTCTTATATACATGTAACAACAACAAAATACAATCTATGGTTTTCAATAAAAAAATCTATATACACATGATACACAGGAATTTATATTAGTCATTCTACTTCAATTATCTGTATAAAGTAATAGATTTTATGGTTTTAGGATTAGAACCGAATTAAGAGATGAAATAATAAATTTTAAAAAAATTAAAAAATTAATTACTGCACACAATTTGAGGGATGGGCTACCACGCATTTTAAATCCGCCATTGAGATTATTTGCTCAATAGTCAACATATATTTTAGATACCAAATATGGATAATCAAGGGCAGCTCAAACTTTTTAGTTACATAAAAAAATACAACAAATATCATTAGTCTAAGGGAAAAACAAGCGAAAAAATGTGAAATCCCGTTAGATTATTGAATTAAGCACAACACTAATTAAAATTTTTTATATATAATTTCAAATGAAGTTTAAATTTTTCAGGATCTTAGCTAGATGTGCCTAAAGCAGCGGAGCCAGCCCTGCGGGTGACCACAAAGAAGTTTTCTAGATCAAATAATGCATAAATAGACATGTCACGTTCGAAAAAGTGGTGTGAAAATTAGGCAAAAAACAAGATACGGTTATAGAAAATATGAGAAAAACTTGGACAATTCTAAAAGAAAGCAACGCTGCTGAATTTTGTGTGAATCCAATGAAAGTATAGTTGACGTTTAACCTGAGGGGAGAACGTGGACTAGGAATATTATTACTTGGCTGGGACTTAATAAACGGCTCTATGAAATACTTATCATAATAAATGTAATGTGCACTCATCACTATGTTGAGGTCAAACGCAACCGTTTCACAAAAAGTTGTCCTTGTTAATTAGAGACTTACATTTCAATATAATGTAACGTATAACTAAATGCATTCTATAAATGACAGATGTGGACGGTTTTGGGAACATGCCACGGTTGCCATGACTTTTGGGGCCTAAAATACGCATTTCATTTTGGAGATTATCTTCATGTTATATTAAAACAATCTTAGTACTCCCTCAGTTCCACTAGAAAACGATACATTTTTTTTGGGCATAGGAATTAAGAAAAGTGATGTTATGTGGACAGTCCTCAATGTTTGCTAGATTGAATTTTAAATTAGTCTTTCTGTTAAATTTTAAATTAGTCAATTGTTAGTCATAGATGCATTTACGGAATAAGAGTTTAAGGACCAATTCATCCAATTTTTAAATTTTAATTATTTTTTCAAATATTTTTTAAAATTATAATTTTTCAAATAAATTTTTTTAGTTAATTTTTTTTTCAAATAAGATTTTTTTAAGAAAAGTTTTGAATTAAAAAACTTAAATAAAAATAAATAAAAATAATAATTTATATTAACAAATAATAATTTTAAGAATCAATTCATTTAATTTTTAAATAATTTTTTGGATACGAATTTTTTTAATAAAAAGTCAATTAAAAATAAAAAATAACATATTCTCCGACTACTTTTCCCACCTTCAAGTCGTCCAGTCCCTCCTCTCCGACAACATCTTCGACCTCAAAGAACACAACACCTTCCCCGACTGTTGTTTCGACTCGCTCCCTTCCTCCGCCGTGACATGCAAATTTATTACCCCATCCGTCACAGCTAATACCCGTGACACAGATATTTTTGGTAGCCTTTAATTGTATCTTAATTGTGATGGGCCACAAATAATACTATTATTCTATTACAACTAATTAGGTCATGAATAGTAGTATTTCTATGACTACAATACCCGTATTTAATTTATTTTTTATACGTATGCTTAGGGTATTATACGGTCTGGCAAAATACGTACGAAATACGTTCAATATAATTTGTCTCTCTCTTTCATCCATTCTCTCTTTCTCTTCCTTGAGCGCTAAAACTCCTCCTTCGCTGCCCCCACTGTCGCACCACCTTGTGCTGCCGTTATGAAAATGAGTACTAGAATTGCTGGTTCTCGTTCCGATCTGCTAGATCCCTTGCAATCAGAAACAAATACTGCACATATCCAAAGGGATTCAATGGTCAAACAAGTGATGATACTACATAAACTGTGGACTGACAGACACAATCATCAGCTTCACATCAAGTATAATGGACAATCTCAACAAATAGCATCGCAGGCTGCAATTAATTTCCAAATGAACACTAAATAAGAAATACTTGACTACAAGTAACAAATCTCAGATTATATTAATCTCATCATCAATTTTGGTCATATTTTCTAAATAGGAGCATGTATTCATCATTTCATCCACAAAATCACCACATCATATCCAAACTGCCTACAATTACAATAACAATAATGCAAAAAATCTTAAGGAAAGGACAAGGAACTATCTCACCAGATCCAATATAGAGAGAAATAGATTCAGAAGCCATCTCTACAACGCTTCCTCGGCGGTATCGCCAAATAGGCGACACCCTACCTACTCCTTCGACGCCTTTGGTCTGCGGCGAAATGAGCGATTTAACGGACGAACAGACAGATCCTGGGCTAGCCTCACAGATCATCATCGGCTCTTCGGAGGGGAACAAGCTTCGTCGATATGGTTGCCGACCGAAGGTTTCCTCGCTCCAATCTGGCATCTGGGGTTTCACTCACAGCAGAAGATTTACGCGTCCCTTCCGCGTCTAAGATACAACTTAATCGGAGGAGGAGAAAGCGGAAGGAGAAGGGGATTTCATCATCGGAGGTAGGGTGGCGGTTGTGGCGATGGTAGCGTTTCGAAGAAGAGGAGGCGGCGTCGCCAAATCTCAAAGGAAAGAGAGAGACGAATCGTATTCGATCTTAGATTTAGGGTTTCATAATTTTTTTTGATGTATATTGTAGTTTAGTTAGTGTATTTAGGATGTATTTTGTTTAGTCAATATATAGGTAATTAGTTTAGGTAGATGTAATTAGTACAGTTAATATATTCATTAATAACTAATAAGTTTCTATTTTTAGAAAGAAGACAAATCGAGCGAGAAGGCACGAAAAGGAATATAGGACAAGTCGGGCGGGACGGTGGGAGTAGTTAATCTTAAATTTTTTTATTATAATTTTTTTAATTAACTTTTTTATTATAATTTTTTTATTTTTTATTTTTATTTTAATTAACTTTTTTATTATGATTTTTTTAATTAAGTTTTCTAATTACCAAAAGATTTATTTGAAAAAAAATAATTAAAAATTTTTATTTGAAAATGATTATAATTTAAAAAAATATTTGAAAATAATAATTAAAATTAAATTTAAAAATTGGATTAATTGGTCCCTTAAACTTTTATTCTGTAAATGTCCATGACTAATTTAAAATTTAATTGAAATACTAATTCATCCAGACTAGCAAATATTGAGGACCAAAAAACTAATTATAATATTTGAAAAAAATAATTAAAATTTTTAATTATTTGAAAAAAATAATTAAAAATTTATTAGAAAAAAAATTGAAATAAAAGATTTGTTTGAAAAAAAATAATTAAAAATTTTATTTGAAAATGATTATAATATAAAAAAAAATTGAAAAAAATAATTAAAATTAAATTTAAAAATTGGATGAATTGATCCCTTAAACTTTTATTCTGTAAATGTCCTATGACTAATAACCGACTAACTTAAAATTTAATAGAAATACTAATTCATCCAGACTAACAAATATTGAGGACCAAAAAACTAATAATAATAATAATAATAAAGATTAAGGATCAATTAATCCAAAATAGCAAAATCATTTGTGTCAATTTGGCTTTTAATTGGTTTCCATATCAAATCTTGAGTCCTCACAACTACCTTTTATAAATAGTATTTTTTTTCTTTAGAAGTTATTATTATTGAGTGCATCCAAACACAATTAACTTATTAATTTTAAGTGCTTATACCATAAGTTCTTATGGAATAAGGTTGTGTTTGCAACGGCTTATTATAAGCAGTTCTTATTTGTTTTTGGTTTAAATTAAAAAAAAGTTATTTTTAATCAAAACAGAAGACTTTTGATATTAATATTAAAATACTGATATTTATGGTAGTTAGAAAATTATGGTCTTTAAGTACCAAAAACACCTCAATGGATGTTTATGAATTTAAGCAGATTTCTTTGCATAATTTTAGAGCAAACTCAGAAAGCAGATTTTTGCAAACATTAAAATCTGCTTATATTGTCAAAAAATAAATAATTAATTAAAATAAGCTCTTCCAAACACATCCTAAGTCATTTCTTAATCAAGTAGTTTATCCAAAAGGGTGTATCAAACTCCTTAAACTATTAATTTTCATCCATTTGTTCCCTAAACTATGAAAATATACATTTGCCTCTAGACTATTGGTTTTGTGCGCTTTGCCCTTTTAAATATGAAAATGTGCAATTTGCTTTATGAACTACCTAATTGTTGGAGAAGGTAAATTTTGCCAAAAAATTATGATCGTACATGTAAATATAGGGATAATGTCATCTTATTTTGATTAGTAGTTTATAACAATTCAAGATGATACAATCTCTAACCTTGCATGTGTAGTCAGAATTTCTTTAGCTAAATTTTATTTTTCTGCATTAAGTATATAGTTCATGAGACAAACTATACATTTTCATAATTTAGAAGACAAAGCGCACAAATCAATAGTCCAGGGGCAAAATGCAAAACTAGAAAGTTAATAGTCTGGGGACTTAACATTTAATCCTTCTTTATATCGTATTTCTCTATGTTATTAAACCCGGCCCGGCCCGGCTGGTTGACCCGGTTCAACCGTGACTCGGTGAAAAATTCGGGCCGGGCCAATAAAAAATCGGTTTTGGCCTTTGACCCGGTAAGACCCGGCAGAACCGGCCGGTTGACTCGGTAACCGGTAATCGGTTGACCCGGTAATATTAATTAAAAAAATAAATTTAAATTTTAAATCTCTAATGTACTAATTCTATTTATGAAGTTTGGACATGGAAAATACTAGGTTAATTTTTGACTTCAAATTATATTAATATTAGGTTTTTTATATTTTTAAGTTATTTATTTTATTTATTTGTATTATTAAAAGATATTTAATATTTATTATATTACACCGGGTTAACCCACCGGTTCGATCGGTTCGACCAGTTGAACTACTAAAATTAATTTTTCTGGATCAATGACCGGGCCGGGTTTAATAACATAGGTATTTCTTCATGCTGTCCAAGATTATGTCATATTGGGCCTAGGGGAGAAAAAGCCCAAAACGGAAGCTATCGTCCGAGTCCATTTGAGGATAATGAACGAGATGAATCAACAAGATACAAGCCCGTATACACAATACAGTCGGATTCCAAAAATTATATCTTATAGTATTATACTATACATATAAAAAAATTAATAACTGTTTTAAATAATATTTACGATATGGATAATGACCATATATAAATCCTAGAGACCTATAAGCCCAACATGTCTAGGCCCAAAAATTCATCTTGTAACTCTATAAATAATACACATCTCATTCCTACCATTCTCCTCTTATCTTTAGTTTATAACATGTTATCAACATGAAGGAACGCTTGAAAAAAAAAACCCAACTTATATAGGCCCACAAGCTCTCGACAAAAAAAACCCAACTTGTCTTGGCCCAAAAGCTCATCTTGTAATTCTATAAATAGAGGTATTCACCCTCATAATAATACACATCTCATTCCTACTATCTCTATTATTCTCCTCTTATCTTTAGTTTCTCCTCTTATCTTTAGTTTATAACACGTTATCAACACAAATGAGCTATCGAAAAAAAAAACATCCATTAGTTGAAGGTAATCTTTTCCAACAATTTTTTTTTTCTCTTTTTAGTGTGTTTCGATACCAACTTAAAAATTATATGCCGCACATTTTTTTGTTAGGCGAAAAACACTTCAAGCATAATTAATATTATAGTACCGTGCATGATTTGAAACATGTAAATTAATTACATGGTTTTGAATATTGCACACATTCATAGAAGAATATTTGAAACATGTAAATCAATTACCTCCTCCGTCCTGCCCGACTTGTCTTATTTCTTTTCGGCAAGGATTGGTAAGTGGTGGTTGTGTGTATATGAATGAGTGATTGTGTGTAGAAATATAGGTCCCACAAAGAAAAAGTGGGAGTTTGTGTAGTAATTATTTTCTTTTTTAAAAAAAAAGACAAGTCGGGTGGGACGGCACGAAAATGAATACAAGACAAGTCAGGTGGGACGGAGGGAGTACATGATTTTGGATATTGCACATCATTCGTAGAAGAATAATATTCTTGCATATTCGAGATGTTTATGCGGATGTGCTCATCAATTGTGATCCAGAAGTAGCACAATATATTAATATTCCTGAAGAATATTATATGCTCTTGAAAAACAATTCCATACATATTTTCAACTTGATTTGTTGCTCCAGAAGTAGCACAATCAGTATTCTTGAAGAATATTACATGCTCTTGAAGAGCATCTCTACATACGTTTTTATTTGTTTGTTTGTTTATTTATTTATTTAATGTTAAATCTAAATTGTTGTTCTTAAAGTATCACAATCCATATTTCTGAAGAATATCACATGCTTTTAAAGAACAATTCCAACTTACTTATTGGAATTGTTTAAATGTTGCTCTAGAATATCACAATTCAAGTTAATATTCTTGAAGAATATTATACTCTTGAAGAGTTATTAATATTATCTATGTATTTACTATATAACTAAGTTTATTTTTTTCTGCATACTTTATATTACTTAATTTTTGTATATATTATCTTAATGTGTTACTCCCAAAGTAGAACACAATTATATGTCTTATTTATGAGCGAATTTTAGTTCTTGAATTGTTATTCTTGTTGCTCCCGAAGTAACACAATTAATAATCTCAAATGATACTATATGTTCTTGAAGAACAATTGAATTTCTAGAAAATATTAACATTTCGCTTGAAGTAGTTTAATATAAATTAAAATTGTTCTCTTTTAAAGTAGCACAATTAGTATTCATTAAGAACATTACATATTCTTGAAGAATAATTCAAGCCCTCCTGAAGAGGATTGTTGGTCTTGAAGTAGCATTAACACTACATGTTCTTGAAGAATAACTCAAATTTATTATTTTGGAATATATATCATATCTTAATTATTGCTTCTGAAGTAGTACAAACATATAATATCCTTCAGGAATATGTTAATTAATTAAATTGTCAATGTGTCTAATTAAACTAGTTTATATTTCTATCTTAAAATACATTCAAATCAGGATAAAGAGCTAAGTCGCATGAATTCTTTAATGGAATGAATTCAAGTTTATTAATTAATTTTATTTTAGATTGAACAAAAGAATTAATTAATTCTTGTATTAGATCCCTGATTTGAGATTGAAATACCGAGATTTTCAAAAAAAAATTAAAGGAGGAAAATTGGAAATTTCTATCTTAGACCGGTCCTTGTAGTGGAATAAGATGATATTATTTTACACCACAAGATTTACAACTTAAGTTGTAGTATAATGTAAAATTTTCCACAAAAATCTATTTATTTTGAAGGAGCCGTCGAGCTTGGATTCTCGTCCAAGAAACACTAATCAGAAGAGCTCTTCTAGACTTCACCGCCGTAATGATGGAAGGAGATAGTCTTAATCTCTCTTCCTTATTACATGTATCATGTGATGATAATTATATAGTTTAATATCTTAGGATTTAGGTAATTAATCTTACATCCGCACCTGCGCTCTAAATTGTTAATCGTGTGGATGATATCGCCAAAAGGCTTATCCTCTCTCCCTTCGCTTCCAACTTACATAACGGTCAATTATACAAACATCATGCGGTAAACAACATTCTTCTAGCGAAGGGGGGAAGATGACAAGCTTCAACCCGCCCTTCCCTCTGCCAACCAGACATGTCGGCAAATTCTTTATACCATTTCCCGCTTCAAGATTCCACTCTCCCGGTATGGAGTAATTCTTGTTTGTTTGAGTGTGTGTCGATTCGATCCAATTCTACTCTGGGAGTAGTCTCTGAATCTGGCAAACTACCAAGTTTCTTGTATGCCATGAAATTATCTGTGTGTTTTCTAGTTTTAGAGGAGGAATTGGAATTAGTTGAGTGAGAAAGGCACAATTTTTACTCCGCATAATTAATTGGGTTTTGATAGAATTTCATGGCCGTGGCAAATTCCCAACTTAATTTGAAACAAGACTTGATTATCCATGGTTAGCTTAGGCTTTCTTTTCTATGTTGACTGCAATCAACCTTGCATATATTCCTCTTTTATTAAGTATATATATCTTTTGGACTGAATGGTCTGATTGATACTTTTGACATACTCTAATCATGATTTTATTGCTCTGTTTTCGTTCTACTCTTTTCTTTTTCCTCGTGTTGCATTGTAACTAGAAGTGATTTTATACAGGTAAAGGCTTCACCTTAGTGTCTCCAGCTTTTGTCGATTCTTGTTTATTGAACAATAGGGGCTCCAACATGAAAGGGCATCAGCTCTTCACTACAAGCGGTAAATTTCTCGGTTGATTTATCGAATACTTGATTTTTCTGGATTTGGAAGACTTCATATCTTGTATGCCGTTTTCATTTCAGCTTCAGCACAGCCCTTGACTGAGGAACTTGTGGAAGACAAGCCATTGGATGTTTCCACAAGCGGTGACTCTATTCGCAGAAGATTTCTTGAATTTTATGCTTCGAGAGGTCACAAAGTTCTTCCAAGTGCTTCTCTTGTCCCAGAGGACCCTACAGTTTTATTAACAATTGCTGGGATGCTTCAGTTCAAGCCTATATTCCTCGGAAAGGTTCTATAAGTGCTTACTCAGCCTTTCTGTTAGGTCCTTTGAATTGATTGTGCCTGGATGAAGGCAGAAGTAGTTAATTGTGTGTGTGTGGGGGGGGGAGGTATTCTTAGAAGAGTGACCGTTAAAGATTTGCTGATCTCAGAAATGTTATCAAAGTGCTAGTTTCATTTTAGAAATGACTTTTCTTTTTTTTTTTTAACATTTTTCAGGTGCCTAGAGAAGTACCCTGTGCTGCAACTTCCCAGAGATGCATACGAACAAACGATATCGAGAATGTAGGTCGGACATCTCGGCATCAGACATTCTTTGAAATGCTTGGAAATTTTAGTTTTGGAGATTACTTCAAGCAAGAGGCTATAAAATGGGCGTGGGAGCTATCAACGGTCGAGTATGTATTATGTGATGATTGATCAAAGTATTTACTCATATATAAATTTGCATATTAGTAATAACGACTCCTGCAAACATTGTTTGAAGCTGTGTCCTTGCGGGACCTATTACATAAACTAAATCTTCTCGAGAAACCAGATCTATTATTGCTGAATAAGATTGTTTCAGCATTAATGAACCAGATTAACTAGCATAGTATACTTTTTCATTAGAAGTTGGTCTCAAGAAGTTTTGTGATAACTGTGTAGAGTGGTGTATGACTTAATGGTGAGTGAGAGATAATGCCATTGAAACCATATCATATCCCATCTGGATCCTGCTTTTAGTCTTCGATGTGTATATTCAGATAATCTTTTGCATATCCTACTGCTTATATCATCTTGCGTTTATAATTATTGTCCGTAGGTTTGGATTACCAGCTGAAAACTTATGGATTAGTGTGTATGAAGATGATGATGAGACTTTTGCAATATGGCATAATGAGGTTTGCAGAATCCTAGTTGCTTATTTGGTGTGCTCGTGAGCAATTTTGTTATGTTAAACTTCAATTTAGTTGTAACTCAATCATCATGTATGGGAAACTCCATTCACCCCTACAAGCTTGTGAATTGTGATGAATCTATCTAGTTTCTTATCGAAATTGTACCTAAATATAATTCTAGGCTGTTATATGATCTTATTAGTTAGTTCCTTATGGAGGCATGTAGAGTTTATGTGGCTGTTACATTTTGGATGCCATCAGAATCAGTGACAATTATGATCTTATTATTATTATTATTTTCTGACAGATTGGCGTTCCTGCAAATCGCATAGTAAGACTTGGTGAAGAGGACAACTTCTGGACGAGTGGAGTAACGGGTCCGTGTGGCCCGTGCTCTGAGATTTATTACGACTTCCATCCCGAGAGAGGCTATTCAGATATAGTAAGCATCTGTCATAAGTAGGAAAAGTTCTAATTTTCTCTATAGCTTGAGCTATATTATTTCTCTCTGGGGGCAAGATATATTTTGCTTTGTCTTTCTAGTTTAAGGGTAATATCTCCCCCAAGATATTACATATCATTCTCTTAACTTTAGCTCGTATTACAGGACCTTGGAGATGATTCTAGATTTATAGAGTTCTATAACCTCGTCTTTATGCAATACAACAGAAAGGAAGACGGATCACTTGAGCCCTTAAAACAGAAGAACATTGACACCGGGCTAGGGCTAGAGCGTATGGCTCGTATTCTTCAACAGGTCAAGTATGCTGAACCAAGAGAGCACCAACTAGTTCAGTTGTTTTGTTCAATACACAAGCTGACTCCTTTCCTATTAATTTTTGCTGCAGGTCCCCAATAATTATGAAACTGACTTAATCTTTCCTATCATCAAGAAGGCCTCGGATTTGGCAAATTTGCCATATACACTTGCAGATGAGTCTGCAAAGACGAACTGTAAGGTATACCACTGGTGGAGTTGCCATAGTTACTAGTCTTTCTCATCTATAAATTGATCAGATTTTTTATGTCTAAACATTGAATCGTTTCACATTTTTACCCTCATTCAGATACTCGGAGATCATATGCGTGCAGTAGTTTATCTTATATCAGACGGTGTTTTCCCATCAAATATCGGAAGAGGCTATGTGGTTCGCCGTCTTATCAGAAGGGCAGTTAGAACCGGCAGGCTACTAGGTATAAAGGGGGATGTTGTGGGAAACCTCGAAGGAGCATTTTTGCCAATACTAGCCGAAGAAGTTATAAGATTAAGCGCCAAGATAGAACCGGACTTGAAGACAAGAACTTCCCGGATTCTTGAGGAGTTAAAAAGGGAGGAACTTCGGTTTGTTATGACACTCGAGAGAGGAGAAAAACTTCTTGAAGAAATACTAACTGACGCATTGTTGAGTGGTCAAAAGAACGGAACTGTGCCTTGTATATCTGGAAAGGATGCATTTCTTCTTTACGATACATTTGGTTTCCCGGTGGAGATAACGAAAGAAGTTGCTGATGAACGCGGTGTTGGTATAGACATGGATGGTTTTGATGTCGAAATGGAGAACCAACGACGTCAGTCACAGGCTGCACACAACACAGTGAAACTCTCTGTTGAAGATGGAGCAGAGCTGACACAAAATATTCGAGACACCGTGTTTCTTGGCTACGACTCACTCTCTACCAAAGCAGTGGTTGAAGGTCTACTAGTTAATGGTAAGCCAGTAGGGGAAGTTTCTGAAGGAAATGAAGTTGAAGTGTTGCTAGACAGAACCCCTTTCTATGCTGAATCAGGAGGGCAAATCGGGGACCACGGCCTTCTATACGTTTCCGATTCTCAAGCTGTGGTAGAGATACAAGATGTGCAGAAGTCCCTTGGTAACATATATGTCCACAAAGGGACTGTTACAAAAGGCGTTATCAACGTAGGTGGAGAAGTAGAAGCCGAAGTAGATGCAAACTTGAGGCAACGAGCGAAGGTGTGAGTTCTTCTTCACTACCGTTCGTGTTATTTTACACCGTTTGATTGTGTTTTGCTTCTTTTCCAGGTACATCACACAGCCACACATCTACTCCAATCTGCACTCAAGAAAGTAGTTGGCAAGGAAACATCACAAGCCGGTTCCTTGGTGGCATTTGATCGCCTCCGATTTGACTTCAACTTCAGTAGACCTGTTCAAGAAAACGAGCTAGCTGAGATTGAATCGTTGGTTAATCAATGGATTGGAGAAGCAACTGTTCTCGAAACACAAGTGATGGCATTGAATGATGCTAAGAAGGCTGGAGCAATCGCCATGTTTGGCGAAAAATATGGAGAAAAGGTTTATTCTTGTTATCTTTCCCCTTTTCCTCCTTCCCTATGGCTTAAATTTGTACCATATTTACGCGTAAAACTGTTTCTAGGTTCGGGTTGTAGAGGTTCCCGGTATCTCCATGGAGCTCTGTGGTGGCACCCACGTAACGAACACTTCAGAAATACGAGGCTTCAAGATCATATCCGAGCAAGGCATAGCTTCCGGTATCCGACGAATTGAAGCTGTAGCTGGAGATGCTTTCATTGAATATGTCATCTCAAGAGATAATTACTTGAAGCAGCTCTGCTCCACTCTCAAAGTAAGCTATTTCCCTCTTAAACTAACTCTTTTATAAGAAATCGCGCCTTTTATCAAATCTAGACGACTAAGTTACGCCCTTGTGAAGGTCAATGCTGAAGATGTCACAACTAGAGTAAACAATCTCCTCAAGGATCTACGCGAAGCAAGGAATGAGGTGTCATCAGCACGTGCCAAAGCAGCAGTTTACAAAGCTTCGAGCCTCATCACCAACGCATTCACAGTCGGATCTTCGTCAAAGATCACGTAATACGCTCTCCACTCGAGTTTCTTGAACCTAATGTTACGGTTTCTAACTTATCACTGTGTTTCTTTGGTGCAGAGTGGTGGTCGAGAGCATGGAACATATTGATGCTGATGCATTGAAAAGTGCGGCCGAGTATCTGATAAACAATCTACAAGATCCAGCAGCTGTAATTCTTGGATCATGCCCGGATGAAAGAAGGGTAAGTTTAGTTGCTGCATTTTCTCCGGGAGTGGTTAAACTGGGAATCCAAGCAGGGAAGTTTGTGGGGTCCATAGCGAAGGTATGTGGAGGGAAAGGAGGCGGCCGGCCGAACTTTGCTCAGGCCGGGGGGTAGTCAGCCGGAGAATTTGCCAGCGGCGCTTGAGAAAGCCCGGGAAGAGCTGATCTCTGCTCTTTCTGGTACAAAAGGTTAAAGTTGTTTTCTTTTGTTAGAATACATTCTTAATGCTCATGCAAATTAAATGTTAAGAGGAAAATGATAGCTTGGCTTTTACTTTTAGTGCGACTGAATTTGTTATGTTATTACATTCTATACGAAATTTATTGTCCAAAAATTGGATATTTTCTTGTATTATGGGATGCGTAAAGTATCAGATTATTTTGTAATAAAAGAGATTTGGAAACTATTGTCGACTGGTAATAAATGCACAAGCACAGCAAAAAGGTCTTTTCTTTTCTTGAAAAAGTCGGTCTTCACACCTTCCGTTTCCTGAACCGACACTGATCTCTTCTACTCCGTTATTCGTGTCCTGACTTCATAAAGACGAAAAAGAAATTACGAAGCATGAAACTCTTCCCATCCGTAATTCGTAGAAATAATGAAACACGAGATTCAGAAACAAATTCGACTATAGATTATTTTCGGCAGTTATTTCTTTTATGTTTTAGTATTATTATTATTATTATTATTATTATTGATTCGAAAGCCGCGTTTATGCAATTTCCTGTCCCTTTCTTAGTGAATCAGCAGTTCCCAATATTGGATATGTCCAATACACCACCAACATTTACCTTTTTCAAATCTCTTAGACACCTGTATTCCATTCCATCCGCAATACTCTCTCTCTCCTCGTTCTCTCTCTCTATATATGTGTGCGCAATTTGATCATACAACTCGCATTCCAAACTAACTAAAAAAAACACACAGTAAATTAATTTAAGCATGGCGGTGTTCAGTTTACTCTGTTTTGCAACTCTCCTTCTTGCATCCTCTGCAACTGCGTGCGACCGCTGCGTCCGCGAATCGAAAGTCGCTTTCTTCTCCAAAGCTCAAGCCCTTCAGTGTAAGAATAATCAAGATTCAATCTTTTTGCAATTTAGCATCGGCCCAGATGATTTTCTTTAAATATTTATTAAAAAAAACTCCAATTTATGCAGCTGGAGCTTGCGGCTATGGCTCTCTGGCTATAGGCTTCAACGACGGCCGTCTCGCCGCCGCAGCTCCGTCCATTTTTAAAGACGGCGCCGGCTGCGGCGCTTGCTTTCAGGTACATATATTTACACTTTAAACACACTGATAATATGTATATGTTTATGTATGTATGTATTGATTGATTTTATTGTTCTTGTTAATAATTTGTTGTAGATTCGGTGCAAGAATGAGAAAATTTGCAGTAAAGAAGGGACGACGGTGATTGCGACGGACTTGAATCACGACAATGCGACGGATTTCGTGTTAAGCAGCCGAGCTTTCATGGGTATGGCGAATAAGGGGATGGGGAAAGAAGTTATCAAACTTGGCATTGCTAATGTCGAGTATAGGAGGTGAGATTATTTTTTTTAAAAAATGTTTATTATTGTTGGTGATGATTTTAATTATAATACTCCCTTTATTTAGAATTGATTTGTTGTATTGAATTGATTTGAATTAATAAAGATGTAGGGTCATTTACTTTTTAAGAAATGAGACATTTTTTATTGGACAAAAAAAACACTTTATATGAATGGAAGAAATATTAAATTGATGGCGATTTAAGTCATATCTGAAATGCGGAATACTAAAATTGTTGGTGATTAATTAAATTAGTATATTATTTTATTGATTGTCGATGGGACAAATCCCGAAATATTGACGTTGAATTATTTATGAGGATTTGATTTATTTTTAAAAAATGATTGTTGCGTAATGATTTTGGAAAAGGACAAGTGTGATAGTGGCGTTGTTGCACCCACCACGTACAAAAGAATTAGCTGTATAGTGTCTGGCCTTATAACCAACTTGACTTAAATGGCCATTCAGTGGGTCCCAATTCTTGATTTATAATTTTCTGATTAAACTTCTCATTTTATATTATGTATATGTATTGCATAACTAATCACTTTCAATCAATGTTTTGGCCACCTCACTTGATGTATGTAGTCACCTTAGAGTGAGATCCAATTAATAGAATAAAAGTTTGTTTTGCATAATATAACCCTGTTTTCAGTAGAAAATAAATAAATACAGTCATCTTTAATGTCCTTGATCTATAGACTATAGTCTTGAGTCTAGTTGAATTCAACGGTCACATATGTGATATTATATAATTTCATGCTACTCATTTATTACAGTCATTTATTTGTTAAATTCTCCCTATAATCTGATTGGAAAATTTTAATATATTCAGGATAGCATGTGATTACAAAAACAAGAATTTGGCAGTACGAGTAGAAGAATCCAGCCAGAAGCCACACTATTTGGCTCTTAAGGTGTTGTATCAAGGAGGCCAAACCGAGATCGTCGCAGTCGATGTAGCTCAGGTTTGTTCGAATTCCATTAGTATTTTATAAATTGAGTTTATATGAAAAATCTCAATATCGGATTGAATACAAAATAAATAAATAATATGTTTTTTCTTGTGTTGTTTTTATAGGTGGGGTCATCAAATTGGGGTTACATGAGTAGGAATCATGGAGCAATTTGGGACACGAGTAGGGTTCCGGAAGGGCCGCTGCAGATGCGGTTTGTGGTGACAGCGGGGTATGATGGTAAATGGTATTGGGCTAAAAGCGTGCTTCCTGCTGATTGGGTCAACGGCGCGATTTATGATGCCGAAATCCAGATAACGGATATCGCACAGGAGGGAGGTTGTTCGGTTTGCGACGATGGGAGCTGGATACATTAACAAATCAAAATCAATACAAATAACAAACAAATAAATTATTTTATGAGTATTAGGAGTTGGGATCAAGAAAAGGTGTATACATATTACATATTTAATTCTGTTTTGTTTTTTTAAATATAGAGTATGGAAATAAGTTCTTGAAATTGATGACTTTTTTATTCTTTCTAATCTTTCTCATAATTTAGTCGATGGAGTAACAATATTTTTATCGAAATAAATTGAGACGTCTTTAAATCGGACATTTAAATGCATAGGCCCATTGGGCCGGAATACTCAGACGTAGAGTGTGTACATTCGGCCCAAAAGGACGTTCCAATTAGGTTTACATTTTGCCTTTTTGAACTCTAAATAACTGAAAACACTAATTTTGGGAATTAAAAATGTGAGGCTTCAACAAGCCCGTTGGGCCGATCATGCACATAGTTCACGTGATACAACATTACGTTTATGCACGTTCATATGCCTTCATAGATAATTCCCAATATGAAGTACAATTAAGAATGTAGAAATCATAGGATTTAAAAAGTTCACTAATAACTTCTCCATCTATCCCATTTGAAACGATTTATTTTCTTTTTCGGGACGTTTCATTTGAAACGAACTATTTCCAAAAAAGAAAATAACTTTCCAAAAAATTACTCTATCCATCCCACTAAATAAGTCTCATTTCTTTTCAGCACGGGAATTTAGAAAGTGAGTTGAAAAAAATAAAGTGTGATGTAAAGGTATAGGGTGGTTGGACCCATTTGTTTAAAGTGATTGTGGTCCACTTATTTCTTTCTATTTTTAGAATGAGACTTGTTTAGTAAGACGTCCCAAAATTGAAAATGAGACTTGTTTACTAGGACGGAGGGAGTACAATCATTTCTCCAACTTTATCATTATTCTCTCTTACTCTACTCTCTCACTATCTCATTATCTTCTCTAATCTTACTTTATCATTTACTCATCCCTCATACTCTATCCTCTACTTTCTAAATCCGACTCCGAAAAGAAATGAATCGTTTCAAACGGTATAAATTAGGATACATCTCTAATCGAATTACAAGTAAGAATAAACTCTATAAAGTAATAGTATTATATATATACGTTTCACAAAATGTGAACTCCCTCGGGATTTCTAAGTTATAAATATTACAATTTAGCTCGTTTATATAAGAGAAGGGAAACAAGTATTCTCTAGAGAGAAGAACTAAAATGATTCTATTCTAAGTTCAAGTTCTTCGATGGATATGCACCGCCGTTGTAGCTGTTCAGCGCTGCTTGCCGCCGGGCCGCCGCCGCCTAGACGTTGTCGACACTGCCTTTTCTTTAATATTACTTTTTAGATCTTTCCTTGTTTAGTGTAATACTGTAATTATTATCAAATTTATTGGATTTAATTTACCTAAAAACGTTAGATAAAGTAATTTAGTGGAGATCATAAAATTCCTAAATAGAAAAATAAGATCACTAAATATAGAATACACATTAATTACCATATGAATTGAAAGTTACAATCATTCCTTAAATATATACGTTTCTAATCAAATAAAATGTAAATTACCCTAATACCCTTATTTATGATTTACATTAAAAAATAAGTATTAATTTGATATTTAATAAGAATCATAGATAAGAATAAATCTATGGTTATCATTGGTTCTTAGTTCTCATATGAGGGGTTGGTTCTCATTTGATCATTCTCATATATGAGAAGTGAGAACAATCTATATTCATTAGATCGATCCAATTGGGTCGATCTAGCGATTGTGAATTTATGTTGGGACTTTAAAACCTAAATTCACGATAGATTCAAATTCAATATACTCGGGGTAGACAAATCTTTTACGTGTTATAATTGGATGAAATAGAAAGGGGGGACAATTAGCACTTATTTTCACAAAAACACTGCACCCGATACCTCCGTTCGCGAAAACACGACCCCCCCCCCCCCAATTCTTTTACAGCCGACGAAACGGTGAGCAATGGTGGACCCAGGGGATGATTCGCACGACAGAACAATCCGCAGCACCGCCCCAACAATTCTAGAGGACGTATTCTTCAAGGAAACCGCCGCCGAATGTCTCGGTCCGAGTAAGTTGTTTCTTCTTTGGAGCCGACTAAAAAATTGAGATGCTGCAAATATATATATATTTATATATAGAGAGTGGCTCATGTGTGAACAACCATTATCGTATGAGCGTACGAACAATGCACTTTAAAAACAAATGTTCTGTACTTTCAAGACAGAGATAGTGCACTTTAAGTACTGCACTTAAAGACAAAGATACTGCACTTTAAATGCAGTATCTTTGCCTTAAAAGTGAAGTAAATTTATCTTTAAAGTGCAGTGTTCACACATTCACATGATAACAGATTGTTCATATTTAAACCTTCTCCTATATATAAATACATATATTTATTTTTCCGAACCATCCTTAATAAATTTACCTACAATAGTAGATAAAGAATAAGAATGAATCAGCACCCTCCATCTTACTTATAAATTGAATATGCAACAAAAAATTTTCTAGCTTTCTACCAAATCGTACCCTACATTTACATATCTAATCTAATCTTAAAATTTTATATATATAAAAGTGGACATGTATGATGTACTTTGAATTATGTTTCTTTTAATTAAATTAATTTTTAAATATAAATAACCACATTTTCTAGTGTCCTATATTGTGTAATAGTTATTCTCTTAAAAATGTGATTATTATTTTGTACGTAAAACTCTACTTATACTAATATTTATCCCCGGTACTAATAACATTATGTGTAATGATAATTTTAATACTCATTTGTCTCATAGAATGTGTCTTTTATTTCATTTCAAGTTGTTCCATAAAATGTATTCTGTTTATGAAAATAATTATTACAAACACTTCATTTGTGGTTTCCACAACTTTACCCAACTTTATGCCTAACTTTCAACTAGAAATATTCTATGAGATTGAGGGAGTGCAATTTAGCTTATGTTATCTAATCAAGTGGATTAATAACACCATTATACTTTTGGTATTTATTGTGTTTTGAATGAGTCAAATATTTAAGAATGTTTTGGATAGAGAAGCAAAAATAAGAGGAAAATGAGCATACTTTTCAATTTGCAGTTGTGAAATTCCTAGAAAATTCAGTGGTTACGAGTCAAGAACGGGGCCCAGTTGGAGCAGTCGCTTTCGAGGGAGACTTGCCATTTTCCAAGTCAAGTGATGAAGTGAACTTCGTTGTTTCCCAATTCTTTACTCCAAAATTGCATAATTTATGGGCAAACGCGGTTTGAATGGGATTTTTCTTTGCAAAAAATACTAAAAACAATCATATTATTACATTGGCTAGGTTGTTAATCCTCGTATATTCCACTAATGATAAACTATTACATCTTAAAACATTATGTATAAAAAGATAAATGGCTAATAACTAATGAAATCAAATGTGAATACCGATCGGACTTAAAATACGTAGTTGTAATATTTCAATAGCATACGAAGTCTCTTAATTATGGAAATCTTATGTAAATTCTGTTTTATAATTTTTGAATTCAAATTCAAAATAATTCTTTTTTTCTCCAGAAAATATTGTCTACACTCTGATTAACAATCTTGTCCATTGGATCAATATTCAATGTTTGAATCTTTTTAGAGATGCAGATAACCTTAATATTATTAACCTTTAAAAGAATTCCTTACCCGGGTGTTTATTCCTAGTAAGACTTGTTCTACCCTTGAATTGAATGCCAAATTCTGTTCGTTAATTTTATGTGGACAAATCGGTCGACGAAGAAAACAACGTCGTTGACTACTATTGACAAGTGTTGCCCTAGTAACATAAAAAGTAGAAAGAGGTTTTTAAAGGGTTATTAATCCGTAAATAATTGGATTGATTTCTAGTTTTTTGCACATGCGTGACTTTTGTGATTTAGTTTATATAGAAATTTCCCTAATCCCAACCATGTCACTTTAACTCAATTTTGTGCCATGTACTTAGGCGGATCCAAAATTATGAGAGAAGAGCACAATTTAAATTTCAATCGAGAAGTCAAATTAAGTAATTTTAGAGGATTTAATACAAAAAAAAATTAGAAAATTACATATAAAAAATGAATTATGGCACGATTTTGGGGGCAGTCGCCGGACACCCTCCTTATATCCGCCCTTACACACGTCTTGACATGCCGTGAAACCTTTTCGTCAAATTATATTTCTTCGTAATTTGTCGCGTAAGAACTGAAAAACGTATATTAAGCAATTTGAAGATCATAGGCAGATCCCGAATAAACCCGAAAGTAATGCCCGTTATATGAATTTCAATAGCAAAACCAAAAATTTCAAAGGGATGCTGTTTTCCAACAATGATTACAGAAACCGCGTGAATTATCAATTCTTTTGTCCTCTACTCACAAACAGATTGGCCCACTTCACTAATTTCTTTTGATCATGGCATCAGTCAATCTGGTGTTTGCTAGTAGTATATATCAGCCCATCCTTCTCATGTTGCACATGTCAGCTTAAGAATCCTTAATTAAACTAAAAAATTAGTTGCTAGAGAAGAACAATATTCTGCAGCATGAACGAATCTAAAAGTGAGCTAAACTTGCCCGGATTCAGATTTCACCCTACTGAGGAAGAGCTCTTGAATTTCTACCTCAAAAGCATGGTTTTTGGGAAGAAATTGCTTGGTGACGTCATCGGTTTCTTGAATATTTACAACTATGATCCTAGAGATCTTCCTAGTAAGCCTCTCTCTCTCTCTCTCTCTCTCTCTCTCAATAATTCAAGAAACTAATTGTGTTGTGATGGTGCAGGGCTAGCGAAGATAGGAGAGAGGGAATGGTATTTCTTTGTTCCTAGGGACAGAAAGCACGGCAGCGGAGGGAGACCGAACCGTATAACTCAAACCGGGTTTTGGAAGGCAACCGGTTCGGACCGGCGGATTCTAAGCGTGTCGGATCCTAAGAAGATATTGGGGATGAAGAAAACACTAGTGTTCTACGAAGGGAGAGCGCCACGTGGCAGGAAGACCGATTGGATCATGAACGAGTATCGCTTGCCGGACAAATGCTCTGCCCCTAAGGTACTTAATTAGTTACTTTGTCTCTCCTCAGTCGAGATTAAGCAAGCTTTCTTTAATTTTAGACTAATTTTTAATGCATGAACGTATTGCAGGAAATTGTGCTTTGTAAGATATACATGAAGGCTACTTCGTTGAAGGTGATGGAGCAGAGGGCTGCGGTGGAGGAGGGAGTGAGGGCGTATGCTTCTCTCTCTCCTCTAACGCCGTCTACTGATTCCGCCTCATTCTGCAGTATGCAGTTTGAGGAGAGCATGCAATTGAAGGAGGAGGAGAAGTGTGAGGAGGGTAATGAGGGAAGGCGTTGTTCGAGCGTGGTGTTGCCGGAGGGGCTGCAGATGCTAGGGGAGCTGCAGGTGCCGAAGCTGAGCACGGATTGGATGCATGACTCGTTCTTGACTCAGTTAAGCCCGTGGTGGCTCGATAACTTCGCCCCCTTCGTGCCGTTGTGTTGATTGGATTTCAACAACTGCATCCACATATTGTGATTTTACTGGTGTAGAGTTATGATGAAGAAGATTGTGGATTACTCATCACACAATGTTTGTCACAAGATTTAGTTAGTTGGGCCGAGCTGGGATTTGGTTATAAACTGATGACTATCTAGGATGGTTGATAGAATCAGCGACACTATGATAATGTAGGCAGTCTAAATTGATATTTCTTGACAGGAAAATTTCCCTTTTCCTTTATTTGAGCTGAATTAATCTTGGCTGCGCTATATAATATACATACTAATAAACTGGGCTATATATACTTACTAATACAAAAAATAGAATGAAAAAAAACCTTTTGCATTGTGCAGTGGAATTGCATTGGAATTGTGCAGTGGAATTGGTCGTATTATATATACACTTGAAGGGACAAGAAGAATCAAAATCATGCTGTCAATGTGATTCACTAATATTCCGGCTATGTCTATGCATATCACAACTAATAAATATATAAAAAATTGATGTGATAACATGCATGAATTCTGAACCACTACGAATAACATATATCAATCTCAGGAAACAAGATATGAATATATTGATCTGTGCTTCATTTGGAGGGCACACAGCTATGTGGCTCTTACACCACACCAAGTATTGACTTGTATTAAAACAAATGCACGTTCAATGAAGGCCCAACTATTTGTAGCTTCTGCTGCATACTTTGATTACTCATCTACAGACAAAATATTACTCTATTCCCATCCATTGTTTCTTCTTCAAGAGCAGAACATCAACTCCTCTCCTGCATTACATTATAAAATTACTCAACAATGCCATATTTTATGGCAATTGATTCATGATCTGTCATTGATAGCATAATGCACATTCCTAATTCTGTCCTCTTCCTCACTATATAATGTGCACAACATAATTCTTGGAGACATCAAACTTTTCTTCATTCAATCATCATTTCTATTCTTAGCCTCATTTAGCACCAAGAAAAAACAAAAATAATGGCTCCTCCTTCACCTTTGAGATCCAAGGCCCTCCACCACGGACGCTCTCTTAGCTTCCCTTCTGCATCACATCCTCTCATTACTCACATCAATGAGAACTTGTCCAGATTGAGATCTTCGGAGGGCACTTCATCGTCTCTCTCATCAATCAACGAGAGAGTAAATGGCCTAAGAAACTTGTACGAGAGCATCGATGATTTGCTTCTTCTGCCTCACATTCAACAGATCATCTCTGAGGAATGTGTTGATGATTACATCAAGCTATTGGATGCTTGCACTACGGTTAGGGATCTGATCTCACTTGTGAAGCAAGATCTAAGAGACCTTCTCTCTGCTGTGAGGAGAAAGGATGCTCATGGCATCAAAACCTACCTTGCATCCAGAAGAAACTCCACGAAGATGATCCAAAAGTCTCTGAAAAACATGAAGCGTTGCGTCTCAGCCGGATCTGAAGAAAAGAGTGTTATTCAGATGTTAAAAGAAGCACAGTGTGTTGCTTTGTCCCATCTGGAGTCTCTGTTATCCTACACTTTGGGGACGAAGAGCAGCCGGTCATTGGTATCCAAGCTGATCAACTCCAAGAAAGTATCAGATGATGAGAATGAGTTCAACAAAGTGGATTCCTTCTTGAAACAGAATCAAGAAAACGAGCTTGTGAATCACTTAAAAGAGATGGATTCAAGCATTGAAGTTCTTGAAGAGGATCTGGAATCCATATTCAGACAGTTGATCAAAACAAGAGTCTCCCTGCTCAACATTCTCAACCACTAGAATTCATCTTCTTGATGGACTCAAAAGTTTTGTATATTACAAGATAGGAAACAATAAGATATATACTTGTACATGAGAATATACTTGCATCTTTCATAGATCTTCAAGAAAGAACTCAAAGATTTCTGCTACATGGCTAGTCTGTCTTATTTTTACTTCCCTGCTCACAGAAAATAGATTAATTCAGTTAAAATTGAAGATAGTGATACAAAAGTCGTTGAAGAGCTTGAGGCGTTGTGCCTCAGCTGGTTCAGAGAAAGACTCTGAAAACATGACTCTTGTTTCCATGCTAAAAGATGCAGAATCGGTTGCCTTTTTCCCTACTGGAGTCTTTGCTATCCTATGCTTTGGGCATGAAGATGCAAGAAAGCAAGAACAGCAGGTCATTGGTATCAAAGCTGATGCATTCAAAGAAAAGAGCAGATGAGGAGAATGAGTTCAACAAGGTGGATTCATTCCTGCAACAGAGTCAAGAAAATGAGCTCGTGAATCACTTGGAAGAGATGGACTCAAACATTCAACTTCTTGAAGAAGAACTCGAGTCCACCCATATTCAGTTGATCAAAACCAGAGTTTCCCTCCTCACGTTATTGAAAATTTTGTAACTTGTACATAAAATATATACTCGGTACATTTCTATAGATACACGAGGATTACTATAATACCAACAGAAAAAACTTCTTGTACAACATGTCAATCATTTCAATAGCAATCTTAAACTCATTGGAGAAATATGGTGGCAATAGTCTTATAAACGAAATAAAACTGAAGTTGAAATTAAAGGAGATTGAATTGTTGGTCTTTATGAAGTATTTGAAGATAGAAGCCTGTCGAATTGAGGATAGTTTTATAAATTATTACCTTTGGTCCTGCAACTCAATAAGGAAGTCCAAGGGAGATTATGCAAGAAGATCATCAGTCCAGCCATCAAGACTTCACATAGTAAAGAGGAAGAGAATGAGTTATGTTGTCGCTGTAAGGTGGCCAGTCGGGCTGAGTTAAAAGGGGTCAGAGTTTTCTTCCGACTCGAGTTGAGTCTTGGGTCGACTCGGAGTCGGAGATAAAGATGGAGACGCCGTAGGCACTTTTGGAGGCGATGATCGGAATGGAGCGTCGGGCCTCGCGTCTGCTTTTTTGTCTTGTCTTCGTCTGGGCCGCCTCGAATTTGAGAATTCGAGGCGGAGGCGGCGCTCGGGTGCCGGATTGGAATTACGGGTGTTGCGGTTCTGAAAGAGAGTAATTTTTTTTCATTTGCAACTAAAGACAAGATTTTTCTATAATATCATAAAGGCCCAGTTTAGTTCTGAAATCCTCAAAGTGATCCATGATTATCTAAAATATGAAAATAATTATTAAGCCCATAACTATCTAAATTTATGAATCTAGTTCACAAATCTATTGAAGAATTATTTGTATTCTTATCGCACATCAAATGTAATCTCACTTGTCACGACACCTTTTTACACTTAATCAACATTTTCTTTCGAATGAGATTATCAAGGCATGTATTCGGATTCTTGAATCACGTGATTCTGTCTGTTGTAGTTTTATTTGAAGGATTGTGTGAGGGAGAAAATGAAGTTGAAGCGGGAAGAGGAGGTTGTTATGTTAGTTGGGAGATTTAGTGATGACCGTTTGATCTCACATACCCCGGCTGGAGGGTCTGGATTTATACTTATAGAAACTGGCGCACAGCTGTTAGTTAGTTATTTTCTTAACGAATTCGGAAGACTCGCGCAACCCACTTATTAGCCATATAAATTCAAAGCTCTATGAAATTTACTTTGCGGTTTTCGTTTTCTCTCAAATTGATTCAGGGTTTTCCTTCTCTTATCTCGTCGGAGCTCGTAGAATCGGAAAGTAACAGCGTGATCGAATATTGTCCTTAAAAATCGGCTGAAACTTGGAAAAGTAAGGAAACTGCTTTAACTTCTCAAAGAGAGCTGTGTGATTTCATCTGGATTATGAATGATTCTTGGCGATGTCTACGTAATGTATGTTCCCCACCAGAGACATATGATCGTAGTATATCCACCTTGATCCACATTATTAGCCCCTACACGTGTGCTATCCGTAGTATGCCTTCGAACAATAGACAAACTCTTCTGTTTCCATTATTTGAATGTCATCACACAATTTTCAACGCCACATTTTCAACTCTTATTCTGAATGCATGTGATATAATTATAGTATGTGTTATGTCCTCACAGACAGAAGGAATCTCCACAGCTGTGATACTATTAAACTATGCAACCCCCTCGTGTGCCCTTATTCATCATCTTCTTCTGAGATCTTACAAGTTTCTTGCAGCCTATGTTAATATATGCTTCCAAGGTTTTAAAATATCGTTTAATTTTAGATGAACCGATCAGTTTTTTGTGGACATGAAGATAAAAAGAGACGAGAATTGTGGAAAAAGAAAAGCTGATAAATATTAGATAGACAAGCCATGTAGGAGAAATCTTGCTTTTACTTCTTTTTTGAAGATCAGTGAAAAATATAAGTATATTCTCATGTACAAGTATATACAAAACTTTGGGTCCATCAAGAGTCTAGTGGTTGAGAGTGTTGAGGAGGGAAACTCTGGTTTTAATCAACTGCCTAAATATGGATTCCAGTTCTTCCTCAAGAAATTCAATGCTCGAGTCCATCTCCTTTAAGTGATTCACGAGCTCGTTCTCTTGATTCAGCTTCAAGAATGACTCCACCTTGTTGAACTCATTCTCATCATCTGATACTTTCTTGGACTTCATCAGCTTCGATACCAATGACCGGCTGCTCTTCGTACCCGAGGTGTAGGATAACAAATACTCCAGATGGGAGAAAGCAGCAGACTGTGCTTCTTTCAACATCTGAACAACACTCATTTCTTCACATCCTTTCTCTGAACTGGCTGAGGTGCAATGCCTAAAGCTTTTCAAAGACTTTTGGATCATCTTCTTCGAACTTCTTCTGGATGCAAAGTAGGTCTTTATGCCTTGAGCATCCTTTCTCCTCACAGCAGAGAGAAGGTCTCTTAGATCTTGCTTCACAACTGAGATCAGATCCTTAACTGTGCTGCAAGCATCCAATAGCTTGATGTAATCATCAACACATTCATCAGAAATGATCTGTTGAATGTGAGGCAGAAGAAGCAAATCATCAATGCTCTCATACAAGTTTCTTAGGTCATTTACTTTCTTGTTGATTGATGAGAGAGACGATGAAGTGCCCTCCGAAGATCTCAATCTGGACAAGTTCTCATCGACGTGAGAAATGAATGGGTGTGATGCACAAGGGAAGCTAAGAGAGCGGCTGTGGTGGAGAGCCTTGGATCTCAAAGGTGAAGAAGGAGCCATTGTTTCTTTTTCTTGGTGAAAATAAGGGTTAGAATAGAATTGATGATTGAATAAAGAAAAGTTTGATATCTCCAAGTATTATCTTGGGCACATGATATAGTGAGGAAAAGGGCAGAAGGAATCTGAATTATGCAATCAATGACAGATCATGAATCGTTGCCATAAAATATGGTTGTCTCGAATAATTTGTTAATGCAATGCACAAGAGGATTGAATGTAAGGCTGTTGTATAAGAAACAGTGGATCAGAATATAGTTTTATTCTGTCTGAAGATGAGCAAACAAACACCCATCATTGCATATGCAGCAAAGACTACACGGAGTTGGCCCCTCCATAAAACATTAAAATCAATGAGAAATGGAACAAGATCAAACGTGCACTTTTTTAATACAGGTTGGTCTTCGTGTTGTGTACGTGTCAACGTAACTTTGTATCCCCCGACAGAAGCACAGATTTGCGAAATATATCTTGTTTAGTTCATTTTTTATGCATGGTATCACATGAAGAAATGAATTCATAGTTATGATGGTGGGAAACAAGCCTAGACAATGCCAGAATTATAGTGGATCATGATCAGCATCACGTTGATAGCATGATTTTGATTCCCCTTGTCCCTTCACATGTATATATACTATCAATTCTAGGAAGACGACTGCATAGCTCTTCCGGTAGGCCTGTTTGCATGTTGAAAAAACTGAGAAAATGGCAGCTTCACCATGGTTGTTCACAATTAGAGCTTCTGAGTTCTGTGGCATCTTCGCCATCATTGTCATCGATGAGGGACAAATGGCCTCAAGCGCCTGTACAGAAATGTGTATGACTTGCTTCTCTTGCCTCATATGCACAATACATACTTTAGGATCAGTTTCTCTTGCGTGATGGGGGGACTAAGGCTCTAACAAGCTGTAGTGGATTGCCATTTGTTTGCAAGCTAATGTAGCCCAAGAAAGCATCATTGCAAGGAACAGAGTCGAACTCAAATCAATCCAACAAGCCACAAGTTCATGATGTGATTCCAGATTTTTTGAGAAACTGAAGTAGCTGCAGGTGCCTAAGCTCAGTATGGGTTGGATGCAGGACTCCTTGACTCAATTAAGACCGTGGCTTGATAATTTCACCCCTTTCGTGCCAATGTGCTGATTTAGTTTCAACAACTGCATCAGCATATTATGATGTAACTAGTTGTTTTATGTAGCATTTTCCATATGAAATTGCCGACTTGAGATCTTCTATTCCAAAATATGCTTCACTTTCCGACTGCAGTGTTTGAATTAATTGGAAATCGCTCTCCTGGTGTGCATCAGCTTTACTGTAAGATGACCATGCGACAGAATAATCAGATCATGGATGCTGCAGTAGAGGTGCTTGAGGCGGATTGCTTTGTCCCTCATCAATAACAACGATGAATGTGAGGCCTCAGAAGTTCTTGACAGTAAACAGCGATAGTGAAGGCCTAAAATTGAACTAGAAGAGCAAAGGATAATATGCAAGGGTGAAGAAGGGAAAGTATGAATTAACATTTTCTATCAACTAGGGTCGATATGATGCTGATCAACATTCACTATTCTACCGGCTATGTCTATGCATTGTTTCCCAATTCCCACCATGAAAATATTATAAATTCATGTCTTCATGTGATATCATGCATGAATTCTGAACCACTATGAATTCCAGACAAAATGAAGTAAACCAGATATGAATAGGCAGATCTGTGCACGAAGAACAACTTGTATTAAAAGAAATTAATGCACGTTTGATCCCGCCCCATTTGTCTGATGGAGGTGCCAACTAATTGTATGTAGTCTGTGTTGCACAGATAATGAATGGAATTTGATGGCTGATCTACAGACAAAATATTACTATATTCTGATCTAGTGTTTCTTCTTCAAGAGCAGGACCAGAACTACTCTCGTGCATTAACATTATAAAATTGTTCAACATGATCATATTTTATGGCAACTGATTACTGATCTGTCAATTGAGAAAATTATGCAGATTCCTTTTGTCCTCTCCCTCACTATATAATATGGACGACATAATTCTTGGATACATCACACTTTCTTCATTCAATCTTCAATTCTATTCTTAGCCTCATTTTCACCAACAAAAAACAAAAACAATGGCTCCTTCTTCACCTTTGATATCCAAGCCTCTACGCCACGGCTGTTATCTTAGCTTGCCATCTGCATCACATCCTCTCATTTCTCAAGTTGATAGCAACTTATCCAGATTGAGATCTTCAGAGGGAACTTCATCGTCTCTCTCATCTATCAACGAGAGAGTAAATGGTCTAAGAAACTTGTACCAAAGCATCGATGATTTACTTCTTCTGCCTCACATTCAACAGATCATCTTCTGAGGAATGTGTTGATTACATCAAGCTCTTGGAAGCTTGCAGCTCGGTTAAGGATCTGATCTCAGTTGTGAAGCAAGATTTGCGAGACCTTCTCTCTGCTGTGAGGAGAAAGGATGCTCAAGGCATAAAGACCTACCTTGCATCCAGAAGAAGCTCGAAGAAGATGATCCAAAAGTCTTTGAAAAACTTTAGGCATTGTGCCTCAGCCGGTTCACAGCAAGGATGTGAAGACATGAGTGTTGCTCAGATGTTGAAAGAAGCACAGTCTGTTGCTTTCTCACATCTGGAGTCTCTGTTATCCTACACCTCGGGTACAAAGAGCAGCCGGTCGCTCGTATCGAAGATGATCAACTCCAAGAAGGTATCAGATGATGAGAATGAGTTCAACAAGGTGGAGTCATTCTTGAAACAGAATCAAGAGAAAGAGCTTGTGAATCACTTAAAAGAGATGGATTCATGCATTGAAGTTCTTGAAGAGGATCGTAATCCATATTCAGACAGTTGATCAAAACCAGAGTTTCCCTCCTCAACACTCTCAACCACTAGACTCATGATGGACCCAAAGTTTTGTAGATTAGGAAATAGTAAACAATTAGATATATACTTGGACATGAGAATATACTTATATTTTTCATTCATCTTAAAAAAGAAGTAAAAGAAAGATTTATCCTACACGGCTTGTCTATCTTATATTTTATCAGCTTTTTCTTTTTCCACAATTCTCGTCTCTTTTTGCCTTCAAGTCCACAAATTCTTGCAACAAGGCGGATACATTCTTGCAACAGAGTCAATAAAACGAGCTCGTGAATCACTTAAAAGAGATGGACTCGAGCATTCAAGTTCTTGAAGAAGATCTTGAATCTATATTCAGACAGCTGATGTTAGAGTAAAAGGATTATGAGCGAAATTATAGAAACCAAACGAGAATTCAAATTAAACGAAAGCAAAGCAAACTCAATAACGAGTCCCACGGAAGACGTGCTCCCGGCCAAGCGTATCTATATGCCGATAAAGATCCAAGACAAACCCTATATAATCCTTCTCCTACTAGAACTAGGTTATTAAATACTAATGTCATGCGAAATAGGCCACACGCGGCCAGCCCGTCACATGGGCCTAAATAAACATAAATAATAAACCAAACTTATGCAAATAATCATTATAATAATAAACTAGAATTGTATCACCGCCGCATCATCGCCATGCACAAAGCCTCGCCATGCACGTCGGCAAACGGTTCTCTTCCTTCCACAACCGGACCACTACTTTTCACGGCCTTCTTCATTCTACACCGGTAGACTTTATCTCTAACAACTCCTCCACCCTTCCAAATAGCCTTGTCCTCAAGGCTGAAATTCGGAAATTGACTCAATAAATCGGATACATCCACCCATGTCGCATCATCCACCGACTTACCGCGCCACTGCACTAAGACTTCGCGCACTCGATCATCGCCTCTCCAAACCCATCGGTCTCGTAGAATCCACTCCGGATAGAATTCCGGATCCACCGTCCATAACTCTTCGTCTTCGGGCAATTTATCCGCGAGCTCATGCTTTCCAAGGACCGCCTTAAGAAGCGATACATGAAATACCGATGCAAACGGCATCCCTCCGGCAACCGAAGACGATAAGCCACGGCACCGATGCGTTCCTCCACCGTAAAAGGTCCATAATAACGAGCAGCCAATTTAGCATTTTTGCGCTTAAAAAACGATAATTGCCGATAAGGTCTCAATTTAAAGAAAACCCGATGTCCTATATCATAAATGACCTCACGACGATGCTTATTCGCCCCCTGAATCATATAATCCTGAGCTCGCTCAATGTGTTCTTTCAAATGACGTAGAGCCCCTTCGCGAGCCTGCAAGTCGTCGGCCACCGCTTTAACTCGAACCTCGGATGGCAAAAAACCCGCAAGTGTAGGAGGTGGACGCCCATACACGACCTCAAAGGGAGAAATTCCAGTAGTCGAGTGAAAATTGGTGTTATAAGAATACTCCGCCCAAGCCAACCATCGACTCCACTGTTTCGGCCTCTCCGAAGCGAAACATCGCAAAAATGTCTCCACACATCGATTAACCACCTCCGTTTGTCCGTCCGTCTCCGGATGATAAGCCGAGCTCATACGCAACTTTGTCCCCACGGCTTTAAACATTGCCCTCCAAAACTCACTACAAAAAATCGGATCCCGATCAAGAACAAAGGACGTAGGAAATCCATGCAACCTAACAATCTCCTTCACAAACAACTCGGCTACGACGCGAGCCGTATAGGGATGTCGGAGGCCACAAAAATGTGCATACTTCGATAATCTATCGACCACCACCATAACACAATCGTAATCCCCCGAGCGAGGTAATCCCCCAATAAGATCCATACTCACATCCTCCCATACACGTGTCGGAATCGGCAATGCTTGAAGAAGCCTGCCGGCGAACGAGTCTCATATTTATGCCTCTGACAAACTAAGCATTCGGCTATAAATTTCGTAACATCTTTCATCATTCCCGACCAATACACACTAAGAGCCAAACGTCGATAAGTTCAGTAAGCTCCCGAATGACCTCCTTGAGCCGTTTGCATGAAATTCCGCTAATAACCATGGAACAAAAGAGGAACTCTTAGCTATCACCAACCTACCTTTATAATATAACACCCCATTAATCAAATGATAGTGGGCATATTTTGAAGATCCCTCGGCTACGGCTTTATAAATCTCGCCCAACTCTCGATCGACCCTCACTTCTTCCGCAACCAAAGACCATCCCAGCCATACCGGTACAGTAATAGCAGCACATTCTACTTCGTCGTCACAACACCTAGACAATGCATCCGCCACTTTATTTGCGACTCCCGATTTATACTCGATCTCAAAATCATACCCCAAAAGCTTGGCTACCCAATAATGGTGAGCCGGAGTTGAAACAGATTGGTTCACAAGAAAACAAAGACTTCTCTGATTAGTTCTTACCGTAAACCGCCGGCCAACCAAATACGGCCGCTAATGTTGTACCGCGAAAACCAAAGCTATCAATTCCAATTCATATGCCGAGTTCGCTAAACTGCGATCCGACACCGCCTTGCTAAAGTACGCCAAAGGTAGACCAAGTTGCATTAAAACAGCTCCAAGTCCACGGCCGGATGCATCACACTCCACAACGAATGGTTTAGAAAAATTGGGAGTGGCCAAAATTGGTGCCGTAGTCACGGCCGCTTGCAGATCACAAAAAGCCTTCTGAGCTTCGGCCGTCCATGTAAACGCTAAGGCTCGATCCTTCTTCAAGAGCTCCGTTAATCCCCATGCTATATGCCCATAGTTGCGAATAAAACGGCGATAATACCCTGTTAACCCAAGAAAACCGCGAACTCCCCGGACGGAACTAGGTTTAGGCCAACGTAAAATTGCCGAGACTTTCCCGGGGTCCATCTGCACGCCATGAACCGAAACAATATGACCTAGATACTCCACCTCGGATTAGCCCCATGCACACTTTTTAGGGTTAACAACATATGAATCATGCTTCAACAACATCATCACAGCACGAAGATGTTCCAAATGCAAATTCCAATCACGACTATAAACAAGAATATCATCAAAAAAAACCAACACAAACTTACGTAAATGAGCTCACTACAAATCATTCATCGCTGACTGAAAAGTCAACGGCGCATTAGTCAACCCAAATGGCATCACCAAAAATTCATAGTGTCCCGAATGAGTCCGGAACTCCGTCTTCGAAATATCCTCAGGAGCAATTCGAATCTGATGATAGCCGGACCTCAAATCGAGTTTCGAGAACCACTTAGCTCCGTGCAATTCATCCAACATCTCCTGAATTACTGGAATAGGGTATTTGTCCGAAATTGTCTATTTATTTAACTGACGATAATCCACACAAAATCGCCAACTACCATCCTTCTTGCGGACCAATAATACTGGACTAGAATACGAGCTCGAACTCGGTTGAATAATTCCTGCATCGAGCATTTCTTGCACAAGCCGTTCCATCTCATCCTTGGCAGAGTAGCTATACCGGTAAGGCTGAACAGACACCGGAGACGTTCCCGGTTTTAGTGGAATATATGATCTACGTTCCGATGAGGAGGTAACCCATTCGGCGGAAGCATGACTGAAGGAAATTCCGCCTCCATCTGGACTCGTAAACCATCGCTTACGTTCTGAAACTGCACTGATTGAAACTCAATTTGCTCATCTTCTTGTAACGGCGAGCTCTGCATTCCGATCCAGATTAACCACCGGTCTCCCTCCACTCCGATCTTGATTAATTACTGCAAGGAAGCTTCCCTGCGAACAAGCGAAGAATTACCTACCAAAGCCACCGATTCACCCTTATAGGTAAACTTCATCGTCATATGCTCCCAATTAGTCCGAACGTCTCCCAACGTCCTCAACCAAGAAACTCCCAAAACTACATCCACGCCACCTAATTCAAACACGTAACATGTCAGCACAAATTCACTTCCCTGCAGTGTCAACTTCACGCCCGCACAAACGCCTAAGATAGCCGATCGTCGACCGTCTCCCAATCTCATCCTCACGGCCGATCGGCCGGAATTTTCTGGTGACAACTGGAGGGCAGTTGCAACTCTTGATGAAATAAAACAATGGCTTGCGCCACTGTCGATCATGACACAAACCGATTGTCCCGCAATGGACCCCGTCAACTTCATCGTCTGAGGCCCATCAAACCCTTGAGCAGCTAATTGAGTTAACACCATCGAATTCGCTTCCGGATCCAACTCTGGGCTATCCCGTGCATCCGCCATCACCGTCTCTTCTTCCTCCCGTAAGCCCTCATCTACATCTTCCGGATCAAAAATTATAATCACTTGCAGATTTTTATCAGTGCACCTATGAGTAGGGGACCACTTCTCATCACAACGAAAACACTTTCCCGCTGCCCATTTCGCTGCATACTCCCGGTGCGAAATTTGCCGGACCGGACGATACCTACTCGGACCCCCGTCTTTTGCCGTCGAACCCAGAGACGATGTAGAATCTCTTGCTCTATCTCTGGTACCGCTGCCCTTATGGCTAACGCTAGAAAACGCCGACGATGAGGAAGGGTACGTTGTTTGTGCCCTTGTCTTGGACACAGATGTAAACCCCACTCGATGCATCCCCACGGACTGCGTACTGCCAAGCCCACCCAATACCTTAACTTCTTGCTCGATCTCCTTCACAAGGTGTATCGTATTAGAAAGCGTTCGAGCATCCCGTGATCGAATCTTCAAACGAATCTCGTCCTGCAACCCATTAAGAAATAACCCTAGACAATATTTCTCGTCCAATCCCGGGATATGAACCATGCATGCAATAAACACAGTAACGTATTCACCGACCGAGTGAGTGCGCGCGTCCCGAACTAGTGTCTCAAACGGATTGGCCAACGGATTCGTGCCGAACATACATACCATTTCCAGTTTGAATCCCGACCACCCCATGGTCGGGCTCGTAGCCCGTACCCATTGAAACCATGGCAGGGCGTCACCTTCCATCGCCACAAGTGCCACATCCAATCTACTCGCATCCGGTGTATTATGCAGTAGAAAATACTGCTCAACTCGTGCAAGCCAGCCCTCCGCGCCGGACCCGTCAAACATTGGTAACGAAACCTGCGGCGCGCCGGGCGAAGTGATCGCCGAGCTAGCCGCCGCCTCAGGACCGGTAGAATTCGGTCCTTCCGCCGATTGATGATCATCCAAACTAGGGTTCGAAGGCGACCTGCCATCGGATCCTTCTCCCAACTTATGTCTCTCCGCCACCAAGTCCTTAAACAAGTCGCGTATGGAGGCAACAGAATCCTTCATAGTCGACAACTCCCCAGTCAAGCGCACATCCATTGCTTTTAATCCCTTCTCCAACTCTTCCATCCTCGAATCCATTTGTTGTTGTCTCGTATTTGCCATCAGGTAGGTCGGACCAAATTGTTAGAGTAAAAGGATTATGAGCAAAATTATAGAAACCAAACGAGAATTCAAATTAAACGAAAGCAAAGTAAACTCAATAACGAGTCCCACGGAAGACGGTGCTCCCGGCCAAGCGTATCTATACGCCGATAAAGATCCAAGACAAACCCTAGATAATCCTTCTCCTACTAGAACTAGGTTATTAAATACTAATGTCATGCGAAATAGGCCACACGCGGCCAGCCCGTCACATGGGCCTAAATAAACATAAATAATAAACCAAACTTATGCAAATAATCATTATAATAATAAACTAGAATTGTATCACCGCCGCCATGCATCATCGCCATGTACAAAGCCTCGCCATGCACGTCGGCAATCCCGTACGGCTACGGTCCTCTTCCTTCCACAACCGGACCACTACCGTTCACGGCCTTCTTCATTCTACGCCGGTAGACTTTATCTCTAACAGCTGATCAAAACCAGAGTTTCCCTTCTCAACATTCTCAACCATTAGTCCTTGAAACTCATCATGAGATTGATATTTTTGTAACTAGAACATGAAAATATACTTGTACATACAAACAAAAATATTTTCTTCATTATTGTTCAATATTTTTATACTTTAGTATGCTTAGCTGTTTATACCATATTCAATGTGAGGCCTACCATATGATACACATATTTAGCAAAATGGAATTTCTCAAATTACAGTATCACGAAATCTTTGTAATTTCCAAGATTCAAATATAAAATCTTTGATATATGATGGCACTCTGTGGGAAAAATCCATCACATTTCTTCTGATATGTCAATGGTTGTCCTAAAATTTGTCCGACAAGGATTCTTGCAGCATTTCCCATTAATCTAGTTTCAGACAATTCACTGTCTCAATATGTAATGCTAAAATCGTCTATGAACTGGAATCTTTACACACATAAGTTTTGACAGTAGAAAGTCTTTTCAATGAATAAGACACCGAATTCCATATAATTTAAGCTATTCATGAGCTCGTGCAGTTGTATATATGCATTATTTCCACCATCAGAATCAAAGCATTATTAATGTAAGTCCATATTTTCATGTTATAGACAGATTGGCTGCACTATTATCTGAGACAGAGCCAAGTAAAGAAAGTATCATTTGGCAGATATGTGCTTGTGTTTGAGGGACAAAGCTGTATAATTTGTATGTATTAAAAGAAATGCACGTTTGATCTCTGCCATTTATTACAAGTTTTTATGGTGGTGTCAACTATGTGTAGTTGCAAGGCATGCAACAAACAGCACATGGGACAGGGGCTAAAGATATGGATCTCTGAATAAAAATATATACAATTTTCTTGGTTCTCATGCTGGGAAGCATTCCATAGACATCGCCATAATCATCACCACACGCCTTCACGCAATGTATATTCCTTCTCTCTCATCACCACTATATATAGAGAATGCATCATTCTTGGACACATCACAAACTTCTTCCTTCAATCAATTTTTTAGCCTTCTCTTCTCACACAGAAAAAGCAATGGCTTTGAGATCAAAAGCTCTTCTCCATGGCCGCTCTCTTAGCTTGCCATCTGCATCACATCCTGATGTTTCTCAGTTTGATGAGAATTTATGCAGGTTGAGATCTTCAGAAGCCACTTGTTCGTCGCTCTCATCAACGAACGACAAAATAAATGGCCTAAGAAGCTTGTATGAGAGCATTGATGAATTGCTTCTCTTGCCTCATGCTCAACAGATCATCTCAGAGGAATGCATTGATGATTACATCAAGCTATTGGATGCTTGCACCACGGTTAAGGGGTTAAGGATCTCATCTCACTCGTGAAGCAAGATTTGAGAGATCTTCTCTCTGCTGTGAGGAGAAAGGATGCACAAGGCATCAATACCTACCTTGCTTCCAGAAGAAACTCCAAGAAGATGATTCAAAAGTCTTTGAAAAAGTTGAGGCGTTGTGCCTCAGCCCGTTCAGAGAAAGGATCTGAAGACATGAGTGTTGTTCAGATGTTGAGAGAAGCACAGTGTGTTGCTTTCTCCCATATGGAGTCTCTGTTATCCTACATTTCAGGGATGAAGAGCAGCCAGTCATTGGTATCCAAGCTGATGAACTTCAAGAAAGTATCAGATGATGATAACGAGTTCAACAAAGTGGAGTTATTCTTGAAACAGAGTCAAGAAAACGAGCTCGTGAATCACTTAAAGGAGATGGATTCAAGCATTGAAGTTCTTGAAGAGGATCTAGAATCCATATTCAGACAGTTGATCAAAACTAGAGTCTCCCTCCTTAACATTCTCAACCACTAGAATCATCTTCTTGATGGACTCAAAAGTCTTGTATATTAGGAGATAGGAAACAATTAGATATATACTTGTACATGAGAATATACTTGTATCTTTTTAGATCTTCAAAGAAGTCAAAGATTTCTCCTACATCTTATGTTTTCAGTTTTTTCACAATTGTTTTCTTTTTTTTACCTTCACGTCAACACGAAATTGATTGATTCAGTTAAAATTAAAGGGAGTATGAAATCTTGAAAACCTATATTAATATAAGTTGTAAGAAGTACATAATACTTGTGAAACTTGTAAAATTGCATAGTTTAATATTGTCATAGCTCTGGAGATTCCTATTGTCTGTGGGGGAGAAAACATGATTTGTTGTGAATTGGAACGAGATGAAATAAAATTGTGTAAATTCTCCAAGACTCCTCGACGGCGTCTTGAGCCCAAAGCCAATCTTTTCCAGAAAATATCCGATACTCCCAACCCTAATTTTCCCCCCCTTAAATAGTTTTCCACACAAGACATAAAAACGCTACTTGTTGGTCCCGTGAGTGAGTTCAGGTGTAGAGGGGGGGGGGTGAATACACCTGAATCCAAATTTCTCAACTTTCGAACACGAACAGTCCTATTCGGGAAGGTGCCGATCGAAATAGTTCAGCGACTGCACAACCGTTCGAATCGTGTTAAAGACTAAAAGAGTACTTGACTCAGCGAGATCCGCTAACCGACTAGGTCGAGTCGGTATCGATCGGTGAGAGTTCGGTGTGCGGAATTGTGTAGGCCCAAATCAGTTTTAATGAGGAAAACGTTTTATGCAAGTCTCAGTTCAGTAGATAAGAAGTTCAGTATGCTGAGACAGTTGATTGATTTTAAATATGATGTTTAGTATGAATAGTAAAATCAATGCAACAGTTAAGAAAGCAGTAAGAGACACAGGATTTTTAAAGTGGTTCGGATATCGCTCAAATCCTACGTCCACTGTCCCGAATGATCAGGAGGCTATTTATTATCCTGAGTTAGTCTCAGTCAGCTTGCCGCGTCTTGGTTTTTATACTGATCCAAGTCTCAGTTTACAACACTATCAAACTTAAAGTGTTTGACAAACTTCTCCAACAGTGAAGGAGTCCTTATACAATAAGGATTGGGTTCGAATGTGAACTCCTTCGTCTAAGCTATAGATAAGAACGGTTGAGCTTAGGGTTAGAGGGATAGGGAATATGAGAGAGTAGCTTCTAGATCGACGAACAGCTGAAGGTAAGCTATAAATTCGTGTAACGTCGATTGGATACTAGAGGCTTTATATGTTGGTTTAGCTTGATTCCCTATGAGCTAGAATGTAGTCTTTCGCCGGAGATTGTTCTTCGAGTTCTTGCTAAGACTTTGTTCTTTGGAATTCGCTCTTCTTCGCGCTCTCTCTAGTTCTTCTTTTCTTGAGTGCTTCAAATCTTGAATGATCCCTCTATTTATAGAGCAGAGATTGAAAATAGATCCGTTGGAGACGATCTTCTTCTCTCTCTCTCTTTTTGGTAGCAAACGGCTCTTTTGGTGTAGGTAACAGTGTACTTTCCCACCTTTTTAGGTAAAAGGTTGACTGCAGCTTTAGTAGGTGAGAAGACACGTGTATGCTTGTCATTCGTTGAGGTGGATGGAGTGGTTGAGACAGCACAAACTTTGAGACAGACTGAAGCTGACTTCTCTCTTCCTCGTACATGACAATGCCGATTGTCTTTCAAAAGATTCCCGACAGCCCCGAAGACTATCTGCCGTTGCTTGAGTCCGACCTTGTATTCGATAGATAGGCTGCCGAGATAAGTCTACGATGATCGGCTACGAGTCCGGCCAAACTACTCCTGCCGAGTTCGGTTCAATCGACTCTCTCGATATCGCTCCCTGCTGAGTCCAAGATCACCGAGTCTTACTGCACCGGTGCCGAGGCAAATAAGCTGCCGAGCGCCTTGACCGGAGCGAGTGTCTACCGAGTCCGAAACCTCGAGAGGACAAATACGAATACAAAGGAATGGTTCACCAATCGGATAGGGTTTTGGGATCTTCAAATCTTCTCAACGAGTTCGAGCACGAGGCTGCCGAGCGTGATTCGAAGATAGAAGATAGAGTCATTTCCCACAAGTATGATCATGCTGAGGATTGAATCATCACCCAACAATTTCCCCCTATTTGATGATGCCAAAACCTATCATCTATGTCCTATCAACTATGCTAAACACTAACTTACTCGAAACGAGGCTCCTTACAAATATTACAAGTAGGATCAGTGGAGTTGTCTGGTAAGTGCTAGACTACTGAGGGAGACAGGGCAGAACAATTTTCCCCTTTACAATAATTTCCCCCATGCAACAATTTCCCCCTAAGAGAAATAATAACTCTCCGAAAGTCTAGTCTATCAAGAGATCTAACCGAGCAAAACTGACAAGTAAATAAACAAAGTGTGTGTGTGTCAGTAATCACTTCAGTGATTCTGAGTGTTAAAGCATAAAGCAAACACGGCTATTTAGACAACAAGTAGTTGTCAGAGCCAAAAGAAGATTTGTATATATATGTAAGAGAAATTCAGTACATTACAAATCTTGTTAAGCTAAAAGGAGAACTAAGAGGGAGAACCCTTAAACTGCTGAATCCTATTCATGAAACCTTGGGATTTATCTTCAGGCAGTGGGACTCCATACATTCTGAACGTGTTCTTCCTCAGCTTCAGGTATTCGGCGAAGTCTGCTGGATCATCTTGTTCTAGACCTCCTGTTCAACGCAAAGCATTCTTCACTTCTTGTTCAATCATTCCAAGATGTACTGAGTCGTCTTGTCTTCTGGGTGGAGGAATGATCCTTGCTCCAGGAACGCTGACTACTACCCCTTCAGTTACTGCTCTGTGCATATATGGGTAAAGATCAGGTTCAGTAATGGTCATCCACTCGACATAGGCATCAGCCTTAGACATTTCAGGCCAGAATCGCCAGAAATAATTTCTCTTGATAAACTCTATCTTGGCCGATTCCCATCTCTCGATTGAGCCGAATAGGCATCCATTCGTCCGATCTCGGCCATCTATGTGTTTTCGGATCGTTTGGCTTCCCCGAACCTTCGTATCGATAAGGAATGTCGGCTTTCGAAGGAACTCTCGGCCCGGCCTCTTGTTCGATGCGCTTCCCGAGTGCCTCAAGGTGCGCCAAATGTATCCTCTCGTTCGCGGCCTCTATCTGTCTAGCTTCCTCTCCTCTGTAGAGATATCTATCCATCTGAGCAAAGATTTCTTCAATTTCTGCATCTTGCTCTTGAGGCTTCTGAGGAGCTTGTTCTGATTCAGCAGGGGTACTAGATCTAGATTTGGATGTACCCTGCCTTTCAGTACTCTTCTGCTGCTGCTCCTTTTCCTTTTCTCTGTCCTCTTCATCTGTTATGATGAGCTTTCTCGGAGGCAGTCTAGCAGTTCTCTTTCCTCCTCTGGATGGGGCTTTAGTCTTTCCTTTGGCAGGCTTAGACTTTGGCTTGTTAGCTGCTTCGGCCTCTGCAATTTCTCTGGCCAGTCTCTCATCCGCAGCTATTTGGGCTTCCTCCTCAGCAGATATGTACCTTAATCGCTTTGCTGGAGGGGTTGGAATTTTAAGCTTTTGTTTGCCCTTGCCTTCTTGAACTGGTGGTGGAAGAGGAGCCTCTTCTTCTTCTGAGTCCTCCACCGCCTGTTCAGCGTACTCAGCAACCTCCTTAATAATGTCTTTGGGAGTCTGGGTTGCCTGAGTAGTCTGGCTGGGGTCTCGAGCCACTTGGGCCGGTTTCGTTTGTGCTCGCGGCCCGAAACACCCTGGGCCTCACCCTTCTGAGACTGAGTTTGAGTCTGGGATGACTTCAGTGTAGCTTCCCACTTAGATTTTGGACTTTTGGTGGGAGTCAGCTTCTCAGTACTCCTCTTTCCTTCCCTTTTTCCTTCACTTTTTCCTTCACTTTCCCCCTTTTTGGCATCATCAATGAGCACCGGGGTAGGGACTAGGACTGACTTCTTCAGACTTTTGTAGGAGGTTGACAGCTCATCAAGACGATGGTGGAGCTTAGTCAGAGCCTCATGCAACTCGTTCCTCTCCATGGTAAGGTCTTCCTTGTACTGCTTGTGAGAGAGGTCAGCTGCTTCCTTGAAGTCTTACAGCTTCTCAGTGATCTTGTCTTCCAAGGCCAGTTGGATATTCTCAAGTCTTTGTTCAGTGGCCTCGGATTGTTCGGTGATAGCGTCGGTATGAGCCGCTTTAGAAGCCAAAAATTCATCAAGTAGCTTGGCTTGGCTCTCTGAAAGATCTTGAGTCGAGCTTCGAATTTGACTTGTCTGGCGAGCCAACGCTTCGAAATAAGCGCGGAAACATCGTGGGGCGGCGATGAAGAGACAAAAGACTTCACCCCCGAAGTTCTTTAGTCGTGGCTTGAGCGACTGCCTTCCATGTCCTATGGATAGCCTTCGCAAGATCTCGATTTTTGATCCCTTGGGCGGTTAAGGCTTTTGCCACTGATCGAGATCTCTTTGCGGTCTGGGCCTGGTGCCGCTCAAAGTCGATCGCGAAAGCAAGAGCCGAGCGGGCTCTGCCGGGGACGAAGCACCGCCTTGGATTTCTCGGGACCAAGGATACCGAGTGGTGGTACTGCTTCGGTATGGGTATCCTTGTCCCGTGGATGTCCCTCATCGGGCTTTCCGGGGCTCGAATCATCAGGGTGGGTCTCGGCCGTCGTGGTCGAGACCAATCGAGGGCGGCAAGCCAGCTGCTTGGCGTCGATCAGCAATAAGTGCAAGCATGGCTACCCTTAGATTCTCCATCGTGTTGAGGTTCTCAGGCTCTGAATAGCCTATCTCCTCACGTAATCTTAGTTCTTCCAAGTGTAGGCTGGCGACGGGGAGTAGTGTAGAACAAGGCGTTGAAGCCGAGGCCACTCCTCGAAAGCGTAGGATCATATGGAGCCTTGCGACTTGGCTAGGACGAGCAAATCCGAATGGTCGGCAAGCTCGGAATCGTTTGAAGGATCTCACGGGAGGCTCGAGATAAGATCATTGAAGCTTCCATCCCGATTGATTCACCTTCGGATGCGGTCTCGAGACTCCAAGTCTATGTGTGAAGTCTGCTCTTCGGTTGGAGGGAGCGAGCCGAGTGGAGGGACGAGAAGGGGCTGTCTAGGCGCCGAATATCTCGCGCTCCGAGCTTCGAAGCATCCCCTTGGTCCCTTTCGGTGGAAACGATCTTCTCCATCGACCGAGTCTTCTCGAAGACTCGGACTCATCAACCAGCGCAGGGGGCCGAGTAGTCTTCTCGGGAGCCTCGTTCGGCGAGCACTTCGGAACCTCCTCGTAGGGCCGGCACCTCAACGGCTTTCTTCAGTTTCTTTGCCGGTGCCTTAGGAGTCTTAGCGGGAGGGGTTCTTTTCTTTGTAGGCGTAGCTCTTGAGACTTTGATTGCGGAGAGACTGCCGAGGGTCCCGACCTTATCTGCCTGAAGCGCGCTGCTTGTCTTGTTGTGAAATCCGACCTTCTTCACATTGAAGTAATCCTTGTCACCGTAGGTGATAGGCTCGATCCACATAAATCTTCGATCATGATGGAAAGTTTGAGTCCATACAGCAATTTGCCCTTTGCGCTCAGCATGTTCGATGCCTTGTCGAACTTAGCGGCTGAGCCATGAATTCTCGGAGAAAGAACTCCTTCCAATTTATCTGGGCTCGGTCGTATATGGCCATCATCATCTGAATCTTAGGCCTCGACACTCGGTCAAACGACCACGCTTGGCTTGTCGTAGGCGTGTCACTATATAAGCAAGTGCCCCGAATCGAGGCAACATCTTGTTCTTCGGAAAGCAGCTCCGAAAGTAGTGGGCTTTCCACGAAGACGGTAAGATATTCATCAACTCGGTCGTCTCTGCCCCGATCGCATCGGTCCCTTCGGAGGGCGGATCAAAACTCCGCTTCAAAGCATCCTTGATGGACATCCGCCGTCACTCCGTAGTGGCGTTTTGGATAGAATAGGCAACAAATCTTGCCACTATATCTCCAGACACTGCGTCTGAATTCAAGTACAGCTCTGCAACCTGTCTCGGGAGGAAGAACGAAGGCCTCCTAGACAGAAATTTCTCCAGCCCTGACTCGCGCAGAGCCGAGAATATATCGTCCATGTACTCCGGATCGCATGAATAGAAATCCATGGTGGGTTCAAACCACACGCGATCCTTCTCCGAATGTTCTCGCATATCCGCCGGAGATATCATAGAGATATTGGTTTCCGCCATTGTACTGTTACAAGAAATGAATCGCACTGGTTTCTTGGATAGAACGAGTCTTTGTACAATGCGATCTTGAAACATATAACAAATACATTAACAGATATAAGCATACCAATAGATAAAATTCGAGATAAGATTGAGAGTGAAGTTGCAAGTAAGGATTGCGAATGCAAATCTCGGATTTTTCGGAATTTGAAAGTTATGAAGTATGCTAATGGCGGTTTCAAAGATATGATCGAATATATATATCAACTATGAAGGTGAACGGTTTTCAATCGAAGGCTGAATGTAAACTTGCTTTATGATATGGACGGTTAAGATTAGAAGTTAAAAATAGGCAATGATCACAAAAAGGCGCCTAAGTCAAAGCCAATTGTAAAATAGCCTAAGTAGTAACTGTGAAAAGACATGCATTAAATGCGTGCGAGTTCAAGCAAGCTTATGTATGGAATGTCGTGCATTAAATGTGAGCCGTTAATAATAAAGACAAACCAAAAGATATTAATGTCATGCTGAATCTTTGCCATAAATGCAAGGTACTGTTGTATTAAATTACTACTGAGTAGAGATACGCAAACCACGTCGGCGAACATAGTAGTCGGTGATACCTCGTGTAGATGGTTTACGTCTCTACGTCTTGAATGTATCGATGCGAGAGTGAACATTCCCCCTTACTTGAAATGTCTCTCTCCCGAAACCTCTTCTTGATCGGGGTCGGTAGGGTCCAACAGACCTAGCTTTACTTGAAAGTTCTCCGAATGCGGATTCGGCTAGAGGCTTGGTCGGTATATCAGCCCGTTGCTTGTCAATATGGATCTTGTCCATCCCGATATCCTTTTTCTCGACATGGTCACGAATGAAGTGATGTCCGATGTCCACGTGCTTGCATCTCGTGTGAAGTACGGGGTTCCGAGTGATTGCAATAGCACCGGTACATCGCGCAGTAAAATCGGCACTTCATTCCGAATGACGTCATAGTCTTTCAGTGCTATCTCGGCCCAAAGGATGCAGGGCGCAACAACTTCCAAAGAGCCATGTATTCGGCTTCGGTAGTCGACGTGGCCACCGAGTGCTGTTTCTTTGAAAACTATGAGATCGGCTTTTGCCGCCAAGGAACCGACATGTTCTCGAAGTTGATTTTCGGTCTATTCTACATCCCGCATAGTCGGCATCGGAATAACCAGGTTAGTTCAATATTATCATCAGTGGATACCACAAACCCATGTCGGTGTTCCTCGTAGATAGCGGAGAATCTTCTTTGCTTGAGTCCATACGACTACGCTTGGGATTCGCCCGAAATCGAGCACGAACACCTACGAGCATAAGTTATGTCGGGACGAGTAGCCATTAGATATAATAAAGAACCAATTATAGCACGGTATTCAGTTTGGTCTCTCGATACTCCCTCTTTATCAAGATCTATCTTCATATTCGTGTTCATAGGGATCTTGATTGATTTGCCGGATGTGCGGCCGAATCTTTTGATGAGGTCTCGAGTGTATTTGCCTTGGTTGATGAACGTTCCCTTTTCGGATTGCTTGACTTGAAAACCAAGAAAGTAGTTCATTTCACCCATCATCGACATCTCGAACTTATCCTTCATCATCTTTTCAAATTGTCGACACATGATGACATTCTTTGATCCGAATATAATGTCATCCACGTAGATCTGCACAAGTAATAAGTCTTCTTCCGGTCGAATCTTTGAATAGAGTGCGGTCTCATCGTGCCTTTCGAAAACCTTTACGAAGAAGAAACTCGGACAGTGGTATCGTACCAAGCCCCCGGGTGCTTGTTTTAACCCGTATAGAGCCTTCCCCGAGTCTATATACTTGATGTCCCCGCTCGAAAGCCGGGCGGTTGTTCCACATAGACTTCTTCTTTCAAGCACGCCATTCGGGAAAGCGGACTTCACATCCATTTGATAAACTCCGAATCGTTGATGTGTTGCGTAGGCTAGGAATAGTCTAATTGCCTCCAATCTTGCAACCGGAGCGAAAGTTTCATCGAAATCTATTCCTTCACTTGACAGGTAGCCTTTAGCCACGAGCCTTGCTTTGTTCCCGACTATAACATTGTTTTCATCTCGCTTGTTTTTGAAGACCCATTTGGTTCCAATGACATGTTGATGCCGGGTCTCGTCTACAAGCTCCCATACTTCATTTCTCGTGAACCGATTCAGCTCTTCTCGCATAGCAATAATCCGATCCAAGCATCTTTAAGTGCATCCTCAATATTCCGAGGCTCTTCAGTAGACAAGAAGCGGGAAAATAATGCGCTTTCTCCTTGACGAATCTGGATCTTGTCTTGACATGTCTTTGAAGGATCTCCAATTATAAGATCGGCGGTGTGAGCATCTAGCCACGATCTACGATGTTTTAACTCTTCATCCGAAATTTGTTCAACACGGATAGTAGGTGAGTTAGGCATTTCGGTTGTACTATTCCGAGATTGAAGAATTTCGGTGATAAGAGTATGATCTACCGAGTCACCGTGTTCGGGGCATTCGGCTCGGGGAACATTACTAGATGTTCCCCCCCGAGTTGTTATTCTCGGTAGTGGTCTCGATTACCTCTACGGTTTCCTCATCGACCTGAGTTACACCGGGATTGATTCCGTTCGGGAGAATCAATCGCTCATTACTTGCTCACCGGTTGAGATTCGATAGATTTGTCTTCGGTTTCTTCGTCCGAATCATCATCCCAACATAGGCTGGATCTTTTCGATTTGTCTTTTAAGCTTAGATCCTGTAGCGCTTCTTGATGTCCTCGATTCGAGAATTTGAGTTATTGCTCCTGTCTTCGATAGCAAACTCGTTAAAAACAACATGAGGGCTTTCCTCCACGCAAAGAGTCCGATAGTTGAATACTCACAAAGCTTTGCTTGACCCGAGAGTATCCTAAGAATACTCCCCGATCCGACTTGCTATCAAAAGTCTTGACTGATCTTTCCCATTATTGTGGATAAAGCATGAACAACCAAAAATATGGAAATAAGATAGAGAAGGCTTCCTTCCGTTCCATAGTTCATATGGTGTCCGCTTAAAACATCTTTGCTTTGTCGGTAGAGATCTATTCAGAGTATAACATGCGTATCGGTAGCTTCGCCTTAGAATTTGGTTGGGAGTCCCGAGTCCTGCGAGTAGAGTCCTTGCTTGCCTCTTTTAGAGTTCTCGTTCTTTCGTTCGAGCAACTCCATTCTGCCGAGGTGTGCGTGCGGTGAAGTCTCATGCTCTATTCCTTCGCTGCGTGAACTCCTTTACCATGGAATTAAGGAACTCGGTTCCTGCGTGCGAACGTATTTTTCCGATCTTGGTGTTCTTCTCGACACCGAGCTTTTTCGAAGCGTTGGTAACTCTGTTTTGACGTCGGACTTGTTGGCAATGAATATGACCCATGTGTAGCGCGAGTAGTCATCTATGACCACTAATGCATATTTTACGCCTATGATCGTCACCTGGGAAGACTCGGACCGAACAAATCCATATGTAGCAGTGAAGAATTCCATCCGTGGAAGGCGATGGAACCGGAGGATTTTGATTCTTTGTTTGCTTTCCCTTCGGACATGCTTCACACCGAGTGTCTTTGCTTGAATACTTCATTCGGCGAGTCCCCTTGCTAGAGTGTTTCTTGCAAGCTTGTTGAGCGTCTTAAAGTTGAGATGGCTCGAGTCTTACGTGCCATAGCCACCCCCGTGCGGTTGTCATTCTTCGCCAATAAGCAAGCTTCGAGGTTGGTGAGTTCCGATCGGCCACATATATGTTCTTTCTGCGCGAACACGATAACACTTGTTTTCCCCGTGGATTTATCAATAACATCACGAAACCGGCGTCAAATATCACTCTATTTGAGTTATCACAAAATTGACTAACGAGAGAAGATTATCTTTGAAGTCCTTCAACATATGATACTCTTGGAACTTTGGCGAGTTCCTATCTTTGAGTGTGCCGTATCCTCTCGTGTAGCCTTTGGCATTATCTCCAAACTCAATTACGGGTCCTTCTTCGATGATATAATTCTTCGATGACTCCTTTGGTATGTCATGTGTCTTGAGCATCCGCTGTCCACATACCGTACGGGTCTTTACGCACCTGCAAAACAGAATTATATTCAGGTACCCTTTATTTTTGATTTTGGGTCCTTAGATGTTAGTTTTAGTAACCCAAATCTGTCTAACAACCCTGGTGGTTTCAGACATTTTCTTTCCTCTGGAGTCAACATATCTGACCACTGGACTGGTCACAGCTGACTTCTGAGGCTTCTGAGGTTCAGGAGTCCTGATCTTCTGAGTTGGTGGACTACTGACCTTAGCCTTCTGTGTGGCTTTCTTTTTCTTCTGACCTTTGGAGCCTCTTTTGACTATAGGTTCATAATAGTATGACCCATACTGAGCTGGATGTGTCAGCTTTGGAGGTCCATACTGATCTGCCAATTTTGATTTGCTGGTTCCCCCTTGACTGAACTGGGGTTTCTTGGCACTGATCTTCTTGTCAGAATGCTGATGTGTGGGATGAGGTGCTTTCATCTTCTGTTTGTTCTTTGCTAGGGGGTTCATTATATTTGCGTTCATAGTCTCCCCTTGAACAAACCTATCAGCAAGCCGTACTTCTGAGTGTACTGGGGCAAATGAGGAAGATCCCTGGCTGAATCCAAGTCCTTCCTTGCAGTGCTTTGGCTTATTGCTTGCTAGCATAGCTTCTAATTTCTTCTCAGCACCCATGTACCTCTCAGTCATCAGGCTCCTTCAGACATCATCACTCTTCTTCAGTGTGTCGTGCTCGGTCCCGAAGTCCCGACATTTCTTGCTTCGACGGACTCGGTTCGATATCTTTCCGAGTCAAGTCATTGGTCAAAACTGAAATCCGATCTTCTTGATGCTGAGACTTGGCCATCAGAGAGTTTATCTCCTCCCTGAGTCTCAACACAAGTCCTTCGGCCTCAGTAGCAACCTGACTATCCTGAGAAAGTCTCTGATTCTCTACTTTCAGGGTATCCAACTCCTGAAGAGTCTTGCTGAGCTGCAGACTCATCTGAATTTGTTCGTCGAGCAGTTCTTCGTATGCGGTCGTGACGTCCAAATTCTCATCTGCACCTGAAATAGTGTCGTGTGTGCAGTGTGAAGAGGAATTAAGTGGTTCATGAGAATTTACCTCATCCTCTTCGCTTGCCATCATGCACTTTTCAACTGATTCTTCAGCTTCAAGCTCTAAGGCCATGAAAGTTGCATCATCATCCGATGAATCCATAAAGGAGTCGACCTCTTCTGAGTCGTCTGAGATTTCGCCAGCTATGTAGGATTGTCTTTTCTGGGCGAATCTCTCTCTCCTTGCCTTACGTGCTTTGCGCGTTCGGCCTTCTCGAGCTCGAGGACAATCATACTGATAATGTCCCGGCTTCTTGTAGTTGTAACAAGCGATGACTCTTTCTTCTTTGTTTTCGCTATTCTTTGATGGTTCTGAGTCATCTTTCTTTCTGCATTCAGAAGATTGTGAGTCAGGAGTGTGTTTCGACATATAATTTGACTTACCTTTCGTTTCTCGATAGGCTTTAGTCACTTTTCTGCGTCGCTCCTTCTCCTTCGATACTTTACGGCGAGCGCAGCATACTTCGAGCGAGACTTCCTTCTTGTAGATCATTGAGTGAAGGTTCGGTCTTACTCGTCGTTTTGCTCGTTGCTTGGAGATGCTTTGTCTTGACCGATGCTTTGAAAGCATGGTCGATTTTTGTGTCGACTTCGGCTCTCGCTTTCTTTGAGGTCTGTCGAACTCAAACTCCTCTCGCTCGTAATTACGAAAAGATATGGTCGGGAGACACAAGCATCTAAGTCGAATGTCGCAATAGAGTGGCAAAAGGTGTCCGGTGTCCATCCGAGGCGGTGCCCTCGGAATCTTCGATTCATCTCTCGATTCTTCGAATGTCTTTCCCAGCCCATTGATAGAGTTCATCAGATTGGTAAATCGACGTTCGAATCTTCGATTTTGTCCCCGGGCATGAGAGACAAGCTTTCCGGCTTTTGGAGTTCCAAAGCTCTAGTTTATTTGCTTTAATCTTCCGAGTCCCTCGACTCGGTAGCGCTAGAGCGTCCCCGAGTTCTTTTGCGGTCTTGCATTCCCGAACCCCGCCAAGATAAGAATCACTAAGGGTGGTCGGTATAGCGTTTTTTGGCAACACGGTCTAAGTTGTGAAGCTTCTTCTCCTCGGCGGTGAAGAGACTTCTGTCTTTGGGAATCTTCTTCCCGGTCACCATTCCTCCTCCTTGAGCTTGGTCACGAGTTACGACACTTATCGATCATGGGAACGATAGGTCCTTCCTCAAGCACTTCGATCATCTTGTCATGGAGGGATGTCGGATGTGCTTCCATTCCGACTCGCCATACTCCATAATTCTCCACCGAGAACATGGGTACCATCCTTATACCCGACATATCGGCCATGAAGAATATAGATATGAATGTAGAGTGATATGCGGTGAAAACGTTTTCCCTCGGATCCGTTCGAATAGACCAGTCTCAAAGATAACAAGAGTCAAAGAACTCGGCTCGATACCAATTGTTGGTCCCGTGAGTGAGTTCAGGTGTAGAGGGGGGGAGGGTGAATACACCTGAATCCAAATTTCTCAACTTTCGAATACGAACAGTCCTATTCAGGAAGGTGCCGTACTGAAATAGTTCAGCAGACCAGACAACTGTTCTGAATCGTGTTAAAGGCTAAAAAGAGTATCGACTCGGTGAGATCCGCTAACCGACTAGGTCGAATTCGGTATCGATCGGTGAGAGTTCGGTGTGCGGAATTGTGTAGGCCCAAATCGGTTTTAATGAGGAAAACGTTTTATGCAAGTCTCAGTTCAGTAGATAAGAAGTTCGGTATCTTTGAGACAGGTTGATTGATTTTAAATATGATGTTTAGTATGAATAGTAAAATCAATGCAACGATTAAGAAAGCAGTAAGAGACACAGGATTTTTAAAGTGGTTCGGATATCGCTCAAATCCTACGTCCACTGTCCCGAATGATCAGGAGGCTATTTATTATCCTGAGTTAGTCTCAGTCAGCTTGCACACTGGGCAAAGCCACGTCTTGGTTTTTATACTGATCCAAGTCTCAGTTTACAACACTATCAAACTTAAAGTGTTTGACAAACTTCTCCAACAGTGAAGGAGTCCTTATACAATAAGGATTGGGTTCGAATGTGAACTCCTTCGTCTAAGCTATAGATAAGAACGGTTGAGCTTAGGGTTAGAGGGATAGGGAATATGAGAGAGTAGCTTCTAGATCGACGAACAGCTGAAGGTAAGCTATAAATTCGTGTAACGTCGATTGGATACTAGAGGCTTTATATGTTGGTTTAGCTTGATTCCCTATGAGCTAGAATGTAGTCTTTCGCCGGAGATTGTTCTTCGAGTTCTTGCTAAGACTTTGTTCTTTGGAATTCGCTCTTCTTCGCGCTCTCTCTAGTTCTTCTTTTCTTGAGTGCTTCAAATCTTGAATGATCCCTCTATTTATAGAGCAGAGATTGAAAATAGATCCGTTGGAGACGATCTTCTTCTCTCTCTCTCTTTTTGGTAGCAAACGGCTCTTTTGGTGTAGGTAACAGTGTACTTTCCCACCTTTTTAGGTAAAAGGTTGACTGCAGCTTTAGTAGGTGAGAAGACACGTGTATGTTTGTCATTCGTTGAGGTGGATGGAGTGGTTGAGACAGCACAAACTTTGAGACAGACTGAAGCTGACTTCTCTCTTCCTCGTACATGACAATGCTGATTGTCTTTCGAAAGATTATGACAGTCCTGAAGACTATCTGCCGTTGCTGAGTCTGACCTTGTATTCAGTAGATAGACTGCTGAGATAAGTCTACTGATGATCAGCTCTGAGTCCAGTGAACTACTCTGCTGAGTTCGGTTCAATCGACTCTCTCGATATCTTGCTCTTCTTGAGTCCAAGTATCACTGAGTCTTACGCACCGGTGCCGAGGCAAATAAGCTGCGAGCGCCTTGACCGGAGCGAGTGTCTGCCGAGTCCGAAACCTCGAGAGACAAATACGAATACAAAGGAATGGTTCACCAATCAGATAGGGTTTTGGGATCTTCAAATCTTCTCAACAGTTCAGAGCACGAGGCTACTGAGCGTGATTCAGTATAGAAGATAGAGTCATTTCCCACAAGTATGATCATGTTGAGGATTGAATCATCACCCAACACTACTACATACTAATAAAATTAAAATGAACTCCTAAGATAAAACACGCTATTTTGCACTTGGAATTTCGCCTTTCTTCCTTCGAACATACACGCGCCAAGGACGATCCCCGGCTTCCTCCGGAACTCCGCTTGTTCCTCTTCAACCATCATGACCGGGTCGCCGCTCTCATCAATTTCCTCCCCTCCGCAACCGCCTTGTCCTCAAGGCGAAGGTCGGGAAATTGAGCTTTCAACTCGTCAATCGCCACCCACGACGCCTCCTCCGGAGCGATACCCTGCCACTGCACCAATGCTTCGCGAACTGGACCCGAACCTCCCCGTCGTAGACGATAGCGCAGAATGGCGATCGGCTTGAAGATAATAGCCGCTATCCGTCAGTTCTTCGGGCAGAGATCCCTCAACCGGGTGATCACCAATAGCCTTTTTGAGTAAGCTTACATGAAACACCGGGTGAATCCGACTCGAGGGCGGCGGCCAAAGTTCATAAGCGACCGCTCCCACTCACTTGGTTATTTCAAACGGGCCATAATATTTCGGTGCAAGTTTAGTGTATCCCCTCGCTACCAACGAGGTTTGTCGGTATGGCCGAAGTTTTAGAAAAACCCGATCTCCAATGGCATAATTCACCTCCCGCCGGTGCTTGTTGGCTTGACCCCGCATGTAATCTTGCGCGCGTTGCAAATAGAATTTAACCTGTTGCAAAATGTCATCTCGGTTACGCAAGACCTCCGCAACGGCCGCCACCTTACATTCCGCCGGCAAATAACGCCTGGAGGGTCGGCGGTGGCCGACTATATACAATCTTGAAGGGCGTGGTTTTGGCCGCCGAATGAAAGGACGTATTATACGAAAATTCTACCCATGACAACCACGCAGCCCACTTCTTCGGTTGGTGAGAAGAAAAACACCGCAAGTACGTTTCTAGAGTCCGGTTTAATACCTCGGTTTGACCGTCAGTTTCCGGATGATATGCCGTACTGAACTTTAATCGAGTCCCCTGGGCAGCGAACAACTCCCTCCAAAATGAGCTAAGGAACAGGGGATCCCTATCACTCACAATAGACTTCGGAAACCCATGTAATTTCACAATGTGCTGGAGGAAGTGATCTGCTGCCTTGAGGGCGATGAAATGCACATACTTCGAGAGCCGGTCCACCACCACCAGTATGCACGAATAGCCCATGGAAACCGGCAGCTCGGATATGAAATCCATTGATAAATCCTCCCAAATCAACTCAGGGATCGGCAACGGCTGCAGTAGACCGGCCGGGGATTGTGCGTCATATTTTGAACGTTGGCACACCAAGCAGCTTGCGACGTGTTCTCGCACACGCCGGAACATTCCCTTCCAATAGACGTTAGAGGCTAGTCGACGAAATGTCCTTAACGTGCCGGCATGACCCCGGCGGGGTATCGTGGAACTTGTGCAACAGTTTCGGGATCCACTGCGAAGTTGCCCGGCTTGACACCAAACGACCTTTGTAGAATAATTTACCTTCTACCAACCGATAACCCGGTCTCACGTCACCCTTCTCTTCAAGTTCACGAATCACCGCGCCGATCTCGGTATCGGTCCGTTGTTCCGTCCAAATCTCCGGCAAATTCACCCAAGTCGGCACCGATAACACACGACATTCCGGATTAGACTCGTGCTGCCTAGATAAACCATCTGCAGCCCGATTAGTGACGCCCGTCTTATACTCGATATTAAAATCATACCCCAAGAGTTTGACAACCCAAGTTTTCTGTGCGGGCGTCGCTATTCGCTGATTTAATAAATGACGAAGAATGTGATGGTCCGTGCGAACCGTAAAATGTCGACCAACAAGATACGGTCGCCAGTGCTGCACCGCCAAAACCAGACCCATGAGTTCCCGCTCATATGCGGACTTCGAACCACAACTCGCTCCAAACGCCTTGCTGAAGTATGCTATCGGACGGCCTTCTTGCATCAGCATCGCGCCAATACCGGATCCAGAGGCATCACATTCCACGATGAACGGTCGTGAGAAATCCAGCATAGCAAGAACCGGAGCCGCCGTGAGAGCTGTTTTTAACTTATCGAAAGCTCGTTGTGCATCCGCCGTCCAAACGAAACGAGATTGAGATTCCTTCTTCAAGAGTTGGGTCAAAGGTCGGGCGAGAATTCCATAGCCCTGGACGAACCGCCGATAATACCCAGTCAGACCTAAAAAACCCCGAACGGCTCTTAACGATTTTGGTAGAGGCCATTCGACAACTGCCTTGACCTTATTCGGATCCATCTGGACGCCGGATGCCGAGATAATGTGTCCCAAATACTCCACCTGAACACACCCAAAAGCACACTTCCGTTTGTTCGCCCGAAACTGATTTTCGCGAAGGACCGAGAAAACCTTCTCCAAATGCATTTGATGAGCCGTCCATGTCTTGTTGTAGACCAAGATGTCGTAAAAAAAACTAAGACAAACTTTCTCAACCATGGCCGAAAGAGATCGTTCATAATTGCTTGAAATGTGGCCGGGGCATTCGTGAGACCGAACGGCATCACGAGGAACTCATAGTGACCACTATGGGTACGGAAAGCCGTCTTATGCACATCTTTTTCATACACCCGAATCTGGTGATAGCCGGAACGAAGATCAATTTTTGAAAAAATAGACGCCTCGGACAGCTCATCGAGCATCTCTTGTATTATTGGAATTGGGTATTTGTCCGGCACGGTCGCTTTATTTAGTTGCCGATAATCTACGCAAAAACGCCAACTTCCATCTTTTTTCTTCACAAGTAGAACAGGACTCGAAAAAGGGCTATAACTTGGCCGTATAATTTCGCCCTGCAACATATCAGTCACGAGTCGCTCTATCTCATCCTTTTAGATCTGATTGTACCGATATGGTCTAGCCGATACCGGACCGACCCCCTCCTGAAGAGTGATTCTGTGGTCGGCTGCACGCGATGGAGGTAACTCTGTTGGCTCCCCGAATAGGTCTTCGAATTGCTGGAGGGTGTCTTTCAGCACACCGATTTCGCCGCCCGCTACCACCGATTCGGCGGACATCAAACGACAGTCTTCCTTAAGGAAAATACACGCTGCGAGCTCTACATTTTCTGTTTTCAAGATTGTTTTTAGGGAAGCCAAAGCTCGCCCCCTGGAGTCATCATCCCCTAATCTGATTATCTGCCCTCCAAGCTCAAAACGAATGACTCTCTTATTCCAATTTATATGAGTCTCCCCTCACGTCACTAGCCAAGCCATTCCCAGTATGGCATCAATCCCGCCCAAGGGAAATACGTGATAATCCGCTAAAAATGCAAACACCTCCAGTTCCATCAATAAACCACGACATACCCCCTTTGTCCCCGAGCTGCACCCCACAAGTCTCTCTCGTATCCATTGCAATTCCCAATTGCTCAACCAACATCGTTGAGACAAAATTATGGGAAGCCCCACTGTCAATCAAAATGGAAACTTCCTTACCTCCGATCTTAGCTCTCAGCCGAATCGACTGCGGACCTATTATTCCCACAGCCGAACAAAGAGATAGGTTAGCTAAATTCCCCTCTGTCTCAGTGGTATTCGCTTGGCCTTCTTGTGCCCTCTCCTCGCTTTCTTCAGCCAACTCCTCCAATTCCGGTGATGACCCGTCTTCGTCGGACACAAGTAGAACTCGCAAACCTTTCATCGGACACTCATGTTGTGTCGGATGGTAAGGCATCTTACATCAAAAACACAACCCCTTTTTACGTAATACCTCCCGTTCGGAATCCGTCAGCCGCTTGAACGGCTGCCTAGTTGCATTTCGATCATAACTGGGCGGTTTAGGTTGCGGACGGCTGCTCGCTACAAAACTACCCGAATTCCCTGACATTGGGGGTACTGCTGGACGAGAGATATTACTTTGCACGCCCGATTTGGATGAATATTTTTGCTGTCCCGAATAATAATTCCCCCCACCGAATTCATGCCCTTGACTCTTAACCACGACCCCCAGGTTTGACTCGGCTATTCTTACCACCTCCAGAGCCGTCTCCAAATCAGCTGGTTTCAATAACCGCACTTGACCCCTAATCGATTGATCCAACCCTTGAATAAATAGGCTCAAAAATCGCTCTCGTGACAAGTTGGGCACTTGATTAGAAAGCTGCATAAATCGATCAACATATTCCAGAACAGTCCCCGTCTGACGAAGTGTAGTTAGGCGTCCAAAAGCATCCCCTTCGCCGAAGTAATCAAAACGCTTGATTAAGGATTGAACGAAACCTTCCCACGTAATTATCGTTTTCTCCCTTTTGTACCATCGACACCAATTCAATGCCTCGCCCTCCATGGCTACCATAACCAATTGTAATTTATTTTCCTCCGTGCATTGGTGTATCTCGAAGTGTTGGTCGGCTTGTGTCAGCCAGCCCAACGGATCCTCTCCATTAAATATCGGCAACGGAGGAGAGTTTTCCGCTGCTACCATCTCACTTCCCCCGGGTGAATTTTCACCAGTCTCCTCTTCGAGCCCGCCGTTAGGGTTCGGCGTTTCGCCGCCTATCGTTCGCTGGAATGTGGAAAGTATGCGCTCCAACTGCGACTCCATCTTATCAAAACGACTGCGCGTCTGCAACCTCTCCTCCGACAACACTCCAAGCGTCTCTTCCATCCCAGTCAATTTCGCTTCCACGGCCGACACCCTATCATTCAACTCTATGGTTCTGGTCGTCATCGTCGTTCCCCCGATAATTCCACGTTCACCACACCAATTGTTGTGAATTGGAACGAGATGAAATAAAATTGCATAAATTCTCCAAGACTCCTCGACGGCGTCTTGAGCCCAAAGCCAATCTTTTCCAGAAAATATCCGATACTCCCAACCCTAATTTTTCCCCCCTTAAATAGTTTCCCACACAAGACATAAAAACGCTACTACATACTAATAAAATTAAAATGAACTCCTAAGATAAAACACGCTATTTTACGCTTGGAATTGCGCCTTTCTTCCTTCGAACATACACGAGCCAAGGACGAGCCCCGACTTCCGCCGGCAACTCCGCTTGTTCCTCTTCAACCACCGTGACCGGGTCACCGCTCTCATCATGATTCTTTGCAAGATGAATGAGACTTTGATGCTTCTTGCCCAACTCCTCGAGAAAGTTCTACAATCAAATCATGGATGCTGTACTAGAGGCGTCTGAGGTCGTTTATGTCGCCCCACATTGATGACAACGATGAATGACAGTGAACAACCATGGCGAAGGGCTTTTTGGTTTCAGAGTTGAAGCCATTTTTCCTTTTTTTTTTAATAATAGGCAGATAAGGATCGATAATATATAAGGGTGACGAAGGGAGATTATGAAACCAAATTATGCTGTCAACTAGGGCCAATGTGATGCTGATGAAGATTCACTATAATTCTGGGCTATGTCTATGGATTGTCTCCCACCATCACAACCATGAAAAATATTATAAACTCATGTCTTCATGCATGAATTTTTAACCACTATGAATAACATATACGAATCTCATACAAAATGAAGGAAACAAGATATGAATAGACAGATATGTTCTTCAGTTGGAGGGCACACAGCTATGTGCCTCATACACCACACGAAGAACGACTTGTATTAAAACACATGCACGCTTGAAGGTGCCAACTATTTTGTAGTTTGTGATGCATGAATAATGAATGGACTTTGATTGCTCATCTGCAGACAAAATAACACTGCAGAACCTCAACCCCTCTCGTGCATTACATTATTAAATTACTCAACAATGCCATATTTTAAGGCAACTGACTAATGATCTGTCATTGATAACATAATGCAGATTCCTCCTCTTCCTCACTATATAACGTGCACAACATAATTCTCGGAGACATCACAATTTCTTCATTCAATCATCAGTTCTAATCTAAGCCTCATTTTCACGAAGAAAAAAAAATGGCTCCTTCTTCACCTTTGAGATCCAAGGCCCTCCACCACGGCCGCTCTCTTAGCTTCCCTTCTGCATCACATCCTCTCATTTCTCATGTTGATGACAACTTATACAGATTGAGATCTTCAGAAGCCACTTCTTCGTCTCTCTCATCAATCAACGAGAGAGTAAATGGCCTAAAAGACTTGTACGAGAGCATTGATGATTTGCTTCTTCTGCCTCACATTCAACAGATCATATCTGAGGAATGTCTCGATGATTACATTAGGCTATTGGATGCTTGCACCACGGTTAAGGATGCCATCTCACTCGTGAAGCAAGATTTGAGAGATCTTCTCTCTGCTGTGAGGAGAAAGGATGCTCATGGCATCAACACCTACCTTGCATCCAGAAGAAACTCCAAGAAGATGATCCAAAAGTCCTTGAAAAACATGAGGTATTGTGTCTCAGCCGGATCTGAAGAAAAGAGTGTTGTTCAGATGTTAAAAGAAGCAGAGTGTGTTGCTTTCTCCCATCTGGAGTCTCTGTTATCCTACATTTCGGGTACGAAGAGCAGCCAGTCATTGGTATCCAAGCTGATGAACACCAAGAAAGTATCAGATGATGAGAATGAATTCAACAAAGTGGAGTCATTCTTGAAACAGAGTCAAGACAACGAGCTCATGAATCACTTGAAAGAGATGGAATCGAGCATTGAAGTTCTTGAAGAAGAACACGAATCCATATTCAGGCAGTGGATCAAAACAAGAGTCTCCCTCCTCAACATTCTCAACCACTAGATTCCAGATCCTTGATGAACCCAAGGTTTTGTAGATTAGGAAATAGGAAACAATGAGATACTTGTACATGAGAATATACTTACAATTTTCATTGATCTTCATAAAAGAACTCAAACATTTCTCCCACATGGCGTGTCTATCTTATGTTTATCATGGTTTTTTTTCTTTTTTTTTCCCCACAATTCTTGTCTCTTTTTACCTTCCTACCCACAAAAAATTGATTGATTCAGTTAATATTAAAGAGAATTTCAAAAATAATATTAACATATATATAGGCTTCAATAAATACTTATATTCTTTAAACTTGTAAAACCTCATAAGAAAATAATGAATTAGGCAGACGATGGAGCATAGTTTAATGGTATCATAGCTGTGGAGATTCCTACTGTCCGTGAGGAGAGAAGGAATACTGAAATTACATCACATTGATTCAGAGAAAACTAATAAAATGTGGTGTTGAAAAGCACGAGATGATATTAAAATAAAAGTTTGTATTATCTTTGCAAGGCATGCCAACTATCATGGCTCTGAAGTTGGGAAACATTGATCGTAGACATCGCCAAGAATCACTCACAATCCAGATCAAAACACACCAGCTCTCTTTGACAAGTTTTCCTTTAATTCTCTCGTTTTTACTGCTACATATATACATGATTCTTGGAGACTTCGTGTTTTCTTCACTCACCCATCAATTCAATTGAGTTAGGTTTTCCCTTTTTCTGTCACCTAGAATTTTCTGTCGATTTTTAAGGACATTATTCGATCCCGCTGTTACTGTTAGATCCTACGAGCTCCGACGAGATAAGAGAATGAAACCGAAAAGAGCTTTGCAATGAGAAGAGCGCCCAATTTATGTAGCTAAAAGTCTTCCGAATTCGTTAAGAAAGTAACTACACAGCTGTGCTTTTGAACAAAGTCGCAGTTCTATAAGTATGAATCCAGACCTTCCAGACATGGTATGTAAGATCGAACGGTCATCACTTCATCTCCCAACTAACATAACTACATCCTCTTCCCGCTTCAAACTTTCAAACTTCATCTTCTTCCTCACAATCCTTCAAATAAAACTACAACAGACAGAATATAATCACCAAGAATCCGAATACCCACATTGATGATCTCATTCGAAAGAAAATGTTGTGATTGAACCCTTACTCCCTGCGCATGAACTGGCCATATTTATTGGCGGGATGAAGGGAGGATTAGTTATCGCATTTGAAGTTGAGCTCAATAATCAACCCCATAATAGCCTCATTGTAGCCATGGCACTGTAAGAAACCTTTAATTGAATCTACCTAAAATGCTAATGAACTAGGAGGGAAACCCTTATGTATTCTTGTACCTGCAACTACATGTAACATGTGAAGGGACAAGAGGAATCAATATCCTGCTGTCAATGTTTTTCCCTAATATTCGGGCTATGTCTAGGCCACCATGAAAACATTATAAATTACTTCTTCATGTGATAGCATGCATGAATTCTGAAACACTGTGAATATAACATATATCAATCTCAGACAAAATGAGAGAAACAAGATATCAGTTGGCAGATCCGTGCTTCAATTGGAGGGCACAAAGCTATTTGACTCTTATTACACCACACGAAGAACCACATGTATTAAAAGAAATGCACGTCTTCCATTCTCATTGATCATGAGGTTTGATGGAGGTTGATCTTCAGACATAATAGCACTATATTAGGATCTTATGTCTCTTCATCAACACCACAAACCTGCAATGCATTACATTAAATAATTGATCATGATAATTATATTTAATACCATTGGTTTTTGATCTGTCATTATGCAGATTCCTTCTGTCTCTCCTCTTCCCCACTACAAATTCGGAAACTACATCATTCCTGGAGACATCTCACTTTTCTACATTCAATCCTCAGCCTCAATTTCACCAAGAATTTTTTTTTAAAACAATGGCTCCTTCACCTTTGAGATCCAAGGCCCTCCACCACGGCCGCTCACTTAGCTTTCCATCTGCATCACATCCTCTCATTTCTCAGGTTGATGACAACTTATCCAGATTGAGATCTTCAGAAGCCACTTCTTCGTCTCTCTCATCAATGAATGGCAGAATAAATGGCCTAAGAAACTTGTACCAGAGCATCGATGATTTGCTTATCTTGTCTCATGTTCAACAGATCCTTTCTGAGGAATGTGTGGATGATTACGTTAGGTTATTGGATGCTTGCAGCACAGTCAAGGATCTGATCTCAGTTGTTAAGCAAGATCTACGAGATCTTCTCTCTGCTGTGAGGAGAAAGGATGCTCATGGCATCAACTCCTACCTTGCATCCAGAAGAAACTCCAAGAAGATGATTCAAAAGTCTTTAAAAAACTTTAGGCATTGCGCCTCATCCGCTTCAGAAGAAATGAGTGTTGTTCAGATGTTAAAAGAAGCAGAGTGTGTCGCTTTTTCCCATCTGGAGTCTCTGTTATCCTACACTTTGGGGACGAAGAAAGTATCAGATGATGAGAATGAGTTCAACAAAGTAGAGTTACTCTTGAAACAGAGTCAAGAAAATGAGCTCGTGAATCACTTGAAGAAGATGGACTCGAGCATTCAAGTTCTTGAAGAAGAACTGGAATCCATATTCAGGCAGTTGATCAAAACCAGAGTTTCCCTTCTCAACATCCTCAACCACTAAGACTCCATATTCTCGACGGAGTCAAAGTTTTGTAGATTAGCAAATAGAAAAACAAAGGAATTTATACTTGTACATGAGAACATACTAGTATTTTTCATCCAACTTCAGAAAAGAAGTCAAAGATTTCTTCTACATCGCTTGTCTCTCTTTTTCCTTATCTATATCTTCGCATTAGTCCAAGAAAAAGAAGTAGTTGACCACATGATACTTGATTAATTTGTACCTTCTTGTTAAGATAAAATGGATTGGTTCAGTTAAAATAGAAGATACTCTTCAATTAGAAGCTTATATTAACATAGACTGCAAGAAATACTTAAGTTTAACAAACTTCTAGTATCTCAGAAAGATGATGAGTTAGGACACAAGAGGGGGGTTGCAATGTTTAATATTATCATAGCTGTGGAGATTCCGATTGTCTGTGAGGAGAGAATACATACTGAATTATATCACATGCTTTCATCAGAGAATAGAACTAATAAATGTGGTGTTGAGAATTGTGTGATCATATTCAAATAATGGTAACCGAAGAGTTTGTATTATTGTTTGCGGACGGCACGAGCGTGTGGGGGCTAATGATATGGATCAACATGCATTGTATTGATGATTATACAACTATCATGTCTCTGATGGATGGAAACATTGCGCAGCCAGAATCTTTGATACTCCAGATCAAGAACTCATTAAGAAGTTAATGAAGATTCATTGTGTTATATATTGAGAATATGCATGACTCTTGCCCCATCATACTCTATAATCTTCAACTTCAGGCTGATCACATCAACTGCACCCTACTGTAGATCTAGTAAGCCTCAACCTTCTTAGAAACTAACCATGAATGTCTAATGAAGCTAGATCTTCTTCAAGGATAATGGATCATCACTGATGTGCTTCGTCCTCATATGGAAGACGAATGACAGTCGGACCCTTTAGAGATGCGGCTTATTACCCAACTCCTCAAGAAAGTTCAACCAAATCACATCCTTACCGGCTTCCGTTTTCTGTGGTAAAAAATGCAACACTCTTCAGAACACAAAACTTGTTGTACTCTTACTTGTGTCCAAATCAGCATCACAATACCCTTCCAGAACTACATCATTTCTACTGAAACACAGTGTTGATCTGTTTGAATTCATTGGATTTACTTAGACAACAGAAGCAAAACATGGATGGTGCAGTAGAGTCGTTTGAGGCCATTTACATTGTCCCTCATTGACGACAACGATGAACATGAGGCCTCGGAAGCTCTTGACAGTGAACAACCATGGCGAAGGGCTTCTTGGTTTCAGAGTTGAAGCCATTTTTCCTGTTTTTTAATAATAGGCAGATAAGGCCTAAAATTGAATCAGAGGCCTACTGCAACCCACCTAGCAAAGGATAATATATTAGGCTGAAGAAGGTAGATTATGAAACCAAATTATGCTCTCAACTAGGGCCAATGTGATGCCGATGAAGATTCACTATCATGCTGGGCTATGTCTATGGATTGTCTCCCACCATCACAACCATGAAAAGATTATAAATTCATACGATAGCATGCATGAACCACTATGAATAACATGTACGAATCTCATACGGCATGAAGGAAACAACATATGAATAGACAGATCTGTGCTTCAGTAGGAGGGCACAGAGCTATTTTGACTCTTCACCACACAAAGAACAACCTTTATTAAAAGAAATGCACGTTTAATGGAGGTGCCAACTATTTGTAATCTGCGTTTCATGGAAATGAACGGAGTTTGATTGCTCATCTGCAGACAAAATATTACTGTATTCTAATCCTATGTTTCTCCTTCAAGAGCAGAACCTTAATTGCTCTCGTGCATTGCATTAAAAAATTGTTCAACTAAACCATATTTTAAGGCAACTGATTAATGATCTGTCTGTCATCGAGAAAATAATGCAGATTCCTTCTCTCCTCTTCCGCACTATATAATGTGCAATACTCAATTCTTGGAGACATCAAACTTCTTCTTCATTCAATCATCAATTCTAATCTAACCCTCATCACCAAGAAAAACACAATGGCTCCTTCACCTTTGAGATCCAAGGCCCTCCACCACGGCCGCTCTCTTAGCTTCCCATCTGCATCACACCCACTCATTTCTCAGGTTGATGACAACTTATCCAGATTGAGATCTTCAGAAGCCACTTCTTCGTCTCTCTCATCAATCAATGAGAGAGTAAATGGTCTAAGAAACTTGTACGAGAGCATCGATGATTTGCTTCTTCTGCCTCACATTCAACAGATCATCTCTGAGGAATGTGTTGATGATTACATCAAGCTATTGGATGCTTGCACTACGGTTAGGGATCTGATCTCACTTGTGAAGCAAGATCTAAGAGACCTTCTCTCTGCTGTGAGGAGAAAGGATGCTCATGGTATCAACGGCTACCTTGCATCCAGAAGAAACTCCAAGAAGATGATCAAAAAGTCTTTGAAAAACATGAGGTGTTGTGCCTCAGCCGGTTCAGAGAAAGGATCTGAAGACACGAGTGTTGTTCAGATGTTGATAGAAGCACAATCTGCTGCTTTCTTCCATCTGGAGTGTTTGTTATCCTACACCTTGGGTACGAAGAGCAGCCGCTCATTGGTATCCAAGCTGATCAATTCCAAGAAAGTATCAGATGATGAGAATGAGTTCAACAAAGTGGAGTCATTCTTGAAACAGAGTCAAGACAATGAGCTCGTGAATCACTTAAAGAAGATAGACTCAAGCATTGAAGTTCTTGAAGTTGAACTGGAATCCATATTCAAGCAGTTGATCAAAACCAGAGTTTCCCTCCTCAACATTCTCAATCATTAGTCCTTCAAACTCATCATGAGATTGAAATTTTTGTAGCTTGTACAGATAATATACTTGTACATTTCAATAGATACATGAGGATTGCTATAATACCAATAGAAAATTTTCTTATACACTCTTGTTCAATCTCCGTATATTTTAGTATTGATCGCTATTCATGATTAGATTTTGGCGAGTATCTGCTAGCATTCAACATTATGAATACAAGTTTAACATAATGGAATTTCAAGATCTACGGCTTCATAATGGAATATATCAGGCCTTGTTGATGTATCATGCACCAAACAGCCAATCTTACTTCTAAAGTGCATCTCCTCCATCTTCTCTCTTGGGTTCATGGGTGTATTTTTTTATTTTCAAGCTTCCATTCTCTTATTTGGAAAATAGAAACCTCATCATTACCTTGCTTCATCTCCATTCCAACGAAGTATGTCATCGAACCAAGATCAGCCATTTCATAAAGTTGCACCATATTCAGTTTGAACTCATCAATAAGTTTAAAACTGCTTCTTGTAATCAAAAGATCATCCACATAAGCAGAATTTCATTTTTATTTTCCTTAACGTAAAGTGTGGCTTCTAATAGGCTTTTTTTAAAGTCTAAACCAAGCAAACAATCATCTATTCCGCTGTACCAGGCCCTTGGTTTCTGTTAAGCCGTAGAGAGCTTTCCGATGTCGATATACTTTGTCTTATTTCCATTGTATAACAAAACCTTCTATATAAATTTCTTCCAAAAGAAACTCCTACAACAATGCCGAATGTGTACCTTCTAGCCAAGTTGCGCAGAAATTGAAAGAAGTATTTGCTATTTGTCCAAATGTGTCTGAATAATCAACACCAAAGTGTATTCCTTGCCATTATCAGATCATAAAATATGAATTTTACAGCTACTTCCGTTTTCTACTTTTGCTTTCAACTTCCAAAAACAGCTTGCCTCAGATTTGAACTTCAAAAAATATATCCAGCACATTCTGGCTAGATCATCTATAAAAAGGATATAATAACAACCACCTTACCAACATCAGTGTGAATGAGCTGCAGTTTCTTTGAATCGCATCATGGACTTGAGCCTAGTGGTTGAGATCATGGAGTAGAAAAACTCTGTTTCATTTAAATGTGGGTCTTGGATGCTTAATTCCATATTCTTTGTACCGATTCTTGAATTCGTTGGACTTTTCTTCTTGGAATGATTTTATTTTGCCTCTGTTCCTTGATATGATGTTTTCTTGGGCTACATTAGTTTGAAAATCAATGACAACCCACTAGAGCTTTGTATAAGAGAGAGAGATAGAAAGATTTTTCTTGGTCTCTGTCATTTCTTTTGCTCCTTATACTCAAGTGTTTCAAAACCTTTTTCATGATTTTCTCTGATGACCTTCTTGAGGAGTGGGGAAAACCAGACGCCCTGCATTTTCTATCTCCATACCAGCAGAAAGTGGATCTTGTGAATATGATGCAACAGATTATGTGCAGGTGCCTGAGGCCATTTGCCCCTCATCGGTGAGAATGATGAATGAGAGGTCTCAGAAGCTCCAGTTCTGAACAACCATGGTGGAACAGCACTTTTTCTTATTCAACATGCCAAAGGCCTACATATTGAACCAGAAGAGTTTTGCAGTCATCTACCCAGAATTGATAGTATATATACACTTGAAGGGTCAAGAAGAATCAAAATCCTGCTGTCAATGTGATTCACTAATATTCCGGCTATGTCTATGCATTGTTTCCCACCATCACAACTAATAAATATACAGAATCATATTTTTATTTGACAGCATGCATATGAAGTTTGTATCTCAGACAAAAATGAAGGAAACCAGATATTAGTTTGCAGATAAAGATTCACTATTATTCTGGCAATGTCTATGGATTGTTTCCCACTATCAGAACCATGAAAACATTATAAATTCATTTCTTCATGTGATCGCATGAATGAATTATGAACTACTATGAATAACATAAATGGGATCTGAGACAAAATGAGGGAAACAAGATATAAGTTGGCAGATCTGTGCTTCAGTTGGAGGGCACAAAACGACTTGTATTAAAAGAAATGCACGTTTGATTCTCATTGATTATAAGGTTTGATGGAGGTGCCAACTATTTGTAGTCTGTGTTTCATAGAAATGAATGGACTTTGATTGCTCATCTGCAGACATAGTAATATTGTATTCTGATACTATGTTTCTTCTTCAAGAGCAGAATATGAATCCCTCTCGTGCATTACATTAAGAAATTGTTCAATAAAACCGTATTTTATGGCAATTGATTCATGATCTGTCATTGATAACATAATGCAGATTCCTTCTGTCCTCTTCCTCACTATATATTGTCCAATTCATGATTCTTGGAGATATCAAACTTTTCTTCATTCAATCATTAATTCTATTATAACCCTCATTTTTCACCAAGAAAAAACAAAAACAATGGCTCCTTCTTCACCTTTGAGATCCAAGGCTCTCCACCACGGCCGCTCTCTTAGCTTCCCTTGTGCATCACACCCACTCATTTCTCATGTCGATGAGAGCTTGTCCAGATTGAGATCTTTGGAGGGCACTTCATCGTCTCTCTCATCAATCAACGAGAAAGTAAATGACCTAAGAAACTTGTATGAGAGCATTGATGATTTGCTTCTTCTGCCTCACATTCAACAGATCCTTTCTGATGAATGTGTTGATGATTACATCAAACTATTGGATGCTTGCAGCACAGTTAAGGATCTGATCTCAGTTGTGAAGCAAGATCTAAGAGACCTTCTCTCTGCTGTGAGGAGAAAGGATGCTCAAGGCATAAAGACCTACCTTGCATCCAGAAGACGCTCGAAGAAGATGATCCAAAAGTCTTTGAAAAACTTTAGGCATTGCGTCTCAGCCGGTTCAGAGAAAGGATGTGAAGACATGAGTGTTGCTCAGATGTTGAAAGAAGCACAGTCTGCTGCTTTCTCACATCTGGAGTCTCTCTTATCCTACACCTCCGGTACGAAGAGCAGCTGGTCATTGGTATCGAAGCTGATGAAGTTCAAGATAGTATCAGATGATGAGAATGAGTTCAACAAGGTGGAGTCATTCTTGAAGCTGAATCAAGAGAACGAGCTCGTGAATCACTTAAAGGAGATGGACTCGAACATTGAAGTTCTTGAGGAAGAACTGGAATCCATATTTAGGCAGTTGATTAAAACCAGAGTTTTCCTCCTCAACACTCTCAAGTCTCAACCACTAGACTCTTGATGGACCCAAAGTTTTGTAGATTAGGAAAGAGTAAACAATTAGATATATACTTGTACATGAGAATATACTTATATTTTTCACTGATCTTCAAAAAAGAAGTAAAAGCAAGATTTCTCCTACATGGCTTGTCTATCTTATATTTATCAGCTTTTTCTTTTTCTACAATTCTCGTCTCTTTTTACCTTCATGTTCACAAAAAACTGATCTATTCATCTAAAATTAAACGATATTTTAAAACCTTGGAAGCATATATTAACATAGGCTGCAATAAACTTGTAAGATCTCAGAAGAAGATGATGAATAAGGGCACACGAGGGGGTTGCATAGTTTAATAGTATCACATCTGTGGAGATTCCTTCTGTCACATACTATAATTATCACATGCATTCAGAATAAGAGTTGAAAATGTGGCGTTGAAAATTGTGTGATGATATTCAAATAATGGAAACAGAAGAGTTTGTCTATTGTTCGAAGGCATACTACGGATAGCACACGTGTAGGGGCTAATAATGTGGATCAAGGTGGATATACTACGATCATATGTCTCTGGTGGGGAACATACATTACGTAGACATCGCCAAGAATCATTCATAATCCAGATGAAATCACACGGCTCTCTTTGAGAAGTTAAAGCAGTTTCCTTACTTCTCCAAGTTTCTGCCGATTTTTAAGGACAATATTCGATCACGCTGTTACTTTCCGATTCTACGAGCTCCGACGAGATAAGAGAAGGAAAACCCTGAATCAATTTGAGAGAAAACGAAAACCGCCAAGTAACTTTCATAGAGCTTTGAATTTATATGGCTAATAAGTGGGTTGCGCGAGTCTTCCGAATTCGTTAAGAAAATAACTAACTAACAGCCGTGCGCCAGTTTCTATAAGTACGAATCCAGACCCTCCAGCCGGGGTATGTGAGATCAAACGGTCATCACTTAATCTCCCAACTAAGATAACAACCTCCTCTTCCCGCTTCAACTTCATTTTCTCCCTCAGACAATCCTTCAAATAAAACTACAACAGACAGAATCACCAAACATGGTGATTCAAGAATCCGAATAAATGCCTTGATAATCTCATTCGAAAGAAAATGTTGATCAAGTGTAAAAAGGTGTCGTGACAAGTGAGATTACATTTGATGTGCGATGAGAATACAAATAATTCTTCAATAGATTTGTAAACTAGATTCATAAATTTAGATAGTTGTGGGCTTAATAATTATTTTCATATTTTAGATAATCATAGATCACTTTGAGGATTTCAGAACTAAACTGGGCCTTTATGATATTATAGAAAAATATTGTCTTTAGTTGCAAATGAAAAAAAATACTCTCTTTGAGAACCGCAACACCCGTAATTCCAATCCGGCACCTGACCGCCGCCTTCGCCTCGAATTTGAGAATTCGAGGCGGCCCAGACGAAGACAAGACAAAAAAAAGCAGAAGCGAGGCCCGACGCTCCATTCCGATCATCGCCTCCAAAAGTGCCTACAGCGTCTCCATCAAATTCGAGGCGGCCCAGACGAAGACAAGACAAAAAAAGCAGACGCGAGGCCCGACGCTCCATTCCGCTCATCGCCTCCAAAAGTGCCTACGGCGTCTCCATCTTTATCTCCGACTCCTAGTCCACCCAAGACTCAACTCGAGTCGGAAGAGAACTCTGACCCCTTTTAACTCAGCCCGACTGGTCACCTTACAGCGACAACATAACTCATTCTCTTCCTCTTTACTATGTGAAGTCTTGATGGCTGGACTGATGATCTTCTTGCATAATCTCCCTTGGACTTCCTTATTGAGTTGCAGGACCAAAGGTAATAATTTATAAAACTATCCTCAATTCGACAGGCTTCTGAAATAGGCGGAGCCTATTTGTTGTAATAGTTGTAGTATTGCTATCGGTTTGTAAGCTTTGTGATAGACTCTAAGAACGATAACTTCCAGATCTGAACATGAAATTAAAAGAATTTGAGAGAGAGAGAGAGAGAGAGAGAGAGAGTTGAGTTGAGCAAGAAAAAGGGTGAGAAGAAGTTAAGGAGAGAGAATAAGTTTTTCCAAGCATGCCGATCCCACGGCTTTTGATTCTATTTAAAGGAAAATATTGAGAAACTGAAATTACAGCTCATAAGGAAATTAATCTACTAACATAATATAATAATTCTATTAAGATAGATTCGTGGATCCCTTCAAAGCCGTCCACGTGCAGCCCGATCCCGCATCAACTGTCTTTAGCCGCTTTTAACTCCCAACGTAGGATCTGTCTCTTTATCATCAACGGTAGGGGAATGGTCAAGAGCATCACAAAAGTCCATTCCCTTATCTTCGACTTCATTTGCCTTCTTGTCCGAGAAAACAATCAACAGTAAACCCTCATCCTCCTCTGCTATGGAATCATTCCTCGTTGCCCTAGAACCTCCCACCTTCTCCTTCGTTGTGCCAGTACTGTCATGGCCAAGCTGGGTCATGACAATACCCCCTCCTTTTTCGAAACCTTGTCCCCAAGGTAGAAAATTCGGATGCTGACGCTTGAGATAAGTCTCCTCCATCCAGCACTCTGTTTTTAAATCTTTATTGACCCACTCCACCAAAAATGAGTGTATTTCTCGCCCTTGTCTGTTTATTTTACTTCTTCGACCTTTGATGGCAGGAGTCCAGGGAACTTGGCCGACAGAAGGGAACTCGGGGAGATCTGAAGATGCCGTCTTTCGAGGATCAGTGGAACGCTTCAGAAGGGAGAAAAGGAAAACAGACCATACCTTGGCTCCAGGGGGCAATTGAAGCCGGTACGTTACTTCTCCTAATTTTTCTAGAATAATATTGGGTCCGTAGTACCTGGGCGAAAGTTTCTGGCTTTTGCGCAGGGCTACGCTGCTCTGCCGAAAAGGTTGGAGCTTTAGGAAAACCTTTTCGCCAACGGCGAAAGTTCCGTCTGTCTTATTTTTATCTGCCTGTTTCTTCATTTTTTCCTGTGCTGTAATTAGGTTTTCTCTAAATTTTTGCTGCATCTTCAATCGCTCCTCAGCCAGATCTAACGAATCTGCTGAGAGTGTGTAGGGAAAAGGCCCTATAGGAAAAATAGGGGGGATGTGAATTCTTTCAGTCTTGCTCTTAGAGCAGACTGTACAAGCCTTAACCATTTCCAAAAGTTGAGTCTTGAGTCCCTTCCAGGTAAAATACGTCTTAACTCTTTGGTATGTTCCTCCTTCTCCTGAATGGCCACCAATAGCTGAGTCATGTAACTCTTGTATAATGCTAGCTTTGAGGTTGTCATCTCTGCCAATCACAATTCTGCCCTTCTTTCTCAAAAGTCCTCTTGTTAGACAGTACTCAGGGAATGAGGTGGTGTCAATTATCTTAGCTGCCACAATGGTAGATAGGAGAGAGTCTTGGGCATAGCTGTCACTTATTTTATGTACCCATAGGGGAATGGCCAGACTAGTTGCATGACAGTGGTGGGTATCTATTCTTGAGAAAGCATCAGCTGCTAAATCCTCCTTCTGAGTCTTAGCAGCTGGTATAAAGACCCTTTCCCCCTTGTGTTGCACTGAAAAATACATTTGGTTGTAATCAAGGTGGATAGGAGAACACTTCTTAAGCCAATCACTTCCTAGAATCAAGTCATATCCAGCTGTAGGTAGTAGCCTTACATCATGTTCAAAGTCCATTTCCTGCATCTTCCATCTAAATCCCCTGAGCCTTTTATTACTGCTCATAACACTTCCATTAGCTACCAATACCCTCAGGAGGGTGACAGGTTCTATTGTGCCCATCATGTTCTTGGCCATTTCAGTATTCAAGAAACTGAGGGAGCTCCCTGTGTCTACCAAAATCCTCAGTCCCTAACTGTCTGCCTCTCCAATGAGCCCCATAATACACTTTCCAGATTCCTCTTCCATAGGCCCTAGTGTGATCATTGCCATTCCCAGTTCCTCCTTGGCATCACCAAATTCCTCCTCATCTGCTCCCACTTCTAAACTATTTATGAATTCCCCTTGTTCTTCCACACTCAAGACCATGAAATTGACCTTATTACTGCACCTATGCCCAGGTCCAAATTTCTCATCACAATTGTAGCATAACCCATTTGCTCTCCTTTGGTCCATCTCAGCAGGTGTTAATAATTTGAATCCTGTCTTTCCTGTTGTCACTGGCTTAGGGACAGACTTCTGATAAGGTTTAATTTCAGTTCTCTTGGGTGGAGCAGAGTGAGGTAGGCCCCTTGTATACTCCTTAATTTTCCTTAGGAAGGACTCATTCAAGTGCACCTGCTGCCTTCCCAAGTGAATGGCTGATTCTAGACTGTTAGGATGTAACATGTCTAGGCCTGCTTGAATATCTTTATCTAGGCCACTAATGAAGGCTGCAACCCAGTACTGCTCATCAAATTCCCCACACCTACTGTGAATTATAAATGCTTTTAGTTCCTCGAACCTGGCCACATACTCTTCATAGTTTCCCACATGCATTAATTTATGCAATTCAGCTATAGCCTTACTAGTTTGCAAATCTTGAAACCTAGTTGATATCATTCTGATAAACTGTGGCCACACCAGTTCCTCCCCCTTAAGGGGTAGGTTGTCATACCACTCAAGGGCCTTGCCCTCAAAGTGCATAGAGGCGAAAGCCACTTTCTGATCTTCAGGAATTGTGTTCACCATTGAGAAATAACTCTGGCATCTCATCAGCCATGACCTTGAACGAGAGCCATCAAATTTTGGAAAATTAATCTTGGCCACGGTGGGCATAACCCCAATATTGGTATTTCCAGAATTACCAGAGAAGGTCCTAGGTACACTTCCCCTGACATTTCCCCCATTACTACCAGTAGGATAGTGAGAGTTTACACCATAACCACTGCCTTCTACCCCCAGATTCCTACCAGATTCCCTACTATGCTCTCCAGCATCTTCCACACCCCTCAAACCTTCCATGTAAGCAGACCCATAGCCCTCATCCACCCCTTTACCAGTATTTCTGAACCCCGGGGGAGTGCGGGGTGACAATCTAGATTGGGGGTACGTAAAATGTGGCGCGGGGGGAATTGGTGTTAGGGACGGGCCTAGCTTAGATCCATGTGAAACTTGTGATTCCAACAATTCAATGCGATTAGACAAGTTACCTATTAGGCCGGTGAAGGTATTGGTGAGTGTCCTGTTGTTTAGCGCCATTTGTTGAAATATGTCGCGGGTTATGAGATCTGATAGCTCTTGTGTTTTTGCATCCATCCGCGCAGGTTGGAGGACTGGATCATCATCTTCAATCTGCCCATCCTCCGGAATCGACGACAACCCAGAGGTAGCCATGGAAGGATGCTCTGATACCACTGAAATAGGCGGAGCCTATTTGTTGTAATAGTTGTAGTATTGCTATCGGTTTGTAAGCTTTGTGATAGACTCTAAGAACGATAACTTCCAGATCTGAACATGAAATTAAAGGAATTTGAGAGAGAGAGAGAGAGAGAGAGAGAGAGAGAGTTGAGTTGAGCAAGAAAAAGGGTGAGAAGAAGTTAAGGAGAGAGAATAAGTTTTTCCAAGCATGCCGATCCCACGGCTTTTGATTCTATTTAAAGGAAAATACTGAGAAACTGAAATTACACCTCATAAGGAAATTATTCTACTAACATAATATAATAATTCTATTAAGATAGATTCGTGGATCCCTTCAAAGCCGTCCATGTGCAGCCCAATCCCGCATCAACCGTCTTTAGCCACTTTTAACTCCCAATGTAGGATCTGTCTCTTTATCATCAACGGTAGGGGAATGGTCAAGAGCATCACAAAAGTCCATTCCCTTATCTTCGACTTCATTTGCCTTCTTGTCCGAGAAAACAATCAACAGTAAACCCTCATCCTCCTCTGCTATGGAATCATTCCCCGTTGCCCTAGAACCTCCCACCTTCTCCTTCGTTGTGCCAGTACTGTCATGGCCAAGCTGGGTCATGACAGCTTCTATCTTCAAATACTTCATAAAGACCAACAATTCAATCTCCTTAAATTTGAACTTCAGTTTTATTTCGTTTATAAGACTATTGCCACCATATTTCTCCAATGAGTTTAAGATTGCTACGGAAATGATTGACATGTTGTACAAGTAGTTTTTTCTGTTGGTATATTATAGTAATCCTCATGTATCTATAAAAATGTACCGAGTATATATTTTATGTACAAGTTACAAAATTTTCAATATCGTGAAGAGCTAATGGTTGTGGATGTTGAGGATGAAAACTCTGGTTTTGATGAACTGAATATGGACTCGAGTTCTTCTTCAAGAAGTTGAATGTTTGAGTCCATCTCTTTCAAGTGATTCACGAGCTCATTTTCTCGACTCTGTTGCAGGAATGAATCCACCTTGTTGAACTCATTCTCCTCATCTGCTCTTTTCTTTGAATGCATCAGCTTTGATACCAATGACCTGCTGTTCTTGCTTTCTTGCATCTTCATGCCCAAAGCATAGGATAGCAAAGACTCCAGTAGAGAAAAAGGCAACCGATTCTGCATCTTTTAGCATGGAAACAAGAATCATGTTTTCAGAGTCTTTCTCTGAACCAGCTGAGGCACAACGCCTCAAGCTCTTCAACGACTTTTGTATCACTATCTTCAATTTTAACTGAATTAATCCATTTTCTGTGAGCAGGGAAGTAAAAATAAGACAGACTAGCCATGTAGCAGAAATCTTTGAGTTCTTTCTTGAAGATCTATGAAAGATGCAAGTATATTCTCATGTACAAGTATATATCTTATTATTTTCCTATCTTGTAATATACAAAACTTTTGAGTCCATCAAGAAGATGAATTCTAGTGGTTGAGAATGTTGAGCAGGGAGACTCTTGTTTTGATCAACTGTCTGAATATGGATTCCAGATCCTCTTCAAGAACTTCAATGCTTGAATCCATCTCTTTTAAGTGATTCACAAGCTCGTTTTCTTGATTCTGTTTCAAGAAGGAATCCACTTTGTTGAACTCATTCTCATCATCTGATACTTTCTTGGAGTTGATCAGCTTGGATACCAATGACCGGCTGCTCTTCGTCCCCAAAGTGTAGGATAACAGAGACTCCAGATGGGACAAAGCAACACACTGTGCTTCTTTTGACATCTGAATAACACTCTTTTCTTCAGATCCGGCTAAGACGCAACGCTTCATGTTTTTCAGAGACTTTTGGATCATCTTCGTGGAGTTTCTTCTGGATGCAAGGTAGGTTTTGATGCCATGAGCATCCTTTCTCCTCACAGCAGAGAGAAGGTCTCTTAGATCTTGCTTCACAAGTGAGATCAGATCCCTAACCGTAGTGCAAGCATCCAATAGCTTGATGTAATCATCAACACATTCCTCAGAGATGATCTGTTGAATGTGAGGCAGAAGAAGCAAATCATCGATGCTCTCGTACAAGTTTCTTAGGCCATTTACTCTCTCGTTGATTGATGAGAGAGACGATGAAGTGCCCTCCGAAGATCTCAATCTGGACAAGTTCTCATTGATGTGAGTAATGAGAGGATGTGATGCAGAAGGGAAGCTAAGAGAGCGTCCGTGGTGGAGGGCCTTGGATCTCAAAGGTGAAGGAGGAGCCATTATTTTTGTTTTTTTCTTGGTGCTAAATGAGGCTAAGAATAGAAATGATGATTGAATGAAGAAAAGTTTGATGTCTCCAAGAATTATGTTGTGCACATTATATAGTGAGGAAGAGGACAGAATTAGGAATGTGCATTATGCTATCAATGACAGATCATGAATCAATTGCCATAAAATATGGCATTGTTGAGTAATTTTATAATGTAATGCAGGAGAGGAGTTGATGTTCTGCTCTTGAAGAAGAAACAATGGATGGGAATAGAGTAATATTTTGTCTGTAGATGAGTAATCAAAGTATGCAGCAGAAGCTACAAATAGTTGGGCCTTCATTGAACGTGCATTTGTTTTAATACAAGTCAATACTTGGTGTGGTGTAAGAGCCACATAGCTGTGTGCCCTCCAAATGAAGCACAGATCAATATATTCATATCTTGTTTCCTGAGATTGATATATGTTATTCGTAGTGGTTCAGAATTCATGCATGTTATCACATCAATTTTTTATATATTTATTAGTTGTGATATGCATAGACATAGCCGGAATATTAGTGAATCACATTGACAGCATGATTTTGATTCTTCTTGTCCCTTCAAGTGTATATATACGACCAATTCCACTGCACAATTCTTTTGCGGCCTTTTTGCATGTTGGTTAAAAACAGAAGAAAATGGCAGCTTCGCCATGGTTGTGTTGTTCAGAACTAGAGCTTCTGAGGGCCTCTCCTTCATCGGACAAACAGCTTCAAACACCTGCACAAATCTGTTGCACCGATGAGATAGAATATGCATGGCGTCTGGTTTTCGCCATGCCTCTAGACTCTAGTAGGTCATCAGAGAAAATCATGAAAAAGGTTTTGAAACGCTTGAGTCTAAAGGATCAAAAGAAAACCAAGAAACTCTCTCTGTCCCTCTCTCTTGTACATGCTACAAAGATCAGAATCAGTTTCTCTTGTCATTGACTTGCAAACTCAAATCAATCCAAGAAGTAAAGTCAACGAGTTCAAGAATCAGTAAAAAGAAGATGGGGTTCTTGTTCAGAAAGTTAACTGAAACCAGAGACATTTCTGCTCTATGATCTCAACCACTAGGCAGTACATGATGTGATTCAAAAATTCTCAGCATTGGATGTAGTATCGAAGAAACTGCAGCTCGTTCACACTGATGTTGGAGGGCCTCCAAGTAAAGTGGTTGGTATTGTATCCCTTGTATAGATGATCTTACCAGAATGTGCTGGATATATTTTTTCAAGTTCAGATCTGATGTTGCAAGAAGTTTTTGGAAGTTCAAAGCAAAAGTAGCTGTAAAACTCATATTTTAAGAACTGATGAAGGCAAGGAATACACTTCCTGTCAGTCAACAAGCATGACACGAGGCTCGTTGTCAAAGGGTATGCACAGATTCTTGGTGTTGATTATACAGACACATTTGCACCAGCAGCAAGGCTTGACACATTTAGATTACTTTTGGCTATTTATGCGCAACTTTGCTAGAAGGTACATCAAATGGATATTAAATCGGCACTCTGGAATGAGTTTCACCAAATAAATCCTGCAAATATGCTAGAACTTAAATCAGTATAGCAAACAGTTATCAAACACATGGAACGAAGATTTTAAACATTAATTTCCTATTAATCTATAGGTTGGTTAGCGACCACCCAAATTTTGGAGTAAATCCTAAAGCAAGAGAATAAATAGCAGAATTAAATACTCAAATCAAAATATGCAAATAAATTGGTCCAACAAGATGATCCACACACACGTTCGATCCTCGACACTAAAAGTGAATTAATCCATATAAATCAATTAGTTGTAGGGCGCCGTAATTAAACTGACACGTCCCGTATTCCCCCTTAATTATTCGGTAATCGCCATGGTGGGCATCGAAATGATTACTTTTCTAAATTAGATACAACCTACGTTGGTAGGCAATCAATAGATTTAACACCTAATCAGCCTTAAGAACTAAGGGAACCCAATTTAGGAGTCTACTCGTATGGTGGCCATCTAATAGTCTCCTACCAAATTAATCATATTGTTCTAAGAACAATTGTGCTACTTATTTAGCCTAATCCCACGAGAAACGGTGGAAGTACTAAATTAGTTATAAATTAAATTAATCTAGAGCGATCAAGCCTAGGTTAACTAACCCAATTAATTAATCTAGATTAATTTGAAACTTCAGTGATAAATTATTAAAGCCTAAGTCTCACGAAAATATTAAAGTGTAGTTCACATCTCGCCAGCCCTTAAAGAATTTAGCTATATTGGTTCGACTGAGCAGGCGGACGACTAAATTAGGCAGAATGCAAAACATAACTGAACTCGGAAATAACATGCATGAATTTAAATCAAGGAACTAAAACGAAACTGAAATACGACGAAATACGAAAATAAAATCTGAAATATTAAAATAGTACCGAATGATAGTATCCAAATCCAAATTAGAAAGCAATAACGAAACTCCAACAACGTACTATGAAAGCGTAGAACAAGTGGTTGATTTCTTCTTCTAAAACTAAGATGATGAATGTTCGATCTCTCCCTCTCCGCTGTTGTCCTCTCGCTGATCTCTTGGTCGAATAATGGATAAAATAATAATGAAATTCGTGAGTCTCCTCCCTTATATATAACGGCGCACCTTCCTTGTACAATTAGGGATGGAATCTTCAATTATGGAAAAATTTGATTTAGATAAAAATATCTAAATCTTTCCATATCTTCTCCTTTCTCATCCAAAACTTCCTTGTTTGATATTTTCGTCCAAAAACACGCCTCAAGCCTTCAAAACACATCTGCCACCTCAGCTCCTTGTCATTCGCCAAATCAGCCCGAAAAAATCTGCAATACAACTCAGAAAATATGGTCCAGCTGCTCAGGTGGGCGCCAAAACAGATAGAATTTGCATGGTACGAATTAGACTCATCATTTTGTTATAGAAGACAAAGTATATCGACTCTATAAAGCTCTCTACGGCCTAAAACAGGCAGCAAGGTTTTGCTAGGTTTAGACTTTAAAAATAGTGTATTAGAAGCCACACTTTACATTAAGGAAAATAACAATGAAATTCTTGTTATTTCTGTTTATGTGGATGATCTTTTGATTACAAGAAGCAGTTTTAAACTTATTGATGAGTTCAAATTGGATACGTTGACATACTTCCTCTGAATGGATATGAAGCAAGGTAATGATGATGCTTTTATTTTTCCAAAAACGTTAGAAATTCTCAAAAATCTCAATCTCATGATGAGTTTAAAGGTCTAATGGTTGATAATGTTGAGGAGGGAAACTCTTGTTTTCATCAACTGCCTGAATATGGTTGAAATTTCGTCTTCAAGAACTCAATGAAGGTACATTATCCTTGAAGAAGATCTTTAGGTTAAAGAAACAACCATTTGTTGAGAATTTAAAGCTTTGCATAGCTTCAGTTGACATTCATGGTTAGTTACAGAGAAGGCGCCGCACTAGTTTTAATGCAGTTTGAGGGTTACTAGATTTACATTAGGGTGCTGTAGACGTGATGAGCCTCAAAGTGGGAGATTGGTGAATCATGTATTCTCTCAATATATACCAGAGAGCATGATATGGACTATGAATGATTCTTGGCGATGTCTACGTAATGTTCCCCACCATCAGAGACATATGATAGTTGTATATTCTTCTAACACTATGCATGTTGATGCCTTCGAACAATATACAAACTCTTCTATTTCCATTATTTGAATATCATCACACAATTCCCAACGCCCCATTTTATTAGTGATATAATGCAGTATGTGTTATGTCCTCACAGACAATAGGAATCTCCACAGCTGTGATACTATTAAACTATACAACCCTCTTGTGTGGCTTAATTCATCATCTTCTTCTGATAATTTACTAAGTTTATTTAATATAGAGTGGAATGTCAAGTGTATACATTTCCATGTTTGAAAAATGCAAAAATATACAAACTTTTCCATAAATGCAATAATATACAAATGACCCTACTTCACCTCCAGTGTGTGTGCAGGTGTGTTGCAGTTTGTGTTGGAATCTTTTTGAATAAGTAGTCTCGAAATTAGCAAAATAAAAGTTGGTGATTTTTTTTTAAAAAGCTAAAGTTATTTAAAAAAAACTTCTTTAATTGATATTTTCGTAAAACAAAAAACTTCGTTTAAATATTTTAAAAACCTGAACGAAAATTTATTATTTTTGTATATTTAATTTAATTTAACGAAAATTTAATATTTTGTTAATTTAATTTATGAATTCAATTTGAGGAAATTTTAATATTTTAGTAAATTTAATTTACGAAATTTATGCAATTTTGATAATTTAATTTAAGCAATTTCATTAATTTAATTTAGGCATTTTCGTTAGACAATTTCGATAATTTATTTTTGGCAATTTCATTAATTTAATTTAGGCAATTTCGTTAATTTAATTTAGGCAATTTCATTAATTTAATTAGGAATTTTGATAATTTATCGAAAAACCGTTTTTGTTAATTAGGCAATTTTGTTAATTTAATTTAGGCAATTTCAATAATTTAATCAATTTTGATAATTTAATTTAGGCACCGTCCGATCGATCGGGCATAATTAAAAATATATATATATATATATAAATATACATAAATTTAAAAAAAAATTATTTGTGCCGATCGATCGGCACTGCTCGATCGATCGGCATAAATTAATATATATATATATATATATATATATATAATTATACATAAAAAAAATTATAAGTGCCGATCGATCGGCCAGTGCCGATCGATCGGCACAAATTAAAAAAAATATATATATATATATAAAATTATACATTAAAAAAATTATATGTGCCGATCGATCGGCACTGCCCGATCGATCGACACTTACATATATACACATACTTACACACACAGCCGAAATACACATACACATATATATACACAGACAGCGAAATCCTTCACATCGGCACACTAAATCGGCACACTCAAACCGGCACACTGAATCCGAGAAATCTATCGGCACTACTCACGTCGGCACGAATCTTCCAAACCTACTCACGTCGGCACGAATCTTCCAAACCGCTCGAAACCGCTCCTAACAATGGAAGAGGTTAGTATTTATTTGAAATTAAATTAATTTTTAGATATGAAATTAATGTATAATTACATGTTTAAAAGTGGTTTTTTATGAAATATATATGTTGGGTTTAGTGAGTATAATATAAATTTGTTTGGATTCGGTGAAAATTGGTGAAATTGAGGTAGAAATCGCCGGAAAAAGAGGTTGAAATCGCGGCGGCCGTTACCTCAGCGCCGACCGGTCTGACCGGTCTGAACCGGTCTGAACCGGTCCGACCGGTCGGCACGTAATTTTTTATGTAATTTTTTTTTGTGAGTTTATTTTTAATTCTTCAGAATCGTATTAATTATAATTGTAATATATAGGTTAATTTTAAACGGTTAGCACTACGAGACGTTTCTCCAAGGATTACAATATATTATAAGCATGCTTTAGGCACTTTGATTAGAGAGAAATTATGTAGGCAGGGTGGTATGGATCTAGTCCAACGGTTTATTTGTGGTCAATTTGGGGGCATAGTAGGTTGGACAGATGGTAAGAATGCTATGCGGGCTCTTCACCAGCTATTATGCTATGAGATTTCGGTACGACCTTCGGAGGTTTGGTTTAATTATGTTGGTCAGAACATCCGTTTCTCTCATCCGGAGTTTGCATTGGTTACTGGGCTCATGTTCGGCGAGTGTAGTTTTGACATGGCAGCCTCTTATCAATCTACTCAATCTGGGGTGTACAGCAGATTCAATGATGGGAGACCCATTGAAGCAAAGAACTTGTTAAGCTGGTTTACACAATATGAGCCCGGTGGCGTTTCAGATGATGACTTGATTAAGTTGTCGAATATTTTAGCTCTTTTTTTTTGGTTCTATGCTCCTGCGGTACTAAGAAAATTGATACATGGATATGGGTATTGGGCCGATGATATCAACCAATGGAATGCGTTCCCATGGGGTGCTTTTACCTACGAGGCCATGTTGCACTACCTCAGTTACGTACCAAATTCCTTGGACCTCGTAGGATCAAAATATAATCTCTACGGGCCGATTTGGGCACTACAGGTATAATATTTGTTTACAACTTAATTATTACTAATTTCTATTTTTTTATTAGTTTAAATAACTCGATATATTTATATTGTAATATAGGTGTGGGCATATGAGGCCATTCCTAGTTTGGGAGCTCGTTGTGCGACCCTTCTACATCCTAATGGTTTCCCTCGTTATTTACGGTGGTCATTTAATGACGCCGATCAGCGTGATATAGCTAAGTTTTTTAAGCGCCAGGTAAAAATATTTTTATTATTAATTACACAATGAATATGTTATGGAGTTTCTTATTAATATTTAATGCACAAATATTATGTAATTCAGATGAGAAACTCGGTAGTGCTTGAAATGTTAGTACCGACCGAGGTTGAGGAGAGGTGTCCATATTGGCAGAGTGCAGTTGGTAGTAATGCATTTGGACTACACTTTCCTGTGCCCTTGAACCCCCTACAGCCGGCGCAATATGATCAAGATGGACGGCGTATCTTGATCGGGCGCACCGAGGAGAGCGAGCGTAGTTCGAGCAGAGGAGTTATCGGTGGGGAGGAGGAACAAGAGGAGGAGCACACTGTGGTAGATAGTAGGAGAGTTCAGAGGCGAGCCCGCCGTACACAAGCATCTTCATCAGCAGCGAGAGATGCATCAGGTAATAAACTTAAATTCATAGTAAAAAATTTCTTGTGAATTCCTCTTTTAATAATCGTTTTCTTCTTTGATAATTATTAGCCGTTGGTGAGACATCTTGTTCAAGGGACTCAAGAATAGAGGCCATGATCAGTCGATCTATTCAAGAAAATTTTGAAAGATGCGAGCAAGCTATGATGAATAGAATTGAAAGATGCGAGCAAGCTATGTTGAATAGAATTGATGATTATCATCGGACTCTCAGTCAGGAGCTAGTGAGTAGGTGTGAGGAGCTGCTGGATAGAAGTAATAGGCCATTTCAGTCTGGATATAGCTGGCACGCTGAGGCTACGCAGTGGCCCCAGTGGAATGAGCCCGCACCACCGACCTTTAATCAGCAGGGTCAGACTATGGATGTAGAACGTGGCGGCGAGTTGGTAAGAGAATTTTTCAATTAATTTAATTTCTTTTCCTAATTTAATAATTGTCTTTTGTAGGATATGTTTGAGCCGAGTAACTCGTTGGCTCAGAGTTTTGAGCAGTATTTGTCTAGTGAAACCTTGGCATTTCGACGTCAAGATGGTTTTCCACTTCAACGAGAATGGTTCAAGAATTTTATAAAGATTGATTTTGAAATGGATTGTGAGATGGTAAACTGCTATATCCAATCACTGCGGGTCAGGCTAGTTCAAGGTAACCTACCCGTGACTCCAGATGCCCAATACACAGTCATAGCGGACTCTACAGTCTTTGTAAGTATATTTCATATTTGAGTATTTTTTGAAAAATATGGTATTTATTTAGTTTAATTTTATCATTGAATAATTGTTTATAGATGGGTATTATGAATGAGTGGCTCAAGCGCGTGAAGAATCCACAAAGTAATAGACACGAGAATGATAATGATTATAAATGGGTTCCTCAAGAGGAGGATGTGCAGTGCGTGAAGGGGAATCCAGAACTTGGGACAAGCAATTGGTACTCCGCCAAATATGTGAGTACTATTCATATATTTTATATATGAATAATTTTAAGGTTCTAAATTATATATTTGTATCTATTGTAGATCGTATTTTCAATCTTGGCAGCACACCATTGGTTCGTATTGCGGTTATGTATTTCAGATTGGAAGCTCGAGATGTTTGACTCGAAAAATGAATTTAGAGATCCAAATGTATTCAATTGGCGCGTCAAATGCTTTATAGCTTTCCGGAAATTTATATCGCGATTCTTATTGCACGGGAACTATTGGGCGTGTAATGCATATGATTATCAATTCCCCGGAGGTCAGAGGCCCTCAGTTGTGCTTATGGATGATGAAGAGCGTGCCTTGCACTGGATGCGTATAGTTGCGGGGTATTTACATGCATGACTATAGAGCGTCTCCTCACCGGTTTTCCCACTCGGGTATGGGGTAATGAAGAGCGAAACATTAGTAAATATCGTAATTGGATTGCTGTAAAATGTTTTGAAATGTGTGATATTGCTTGAATTTTATGTATCAATTAAATGTATCGTAATGTAATGTAATTGAATTTTAGTAAATATCCTCACCGGTTTTCCCTTTTTTTTTTCAACCGATCGGCACATGTTAAAAATTACGGACATGTTAAAATATATATATATATATATATATATATATATATATATGGTCCGATCGATCGGACAAGGCCGATCGATCGGACCGCATTTAATAAATTTGTTTAATTACTGATATTAAAAATATATGGTCCGATCGATCGGACAAGGCCGATCGATCGGACCATATTTTTTTTTAAAATGTTAAAAAAAATAAAAATTAAATAAATAAATAAATAAATAAATAAATAAAATAAATAATAAATAAATTACTGACATATTTAATTTTTTTTTTTTTAATAAATATATGGTCCGATCGATCAGACAAGGCCGATCGATCGGACCATATTTTATTTTTTTTTAAATTACGGATGTTATTAATAATCAAAATTATACTTAAAAAATCGAAATAAACTCTTAAAAAATTATAAATTTTAAAATAAAAATTTGATAATAAATATTTCAGGGGAATATTATGAAATGGTGTAATAAAGCTTTATATATATCTATACATTAGCAAAATTAAACATGAATCGGCCTTGAATGATAGAAGTAGTTATGACTTTATACAAAAAATGAACTCATTTTTCGAAATATAAGAAGAGGTTGAAAGTTTTTTTTTTTAATTATGTCTCTATTATTATATTTCAAAGTTATTCATGATATCCTCAATATCTTCTTCGTATATCACTTTTCGTTGCTCGAATTCGATGTTTTGAGGGTTTAGAGGAATAGTATTTGGGGTTTTGATCAAGGGGTTTGAGGGTTTAGAGGAATAGTATTTGGGGTTTTGATGAATAGTAGTTGGGGTATCCCTTAGTCATCCTATCGGTCGGATTGTGTATACAGCTGTCGGCACGAATAGTTTTGTAGTCAAATTTCAAGAAAATAATACAGCTGTGACAGCTGTCACAACTGTCACGATTGTTTTGATTTTTTTTTAAATTACGTTAAAAAATAAATAAATAAATATATGGTCCAATCGATCGGACAAGGCTGATCGATCGGACCATATTTTTTTTTTTTAATTATTAGGGTTTATACGCTTTTTAATTTAGGGTTTATACGCTATTTAATTTAGGGTTTATACGCTATTTAATTTAGGGTTTTGTCAATTAAGGGTTTAGGGAACAACCATACCGAATTAGGGTTTCAGCAATTTAGGGTTTCGATAATTTCAAGGCAATTTAGGGTTTCAACAATTTAGGGCTTCAAAGAATTTAATTTAGGGTTTCAGCAAATTATACGCTATTTAATTTAGGGTTTCGTTATTTAATTAAGGATTTAGTCAATTATATCACTTTTCGTTAAACAAACTTCATACTTCAAATAATACATAGAAAATAAACTAGAACTAAGACACCACAAATTTAATCTTGTGTCTCCCTCTCTGAACATGTCCTCCTTGTGTGGCCTCTTTCGTGACAAACACCACACTTTCTGCTACGGCCTTGAGTTGAGCTTGTGGAGGCCTCCGCTCCCGATCGGTAACGTCTCTGCTTTGGGCGACCGGCCTAACGATTCGCTAGGGGTGGTAACAGTGGATATGCATCTCGAATATGGTCAGGAATGGTCCAAAGCTCCAATGCAGGTAACGAATTAAAGTGGTGTTCGTAAATATCCCTGTGGTTGCTTGTAGTGTACATACTATGGACGTAGTTGTAAAATTGGTCTCCGCTCTCCCTGTCAGCGACAACATGTTTGTAAAACAAAAATGTGTTAGATATATAATAAGTGATTAATAAGTGTAAAAGAATTCATACAGAATCGCAGCGGCAGCGTGGGAGCATGGTATTAGGTCCATATCAAATTCGTGACACGTGCACGTTTGATTCTCCAAATCCACCTTATAGTTGTGATTTCTCCCGTCGTTGACTTTGTATCTTCCTCTAGCGGTTAAGGTGACAGTATATGAGCGTGCAAGGTCAATCTGCGCGCTTAACTTCCTCTTCGCAACGTCCACCAACGGATGGCTATTCTCACTTAGCAGTTGACGCCTTTCATCCCATCATGACTCCATAATTGCTCGTATCGTGTCTATCATCGAGCAAATCGGTAATCGACGGGCCCACAAAAGTCTTCCGTTGAAAGACTCGACACAATTTGATGATAGAAAGCTGTAGCGACGCCGCGGACATTGCGACCGTGCCCAACGTTCGGGACCAACCTCTATCAGCTTGTTGTATGCTCCTTCACTCGCCACGAGGATTGATGCCATGTACTTCCTAAAGTCCGACTCACGGTATGCAGTGGCTGCCTGACGGAACATGTAGGGTACTTCATTCTTGTAAGAAGTGAGCTTGTTATTAAGATGGACGTTGCAAAGGCAGTGAGGAACTCCAGGAAACACTGCTTCGACAGCATTTTTAATACTGACGTGCTGGTCAGACACGATCAGTAGGTCGCCGTTCGAACCATACACTCGCTTAAGATTATGTAGAAACCACACCCATGAGTCATTGTTCTCAATTGGTCCAATGCCAATGGCGAGCGGTACAAGCTGTTCGTTGCAGTCTTTAGTAACTGCAGCAAAGAGAATGCCGGTATTCTTTCCCTTCAGGTGAGTTCCATCAACTACAATCACCTTCCTCAAATGCCACATAAATGCGGGGATGCACTGGCCCCATGCAACAAACGCGTACTCGAACCTCCCGTCGCTGTCGGCACGAAGATTAGTTACCGTTCCGGGGTTTACCTGCTTCAACATGTGCAAATATCGAGGGAGCATCTTGTACGAGTCTTCGTGACTCCCATAAATCAATTGAATCGCATTGTTTCTAGCACGCGAGGGCCTTATAATACTCCACCTTCACACCAAATTTCGACGCATCTCATTGATCATGTCTCGAGGTCGCAACATCGTTCCCTCCATACGCATTCTTTGCCCAAAATAGGCTCCGATAGTCTTCGCAAGAACGAGTGATCGGTCCGGCATTATCAAAGTCGATCCGACATCCGTGCTCCGGCACAAAATCGTAAATTGTCTAATACATACCATTATGTCGTGCACGTACTCTGAATGGACAAAGATCGCCCAACAGACATTCAAACCACTGATACTGAGGACTTGCCCTCTTCACTTTATAAGACCGTCGACACTCTAAATGCCAGAGACCAACGGCTATTGTTAGGGCGTCCTTCTTCCAAAAGATGTTGCCGTTTCCGAGAATGCCCTCTTCAATCTTCTCTATATCCGTACAACCAATGACACACGCTTGACTCGGGCGGAATAATTGGCACTAGCCAATTTCTGACTTCGTCGACAACTTCATTATCTTCGTCTTGTAGGGCAACCGCTCTGTTCTGTGGCTGCTCTAGAAGTGTCATTAGCCGGCTTAAACCGCCTTCCCCACGAATCCATGATGCAAACTCATACATGGTTCCATAAAAGTTTTTAGCGACAACATGTTCGTCTTCCTCATCCTCTTCCTCTTCCTCTGCCGTATAATCTTCGTCATACGTATCATCATCATCATCGTTATTATCATCCGCACCTTGATCCTGTTGTTCTGCTTCTTCTTGCTCCTCTTGTTGCTCTTCTTCTTCTTGCTCCGGTTGTTGTTCTTGCCTTCCAAACTCATATGCAGCTCCGCTTTGACCATATGCATCACCAAAAATATCTGGGAAACTAAATTGGTAATCAAATGAAGGGACGTAATGTCCTTGTTGTGATGTTCCGGCACAATCAGCCGTCAAAACGACGCAAACAGTTGGATCGGCCTCTAAGTTGATAAGTCGAACCAAGTCATCATCCGTCATCATTAATGACTTAATCAACTTTCCAGATCGAGCATGCTCCAACGAATAAAGCGCATAGGGGGGGTAAGCCGTGAGTTAATTTGTGTACGGGCTTCGATGCTTGCTCTTAAGGATAACAATGTTAATTGGTCGGTCCGAAGTGGGGCAAGCTGTTCATCCCCACCTTTGTAATCTGAACCCAAGAAACAACCTCCATACTTTACAGTTACACGTGTCCAGGTAGACATCTGGAAAGAATTAAAAAAGAAAAAAGTATCTTAGTACTCCGCAAAACCAGACTTAGTACTCCGTAAACAACACATAAGATAAGCTAACATGCGGAGAGCAAAGATTATACGTGAATTTAAAAAATATATTAAAAAGTAATTATAGTAATTTATTCGTAACTGTATGTGTAATCAAGCATAGATATTTACTCCTCAAATCAAGCAAAATCAAGCATAGATATTTTATAACTAATAATACGTACATATTTACTCCTCAAATCAAGCAAAATCAAGCAAAGATATTTTATAACTAATAATACGTACATATTTACTCCTCAAATCAAGCAAAATCAAGCAAAAAAATTCGTTCAAATCAAGCATAGATATTTACCCTCAAATAAAGCAAAAATCATACGTATATATTTACCTAAAATCATACGTATATATTTACCCCTCAAATCAAGGAAAATCATACGCCCTCAAAATAATACATAGATATTTACCTAAAATCAAGCAACAAATATAACAATTTATGGAATAGGTTTACCTTTAAAATTGTTTCACACTCTCGCTCCCTCGCTCTCGTTCTCTCTCGCGTTTAAAGGACCCTCGCTCCCTCCCTCTCGTTCTCTGAAATAAAATTCTCGCTCTCTCGCACCCTCGCTGTCTTGCTCTCCTTGTTATAGAGTTCAATTTTTTTGCATGTGAAAATAATCATGGAAGAGTATAACTGTGTTGCATGTGAAGAGGAAAAGAATCAGATTCCTTCTACTGTGTATAGAGTTCAGTTTTTTCTGCATCTATTGTTGCATGTGACTAGCTAAAAAGGTAAGTGAATATCTTTCCAGATTTTTTTTCTCTCTAAATAGTACATGTACACTTTGATTCTTGATTAAAAAAAAAAAAGTTGTTGGACTACTGCATGCATGAGGACGAAATTATTCTGCATGCATGAAGACAAAAAAGGCTGGACGTTGGTCAACACATGTGATAGATTAAAGTAGTAAGAGAGAGAATGTTAAATAAGTAAAAGACAAGACACTTGCTGATCGATCGGAGAGCAAAGATTATACATAAATTTATACATAAATTATAAAAAAAAAAATTATATGTGCCGATCGATCGGCAGTTATACAAAAAAAATAAATATATGGTCCGATCGATTGGACAAGGCCGATCGATCGGACCATATTTTTTTTTTAAATTATGTTAAAAAAATAAAAAAAATAAAAATAAATATATGGTCCGATCGATCGCAATGAGACCATATTTAATTTTTTGGACTTGACACTTGCTGAAAAAGACAAGACACTTTCCGCAAAAGTAGGAGGAAATAGAAAAACCTATTAACCTAGGTACCTTTATAGGTTTTAGAAGACAAAATGTACATTTTTGCAATTATGGAATCTCATGTATATTTTTGCATTTTCACATGTTTGTTTTGTACATTTTTGCACATCGCCCTTTAATATATATTCTTCCAAGATTTAAAAATCTCTTGAATTTTAACTTTTTCCGTGAACAGGAAGGTAAAAATAAGATAGAAAGCCATGTAGAAGAAATCTTTGAGTTCTTTCTTGAAGATCTATGAAAGATACAATTCTATTCTCATGTACAAGTATATATCTAATTGTTTCCTATCTTGTAATATACAAAACTTTTGAGTCCATCAAGAAGATGAATTCTAGTGGTTGAGAATGCTGAGGAGGGAAACTCTTGTTTTGATCAACTGTCTGAATATGGATTCCAGATCCTCTTCAAGAACTTCAATGCTTGAATCCATCTCTTTTAAGTGATTCATGAGCTCGTTTTCTTGATTCTGTTTCAAGAGTAACTCTACTTTGTTGAAATCATTCTCATCATCTGATACTTTCTTGGACTTCATCAGTTTTGATACCAATGACCGGCTGCTCCCCGTCCCTGAGGTGTAGGATAAGAGAGACTCCAGATGGGAGAAAGCAGCAGACTCTGCTTCTTTCAATATCTGAATAACATTCTTTTCTTCAGATCCGGCTGAGGCGCAACACCTCAAGTTTTTCAAGGACTTTTGGATCATCTTCTTCAATTTTTTTCTGGATGCAAGGTAGGTGTTGATGCCATGAGCATCCTTTCTCCTTACACCAGAGAGAAGGTCTCGTAGATCTTGCTTCACAACTGAGATCAGATCCTTAACCGCAGTGCAAGCATCCAATAGCTTGATGTAATCATCGATGCATTCCTCAGAAATGATCTGTTGAACATTAGGCAAGAGAAGCAAATCATCGATGCTCTCATACAAGTTTCTTAGGCCATTTATTTTGGTGTTCATTGATGAGAGTGAAGATGAAGTGCCCTCTGAAGATCTCAATCTGGATAAGTTGTCATCAACCTGAGAAATGAGAGGATGTGATGCAGCAGGGAAGCTAAGAGAGCGACCGTGGTGGAGGGCCTTGGATCTCAAAGGTGAAGAAGGAGCCATTTTTTTGTCTTGGTGAAATGAGGCTGAAAATTGAAAGAAGAAAGTTGTGATGCATCTAACAATCATGTTTTTGCTCAATTTATAGTGGAAAGGAGGGTAGAAGGAATCTACATTATGTTGTCAACGACAGATGGTAAATTATTGCATGAGCATTTTTATAATGTAATGCACGAGGAGGTTTCAGCATGTAGTATTATTTTGTCTGCAGATGGGCAACATTGAGTAAACACAATTGGCACCTCCATCAAACTTTGTAATCAATGAGAGACCGGGCGAGATCAAACGCGTATTTCATTTAAAATAGCTTTATCCCCTCCATCAGAAGCACAGATTCGTGAGATAACATCTTGTTTGCTTCATTTTGTCTGAGAAACAAATTTCATATTAGTGCAGCCAATCTGTCATTGACATTGGCTCAGAACTCATGCATGTATTATCACATGAAAAATATTGATTAAGAAAGTTTTCTAGGTTCTGATGGTGGGAAACAATGTATAGACAATAGAAATTTGATTATTCTTGTCCCTTCATTTGTATATATGCTATTAAGTATAGGTAGATGAATGCAGAGAACTCTCCAGATTCATTATTCAGGTCATGAATTTCTTGAGAAAAACAAGGAAAAAAGCATTCAAAATATTGTAGTTCATACTGTACATGATAAGGTAGTTGACTAAATCTCAGTAAGAGAAGTGTATACTTGGAAGTACAAGAAAATTTAACAGATTACCAGAGAATTTCAGATAAGGATCTTCTCATTCATAAAGATAGCATGATTACATAGAGCTTGAAATGCCATTCTTTTAAATTTAATATCGTCTTATACGTGTAATGTTGATGTATAAGAGATTCAAGGTTTTGTAGTCTGAGGAAAAGGATGAAGAGATAAAGATACCAAAATACCAGGATAATGAACAAAACTTATAGAAGATATCTTTTTCTGATGTTATTGTATAAGTTCTCATGGATCAATAGAATTTACAAGTATCTTTTTTCTGTACAAGTTACAAAATTTTCAATCTCATGATGAGTTTGAAGAGCTAATAGTTGAGAATATTGAGGAGGGAAACTCTGGTTTTGATCAACTGTCTGAATACGAATTCGAGTTCTTCTTCGAGAACTTGATTACTTGAGTCTATCTCTTTTAAGTGGTTCACGAGCTCGTTTTCTTGACTCAGTTGCAGGAGTGAATCCACCTTGTTGAACTCATTCTCCTCATCTGCTTCTTTCTTGGATTGCATCATCTTCGATACAAATGACCAGCCACTCTTGCTTTCGTGCATTTTTTGCCCCAACACATAGGCCAACAAAGACTCCAGTAGGGAAAAGGCAACTGATTCTGAATCTTTTAGCATGGATACAAGAGTCATGTTTTCAGAGTTTTTCTCTGAACTGGCTGAGGCGCAACGCCTCAAGTTTTTCAAAGACTTTTGGATCATTTTCTTGGAGTTTCTTCTTGATGCAAGGTAAGTGTTGATGCCATGAGCGTCCTTTCTCCTCACGGCAGAGAGAAGATCTCTGAAATCTTGCTTCACAAGTGAGATCAGATCCTTAACATTGCTGCAAGCATCCAATAGCTTGATGTAGTCATCAACACATTCTTCGGAAGGGATCTGTTGAATATGGCCCACAAGAAACAAATCATCCATGCTCTCATACAAGTTTCTTAGGCCATTTATTCTGCTGTTGTTTGATGACAGCGACGAACAAGTGGCCTCTGAAGATCTCAATCTGGATAAGTTGTCATCAAACTGAGAAAAGGCAGGCTGTGATGCAGATGGAAAGCTAAGAGAGCGGCCGTGGTGAAGAGCCTTAGATCTCAAAGGTGAGGGAGCCATTGTTTTTTTTTCCTTGGTGAAATTGAGGCTTAGAATAGAGTGGAGAAAATTGAGATGTCTCCATGAATCATGTACTATTCTAATATATAGTAGTGGTGAGGAAGAAGGAAGGAATGTGCATTATTTTCTCAATGACAGATCATGAACAGTTTTATAATGTAATGCACGAGAGGATTGGCTGTTGAAGAAGAAATAGTGGATCAGAAAATAGTGAGTATTATTTTGTCTGAAGATGAGCAATCAAAGTCCCATCATTAACTCCATAAGACCTTGTAATAAATGGTAGAGATCAAACGTGCATTTCTTTTAATACATACAAATTATATAGCTTTGTCCCTCCAACACAAGCACGGATCTGCCAAATGATATTTTCTTTACTTGGCTCTGTCTCAGATAATAGTGCAGCCAGTCTGTCCATAACATGAAAATATGGACTTGATTAATAATGCTTTGATTCTGATGGTGGGAATAATGCATATATACAACTGCACGAGTGCTTGTTATGGCAGTTGACTAACACCAGACATTCACAAAAATTCATGATGTATATTGTAGATTAGGAGATTGAACAGAAATTACCAAGACTGCCACCATAATATTTATTCTTTCTTGAATAGGTGTCTTGTTCATTCATAAATCTTTCTACTGTCAAAACTTATGTTGGTCCAGTTTTGTCATCACATGGATAATAGCTATACTTTATGAGAAATGAATTGTCTGAATCTTTTAATATTAATTGTTAGTCACGTGTGGTATAATGACAGTCATCGACATATAACCTTGGAAAGTATAATGATGGCATGATGCTGTAAATATAGAAATTACATTTTGTTAAATATGTACATCATATTCTAGGCCTAATGTAGAATATGTATGAACAATAAAACATATAAAATATAAGGTTTCCGAACAATAATGAAGAGAAAGTTCTGTTTGTTTGTATGTATGAATTTTCAAATCTCATGATGAGTTTGAATGCTAGTGGTTGAGAATGTTGAGCAGGGAAACTCTGGTTTCGATCAACTGCCTGAATATGGAGTCAAGATCTTCTTCAAGAACTTGAATGCTCGAGTCCATCTGTTTTAAGTGGTTCACAAGCTCGTTTTCTCGACTCTGTTGCAAGAATGAATCCATCTTGTTGTACTCATTCTCTTCATTTGATACTTTCGTGGAGGGCATCAGCTTTGATACCAATGACCAGCCGCTCTTTTCTTTCCCTTTCGTCCCGATACGTAAGACCGTAAAGACTCCATCAAGGAAAATGTAGCAGAATCTGCAACTTTTAAAATGTTCTCAGATTCTCTCTCTGAGGTGCAACGTCTCATGTTTTTCAAGGACTTTTGGACCATCTTCTTCAACTGTCTTCTGGATGCAAGGTAACTATTACTGCCTCGAACATCCTTTCTACAGCCGGTAGAACTCTGGATTATGAATGATTCTTGGCGATGTCTATGTAATGTTCCCCACCATCAGAGACATTTGATAGTTGTATATTCTTCAACACTATGCATGTTGATGCCTTCGAACAATAGACAAACTCTTCTATTTCCATGATTTGAATATCATCACACAATTTCCAACGCCACATTTTATAAGTGATATAATGCAATATGTGTTATGTCCTCACAGACAATAGGAATCTCCACAGCTGTGATACTATTAAACTATGCAACCCCCTCGTGTGCCCCAAGTCATCATCTTCTTCTAAGATCTAACAAGTTTCTTGCAGCCTATGTTAATATATGCTTCGAGGATTTGAAATTTATCCTTAATTTTAACTGAATCAATCTGTGTCAACAGAAAGGTAAAATTAAATCAACTTGTCCTTTTTCTTGGACTAATGGAAAAAAAAAGAAGAAAAAAAATAGATTAAAAAAGGATAGACAAGCCATGTAGCATAAATCTTTGAGTTTTTTTTTTTTTTTTTTTTGTATGAAAGATACAAGTAAATTCTCATGTACAAGTATATATCTAATTGTTTCCTATCTCCTAATATACAAGACTTTTGAGTCCATCAAGAAGATGATTCTAGTGGTTGAGAATGTTAAGGAGGGAGACTCTGGTTTTGATCAACTGTCTGAATATGGATTCTAGATCCTCTTCAAGAACTTGAATGCTTGAATCCATCTCTTTTAAGTGATTCACGAGCTCGTTTTCTTGACTCTGTTTCAAGAATAACTCCACTTTGTTGAACTCGTTATCATCATCTGATACTTTCTTGGAGTTCATCAGCTTGGATACCAATGACCGGCTGCTCTTCGTCTGATAGAGAGCAACAACCGGCGGACGACGAGAGGTTCAAAAATGTGTACGTACGTCGAGCTAAGTATCGGGTGCATGGGACTGAAACTTCATAATCTCGGGCATGTGACGGGAAGACGGTTTGGAAACGTGAAGGCAGTTACATATTTAGCGGTTGCATGACATAGTAGTTACGTGTATGGGTAGTTTATTTTGTGTAGTTACGTGTATGAAATAAAGGTCGGGGAGTGGGGGTGTTCGGGTGTGGAGTTTTTATTTTGAAAAGGATCAAGACATTTGTCTTGAGTGGGACGAAATCGAGAGGTTTCGTAATTTGGGAAAACTCATTGTTGTGGTTAGGGTTTCGGCGTGAATGTGTAGGGGTGTAATATAGCATACGGTTTGTAATTGTTGGGCATATTATTGTATCTTGTGGTTGTGTGTATGAATAAAAATCTGTTCGTGGGTGTAAGTTGTATGAAAATTCCATTCTCATCATCACAGTATTATCAAAGGATTTCAATTGTCGTAACTATTAAAAGGCGTTGTACCAACTTGGTCCGACCTACCGGATCCGAAGTGCATGGTGGAGACGAGAACCAGTAAGCAAGGATCGATACGATGGAAGGTCGAGTGTCAGCAATTGAAGGGAAGATTGAGTCGTTAACTTCGAACTCAACAAAAACAAATGCGACGTTGTTGCAGATTCAGGAGCAACTGGAATCATTAATCGCAAGAGATGGACAGCGAGGAGACAATCACGAAGGAGGACAATCACTTCCGCCACCGTTACCAAGTTTCAATGGTGACGATCCTTTGGGATGGATTTCCCGGGTTAACCATCATTTCGAATTATATGGAAGTACGGCGACGCAACGTGAGCGATTACTCGGAGTAGCCATGGAGGGGCCAAGACCGAATTGGTATGGTTGGTTCACGTCGGATGTGCCGGATTACACTTGGCCGGCATTTTCTAGGGCGTTGGCGGAACGATTCGATGAAGGGTGCGAAGGTAGTGCGTTTGCAAAACTAGCAGCGTTGAAGCAAGAGGGGAATGTTTCTGATTATATTGATCAATTTACTCATCTCGCAAATCAAGTGAAGACAAAGTCCTAAGGAAAATATTCTTAACCTATTTATCATGGGGCTAAAAGAACCTATCCGAGATCGGGTTTGGTTTGTGGAGCCAACGGAGTTTGCGGCGGCCCATTAAGTTAGCAAGGAAGGCCGAGATTACGGTGCGTAACAGTAACCGTACATTCAGCGGGCAGAGAGAGTCGTGGCAGAATCGCAAGGCGCCACTACAATACCCTCGGCAGTTGCAAAGCCCGTCGACATTGGCGCTGCCGGCACCATCACCGGAACAAGCGTCGGGGTCAAGAGCGGGAGCCGTGCGTACACCATTTCGACGGATGACGGATAGCGAGAGGGAGGAGCTACGCAAGAAAGGTCTATGTTATAAATGTAAGCTTCCATATCATCCAACTAATCATGTGTGCCCATTTAAAAATTTGCGTGTGTTATTGGTGGATGATGATGATAAGGATCAATTTGAGTTGGAAGAGGTGGTGTTAACCGAGAGTGGGGATTACGAAGTGTTAACGCATGTGGAGGAAGAGATGTCGGCGGCAGTGAAGGGAATGAATTTAGGTGCTATGTCTGCATTTGGATTATCTGGATCCGAGACCATGCGGCTTGTAGGGATGATCAATAACAGAGAAATAACAATACTCGTGGATAGTGGGGCGTCACACAACTTTATCTCGAACAAATTGGTTCGAGAGGTGGGGGTGAAGGCGGATACGGTCAAGACATTTCCGGTTAGATTGGGTGATGGTCATAAAGTTTTTTCGGAGGGTTCGTGTAAAGGGGTGAGGATCGATTTTGGACCGGGGGCTATTACCATCGAGTGTCATGTTTTTCCGCTAAGTGGAGTGGACTTAATACTGGGAATCGCGTGGCTCAAAACATTGGGAGAGCTACGTGTAAATTATGAGCGTCTATATATCAAGTTTGAACTCGATGGCAAATTGGTAACTTTACGAGGTGATGGATCACGGTTAAGGGCACAAACAACCTTAAAAGCATTGCAAGCGTGTGGTGACACCGAAATGGCAGCATGGGTTTGTGACTTGTCCGAGTGTTGGAATCTCACGGGGGTAATAAAATCTGACCCAGCGTGCTCCGAAATGGATTCAATCTTACAAGAATTTGCGGATATTTTTTAGGAACCTCAGTGTCTACCTCCGGCGCGGGGAGTGGAACACAAGATTCCGTTGAAACCGGAGGTGGGATCGGTGAAAGTAAGACCGTATCGTTATAATCATTTGCAAAAAGACGAAATGGAGCGGTTAGTAGCTGACATGCTAGCGGCAGGAATAGTACGGCCGAGTTACAGTCCTTTCTCGAGCCCCGTACTATTAGTTAAGAAGAAAGATGGCAGCTGGAGGTTTTGCGTGGATTATCGGGAATTAAATAAAGTGACAATTCCCGATAAATACCCTATACCAGTAATTCAGGAGCTTTTGGATGAATTAGCCGGATCACGATTTTTTTCAAAAATTGATTTGCGTGCAGGGTATCATCAAATAAGGATGACGGAAGCAGACATTCCAAAAACGGCGTTCCGGACGCATAACGGGCATTATGAATTTTTGATTATGCCGTTTGGACTAACCAATGCTCCGGCTACATTTCAATCAGCCATGAATGATCTATTTTAGCCTCTTTTGCGGAGAGGAGTGTTGGTGTTCTTTGATGATATTCTAATTTACAGTGCATCTTGGGAAGCTCATCTCGCTCATTTACGCACGGTAATGGGGCTTCTACGACAACATGAATTTTTTGCAAACCGGAAAAAATGTACTTTTGGAGCGAAACAAGTGGATTACTTGGGACATTTGATTTCAGCCGAAGGAGTAGCCATGGATCCAGCAAAAGTGACGGCAATTAAAGATTGGCCGCCACCAACGACGCTCAAAGCGGTGCGAGGTTTTCTCGGCTTGACGGGGTATTACCGCCGTTTCATAAAGGGATACGGGATGATAGCTAAACCGTTAACATCATTATTGCAAAAAGAGTCCACGGCCGAACGTTTTCGGTGGACAACAGAAGCGGAGGCCGCCTTTACGAGCTTGAAAAATGCGATCACTTCAGCGCCTGTATTGGTGCTTCCGGATTTTTCGAAGCCTTTTATCATTGAATGTGATGCCTCAAACTCGGGAGTCGGTGCGGTGTTGATTCAAGAGCGGCATCCCATCGCATTTTTCAGCAAGGGTTTTCGGGTGGAACAACCGGTGTCATCGGCGTATGAGAAAGAGCTCATGAGTTTGGTTCTTGCGATACAACATTGGCGACCCTACTTGATCGGTCGTAAATTTGTGGTTAGGACTGATCACCACAGTCTCAAGCATCTACTCGGTCAACGGGTTTCTACTCCGGCACAACAAGTGTGGGTTGCGAAGTTATTGGGGTACGATTTTGATATCGAGTTTAAGTCGGGGGTGTCGAATAAAGTTGCCGACGCTTTGTCACGTTGTTATGAAAGCAAGGGATATCAAGAAGGTTCGTTCTCGGCTTTGAGTAAGCCAATTTGGGAAAATCTTCCGGAAATAATCGAGGAGCAACAAAACGATCCGAAATTAAAAGATATTGCTTCGGCCGTAGAGAATCGGCCTTCATCTAAGCCGAATTATTCGATCAGGGGCGGACGGCTTTTTTTTAAGGGGAGATTGGTGCTAACGCCTACATCCTGTTGGGTACCGATTCTACTACACGAGTTTCATAATACACCGTCGGGTGGCCATGCAGGCGTATTACGAACGTATCGTCGAGTTGCTTCGAGTGTCTACTGGAAAGGAATGTTTGCTACGGTACGCGAGTACGTAGCGGGCTGCATGACTTGTCAACGCGCCAAATATGAAGCACAATCACCGGCGGGATTGCTACAGCCCTTGCCGATTCCTACACGTATTTGGGAAGATGTTTCTATGGATTTTATCACAGGTCTACCAGTCTCCATGGGTTTCTCGTGTATTTTAGTCGTGGTGGATAGACTATCTAAATACGCGCATTTTGTTCCGCTACGAGTTCCTATTACGGCAAAGTCGGTAGCCTTACAATTTGTCGATCATATAGTGAAGTTGCATGGCGTTCCTCAGTCTATTGTCAGCGACCGCGACCCAATCTTCGTAAGTGCATTTTGGGGTGAATTGTTCAAGGCTCAAGGCACGAAACTAAAGTTTAAGCACTCGCTTATCATCCCGAAACGGATGGCCAGACGGAGGTTCTAAATCGCATTTTGGAAACATATCTACGTTGCTTCATCGCGGATCACCCTCGCAAATGGGTAGGTTGGTTGTCGTGGGCGGAGTATTGGTATAACACGGCGTATCAAACAGCCGCACGCTCGACTCCTTTTGAGCTCGTTTACGGGCGTTCCCCTCCCACGTTACTTCGCCACTTACCCGAGGAATGTAAAGTGGCGGCCGTCACGGATGTCCTTCTTTCCCGTGATGAAGTGTTACAACAGCTACGGGAGAATTTATATCAAGCTCAAGAGCGGATGCGAGTACAAGCTAATAAACATCGACGCGAGGTTGAGTTTGAAGTCGGGGAACAAGTATTCCTTAAATTGCGCCCCTACCGTCAAAGTTCCGTTCGGACTCGAGCTTATTCGAAGTTATCTACTAAATTTTATGGTCCCTTCGAGGTCATTAGGCGGGTGGGCCAGGTCGCGTATGAATTAAAACTGCCCGTCGGCAGTCGGATTCATCCAGTTTTTCACGTGAGCCAATTAAAAAGAGTGATAGGGAATCATCCCACTGAATCGGCATTACCGACAACTCTGGAGTTTGAATCGGGCGATATATTTGATCCATCCGATATTCTACGCCGTCGCATCCGTACATCAGCCGAGGGCGACATTCGGGAACTACTAGTACGTTGGAAGAATCGGAGTGAAGAAGAATCGTCATGGGTGGAGTACACAGAATTTCAACGTCAATTTCCGGATTTTAGCTTTGAGGACAAGGCCGATTTTGAGGGGGCGGGAGTTGATAGAGAGCAACAACCGGCGGACGACGAGAGGTTCAAAAATGTGTACGTACGTCGAGCTAAGTATCGGGTGCATGGGACTGAAACTTCATAATCTCGGGCATGTGACGGGAAGACGGTTTGGAAACGTGAAGGCAGTTACATAGTTAGCGGTTGCATGACATAGTAGTTACGTGTATGGGTAGTTTATTTTGTGTAGTTACGTGTATGAAATAAAGGTCGGGGAGTGGGGGTGTTCGGGTGTGGAGTTTTTATTTTGAAAAGGATCAAGACATTTGTCTTGAGTGGGACGAAATCGAGAGGTTTCGTAATTTGGGAAAACTCATTGTTGTGGTTAGGGTTTCGGCGTGAATGTGTAGGGGTGTAATATAGCATACGGTTTGTAATTGTTGGGCATATTATTGTATCTTGTGGTTGTGTGTATGAATAAAAATCTGTTCGTGGGTGTAAGTTGTATGAAAATTCCATTCTCATCATCACAGTATTATCAAAGGATTTCAATTGTCGTAACTATTAAAAGGCGTTGTACCATCGTCCCTGAAATGTCGGATAACAAATACTCCAGATGGGAGAAAGCAACACACTGTGCTTCTCTCAACATCTGAACAACACTCATGTCTTCAGATCCTTTCACTGAACCGGCTGAGGCACAACGCCTCAAGTTTTTCAAAGACTTTTGGATCATCTTCTTGGAGTTTCTTCTGGTAGCAAGGTAGGTGTTGATGCCTTGTGCATCCTTTCTCCTCACAGCAGAGAGAAGATCTCTCAAATCTTGCTTCACGAGTGAGATGAGATCCTTAACCGTGGTGCAAGCATCCAATAGCTTGATGTAATCATCAATGCATTCCTCTGAGATGATCTGTTGAGCATGAGGCAAGAGAAGCAATTCATCAATGCTCTCATACAAGCTTCTTAGGCCATTTATTTTGTCGTTCGTTGATGAGAGCGACGAACAAGTGGCTTCTGAAGATCTCAACCTGCATAAATTCTCATCAAACTGAGATACTGCAGGATGTGATGCAGATGGAAAGCTAAGAGAGCGGCCATGGAGAAGAGCTTTTGATCTCAAAGCCATTGCTTTTTCTATGTGAGAAGAGAAGGCTAAAAACTTGATTGAAGGAAGAAGTTTGTGATGTGTCCAAGAATGATGCATGCTCTATATATAGTGGTGATGAGAGAGAAGGAATATACATTGTATGAAGGCGTGTGGTGATGATTATGGCGATGTCTATGGAATGCTTCCCAACATGAGAACCAAGAAAATTGTATATATTATTATTCAGAGATCCATATCTTTAGCCCCTGTCCCATGTGCTGTTTGCTGGATGCCTTGCAACTACCAATAGTTGACACCACCATAAAACCTTGTAATAAATGGTAGAGATCAAACGTGCATTTCTTTTAATACATACAAATTATATAGCTTTGTCCCTCCAACACAAGCACAGATCTGCCAAATGATATTTTCTTTACTTGGCTCTGTCTCAGATAATAGTGCAACCAGTCTATCTATAACATGAAAATATGGACTTACATTAATAATGCTTTGATTCTGATGGTGGAAATAATGCATATATACAACTGCACGAGCTCATGAATAGCTTAAATTATATGGAATTCGGTGTCTTGTTCATTGAAAGGACTTTCTACTGTCAGAACTTATGTGTGTAAAGATTCCAGTTCATAGGCGATTTTAGCATTACATATTGAGACAGTGAATTGTCTGAAACTAGATTAATGGGAAATGCTGCAAGAATCCTTGTCGGACAAATTTTAGGACAGCCATTGACATATCAGAAGAAATGTGATGGATTTTTCCCACAGAGTGCCATCATATATCAAAGATTTTAGATATGAATCTTGGAAATTACAAAGATTTCATGATACTGTAATTTGAGAAATTCCATTTTTCTAAATATGTGTATCATATGGTAGGCCTAACGTTGAATACGGTATAAACAGCTAAGCATACTAAAATATAAAGATATTGAACAATATTGAAGAATATATTTCTGTTTGTATGTACAAGTATATTTTCATGTTCTAGTTACAAAATTATCAATCTCATGATGAGTTTCAAGGACTAATGGTTGAGAATGTTGTGAAGGGAAACTCTGGTTTTGATCAGCTGTCTGAATATAGATTCAAGATCTTCTTCAAGAACTTGAATGCTCGAGTCCATCTCTTTTAAGTGATTCACGAGCTCGTTTTCTTGGCTCTGTTGCAAGAATGAATCCACCTTGTTGAACTCATTCTCCTCATTTGATACTTTCTTGGAGGGCATCAGCTTTGATACGAGTGACCAGCTGCTTTTCCTTTCTTGCATTTTCGTCCCCGACATGTAGGACAGTAAAGACTCCACCAAGGAAAAGGTAGCAGACTCTGCATCTTTCAACATGTTAACAAGAGTCATGTCTTCAGAATCAACCTCTGATCTGGCTGAGGCACGTGTCAAGTTCTTCAAGATCTTTTGGATCATCTTCTTGGAGTTTCTTCTGGATGTAAGGTAGCCATTGATGCCTTGAACATCCTTTCTCCTTACAGCAGAGAACAACTGAGATCAGATCCTTAACTGTGGTGCAAGCATCCAATAGCTTGATGAAATCATCAACACATTCCTCTGAGATGATCTGTTGAATGTGAGGCAGAAGAAGCAAATCATCAATGCTCTCGTACAAGGTTTTTAGGCCATTTGTTGTGCCGCTCATTGATGAAAGAGACGAAGAAGTGCCCTGTGAAGATCTCAATCTGGATAAGTTCTCATCCAACTGAGAGATGAGAGGATTTGATGCAGATGGCAAGCTAAGAGAGCGGCCATGGTGGAGGGCCTTGGATCTCAAAGGTGAAGAAGGAGCCATTGTTTTTTTGTTGGTGAAATTGAGGCTTAGAATTGAACGGAGAAAAGTTTGATGCCTCTAACAATCATGTTGTTGGTCAATATATAGTTGCAAAGAGGACAGATGGAATCTGCATTATGTTGTGAATTATTGCCTTAAAATATGGTTATGTAGAACAATTTTTTAAAGTAATGCACGAGAGGCACTCAGGATCTGCTCTTGATGGAAAAACATAGGATCAGAATACAGTAATACTTTGTCTGCAGCTCAATAATTAAATTTCATTCATTATACAGACTACAAGAAGTTGGCACCTCCATCAGATCATACGTGCATTTCTTTTAATACAAGTTGTTCTACGTGTGGTGTAAGGGCCACATAGCTGTGTATCCTCCAACTGAAGCACAGATCTGCTATTCATATCATGTTTCCTTCACTTTATGTTATTGTTGGGTTTGTTGGGCTCCCAACTAGTGGAGAAAAGCCCACATCTTTATGAGGCCCATTATTGAGGAAATATATTTGTTTCTGTCAGTAAGAGAGAGCAGACAGAAGGCAAAAACGAGAGTTGGGCAGAGAGAAATTCAGAGAAAAGAAAGAGTGTCAGCAGTTCATCATTTCCGACGATCGGCGGTTAGATTTTTAGTTAAAATTTTCGGATCTCAGCTACTGCTTGTGTGAGCGTTTTTACATCTTTGCTTCCGTATGGTGATTCTAGTGCCTTCGTAGTCTTGTTAAGGGCTAGATATCATTTTGTACTTGCTGGGTTGTACTCTCTCTCTACTTGATTTTAGTGAATTTGGCTAGACCTAAGGGTCTCGTGGTTTTTACCTCTTCATATTGAAGGGGGTTTTCCACGTAAATCTTGGTGTTCTTGTATTACAATTATTTTGTGCTTCATTATTGAATTGTACACTTGAATTGATATCAGTTTATGCTCCTAACGTATATTGCAAATTGGAGGTTTGATTTGATTATCCCTCATCAGTTATTAATAGTGGTTCAGAATTAATGCATGGTATCACATGAAGAAACGAATTTATAATTTTTTTATGGTTGTGATGGTGAGAAACAATGCATAGACATAGCTGGTATAATAGTGAATCAGTTGACAGAAAATGTTGTTTCATAATTTCCCTTCTTCATCCTTATATATATTGTCCTTTGCTGGGTAGGTTGCAGTAGGACTCCTCTGATTCAGTTTTAGGCCTCATATGCCTATTATCAGAAACAGGGAAGATTGCTTCAACGCTGAAGTGAAACCTTCACCATGTCATTCATCGTTGTCAACAATGAGGGACGACGTGAACAGCCTCAAACGCCTCTAGTGCAGCATCCATGATTTGATTCTGTCTGTCTCATAGTCATCTTAAAGTAAAGATGTTGCAGAGCAGGATAGCATCAGATAAAGAAGATGTAAAATCCAATGAATTCAAAAAGATCAACACTGTGTTCAGTAGAGATGGTGTAGTTTTGGAAGGTATTCTGAGGCAGGTTTTGGACACAAGGAAAGTCTATATGTTTTGTGTTAATTGGATGGCTATTTCAGAAGCTGGTAGGGAAATGATTTGGTTGAAGAACTTTCTTCAGGATTTGCCTAAGGTAGTTACATTAGGGTGCAGTAGATGTGATCAGCTTCAAAGTGGGGGATTGATGAATATGATGTGTCAAGAATCATGTATTTTCTCTCAATATATACCAGAAGGAATCTACATGCCTTTAACTTCTGAAAGAGAGCTTGATCTGTATAATGAATGATTCTTGGCGATGTCTACGTAATGTTTCCCCACCATCAGAGACATAATAGTTGTATATTCTTCAAGACTATGCATGTTCATCCATATTATTAGCCCCTACACGTGTGCTATCCGCGGTATGCCTTCGAACAATATACAAACTCTTGTATTTCCATGATTTGAATATGATCACACAATTTTCAACGCCACATTTTCAACCCTTATTCTGAATGCATGTGATATAATTTCAGTATTTGTTCTGTCCTCACAGACAGTAGGAATCTCCTCAGCTGTGATAATATTAAACTATGCAACCCCCTCGCGTGGCTTAACTCATCATCTTCTACTGAGATCTCAGAAGTTTCATAAATTTATAAGTATTTCTTGCAGCCTATGGTAATATATATTCTTACATGATTTTAAAATATCCTTTTAACTTTAAATAAATCAATCAATTTTTTGTGGACATAATGGTAAAATGACACGAGAATTGTGGGGGAAAAAAACTGATAAATATAAGATAGACAAGCCATGTAGGAGAAATCTTGCTTTTTACTTCTTTTTTGAAGATGAATGAAAAATATAAGTATATACTCATGTACAAGTGTATATCTAATTGTTTACTATTTCCTAATCTACAAAACTTTGTGTCCATCAAGAGTCTAGTGGTTGTGGATGTTGAGGAGGGAGACTCTGGTTTTGATCAACTGCTGAATATGGATTCAATTTCTTCTTCAAGAACTTCAATGCTTGAGTCCATCTCTTTTAAGTGATTCACGAGCTCGTTCTCTTGATTCAGCTTCAAGAATGAATCCACCTTGTTGAACTCATTCTCATCATCTGATGCTTTCTTGGAGTTGATCAGCTTGGATACCAATGACCGGCTGCTCTTCGTCCCCGAGGTGTAGGATAAGAGAGACTCCAGATGGGAGAAAGCAGCAGACTGTGCTTCTTTCAATATCTGAACAACACTCATGTCTACAGATCCTTTCTCTGAACCGGCTGAGGCGCAACGCTTCATGTTTTTCAGAGACTTTTGGATCATCTTCTTGGAGTTTCTTCTGGAGGCAAAGTAGCAGTTGATGCCATGAGCATCCTTTCTCCTCACAGCAGAGAGAAGGTCTCGCAAATCTTGCTTCACGCGTGAGATCAGATCCTTAACTGTGCTGCAAGCATCCAATAGCTTGATGTAATCATCAACACATTCCCCAGAGAGGATCTGTTGGACATGAGGCAAGAGAAGCAAATCATCAATGCTTTGGTACAAGTTTCTTAGACCATTTACTCTCTCGTTGATAGATGAGAGAGACGCTGAAGTTGCCTCTGAAGATCTCAATCTGGATAAATTGTTATCAACTTGAGAAATGAGAGGATGTGATGCAGATGGCAAGCTAAGAGAGCGGCCATGGTGTAGAGCCTTGGATCTCAAAGGTGAAGTAGACATTGTTTTTTTTCTTGGTGAAAATGAGGCTAAGAACAGAATTAATGATGAATGAAGAAACTGTGATGTCTCCAAGAATCATGAATTGCACAATATATAGTGAGGAAGAGTACACAAGGAATCTGCATTATGTTACCAATGACAGATCATGAATCATTGCCATAAAATATGGTTTTGTTGAACAATTTTTTAATGCACTGCATTAGAGCAATTAAGGTTCTGCTCTTTAAGGAGAAACATATGATCTGAATACAGTAATATTTTGTCTGTAGATGAGCAATCAAAGTCCATTCATTTCTGTGAAACGCAGACTACAAGTAGTTGGCACCTCCATCAAACATGCATTTCTTTTAATACATGTGGTTCTTCGATCATGTGGGGTAATGAAGAGTCGAATAGCTGTGTGCCCTCCAACTGAAGCACAGATCTGCCTACTCATATCTTGTTTCCTTCATGTTGTATGAAATTCACAGTGGTTCAGAATTCATGCATGTTATCACATGAATTATAATATTTTGATCTTTGTGATGGTGGGAAACAATGGATAGACATAGCCCGGAATATTATTGAATGTTGATCAGCATCATGTTGGTCCTAGTTGACAGCATAATTTGGTTTCATAGTTTCCTTTATTCACCCTTATATATTATCCTCTTCTAGGTAGGTTAATTGGTTGCAGTTTTAGGCCTTATCTGCCTACTATCAGAAACAGGAAAAATGGCTTCAACTTCGAAACGGAAAGCCCTTCACCATGATTGTTCACTGTCAAGAGCTTCTGAGGCCTCATGTTCATCATTATCACCAATGAGGGACGGCATAAACAGCCTCAAACGCCCTAGTGAAGCCTCCATGATTTGATTCTATCGTCTAATAGTCATCTCAAACTAAAGGTGATGCAGAGCAGGAGAGCATTAGGTGTAGAAGATGTAAAATCCAATGAATTCAAAAAGATGAACAATGTGTTTCAGTAAAAATAATGTAGTTTTGGAAGGGAGTTCTGCAGATTTGGACACAAGTAAGAGTACTATATGTTTTATGTTCATAGGCACTGCGGTTAGTTGCACTTTTGACCACAGAAATAGAGTAACATGGATATTTCAGAATCTGGTAAGGAAATGATTTGGTTGAAGAACTCTTTTGAGGATTTGGGCTGTCTACAGCATCAGAATGTCATTCATCTTGCAAAGAGTCCTCTGTTCCATGTGAGGACTAGTTTCGGAGTTATTGCAGTTTGAGGCTTACTAGATTGTTGATTATGATGTGGCAAGAATCATGTGTTTTTTCAATAGATAGCCTTAACTTGTTAAAGAGAGCTTGATCTGGATTATGAATGATTCTTGGCAATGTCTACGTTATGTTCCCCACCATCAGAGACATGATAGTTGTATATCCATCTTGATCCATATTATTAGTGCCTACACGTGTGCAGTCCGCGGTATACCTTCGAACGATACAACAAACTCTTCTGTTCCATTATTTGAATATAATCACACAATTTTCAACGCCCCATTTCATTAGTTCTGCCCGCTGATAAAAGCATGTGATATAATTCAGTATGTGTTCTCTCCTCACAGACAATCGGAATCTTGACAACTATGATTGCATTAAACTATGCAACCCCCTCGTGTGGCCTAATATAAGTATTTATTGAAGCCCGTGTTAATATATTCTTCCAGGATTTGAAAATCCTCGTGAATTTTAACTGAATTAATCCATTTTCTGTGAACATGAAAGTAAAAATAAGATAGACAAGCCTTGTAGAAGAAATCTTTTGACTTCTTTCTTGAAGATCTATGTAAGATACAATTCTATTCTCATGTACAAGTATACATCTAATTGTTTCCAATTTCCTAATCTACGAAACTTTGGGTCCATCAAGAAGATGAATTCTAGTGGTTGAGAATGTTGAGGAGTGAGACTCTGGTTTTGATCAACTGTCTGAATATGGATTCCAGATCCTCTTCAAGAACTTCAATGCTTGAATCCATCTCCTTTAAGTGATTCACGAGCTCGTTTTCTTGATTATGTTTCAAGAATGACTCCACCTTGTTGAACTCATTCTCATCATCTGATACTTTCTTGGACTTCATCAGCTTCGATACCAATGACCGGCTGCTCTTCGTACCCGAGGTGTAGGATAACAAATACTCCAGATGGGAGAAAGCAGCAGACTGTGCTTCTTTCAACATCTGAACAACACTCATGTCTTCACATCCTTTTTCTGAAATGGTTGAGGCGCAACGCCTCAAGTTTTTCAAGGACTTTTGGATCATCTTCTTGGAGTTTCTTCTGGATGCAAGGTAGGTGTTGATGCCATGAGTATCCTTTCTCCTTACAGCAGAGAGAAGATCTCTCAAATCTTGCTTCACGAGTGAGATGAGATCCTTAACCGTGGTGCAAGCATCCAATAGCTTGATGTAATCATCAATGCATTCCTCTGAGATGATCTGTTGAACATGAGGCAAGAGAAGCAAATCATCAATGCTCTCATACAAGCTTCTTAGGCCATTTATCCTGTCGTTTGTGATGAGAGCGACGAACAAGCTTCTGAAGATCTCAACCTGGACAAATTCTCATCGAACTGAGAAGTGGCAGGATGTGATGCAGATGGCAAGCTAAGAGAGCGGCCATGGAGAAGAGCTTTTGATCTCAAAGCCATTTTTTTTCTATTTGAGAAGAGAAGGCTAAAAAGTAGATTGAAGGAAGAAGTTTGTGATGAGTCCAAGAATGATGCATTCCCAATATATAGTGGTGATGAAAGAGAAGGAATATACATTGTATGAAGGCGTGTGGTGATGATTATGGCGATGTCTATGGAATGCTTCCCAACATGATAACCAAGAAAATTGGATATATTATTATTCAGAGATCCATATCTTCAGCCCCTGCCCCATGTGCTGTCTGCTGCATGCCTTCCAACTACAGCACAAGCCCTTCTGCTTCCATTTCTATACTATCATCTGCACAATTTTCAACTTCATTTTTTTCTTTCTCTGCTGGTATATTTTCAGTAATTGTTCTCTCCTCAGAGACAATTGGAATCTTGACAACTACAATCTTATTAAACTATTCAACACCCTCGTGTGGCCTAATTCTTCATGCTACTATAAGATTTAGTTACTAAACAAATAAGTGCAGTGCAGTGTTGAAAGAGGTGAATTTGCGTTGAAAAGAAATTGAGCTTCTTCCAATGAATGAGTCTTTTATTAATGGTGTTTTACAATGCGTACATTCTTGATTGAGCTAGCTAAGAATTTACAAGCTTTGGCAATACTGTGATGAGTGAAGCACAATAGATCGATTTTTACGAACCCCTACTGCCTTTGTGCCTCTTTTCTTCCAATCCAGCAGCATCATTGAGCATATCAGCTGCATCTTGGTGCATGTCCAATTTGGCAAGAGCAACTGACTGCATGTAGAAAGCCGTCGGCCAATCCGTATACACAATCTGGGCTTGCATCGCATCACGAAGGGCAGCGTCCGGCTGATCATTCATCAGATAACACAGACTACGGCGAGCATAAACAGTTGGAGAAACCATGGTACCCACATCTATGAACTGCATATGTAGAGGAACAAAACCACGCTCAAAGAAAATAGAGTTTATTGATGTGTTCATTAGGTGTATGAGTTCGAACCTGAGAATAACAGTCTATTGCAGTCTTGAAGTCTTTGTCACGAAATGCAAAATCTCCATGCTTCCTTGCATCAAGTGTATCTCTCATTTGTTGTGTCCATTCTTGGAACGATAACTGGAAGTCGAAAAAATAGGACAGCACCCGTTCAAGATCAAAGCTAAGCAGGAATTCAAGTACTATAGTTCTAAGTTAGCTACCTCATTTGTTCCTTCATCATCTCTATAGTGTGTTGTAACCAAGATTTGGTGTATAGCGGTAAGGTCCAATCGAGAGCAGGCCTCGCCCATAGGTGAAAGCGGGCGCTGAGGTGTCGGAGGAGCTTCTTCATGCTTAGAAATCCCAAGCATCACATAAGACGGCACCTGAAATCCAAAATAACGTCGATCTAAGTATAAACACAGTGAAGTACGATTCATTTGATATGAGAGAGTAGTTTTACGTCAGATTTTGGCTGCAACGGAGAAAGAGTAGTAACAAGATCCTTTATATTAGGTCTCTCCTTAGGTTCATATTGTAAACATTGGGAGGCAAGACCAACAACTAGTGTTGCTTCTTCGGTAGAGAACTTGCCCTCCAGATGAGAATCCATCAAAAGTATAATGTTTTTGCCCCGTATCATATCTAGAGCCTGCATATATACCAGAGCATAATAAACTTTCATTGACTGATGGCTAAGTGTAGCAATTTTCACCTTAAAGAGCATGTTCCGCGGAATATTCAAAATCAAAACCCAAGAACTTAATTGATATGTACAACCGCCCATCTATGAAGCACTATAAGTCTGTAGTGATAGTGGGATTTATAACATAATTACTAAAGTATAACTTTTGGCTTAGCCCAGCAAGCAGCATCGCTTTTAAAAAGGTATATGCTACAACAATGTTGGGTACTAATTATAGGACAATCAAAGCAACTCACATGACTTGGAGGTATGTGCTTTCCACTCAGTAGATCCAAGAGGACAGTGCCAAAGCTGTAGATGACGCTTTCAGGGATTACCCTTCCTAAACAACATAATACAAAAGACTTGAGTAAATATTTGAACCATTCAAGACAAATAAAGCCAGATTTTGAAAGCTAAATGCTAGGAAGAACCACTAATGAGTATCTATTTTCTTATCTTACGTCAGGTAAAAGTAGAATAAAGAGAAGCTATCAGCACTTGTCATGCAAGTCTTTCAGACTCATGCTTTGGAGGTGGTCGAAAAACTTCATATTCTTCTCTACTTACCCACTAAGTTTATAGGCTTAGCCTTGGAATGTTTCCTAGAGTCTAAGCATAATCATACAGCTTGTGAAGTTGTTCCACATCATCTTCTGGACTGATTCAAATTTGGATTTGCTCGTAGGCTAAAACGCATCATATTTGTAAGAAAGTAGTCACGGCACAAATGAGTCAAACTTAAGAATTAAAAAGACTATTGCTACTGTAGGTCCAGGGCTCTCAGTAATAGTACCCGGTGTAACTGTTGAAAGTGAAAATCACATGGCTCATTTTGGAAGAGATATATCAAGTTAAACCTTTTAAGTACAAACATATGTTTACCGTTTTGTCCTTGCAAATTAGAGTCACATTTCCATTTGTTCGAAGTTTGTACAAGTTCAGAAACTGATGGACAAACAACACTTACAACAAGCAAGCTTATAAACCAGCGGGGATAACGCATGTGCAATACACACATGCATACCACAAAGCTCAAGAAAATTCAAATCCAAGTATGCAAAATAAAGCATTCTCTAATCCACTTAAAACATGTTTGCAAGCTTTGACTGGAAAATTACCATTTTTCAAATATTCAGGGGGTGTGTAGGCTAGATTTGTGCTGTAACTCTTCCCATCTCGACTGTTTTTCATCAGCCCGAAACATGAAATCCTCGGATCGCCATCCTGAAAATTGCAGTCAAGTGTTGAATATTCTAAAGTCCAAAGAGAAATACAACCAACATCGCACTCTTTGCAGACAAAGAATATTTGTAGAATCACCTCATCGAAGAGAACCCTGTAAGCATTGAGGTCATGATACAATGGACGACCCTCATTGCTAAAATATTCCAAGGCTTCTGCTATATGAAGTGCTACTCTCAACCGCATGGCCCATTCAATCGTCTGTCTTTCCCCTATCGAGTTAAATATGTCAAGAATTACTCTCAACACATACGAACTCACCAAAAAACACACAAAAATGGCCCTTATCTTTATCTCAGTTAGCTGCCACTTCTCTCATGGCAGCACAGCTTATAACTCAACAAGTTAATGGGACGAATTCAAACATTCGTAAGCATAAAAAGAACCAATAGATATCACAACACAGTTAAAATTTGCAGCATTTAAATCATATTGCTTAAAGGCATCAATTTTCAGATGCAAATCAAAATTGAGATACATACAGTGAAATAAATGCTTGGCGAGAGTGTCGTTTGGCATGAACTCAGTAACTAACAACCTCTCATCACCGTCACAGCAATACCCTATCAAATTCGCCAGCCTCCGGTGCCTCAACTTCCCAACTCCCCATGCCTCCTCCTACAATAACGCAATCAAATAACAACAGTCATAAAAATCAAATCTTTCAACATAAACAATAATCAATACAGAAATATATAGTCATATATACCGCAAACTGTTTGGGGTCGGGCCAAGACAACTTCGGAAACCTCTTGACGGCGATCCACCGGCGGTTCTGCAGGCGGCCTTTGTAGACGAGATTAGGGGCTCTTTCGCCGCTTTCTGAGACGATAAACTCCGGGCTGAAGTTATTGGTAGCAGCCTTGAGGTCTGCAAATGAAAACTCGCAAAAAGATGGAACCCCAGAGGGAGTAACTCCGGGCTCTGCGGCGGCGGAGACAGCTGAAGGTGGGCGGTTTTGCTGCTTCTCCTTTTCTGGGTGCGTCTCGGTTGGTGGGAATTTCGAAACGCAGCAGCCCATCACTCTCCCCAACTGTTCAAAAACCTTACTTTCTCTCTCCTATCGAGAAAAGCAGAGAGAGAGAGGTTCGCGCTTTCTCGTAATCTAGCTGAATCACTGGGCATGTGCTTTCTCCGCCATCAATCTTTCTTTACATGCAGTAACAAGATTTTATCGCAGAAGTTGATGGGGAATTTACCAATCACTACATTTGTAAGTTGATTTCTCAAAAGTCGCAAAGGGGCCGACACTGTGTGAAGTCATGAGCAAAGGATGATTAGTGGCATTTAAGCAATGATTTCGTGATTCTTAATCCTGTAAATTAGTGTGAAAAAGAGAAACGAAAAAGGCATCTAATCGACACCCGGCGAGGCTTGGAAGGATTGTTGAGAAGACTGGAGAAAATTTGAGACCAATTTCTTGTCAACTGCAGAATATAAAACAACGGCTTATATGGTCCAAATATTCTTATTTAAAGTTGTATTTTTCAATTGCTCCAATCATGCCATCTTCTTTTTGTTTTTAATGTCACAGTCTATTTAAATAGCTACATTCACATCATGATTTAAATATCAAATGCAACAAGTTGATTAAGCCTATATTCCAAAGAAATGGATTTATCATAAATAATACTAATAAGCATGGCTTTGACTACAAAAACACTTCATTCCATAATGTTATTTCTACACAAAATCAAAGAAACTCACATATTATTACAATATATGTGATCCTACTTCTGTACATAGTCTAAATTCTGAAAACTTACACATGTTATATTGCATCACTGCCTTCAATTCATTATTCATGTCACGGACGCTGTGCCCACAAAATGAAGGCATGATTCAAACTCACAACTCGTGCTCCAAACTCAGTAGCAACAACTTCATACATTCAGCATACAGTGTGTTGCCTCTTCATTCATCCAGAGATGACTATGAATCTCTCTCCACAACTTTCATCAAAAACGCAATTTGCCCGTTTCTTTCAAGCAGTCAGTAGGCAGCAAGCTGTGCCTTGTGGAGCATTCTTCTGCATTGCCTCTCTTTTAGCACCAATCAACAATCAAAACGATGCCAATTGGTAGTCAATTTCTCTAGACACAAATGCAATAGCAGAGAGCCCTTTCTCTCACTTCACAAAGAGATGGCCTAGAGGGCAAGGAAAAGAAGCAAGAAATGAAAATGCCTTCCAATCCCATTTAATCTCTCCAATAATGATCCTTAAGAAACTTCTTCATGCTTCTGCGCCAGATGGTCCTCTTCAATCCGTTGCAGTACATCTTCATAAACTTTCAAAGAGTTAGCAGTAAACCTCTCCATAGCCTCAAGAACATGCTGCAGACTCGCCTGCAGACTCCCTCCTTTAGTCGTCTCACTTTGATACACCGCGTGCCCAGCTAAAGGCAAACCATTGTCATCGGCAGAAATCAACACCATCCTTTTATCCAATGCCTGAATCTCCTTCTGTATCTTCTGATCTTCTTTATCAAGACTCCTAACCTTCCTCTCATCCTTATTAGCCAACATCCTCTGCCGCATTTCTGCCTTATCCTGATCCCATAAATGCAGAATGGTCGAGGTGAAGTCTCTCATCGAACTAACCACTTCCTTCTCGGAAATTCTTTCCAAAGATTGCCACCAATGGTTGCAGACAACGAACACTGGAGGGGCGCCTATCCTACCGGGGGAGAACGGGACTATCCCATCAGCCGTTTCTTCAGGAACGTAGAGGAGACATTTCATGAGCCAGTTATTCAAGGCTCGGACGAAACCCTTTTGTGCAGTTACCAAGTAAGAGAAGCGTAGGGTCCAATTGATTAGATCGTGTTGGAGCTGTCGAGTGGCTTCAAAATGAGTATCACTGAAGTGCTTTCGGAGAGCAATGGCATCTAACCGTTTGGCTTCCCCAATTGCTTGACACTGACTATGATGGCACTCAAGCATGGACTTCCACATTCTAGTTAACCTGGAAAATTTAGAGAAACACCATCAAGAGATGATAAAAATAATAACAAGTTTTATCAATTTAGGGTAAAAAAAATATGGTAATTCATCAAACCAATAACCCGACGCGAAATACTATCAATTTGGTCCTTGAACAATTGAAACTTTTTATCCTTGTCTTTGTTTATGTCTCGGGTTGCATTTTCTTTTATGGTTCATATTCCGGATTAGGTTCAATGTAAGGCTTAAAAATCAAGAGTTCTTCTTTATTTTCTATTAAATTGATGAAACTCCAAATAATAAAGGTAATAAAATGATAATAATGATGAATGGCATTATGGAGAACTAATACAGTATACTTCTAGACAATCACCAGGGAACAAGCAATAAAAGTTTGAAAAAGATTAGTGGAAAATTCTCAAACAGTAAAGAACATCACGTTTTCACAGAACCCAGTATCTTTCAGACTCCAAAATACAACACTTACAATCATCAAGATTTTATAAGTCCGAATTGATATCATCTAAGCACACAGAAATTTAAATTATTTGCCCAAATGCTTCATTAGACTTCTATCATGTTCTCTCACACCACGAGAAACAGTGCCAGGATCATGGAACAGATTATGTTATGCTATAACTATAAGATATTCTTAATAAAGTCTGAGGTACTTAAAAAAAAGAAAATGGAGAGATCTGTAGGAAGGTTCAATGGGTGCAAAATATAGGGTAATTAGGTTTATCAATCAAGTAAAGAAGGACAAACGAAATTTAGAATCAACAACACAAACAAGCATATAAAAAATGAGATCAAACCATTGTACAACATGACCAGACATTACAAAGAAATATCAACATTTGACATACCCTTGAATAAATTCATTTAGTTGTGGCCACAATTCCTCATCCCTCAAGCTATTAATCTTCACTGAGATCTTATCAACTACCTGAATGGCAATCCTGATTTTTGTGGATAAACTCCTAACCAAGGTCCTGGTTGCGTCAATTTTGTGAGCCTCGGCACCCTTTTCGTCCAAACGCTTTAGTTTTCTAGACTTCTGCTCATGGAGGACTCTCATTTTTTCCTCCACCTTCAAATGAACAGAAAGATGCATTAGAGCGAGCCTTTATCAATTAAAATGTACTTCGTCAAAAAGGACACTTGTGATTAATTTGATTCAAATTGGCCATTACTACAAAGAACCTAGGTAGCACATAAATGAATATGAAATCCTGATACGGTACAAAACAGGTACGGAAAAATTACTTTAAAAAATGAAAACATTGATAAATCAAATATATGTTTGCTAAAAAATGAAAAGAAGGATTTTAATCTAGACCTTAGATCAGATTAAACTCGGCCATCCATTTATAGAATGTTAAGGCATTGATGAATAAATTGATTATGCCAATTTATATTTGCAGTCTGAGCTGTTACAAATGCAACTTTTATGTTACTTTACTAGTTCGTACCAAGAAGGTGAAAGATATAAAATGCCTAATAGAAAATATTGGTGCGGAATTAAATGTATTCATAGGATTAGGACCATCTCGTTGATTTCTTGAATATATTCTTGGAAAATGTGCAGGGACCACGTCCTACATACCTCCAATCAATAACCGTGCATAATAAAGTAACCACAATCTTACTTAAAAGCACAAAAGCATATAAAACGATAGCTGGAAAAAAAAAACTTAAGCAAGAAAGAAATTAAAATATCATAGAATGTATGTGATTACCTTAACTTCCTCATACAATTTTTTCTCCCAAAGATGGAGCTTATGTAGTGTAGAAGAAAGGTTTTTAGACCTCAGCTCCAGTTCTTGATTTATGTCAAACACGGCAGGATTAGCGCTCGAGGTTGATGGTTGTGATGACATCATTGGTAGATGCAATATCTTGGAAGAGACTGACAATAATTACTCTAAGTTAAACATAACGGGCAAAAGCATATGCAAAACACAAATCAACCGCAAATAAAATCATCTTTGATACATATTTCTTTCCAATGGCAAGACAATGACATTCAGAATCAAATCAAGAAACCAATCACACACAAAGATCAAATTTTTACCATGATTTCCACCTAGTTTTCGTTTATACGGAAGCTTCCCAACCTCGAGAATATTTGCAAGCTCAGCCCCACATTCGGAAGCCCGCTCAAACTGGACTTGAATCTCCCTCAAAACTTCGGAATCGCCTTTGAACCCTCGCGGCTTAAAACCAGCAGCATTGCCCCGATCTTTCGATCTGGCCTCTGCATCAACAACCTTCTTATCCACCATATGCACCTCATACTCCACCGGATCACTCTCGGTTGCCGCGCTAGGCCTCGCCCTATACTGTAATTTCGCATCATCTACGCCTCGTGCATCTTCTTCCGATACCCCAGGCTTGGAGTAACTGCTTCTTCCACTCTCTGTAAACTTCTGCTCGCCATGAACTTCTTTCACAACCTCATCCTCCTCATCCTCCAAGTCCGGAATCCCTTCCTCCTCTCTCACCTCCCTCGAGTCGCGGCTTGGCGTATAAGGCGGGTAGAATTTCTCATAGCTCTCAAAAGGGTTCAAGAAATCCCAAGCGGAAGAGCTCGGCGGTGAGGGCGGAGGCGGAGGCTCTTTGGAAGTCGAAGCTACCGCCGGAAGGGATGAATAGCCGCCGCCGCCGCCGCCGTACATTGTCGGCGGCGAAGATCCTCCGTAATACCCACCTCCACCTCCGGCACCGTAATTGGAATAGCCATTATTGAAATTATGAATAGGATAAGAGGGGTTTGAGTTCTGATTAGAGTAATTAAGGTTAGGAGGATAGTACGAGGAGGAAGGAACTGAAGATTCACCCATATACATAGTTTCCGGATTCATCGGCCGTTGCGTATACACCATAGACGGCGTCGTTTGCTTCTTCATATACTTCACATTCATATACCCGCCGCCGCCTAGATTGAGATTCTCGTATCCCGGAAAATAGCCGCCGCCGTACGGCATTTGCTGCTGGTGGACGGGGGATCTGACGTCATGATGTTGCAACGACTCCGAACCGGAGCCGTCTTCGTCGTCGGAGTCATCATCCGAGTGGAAGTGCAGATGCGAACCGGAGTCGGACCGCGACGGGAGATGGTGGTGAATTTTCTCCGGAGGCGAGCCGGACGACTCCGGCGAGTGTGGGTCCCCCTTCCTCTGGGTCGGGAGGTTGAGAACCGGCGACGGCGGCGCGTGAAACGAGCCGTTGGGATCTTGATTGAAAAAGCGGTCCAACGAACTGCCCACCTCCTTGAGCGAGTGGAGATACGCCATGTGAGCCTCGGCGAAGGCGAAACGCTGTCGTACTGCTTCGTCGAGGAAGGCACATCGCTCGCGGCATAAAGCCACCGCCGGCGAGTCGTCGAGCTTCGAGGTGGCGCAGCCCATCAAATTTTGTCAATCAATTCCGGCACCAAAAGGGATAAAAATCAAGAAACTTGAGGTTAAAAAATCGATGAATTTGTTTAAAGCAGGGATTGATGCGGGAGAAATCTAGGGTTGGGGAAAAGGGGAAAGGAGAGAGAAAACAGAATCTTTTCTTTATTAGCTTATTAGTTTATTTTCTTTCTTGGGTTTTGCCAGCAGGGGAGTGTCGTCGGATAGTGGTAGGAGAGAGAGGCAGAGAGATGGGATGAACGTTTGTGAGTAAAAACCAAAAAGTGTGGAATAAAATAAAATATTATTATTATATTGGAACAATACGAATTTTACTGCGTGTTGTGCGTGTACTTTTTCACTACCAAATGGCTTGTTGGTTCGCGTAGCCCTCACCATTCAACTTTGCACTAGATGTTTCCTATTTCCCATTTTAGCCTTCACTTCTTCTTTATTCCCCTTTAAGGACTGTGATTCTGATCTGCACCTGTCTTAATTTTATGTAGTTTACATTTAATTCGTCATTAAGCGTCTGCCTACAGTTCAACGTGCTTAAACCTATTCTCATCCTTGGACAGCCCACAATATCTTATGCTCGGATAGCACTCATATCTAATTGTGATTTTCAACTGTAAATAATTAGCTGTTCAAAATTTTAAATTATGATTATCGTAAATACTTAGATATTTACAGTTGAAATGTTAATGGAATACCAGTAGGACACGAACTTGTAAAACAGAGAATTCAAATTGGTTTGGTAGTATAGCAGGATATGGATTCCGAATTTAAAATGAAATTAAATCTATAAATTTAGAAGCGTAAACATCGAGTCGAAATAGTAACAAATTTTATAAAATATAAAGAATTCTTTTACGAATTACTTCCTCCGTCCCGCTTAACTTGTTTTGTTTTCCTTTTCGGCTTGTCCCGCTTGACTTATCTTATTTCTTAAAATAGAAAATAATTATTACACAAACTCTCATTTTTTCTTGTAGGACCTACATTTTTACATACAGTCATCCATTAATTTATACAAAACCACTCACTCATCTTAATTTCCGTGCGAAAAGAAAAAAAAAAGTCGGGCGGAACAAAGAGAGTACATAATATGAGGCGGTAGCCCTACTAAATTTTCGGAGGTGTATAACTAATAGAGGTGTATAACTAATACACAGTTAGGTTTTTTTACTGTCAATGCTATGTGAATATGCACTATTTAATTCATTCAATATTCATATATGTAATCTCTACTGATTAATATTCATATATGTAACCTAATGATTAATAAATCATTTATAGATTATTCATCGTAGATCAACTTACTCGTCTAAATAAGTTTGTCCTTAGGGAAAGACACGACAAGCGTTGATCGCAATCAATTATAATACTTCCTCCATCCCACAACTTCATCCCATAAATAATACTCCCTCCGTTCCACTTCATTAATCCACTTTCTTTTCGGCACGAAGATTAAGAAAGTTGTTTATTGTGTGTAAAGTAGTATAAAGTAGTGGGGTCCGCTAGAATATATAAGAGCGTTATTTTAAGTTAAAAAAGGAAAGTTGACTAATAGAGTGGAACAGCCCAAAAAGGAATACTGGACTAATGGAGTGGAACGGAGGGAGTATCTTTCTTTACTTTTCGGGATATCCCACGAATAATGTTCTCTTTCCAAAAATAACAAATTATTATACACAACCAACCACTCTTTTTAAGGGTCTATTATCTTTATTCACAACTAACCATTTTTCTTAAATTCCGTGCAAGAAAGATAAGAGATACTCCCTCCGTCCCGCTAATTCTGTCCCAGTTGACTTCGGCATGGAGATTAAGAAATTTTAGTTTAGTGTGTATTTTATGAGTTTTAATTGTATAAAGAAAATGACACAATTTTCGAGGGTGATTGGTGGAAAGAAATGAGAATTATCCAAATTTTTGCAAGGCTAGTAAAAGGCAATCGATTTTTATTTTTTATATTTTTTTATATTGTATTTGAAGAAATAATCTAAAGTTTTCAAAAAGATAAAAATCATAATTTTCTGAGTTCGGAGCGGAACATAATGAGTGGGAGATAGATTTTTGAAGAGAGGGAATATAAGAATGTAAGGGTTGAGTAGTGAGTAAGGGGGACCCACTATATTTTATGTTTAAAAGTAATTTTTATTATTTTAGGAAAGAGGACAATAATAGCGGGATAACCCGATTAGGCAAGTAGGACAGTAATAGCGGGACGAATGGAGTATTATTTATGGGACGAATGGAGTAATATTCTTGAGTTTGAGCCATCACAAATTCACAACCCTACACTTATGTGTAATGTCAAGGAAATAGAGTCTTATGTGTAATGTCAAGGAAATAGGGAGGAGAGAAGTAAGAGGGAGAAAAATATGATAAATAAAGAATGTGTGTTTGGTTGATGAGAGAAAATGGCGAGAAGTGAAAAAAATGGTGGGTCCCACATAAAGATTCTTTCTCTACAAACTTCAAATATGGAGAGAAAGTGGGTTTGATAAATGACACTAAATTTTCACTCATCATTAATTTGAAGGATAATTTTGTCATTTCAAATATACTATCATTTTTCTTCTCTCCTATTTCTTCTTTATTTCTCTCTTACCACCATAATTCTCTCATTTTTCTTTAAATCTATTTTATTTCTCACTTATTTATCTCCTCTCATTTTTTTCTGTTAATCCAAATAAAGATATATCGTTTTTTTTTCGTATAATTGAAATAAAAATCTTCACTATGGCATCCTAATTGTAGTGGTTATATTCTAAAGCTTAATCCCTAAAATACTTAGCAAGTCTAATCACGGACGAGTAGCGATTGAACAAATCTCTTTATTGACTACACTAAGGAAACGAAGAAAATAGAGACGTGTGATGGGGTTTCTTTTAGAAAGTGACGACGGGATAGAGAAAAGGAAGGTGGAGATAATTAATATTAAGTAGTTATCAAAATGATAATGATTTAGGTTTAAAATTTTAGACCCTTACGAAATTAGTAATAAAAAATAATATAATTATTCCTTTTTAAGAAATGTGACGTGTATTTTAAGTGATGTTACCTGAAACTATTGTATGTTGATTTAATTAGTTCACACGATTGTAACAAAATTAATTAAGACAAAAACCTCGTTAGGGAGAATGTCTAAGGGAGGGGGCCCATCTAGACTAGAACAAGAGATTCTTCCTGAGAAACTCACGTTTTGTGTTCCAGTCAATCGGCAAACTGTTACATAAATAAAATAAGTCAATAATTATTTGACTCAAGTGTCTCGATCATACTATTTAAACAATTATATTATATATGCTTTAGGTCAATAATGAATCATGAAATAACTGAACCTGGCTAATTAGCTGAGAGTATAGTATAAAGTGAAACATTTATTGATTAATAGGTCCCAACTAACACACCCAATGAAATGGGCGACTATTTTCTTTACGGGGAATTGTTTATTCAGAACGCATCCACGAGCAACGAGAAGTTTCGTTGCAAATATATGTAACGAGTTGAACTTTAAAATTGATTTATGATAGTATTCATCATTGTTGGAGTAATAAAGGTGTGGTATAAATGGAGTAAGATATATTAATGTGACTTTACTATTTATTATAGTGTGCCCTAAATTGGCGATTGTTACGCTATAATAACAACCTGAAATTAAAATGTGGAAGGAGCATACATACATATATTAATATTAAGAATATTTCCGAATTAGTATTATGAGCATTAATGTGTAAGGATCTGTAGTCAATGCTACCATTACTAGCAGTTATAACACAATCAATCACCTAGTTGTACAATAGTATCTGCATGCATATAATATCTGTATATAAATTATTATCATACACTCTTTTTCTAATTCTGTAAATAAAGGAATATGAAGACGATACTATTCTTATGTTAATGCGAAACAGAAGCAATAAACGAACCGTAATAAATGTGATATTTCAAGATTAAATAGATATCAATATAAAATCTACAGTCTATTCATAATTCAAATAGTGTGTTTGTTCTCCGGGTAAATAGTAAAACAGAGAGAATGCATATTCTCTAAAGTTAATTCGTCTTGAATTATGTCTCTAAAACCAATTGAGAATAGAGTTACAATTCCAAAACCAATTGAGAAGTTATTAAAATGACTTCCTCAATATTGCACATAGGCCTCTAGACTTTGATATATCATGTTACACCCCCATGAATCTTAAGTCGAACAGTAAATCTTAAAATGAAGGCTTGTGTAAGATCTATGATGTGCAGGAGTTGAATGTATAATGTGTGCATTAAATATCAACTACGAATTTATTCTATTAGAAAATTTATTCATATGCATAATTATTGGGCGGGATTGTCATTTCGCTATTCTGAGAGGAGCGAAATGAGAAGTAAAAAACATGGAAGGGCAGGTCCAAAAACTACCGTCAAATGTTTGACGAGGAAACGTGTTTTAGTCTAAATCTTTTGTTCGGAAATGTCGCGGTTGACGACGAAAGACTTGTTGCGACTTTTTCACAAATGGCTTTATTTGAATTGGTCAACGAAGAAGTGTGAGACTTATTTACTTTCATGTCTCTCTCTAGACAATTATACTTTCATCGGCATTGTATGTATTTTTTATTTATTTAATGAACTAAGAGAGAGAGAGAGAGGGGGGGAGGGAGATGGAGGGAGATTAGTTAGTAAAGTGAATAAAAGGTTTCTTGTGTTGGTATGATTGGAATCCCTCTACGGCTGGCATTGTCGTCTTCAAAAAAGAAAATTATTTATTACTGTGGAAGTGCTCTGGGTTTTGGAATCTTCACATTCTGACCCAGTTGGATGCTACGCACGTGACGCAAAAGGGTTAAAAATGGTAGTTAAAAGTTTTTCAGACCATGTGCTCCTAAGTCGTAACTACATATATAGATTAACACTTAAGTTTCGCTTGGTTAAACTTAGAAACACATTTTTCCTAAATTAATCTAATTCCAATTTCAATCTACATTGTCAAATCGAGTATTTAATTTATCTTTAATAATTAAAGAAAAAGTATCCCCACTATTCGTTATACCTCATCGGCTGAGCTCCACCATCTTATAGTACTCCCTCCGTCCTAAATATATATGCCTACTTTTTTTTATTCATTTGTTCCAAATATATATGTCTATTAGCAATTTTTTTATCTAACGAAATCTTTCACCGACTTTAATAGATCTAATTAATATGATAATATAGAAAAAAACTATTTTATCCAAGTTTTATAATAGCAAACACAATTATGACATTAACTCTTTAGTAATTTACTTTAATTTACTCAAATTTCAATACCAACATTTATCTAACTTTCATATCATTAAATTTTTTTTTAATTTATTTGAAAAAGTAAATAGGCATATAAAATAGGGATGAAGGGAGTATTTGTTTTAATTTAATAATTATATAATTAAAAGAAGAAAAGAAAAAAACTACTAATATTCACCGTGAGTGGCGGCACAGGAGTTTGCTGACAATAACCATATTATAACAATAAGAGCAATTAAGGAATTGTGCTGCAGAATAAAAGAACCTTTCGCGAATATTTTCAATTCTATGTTACTTACATTACACATGCATGCTACGTTCAAAAAGAATCATAATTCTTCAATAATACACATATCTTCTATGTTGCACGGACACTTCGAAAAATGTCGTCGTACTGTGTCGGACACGTGTCGGACACGGACACGCGCCCGACACGTGTCGGACACGGCAAAAACGTGTCCAGCAAATTAAAAAAAAAAAAATTGGACACTTCCCGGACACGGGAATTGAAGTGTCCGACTCTTCTCGGACACGGGAATTGAAGTGTTCGACTCTTCCCGGACACGGGAATTTAAATTTCTGATTTTTTTTAATTTTTATTACAAATCGTCCCTAATGGGAATCGAACCCAAGACCTACACAAGATCAACCACTTACGCAGAAGTGAGAATACTAACTACACAAGATCAACCACTTAAGTGTCCGACTCTTCCTGACACGACCACAACAAAAAAAAAAATTAGACTCTTAACAGATCAATAAACTGACAGTTTTGAGTTGAATAGTGATGTTGGGATTTTAGAGATTGCAAATATTACCTTTGATGAGCCGGAAGTGGAAAATAATTTGTTGGATGAAGTATTCTACACCGATTCATAAAACTTGAAAAATTACTTTTTATTTATATTATTATGACTTTTAAGACTAATGTTTATTGTTGTTATCTACTTATCTTAGTATTTCACATTTTTATGCTATGATTATAAATTATGAGTTATGACTTATGCGTTTTGAGTTAATAATGTGAACAATGAGTTTGATATTGAAAAGTTTGACTTAATCATTTATATATATATATATATATATATATATATTAATAATTTAATATTATTTATATTAGCGCCCGTGTCGTGTCCTAAATTTTTCAAAAAATACCGTATCCCGTGTTCCGTGTCCGTGTCGTACCATGTCCCGTGTCCGTGCAACCTTGCATATCTTCAATGTGTGTGTGTGTGTGTATGTGTATGTGTGTGTGTGTGTGAGAGAGAGAGAGAGAACAAAAGAGAGACGTAATCATCACATGCAGGTGCTTTTGATTTGATAGTTATTATTCTGTTAAGTTTCGTAAATACAAATATTTTTCAAATGATCGGAGCGGAGGAACATTAAACTATTGGCGGATTTAACAGAGTGGGTGAATCCAATCTCCCTTAAATCAATCTGAATCTCTTAAAACTACTTTAGAAATTAGAGATTTCACCTCTGGTTCATATTTATGGATCTGCTACTAATCAAATTATTGATGAAATTACGTTAAAGTTGAAAATTTAAAACTCTAGGAATCTGGAAAGAGAAAAAGGGATAAAAGCTTAACCCTTTGGCTATTGCGTTTGTGCGATTTATTCCTAAGACTATGAAATTATGCAAACCTCTATACCTTAATAAAGAAATAGATATCGTCCAAGTTTAATTGTGTGTTGGTATGACTTTGGATTGAACTTAAAAACAATTTTGAGGAAAGTGAAGATAAGTAGGTAGCCAATTGCAGCTTCCATAGTTAATGCTCATTTTCAAACTTTAATGCCAAATCAGATTTTTAAATGAAAACCAATAAAGTGAACTCATCAAACTCGTACAAATTTTTCACTTATTCTCTCTCTTACTTTCTCTCTCTGAAAAGAAGTGCTTGTGAGTTATGACATGTTGATTTTGTTGGATGAAAAACAGGTGGGTGGAGATCCAAGGGGGTCCTCCAATCTGCCCAATTGACTGTGATTCATGGTACTCCCTAATTTATTTAATTACATTAACATACTACTAAATGCTAGTAAAAGGACAACCTCAATTTGGTTAGTAAAAAATTAGGTTATTTATGTTTTGATAATGTTAAAACATTAATAACCTTATAATTGGTCTTCCTTCCATTTTCATGATGGGAAAGTTTAGCCTTTCTATCGATACTCATCATGATTTGCATCGGAATACGAAATTTCTAATCTGATTATTCGTGTGTACGGAATAAATTGAATATATATATAACTATATTCTAGAAACAAACATATAACTTGATTTATTCCCACCAACCCATTGAAAATAAATGAAAGAAAAAGGGCAAATGGAATGTGGGAGAATATGCATTCAGTTGCCAATCTTTATCAACATTAAAAGATAATAGAAAGAGATGAAAATGAAGTATAAGGTGAAACTTTTGATCAACAGAGATTTCCTGACCTTCTTACCTACCAATTCATTCATTCTCTATCTCTCTCTGGATCCCATATTCCCACTCTTCAAACAAGCATTACACATGATGCCACGTCGGATTTTCTTTAATTCAGTTTTTCCAACAATTATTAATTGAATAAATAATATTAATATAAATACGTCTTATTGATGTCCCAATGTGTTTAGAAATTTTAGGCAAATATTGGTACGGATAATGCATGTGAATTAATACGGTAAAAATAAATACTATTGTTGCTAGTCCCATAGCATAATTGCATGTTGTTGACTTCGTACGGATTTATTACTCCTAGACATCTTATGTTTTATGAATTCTGTCTATATGCTACCACGTCAGCAACACAATTCCCTTAACCTATGTTGAGTATAATATCATATTGTGCTTATGCATAGAGATCCACTTAATTGACTAAATTCAAAAACCTTGGACTACAACTAGAATTCGTTGTGAAAAGATAATTATTATAAAATAACCATAGAACGTCGGACAGTGATTGGATAATCATGAAATAAGAAAATCGATGAGACAAATGAGTGCATAAAAAGGATTGCTATAGAAAGGCCATATAATAATAGTTAAGGCCCACTCACTTTTTGACCCAATTTTCGGTTCCTTCGGCACTAAGTTTGCTTGTTTATTTATTTATCCTACTAAAATCGCTAATCGTTAAACTATACGAGATAAAAATCACTAACTAATTATGTGTGACGAACTCAACCCAAATCCATACTTGTTATCACGACGGAAGAAGAAGAATCCGAGTAACCAACCATCACATAATTCAGGAAATGTAAATCATCAACACAAAATGAAATTGTCCCATATCTTGTGCAACGCAATACAAATGAAGAAAATAGAATTCTAATTATTATACCATGTATTTCTTTGGGAATACACAACAAGAATATACAAATACAACTTATGAATGTGAAAATAAGAAATATTAATCTTTTTTGGGTCTATAAATTTATGTGGATACCAGATTGTATGTGTATCTTATGCTCAAAGGGCAAAAATGAGGCGGCGGCTCGTTGTTATACAAAATTCCAACGGCAAGATTTAATGAAGCAAAGAAGTGAGAAACAAGAAGCAGATCAGATGAGGGCCCTTATACCTAATTGCTGCATTTCTCTAAGCTTCCACATGGAGTGTGGAGAAGCAGCAGCACCTTCTTCCGGCTCTAACTGCTGCATAGCCCAAGCGTAATATACGGTGTGGATAGTATCCTGAATTAACAATCATATCGAAACCATCAATTTGCCAGAACTAGAGCTAGTTGTTTATCATCTTATACGAAAAAGATAAGTGGGCAAGCATAAAGAATCACAAATAGGATTGATATGTGGACCGCATAGCTTACCTGGCCACCCTCTTGTATCGCGCCTAGTCTATCACGGATGCAGTACACCTGCTGCGTTTGGAACTGGCAACAATATGGAAAGATGAGTGGCCATCTCTCCAGATAATAACATAATACATCAAATAGTGTTTATTGGGGTTCTTACTGCCACAATTATTATGGGAGTCTCTCCCATCATTTTGGTCTCTCTAACTTCAGCATCTGATACATGTAGAATCTGCACGGTTAAGGATAGTTGTTAGAACAAAAGAGAATGCTTAATCAGATGGCAGAAATTGTATTATAGAATTATACAAAACCATAATAATAGAACTTGGCTCCATTGGAAAATTGACAAATTATTAGAACCTGAGTGATTAAGAAAGTACTTCACCTTGTTATAAAAAAAAACTCCCTGTGATGCAAAAGCTTGATGCTCTGCTTTGCACCTCTCAATTACATGAGAGCTACAATACTTCTGTAATACCTCTGTGTCGCCCTGAAGATAGCAATGCATTAACAAATCATCACATTAGAGAAGATAATTCTTAAAACATACTGTCCATATTATAAGCATCTAACTATCTAATTTCATGTGCATGAAGAAGAACACCAACAAGGGCAAATAAGGAATAACAGAACATTAAGGAAACATCTGAACTATCGACTACTGAATCGTGACCACGTTCAGCCCTGTAATCTAATGAACTTCAAGACTTGCCTTGAAATAAGCACTGAGAACTGGTCTGACAACTTCTTGAACCTCAGACACAAAATCTGGTAAAGAAAAGGTCCTAGCAGAAGAGAATAATTTCAGAAATAAAATATACTTTTAGAAAAAAAAGACAAAATGAGGAATGTAGTCTTACGGATCCCGGCGCCGAATCTCTTTGAATGACATGGCAGCATCTGATTCTCCCAGAACAGTTTCACTGATGCTGAAATACATCAACAAGGTTTTTGTCAGAGTCTGCAACTGCTATCAGAAATCTCATATTGCAACAAAAGCTAGAAACACAACTGCAACATACTCTTGGATTTTGTGAACAACTGGATGATCACTGGTCTCCCATCTCTCCCGCATATCTTCAGCAATCTACAAATCAATCAACAAGATTCCACAGTTAAAACTAAAATCTAGCAAAGAAAAACATAGTTACTATTATATGAATAATATTTATTTTGCAATATTAAATGAAGACAAGGCAAAAACAACAGTAATATGGAATTATGACAATTAAGAAGGAATATAACTGAAGCTATTCTAGCATACTTGTATAACCAAGGATGAAGAGTGGTATCTAAGAAATGCCGGTATATTATGTCTCGAAGATAGTTGTAATTATGACAATATTGATATCAATAATTATTACATTTATCCTAATTAATGTAAATCTGTACCACAACTAACAGATGCTGATAGTCATATGACATACATATTGTAAGAGAGCTATGACAAATATATATATATATATATATATATATATATATGGATTTCAAGTAGCAAGATACCTCCTGGCTCTTCTCAATGACAGGCTCGCTAAACCCACTGACACGTTTGAATGCAGGATGGCCTCGCATCTGAGAAATTAGAACATATTATCATGATATGGAAAACCAAGAATGACCAATATTGGCAAGAACAAATACACATAGCAAAGCACCTTATTCTTGAATTCCTCCCATTTCTTACTCCACGGAGACTGTTTTGAAGGGGTCAAAACAATATCAGTCCGTGTACTTCTTTCAATGTTTGGTGGGGTTGGAGCAGTTGAAGAAGCATCATGTCCAAGATGTTTTCTCCTATTTGGATTGCCATTCAATTCCTCCTTCACAAAGCCATATCCTTTCTTCATCAAGTCAACGGGTTTTGCGTCTTTTAATTTGTGGAATGCAGATGAAATTTTAAGAGATATTGAGGAAACGCCAAATTTGAAGCCAAACATTGGTTTGGCACTATCACCAGAATTAGACTGTTGTTGCTGCCCCTCTTGCTTTGCTTCACCAGCTGCATGGCTGCTTCCCTCTTTGTCGTTTCTGTTTCCAGACGCACCACTACCATCTTTTCCTGTAGTCTTTTGCTTTCCAATATCAAAACTTTCTTTGACCTGAATTAAAACTAAACGGGTTCAGAAATGCTCTGTACCTAGAAATTCAATTAAAGAAAAACAAAGCTGTTTTCTTAGCCATGGAAATAATTACTGACCTCATCTTCTGCAGTTGAGATTTTTTCTTCTACATCAGCATAAACCTCCAAGAAAGGAACGAACAAATTCTTATCAGTAATAATCATGTATATAAAAATCTACTGAGTTTCCAATTCACTTGGTCAGACGAGCTACAAAGGTTGAGTACCATCCATGCTAAATAGCCTCCCATCACCAAAAAAATAGTAATTGATCATTTCAGATTGGAGTACTTATCTTAATACCATTTGCAGCAATATATTTATATTAATAAAAGAAATATCCTGTAATTCATTGATACAAATCAGATGGACAGAAATTAGGGGCCAAATCTTATTCGGTAAAAAAACTTGAATACGAAATTAAATTAACAGTCACATATCCCCTTCCACGCATGCACAGACATAGATACACAAAAATGATATGAAAACAAAACGTATATAAACTCAAGAGAACTATATTTCCTATCCTATTAGCTATTTTAGTTAGTAAAAGTTGCAATAAAGCCAGTCTAATCCGTAGCGCGAGATTCAAATTAAAAAACGAAAGGCTTCAAAAGATCATCGCTGCATATAGCACTATAGCAGCCATCTAACAAGAATAACCAAACACAAAAAATGCAAAAGAAATAGTTCAATGAAGTAAATTTTCCATGTTGCTGGTGCTACTTTGGTATCTGCTGCTGAACAACCAAAGCAGTAATTCTACCTTTTTGGCCTTCACTTCAGCCTCCGTCCAGACACCATCTACATGCTTCAACAGTTGCTCAGTTGTCTGCTTCGTTCTGCATTTCGCCATTTCACCATCTCAGAGCTCCCAGTGGAAGTTTCTGCCAGCCGTGACATACAGCAGTATGTCTAAGCCTCTATATAAGCTAATTAAAACTTAAAAAAAGAATGCAATTATGTAGCAACACTACCTCTTTTTCAGATCCTCTGTGACCTCTTTATATTCTTCTGCTTTCTCTTTGAGTTCCTTAATCGATTTTTGGAGGTCCTGATTTCTGCATCAATTAAAGTTTTCAGCTCAAATAAATAAACACATAAATTTGTAATAAATTGAAAGCTTATCAGTTAGGAGGAGTATAACACAGGTATATTCAGAACAGAGAAAGAAAATCAACTTCAAGAGGTGGAGGCAGTTGGCTTTAACTGTTTTCCCTACTGTAACATTATCTTTAGAGTTCAAAATTCAAAAATCTCCATCACACAAAATCCTTCAACTCATATACCCAATAATGGCAAGCAACGTCATTCGCGGATAAAGTTCAACAGATTATCTAATAATGTACACCTATAGAAACATTTAAAAGGGAAAAGTAACAAACTTAATTTCAAACAAGGTGAACTACAGTACAACTAAACTGAAAACCGAAAACATCTTTTGCATTTAGCCGACAACATCTAAAAAATTGGTTCTTGACACTAGAAAGACAAAACCAAAACAGCAGGTTAAGCGAGGTATAAGTTATAACTGATATAGGACAATCACATTAAAGAAACAAGTCAAGAATTAATTGAACGCATCTTGGGTGGAGAAAAATTGCAACTTTTATATGGCCATAAAATTACCTATCAACTTCCCCTTTGATCTTCTTGGAGAACTCATTAAACACACCAAACTCACGTCTAAACATATACCCATTCGGAGGTCTCGAAACCTAGAAAAATTATCAACAATTCAATAAAATTAACACCGATAACAAGGAGGGAAAAAAATCGACTCTCAAGCACACAGAAACAGCACGCACCTGTTGAGGTAATAGCAATTGTCGACGAATAATATGTTTGGACAAGAACAAATCTCTGGCGAGTTTTCTGGTAGCCATGAGAACCTTGAAAATCTACAACTTTTGCAGATTCAACTTTGATATGGGTTTGAATTAGGGTTTTATGTGTCCCGGAGGGGAAAAGATAACTTGGGAAAGTGAACTCGCTCCTTGCCCTAATGCAAAATCTAATTTATGTCTTTTTCATTAGACATTTAAAATAAATATAAAATAATGATACTGAGGATGATGAAATAATCCCAATTTTAGAGAGGAGGATGAAATAATCCTAATTTTAGAGGCCATTTTTTTATTTTATTCTCAACTATCAATATTCATGGCTTAATAAATGGATCAAAAACGATTTTATGAATATTTCAATCTTGCTTGATAGAAGATATTTCAAATAAATTCACTCATAGTGACATGCAATGATGCAATTATTAATTTTCACTTTTTTATTCAGAAAAAAACAATCAATGTGATCATATTATGTTGACTATATCGAGTCTCAAGTTTACCACTATAACCTATTGTAGGCGTGACCTCGAGGGTGCAAGAGCCTTGAGAATGTTTTATTTCGGCGAAGGTTATTGACTCATGAGTTCGAAACTCTGTAACTTATGATTATTTGTGTGATTTACATGCTAGTGCATAAAAACATTTATCTAATAAGAATCTTAATAGTGATTCCATATTCCATATGACATAAAGAATATTTTATTTGATTTTACTTAATGCAGTAATTTTCGGGCCCAGTCCAATTACTTAGTGAAAATATGATTGTCGCGCGTACTCTTTTTAACCCCGGAACTTCTAGCGTGCGATTGGATTTTTAATTCAAATCAACAATCATGCATTATATTAATAAAACAAATACTATAGTACAACAAATAAAATGATTTAGGAAGTTATAAACCACTGATAATTGAATAATTTAATCTCCATCAACTCAAAATAGCCAAGGAAAAAGCTTAACATAAACATTCGGGTAAAGTTGTAAAAGAAGCTCCTCTTCTTATCGTTCACAGGTACACTTTTTCCAGACTCAAACTAACCAAGGCGCAGATCGTCATCTTTACCTCCGAACGTCTGCGCCTTGAAGCGATTATAGGTTTCCCTCATCACCCCAAAGAGAGTTCTGTATGTACAAATGTTGCTGCCCTACACATGTTCAGGCGTCATGAACAGAAAGTTGAATCAAGAGGGAAAAAAAATAGCTGGTCGAAGGCTTCAACTAGCATCGCTTATCTTTCAACGTCTATCCATCTAATATGAAAGAATCTCTTCTTCAAGTTATGGCTTATAACTTCTCAAGCCAGGATCATGAACAGAGAGTTGAATCAAGAGGGAAAAAAAAAATAGCTGGTCGAAGGCTTCAACTAGCATCACTTATCTTTCAACGTCTATCCATCTAATCTGAAAGAATCTCTTCTTCAAGTTCTGGCTGATAACTTCTCAAGCCAGGATCTCTTCTCTGAATTGACAATCTTTCTCTACTTCCATTATCTTCTTCTACATATTCTGTTTCACCCAAATCTTGCTCGTCTTCTGAGTAGCCCTCTTCTTCACTGTCATTTCTAGCTCTACCTTGAACATATGAATTTACAGAATCCCTTGATCCGGAGTTTTCACAGATGCAAGATAAAGGGTGTTCGTGAAACTCGCCTCTCCCCCGGCTTCACCTCATTAGGCTCTCCCATGAAGCCAACTTGGACTGCCCTAACTCGTGAGGCGAATTCGTCCCATGTCATGTTGTTTCGATCATTGAATAGTCTATAAAGCTTCTTAGCATTAGGCCTAATTGTTGGCTTGTGACCAAAGTATCTCCTGCAAGAAGATGTGCACATTTTGAATGAGTTCAAGAATTCAAGCTTAAAGAGAAGCATGCTTATGTTTATGTAGTAATAATGTATAATATACCTTTTCCCAGCAAGAATCTTAGCCATGTTTCCATTGTTGTTGGCAACGAAAACATCGCTCTCATCACAAACAAGGAAGTCCAATGCAGCCATACGCGAAGAATATGATTGGAACTCTGCAAGCTCTTCCTTGCCGGTGAGGGTCTCTTTAGTGTGAAGGTTTGGGAAGAGGGCTTTTAGAGGCGCCAGTGTTTCTTCCCCTCCGTATACTTCTCCTGATGCCACGTAGATATGAACATCATTTCCAAAGCCTAGTGATCTCAGCATCAAACCAACTTCCTCCGGACTTAGAGGGCATTTCCCATGCCTACGTTCCTTTTCAGGATTCTTTGTCTATAAACATACATGTATATATCAGTTGAGACTTATAGCAATTTTCAGTTTCTGTATTGGCTGGAATTACTTACATGTAATGTTTTCCACCTCTTTCTTATAGCGCCTAGCTCTTTCATTTCTTTCTCTCCTCCACCATAATAGCAGCCAGAGAATGCTAGCATATCAGGTTCAAATCTGCACCATTTTGATAACTAAATATCAGAAAGTATTCATGGAGGGAATAGTTTTCTGAATTGGTTCGTGTCGTGTCGTACCTTAAATGCAACGCGACATAATGTTTGCTTTTCATTCTCATCCTCTCAACTAAATTTATTCCCATCTCAAGAATGGGGTCAGTGAATCTCAAAGCATGGTAGTTAACTCTGCATCTTAGCTTCTGCAGATCCATATCAAGCCGGTTTGATAATCTGTAATCAAACTTAGTAAGCTGAACAGCCTGCACCTGAGGACAGAAAAAAACACTCTTCAAGCTTCATTGTTACTAAACTTTCCCAGTTCATAACATCAGTTCAGTATAGGAGTACATACGCGCTTCCTCTGATAGATGGGCAGGATACGCGTCTCATAGCATTTTTGGTTGCATTTTCTTGGAGCGCGAGTAGTTATGACTTTCCCTGCAGTTTCTGGGAGCTGTTCCAAAATTCTAACATCTTTCATGATATACTTCTTAAACCAGTCGACATTAAAGATCTCCGAGAAGGTGCTGCATAAAACATCCTTGAGTTAGACTCAAATCAAGAACATACCAAGATTTTCAGGAACAAGAAGCAAATAGGCCATGTAGAATGAACCTGGCATCCTTCCAGAAAGATTTCTGATCCAACTTAGGAACAACGAGGGTCGCGTTCAAGATATACGCTGCAACAACAGCATCTACTATCTGTTACCATAGAGAGATAAGATCAGATAACCAAAATAATGACAGTAATGGAGTTTGGTGGTAGGAATTGTATAAGAAAAAAAGGCTAAACACGCGCAGATGTTGACTATTAATTTGAGCATTCCATAATAGTATTATAAATTTTGTTTTCCCTTTCCATATTCCCTCATCATATATTTAATATATATGCAACAAGAAACAGATGATTAATACATTAATCAATGGGATTAGATGGGCCTGGCCTGGATGAATTGTTCAAACTAAACAGATGAACTTGGAAGGGCATATATGCTGACTAGTCCAAAATCTTGAAATAATATTCACATACACAAAGAAAGAGATGGAGAGGGAGGGAGAGAGAGAGAGAGAGAGAGAGAGAGAGAGAGAGAAAGAGAAAGAGAAAGAGAAAGAGAGATGTTTATGAGTGCATTTGAGCCTTACCCCTGTTCTCTGTTGATTCAAGCCTCCGCTTGTAGCGATCAGCAAATACCTTTTGGGCACTGTATTCATCTCTGCAGCTGCAAAACGTCATTAATTTTCATAAATAGAAAAGATTCCGATTAAAACTAGAATTCTGATAATTATAGAAACAGCTACATAAACAACAAGGCATTGATTGCAGTCTGTATATGAGCTCAAATGGAAAGTTGATTTTTTCTTCTTTTGAATACTCTCAGAACTGCGTTTTGCCTACAGTAGCCTACGCCAAAAAAAAAAAAAAAAATGGCGACGAAGAGAAATCTGCGGTCATTGATGGAAAATATATATAAATACATTTAAGACGAGATTGGTAAGTACGTAGAAAGTCATCGCTGGCGTTGCTGCATCCGTAGAAGAAATTTGATTGATTTGTAGTCCACAACTCCCGGCCTATGATTCCTCCAATCCGCTACAGTTCAATGAAAAACAATAGTTACTCGATGAGAGAGAGAGAGAGAGAGAGAGAGAGAGAGAGAGAGAGAGAGAGAGAGAGAGAGAGAGAGAGAGAGAGAATCGAATAGAATATGCAATCAACAAACTCACCGGAACACGAAAAACGTGTTCTCTCTCAGCATTAATGAGCATATCGACTCTGTTGTTGAACTTCGCCGGAAAATGAGGAAATAGGTAGAAGAATTTAGGTAAAAGATAGTTGGATAAAATTAAAATTAAATAAAGCTCCAACTAATCATACCGATATACTGAGGTTGCGGCGGCGGCTTTGGTTGGAGACCGGAGGAGAGAGAAACAAAATGACGGCGAAGAGGAGAAGCAAGCAGCCGGAGATTGCCGATATAAAAGGGAGGAGATGATGGATGCGGCGGCGGCGGCGGCGGTGCCGGCATACCAGTCCGTGCAAAATCTGAAGGCCGATCAATTCTTCTCTGTGTGCTTTCTTCTTCATCATGCTCATGCTTGCCGAGTAGAGGAGAGAGAGAGAGAGAGAGGAGTTAGTTTAGAGAGAGAATAAGGACTCGATCATTGAAGAGGAGGAAATGTGGAAGGTTTGTGATGCGGAGACACCACCACAACTTCAAATATCGGAGGAAAAAGAGTTTCCGTTACTAAAATTATGTTTGTTAACCAGCAACGACAATGTTTTCATGTTTTTAATTTCACCCCCAGATACCAACATTTTTTATTGCAAATTGCCCCCACTGTATTCTCTATTTAATTCAGAGGACAGAACTCTCCCCTGTTGGTCGCCTTCCAGGATCGCTTCAAAAATTTACTATAATTTTTATTTTTTATTTTTTTGTCAGTCATGTGAATTTCGATCGAATAGGTCAATTTGAATATTTTCTTAATCTGAATTTAGGATCCAATGATGTATAGATTTTACGAAACATAATCTATAACTATAGTAAATTTCTTAGTTTGATTTAGAAAAGATTTGAATATTTGTAAATTCTACATTGACCATAATCGAGCCAAGTTGAATATTTAAATCTTAGAGTTTAATTCGTTTATTGTCAAATTGAGCACTAAATTCGAACGAAATATTGTTTCATTGAGATTACATTATATTTTAATGTTTAATAATGGTGAGTTTGTCATGAGTTGATGAGTTTATAATTAGCTTCATTTTCACGTATACTTCAAGTATTTGATCTCAAACATAGTTGTCTATGACTAAGAACGTGGTAATTGTGACGACGTTTGATTTTATTTTAAGTAAACATGATAATAGTTGTGAAAAACCTTGTTAGATTCTGTTTTAATGTATTTAGTTCACTAGTCGGTTTAGTCATAGAAATCTGTTAAATATGGTAAGATGTAAAATACTGATCTGGCGAAATTAACTAATGTACTGTGTATTTAATATTAACATACTCTACAAATATGAGAAAAATAATAAATTGAATAAGAATTTAATTAAATTTCCGCAAACAATATATATAGAAATCAAATGAAAAATAGGTTTTAGATTATTCAAAACTCAAGCAATACCTTTTTTATTATTATTCAAATAATTATGTTTGGATTCGATAAACATTTGGAAATCACCACTTCCAACACTATGGTCAAGTAAACTCAACGACGAGGAATGATCGTCTATATAGAAAAGTCGATAAATTGTATATAAGAAATAAGTCATATTAAGAAAATAAAGTAACAAAATATATTAAAAAGTAGTAGTATAAGATATGAACTTATAATTTCCGCCGACTGAAATTAAATGATCTAATTACTTTCTTTCTTTTTTTGGGTCAAAGACATATATACTGCGGCCATCAATTCTCAAATTGTGTAATTAATGGATTTTTATTTAAACTTTATTGAAAATCTACTCATTTCTTCATCTTAAAATGGTAGTTTTGCACTCGTCGAAATTCCGGATCCACCTTGTTGGTGGCACTTTCTTCACGTGGTTCACTGGCCTGCAACTTTTGTTTGCGCTAATTCCTGATTAAATTTCAACTTAACCTTCACTTAACAATAATTAAACTGCTTTGGATTCAACGATCTAAGTTGCTATTTAATAACTTTTTTTTGTCTGCTACCATACAGTATTTTAGTTTCAATTTAACCCTGTTTTGGGAAAGATAAATATTAATTAATATAATTACCGCCCATCCAAATAAAATGACAAAACACTGGAATCTAATCTCATTTATTTAATTAAAAATAAAATCATTTTGAACCAAACAGTTAGATTATTATTTTATTAATTTTTAAGAGTTACTAATTATTTAGATGGTGAATTAATAGTCCAGGTTGTAGATTAGGGCTCCCAAGATTACGTGGATTAGTTTTCAAACCAGGTCTTGTTGACTTTAATAAGCTGTCAAATTAGTTGATTATTTCATAATTATAATTATCTTCTAATTTAATGGATTAGGTAGTTGAACAAATGAAGGGATTAAAAAAAATAATTAAATTGATCAAGTCAGATATTTCAGGGAAACGTTGAATGTTCAGATTAGCGGTCGTTTGAATCGGTTTGATCCGATCACACCTTACTCTTAAATATTAATATTCATTTACATATATTTAAGGATTATTAAATATATATTATATATTCTCGATTTCTAAATCGTGTTTCGTCTCGTAATCTAAGAAGAAACACGCAATTTTGGAGGGGGAAATGTTGAAATTGTAGGTATTACAAACTGCTATTACAAGTAAACTATTAAATAACAAAATGAAATAAAACAACAAAAGGAGAAAACCGTCGAGTCGAGGAAGGCCTCTCTCCGCAAGACGAAAAACGCCCCGGTAGTGCTCTCGGTTGTGGCGTTTCGTCCCCAAAGATGAAACGACGACGTCTCAAGGATTGCGAGCACCGCAGATCTTTGAGCTCCGGCGAACAGGACTTTCCGGGCGAGGACGAAGCGCTGGACTTGAGCTAAGAGCAGCGCTAAGATGAGCTAAGAGCTAAGAATGGAATGCAAGCTTTGTATGGAAGCTTTGTTGTTGCAAGTGTTGGTGTGATGAAATGAATCGAACACCCGCCTATTTATAGGCGCCGCCCCCATGTGAAAGGGTGTTGGTAACTCCCGCCAATTAAGGCATGCCGACGTGTCCGGGGAGTGGAGGAGTGGAGAGATGGAAGGTTGGCTTCCGGATCCTTCCCAAAAGTACTACTCGGTGTAGCAGGTGCGAGCACCACGGAGAGGAATCCAGGTGCGGCCCGGTCCCACTACACCGCCCGACCCGACCCGGCGAACAACCCGATGGACCAATTGCAAGATCCAAGTCAAGTCCAAGTCCAAGTCCAAGTCCAAGTTCACGGACACGGACACGGACCGGAACCGGAGCCGGAGCCGGGCCGGGCCGGGCACGGGCACGGGCGCGGGCGCGGTGCGGCGCGGCGCGCCGCGCCGCGTGTGAGGCGGTCGGCGAAAAGGCTCGCGCGCATGAGCATGTGTGGCCCAAGCCCACCACATGTCACTTAGTTATCTCCTACAATATTGTAGAGACTTAAATACCACACAAAACATTATTCATTAATCGATGTGGGACATGATTAATGTAATTCTCTCCAAAACCCGAATAAGGTAAGTTTCTCCACTTTAGGTAACATTTAAGTTTTGTCCCCCCAAACTTCGAGCCACTATTTCTCACTCACCGAAAATCGGAATCGAGAAATTAAGAACACTATAATTATCTACTCAAAATGTAGATCGACGTCATATATCTCAAAACATTAATCGGATAAATATCGAGGCTCGAAAATACGATCGAAAAGGGCTGAATTTTGCCCAAGCCAAATTAGCATTTAATGCTAATTGAATTTCCATAATAACTAAATAATTTATTTATATATATATATAAAAATATATATATATATCGATTCCAACAATCCCCCACATGAGTGGAAATAGCCAAATGCATGCATGCAGACACACATCTCTGTCCTCAAGAGACAATAAAGCATCAGGATAGGTGGCTTGTGACCTTGAACCTTCCTTAGTCAGTGCTATCGAGCATACCGGCGGATTAGTGGACACGTGGCCTTGAACTATTCCTCCATGGTGTATACTTAGACAATAGCACTAGCACTATAAAGTCTCAACCGCGTCCGTTCTCACGTTTGTGTCCTTTACTGGCCATGGACAACCTCTTTGGATTCATAAGTGTTACGTAGAAGCGGCCCTCACTTCTCACTTACATAGGTGATTCTTACTCGAGTATCCTGTCATACTCCACCTTCTTAAGGCATCCAAGAATCATTAAAAGTCAAAGACTTAACCTCACCACTGACAGTCACCAACACTCTCGAGCTCTTTTAGGGAATAGACTATTTGAGTGTGGTATCAACAGACTCATATAGCTTAGTTTTCCCATTGAACCAAGTTCATGGGATCTCCAATCTACAAGGTTGGGTATCCACTATAATCGTCTTTAATTTGTGGATTTAACTCCCATTCCCGCTACGAGCTTATACATTTGATCTCGATTCAAACTTTTAGTAAGCGGATCCGCTAGGTTATCTATAGACTTGACATAGTCTACGGGAGATAACCCCACTCGTGATCAAATGTCTTACGGTATTATGTCGACGACGAATATGTCTCGACTTACCATTATACAACCCACTCTTGGCCCTACCAATAGCTGCTTGGCTATCACAAATGAATCATCACAGTGGCACGGGTTTCGTCCCAACATGGAATATCTTCAAGAAAATTACGGAGCCATTCGGCCTCCTCACCGGCTTTATCTAAAGCAATAAATTCGATTCCATGGTGGATCCGGCAATGCACGTCTGTTTCGTGGATCTCCACGACACGGCCTCCTCCCCCTATAGTGAACACATAACCACTAGTAGACAACGAGTCTTTAGTGTCGGATATCCAATTTGCATCACAAGTACCCTTCAAGTACCGGGGATGTCTCGAGTAGTGCGGTCAAAGTTAAGAGTGTATTTCAAATACCTCATAACTCTTACAAGAGATTTCCAATGTTCTCTACTAGGATTACTAGTATAGCGACTCAGTTTGTTCACCGGACAAGCTAGATCAGGCCTCGTACAATTCGTAATGTACATAAGACAACCAATGACTCTAGCATAATCCTCTTGAGCAACATGATCACCCATATTCTTGCTCAAATGAACATTAACTTCTAGAGGAGTCTTTGCTTACGCACTATCAAAGGCATTAAACCTCTTAAGTACTTTCTCAATATAATGAGATTGAGACAAAACAATCCCTTTGGGAGTTCTTTGTATCTTTACTCCAAGAATAACATCAGCAACTCCCATATCTTTCATATCGAAATTCCTTTTAAGCATTCGCTTGGTGTCATTTATGACTTGAAGGTTTTGTCCCATAATTAACATGTCGTCTACATAAAGACAAACAATTACAAAACCATTCTTTGTATTCTTTATGTAAACACACTTGTCACATTCATTAATCTTAAAACCATTCGACAACATAGCCTCGTCGAATTTCAAGTGCCATTGCAAAGGTGCTTGTTTCAAACCATATAGGGATTTCACCAACTTACATACCTTTCGCTCTTGGCAGGTACTACAAACCCTTCAAAGTTGTTCCATATAAATTTCCTCTTCTAAATCTCCATTTAGAAAGGCGGTTTTCACATCCATTTGATGAATCTCAAGATTGTGCAAAGCAAGCAATCGCGAGAAGCACACGGATAGACGTAATTCTCGTTACGGGCGAATAAGTATCGAAGAAATCATATCCTTCAATTTGCTTAAAGCCTTTAACCACTAAACGAGCTTTATATTTATCAATTGACCCATCTGCCTTATACTTTCTTTTTAGGATCCATTTACATCCTAAGGGCTTGTAACCTTCGGGTAAGTCTGCTAAGACCCAAGTGTGATTCCCGCATAATGGAATCAATTTCACTTTGGACGACTTCTTGCCAAAGTGGACCATCGGGTCTAGAAAGAGCTTCTTTTATAGATCGCGGCTCTTCATCCAAAAGAAAAACAACATAATCGGGACCAAAGTCCTTAGCAACTCTTGCTTCTAGAGCTACGTCTTGGTTCTAAAGTTTCAAGATCAGGAGCTTGCCTTTTATGCGTAGCGGGTTCTACCCCCACATTTCTAGAACTACTAGCAACTTCTCTTGCTTCACCACTAGAGCTTGACCCAACTTTATCATCCTTTTTACAAGGATAGATATGCTCAAAGAATATAGCATTCCTTGACTCAATAGTAGTCCCAACATTCATATCGGGCACGGCCGACTTATGAATGACAAACCGATATGCACTACTATTCGGTGCATATCCTATAAAGATACAATCGACGGTCTTAGGTCCGATAGTAACTTGCTTAGGCAAAGGCACTTCTACCTTAGCCAAACACCCCCACACTTTGAGGTATTTATAGGAAGGTTTCCTTCCTTTCCACAACTCATAAGGAGTTACATCTCTACCTTTCAGAGGTATTTTGTTTAATAAGTAGTTAGCCGTCAAAACGGCTTCCCCCCACATGTTCTGGGGCAGTCCGTAACTTATTAACAAAGCATTCATCATCTCCTTTAGAGTTCGGTTCTTCCTTTCGGCTACACCATTTGATTGAGGCGAATAGGGGGCAGATGATTTGATGTATAATACCACTTGTCTTACACAACTCTTCAAAAGGGGCTACGTATTCTCCACCTCTGTCACTTCGTACCATTTTGATTTTGCAATCAAGTTGGTTTTCGGCTTCAGCTTTGAAGTTAGTAAAAGCTTCAATCGCCTCATCTTTACTCCTTAAAAGATAAAGAGTACAATACTTAGTGCAGTCATCAATAAAAGTAATAAAATACTTTTTCCCACCTCTAGTTTGTACAAACTTTAAGTCACATACATCGGTGTGAATGAGTTCTAGAGGTTTAGTGTTCCTTTCTACGAAATGAAATGGGTCGTTTTAGCCAATTTTGCTTCAACACAAACTTCACACTTAGTTTTGTTAAACTCATTTACTTTAAGTAGATCGAGATTAACTAATCTTTTTATAGCATTTAGATTAACATGTCCTAATCTAGAATGCCATAAATCGGAACACTCAAGCAAGTAAGAGGAAGTGGCTTCATTATCATTATTCTTGGCCTCAACGGCCTCTTGGCGTAACGCCATTACACTTAGCTTGAAAAGGCCCTCAGACAGGTAACCTTTTCCTAGGAACATACCAAATTTAGACAAAATAAATTTGTCTGACTCAAAAACTAGTCTAAACCCTCTCTTGACTAGTACGAGCCGGACACAAGATTTTTCCGGATGTCGGGGGACATGCAAAGCACCTCTCCAAGAGTGAGGTTCTTGCCGGGAGTTCAACCTTAGCACCACAAGTACCATAGCCAACCACCTCGGACGAGGCTTGATTACCCATATTGAGCTTCCTCCCTTGGCGGCTCTTGTACTTGGTGAAGCGGCTTCTGGCCACCACAAACATGTGCCGTGGCGGCGGTATCAATATACCACTTCCCCTCATTCTCCACGACGTTAGCTTCTTCAGTGACAACGGCCGCAAGGTCGGCTTCAGTGAGGTCAATCTCCAACATATTGGCTTGACGAGCCCTCTTCTTCTTCGGCTTTCGGCAGTCCTTGGACATGTGGCCGGATTTGCCACAGTTGTAGCAGTCCCCTTCAAACTTGCGGGATTGCACCTTGCCCTTCCCTTTGGGGTTGCTATTTGGACGCCCTCTCTTAGCATTGTTGGAGTTGCCACCTTTCTCGGCCAAGGTTGACTCTTGGCTCCACGGGTGCTTTGCCTCTTCCCATCTCGAGTCCTCATGTCGGTCTCGATGCGGAGCTTGACCACAAGGTCCTCAAGCGTCATTTCCTTTCGCTTGTGCTTCAAATAGCTCTTGAAGTCCTTCCAGCTCGGGGGAAGCTTCTCAATCACGGTTGCTACAATGAAAGCATCTGGCAAAAGCATACCTTCGGCGTGGACATCATGGACAATGAGTTGGAACTCTTGCACTTGGTCCATGACTGGTCGAGAGTCCACCATTTTGTAGTCCAAGAACTTGGCGACTACAAACTTCTTAGTACCTGCATCGTCAGTACAGTATTTTCTTTCAAGTGCCTCCCAAATTGCCTTGGAGGTCTTTACATTTGCATATACACTATACAGACTATCATCTAGTCCACTAAGCAAGAAGTTTTTACAGAAGTAGTCAGAAGTTAGCCAATTATCATAGGCTATGCGGACTTCCAAGTTCTCTTCGTTGTCACTTGGAGGGGCGGGAGCATTCTCCATCGCGCACGGTTGTAAACCCTAATGTTGTTAGATAGAACAACATCTTACGTTGCCACCTCTTGAAGTCGGCTCCACCAAACTTGGCCGGCTTCTCGGCGCGAGCAAGCACTCTGACGAGTGCGAGGTGCCGTCGTGGTCGGGTTTGAACCCCCCACCACACCATGGTGGTTCACACTCCCAAATGGGACGTTGCTCGCAAGGCGATGGACATAGCAGGTGAAGTTGAATGCCGTGTTAGCGGCATTAGCACGGTTAAGTGCTATCCTCGGCGTCGGTAGCGGCGGAAATGGCGGCTAGGGTTGGGATTAGCAAAGGCCGGAGCAGTGTAGGGACGGACGTCGGTGGAACAGTGTTGCGGGAGGAGGCAATGACGTCGATACAACGGGGTTGGTGGCGCAAGCAGCGGCGGCGGCGTAACGTCGGAGAAAGCGAGACTTGAGGAAGACATCTTCTTAGTTTACTTGAAGCAGATATAGTTTTTTCGTCTTGCGATTGTAGGTATTACAAACTGCTATTACAAGTAAACTATTAAATAACAAAATGAAATAAAACAACAAAAGGAGAAAACCGTCGAGTCGAGGAAGGCCTCTCTCCGCAAGACGAAAAACGCCCCGGTAGTGCTCTCGGTTGTGGCGTTTCGTCCCCAAAGATGAAACGACGACGTCTCAAGGATTGCAGCACCGCAGGATCTTTGAGCTCCGGCGAACAGGACTTTCCGGCGAGGACAGAAGCTGCTGGACTTGAGCTAAGAGCAGCTAAGATGAGCTAAGAGCTAAGAATGGAATGCAAGCTTTGTATGGAAGCTTTGTTGTTGCAAGTGTTGGTGTGATGAAATGAACTGAACACCTGCCTATTTATAGGCTGCTGCCCCCCCATGTGAAAGGGTGTTGGTAACTCCTGCCAATTAACGCATGCTGACGTGTCCAGGGGAGTGGAGGAGTGGAGAGATGGAAGGTTGGCTTCCAGATCCTTCCCAAAAGTACTACTCTGGTGTAGCAGGTGCAGAGCACCACGGAGAGGAATCCAGTGCAGGCGGTCCACTGCACCGCCCGACCCGACCCGGCGAACAACCGGACGGACCACCCAAAGAACCAATTGCCAAGATCCAAGTCCAAGTCCAAGTCCAAGTCCAAGTCCAAGTCCAAGTCCAAGTCCAAGTCCACGGACACAGACACGGAGCCGGGCCGGGCCGGGGCCGGGCCGGGGCCGGGCACGGGCACGGGCGCGGGCGCGGCGGCGGCGCGCGGCGCGCCGCGCCGCGTGTGAGACGGTCGGCGAAAAGGCTCGCGCGCATGAGCATGTGTGGCCCAAGCCCACCACATGTCACTTAGTTATCTCCTACAATATTGTAGAGACTTAAATACCACACAAAACATTATTCATTAATCGATGTGGGACATGATTAATGTAATTCTCTCCAAAACCCGAATAAGGTAAGTTTCTCCACTTTAGGTAACATTTAAGTTTTGTCCCCCCAAACTTCGAGCCACTATTTCTCACTCACCGAAAATCGGAATCGAGAAATTAAGAACACTATAATTATCTACTCGAAACGTAGATCGACGTCATATATCTCAAAACATTAATCGGATAAATATCGAGGCTCGAAAATACGATCGAAAAGGGCTGAATTTTGCCCAAGCCAAATTAGCATTTAATGCTAATTGAATTTCCATAATAACTAAATAATTTATTTATATATATATATATATAAATATATATATATATATATCGATTCCAACAGAAATTGACTAACTGCTACCAGAAATATGTACGGAACTTTCTTGGGGTTTTAGTTTTCGAAGTTCCACTAAATGCGGCCGGAATTTCTTCGAGGCGTATGTAATTTGTTGCAAAAATAACAACTGTATCACAAATTTGTTGCAAAAACACGATAAAGAATCAATTCGAGTTACAAGAAAATCTAAGCCGCGGTAAATTACTGATAGACTTTGGTGTCACATAATTATACTCCATTATATGTCACCTTCACAAATCATTTGACATGTGAAATATATTTTAATTAAATAATCAAATCAAAATCAATTATGGTGGGCCACATATGCTACATGTCAACACCTTAAAAAGTGTGACATATAAGGGAGTATATTGTATGACACACAAGTGGGTAAATTATCGTACTCAAGGAAGAAAAATGAGAGAAATATGATGGATTTGATATAATTTTTGGTAGTAGAGAAAGAAAGAAGAAAGAAGTATTTTCTTCTCTTTATTCTTGTTTGATTCTATAGAAAATGAGAAGAAAGAAAGGGTGTCTTTAGTTCAAAAGACCAAAACATTCTTATTTAATAAAAATAGGAAAAAATATTATTAAATTATTAATTTGTAAATAGATCAAGTAAATCCAAGAAAATAATATGAATCTAATCATAGTATAAAATATTTATGATATATGAAATAAGAAATAAGATTTAAAATACAAAAATTAAAATAAAAAAGATTTTTGACAAGTGGTCGATTAATTGCAAAGCAAATACATAAATAATAAGCAAATACATAAGTAATAAGAATACTACTCCATAAAAAAATAAGATTTAAAATATTTATAATATCTGATTTTCTACCGAGAGGGGTTTTGTAGGGCAAAATAGTCATGTTTTTATCCTCTTTTCATTTCTCTCCTTATTCTCCTCATATCTAAGGAGAAATGGATTTTGTCTCCATGGGATGGCGTAGCGATTAAGGTGGGTGGCCCGGGACCGATGGGTCCTGGGTTCAATTCCCACCAAGACCGCTATGTGATTTGTTTGTCACCCTTAGGGTGGTTGAACCCTCCTGTGTGGTTTGCAGTCTACTGCATAAGGAGCGTGGTTCACCCAGTGCGCACCGAAGGCAGCGGCTGCGGGTTCCATGAATAAAAAAAAAAAGAAGAAATGGATTTGGCATAGATCTCACTCTTTTTTTCCACTCCCTCCTATTTCTCTCCACTGTCTAACAATAAAAAATACTCATCTCTCCTATTTCCCTCCACCCATTTCTTTCTATCCTATTTCTCTTGAAACAAACTAGGGTTAGGTTTGAGAAGTTTGGAGTTTGAGTATCTGATGTTAATCCTAGCTTTAATTTTAGTTGGGTTATTTACAATTCTATAGTCTAATACTCACTTCGTCTCGCTAGAAGCAACACGTGTTTTTTAGACACGAGAATTAAGATACTATAAATTATTTGACTTTTTAGTAGTGACACATAGTCCACACAATCGTTATCATTTTTGGATACGTATCACTTGTAATGAGACGAAAATTTTTCTTGTATTATTTCAATTGGGTCATCAAGTCAAATGTCCACAAAGATTTTACTTGTACAATAATAATTATAGTTGGTTTTGTAGAATTGGATTGATGTTCCTATTTCTAAGAATCTCGAGATCATTAATAAGATACTCTATATTTAGAATTGAAGACTGTGTACTAGAAAAAAGGTAGAATAAGTAAAAAAGAAGAAGAAAAAAAAAAGTAAAAATGGGAATAGTTAAATTTGGCGAGCTCGCACTCTCATAATGAGAGTCACGTATATGAAATATTAATTTATTTAAATCTACCGTTGGTTGTCGATAGTTTTATATTCTTCGGTCAGACACATCATTGGAAAAATAAATGCTTCTTAATTTATTTCCCTTGTTAATAATAATATTCAACATTTTAAATCGAGCTTAACTCGCCAAGAGCTAGGGGTGCAAAATGGTTCGATAACGGTAAATCGTTATTGTTTTTCAGTTAATCATTACCGAAAAACACGAATATTCATTAACCGTTACTGTAACCGTTTATGGGAGGTTAACCGTTGTTAGTTCTGTCTCACAATTTACAATTTGCCGAGTCCCAAACCTATTTCACACGGCAACTTGATGCATGCAATATATGTTCAAGATATAAGCGAGTTGATGAATTGGAAGGAGTGCAGAAGGTGGCAGAGCTGAAAACAGAGTATTGCGATGAAGAAGAAGGCCGTTAATTCGGTTATGATTTCAGATTGATCCTGGACCGTTGATGTGTCTTCAATATAATAAACGGCTAGATGTCTTTACTAATAAAGTCGCTATCGTGTGTATTACGTTTCTTAGGTAGTTATAATCGCACTTCATTTGGAACAGTCTAGAAGGTTTGCATCTATATATACACATGAGAGATGCAGAGTGTACGTAGTTTTACATTTCAGAAATAATAGATGCTTTCTTCTTCCATTCATCTTCTCCAAAGTATCTAGGGTTTCTTCTATACATGAAAACCACATTATAACATGGTATCAGAGCTAACATGCCACGGCAGAGGAAGATCATTTGGAGTGATCTAGTTTGTGAGGAGCTTGGAGATCCTGAAGCAGAATCCTCTTCTCCGCAAAATTCGACTGTAGATTCGCCAAACATGAGTACAAATGGCCGAAATGCGAATAATACCGAAACTCAGCAACGGATCAATGACGTGTATTATTTGAATCCACACGATCATTCCGGTTTGAAGCTGGTAAATGCTGAATTTACTGGATCCAATTTCTATGCTTGGAGCCGCGCTGTTCGTCGCGCGCTAGCAGGACGAAACAAACTGCCATTCGTGGACGGTACACTTCCTCAACCTCCTCTTAATGATCCTAACTATAACGCATGGATCCAAGCCGATTTTATGGTATTTTCATGGATAATGAATTGCATATCTACCGAAATTTCAAAGTTCTTCATATTGAAAGACAATGCTCATCAGTTATGGTCCATACTCAGGCAACGATTTGACTGTTGTAATGGACCTAAAATCTATAAGTTGAAAAAGGATCTAGCTGGTTTTGTACAGGGGAATCAGTCTATCATGCTCTATTATAATAATTTGACTTGCTATGTGGGATGAACTTGAGTCGTTACTTCCTCCACCTAGTTGTGTTTGTAATCTTTGGACCGTTATTAGCTCATATCATGAGAGTGAGAAACTGATGCAATTTCTGCTTGGACTAAGTGATGCATATGATACGGTTAGAAGTCAAATCTTACTGCATGATCCCTTACCTACTGTAAGTTGGGCGTATAATATGGTGCAACAAGATGAAGATCAAAGGAAAGTAACTTCAGGACATACTCCATCTGTTAGTCAACCTATAATGGCTGTAGTTCCTCATAATAGTGTAAATCCTGCACAAGAACAAGGTGTGATGCAGGCTTAGATCCGAAACTCATTGAGTGTAGGAAGGGAGCGTGGGATAGGTTATAGGCCTAAACTGACTAAAGAAGAAAGAAGGAAACTGAAATGCACTTATTGTGAGGGAGTTGGTCATGAAAGAAATGAATGCTTTAAGTTGAATGGGGTGCCAGACTGGTACAAGAAGTTAAAGGAGGATAAGCAGAACAATAAGTTGCAAATACACTGTGTTTCTCAAGGGAAAGAGACCTCTTCAGAATCATCTAAAATTGAGCACATTATTCAACAAGAGCTGGCTAAGGCCTTAAACAAACTACAGAGTTCATCTGGTGCAGCTGTTAATTCTGTCCAAACTTATTCCCCTCTTGCTAGTTTGGACAGACACTATGTTTTTAGCTTGTTTGGAGATTTAAAGAGTGAAACTATTTGGATATTAGATTCAGGTGCAAGCAGTCACATTTGTTGCAATAAAACATTGATGCAGAATATTAGAAAGCTGATTATGCCATAGAACATATATCTGCCTAATGGATCCACACAGCCGATTTTTGAGATAGGATCAGTATATCTGGATAACAATTTGACACTGGATAATGTCCTATATGTACCAAACTTCACTCATAATCTGGTTTCTTCATTCCAGCTTACTAATGATTTGAAGGCCAGGTGCATCTTCTTTCCTTCACACTGTTTGATTCAGAATCTTGAAAATGATCATGTGATGATTATGGGGCAGGCCACAGGGAGGCTTTATGTACTGGAACCTAAACAACAGATTCATAAGGTTAATGTAACTCTGGGGACTGGATTAATGGATTGGCATATAAAGTTAGGTCATGCCTCATATCAGATTCTATCTCATCTTCCTGAAGTCAAGGGTCTTTGTAATTCTAAAATACAGCAAGAATTGGCTAGTTGTGAAATCTGTCACAAGGCCAAACAGTGTAGGAATCCATTTCCTACACTGAATAAAAGGTCTTATGTTCTTTTTGAGCTAGTACATGCAGACGTTTGGGGTCCCTATGCAGTAGAGAACATAGCTAATACTAGTTATATTCTCACTATTGTGGAGGATTGTTCTAGAAGCACGTGGACATATCTGGTGCAATCAAAGAGAGAAGTTCCACACTTGCTTTCTACCTTTATCAACATGGTGAAGAATCAGTTTGGAAGGCCTGTGCTAAAGATTAAAACTGATAATGGATCTGAGTTCTTGAACTCTGGTGTGGAAAAACTGTGTCAAGATCATGGGATCATCCATTTGAAAAGCTGTATCTACAGTCCACAGTAGAATGGAACTGTAGAAAGGAAGCATAGGACTTTGTTGGAGGTGGCTCAAGCTCTTATGTTTCATAGCCAAATGCCTGAGTGTTTTTGGCCCTATTCTATCCTCACAGCAACCTGGATCATAAATCGATACCAAGCTCAGTGTTGGGATGGAATACACCTTATGGTGTGCTGTTTGGTTGCTCTGCTGACTTATCCATGCTTATTCCATTTGGTTGTCTTGTTTATGCAGCAAATATCACTCCACACAAAAGAAAGTTTGACAGCAGAGGCTCAAAGTGTGTATTAATAGGTTTTGCCCCTACACACAAGGCCTATTTACTCTATGATCTAGATTCCAGTGCAGTGATGATCTCCAGAGATGTTAGAGTTTTCCCTCATATATTTCCTTTTGCAGATCTAGAAGAAACTGAAACCAGTGGTGGTGCTTCTGGGGATTTAGAAATCATTCTTCCACTTCCTGTAGAAGTCACACCACAAATTGATGCTAGTCCTACAGATCATAACAACCAAGTTCACTCACCATCTCCTGCTCCATCTTTTAGTCCTTCTGCTGAGGATTCCCTTGATCTCTCAGTTGCTTCTTCTCCTACTGAAATTTCCAGTCATAATGATCCTTCTCCTATTGTCAGAACCAAGAGAATTACTAAGCCCCCAGCTTGGCTTGATGATTTCATCAGCAATGTCCATCTCTGTGTGCCCTCTTCTGAACATGTTTGCACCACTACACCACCTACTTTTCCCTATATATCTTCCCCATTGATTTCACCTTCTTTTGCCACATTCCTCACAAATGTAACTAACCTATAGGAACCAAAGTCTTATGCAGAGGCTAGCAAATTCATTGAATGGCAGCAGGCCATGACTTCTGAGCTGGAAGCTTTGGAACAGAATCAGACATGGACCTTTACCTCCTTACCACCAGGTAAAAGGGCCATTGGCTCTAAGTGGGTTTATAAGCTAAAACTAAATCCTGATGGTACTATTGAAAGATTTAAGGCTCGGTTAGTTTCTAAGGGATATAAGCAAGAGTTTGGGATAGATTATGAGGAGGTTTTTTCACCAGTTGCCATACCAGTTACTATTCGTCTCTTAGTTGCCTTGTCTGCTTATAAGGGATGGTTTTTACATCAGGTAGATGTAAACAATGCTTTTCTTCATGGACACTTAACTGATGAAATCTATATGTTCCCTCCCCAAGGTTATAAAAGAGCTGCAGAGGGACAAGTCTGTAAACTGGTTAAGAGTTTATATGGGCTTAGGCAAGCCTCAAGGGAATGGAACACTGAATTTTGTAAGGTTATTACTTCTTTTGGTTTTGTTCAATCTGCAAATGATCACTGTCTTTTTACAATGGATCATGATCATACGTTTTTAGCCCTTTTGGTGTATGTGGATGACATTCTTGTGGTCGGGCCGGATCTGAAACTCATTGATGATTTCAAAGCATTCTTACATGCTAAGTTTACTATTAAAGATCTTGGGGCAGCTAGATATTTCCTTGGGATGGAATTGGCTAGAGGAACCCAAGGTATTTACCTCACCCAGCGCAAATATATTCTAGATATGTTAGATGCCGCTGGTTTACTTGGTTGCAAGTCAGCTTCTACTCCTTTACCCCAAGGTGTGGTCCTCCATGATCCGGGTTCTCCTTCTCTTTCTTCTCCTGATAAATATCGCAGAGTGGTTGGGCAGTTACTTTATCTAAATCTCACAAGACCAGATGTTGCTTATGCAGTTCAACAGTTGAGCCAATATCTGTCTAAGCCTCAAGAAGTGCATTGGATGGCAGCTATGCATGTGTTACGGTATCTTAAAGGCTGTCCCTCTTTAGGGTTATTCTTTGCTGCTACTCATGATCAATTGCATTTGGAAGCTTTTTTAGATGCGGACTGGGGAACATGCCCCATTACAAGACGATCTTTGACTGGTTTCTGTATCTATCTTGACAGAGCTTTGATTTCTTGGCGTGCAAGAAGCAGACTACTGTTTCTGCTTCGTCTGCAGAGGCTTAATACCGTGCTATGGGGAGCACCGTGAAAGAATTGCTTTGGTTATCTTATCTTCTTCAAGACTTTCATGTTCCGATTTCCTTGCCTATTCCACTTCATTGTGATAACAATGCTGCTGTACAAATCACCAAGAACCAGGTATTCCATGAACGCACCAAACACCTAGAGATTGATTGCCATATTGTGCGCGATCAGTATAAAAAGGGATTTCTTCTTCCAACCCCGATTCATACTTCCGTTCAATTGGCTGATGTTTTTACCAAGATTCTTGCTGGGCCTCGGTTTCGGGGTTTGCTCTCCAAGATGGGACTCTATGATGTTCATAGTGTCCATCTTGCGGGGGGATGTTCAAGATATAAGCGAGTTGATGAATTGGAAGGAGTGCAGAAGGTGGCAGAGCTGAAAACAGATTATTGCGATGAAGAAGAAGGCCGTTAATTCGGTTATGATTTCAGATTGATCCTGGAACGTTGATGTGTCTTCAATATAATAAACGACTAGATGTCTTTACTAATAAAGTCGCTATCGTGTGTATTACGTTTCTTAGGTAGTTATAACTGCACTTCATTTGGAACAGTCTAGAAGGTTTGCATCTATATATACGCATGAGAGATGCAGAGTGTATGTAGTTTTACATTTCAGAAATAATAGATGCTTTCTTCTTCCATTCATCTTCTCCAAAGTATCTAGGGTTTCTTCTATACATGAAAACCACATTATAACAATATACTCCACAAAGCAAGAAATTGTGAACATTCAACAAAAAATTCAAAATAGAAAGATGAGAAAGCGAGACTCGCTCAGAGAGTGAGAGAGTCAGAGGAGAGAATCGAGAGACGACGAGAGGAGAGAGTCAGAGTTGAGTAGCTAGTTGACTCCTTTTCAAAATAGAAAACTAATGAAATTATGATAAAAAGATAAGTTAATAAAATTTATTTATATTTAATAATTTTTTAATTAATTAAACGGTTAATTCGATTTTAACCGTTAACTAAACGTTTAAATTGTTAACTGCTTGTATTTATCTATTAACTGTTACTGTTACCGTTAATCGCTTTTCAGTTAATCGATTACCGTTAACCGACGGTAATGGTATGGTAACAATTATACCCGATTAACCGCTACCGTTTTGCACTCATAGCCAAGACATTAATTACCTTACACTGCAAGACAACTATCTAATGTCAAGTGACACTTAAATAAATCTTATATAGTTTAGTTAATTAGTAAATTCACGTAGAGTTATGGTTTTGTGATTTTATTAAATATAACCCAATAATAAAAATTCCAAACATTAATTTGAACATTATGGATTTAAAATTATTTAAACTCAAATTCATCCCAAATATATGAGGTAAACAGGGCTCATATTGTGAATTAAACCGATAAGGCCCAAATTATCTAAGGCCTTGATGTTGACTGGGCTTTACATTATCGAACCTCAAACTTTTTATCTAAGGCCTGGAATATTCCACTTTCATTTTAGAAGTGCTTGTTAAGTTGTTATATTCATATTTTGGAAATTATGATGTTTTACAAAGATTTTTTTGTTATATAGGGGAGCATATATCATATTAGAGAAAATCAAGTTCCATTTTGTTGGAATTGAATTTAAGTTCGAGATAATCAATTTAGTTTGAAATAAAAATCAAGTGTGAATTATAAGACTACAAAGTTGAATTTGGGAAATTTCATAATTTTAAAATCTTGATTCCGGTCATCTAATCTAGATATATAATACGGGTTCCTCATTTCAAATGCCTCAACCAAATGCCTTTAAATTACGTAGTAGTAGTTGATTATTGTCTTTCACTCCATATGTGAAATTCATATATTTTAGTCGCGAATTGTTCAGTTGAAAGAAATCATGATCCTCAATAATTTGAAAATGAAATGAATTACAAATTTACTATGCATCAACATTTACATGCAAAAATAAATAGATTATTCGTTTTATTTAGTTGTATTTATAACAAGAAAATAAAAGTATATTATTCGTAATTACTAGTACTAATCAATGCTTAGGAGATGGGATTCTGATTTCATTGACAGAGGGAGAGGGAGAGAATAAAGAGAAGAAATTGGAGAAATTGGAGAAATTTAATGATGTCCAAACAATTGGGAGTGAAATTGTGATTGATTTTGTTAGCATAAATAAAGAGGGGTTTGTAGAATAGGGCATCAATGATAAGCAGAGGTTGACAGCAGTATCAACAATAACTCGGTAAAAATAGTCGGTTGGGTTTTGAGGCATAAACCTCGGACTCGATCAAATAATCCATTCCTATCTCCGAAACACAGTTATCTTTTTCTCACTCCGAAACCTATATAGATTATAGTTTTCGATAGCAAAGGTTTGAAAAAGAACTCATTGATTGCCGTTTTTGTTTCATCTTCTTGTTTTTGTCATCTTTCTTGATTTCAGAATTATAACAAAAACTCGAAACATCCAAAGAATTCGTTGTTTCCACATGTTGTCTGATTCCGCACTTTCCCTTTTCTCTTCTTCTCAGAACAAGAATTCGCGGTTGCATTGCGAGAGACGTATAGGGCGAACATGGCGGCGGCCCAACTCGCCGGCGGTGCCGCGGTTTCTTGCGGCTTATCGAACGGGAATAGCAAAGGGAATTTTCCGGCGAGAAACTTTAAAGGGTGTCGGTGTTTGCTGGGAAGGAGGAATTTCGACGGTGGCCGCGCCGGTACGCGTGCTCTGTCTTTGGAGAGGGTTAAGCCGTTGTTGGCATTCCCAGTTATTCGGCAGAGGAGGCCGATTTTTCGAAGATTGAATTGCCAGTTAAGTCCGGATTGCCGTGTGGAGTCTAGTGATGTGGAGGAGACTGTTGATCTTGATCAAGAATCAAATGGAGGGCCTAAGTATGATTACTTTTTTAGTTTAATTCTTCATGTTAATTTAGAAAAAGATGAGCTTTTTGTGTGCATGGTATTTCTAGCATTGAATTGTTGGCCACTTGGTCTTGAAGCAAGTTAATCTAGGGGGAATTTGAGCTTCTTACTGATAGGCCTTACGATGATTTAGTCTTTGTTTTCAATGAATTGAATGGGGCTGTTTCTTCTCAAATTAGTGAAGTTAATGAAAAGTTGGTGGAAGCTCCCGCTAGTACCAGTGCGAAAGATGTTAAACGCGAGCTTGTAATGTTGTCTTTACCGGCACTTGGTGGACAGGCGATTGATCCAATTGTGCAACTGTTGGAGACTGCATATATTGGCCGCTTGGGTAAGATTGACTAGTTTTGCTTTGATACTACTGTTTGAGCTCTTATTGATATTGTAGATGTTACTTTAGTTCTTCTATATTTTCTTTAAAACTTTGTAAAACAGAGAGCTTCAGAACTCTACATACACCTGGAGGTGCTTGCATTTTTGTTGCTTAGAAAGTTGATTTTGGGAGTAGTCACTAGCCTCATAATATAGAAAAGTCTTTAAATTTTAAGATTAAAAAATAGTGGGCAGGCGGAACTCATATTCTAAGAGTCATTCATATGCATTTATTTATCTCACAGGCTAAAATCTTCCTTCCATCTTTTTGCCTGTATTGTTGAAAGGAGAGAATTAGAATATATTGCAAGATTTGGATTGCATTTTATTTCACCTTTTGCTGTCATTGTCCTTTTATGTGGTCCGGTGATTGTGTCATTTATAGTGTTTTGGGTCTACTCATGAGTTTCCGCTTGTATTTCCCAGAGATAGTAGTTGCCGTCTTAGTTTATATTTTGCCTTGTCAAAAAGCTCAAACTTGTAACTCTCATGCATGAAGTCTTTCACTAGCAAATATATGTATTCTTCACCATTTCTCAGCTGGTAATAAACTTGAAAATCAGGTTATCTTTTTTCCTTTTCTTTCTTTCGTTCATTCTTCATCTTGTTTTATACCTCTCTCCTCTAATTACTTATCAGAGATTGTTCATTTTTTGGGGTATGGTATTTCTTTCCTTTCCCCCTTACACGTAGTTATTATCCAGGTTCCGTGGAGTTGGGTTCTGCTGCTGTCTCCATATCACTCTTCAACATAATCTCAAAGCTTTTCAACATTCCCCTCCTCAGTGTAGCTACTTCTTTTGTGGCTGAAGATATTGCAAAGAATGCAAGCAGATTCTCTACGTCAGGTAGAAATGATAATACAAGACTAGCCTATCTATTATGATATACATTATCTCAGTTTATATAGTCATGTCAGTCCATATTTGGTCAATTTTTTTAATACTTGGGAATAATATTCATTTATCAAGAGGACCTTATTTGTTGATCTTCAATACTGCACTAGAAAAGCTGCAGCTGTCGTCAGTGTCTACAGCTTTGTTTTTAGCTGTTGGCATTGGCATCTTTGAAGCTACGGCCCTCGTTTTGGGATCTGGACTTCTTCTCACTATGATGGGCATATCACCGGTATGGATCTTAAGTGCAGTGAATAATATAACCCCAATCCCCTATATCTTTCAGTATGCTTCTTGAGCTGTTTGTTTTAATGAGTATATATGAACCACCTTCTTTCATGTTAGCTCTAAATGCCTGCTCTTGTGAAAATTTTATTGCTCATTCATGCAAGAGTAACTTATTAGGGCCTTGTGTTGGCCTAGCAGTTGAGATTGATTGGCTTAGGGACATTTTGAAATTTCATTCATCTAGAATCAAATATTAGGTTTATATTCTTGTATGAGCAATAGATTATCTGCCCCAATGAAGTCATCAACAGTTTATAGTTTAATCACCAGTCCCACATTGTCATAGCTGGAGTAACTCGTCATTTTGCCTATATCGAATCTTAACGGAATATTTGTTTTTTCCTCCATGAAAATAAGTCGGGTCATGTTTGAGTGGTATTTGAAAGGCGATTTTAGGTTATTAGTACTGATATTTTCCATGAACAGTCGCTTATATGTTGGAGTGCAAATAATTGTATATTGAAGAATCAGATTTCACCTGAATATAATGATACAATTTCAGGTGTGATGCAATTTCTGATTTTAGAGACGACGAGAAATGCTAGAGCTATAATTTTCAAATTTTGTTGGTAGTTTGACAATCAGCATATTTCTTTTCTTCGTTTTTTGAAGTCCAGAACATTTTACTAATTCTAACTAAATTAAGTCTGATCCTTCGATAAACCGTGTGTTACTGTCATGTATGTTGTATCCGAGTTTTCATGGACCTTTACAATAGCTTTTGTTTATGCAGGCTTCTTCGATGCGCGGTCCTGCACAAAGATTTCTTATTTTGAGGGCTCTAGGTGCTCCTGCTTTTGTTGTTTCTTTGACCCTTCAAGGCATTTTCCGCGGCTTTAAGGATACGACGACCCCCGTAATTTGTTTAGGTAAGTCTGCAGGTTTAGAACCCCCCCCACCGCCGGCTATCAATTTACTTCTGACATTCATACTCACATGCTGTTATGCATCTTCTCCTGATGATTTCATGCAGGTTTTGGAAATTTTATTGCTGTATTCCTCTTTCCTTTGTTGATGTATTATTTCGGGTTGGGTGTCAATGGAGCTGCAATTTCCACCGTTATCTCTCAGTAAGTATCATTCAGGCTCCGCCCCACTCAGTTTTAATTTCACTCGGTTACTTTTGTTCTATGTTCTCAGACTTAGTTGTACTTAATTATTCTGTTTTGGTAACTTACTATAGATACATCGTGGCCTTCTCAATGGTATGGAATCTTAACAAGAGAGCAGTATTATTGCCTCCAAAGCTTCGTGAATTGCAGTTTGGTAATTATCTCAAATCAGGTAAGCTTGTTGGTTACTGTACTTTCAGCTGCTTTTCCTTTCCGCCTCATTTGGACATCTTGATTAATCTGTACTAAAACAGCAGTAAATGTATGACAATGTATGAGGTACTTCCATAAGATCCATTTAAAAAAAAAAAAATTATTATAAGGTTTTATATTGTATATTCTGAGTTTGTGGTGTACAAATCGTGGGATTGCTAGGTGGTTTCCTTATTGGAAGGACTCTTGCTATTCTTGTGACAATGACACTTGGTACATCCATGGCGGCTCGTCAGGGAACCACAGCTATGGCTGCTCATCAGATATGCTCACAAGTGTGGCTTGCTGTATCGTTACTTACTGATGCACTTGGAGCAGCAGCTCAGGTGATTCCTTCTCATTAATATTTCACGCGTGGTCTTGTCACGGCTCATGTGCTGTACTTATTAAATAACCTATTTATCCATTTCCGCTCTTGACACACAAGTATGTACTTGTTGGTTTTTAGTATAAAACCGATTACATTGTACTAATCTTACCGTGCCGGCTGCTTTCCGAACAATCATTTATGTCACTATCATTATTATGATACCAATATATGTCAAGTAGTTGTATGTTCTAGATAAGTTTCTTCATAATATCCTCCTCCACAGAGTCAGTAATTTTGAGAGCTTCTGTAGAGATATCTCTTCAAAGTTTCGGAGGTTTATGGGCTTTGGGACTACTACTTCTAATTTCATGTTGCATACGACTTACTTTTTTTGTTTGGCCTCGAAATTTGGCTTTCCCAGGCATTGGTTGCCAGTTACATATCGAAAGAAGACTATATAAATGTGAAGGAAGTCACTCAATTCGTATTAAAGGTACTTATTCTATTCCGAATGAGGTGGTCGTTCTTTTTCTGACGATAATTTTTCTTATATTGCCTTTTGGTTTTCCAGATTGGTTTTGTCACTGGTGTTACCTTGGCTGTAATACTGGGCATTTCTTTTGGTTCTTTGGCTCCAATCTTTACCAAGGATGTTGAAGTCTTAGGAGTCGTTAAAACCGGGATCCTGGTAAGTAAAACGAAAGTTAGTTTTGTCGTTCATGATAATATACTCGGTTATCTCCTAACTTAGTTTCATGTATATGGCAGTTTGTCGCTGCCAGTCAACCTATAAATGCTCTAGCTTTTATCTTAGATGGTCTCTATTACGGTGTCTCAGACTTCCGTTATGCTGCAATTTCAATGGTAACATTTTCAGTACGTTATGTTATGTTATTGATCTTCAACTCGACACGAACCATTGATATATCGATTTTTTTTTTCCAATGTAGATGCTGTCTGGTGCAATATCTTCTGTGGTTTTGTTATATGCTCCTAAAACTTTTGGTCTTCCTGGTGTTTGGTTTGGCCTCACTCTCTTAATGACACTAAGAACTCTGGCTGGATTTATCAGGTAAAGTAGACAATCTAGTGTATGACAAATCTCTCTCTCCTTCCCCCCCTCTCTCTCTCTCTAGGGAAGTTTGAGCTTTAATTCGTTTGTATTTCGTTGCTGCAGATTATCACAGCGCAGTGGCCCTTGGTGGTTCCTTCATAGCGATCTTAACAAAGTAAAGGTAGGACTTTTGTGTATGAATTTATGTGTTCCTTGGAGGACATCCGACGGAGAAGAATTGATATGCTTGTGTTTGTTTGTGCTGTGTAGCTCGTAGGATAAGAAGTTGGAGACATGAAGGATTCAGCGGCCTCTGCAACTCACTACATCATCTTGATACATATTTCCTTTTCATGGAAAGTGTATAGTTTCTTCCACTCTTGAACTAGATACACATAAAATCCAACACCTTATGACAAAGTAGTTGCAAATAATCAAGAATTCTTGGTTTTGTTTTTTACTTTCCTATTCACAATAATGTTGGATTTAATTTTATCCACAACAAAAACCTACTTGCCTAGAATAATTATATTGGGTAACGATAACAAGTTTCTCTTTATTATGAGACAGACAAATACGAAAAAGCTTCATACTAAACTTGCTTAAAAATGTAAAAATCTCATTAGATGTAATGTATGTGACAAGTCAACAATACTCAACTAAATCAAATTCCATTATTGTGGATATCAAATGCCTAATACGAAAATGCAAATTTCAAAATTTTCCTACCAATTAAGAAAGCCTCTTAATTGTTATTCAACTTGGAACCAATAGAAATGGTTGGGGACTGCAAGAGCAAAAGAAACTCAGTGATTTATTGGCATGAGAAAAGGCTACTCATTCCAGATTTGCAAGAACAGCATCCACAACTTCCTGGGTGGTACTGTTTCCTCCGAGATCTTTGGTACGGTACTTGCCTTCTTCAATCACGCGCTTCACTGCAGTCTCTAATCGATCAGCGAACGAAGGAAACTGCAGGTGTCTCAGCATCATAGCCGATGAGAAAAGCAAAGCCATCGGATTAGCCTTCTTTTGCTCCAGAAGTTTATCGTTGCCCACATTCCCTGCAGAAGCCCCTTGTTCGAAAACTGCATGATCAGCGCCCACATTCCCTGAGACCCAAAGCAGAACAAGAAATCATGAGTTTGGATGTGATTCAGTCCTTCAACTTGAAAGGGAAAGAAAGTACTAAGATCTACTTATGGCAATACCTCCAGGCATGAAACCAGTACCCCCCGCTATACCAGCAGCTGTATTGGCTATCAGATTCCCATAAAGATTTGGAGTTACCTGCAGCATGTGATTTTCTTAGTAAAAAGGCCCACACATGCACCTCTATGGAGCTTGCAACACAAACACTGTTCTATTGGAATGAAAAAGGAGAGGATATTCAATATGAAAACAATTTGTCTACTCACCATCACATCAAACTGCTCTGGCTTGGAAACAAGTTGCATTGAGCAGTTATCCACGATCATCTCATTGTACTCAATATCAGGATATCTGCTAGCGATCTCGCGACAAGATTCTAGAAATAGTCCATCAGCAAGTTTCATGATATTTGCTTTATGTACAGCTGTCACTTTCTTCCGGTTGTTGAGATAAGCATACTCAAAAGCATATTTGGCAATTCGTTCTGAACAGAACTTTGTTATCACCTAACAAATTGGCAACATAAGAAACAGAAATGACAGAAAGTTCTCGAACAGTGTACCAAACATTGCTAATCCCAAGTTGGGAAAATATCATAATAGGAAAGTTGAGCAATTCAAATAGGAGTTAGATGCTGCTCAAATAAAATAGGAACCTAGTGAAATAGGAAAAGTTAGAAAGGGCTGATATGCTTAAGCAGGGCATGTGTATAGAAAGGATGGAGCCCCAAGCCACAACCAAATAAATAATCAAACTTTTGCCTTAACCAGAGTCTTAGATTTCGACTTATATGTAACATAATAGGTTCTTACTACGTATACCACTACAATATAGTCGAATAGATTTTTTCTTCCCCCCTGCTCCAACACTAGGTGTATCAGTCCATCCAAGTTCATATCAACAGGACCCAAGAACTGACTGTCTAACCTAAGCCTCAAACCAGAACATCATGAATGTATGATTAGATTTCCAATGGCTAAAAGATCCAGTACTATGATAGATATCAGAAGACACGAGTTCCTTCCTACATGATTATTATTCCTCTGCTCATGCTCAACCATCCACAACCTATAATATTGTCCACTAACTCTATTTTGTCCTTCTTTCTAATTAGTCAATCCTCATCCGCATCCTCAAAGCTCATTCCTGCAACTTGCGGGTTCATTACATGTTCCAAAAACTAAAATACGAGGCCCCTCATCATTGCTCAATGCATTCTTGAGTTAAACAATATATCTTAAACAAGATAATTTCCACGGTTGACAAGAGCCAAAAATATAAAATAAAAGACACATAAACACACACACCAAGGATAGGAAATAAGGAATACCTTAAGGCTCTCAACCACTCCAGGAACAACCTCATGCTCGAGACCGGCGTACTCACCCTCAGTATTCTCCCTGATCACGACGATATCAACATTCTCGTGGCGCGTGGGAAGCCCAGGCAGATTAAAACAGTGGACGAGCGAGGCATAGAGATCGAGCTCCTTCCTCAATATCATATTCAGAGAGCTGACGCCTCCGCCCACAGGGGTCCTCAACCCTCCTTTCAGACAAACCTTATTCCTCAGAATGGATTCAAGCACCTCCGGCGGCAAGCTCTTCATATCTCCACGTACGTCGTACTTCTCGAAATACACGGGCGCGTGCATCGCCTCCATGACCTGTTCCACCGCGCCGGTGACGAGAGGTCCTACGCCATCTCCGGGGATCAGAGTAACCGGCCGCGGGGATCCGTCACCCGGACGCGGCATGTAGGTGACGGATCGAGTCGCCGTCGTGGATCGGGCGGATAGGAGATTCCTGACGATCGGAAGAGCTCGTTTGGACATCTTGATCGGTTGAAACGAAGTGGAGATCAGAAACTGGAGACTGGAATTAGAACTGGATTGTTAGGGTTTTGAGAAACGAGATTCGATTGAGACGGTGGAGGTCGAAACAGAGTGTCATGGAAAAGGGAAGTCGGAAAGAGCGGGTAAAAGAGTATAACAAAACGGAAGTTTGCGGAGACTATTCTTGCCTTTTGCAATCTGACCTCTGTGGTTTGCCATTATTATATTCTGGCCCACCCCAATTCTCATTCTCTTTTGAGTTTTGGTTAGTAATTATTGAAATTAAAAATTAGTAATTATTGAAATTAAAAATTAGATTGCTCAAAAACTTTTAAGGGAATGTATTGATTCTCAAAGAGTGCGGGGAATTTCTATTTGTTGTGTCTGTAAATTTATTTATTTATTTATTATTTTTTTGCAAATTGAGAATTCAAGAATCAAGATGGACTTGGTTAAGAGATGTTATATTTTTTTAGAATGTCATTGATAGAGACATATTCAAGATTTAAAATTTAAAAGGATGAGATAATAAATCTGTAATTTCAGCGATGTAAAAATGCAATTTTGCTAGGGTCCACAGAAAAAGGGAATTAATAAACAGAATTCAACATAAAAACACATTTGAGTGCACGAGGCCAAATTCACACCGTTTAGATCCGCTCCTAATAATCATGGAATTCAATAGAATCATGGAATTGACGAAAAGTATAAGACTAGCAAGACACTTACTAAGAAAGTAGTGACTGCAGATTTTACCTCATCGCATTCACGAAGAGAGGAATGATTCATGCCTGATTAGAGAAACAACTGGTAAAACAGCTTAAAAATTAAACACGACACCAGTATAGTCTAGTTAAACAATTTCAACAAAGATCCGCCAAGCTGAATAGAATACCTGGAATGTGCATCTTCAACTATATGCAAAACATATCCAATTAAAGAAACAACTGCAAAACCATATCATATACAAACAACACATCTATCTATTTGAGCTGCCAGGAATGGGGCTGCTTCCTAGACCCATTTTCTGCCCCAGCACTGCAAGCTGCTCCACAAACTCATCACCTGTTAGTATCTCCGTGGTTCCGTATATCACGTGCTTAGGAGGCTGCTGGCGATGAACGAGCTCTTGCAAGCTCCCGTACTCCACGTAGTTTCCACCACCAATCATGAATACAATAGCTTCTTTGAATGGTCCTTTCATGTGGCTGCCGCTAGAGCCCAAGGAAGACTTTGGTGCACGGGGATCAAAGACAAGGTAAGAGTCGATGTCGGGGTTGGGTTTCCCTTCCATTAGTGCATCGACTGTCCGGGTTAGAGCCAGTTGATGGTCGTTGGACAGCAAGTTCTTGACACCAGCAGTGACAGCGCTGATTGACTGCCCATAGAGTTTTTCAGCCCAATCAACGATATTGCTCCTGCTTGCAGAGTTAGCAGATGCTAATGACACATTCAATGATTTTATCTTTTTCACATACTGAAATGGACTGGTATCAACCTCAGATTCCTTGAGTGCCGCTTCCACAACTTCAATCTCTGACGGTGGGATGCTTTCGGTTGAAATAAGAAACATAATAGCAAATCGTAGCTTGTCCATCTTGGTTCCTTTGCCCTTGAGTACAGCCAGAAGTTCACTACGATCAATCCCACATCTGACCATCATTTCGCTCTCCTTCTTAGCAAAAGTATCAAGAGACCTCTCCTTGATCTCACCCAATAATGCAGTAGCGATATTAGTATGCTTATCAATCACTTGCTTCCTCTCAGTCAATTCAGGAAGAGAATTCACTGCATTCATGAGATGCTTCGTGTTTCCAACTAGATCTGTCCCATCAAACTGAGCTTCATCACCACCAGTCCGCCTATTTACATCCTCAACATCTTTCTTGTACTTGTTCAATTGTGTCTCAATCTCCACAGCAACTTCTGGGAAATCCAGCGACCCATTTGCTGTCCAAAATGGGTCAGAGTGATCCAACTCAAATGATTTCATCCCACCTTTCTCCCCTTTCACGTTCAATCTATTCAACCTCAAACCAAGCACATCATGAACAAGTGGCTTATACCTAAAGTCGTGCTGTATAGATACTGATAGCTCAAAATTCCTGTCAAATAGACACAGAATTGGTCTCTGAAACGAGCTGGTGAAGTTCCCACTTTCCGTAAACAAGTTGTTCTTTGACAGCAAATGGTCACGCAATCTCTGATCCAGCAAGGATGCTACCATCTCAGCTGGGCCTCCACGAGGACACCTAATAATAGGTACAACTGCAAGGGTCGCCAAAACACAGAACAATCCTCCAACAATCTTTTCAATAATTTCCTCAATCTCTTTATCTCCGGCAGAGGGATCGTTTAACTGAACATAGCAATTCTTATGGGAAAGAGAGAATAAGTTATCTTCCAGAGTCACAAATTCCAAATACTGATCATGCACCTTGGAGATCCTCTGAATCGAATCAGAATTCATAGTTCCTTAACCACCAAAAAATAAGCCAAACTTAATATCAGACCTAGCTATGGATCCAAATCGAGATATATGAACTACAAGCATATATATCCAACAGCAATATCTTAACTTGTATTTAATCAACTACCAAGATCCTTAATGCCTATATCAACTGCAATGAACTGCTACTATTATTATCATAAACACAAACGATCAAACAAGACCAGAATCTAAGCCCTATAGTTGTCATTGTAAAGAAAAACGAGATCATAATTTTCAATCAGCTCAATTAGATCAAATCAACTAATTGATACATCTTTCACCTAAGAGAACAAAATTAGCATTTCCCAGACAATAATCTCTTCTAATCTAAACAAACTCAAACAGTTAACAGAGCTAGAAAATAAAAAAGAAACGAAAGGAAATGTGAACGAATAGTACCGGTTGCGAGGTCCTCGAGGAGCGGCCGGGGTATGGAGGAGGAAAAGTTGAGGTGAAATGAGTCATAGAGCGCTCTGGAGGCATCAGAGACGATGCGTTGCACGTTCTGCGGCGTCGGCCGGATGAAGTAGACGGCGGGGACGTCGTGAACGGGATTCCGATCCTTATCGACGAGGAAATAGAGCGTGATCCCGTGCTTCCGCAAATCCTTAACGTGAATCAACGGCGACAGTATATCCTGGCAGAATCTGTCGTAGATCAGGATCTTGTAAACCTCCTCATTCGCCGTTCCACCGACGAAGCCCACCGCCTGGTTCAGATTCAGCATCTTGATTATGCATTCTGCCAAATTCAGCAAACAAAATTAAGCAATCGGTTAATTTAAATCTGTAAGTAGAACGAGAGATCAAAGCAGCAAAGACTCACCGGTCTGCTTCTGACGGAGATTTAGCGCCATTTCTGCCGAGTGATTTTTTTTTTTTCTGAATTTCCGCAGCTCGGAGAGATTAAGAGGGAGAGAGATCTGAATTTTGTGTATTTTTGCCAAAGGAGTTACGAGTTGTACGTCTTCCATCTGAAGTTGTACAGTGGGTTTGGCAGGCCCGTGGGCTTAGTGTCATATTAGGTGGGCTTTTGAGTCTTAAATTCGACTATAAACAATGGAGTGGTATAATATATTTACTTAAAATTATATAAGCGAATAATTAAATACTCCTCTGGCCCCCTCCAAAGTCCCAATCATTATTCACGTAAACTTTGAAATAGACAGGAGATTAAATATTGAATATAAGTAAAAAGTGATGAAGTGAGAAGGTTAAAAAATGATATAAAGTTAAAAAATTGTAAATTTAGAAAATTGAAATGTTAGTAATTTATTTTCATTTTGAATAATAAGCATAAATCCTTTCAACATTCGTTTCAAATATAGTGAACATAATAATGGCACAATGAAGTATTTACTACATAAATATATATAAATAATACATGATGTATTTTTAAAGATTTACTAATTCGAACACATAATTTATTAATTTTCGACTTACAAGGTGTTTAGATCGAGTTTGTGGTTAGTATGGTTTGCATTGGTAAAAAAAGAAGAGAGTAGACGAATTACATTTAGGCGGGTGGACTAAAGGACTGAACCACTATTTTGGAAACAAGGCTGAGAATGGGGAGTGGGTATGGATCGTTCCTGAAGAACAGCTATTGGATTCTTAGGCATGGCAAAAGCATTCCGAATCAAAAGGGTCTCGTTGTCTCATCTTTGGTTCGTTAATTCATCCTCCACTTATCAAATGCTGCTCCACTGATTAATCATTTTATCTATTTATATATGGCAGGAAAATGGGGTTCTTGAAGAGTATCAACTAGCTCCAGACGGAATCGATCAGGCTCGTTTAGCTGGAGAAAATTTTCTCAAGGCATTACTACTTTACTTTACTCATTGATGAATCGTGTGTGCGTGTGATTTTATTGGGGGTTCAGTTTTTTCCAATTTTGTTTTGCTTTTGGGATGAAATCCAATTGGTTAAAATCCGAGATGATGAATTATTTATATTGAATTGCTGTACTTGTCAAATTTTCTTTCCATCTGTGCTAGTTGAGAGATCATGTTTTTATTAGACGGCTATAACCATTTTGTGATATACTGTGATGCAGAATCAAACTGAATCATTTATCTTTATTGCTGCAACAACATAATCTGCCTAATAGATATCATCATCTATGGATTGGGATTATTTTGAGTGCTTTAGTGACCTTATCTATAGTATCTGCTCATAAACTTCTGAGTATTTTGGCTCTCATTTTCAACAATTAGATGTTAAGTGTACAGTTTTAGATGCTTAAGTTTGTTGAGTTGTGTGTTCTTTGGTGAGAACATTCTGATAAGCAATATTTCTCTCTCAAGACAAATGTTGGATGTTGTTTCAAGGATGTAACACTGAATTGTCTATGTAGGCGCTGAAAGAAAACAAAATCGGCCTGGAAAAAGTCCGAATCTGCTACTCACCATTCGCAAGGACTACTCACACGGCAAAAGTGGTAGCTTCTGTTCTAGACATTCCTTTTGAAGGTCCACAGTGCGAGGTAAGTTTATTACCGTTCCAACCTCGGGGAAGAAACAGATCCTTGTAACACTTTCCCTTGATTCCTCAAGTGGAAAAAATATGGTTGTTGTGATGTTCTTGAAAGTGAGGGTTGAGGGTAGCATCACTACAAATCGATTATACATTATACATGGTTGCTTTTGTTAATTAGTTGATTCTTAAGCTTTAACTTGCCAAATCATGGTTTGAAGGGTTATAGGTGACAGTAGAGGGCTTTCTTGAAATGTTGAATAAGCTCTTGCTTGAGTTCCAAGGTTTAACAAAAGTCACATTTTTTGGTATTGATTTGGCAAAATCACATACTTTCATAGCGCTTTGCTTTCTTCTTATTCTTGTTGTTCGCCTTATGGTGTGGTAGGATATCTTGTCTCTCATTCATACATTCCCATACCTCAATGTCTTACTGATATGGTCACTTTATAGGCAATAAAGGATTTACGAGAGCGCTTCTTTGGTCCTTCTTACGAGCTGAAGTCTCATGATAAAGTAAGAAACCAACTTGCATAGTTGTAAGGCACATGAAATCCTATAGCTTATCTAATTACCTTACTGTTTCTCTCCATCCTTAGCAAATGAACAGAACTGCTATTTGTTTTCCACTGTAGTACCCTGAGATTTGGGACTTGGATGCAAAAGATCCATTTCTGCCTCCAGAAGGTGGAGAAAGTGTTGCAGATGTTGTCACCAGGCTCACAACTGCTTTAGCCCTCATAGAATCAGAGTTTGAAGGGTAATCATCCTCACATTCTTTCCTTTATCATAGCTTCCCAATCATGTTTAATCCATTTTGCTATGGTTGTTCATGTAATGATGATTGAGGGTGTGCTTATCCTTCAATGATTAACATGAGTATGATGTTCTTCTTGTGTAGGTGTGTCGTGCTAATCGTCAGCCACGGTGACCCGCTGCAGATCTTGCAGACGGTCATGAATGCATCTGCCGGAGATGGAGGAACAAAGGGAAATGACTTGACTTCAAGAATAGAGGCTACCAGAGACCCCTCTGTTCTCTCACAGCACAGAAAGTTTGCTCTTGAAACAGGGGAACTTCGCAGATTAGTGTAGATAGTGAGTTGCAATCTGCTGTTCTTGATCTCCAACTATTAGGAGTTGAAATAAATTCACTTGAGAATCTCATCATGTTTAGGCTTAGCGATGCTAACTGCTTATTAGAACTGCATTTGCGTAATGACTCATTATCCATGACTAAGGACGGGTTAGAAGGTGTTAATGAAATTCGAACTGGAGAAGCAGAATTGCTTCGTGCATTGCGAGTTTCTGCAAATTAACTGTTCACTATGTGTAGAAAGTTGAATAGAATGTACTACTAGAAGGTTTTACATCAAGATCATTAAAACATCCACATGTTTAAATCATGAAATTCAAATATACACTATGCAGTCTATGCTCAAGATTGAGGGCCTCTTCATATTCTGCAATTTGAAGCTGGACAAAGAAAAAGACAGAACAACAACTATGGTTAGAAGCAAGCAAAACTATTGAACTGGCAAGGAAAAAGTCGAGCTTTTGAATTTTTCATTGAAGATGAGCTCAAAATATAACTCGTTTCATCATCGAAGAAACGCCCCAACTTTGATGAAGGCTAATCACACAGTCTACTTAACCTATATGTGAGGAAAGCAGGAACAAAAGATGGAAGACTAAGTTTCAATGCTCACTGCAGAAAATGAATTGGTTGAAATCAAGAGTCACCCTGCCTTGCTTGCTCGTATCGAATGAATTAAACAGATTCCTGGAAAGATAATGAAATTTCAATTGAGCTAATACTGGCAGAGAATACCCCCCAAAAAACTGATTTAAATAAGTGCCGCCAAAAAACTACACTTAAACTATGTGGAAGCATATATATGAACAAGGCAATAGTAACAAGCTTCATGCTTTTGCATTTATTTGTAACGATTTCTTCAACTTAGGAGGTACAACAGCACATAATAGTGTTTTTCACATAATTGAGAAGCAGAAGCTATGGAAGTTATGCAACATATAGAGCAATGAGAGTTGCCTTTAACTGAATCATGCAAACTGTGCAATAGTTAGTAGGTAGAGAAATGATCGGTGTGTGTCTCATATCTGATGTCCAACATTATATTTTCTGATCAAGAACCAGAGATTTTTCTGACCTGGCTGACTGTATAAATATACAAAGAGAGATGAAATCATCAAGTCTGAGTTTGCCACTCTTCGTTTTATCAAAACTCTGTACATACAATGTGGAAACACAATTAATACCAATCATCTCGTTGCAGTTTATGCACACTGAAGAATATATTATACTTTGCATTCTTACCTCACAGGCCGTGTAAAAAGCAGGAGAGTCGAGAGAGAATCCAGTTTTCACCAATGCCTGAAGTTATTATAGAGAATATAAGAAAATGCTTCACAAAGTCAATTAAGGAAAGCAATAAGCATTTCACAATTGCAAGAGTTAAGTCAAAAGTAACAAGGGAGTACCAAAAGAAAAGGAAAAAGGTACTACCGCTCTAATTGAAGCTTATATACCTCATATGCTTCCTCTGGAACAAGAAATCCACGCCCCCTACTCCACCGTAAAGAGAAAACAACATGATTACCACAGTCTTTGCTAGTTATATCCTAAGTAATTGCAACCAACAGTACGAGCAACCAATAATATGTAGGATTACATTCAACCACATACTCTCATGTGCTCAAACACAACGAGTTGTTTGCAAGAATGCTTAAAACATGTCGAAATAAAAAATCCTATGAAGCATGGCAAAAACTTGAATCAGGAGACGTGACAATCAATCAATAAATAAGACTGTTGAAATCTTGAAAGTAGCCAGCAACAGCAGGTTAACGAAAAGCAAAATATTAGCCATAGCATTAAATGCAGAATGATATCAATCAATTTAAAGACTTCATTAAGTAAACATTCCAAAGGACACCAATAATCATTCCCAATTCCCAGATTGTAGTCCCCCCATTCAATCTATGCACTCGGTTAAGGCTACCAAATGTCATTTCACTAGATAAAATCACATACTCTAACTCAAATTAACAAGAAATCACCTCTCCAAGCTTGAATATGCCTGTTGAATCTGCAAGGCGAGCAAACATAGGCAAATTATGTAATGCAAAAACAAGCATAAAGTCTTTTATTTTTACTTGAAAAATCATTTCACCAAATTTAAATATACGCCATTCCTTCATCACAATAGCGAAGTAAATTATGAAATACCAGAAAATTCAAATATATGTCATGAATGAGAAGCACAATTATTGGCTTAAGAGATCAAGATCATGTGGTGGGAGGAGATGCAGTGCTACAACAACAACAAGAACAAAAAAAACTTCTTTCTCCAGTAGAGCAACACCTTTAAGTATTCTTTCGAGACCAAATGCCTAACTCAAGTTGAAAACAACTACTTTATCAAATTACTGTTCTTTATATACTGTATTTCTTTTGCACAGAATTACCCAAGGGTGCTAACTTCCTACAGCAAAAAAAGCAGTGTCAACCTTTACAAGGAGATAACGTCATTCTTGACTAAAAGCACACAAATCCTGAAAAAAACGTTCTAACGACATTGAAAAGGAGAGCTTCTGTGGAGAACACACTGACCTTCAGAAGGAACTTGTTAAGCTCAACAAATTCTGGAAAACAGAAAACACAACGATGAGATAACGTCATTCTTGACTATATGGCAAATTTTACTAGGATGAAAAATGTTATCAATCATAAACACATGACAGCAAAATGAATCAACAAATTCAGTAACCGGAACCACACAACAAAACATAGAGATATACGGAAAAGAACACACCTTCAAAGCTCATAGTTCCACTACTGTCGAAATCATACATCCTGAACAGCACAAGCAAACAATGTCAAAATCTGAAGTAGCAATTTTCTGATAATTTTATATAGAGCTTATGGGCGCCTTCTGGTAGTCCGACTGTGAATGAACACCATAGATGCACACATCACCCACCTGATCATTTGCTGAACAACTGATACGGAGAAATGAAGGTTTCCGACGGCCAAAGCACTCTAATCATCAACGAAATGTAACAAAATTAACACCGCTATATATACTGTTCTAACGAAAATCCTCATTACAAGTGAATTGCTTCGAGTTTGATGTATCCAGAAGGAAATTAAAAAAAAATGGAAAAGCAGATAAAAATTGAACCTTTAGCTGAGCAGCGGTGATATTCCCGGTTTTCTGCGAGTCAACTCGATCGTACCACTCTCGCAGAATCGCCCGATTTTCCATCACCACTCAATTAACTCTTCCAATCCGGCCGCAGCGGCGAGTTAACGGTGCTTTTCTAATTTCTTTTTCAATATTTAACAATACACAATAATTACGAAAAATATATATTAAGCTTTTGAAAATTGAGATTGGATTCGAATTTCACAAAATTTTATAAATCAAAACAATACATGTAAATCAATATATACAAATTTCTCTTTATCATGACACTACTGTATCTACATAAATAAAACATGGTATAATGTGAATACTAGTATATTCAACAAATTTAATTTTAATTTTAAATTAAGAATTACTAGTATTTAATATCTTTCTTGGGCGAAAATAAAAGAATATCCTTCACAGAAGTTAATTTGCAAAACAGCACTGGATTTATTTTTATTTCATAATTGGTCCAGGTCAAAGCTTGAACCAGTGCAAGAATTTACGTTTTTATCCTTCATGTCGGTGCCAAGATACAATTTCTCCATTCAAAGGGGACTTAAAAACAACCAATCTTTCCACCTCTAAAATCTTACAACCTCAATACAACCCCTATGTTTCTCAAAATATCCCTTTTCGCCCCACTTCTCCATTTGTCTTTTCCTGTAATAATAATTTTTATTTTGTTCACCAAATCTCATTTATTTGCTTTCTCTATCAAGTATTTATCTGCATTTCAACATCCAAGAGAGGACTCTACACTTTGATTGGTTTCGATTTAGTGCTAGGGTTTTTGATTGATTGATCCTTTCGAGGACAAAAAATAATTTCACCGAAAAAAATGGGTGGGGGGTCGGAGTCCAGCGTGGGGGTTGCGGCGATCGAGGAGGTGAATGTAAACATCCGATGCTCTAACGGCTCAAAATTTTCGGTGAGAACGAGCCTCGAATCGACGGTGACGGAATTCAAAGGTCTATTGGCGCAGAATTGCGATATACCAGCTGAGCAGCAGCGGTTGATCTACAAAGGTCGGATCTTGAAGGATGACCAAACCCTAGTCAGCTATGGTATACTAATCCCCTTCAAATTTATTTTATCTTTTTATTTTTTTTTATTTTTTTTATGGTCTTATATGATTACTGCTTGGTTGAACAAGCATATGGATTTTCGGGCTGTATGATTTCTTGTTTTTTTTTGTATGGTTGGATATGTTGATTCAGTTTTCTGAACTTTAGTTTGTGTTGACTCGAGTAAGTTTTGTCAATTAAATGTTGAATGTGTGCGAAGGGAAAAAAAAAAAAAAGGTTTCATGACTGTTGGAAAAGGAAATAAGTAAATAACTAAAGGATCCTGAGCTTAAAGGAAATATCTGTATATTGGGTAAGATCATCGTAGAAAATAATGTGACTGCTAACTTAGTGATGAAAGTTTAACACTTCGAAGTGTAACGGAAGGATTTTGTCTCGTGAAGCCCTTTTCTGCAAGTTACAGTTAAGGTGAAGCCTGATCAGAGATTTGGAGGCACTTAAATATCTGTATTGATATGGGGAACTTCATTTTACCCAAACTTTGAATTGTTTATCAGAATACTTTTTAATATTTCGCCTAAAGGTTCCTGTATACCCTCTCAATAAAGTCCAGATTTGCATCCAGGCCATAAAAGGCTACATTTTTTGGCATAACATAACAACTAACAAAACTCTGAAGTAAGTTGGGTTTTTTGGGCTCGTCATTCAAAATCCTTATTGCTTCTCTGAAACATTAAATCACACATTGTGGGAGATTATCTTGTTGATAATTGTAGTCCAGAACCTTTTAAAATTCATGGATTTTAGTGATTGATGACTGAATAAGCTTTGCCACCAATAGTGTGATCCTTTAAATATTTTATCCTTAATTCTTATCGTATTCACTTTCCACCTGCTTCTAAGTACGGGTTTATTCCAACTTTTGAATAGGTTTGCAGGCTGATCACACTGTTCACATGGTTCGTGGTTCTGCCCCAGCTGCATCTCCTGCTCCCGTTCCCTCTGGTGCCGGGAATACCAACACAACTCCTGCTGCCACACAAGGTAGTGGCCCAAATCCAGAGGGCGCTGGGGTGCCTGGTACAGGTACATCCCTCTTTCCAGGGATGGGCTTAGGTACACTAGGTGGGACTGGGGCATCCGGATTATTTGGAGCTGGACTTCCTGAGTTTGAACAGGTGCAGCAACAACTGACTCAGAATCCAAACATGATGAGAGACATAATGAACATGCCTGCCATCCAGAGCTTAATGAACAACCCTGAGATTATGCGGAGCTTAATTATGAGTAACCCTCAAATGCGCGACATAATTGATCGGAACCCTGAACTTGCTCACATTCTGAATGATCCTAGTGTCCTTCGGCAAACATTAGAAGCTGCAAGGAACCCTGAGCTAATGCGTGAAATGATGCGAAACACTGACAGGGCAATGAGTAACATTGAATCTTCTCCTGAGGGATTCAACATGCTCAGGCGCATGTATGAAAATGTCCAAGAACCGTTCCTCAATGCAACAAATGCAGGTGGTACCACTGCAGCTGATGCTGGATCAAATCCATTTGCAGCTCTCTTGGGGAATCAAGGGGGCGTTCAAACTAGAGATGTGCCTAATTCAACTGCTGCACCTGAAGAGGGAACAACTGTTCCAAATGTTAATCCACTTCCCAATCCATGGAGCAATACTGGTAAGACAGCCTTATTAAAATTTTTAAAAGGCTTGCTTGGTAATTTGACAAAAGTATTGCAACCAATTTTTTTCGCTCTTAGTTGGATCTTCAAATGTGCTATAGATACCACTGCTTGCATAGACTTATATCATATTTATGTTTAAGTGTCATCATAGAGCAAATAAGATTTAGATATTGCTAGGGATGTCTCTGTTTCTTGTTTGTCTAACGGGTACGTATACACACCACTCACACTAATGGTATCTACTTGAACTTCTTTGTTTCAGGAGGAACTCAACCAACTACTGCTGCAAGAACAAATCCAACTGGCGATGCAAGGATACCTTCAATTACCGGACTGGGAGGACTTGGTCTTCCTGACTTGGAGCGTGCAGGCATGGGTGATCCCTCTCAATTCAGTCAGTTGTTGCAAAATCCAGCTGTGTCACAAATGATGCAAAGCTTGCTTTCCAACCCTCAATACATGGAACAAGTACTACCATTTACAGGCATTGCTTAAGTAATCTTTTATGGGTTTATATTTACTTGGAAGTATAATTTCGTTGCAGCTCATGGGCATGAATCCTCAAGTCCGCAGCATGCTTGACATGAACCCTCAGTTAAGAGAAATGATGCAAAACCCAGAAATTCTTCGACAGTTGACCTCTCCGGAGATGATGCAGGTATATCCACCTTCATTTTGCATTCTACTTCTATGTAATATGACTTGTTGCTGTTCATGTTTGATTTCATTTGAGAAGTTGGTGGCTATGTACTTGACAGGATCAATAGAGTTTAGGGTTTATTAGTTTTCTAGTCTAGCCCAAAAAATGCCCAGAAAAAAAAAAACCTCGATTTTGCCTGAAGAAAGCCTAAGTGCAGCCGAATACTGTCGTGTTAAGGTTTTAAAAAATGTAAACGGGTTTCAAGGCGTTTTTCCATGGTTTCACGAGGCGTAAGCCTCGAAACGGAACGAGGCGTAAAAAATTTTTCCCCCTGTGATTTCAAAATAATCTCAAATTCAAATTAACAAAGTAGTTTTAAAGTCTAATATCCAAAATTAAAACACATTAAAAATCATTATTCACTCTTAAAACTTGTGATTTCAATTTCAAGTTTTCAACAATGTGATGATGAAGCTATTTTAGAAATAAATATGGAAATAACAATCAATTCAAAATTAACACAACTATGTAGAAGGGAAAAGAAAAAAGAAAATCCAAAATGAACCAAACAAAAACAGTAAAAACCGGAGGATCGGAGAAGAAAACACAGAAAAATCAAATCAAGAAGCCCAATCCAAAATAGCAGGGCAGTGGCGGCGGTAAGCCGTGGCGGCGACGGCAGGTGTGGAGCGGCGGCGTCGGCGATAGCATGGAGGAAAATTGCGCCGATTTCTTGGTGAGAAATGGGAAATTGCAGCAGAAAATCTAACCTAGCCCCTAAATTGATGGATTAATTGGACAATTGATGAATTAATTTGATTAATTCATAAAAACCCAATCCAATTTCTCGCCCAATTGAAGAGCAATTGATGAGACGGAAGATGGGTCAACGGGATTTAGGGGTTTAATCATTAATTTTCAGTCCAATTTAAAATTGGAGCGTCTCACGTTCCGGAACGGAACGTGCGCCTTGAGGCGCGCCTCGCCGGCGCGAGGCGGAGAAATGGAACGCTCGGCCGGAGGCGTACGCCTCAGAACGGCCTGGAGGAGTTTCGCACAGAGGCGCGCCTCAAAACGCGCCCCTTTTACGTTTTTTTAAACCATGGTGTTAGCCTTGTACCAATGCCTCAGAGCATATGCCTCTTGACGGCCTCACAAAGTCAAGGCTTAAGCCTCAACTAACAGGGCAGAAACAGCACTTCAGGGACAGTTTTTGACTGCACTGCCTTGGCTCGTGCCTCGGGACGGGCAATTTAGGTTTTCCCGAGGACCCAAGCTATGATAGTGGTGGGGTTTCATTTGGAAATTTTATTCAATTTAAGTGGGTGTGTTTCTCCTAAGATATTGACCGCTCATTGCCGCCAAATGTAGTTCACTCTTATAATCTTATGCCTGTTTCAATTCTGGACGTTCCAATTTGTGGTATATTTTTTATTCCAACTGTTTAGAAGAAGCGCATCCTCTTTTACCTGATGGTTTTTCCTTTACCAGTTTCTTAATTTTGTTTTACTTTAATTTTGTTTTCAGCAAATGATGACTTTGCAGCAACAGATTTCTGGACTTACTCGGCAGCAGACAACCCCGTGAGTCAGATATAACTTTTTTTTCTTTTTATGAGAAAACATGCATTCACACAAAATTCACTTGTGTTGCTCGGTTTTTGTTTGGGATGTGGCTGCATCTCCTGTCTAGCGCCCTTACAATTTTAATGTTCATTTCCCTGAATCTCAAGAAAATTAACTTAATCAGCTGGTTAAGAGTGTGACTTTATATTGCAGCCTTACCTGCACACTCATATTTCGCTTAAAACATGTATTTCTATTGTTGAATACCATCCCAACCAGGGTGTAACTGTTTCTTTGATTTGCTGCATAATGCATTATTGTAACCTATTACATCCACTTTCGCAGGGAAGGTGATCAGACTAATCAAAATAGAGGTATAAAAACAACCTAATTCAGCAATCAAGCTATTTTATTTTATTTTTGATGGGTAGCAAGCAAGCTATTTTATTGATTCCTCGTGAACTGTGATACCAATGCGACAACCCTTTTTGCATATTTGTTAATGCAGGACCACAAAACAATATGGGTTTGGACATGCTGATGAATATGTTTGGTGGACTCGGAGCTGGTGGTTTCTCCGCTCCCAACGCCCCTGATGGTTGAACTCTACGAACATTTTATTGATTCAAAATACGCCAGATTTTGCTGTTTCTCAACCCCTCCTGATCATTTTATATGTTTCTTGCTCTGCAGTGCCCCCAGAAGAACTCTACGCAACTCAACTATCGCAGCTACAAGAGATGGGTTTCTTCGATACTCAAGAAAATATCCGAGCTCTTCGTGCTACTTCAGGAAACGTGCATGCAGCCGTTGAACGACTTCTGGGAAACCTAGGTCAATAGTCCGACAACCGTGTACAACTTTTTTTTTTTTTTGGACTCAAAGAAAAGTGCCACTAGTCTTGTTAAGGCATATTACATGAGACCACATGAGAATAAGATACAGTAACCTTTGTGTTAGGACTTCTACATCATAGTATTGATTTGTGTGTGTGTACATACATACTTTAAAATGTTTTTATTACTTTCCATCAATGTCTAAACATTTCTTCTAATTAAATTACAGTTATTAAGCTTGTAATATGTATGTGCTGCGGTTGGATCAATTGTTGATCTAGTGAATTATTTGGTTCATTGATTTCTTGAGTATATATATGGCAATAATTTATGTCCACCACTAACTCTAATCTACCTCATTGCACTCTATTGGACTTGGCGACGAACAAAACTATATTGATAACCGCATGCGTGAAAATATTCCAAATAAACATCGTTTCAAGCCACTTTCCTAGCAAAATAGATTGTGTTTGTATTATATTAGTATTCCTTATTAACAAAAACATGTGTGAGCCGGATGTACCATACATCCGGTCCAATTTGAGATCCGGATCCCGCTTGTTGACGTCATGTTGATATCATCATCATCATTATTATTATTATTATTATTATTATTATTATTATTATTATTATTATTATTATTATTATTATTATTATTATTATTCCAATTATTATAAGGATGAGCATGTCATTGTTGTGAATAAGAGTGTCATTTATTGAGTATTATTTGTTTCAAAATAAAAGTGTTATTTTTGTTTTGAACACTTTCTACCATCACTTACGGAAGTACCATTTGTCGAGTATCATTTGCTTCAAACAAAAGAGTCATTTGAGTTGAATATACGTGTCATTTGTAAAATATCATTTGTTTTCTTACAAATTGTCATTTGTTTTTGAAGAAAAATGTCATTTTTGTATCATTTGAATCAGTGTCATTTACGTTGAACAAAAGTGTCATTTGTATTGGATGAGAGTGTTAGATTCTTATAAAGTGTTATTTGTAATGAATAAATATGTCAATTGCAACGAATAAATGTGTTATTTATCTGAAAGTGTCAATCGTAATAAACAAAAGTATCAATTATCTCGGAAGAGAATGTCACTTCTCATAGAGTGTAATTTGTAATAAAAAAATGTATCATTTATCTGAAAGTGTCAATCGTAATAAACAAAATTGTCAATTGTCTCGGAGAAGAGTTACACATTCTCATTGAGTGTCATTTGCAATGAATAAATGTGTCAATTGCAACGAACACATGTGTCATTTATCTCAAAGTGCAATTATTTTTAATAAAAGTGTCATTTCTTGGATGCATGGATATAAATATAGACCAATTAAGATAAGCTACAATCTACCAGTACGAAATTCGTTGAAAATATGTAAAATAATCTTGTAAACTAACAAGGAATCTGCTTGGTGAACCACTTCATAACGGAGAAGCACAATTTTACCAAGGAATCTTGTAAACTAATAATGAATCTGTTTCTACCACCACCGTCACGCACAAGCAATATTCACCCAAATTTCAGGAACGATTTTGATTCAATTGACCGAATTAACTTCAATTCAATACACACTCTACGTGTATATATGATGTGTGTGTGTGTGTGTGTGAGAGAGAGAGAGAGAGAGAGAGAGAGAAAGAGAGAGAGAGAGAGAGAAACACACCGATTTGACGAAGCACTACCTCAACGACGACGTCTCGCGGTTGAATACTGGAAAAATTCAGAGAGCAGAGGCGGACAACGAAGGTGGGGAGAGCATAGGCAGAGAGATGAGAGAGCGGAGAATGACAGAGAGAGAGTAGGGGATTATTTTTTCTAATACAAGTCAACTCGGGTCTAATTGGATCAAAATCGGATCCTCTTTGACCCGGATGTACCATACATCCGTTGCATACAAGTGTGCCTTCTTATTTATTTGAATTATATTAGAATTCCTTGTTTCGCAAAAACTTGTGTGCGTCCTATGTATAGTACATCCGGGTCGCACGCGGACCCAATTGCTACCCAATTACCGAATTCGTACGCGCCACAAAGTAAATATATTTTCTATTCATTATTTTACTATAATAGCTTATAACCCAGCAGTGAACTATTCTCCTTTTTGACCAAGAGGTTCATAGGTTCAAGCCCTTTCACTTACATTTTTTGTTTCATTCAATTTTTGATTTTTTTTGTTTTATTCATTTATTTTTTAATTTTACTTATTTAGCAAAAATAATGTTTGAATTTTTAATTATATTCAATTATATTTATTAATTTTAAATACTTTTTTTATAAATTATTTAACTTTTTTTAATTATTTTAATTTACTTTTTAGTTTCTTTAATGTTTTTTAATTTATTTTTATTTTATTTTTCTCATTTTTAATTAACGATGATCGTGTCATTTGCAGTGAACAAAAGTGTCATTTGTTTCGAAAAAAAGTGTCATTCGTATATCATTTGCTTTGGAACAAAAATATCATTTGTTTTTAATAAAGTGTCATTTATAGAGTATTATTTATTGACTATCAAGTACTACCTTTGTCCCGCTATTTTTGTCTTACTTCTTTTTGACACGAAAATTAAGAAAAGTAAAAGATGAAGTAGGAGAGATTTGTAGATGATAAAGTAGGAGAAAGAATATGAGTGAGAGTAAATGATAAAGTAGGAGAAAGTATGAGAAAAAATGATAAAGTATGAGAGAGAATATGATAAAGTAGAGAGGAGATGATAATTATTTTTTCAAATTAAAAAGTGAGAAAGATATAGTGGAACGTCCATTTCGAGAAAGTGAGACAGAAATAGTGGGACGGATGTAGTATTTTTGAAACAAATGTGATTTGTTTCGAAAAAATGGCATTTGTATATGAAAGGAGTGTCAGCTATGAATAAGTTTGTCATTTATCTCGAAGTGTCGTCATGAACAAATTTGTCATTTATCTTAAAGTGTTAATCACATGAAGTAAAATGTCAATTAGAATTAAGGAACATGTCACTTTAATTCAATAATCTTACGAAACTACCGTTCAATTATTTAATCAACAAAATATGATCAATATAATAACTAAAAATATCACTCAAAGTGTCAATCGTAATAAACAAAAGTCTCATTTGTATTGGGGGAGAGTAACACATTCTCATTGAGTGTTATTTGCAATGAATAAATATGTCAATTGCAACGAACAAAAGTGTCATTTCTTGGACGTATGGATACAAAAACATATCAATTAAGAGAAGCTACAATCTACACATGCGAAATCCGTTGAAAGTATGTGAAAGAATCTTGTAAACTAACAATGAATCTACTTGGTGAACCACTTCATAATTGACAAGCACAATTCTACCAAGGAATCTTGTAAACTAATAACGAATCTGCTAATTCTACCACCACCGTCACACATAAGCAATATTCACCCTAATTTCAGCAACGATTTTGATTCAACTGACCGAATTAACTCCAATTCAATACACACACTCTGCGAAGATCTACATGTGTGGTGTCAGAGAGAGAGAGAGAAACGCACCGATTTGGCGAAACACTACCCGACGGCGACGTCTTGTAACGCCCTGACCCCCACGAAATAATCGCAGAAGTCGAGACGCCACAAAAAGAAGGATATAAAACATATTGTAAACTATCTTTGGATAAACTGGAATATTTTTGTATTTTAAAATACATAATTTAATACTAACTATTTGTAAAATGATTATATATATATATATATATATATATATATTCTGCATAATCGAAAGTAGTTAAGAATCACAAAAGTTAACAAAACATAAAGTATTTAAATCACTTATTTTTAAAAGAGTGCAAAAACATCCATGATTTAACCCCCTCCTCAGCTCTTCCCGTCGCCAATTGCAGCTCAACCTGAAAACATTTGGGGCTGGCCACTAGTGTACTCAGTGGATAATTGCGCTTTGAAAACAAATGTAATCAAATCATTTACGTATCACAAGGAGAATTTTGAAAATGTAAACAACTCCCAGTATACAAAACATTTCAGTACGCGCATTCATGTCACATTTAACCGTTACTCCTTACGGCGAGAATCCTAGCCCCTAGAATCGTAGTTCAGGGGTCTCACTTATTTACTTGGGAACCCTGACCCCTAAAGTCGTAACTCAGGTCCCGCTCTTAGTTAGCACTCAGTGGGGATCAGACCACCGGTAACTAACTACGTATACACAATCGTTGATTAAAGTTTTAGATTAATCGAGGATCACGATCGATCTCTCGGGAGCATTAAACAGTATAAATGCACAAATACTTTCATGGACAAGCAGTAATTTACAGAGCTTAATAACTCAAAAATAATTTTTACGAAAGATATTACCCACCTTATAGAAGGTTGAGTTGTCCTACGAGTCCTCCCGACCACAATAGCTATTTTTCCTCTACGATCAGTCCTACAATAATATCCTAAGTTTAGTCGTTTCGTACGTGAAACGTAATAAGTATATCGATACTTACTTCCACTTCTCTTTCCTACCTAATTCCGAGTTCTAACGACTTATTCTAGTAATAGGTGTATAAACATGACATATACGACAAATACTCTATAGTCCTTAGGTTGAAAACAATGTTATAGCTATATGCTCCCTAATATAATTATGTTTCAATACTCTATTAAACTTGTGCAGAAGACCTATATTAAAAGAGTTCCACAAACCATGTATTCATTCCATAAATTCTAATCGTCTACATATAGATTCCTTAATGAGTCTAGATCATACTAGAATAGGTAACAAATCCTCTAAAAGTTATAACAGGAATAATACCTATTGTACCAACGAGAGACGCTTTCGACCTCACCGTCCTTTAACTATAAGTTTCTGGGACTAAATATATTTTAAAAATTCTAAGATTTAACACATATTTAGGGGACATGCATAGGAATATCATATCAAATTTCACGTTTGTTAGATAAGTGATGACTTCTGAAAAATATAAAACATTTTCAACCAAAATCCACATTACGGAATGTATACTCTAATTAACTACCCGAAAGTTTATATTAAACTGCTTCCACATGCATAAGTTAAAAATACAAACTAAACATTTTTACAAAGCCCTACGTTTATAGAGATAAGGATTTTGAACCTTATCTGGAAATTCATCAAAGGTATCATGAACATCTTTAAATCTCCTAGTTATATCATCCGCCAATGTCTTGTACCTGGCAGGGGAATATTGTGTGGATGCTTCTTGTCACCTCCATCTTGAAATAAAAACAAGAGTCAGCAGCATCCAGTAAAAGATTCATTTAACTACTGTCGATCAATATGTAGGAAGCAAGTATGAGTAGACAAAAGTAAAGATTACCAGGTCATACTGTCCACTTGGTTTAGCAGCCCAAAGTCGAAGATTAATGGCATTCCTTGTTTCATACACGGTATTTGGTAGTCAAGGCAACGACTTCAACCTAATAAGAAGAGGATATGTAAGGATACTCTTGCATATCCATTTACCCTTGTTTGCAAATCCTCTATCAGTGAAAGCCTGTCAAATATTCTTTTACTGAGAAGACATTAAATTTAAACGAGGATGAAAAACTCGATGAAAAACTCAATATACAAAATTACCCGAGCCTCCAGATAACTAGAAAAATCATTGTCGAACAAATAAAAATCTTGGCCATTCTCCTGACTTGAAGTACCCTGTGAATCTAAAATATTCATCGCGAACCATTATGCAATTCAAAGGCACAAAACAAAAAGTTAATAAGGCAAAGAAAAAAAGAAATATTAAGCTAAAAGTCTAAAACATAGATTAGATAAGAGATTATAAGCTAAACGATACACCCTAGTTTCAGAAATGGAATTCTCCATTGACAAACCCTTGTTCGAGAGAAGGGGATCTCCAAGATTCTCCGAAGAGAATGCACCAAATTACAACATTGAAGAATTAGACGAAAAGAAAATCAGTGAGTAATGAATAAACTATAAAAGAATAAAATGTCATTACCAAAGCCTTCTGCTTTGACCAACGCCCATTTAAAGGTAACCAAGAAAGCAAGGCGACCATAAAGGCAAAAACATACTAAAAGGGATAAAAAAAAAGACCCCATTCTGCCTCTTCATTGTCATAATTCAAATTTTCAAGTGAACTCCTAGAGATTCAAGAGTGAGATACCTTCATGCAGTCATATCAATAATTACCCAGATTATTCAGCAGGCTGCACTGTAACAGGATATGCAATAATTAAGAGCGTGAGAAATAACTAGGGAACTAATAAGATCAAGATCAGTATCTCCTTAATATGAATAACAGAACATGAAATAAAATTGATACTAAACCTGTAACATTTTCAGTCGCAACCATTAATTCTTGAGATGAACTAAGGTAGGATAACCAGGGATTGGAATCATTTGAACATGTTGAGAGGAATGATACCCAAACACAACAACCAGCCATGAAGGTATGTGAAGTCTGACCTTTGTCATCTTCTTGCCCAACCCGATGAATTCCTCCAAGAACTTACATGCCTCGGAATGTACGTTACCCACTCTCCTGGAATAAATATTAACCCCAGCTTCAAGGGCACAACTTTCCTACAGGTAGTTAACAAAAAATTTCGATGAAAATTATACTTAAAATAAAACCAAATGCACCATCCACACATTCAGGATAATTAAGTATTTTTTATTTATGTTTTATAATGAATGTTCACCAAGAGCCAAACCATAAGCCTTCCACCCCAAGGCTACTACTATATTATGCATGAAGTAGTTATGATGCATACAGTTAGCACTCTTTTACATGCCAATCAAGCATGTGACTTGGTAAATATGGTGCAACAATATACAGAATGTAGATACTCGAGCTTTCTTTAACTTTTCAAATAAACATGCTGAAACTTTACAACGGACCTGAACCGCGATTAGAATTAATCTGTAGAAAAGAGAGAAAATACCTCATCATCCACTTCTATACATTCTGCCATATTTAAATGCTTTCAAGACTTCAAACAATACTACGGGTGTTTGTTATGCTTCTTTAAGTCGAGCGCTATATAAAAGATAAAACAGTTGAAAAATAAAACACGTAAATTTGGATAAGAAAATGAAATAATGATCCATTAGTAATTTACTTAACTTCAGTTCTCCTTTGCTTTGTAAATCCTTCGTGTAGCGAAGCTCATAAAAACCTTTATTTCCTGGTGTTAATGCTGCTTCATTTTTCCTTCCGTGAAATGTATAACGTCAGAATTTTATCAAAAGCAAACAAGGCCAATTAACCAAATGAAAACAGCATGTTCCATGATATTTTTCAAGGCTGCCGTACAAGAAAACAAAGAAGTGCATCTCGGACAGGGATGTCCACCGCACAAACAAGGACTGAAAAAGAACCCATACAATATCAACCATGACGAAAGTCCAATGCAAAAAAAATGGTCTAGCATACTTCCAAATATCGTGGAGAGGAATCTTAATTAGACACATACATAAGGCTCTTTTCTTTGACTGCATCGTGCTTTTCCAAGATCTGCATCAATATAAAACATAATCAGATACCTTCCTAGTTCAATAAATAAACAAATAAATATATTAGTGTGGAAGATTATGGATTAAAAAAGACAAGAGGAACAAATCTTGCGTCGTCCAAATGGAATGAAATGGTCCGGGCTCAAGATAATTTGGTTGTATTGCTCCTGTCATGAATAAATGCAAATCAGTTGATATTGAATAACTTAGAGAGTTAGAGGAAGAGGCAAACCGAACTGAAACCAAAATTATAACAAAAATCAATAGCAGCAACAGAATGAAAAGATCCATCTTTCAAATGCCACACCCACTACAAATTCGGGGGAAATATGGGATTAAAGCAGAATAGATATAAATAGCTGCCAATCAAGAAGAAACCACTACCATTACCAAAAAATATAACAAGTTTTCTACAGAAAGGACCTCAAAATTACAACTGGTTGTTTCATTAATGGAGAATCCGCATGCTTCTAGTTGCCGAACGGATAATGCTTCACCTGAAATCTGAAGATCATGTACTGCTGGTAGTGGATCTTCATCTGCAGCTGATAATCAGTTGCTTAGTGACTGAACCACAATCAAAGCAGTAATGAATTGTAAAGTTTCTTTTAAGAGAAATACACATACCAAAATACACCAAGAAAAAAGTGAAGATAAAAGTCTAAATATATGTACATTAGATAAGACATTGCATATGTAAGAAAAGACCTGGACAAAAGTAGAGAGATTGATGAAATAAATCATAAATCCATAATATAAATTAAACGGCTGCTTCCAAATAGTTACCTTAGGAATCTAGGATTTAAAACAACTTACTACATCTTACTTTAGGAATTTCATAAAAATACGCTCACTCTATCTCTGCATATGCTGGTTCGCCTTATGGAGTGGTCAGTAGCTCAAATTGTTGTGTCATACTGTTTAGGAATCATACGTCATCCCATGACTCTTCCAAACCTTTGATCTGAAAAAAAAAAATTCACGCAATTAATACATGTAAAACATTCTATAATAAACGAAAACCAATATGAAGTAATAAATAATAATTCGTAATATAACAAATTTAGGATGACATAAGTACAGTAAGAGGAAATGGAAATCACCTCTCCAAACTCGTTATGTTCAGGTTGTGCATAAGAGATTAGAATTGAGGGAGACATGGAGTATATAATCTGCACTTTCTGAATATTACTTCCATCCAACGATCATAAAAGTGAGCAGAATGTTCATCCAAATGAACAACTTACAGTTGCCTTCATTTTTAGTTCCATATCTGTATCAAAATGAATAACCAGAAAACACTTTTAGCTTTCTTAACAGATAAGATGATTGAGCTTCTAAGAAAACACAATTAAATATCTTAGTTTTGCCTAAACAGAATATACTCAGTCTCAAAAGCTGTCGCAGACATTGTATGCTGGTTCACCATATTTATATTTGCCAACCTGGGAACCAAACACAATAATATTTGTAAAAGTTGGTTAGATTCAACACTTTGGAATAGTAGCATACCAACTTGAACAAACTGTACTCATTGTCGGAAGATCTCCAAGATATGCATGTAGGATCTCCACAATTGTTGTATGCCAGAAAAAAACATAGACAAAAGTAGAGAGATTGATGAAATAAATCATACGTACATAATATAAATAAAAAAAAGGCTGTTTACTGTGTGTGAGACATGTTCACAATGTGGATTTGTTACTTGTCAACACCTGAAATTGTGGTGTCCCAAAAATGCAAGATCTTTTGTAGCAAGAAGACGAATTAAATTGTTCCAAGGTCTTTGAGTATTTAGTTTTCTTAAAACATCATCATAATAATACATCTATATTTGACACTTGAACAAACTGCAAATCTTGAATCAATTATGTCATTGTTGTCTGACTGAAAAAGTTGTTGGTTCCTTGTAACTATCAGTATCAGTCTACCAACACTATCTTGGTCCAAAAAGATATCTTTCAGCCCCACCTAGTTTACTACCCACAAACACCCTTTTTCCAAATCCTCAACACAAAATCTAAAAATTGAATCTTGCTCACTAAACATTAGCTAAACAAAAAAAAAATCACTTGTTTCTGTTAATTCCCATTCACCAAATTCATCCTACCAGCAATTAATTACACAAAAGCAGATCAGATAAGGCTTTACTATGAAACTTAATCATAAAGCCAACAAGGTGATGAAAAATGTGCAAATTTGGATTCATGCAGTCATACCAATACAGGATACCGGGATTATTCAGCAGGCTGCACTGTAACGGATATTCAATAATTAAGATCAAGATCCATATCTCCTTAATCTCAATAACAGAACATGAAATAAAATTGATACTAAACCTGTAAAATTGATACATGGAAATATAAGAACAAGTAAAAAATTGTGAAAAGGGAAAGAGAGAAAGAGAACTAACTTTGGAGGACTGTGGAACGCAAAGTGCAGATACTTAACCTTTCTCCCTTACTCCTTCTTTTCATCATCTTTCTGTAGCTCAGCACAGACAGTGCCCTCCTCGACACCATGATCAGTATTGCATGCATTATTGGACACATAAGCAAAATGAAAAACAAACCGGTAAGTAACATCACACATTTCATACTCCATTTAAGTCGCAAGGATTAATTCTTGAGATGAGACTAAGGTAGGATAACCAGGTACCGGAATCATTTGTACATGTTAATAGGAATGATACCAGCAAAGGAGGTAAAAGAAGAAACACAACAACCAACCATGAAGATATGTGAAGTCTGACCGTTGTCATCTTCTTGCCCAAGAACCTTACATGCCTCAGAATGCACGGAATACACTCTCCTGGAATAAATCTTAACCCAGCTTGGCACAACTTTCCTACAGGTAAGTTAACAGAAATTATTGACGCAAACTATATTTAAATAAAACCAAATGCACCATCCACACATTCAGGATAATTAAGGGTTGTTTGTTTACGTTGCATAGAAAATAAATGTCCAACAATAACCAAACCATAACCTTCCACCCCAAGGCTACTATATTATATGCATGAAGTAGCTATGATGCATAAAATTAGCAGCTATTTTACCTGCCAATCAAGCATGTGACGTGGTAAATATGGTGCAAAAATAAGCTACATAATGCATAAATGACCATTGTACAAAAGATACTCGAGCTTTCTATAACTTCTCAAATAAACAGGCATAATCAAATAAACAGGCAGAATCTTTAGATTTCAACACTTTGGAAAGTAGCATACCAACTTGAACGAACTGTACTCATTGTTGGAAGATCTCCTAGACATTGCATATGTAGGATGGCCCCAGTTCTTGTATGCCAGAAAGAATAAACATAGACAAAAGTAGAGCGTCCATAATATAAAATTAAGGAAGGCTGCTTACTATGTCTGAGACATGTAAACAGGCATAATCAAATAAACAGGCAGAATCTTTAGATTTCAACACTTTGGAATAGTAGCATACCAACTTGAACGAACTGTACTCATTGTTGGAACATCTCCTAGACATTGCATATGTAGGATGGCCCCAGTTCTTGAATGCCAGAAAGAAAAAACATAGACAAAAGTAGAGCATCCATAATATAAAAATTAAGGAAGGCTGCTTACTATGTCTGAGACATGTTCACAATGTGGAGTTGCTACTTGTCAACAGCTCAAATTGTGGTGACCCAAAAAATGCAAGATCTGCTATTGCAAGAAGACGAATTGTGGTGTCCAGCCGGGGCTAAGGTTGTCCGGCCGTGCCCTTTCTAGCCAAACTTGTAACCTGAATATATTCAACCGAAGCCGTTGCATTATTTGATTCAAGAGTACAAAAATGAATATATACATAATATATGAGGAGCATGGAGATAACATATATATATTATATACGATACAAAAATATTTTCTTCCGCAGCAGCTTGTGAAGGGAGTTAGGTACTCCTGTTAATAGTCCGTAGACGAGATGTTTACTTCATGTGCTCTCCTTGGAACCTGCAGAAGATGCACCAAAGCAATAATTGGTAGGACTTGTTAAAAAAATAATACCATAAATAATTGATAGAATAGACGAGACTGATAGAAAAAATGAGAAACTACAAAAAATGAGATTGGACAAGAAACCTGAAGTGTGCAAGTGCCGAAGCATGTGCCCTCTTTCATATCCCTAATGGAAAACCTTCTCTTCCATCAGGAGTTCGTCAAGGGAGTCAGCTCCCTGGTAAGGTGGTAAGGATTTGGACACGAGATGCTTATTTCTTCAGTTCTCCCTATAAAAACATTATCTTCCATCAGCAACTTGCAAAGGTAGTCAGCTACTAGCTAACTGTTCGAGATGGCATGCTTATTTCCTGTTCTCTCCTTGTAAACTACATATTTAAAAATGTTTATGATAAATAATTTACAAAAATGACAATACTAAAAGAAAATATGAGAAAATAAAAAGGATATTGGAACATAAAACCTTAAGGTTTGTAACGTTAATAAACCAAATGCAAAACCTGCAGATGAGATGTTTATGTTCTCTGACTCCTCGGAACCTTTAGAAGATAAAACAAAGCAAAATTCTGATTGGTAGCGGGATATTATAAGATATACGATAAGCCCTTGTTCGAGAAAAATACATTTAATTAAACAAAACATCAAATTCACCAACCACAGACTCACATAACACAACAAGAGTTCATACAAACAATTTGATAAGTCAACAAGCAATGCATCACAAAGAACACACAACTTTAAATAGAAGGAACAAAGCAAAGTCAAGGCCTGGATAAATAAAATACAAACACAACTGTCCAACAAATAATCAATCAAGTATAAACCAAATTTGCTAAAATTAAACAAGCAAAAATATTAAAGAACTTTGCACACTAGAACAAAAAAGAATCACTAGAAACAATTAAGGGCGCTAGAGGAAAAACTCATAGCCCAAAAAAAATCGTCCAAGCCACATCTCATAATCAAAATCTGATAAGGAAACAAGACAATGCATTACATAGAAAACACAAGTTTATATGCAAACAAAGAAGTAAATCCATTTCCCTGAAAAATGAAATGTTAACGCTCATTAATGAAAACCAAAATACATAGCCTCGTATAAGTAGGAGATGTCATTGAGAATTCTTACTTTTTAGCATATGCTGCTTCACCATTTTGAGTTATCAACAGTTCTGTACAGCGAATACTTACAAGCACACACATTAAAATTTTCAAGCGAGTAAATATTTAAGAGGAAGCATAATAAAATTTGTATAAAAGTTGGTTTTATATTCAACTGTTTGGAATAGTAACATACCAATTGAACGAAGTGCTTCATTGTCATGTCCTCCCTTGCAACTTTCTTTCTCATGATGCTAGGATGCAAGACATTAATATCCAACTATAATAGAAACAGCAAAGGTATATAAAAAATAACAACAAATAACTACTCATTCCAGACCAAGATTTTTAAGGGAAGAAAAACAAATTATACAGGCTGAGTAACTAATATGAATAGTTTCCAACTTATTTGGATAATAATATAACAAACAGTCTCACAGCAATAAAATATGGCAGTAGCTTTCCTACCTGATAAAACGAAATAATAAGGTTCGTTAGAGCTTGTTCAACACACAAAACATGTACCTCAAACGTCAAATAGGTATCAACATCGTCTGCAGTCACAAGATAATTTCGTTGTTTTGCTTCTGTCATGAATATATGCAAATCAGTTGATAGTGAATAACTTAGTGAGTTAGAGGAAGAGGCAAACCGAACAGAAATCCAAATAATTACAAAAATCAATACCATCAACATAATGAAAAGACCCATCTTCCAAATGACGCACCCACTGCAAATTCAGGGGGAAATTATGAGATTAAACCAGAGTAGCTATAAATAGCTGCCAATCAAGAAGTAACCAACTACTATTACCAAAAATATCACAAGTTTTCTATAGAAAGGACCTAAAAATTGCAACTGTTCGTTCCGTTAACGGAGAATCCGCATGCTTGTAGTTGCCAGCTGTGTATTGCTTCACCTGGATGTGGAGACCGTGTATTGCTGGTAGTGGATCTTCATCTGCATCTGATAATCAGTTGCAAATTTTATTAGTTAGTGACTGAACCTTAAAGTTTCTCATAAGAGAAACACACACCAAAAAATACACCAAGAAAATAGTAAAAGATAAAAGTCGAAAACATTGCATATGTAGGGGACGCCAAATGGTGAAGTTGTTGCATGGAGATAAGACCTGGACAGAAGTAGAGAGATTGATGAAATGATCGTAAATACATAATATAAATTAAACGGCTGCTTCCTACTAGTTACCTTAGGAATTCAGGACTTAATACTACTTACTAAATCTTAATTTAGGAATTTGATAAAAATACGCTCACTCTATCTCTGCAGATGCTGGTTCGCCTTATGAGTTGTCAACGGCTCAAATTGTTGTCATATTTTTTAGGAATCATACGTCATCCCGTGAGTCTTCCAAAGCTTTGATCTGAAAAAATAATTCACACAATTATTACATGTAAACATTCTGCAAAAAACGAACAACAACAAAGATGAAGTAATAAATGATAATCCATAATATAACAAATTTAAGATGATAGAAGTGCAGTAGTTACTACAGCAGTTCCAGGAATATCAGTGCAAGCATTACGAAAAACATCGCTATTTTAACAGATAATAAGTATGGTACCTAACAGAATAGATAAATTTGTTATCTAGCTTACCTTATACAGGTGGTCCAGTACAGCAATATTGCCGTGTCGGGGGCTTCTCGTGTAGGATAGGATTACTATTCCCTCGTGTTGATTTATCCCGTGGCACCTTCTTCTTATGTAATCTAAAACTATAAATTTTGTGTACAGAATGCCATAAGAAACTTGGGGATGTCGAACCATTAAAAAAAGTTCAGGAGGAAAGAGAAAGGCCTTACGAATTACAAAACATCTTCATAATATCATTGCTGCTGAAATTATCAGATCATAAAAGATGGCCAAACAACCATTTATAATCATCAGGAGATGCAAAGGTGAAAATCAGAAAACATTCAAATTCAAAATTTTGACATAAACTGAACAACTTGCATTTCCGAGTAAAATACGAGACCCTATATCATTTCAGATTTAAGTCGATGACAAAGACATTCATGTTATCATGTCCAGCGCAAAATCAGAATCAACGAGTAGAAATCTACATCCTTCAAAAATCAGAAGAGTTCCTCAAGATAAAAGACAATAGAGGAAGCTATTAAAGTGTGTGCAAGAAGAACTATCTTATCTAACACTGAGCCTTCCTAGATTCTTGTGCTTCCGCACAAGAACTTTATCAGATTAAATCTACCACAGACACGTTACCTTCGAAGGGAATTAGGTTATCCATACCATTCATGTTTGCCATTAGTATAATAGCTCAGCACCATTTGTAAACATACACTAGGAAAAAAGAATGGGGAGACAGAGCAGAAAAGGTATAACTACTGAAAAAGCTCCAACCTGCTCAACATCAGCAAAACCCAAGAACTTAAAAAAGCTACAATTACAGAGCCCTGAAAAAATATCAACAGAATTGAACAGAAGATATCATTAAGAGAAAAAGATAAATGGAATAATGAACTCAATTCTTACAAACCAAAACTCCAAATCTCTTCTTTCTGAAAGGAGTCGAAGATTTTACATAAGATGTTGCATGTCATCTATTCTACATTGCGGTTTGAGAAAATTGGTAGTGGCAGACTAGACTTGCCTTAAAAAGGAAAAATAATGATAAAATTGAGTTAAAAATATGTAAAGGGGAAATAAATTCCACACGGAATGAAATCTCTGAAAAGCAGGCAGAAATCTGGGTATCTCTAAAATTAAACAATAACAACAACGCCAACAGACCAAAAAAGCAAGAATAAGAAAATGAACTATTTATACAGAATCGACTCACCATCTAAACATGCAGAAGTCTTCTTCTCACCTCTTATAAAAACCAGGGAAAAATCTCTACGCAGACACACGAATGGGTAACTGTAAAATTAAACAAGAACAACAACGCCAACAGCCCAAGAAAGCAAGAACAAGAAAAAGGAACTATTTGAACAGAATAAACATGCAGAGTTCTTCTCACCTCTTATAAAAACCAGGGAAAAATCTCTACACAGAGACACGAATAGGTATCTGTAGAATTAAACAAGAACGTCAATGGTAAAAGCCCAAGAAAGCAAGAAAAAGAAAAGGAAATATTCATAAAATAGGCAGAAATCTCTTCTCAAAGCGGTGATCACATAGTAGGGTAAAAAAACTAAGAGAACAGGGAAAGAAGAAGAAGAAAGCGGGAAACGGTAGAGAAACTATTCTTAACATAAGACTTGGGTATTAATTGTTTGGTCCTTTATTCTAAATTTTATTAGCGTTAAACTTACGAAAGTTACCGTTGTAAATTACCATGGGAGAAAAACTATTCCAAATATATTACCGTGTGAGAGAAACTATTTCCTAAAAATAACTCTTCTTGATATTTCCTAATTTAGTAATATGTATGGCGTGCACGAAAATTAAAAGGAACCAACTTAGATGTAGTTTTTTTTAAGTTCATTAGTTTTGGGCCATTGAGAAAATAGCAAAATAAATTGATTGATTTCAATTGAAATGGAAAACCCTTATGTCTTATTATTTCTATCATATTTTCTAAAATAATAAAAATTAAACTCTTAATCGTAAAATATAATGGTCCTTCCTTACTTACTAACCACCTCACATTTTATACTATCTGTCAAAAATTCTTTCTTTCTCACAATTATGTTTCTTTCCAAATTCATAAATTTATGATTTGTTAACTTTTTAAAACTTTAAATTATTTTTTCAATTAAAATGTGGAAAAAAATAGGAAAAAAAATCCAATTACTTCAACTATACATTAATAGAATTTAAAATAATTTATTCATTCAAAATAATCATTACTAAAAAACGGTGCTCATTTATTAATATAATTAAAATTCATACTAAAATAAACTATTGAATAAAGTTTCTTAATGTCTGTTCCAAAAAGAACCCAAACAAAAACAATGGGACAGAGAGAGTAATCAATAACTATTTTAATAGAGACATAGTTTAATGATGATATTGACGTTGAACGAGTTTATATTGTAACACTCAAAAAATTTCAAATAAAAATGCACTTGCATCATGCTTAATATCTTGTGTGTAAGTCTTATAAGTCGCGCCCCTAAAAATTAATTTAATTTAACAAAAAAAAAGAATGATCATGAAAACATTCATTTTATGCATGATATAATTGTATAACGTGACACGTGACTCTATGTGCTTATTATTATTTTGAAATTTAAAATTCATCAATAAGTTTTAATCCTTTTAATTTTATCCTAGATTTTGTTACGAAAATATCAGAACTTCTTATATGTATTTGATATATATAAAAAAATATATCCCCTGCATAAATATCCTTTACAAACTTGGGTTGTTAGGATTAAAATAAATAGGTATATGATATCTATTATTATATTATTTAAGCTTAACCTAATTAGAAAACTTTGAAACTATATAAATTGAGGAAGGTTGCTAACCTAGCCACGCAGCCAAATAAAATTCGAAACTTACGAGAAATTTTTTCCTTGTATTTTCTCCTTGCTTACAGCTCCGTCGTAGACTACTTAGTCAAGGTATTCTTCTAAAGTTCTAGAACTATATAATTATTAACTTTTGGATTCTTGATAGATTGCATGAAATTTTTGGTGAAACGAGGATTTTAGAATTTATATGTGATATCTGCAATTGTATGATTCAAATCATGATTATTTCTACGAATTGCGTTGAATCTGAATCTAAGTGATTATAGTTTGTGATAGCATGTTCCTAATCCTGTTTCATTAAAACACGTGTCTATTGCTTTTATTCATGGCTAGGAAAGTCATAAAAATATAAAATCAATTATGCTTCTAAGCATGTTTTTTTTTAATTGATTTTTTTTCTGGTTAACAGTTCTATGTTAAGTTGTTATTAGTGGAAGATCTGATTTGTTTAAACCTGATTTCATCCTTAAATTTTGTCGCCATAAATTATAACTTTAATTATTGCTAAACATTCTAGCAACGTGTATCTTTTGGAGTGGGGCTGAGTTACATTTTTTTATGTTAGTCTAATTAATTAGACCAAGTCGAGAAGTTTGAATTAAATAATTCATGATAGTTGTTTGCCTTTCTCTTTATTTTTCTATAGAATAATATTTGTAAGATTTGAAAATTTTAGAAAATAATTCCTACAGAAATTATATATGTACCGTAAGCTTAAGAGATTTTATGGCATGAATGTGATTTGTGATATTGAATTATAATGATGTAACTTTATGTTAGGTAATTAAAAAAAATGGAGACGAGATCTTTACTTAGCACCTTAAATTAGTTTTCCTATTTATCTACACATAGTTATTATTATAACCCATATTCAAGTTCTTAATAAATTTTTTAGTTAGCTTCTTAAAATTTTTAGTCGGTAAAAAAAAACATTATATGATTTTCCTTGTTTAACTTATTATTATTATTATTATTATTATTATTATTATTATTATTATTATTATTATTATTATTATTATTATTATTGCTTGAAATATATTGTTTAAGTCTGTTTCATATGTGAAAATTCATAAATGACGTTACATGCAAACGATATTAAGACTAAGTTTTATGATTGGACAAGCGCGCAAAGACTTAATCACCGATATTTCTTATTTTTAAATTATGTGCAAGTCAAGGTCAAGGTGGGGTTTTTCTTTTATCCTTATTATATACTATACGCTTTTTCTCATGCTGTTATTCAAGTACAGCAGAGCATTTGAACTATTCACGCAAAGAGAACCTTCGGGTTAGCCTTCGGACAATTCACGCGAGAAAACCTTCGGGTTGGCCTTCGGGCAATTCACGCAAGAAAAACCTTCGGGTTAGCCCTCGGGCATTCACGCAAGAAAAACCCTGGAGTTAAGCCTCCGGGCTTGCATGTCTAATTTCTCATGTTAAATTCTTTACGCTTTATAGTTTGGATAATGTTTGACCCCACTCGAGTAGTCGTACTCACCCCCTCTATATTTTCACTTTTTCGCATCATGGTTCGGCGGATGGTTGAAGTGGCGGATGGTGATGGTCACACACGTGAAAGGATCTAAAACACTTTTTAACGCATTAATTTAGTTTTTATCTTAAACTATGCATTTGTCTCTATTTAATTCCGTGAACTAGAAGGTGCACATGTTTTCGATTCAAGACTTCCGCTATTATGAAATGCATTAAAATCTTATTGCTTTTATAAATCTATTATTTTTGAAAAATTAAATTGAGAAGATTAAATTTATGCACGAGGTGATGTCCCCTTAAAAGTTATGAAAATTGGGGCGTTACATTGATATCCGAAGCGAGTCTACCTTCCCGTAGACTTGTTTCATGTTATGCAAGAAATTGACCATCATCACTACCACAACATCGTGTCGGCGAGGTAAGAAAGATTTTCTAAGTTAATTTTGATGCACAATATTGAAATCATGTTTTTCTAGCATGTCATGAGCATGATTTTTATGCAAGTAAATTATGTAAAATATTTAAAGTCTTCAAAGATGTTACCTTAAGAATGAGAACTTAGATGCCTTACATAGTTGAATATGAACAATAGGAAGATGCCTCCGAGAAGACAACTCGGTATGCTAGTGGAGGGACAAAAAATAACCCTCTAGAGAACCTTAGCAATGCACAACTGTTGGAGGCTATGAGGGAAATGTTCCCGCAACGCCAAGGAGGAGACCAAATGGTGAATGATTTTAGGACGATGTCACCCCCTATTCTTAAGGGGAATGAAGGACCCGTTTTTGTGGAGGAGTGGATTGGTGACCTGGAGCGGATTTTCGAGCACTTAGGATGCACTGACGCTCAAAAAGTGATATGCGCGAAGTATCAGCTGGCCCAGGACGCACGACAATGGTGGAATTCTCGGCTTTGGACTATGGCGCCAGAGGCAGCAGAACATGACTTGGGATATCTTCAAGACACAGCTCTTGAACAGGTTTTTCCCATAATCTGTTCGGTGGGAAAAGAAGGTGGAGTTGATGACCATAAAGCAAGGGAATAGATCAATCGTGGACTATGAGCGTCATTTCACTCGCTCTCACGGTTTGCGCCTGACTTGGTAGATACCGAACAGAAGAAGATGGAGATTTTTTAGAGCGGGCTGCATGATGAAATAGGTGGCATATTAGTTGGTCATGAGATTACAACATTTGATGTGTTGGTGTAGAAAGCCCAAGCAATTGCCAAACGCAAGAAGCTTGATGGGCCGGCATCTAGGCCGCCTATCACTACTGGAAAGAGACGATGGGAGGATAATAGGAATCAAGGTTCTAAAAAGAAGCAGAAGCAAGTCGTTCCTAGCAATACCACAGCCTCGATCGGAAAGCCAAATTGTCCGACATGCGGTAGGAATCACTATGGGGAATGCTTGCGAGGAAAGTTTATTTGCTATCGTTGCCGTCAGGAGGGACATGTGGCACAGAACTGCCTTTGAACAACACTACAGCCCCAAACAACAATGGGAAGCGGGGAAAAACAAGAGTATACTCCATGGTTGAAGCGGATGAGGATGATGATGAGCCACAGACGGTGTCAGGTACCACTCAATTTTCAACTGTGTTTTAGTTTTATTATATGAATCAACTGCATCCAATTATAGTTAGTAAACTCCACTACCTCAGGAAACATTTTAGTACTCAATCAATTAGTCGTAGTTCTTTTTATTCCAGAGCGTCGGATTCCTTCATATCGAAAAGATTTTACGACAAAGTAGCTAAAAAATGCGAAGAGGAGGGTGTAGCATGCAAGGTCGGGTTTCTGTCGGTAAGGCAAAGGAAGCGAATCGTCGAGTAAAAGGAGCAACGTTGAAGATCGATGGCGTGATCTTGAAAGTAGATTTGTACATCCCGGAGATGAAGGGCTTCGACGTTATACTCGGGTTGGATTGGCTCGGCAAAGCACGATGCGATTATCGAGATGCAAGGACCGTGGAAGTCGCTTTTCCCAACACCGGACGGAAATCAATTCTCCTTTTACTGAAGTAAGAGAAAGAGAGGACCACATATTATAACCGCAATGAAGGCCACCAAGATGATGAGGAAGAAGGATTGTCAAGCCTACTTGGTGAATATTACAAGCTCAAAGGCGGGGGAACTAACCATAAATGATATCCCGGTGGTAAGGGAATTTCTCGATGTGTTCCCCGAGGAACTAAGTGGTCTCCCCCAAATAGGCAAGTAGAATTCAACATTGATATAATTCCCCGGAGTAGCTCCCCGTCTCAAGAGCACCATATAGAATGTCACCGATGGAGTTACGGAACTTAAGATACAACTACAAGAGTTGTTAGACAAGGGATATATTCGTCCAAGTGTATCGCCATGGGGAGCACTTGTGCTTTTCGTCAAGAAGAAAGATGGAACTATGCGTATGTGCATAGATTACCGTGAGCTCAACATGTTGACAATCAAGAACAAATACCCATTGCCAAGAATTGAAGACCTCTTTGATCAACTAAAAGGTGCAGGAATCTTCTCAAAGATTGACTTGAGGTCTGGATATCATTGATTGAAGATTAATGAGAGTGATGTGCCGAAGTCGGCTTTTCGAACAAGATATGGCCACTATGACTTTACAGCTTATGCCTTTTGACTGTCTAACGCACCAGCCCGTTTTCATGGACTTGATGAACAGAGTGTTTCATCAATACTTAGATCAATTTGTAATTGTCTTCATCGATGATATCTTAGTGTACTCAAAGGACCAGAGCCAACATGACGAACACTTGAGGATTGTGTTGGAGACCTTGAGAAAGGAGAAAATATATGCCAAGTTCAAGAAATGTGAGTTTTGGCTTAATCAAGTAGTATTCCTTGGTCACGTAGTGACTGCACAAGGAATAGAAGTGGACCCAAAGAAAAATCGGAGCGCTTAGTAACTCGGAAGGCACCGAAGAATACAAGCGAGATCCGAAGTTTCTTGGGATTAGCAGGATATTACCGGCGGTTTATTGAAGGATTCTCAAAGATAGCAAGGTCACTCATCCAACTAACTAGAAAAGGGATCAAGTTTGAGTGGAATGAAGAGTGTGAGATAAGTTTCCAAGAACTGAAAGGGAAGTTAACCACGACACCGGTACTCACTATTCCTGATGGAACTGAAGGGTATGTGATCTATTGTGATGCCTCAAAACAAGGACTTGGATGTATTTTGATGCAACATGGAAAAGTCATAGTTTATGCTTCAAGACAACTGAAGACGCACGAACTGAATTACCCTACACATGATCTGGAATTGGCAGATGTAGTCCATGCCTTGAAGATTTGGAAACATTACCTATATGGAGGCAAGTGCGAGATATATTCTGATCACAAGAGTCTCAAGTATCTGTTCACACAGAAAGAATTGAACATGGGACAAAGAAGGTGGCTGGAACTAGTGAAAGATTATGACTGCACAATTCATTATCATCGAGGAAAAGCAAACATCGTAGCTGATGCTTTGAGCAGGAAAGGGAATTTGACCGCCCTTTATACCTCCCGAATGATTGAAGAGTTTGTAAAAATGGAAATTGAAGTTGTACTCTCGACAGAAGACACTACTATCAAGTTAGCAGCTATGAAGATCCAACATTTACTAAGGGACCAAATTCGAGAAGCACAAAATAGTGATAGATTCTTGTGCAAGATGAGAGATCAAGTTATGAAAGGTCAGAATAAAGGGTTTAAGATTGCAGCAGATGGGACGTTGATGTTCGAGAGAAGGACATGTGTACCAAAAGGGAGTGAATGATGAGGGGGGATTTTAGAGGAGACACACAACACACCATACACTGTCCATCCTGGAGGAACAAAGATGTATCATGATTTGAAGAGACACTTTTGGTGGAGGAATATGAAGAGAACTATTGCAGAATTTATACAAAATTGTATGACTTGTCACCAAGTGAAGGCTGAACACCAACGGCCATCCGGCTTATTAAAGCCGCTTGATATACCTCAATGTAAGTGGGAGGAGATATCAATGGACTTCGTGGTATCATTACCAAAAACCCGAAGAGGAAATCATTCAATTTGGGTAATTGTGGATAGACTCACGAAATCGGCTCATTTTCTTCCGATGAAGATGTTTGACAACATGGATCGTTTATTACAAATCTATATAGATTAAATTATTAGGCTACACGGAGTGCCTACCGGTATTATATGTGATCGCGACCCGATATTCACATCAAAATTTTGGAATAATCTGCAAGCTGCTATGAGTACTAAGTTGAAGTTTAGTACCGCCTACCATCCAAAAACTGATGGACAGTCTGAAAGAACTATTCTGACGTTGGAAGATATGTTGCGAGCATGTGTCATGGATTTTGGAACCAACTGGGAGAGACATTTGCCTTTAGTGAAATTTGCATATAATAACAGCTATCAAGCAAGCATAGGGATGACTCTTTTTGAAGCATTATATGGAAGGAAGTGTAGATCACCACTTCATTGTGATGAGGTTGGCGAGAAAAGAATATTGGGACCCGAGATCGTCGAAAGAACTACGGGAGTGATTGCAAAGATTCGAGAAAGAATAAAGATTGCTCAAGATAGATAAAAGTCCTATGCTGATTTGAAAATGAAAGATATAGAGTTCAAAGAGGGTGATAAAGTGTTTCTCAAGTTGTCACCAATGAAAGGAGTAGTGCGGATTGGAAAGAAAGGAAAACTTAGGCCTCGATACAATGGACCATTTGAGATACTCAAAAGAACTGGAGAAGTGTCCTACGAGTTAGCACTACCGCCGAGTTTGACATCCATTTATAACGTTTTTCATGTCGCGAACTTGAGGAAGTATGTCCATGATCCAAGCAACATAGTCAACTATGAAGGATTGGAGCTGAACAAAGATTTGTCATATGAAGAGACGCCAAATGCCATCTTAGACCGAAAGGTTATCCAACTTAGGAACAAAGAAGTGTCATTAATAAAAGTTTTTTGGAGTAGACATGATGCGAGTGAAGCGACGTGGAAAGTAGAAAAGGACATGGAGCTAAGATATCCGAACTTCATAGACAAAGGTAAATAATTTTCGAGGACGAAAATTTTATAAGTAGGGGAGATTTGTAACACCCCAAAATTTTCAAGTAAAAATGCACTTGCATCATGCATAATATGTTGTCCTGTAAGTCTTATAAGTCGCACCCTATAAATTAATTTTTTAAAAGAAGAATGATCATGAAAACTTTCATTTTATGCATGATATAATTGTCTAACGTGACACGTGACTCTATGTGCTTATTGTTATTTTGAAATTTGAAATTCATCAATAAGTTTTAATCCTTTTCAATTTCAATTTTATCCTAGATTTTGTTACGAAAATATCTTAACTACTTATATGTATTTGATATATATAAAAAAATATATCCCCTGCATAAATATCCTTTAAAAACGGGGTTGTTAGGATTAAAATAAATAGGTATATGATATCTATTATTATATTATTTAATATTAACCTAATTAGCAAACTTTGAAACTATATAAATTGAGGCAGGTTGCTAACTAGCCACGCAGCCAAATAAAATTCGAAACTTACGAGAAATTCTTTCCTTGTATTTTCTCTTTGCTTATAGCTCCGTCGTAGACTACTTAGTCAAGGTATTCTTCTAAAGTTCTAGAACTACATAATTATTAACTTTTGGATTCTTGATAGATTGCATGAATTTTTTTGGTGAAACAATGAATTTAGAATTTATATGTGATGTCTGCAACTGTATGATTCAAACCATGATTATTTCTACGAATTGCGTTGAATCTGAATCTAAGTGATTATGGTTTTGTGATAGCATGTTCCTAATCTTGTTTCATTAAAACACGTGTCTATTGCTTTTATTCATGGCTAGGAAAGTCATAAAAATATAAAATCAATTATCCTTCTAAGCATGTTTTCTTTTTCTTTTTTTAATTGATTTTTTTTTCTGCTTACCAGTTCTATGTTAAGTTGTTATTAGTGGAAGATCTGATTTGTTTAAACCTGATTTCATCCTTAAATTTTGTCGCCGTAAAAATAACTTTAATTATTGCTAAACATTCTAGCAAGGTGTATCTTTTGGAGTGGGGTTGAGTTACATTTTTTTATGTTAGTCTAATTAATTAGACCAAGTCAAGAAGTTTGAATTAAATAATTCATGATAGTTGTTTGCCTTTCTCTTTATTTTTCTGTAGAACAATATTTTTAAGATTTGAAAATTTTAGAAAATAATTCCTACAGAAATTATATCTGTACCGTAAGCTTAAGAGATTTTATGGCATGAATGTGATTTGTGATATTGAATTATGATGATGTAACTTTATGTTAGGTAATTAAAAAAAAATGGAGACGAGATCTTTACTTAGCACCTTAAATTAGTTTTCCTATTTATCTACACATAATTATTATTATAACCCATATTCACGTTCTTAATAAATTTTTTAGTTAGCTTCTTAGAATTTTTAGTCCGTAAAAAAAAACATTATATGATTTTCCTTGTGTCTAACTTATTATTATTATTATTATTATTATTATTATTATTATTATTATTATTATTATTATTATTATTATTATTATTATATTATTATTATTATTATTATTATTATTATTGCTTGAAATCTATTGTTTAAGCATGTTTCATATGTGAAAATTCATAAATGACGTTACATGCAAACGATATTAAGACTAAGTTTTTATGATAGGAAAAGCGGGCGTAACTTAACCACCTGATATTTCTTATTTTTAAATTCTGTGCAAGTCAAGGTCAAGGTGGGGTTTTTCTTTTATCTTTATTATACACTATACAGTTTTTATCATTTGTTATTCAAGACAGAAGAGCCTTCGGGCTATTCACGCAAGGAAAATCTTCTGGGTTAGCCATCTGGCAATTCACGCAAGGAAAACCTTCGGGTTAGCCCTCGGGTATTCACGCAAAGAAACCTTCGGGTTAAGCTTCCCGGGCTTGCATGTCTAATTTCTCATGTTAAATTCTTTATAGTTTATAGTTTGGATAATGTTTGACCCCACCGAGTAGTCGTAATCACCCTCTATATTTTTACTTTTTCGGATCATGGTTCGGCAGATCTTGAAGTGGCGGATGGTGATGGTCACACACGTGAAATGATCTAAAACACTTTTTAACGCATTAATTTAGTTTTTGTCTTGAACTATGCATTTGTCTCTATTTAAATCCGTGAACTAGAAGGTGCACATGTTTTCGATTCAAGACTTCCGCTATTATGAAATGCATTAAAATCTTATTGCTTTTATAAATCTATTATTTTTGGAAAATTAAATTGAGAAGATTAAATTTATGCACGAGGCGACGTCCCTTTAAAAGTTAAGAAAATTGGGGGCGTTACATATATCCACTCTCAAGAAGTATGCCAACCTATATAACGTCCCATACTAATATAAGAAGTAAAGTCATACATCATAGATGAATTCGACAAATAATATTAAAATTCAATTACCAACTAATGAAAATAAAGCCTTCTATGTTTGGTAGAGTCATAGAAAAGCTAAAATATCCTAAGTCTACATAAAAGCAATAAAGGAAACCGCTTACAATAAAATCAAAGCTACTAGAATTGGACACATTAATTTGTTCACCATCTAAAATAAATAGGGGATAATTTTTTTACTTCTGAAAATTCCATAATTACATCGTAGTAATTAAAACGTGATGGATGAGATATTCAAACTATAAATGTATATTAGCATAATTGAGAGAGAATCTCTTTTTTATTACTGAATCAAATCATCGCAAGCTGATGAGGATATTTTAGCTTTTCATCACAACTTCTCATTGGCGCCGATCGAAATGCTTTGGTAATGGACGATCAACGACTGCATTAATTCAAGTTCACACGATTGATCAGTGCTGATAAAGATTGAGCAAAAGTGTTATGATTGTGGGACTTACTTGAGGGAATCCGTAAACTGAAGGAGCAACGTAGTTCAAATGGTGTCCAATAAACATTCAAGTTCACACGATTAATCCGTAAACTGATCTTTTTCATAATTTGTTTCATAGGATTTTTTAAAAGAAAAATACCTCTAAAGATTAAAAAAAAAAATTGTTGACTTTAATTCAATTAAGCTATAATTAAAAAAACAATTCAGAAAATTAAATGATTTGTATGAGTGTTAGCATTATTGAACGTTAGCCCAATACCAAAATAAAGCCCAGAAAAGCCCATTAGTCGGATCCTCGATTGCTCGGGCACATTCCTTTTACCCGGACCCACCAAGATTTTATACAGTATCTGAATCCGGAAAAATATCGTTATCAAAATCTTGAAACCCTAACTTCAACCATTCCCCTATATTAAGGTTTTCAAATCCCAATTTTAGTAGGAAATAAGATTTCGCCTCCAATGCTATTCTCCTATATTTTTCCGTAAAAAGAAATATTCTATATTATTCTCTTTTTATACTCTTATAAATCAAATTAAAATACAATTATATAATATCATTAATTATAACTTAATGATATAATATTTTTAATTGTAATTTAATTATATAATTAAGTTAGACAATAAAAGTTTATAATTTTTGAAATGTTTGTGATGAAACATTGTGATGAAGAAATAATGTGATGAAAGATTAGTTAAAGAGTTTTAATATATAGTGATTTCAATCACTAAAAGCACAATCCATGTGCATTAAATCTTGTCCCTCTATTTCAATTCAAAAAGTAAAAAGAGATCTTGACATTTGGTTTCAATCAATTAAACCAAAATTCATGTACATTAAATCTTATCTCTTTATTTCAATTCAAAATGCAAAAAGAGATCTTGAACAAAATTATCTAGATTTATTCTAAACAAAATTAATTTCAATTAATGTTATATTAATTATCTAGATTTATTCTAAACAAAATTAATTAATAATTAATTTATTCTAATTTAAAAACCATTATTAATCCTAAACCTACATCTCCCATCCGCTGTCTCACCCCTCTCGCTCTCTCTCATCTCTCATCAAGCTCTCCCTCTCTCGCTCGTCTCTCATCAAGCTCTTAATCGTGTACATCATAGCAACCTCTACACTCAAACACTCCAACACACACACAAACCCAAGCAATACCGATCGAAGTTGAGACTACTGCTGCGAGACGAAAACACGAGACAGAAAAGCTGATTCGCCAACCCCAAGTCGCGAGATTGGGCCACGGAACAATCTCGGTTCTTCAATTCCGGTGAAGATCGCTGGAATCTCCGGTGGGGTAATTATTTTCATGAGATCAATTTTGTATTTGCTGTGTAGATCTCGATTTCATGTTTTACCAAGCTCTTGATTTTGTGTTTTGATTTCACAGTTTTGTACCAGAAAACTGAATTGTGCCAATTTTGTAACTTTTTTCACATTAATTTTTTTTAAAAAAAGGGATAGGAGAGATAAATCCTCCCCCAAATGTATGGGAAAAATCTGGGCTCCCATATAATATGGGAGGGTTTTGAGCAGCATTGGGGAAGAAACAGTAAAAAAAAGATAGAGGATTCCCCAATTTTTGTGTATCTTTGGAGATGGTCTTAGGCTTTAGAATTTTCGAAATTGAATATGTTATCAACGATATATTTCGTCTATTAATCAACTAAGAACTCTAATTTTCAGAAAGAATTCGAGATATTGGAAACAATGAGCATCGTACCGCAAGAAACAATTGAGATTATAGCGCAGGGTATTGGCATCAACAATTTATCTCCTGATGTGTTGCCTGCCCTGGCTGCCGATGTAGAGTACCGCATTCGAGAAATCATGCAGGTTACTATTCCAATTTCGTTGAATTTTGCTTTTTTATTGGCTTCCATTGTTTATGTTGCAGTTTTTTGTATTTTGGTTTGGTGCAGGAAGCTATTAAGTGCATGCGTCATTCGAGGAGAACAACTTTAACGACGGATGACGTTGATAGTGCTCTTGGCTTAAGAAATATTGAGGTGCTTTGATTTATAATATTCATTTTATTTTTACGCTCATGATGTGATATCAGTTTTTCCTTTATTTGTTGATTATTATTCTTTAAGCAGTTTTTGTTCATATTTGTGATTGTTGGCTGTGGGTTTTGATCATTTAGCCAATATATGGATTTGCTTCTGGAGATCCATCGCGATTCAAAAGAGCTGCAGGGCACAGGGATTTGTTCTATATAGAAGAAAAGGATGTGGAATTCAAGGAAGTATGACAACTTTACTACATGCTGAGCAAAATTCACTCAGCTGTTGTAACATTAGCATTCACATTTGTTTGTCTTGTATAATGTAGGTGATTGCAGCTCCTCTAGCCAAGGCTCCGTTGGACACCGCAGTCATTTCGCACTGGTTAGCAATTGAGGGGGTTCAACCTGCTATTCCAGAAAATCCTCCTCCTGAAGCTCTTCAGAGTACACATTTATCTAAGTCTAACTGCTGTATGCGTGTTTATTGAATATGTAGAGCAGCCTGCTCAGTTCTTGTGTGATAAGCTTCTATTTCTTTTTTGATCCAAGTTCTGTTTCCTAACATGATGAGTCGTCTTACATATCAGTGCTTTCACTCCCTGCGGATAACAGAAAGACTGAAGCCAAAGAGGATGGAATACCGGTTGATATTAAATTACCTATAAAACACGTGCTTTCACAGGAACTTCAGGTGCTGCTCATGGTTTTTGCTTTCTTATGTGCCCATGGAGAAGAAATTGTATCTCATGTTCTTCTTTGCTTGTGGTGCAGCTTTACTTTGCGAAAATTACTGAGTTGACCGTGAGCAGATCTGAGTCCCCTCTGTTTAAAGCGGCACTAACGAGCTTGTCAACTGACTCGGGCATTCATCCCTTGGTTCCTTATTTCACTTTTTTTGTTGCTGATGAGGTAAAACGTGAATACGTGGTTTCGGTCTAGACTAAGTACTGGATAATAAATGTACAACTATTAACAATAAAAATGGCAGGTTTCTCGGAGTTTAAGTAACTTTTCTCTCCTTTTCGCATTGATGCGTCTTGTCTCGAGCCTTCTTCGAAATCCTCATATACACATTGAGCCATATGTAAGACATTTCCTTTTCAGTTCTCTTCCCAGGTTTATGTTTTCTTGTTTGTCATTTAGATAGTTTTTTCTACTATCATAGTTTTCCTCTATTACTAGCATACTTTAATCTTATAAATTTAGTCATCAGATTATTTTTCACTTGAGTGTTGGCGGAGTGTAGTTTCTTTTCTTCTTACATCTCATTTTAGACATGGGTTTGTTGGTTATTATCTTAGGTTTTGTGAGTTTGTTTGGGCTCTAAAACTAAATGTTCCAACTCAAAGTTGCCTTTGTCAAATGGCATCTGAAGCAATGTTCTCTTTTTTTTTTTTTTTTTAAGAAAATGTCCAAGAATGTCAATATCTGATATCTGATTCAGGAATATCAATATCTGATATCTGGCTTCAAATGTTTAATTAGCTGCACCAATTGATGCCGCCAGTGATGACCTGCCTGATTGCTAAAAGACTAGGAAATAAATTCTCGGACAATCACTGGGACCTGAGAAATTTTACTGCTAGTCTAATTGCTTCGATATGCAAGAGGTGAGCTCTTCATATTTACCTTCGACAATATAATGTGTGACGTAACTTCTTCTCTCTCTCTTTGGTTTTTCTGTTAGATCCGGACCTTAAAAAAATCTATTGTTTGCACTGCAGATTTGGCCATACTTATCATAATCTCCAGCCACGTGTTACCAGGACATTGCTGCATGCTTTCTTGGATCCGTCAAAAGCTCTCCCTCAATGTTATGGTGCTGTTCAAGGGCTGGCAGCCCTAGGACCTAATGTGGTATTTCTTTCTTCACCATACTCCTTTCTCTCTCTCTCTCTCTCTCTACATGTGTGCCTGTACGTACTATTGGTGAATATATATCATAATTTACATTTTTAAATACAAAAATGCATGTGTATAACAATCTGAGACTTTTTGCACACACTCGTGCCCTGAACCGAGTTATTCTATCCACACACCAACACATATAACTTTGTCCCTTATCTATCCTATGATGACCTCTATTAAATATGCCGACCAGGTTCGATTGCTTATTCTTCCTAATCTCGAGCCGTATTTGCGGCTTCTGGAGCCAGAAATGCAACTAGAGAAGCAAAAAAATGAGATGAAGAGGCATGAAGCCTGGCTTGTATATGGGGCCCTAATGGTAAGAATAAGATATGTAGATCTATTTACCATGACATAGGATGCATATCATAAATTGCCTCTGCAATTTATTCTTGGTACTGTATGTGAAGGTGCTTCTAGATATTGTGGAGATTGTTTCTATAATTCTTATTCTCTTTGCTGATTATAAACTCTTACGGTGTTTGCTGGCACTTCACTTTCTCGTTCTGTTTACCTTTTCTTAGAAGTGTTATGAAGACCTCTTCCGGAGGATGGCTTCCATTTCTTTTATTACATGCTCTAGAATTTCTCCTAATGAATAAGTTTGAAATGTAAAAAATTGGTACTTCTACTTCCAGTTCAATGTCTGAGATAATTTGAGGTTGGTGACTTGCTAAACAAGAAAGTGGTCAAGGTTAAAATTGCATGACACGTAGAGTGCTCACTGGTTCCCCTAGACCTAGATGTCCTGCCATTAGCAAACGCCATTTAAAATTTATATTCTTCAATTCACCACAATCAAGCCTGAGTTGAATCTAGAATCTATTGGTACTAATTCTCAACATTTTAATTGCATTGCACTTGTTACTTTGATGGTAATATTAAATGGCCGTAAGCTTTATCTTCACCACAAAAGTGTATTTTCACTAGGAGCTCTCTGCCTTCTGTTCTGCATATTGTAGTTTCAGTTTTGGCCCCTGCAAAATCTAACTTGATGAGATAATATCTTGTTAGCGCGCGGCCGGTTTGTGCTTATACGACCGGATGAAGAGGCTACCTTCTCCACCATCTGCGCCTGCACGTTCTCTCTGTAAGAGCAGTAGCAAAGTCGTGACTACATCCTCACGTACGATTCTCTTACTCATTGCTGCTCCATTTAAAATATCTCTACCTTTGTTTTTCTGAATACATTTGGGTGTAATCAAAATTGGGGGTTGGGATGGCTGTTGGATCTGTTTACGATCACAGCAATATTGAGATTGAGTTGCAGCTCCATATTTTCATCCCCTATTTGCTTGTTACTTTTTAGAATTCACAATCTTGATACAAAAAACCTCACCTGATTATATTTATTGTGACTGTGCATAGTCGTTAGCACTGTAAAGGTGTATATAAATATACACACACACATGTTTATTGTTTAGTATCAACCTGCTTCCAAATTGTGTTCAGATAAACGAAAAGCCAGCACGGATAATATGACTCAGCAGCTACCCTTGAAGAAATTGGCAGCAGACAATTCAATGGGTGTGGCAGCTGCAAACACAGTGCCGGTGGACATACCAGGAGCTAGTGGCAGATTTTTAACAAATGTTGGAGCATCAAAGCCTTTATCAAACATCAATGCAGGTGGGTCGAGTAGCAGAAGAGAGATTGTTGGTGGTGAAGGATTGAAGACTTCAGCTGGTCTCGAGCTGGCTTGGAAGGAGGATATGGATGCTGCACAGCTGCTGCCCTTGCTGTATGAAAATTTTGGTGAGAGCATGTTAACTTTTGTCCCTTCACCCCAATCATCCTTATTTTTGTGATATTGACGCAGGGGCAAATGATAATTAATTGCTTTCCTTATTAGATTAGGATTTTTTTTAAATTTTCCTAGTCCTTGTTAGTGGTTTCTAGATGCTAGTGGAGGAGCAGTGGTCCTCCCATCCCAAAATACGACGCATGTATTTAACTTATTGAACGCTACGGGATAAGGTTATTTCGGGTATTTTGGCGATGGCGATGGAGGACTAGCATAGTTAGTTTCTAATCCATGAGGATTAGTTCTATTTAAGTGTCTTTGTTTGGGCTTTTTAAAGTATACATTACATTATCATTATTTTGAGATTATTGAATTAAGATCTATTTTCTGGTTTTTTTTTTTTTTTTTTTTTTTTTTTATCTCTATCACATAATTTCTATGTAACACTTTTAGTTCGAGAGATAAACTAGCAAAGTAATTTAAATTTTTAGTAGCGCTTGTATCAAAAGGCATGCTTAGGCTGTACAACTTAAATAAGCTGTTTTATGTTTTTCTGTCGTAGAAGCATATTTTTTTATTATTTGAAATGTATGTTTATGCTTTTTTGGAGCTTAATGTTTGGGATGTATGCTTTTGCTTTTTTTGGAGCTTAAATTAAGTCAAATTTAGCAGAAACTCATAAGCTGGTCATATAGTGTTTTTCAAAAGAATAAGCAAAAAAAACTAAAAAACATGAGATTATTTTAAAATAAGAAACTAAAATTTTTTGGAACTTAATGTTTGGAATATAGTGTTTGTATTATTATTATTTTTAAATTAAGTTTTTTTTCTAATATTACACCTACTAACTTTTGGTTAAATTTCTTTATATAATTTTAACTATAATTAACTAAGATGCTTATAAAAGTTTTTTCAAACTCTGTCTTAATGTCACTACTTTTTTTATTTTTCCTTTCTCAAAATCATCATATTATACTGCCATATTGGTGGCGGATATTATTTGAAATCGTTAATATAAATACTATCATATATTACCGAAAGAAAGTACACATAAAAATTGAATTTCGGTATAATTTAGGGACGTCCCCCTTGTATATGTAACTGTATGTATATATATTATGGACCGTATACTATGTTGAGGAGTTAAAGAACATGTGTGGTTGAGGAGTCAAATTTCATTTTCCTGCGAAGGGTCATTTGTTAGAGGTGGACAGACCAACAAAACATTGGCACATGAAAGTATGGATTCAGTTTGGTCGATATGGAAAATTATGTTTCCTACCAATTATTTAAACTAATTACAGGTTGTTCCAAATTGGCCCATGGTCAACAACTTGATAACTCATATAGTCATGTCATATAGTAACATATAACTATATAAATTCTTTACTTATTATTTTATGTTTTTTTTTATTATTTACACATATTAATTGAATATAATTCAGACCTAGAGCATTCTAATTATCGGTCTCTATCATATGAGTTCAATATGTGGTAACAATTTTATTAACCTTGCAACTTAATTGCACTAATTAAAAAAGTGTTTCCCGGCATGGTGATTGGGTTGTGCGATTGTTCTATAACGCTGCATACGCATATCGGCCAACCGAGTTCCATCAGTATATGAACGCTATCCGACATGCTAAACCGGCAATTTATGAGAAGTTGATGGAAATCGGACCGGATAAGTGGTCTAGATTCTACAGCAAAAGCCGGCGTTATTCCCTGCTGACATCGAACGCTGCCGAGTCAATCAATGCTCGATTACTACAAGCTAGACGTCTTCCAGTTATTGCTATGCTCGAGGCAATCCGGCACATGCTGGAGGTTTGGTTCGATGAACGCCGAGGACAGGCAAATGCGAGAAATAATCGGTTGACAGTGGCTTCAGAAATGAGAATGCGAAAGGAGGTGGATGTTGCACGAAAGTATACGGTTGTGCAAGTCACTGTCCGACACATACAAGGTTGAAGAAGGTGATCAACAATGGAGGGTTCAAGTTGAGACCGAAGTTTGTGGCTCGTGGTGTATGGCGGATGGACTCGTTACCGTGTAGTCACGTTGTTGCTGTTCGTTATAGTCGGCGTGAAAATTTGTATGATCATATCCACTACTTCTACACCACGAACACGTGGAAGGAGATATACGCCGGTGTCGTCAATCCATTACCTCCACGAGACGAGTGGGGTGTTCCGGCGGAGGTTGAGGATATTGTTGTTCTCCCACCAACAATTCCCCGCCAAGCAGGACGCCCTAGGACTAGTCGTCTGCCTTCTGGTGCTGAAGCGAGCACATCTGGTCATAGACGTCGTGCACGGAAGAAATGCAGAAACTGTAGCGAAGGAGGGCATACAAGGCCGACATGCCCTGTTTCTGGAACATCAAATAATGGATGATCTGTTTTATTAGTATTAGTATTTGAATTTCTATGTATGCAATTCGTGTTTATTTATAGGGAAATGTATTAGTATGGATATTTCGGCACCCATAGGCACTGAACCTAAAGGCGACGATTACATTATCGGCACCCATAGGCACTGAACCAATTTTTTTTTTTTTTTAAAGCGGCACTTATTCCCTCTATCGGCCTACAAGTTCATCGGCCGATAGAGGAAGATTTTTTTCGAATAAATCTTTAAGTGCCTAAGGGTGCCGATTACATTATCGGCACCCATAGGCACTGAACCATTATTTATTTATTTTTTAAAGCGGCACTTATTCCCTCTATCGGCCTACAAGTTTATCGGACGATAGAGGAAGATTTTTTGCGAATAAATCTTTCAGTGCCTAAGGGTGCCGATTACATTATCGGCACCTATAGGCACTGAACCATTATTTTTTTTTTAAGGCGACACTTATTCCCTCTATCGGCCTACAAGTTCATCGGCCGATAGAGGAAGATTTTTTTTCGAATAAATCTTTCAGTGCCTAAGGGTGCCGATAGAGGTGGCAAAATGGGCGGGCGGGCCGGCCCAGCCCCGGGCCTATCGGGCCAACTTAATTTTGAGGCCCGCCCGGTACTTTACCGGGTCAAGATTTATGAATCCCAACCCGACCCCGGGCTTTCGGGCGGGCGGGCTTAGCCCACTAATTTATTTAATATTTTCTTATAATTTTATAATTATATATTTGTTGTTTAAAAATAAAATTAATATGTATAATTTAAATTAAATATATTAATGTTGAATAAAATATAAATTATGAAGTGATTAAATAGACTAAATAGATCATATTATAGATTTAAGTACAAATAAATATCAAAATTCAAAGTCGTATGCAAGTAAACATTACAAAAATTCAAACTAAGACAATAAACAACTTAAAATCGTCAAGTTTCAACATATATTAATTGCATTTTGAATCTTTCTTTGAGAAGTTTTTCTCTCCCATCTTTTTTCATTTATATTTATGTATTAATATTAATATTATCTAATAATCATGCATTTTTTTCGGGCGGACTTTTTTAGCCTAAAAACCCCTGGCTTTTTTAGCCCAAAGCCCATAGAGCCCGTGGTTTTTTTTTGGGCGGGCTTTTTAAGCCCAGCACACCTTCAGGCTTCTATTTTTAGAGCCCAACCCAATCCTTTTTTCGGGTACCCCGGGCCGGCCCATCGGGTCGGGCCCATTTTGCCGGCTCTAGGTGCTGATTACATTATCGGCACCCATAGGCACTGAACCATTAATTTTTTTTAAAGCGACACTTATTCCCTCTATCGGCCTACAAGTTCATCGGCCGATAGAGGAAGATTTTTTTCGAATAAATCTTTCCAGTGCCTAAGGGTGCCGATTACATTATCGGCACCCATAGGCACTGAACCATTATTTTTTTTTAAGGCGGCACTTATTCCCTCTATCGGCCTACAAGTTCATCGGCCGATAGAGGAAGATTTTTTCGAATAAATCTTTCGGAGGTGCCTAAGGGTGCCGATTACATTACCGGCACCCATAGGCACTGAACCATTATTATTATTTTTTTAAAGCGGCACTTATTCCCTCTATCGGCCTACAAGTTCATCGGCCGATAGAGGAAGATTTTTTTCAAATAAATCTTTCAGTGCCTAAGGGTGCCGATTACATTATCGGCACCCATAGGCACTGAACCATTATTTTTTTTTAAAGCGGCACTTATTCCCTCTATCGGCCTACAAGTTAATCGGCCGATAGAGGAAGATTTTTTTCGAATAAATCTTTCAGTGCCTAAGGGTGCCGATTACATTATCGGCACCCATATGCACTGAACACATTTTTTTTTAAGGCGGCACTTATAACACTGCTCGAAATTGTATAATAACATTCAAAATTAACATTCTGAAAATCAACATTACAAAAACTGTCATGTATAACACTGCTCGAAACACTTCCATGCCATCCACTCTCGATATGTGCGAATGTTATGCTTCTGATTCCCCCACCTCGGTGTAGGAAATCTAGTGATCAATCGCTCAGCTGTCATGCATACAAATGGGCCGCAACTGTTAGAGTCAGGTTGATCGAACTGGACATCCGAGGGCATTAATTGCAGTTGTGGAGACTATAGTCCCGGGTACGACAACTTGAACTTGTTAACCATCCAGTAACTGCCAGCCTGTGAAACAACGTCTCATTAGCACTATCGAAAATAATAAAATGACACTAAAAGAGAAAAATACTCACATCAAGCAAACGCCCTATCAGCTTCCGGATCGGTCTCAAATTTGATTTTCTATATTCAAATATGTCTGGATCTTGGTTCTGGTTTAATGAATCATATAACTCAAGGGTCCAGTTCTCGATGCACAACCTTACTAGGACCTAATGGCTCGCAGCCAAAATCGGAAATATGATTTGCAAATAACGCAAATATGGATTTCAAAATGCATAAATTGCTACATGTATACGATAAAAACTTACAAATTTAGCATTAGTCCACGCGGGTCTGGTCACATCCCTTTCTGTTCCAAACACACACTCGAGCAAACCATCATTAGGAACCCAGTCAGAGTAGCTAACTATGGTCTGCTCATGTACGTCGTTATCCGGCTCATGAATCTTCGATTTCCAAGCATGCTCTAACGCAGTCTGAAAAGGATTGGAATTTTTCCGGTTACACATGCAATTTTACAAATTGATACTTAATTTGAATAAATGATACTTACAAAAACTGTCGAGTCTGCAATAACAGTGTAGCGAGAATCAGGAGTGGCCAACACATCACGGTCCTTATCTACAAGTCTCACACGAAGATACCTCATGTACAAATCCACCATGGCTTGCCCCATGTCATACTTTACGTCGAGCATATTTTGGAAAAAGCGGTGCGGCAACTCCCCCTGTGAAACCGTCAGTGTCGCGCACTTTCTACTTTGCATGAACTCCTCGAAATTTCGCCTCAGCACACCATCACGATCAACCATCAAAGGCATCCCAGTAGGATTGTATCGGGGACTAACGAGTGTAGACTGCAAAAACTGACTCGGTCCTCCTTCAGTGGCCACAGACTGACTCGATCCTCCTTCAGTGGCCACATACTGACTCGAACCCACTCCAGATGCACATGTTGGCGACCAACGACAGGGTATTCACACATCCCTCGGCTCATACATACTATGTCGCCCAAAGTCAAACTGCTCAGCGCCATAATAAAAAGGATTCACCTTAGAAATCCTCTGAGCAGCAGTCTCCCAAGGGTCTGCATTTCGATCCATATCATCCTCTCGGGAAGCTTTTACTGACTCCTCTCTGTTCCAAGGGGACCACTCACTAGTCGGTATGCGTCTAGGGAAAGCCGATGTATCCTCTTCTCCCTCGTGTGAGGTCTCAGTCTCTATCGAGAAACTAGTCCCAGAGGTGGTTCCCGCGCGCTTGCCAACGTGAAATACCTTTTTCAAGGCTTCTTTCACTCTTTTGAAAAATTTATCCTCCCGCTTGTCCCAATGCTCGTCCACCTTCTTCAAAAAGGCCTTCTCACACCTGTCCCACCTCTCATCAAAATCTCTCATCATGCTATCATACTGGACCCGAGGCATATCTTCAAGCCTACGAGCGGATGACTCTTCATTGCGTGGCCGGTGCTTTTCTTCTTCCCTCTTCTCTTTTACGTAGGGGCCCGTAGCCTTCGCACACTATCTCGTGCTCACTGCTGCGGCCGAACAGGGGACCGGTGTCGGGAAAGATACACCAACCGGGTTTTGTCCATTCACACTTATCCAAGACTCTTTCAATTGCTCCTCATCGGTCGGGGTCATCGTGGACGAGAGGGGGCCCTCCATCTGTTCAAGATGTTAAAATCAAAAGTAGGAAAATTTAAGTGGAATTACACAATACTTGTCCCCCCCCCCCCCCCCCCCCCCCCCCCCCCCCCCCCCCCCCCCCCCCCCCCCCCCCCCCCCCCCCCCCCCCCCCCCCCCCCCCCCCCCCCCCCCCCCCCCCCCCCCCCCCCCCCCCCCCCCCCCCCCCCCCCCCCCCCCCCCCCCCCCCCCCCCCCCCCCCCCCCCCCCCCCCCCCCCCCCCCCCCCCCCCCCCCCCCCCCCCCCCCCCCCCCCCCCCCCCCCCCCCCCCCCCCCCCCCCCCCCCCCCCCCCCCCCCCCCCCCCCCCCCCCCCCCCCCCCCCCCCCCCCCCCCCCCCCCCCCCCCCCCCCCCCCCCCCCCCCCCCCCCCCCCCCCCCCCCCCCCCCCCCCCCCCCCCCCCCCCCCCCCCCCCCCCCCCCCCCCCCCCCCCCCCCCCCCCCCCCCCCCCCCCCCCCCCCCCCCCCCCCCCCCCCCCCCCCCCCCCCCCCCCCCCCCCCCCCCCCCCCCCCCCCCCCCCCCCCCCCCCCCCCCCCCCCCCCCCCCCCCCCCCCCCCCCCCCCCCCCCCCCCCCCCCCCCCCCCCCCCCCCCCCCCCCCCCCCCCCCCCCCCCCCCCCCCCCCCCCCCCCCCCCCCCCCCCCCCCCCCCCCCCCCCCCCCCCCCCCCCCCCTGAACTTACTCCAAATTAAAATAAACTCAATTATTTTACCGGAGATGCAAAGAAGCTAATCCACTCAGTATCCGGTGGAGTAATATATGCCCACTTTGTAAAGTGGAGCATACTTCCCGCATTGATGAGGCGGACACACAACCGTGCCAGATCTGGAATCGTTTCATAAGCCCAAATCTGTATCATAAATTATATTAATTAAAAAAAAGGACTTTTAACCAACAAATTCAAAATAAATAATCAAGCTACAATGGTACTTGAAGTGCCCAAACTGGCCCGTACATATTATATTTCGACTTCACTAGATCCACTCGTTTAGGGACAAAGGTCAAGTAGTGCAGTAGGGCATTGTAGGTGTACGAACCCCATGGAAAAGTATTCCATGCGTCCAAAGCGTCGGCCAAAACCCACATCCACGTTTCAATCTTCTTTGTATCAGCAGGTGCAAAGAAGAAGGACATCAAAGCCACTAGATTTGCCACCTTCAAATAATCATCAGTTGAAAGCTCACCGAGTTTGTTATCTCTTAAGAGTGCCAACAAATCCCCTCCCGAAATGGCTTTACCCTCTGTAAGTCTCATGAAGACTCCCGACTCTTGTGGCTGCCGAGGCGCATCCGGATTAAAAGTACTTTCCCCAAATGTCAACCCAGTAACTAATGCATACTCGAATTTCGAGAATCTCAACTCTATCCCATTTATATTAAAACGAACCTCCCCGAGGTTCGCACCGCACCTCGTAGCACATCAATTGATGCGAGCTCGCGAGACACTCTTCCCTTCCCTCCACCGTAGAAGGTGCCCAAACTCGACCACTCATAAATCGGAGAACTAATTCATTACCCCCCCCCCCCTACGTAAAAGACACCGCTTAATCCATTCGGGCAATTGATCTCTCCAATAAGTTGTAATTTTGGGGGATTTTTCCCGAACGAGTAGTCGGATATAATCAAGCTGAAAATAAATAATCGTTATTATTAAATTAATAAAAAAAACGAAATCAGTGGCCGTCAGCCGGCATCGGCCGATAGGATTGTAGTTCATAAAATCAACCAGTGCCAATGGAGAATTAACCATCGGCACCCATCGGCACCAATCATCGGCACCGGCACGAAACTGCAGTAAAATGCCGTTTCGGCCGGAAAATGTAAAATTACATCAATTCCATTGCATTTCCGTCTATTCAACAACAATTCCAATCAAATTACATGACTAAATAAGAACCTAATCATATATTCTCAATCGATTGCGCAATTAATTTAAAGAAATTGTTCAAAGCCGACGGAGTCGAAAGAAAACATACCTGTGCCGAAGAAGTCATTGCAGCGGCGGTGTGGATCGGCGTTCACACGACGGTGGGGCGGCGGGTTCAACGGCGGCGGGATGTCGGTTTAACGTAGGCGGCTTGTCGATTCAACGTCGGCAATGTTCGGTGCCGAGAGCAGTTTTCGCACGGTTGTGATGTTTCTGTGAGAGCTGATGCCGTTTTTTACCAAAAAACATTAAATTCACTCAGTGCCGATGGGAGTGCCTATGGAGGAGCCGATGAGGTTATTTGCTCTATCGGCACTGGAAATTATATTCGGTGCCTATCGCAGTGCCTATCGCAGAATCGCTTTGCCTTTCGCAGCTTTTGACTTACTTTTGTAAACCGAAAAAGATTTCAAATACTAGTGCCGATGGCAGTACCTTAGGCAGTGCCGATGGGTTCCCTTAGCCAATCGGCACTCGTAGTTTAACTGTATATCTTTTTTTTTTTCAAAAAAAAAAAAAAAAGAGTGCCGATGGAAGTACCTTTGGTAGTGCCTATTTACTGTTTTTACCTATCGGCACTCGTTTTTAATATTGTTTATCAATTATTTTATTAATAAAAATCATATTTAGAATTGGATAATACCAGTGCCGATGACATACGATCGGCACCAGTAGGGTCTCATCGACACCCAGTCACCAATTCAAAAATTTGAGGGTAAATAGGTAATATCGGATATTCTATAACTTTTATTATAGTGGGTGGGTAGATTTGTGTTTTTTTTGTGAGAATGGATAAAAAGGAATATTTCCACAAAGTAAAATGTGTTGGGAGTAGCTAGTAGGACAACATTTTGGGGCTAAGGGTGCCTCCAACCCTAAATATACATTCCCAACTTTTTACTCACCACATCAGCTTTTCAAACCCACCAACTTTTTAACATTTTTCACTCCAATCATAAACCTATAACTCAACTTTTTTATGGGTCCCATTAATATATAAACACAACTATTTATCTATATATAATTACCAAATTTTTTTTTATAAATATTAATAATAAATAATAATAATAATTTAAATATTTGTTAATTCATATAAAATTTATAACTAAATTATTTATAAAAATACAAATTGTATAATTAATATAAAAAATATATATTGAATGTGATATCATTCCATCACAGTTTATTATAAAAAATATATATTGAATGTTCCATCACAGTTTTCAAAGCCAGCACAGGAAAAAATATGTATATTGAATGTGAATCTCTGTATTACGACGGCTTGGAAAATAAAAAGTTAGCTACTGAACTAAAAAGTCAGCTTTGCCACATCACTTAATTTTTTTCCCCTCCAATGTTAAAAAGCTAAAAACTAACTTTTTCCTCAACTTCAAACCTACCGTTTTGGAGGCACCCTAACCATGTGACGAGTCAACTCGTTAGACAATCTAATCTGATGTTGAAAGAATATTCGATGTTAGGAATTTATAATCATATATAATGCAAATCATGCCACGCACCATGTTTCTTTATATTGCTCCAATATCATCTACCTACCTAATTATTATTTTTTTTTTATTTTTTTCAGGTATTTAAGTCGTGTGATTAACCTTGTGTAAATTTTATAAATTATTACATAAAAGAACAATCTACTTAATATGTACGTTGTTCTGACAACGGCTACGTATTTTATGGTTTTCCGCATTAGGCTATGACCAGCATTGAGAGTACAGACTATGGTCCCTAGAGCAACTAAGTATTAGTAGATTAATTAAAAGATAAATGTTTGAATTCATTATGAATCCCGAATCGAGTTGAAATTAGTCATGACAAAGTGTCGGCATAGTAAACTTTTTATTTAAGACAATCAACTCATTGGTTTATATAAACTCGAATATTTACATACAAAATATAATAAAAAGCACTTGAGAATCTTTTATCCATTTTTAGAGTCTCAGCCGTATGACTATGAGTAAATGATATGTTAAATAATTCAACAAAAACAATCAATGTTGTTGATTAATATAAACTCCAATACTTCGTTAAATTATTATCTAACCCGCCGATGTATTTTTCCAATAATTAACCAACTTGATTGTAACGGTCAGTCGCAAGTATTCTTTGAATAAATTGATTAAAATATTAGCATAAATTGGAACTCGTGATATTTTAATCATGAATTATTTACTCCACCATTTATTCTGGAAATTTTATCAGTATTATAATTAATGACCATACATCATAGTGTCCCGGCGTTTTCTAAATAAAAAAAATCGTATGTATGTATCATTGTATCTTTTCATTTCTCTCAATTATAGGGATGACAGGCTGACTTCACTAATACGGCACTTGTTATAAGTGATAAGTATACTGTATTAGCCAAATAATAATCGTTACAATTATATTATACTCGTCTCAATTTAGAATTACCTGATTCAATAGATAGACATACGGTTTCAATCAATCATTCAAGATCTCTGTGATACATCAATGATTCTAAAACTATTTATTTATCCGTTGCAGTTACTAATAAAATTTAAAACAGTAGTAGATGTCAATAGTCAATAATTAACTATCCATAAACCACATAAATTAGTTTTCGTGATTGATTTATGGTCAAATATTACGTGTTTTAATCTATTCATGACATACAAGATGTGTTATTATAAATATTCATTTTATCCAATACTAGATTCCATTATTAAATCATGTTTTGTGAATATAGAATCATATAATACTCCAAACATACGAATTGAATTCCTCTTTATCCCCACAACTTGCTCGTCAAATTCTTTTTAAGTAAAGTTTTGCGTTCTAGGCTGCAGCGACCAGTGTGGGTCACTATACATATAACTACTTTACTGTCTAAATAAAAGAAAATATTTTTAGAAAGCGGTCGTTAATCACTGATAATCGTCGATTTGATCTGTTTGTATCATCTTGACCGTTAACAGAGCTTTGATTTTTTTATTTTTTATTTTTTATCAATAAACATAATTAAATCATATACTTTATTACTATTACTATTATTTTACACATCCCCTTCTCTCTCCTCCGGCGACTCGACGGCTTTGGCTTCATGGCGCGACCCGTGCGGTTTCCTCGGCGAAGCTGTAAGGCAGCATTTCGCCTTCGCTGCCCCGCGGGTTTTGAACCTCCCGACCCAGAGGAAGGGGACCCACACTCGCCGGAGCCATCGGGCTCGCTTCCGCATTATCTCCCGTCGCGCTCCGATTCCGTTTCGGATGACGAAGATGACTCCAGTGAGTCATTGCCTCATCATGGCGTTCAGGTTATTATTGAAATATGTCTTCTTTTATAATGTTTATTTTGTTTACAGAGCTTAATTCTATAGATTCTCATTAAAGATATACTTGGATTACTATGCATTTCAAGTTCCGAACGTCCTCTCTTTTTTATCAATGATACTGCACATTTTAAGTTCTTGGACCAGTTAATGTCAGGAACCAAAGAAATTTTAAGAACAGGGCAAGGTTTCTAGATTTATGCCATTTAAACTGCTTTCAGTCTTTCAGATTCTCAAGCAGAGTCCAGAATTAGGAAATCTGCACCAAAATGAGAAAAAGTCATACAGTAATTCACGACTCCATCTTGATTTACCAAACTTATCCATGGTAACGGCGTGCCATTTGATCCAAAAGTTGTTCTCAAGAAGTTGGTGGTTACGAACTCTTCTAAAGCATCCCAGTTAACCATTGTGAGTTTTTGTAACCTCCAGTTTTTCTTATTTTTACTGCTGCTGCTTCTTTGCTTCCTGTCTTAACTACCATGTGTTTTATCACCTTCTTGGCCGATTCCGAGTTAATTATCCTGTTTACTATAGTTGTGATATACTATCACATAACCGTGGCTAATGTGACTTATTACCACATTAGGTGCCTTGATTAAAAAGTGGAAGAGTAAAAGGAAGGGTGCACCTGGTGTAGCTCATTACTCTAGTGCTCAATCATTTTTTATAAAATCTGGAATATTTAACTTCTTTCTAATAATATGAACACGGCTTATCTTTTTACACTAATACATAATGGTCTGCTACTGTGGGAGGTCTGTCAGCTTTAAGACCTTTGTGGTTCCTGACATTAGAACATGCACCTTTTGGCCGTCTCCGGTTTTTCTCTTTTCCTACTGGCTGCAATACTGCTGGGTGTAGCATATATTCTAATCTTTGTTGCAGAGTTCACATCATAAATCTCTGTGTCCAAGCAGGTAAATGGTTTGAAATAAATCTTCGAATTTCTTGTAATTTTGCATGATTTCGAAGATGGACTTTCTTGTTCTTTATCTCTGACTGTTGCCAGTCGGTGAGGTTGTTTTTTGGTAAGTTTTGTATGACTAGGGAAGTTGGTGAGGTTGTATTTTGGTATATAAGTACTTTTTCCTGCTACACATAAATTTCATATCACTCTTGATGATGTATGCATTCTACCATCTATGTGTACTTGATCATGTGTATCCAGTCGTGCAACTATTATGCATTATGAGAAAGGGTATGGGAAACACCGCAGAAAATGGACTTGATGACTGTCATCATATTCTACTGAACTATATATGCAATGAAGTTTGATTTTGTCTTCTAATGTGTGCATATAACTAAACTGAAAAATGAGTTTCCAGCTTTTCAATTAAGTAATTATTCTACTTTCCTAGTTTGATGTGTACGAATTGCTTATCTGTAATTATCTAATTATGCTAATGCACCTTGTTTTGCCTTTCGGGCTTAGATATTCTCTGAACATTGTGTGTGTTGTCTACTTGCTCACCAAGTGATGAAGCGTTAATTTTAGTACAGCATGCATGTAAAAGCTACTTGTCTTTTCTTTCATATGCTTCTCTCTACATCCGTCTTAGGCTTTCTCCTTGTGCTACTCACTCGTTCACGGGAATGGGAATCTTGGCTCTATTGAAGCGGACCCTCCTGCAACAATGCAAATTATTTTTGGACCCTCACAAGGCTCTCATACATAGATAGCTATTCGTATTTACCAATTTAATGTATTTGATGGACACCAGGATGCTGTTATTACTATTCCTTCCAGCTATGTTACTGGCAGATTTGGAGCATGATACGGTGTTTTTTTTTTTTCCAATCGATTAATTGTAGTTTTGTCTTTGCTTTTTGATTGACATGCATCACATTTTGTAGGTTGATTTTGTGATAATTCACAAAAAGAACCATCTCTGCTACTGAATGGTGTTTACCTGAATATATATGTAGTCTAGACGATATGTTTTGCCCCTCCCTTGACTTTTCATACATAATCTTACCATGCTGATTATAACGATATTGTTTAAACTAGTACTATTTTTTTATGATTGTGATTAATCAGTATGGGGATGATACGTATGTGACGGAAATGATCATAATTTCTTCTTGTTTTTTATGATTTAGACCAATCAGTAAAATCTATATTCTCTTCTTATTCCACCATTGATACCACTAGGGCTCTATCCCTTTCATGGAGACAGAGACAGTTGCAAGAATTGCTCGAGTACACGCCTGGACCTGACTTCCCAACTGGAGGAATAATAATGCCCAATATTACTGCTTACTCATGAAATAAATGCGAATCTTTTTGCATGCATTTTACACTGCAAATGCCTTGGCCAATATTATGATTGTTTGTTGCTTTGCTCATAAAAACTCTGCAACTAACATCAGAATGAAGATGGCAAATAGTTGAATTTTAGATTCTAGTTCAAATTTTGACCTTCTTTTTATGCTTCCAGTATTTTGGAGGCATATACGATGAGTGATCGCAAGCGCTCAGCCATCATCGTAAAAGAGGTTCCATCTTTATATCTTTTCTCTTCTTGTTCAATGTTAAGTTATAAGATCGAAAAATAAGTTTTCTTCCGGACAGAAACCAGACCAACAAAGCTTCTCTTGTTGAGAAAATTACTTGTCCATTCTTGAAATTACCAAGTCAGATTTAAATTTCCAGCTTAAACATCCGTATCTTCTGGTTCAGCTTCTTGAATGGCAAGAATTTCTGTTAGTGTTTACCCTCTATCTCTAATCTACATCACAGAAACCTTCCCTCTCTTTGGTTATATCAAATACGAAATGATACAAATTGTATTTGTATTTAATTATTAGTATCCATTGTTTGAGTAATATTAGCATTTCTTGTTTTAAGATTTTTAATTAGACTAGTATTAGTAATTCTTTTCCTAATAGGGTTTTATATTTCTCTCTCGAGTTATTATTATTATTATTATTTTTGAAGTTTGTTGTGTTACGATAAAATTTAGATTTATTCCAAATTAATGGATATCTGAAATGTTAGGTATTTTCGATTGTTATAATTTCTTTATCTGTCAGACTATCATCTACTGTGCTTTGAGATCAAAATATTTAATTTGATCTTCTTCTTTTTTGCCTTTTTCTTCTATTTGGAAGATTAATTAGGAGCTGACTTATTGCCTTGCACATCGTTGAAATGTTTTATTTTGTTGTTATTATTTGACCTAGCTAGCCATGTGGAGGCCACAAGGCCATTCTAAAATATTTAGTATGTATTTGAAATCTCATGAATCTATTTTTTCTAATATTTTCAAATATTGTATATGCTACAACTGTATTTAGGCTGAGGAATTAATGTGTACGGCTCGTTCAACAAAGATTTTAAATTTTTAATCACAATTATTCATGTATTAATTAATTGTTCAATACATGGTATATGATACTTGTATCCACATCAGATTTAAGTTTCATTGACTCTGGATAATTGCTACACATTTAAAAATATATAAGAATCTTTAATGTATATTCATATCAATGGATCTCTATCTTTGATGGTATCTAAAAAATTGACTTTATTTATCGATTTAATATAAACATGATGATTATCATTATCACCACCATCTGTATAATTGAGGTTTGACTTTACAAGTATGTGATAATAATTTAGTATTGCTAGAGTGTCACCTAAAACGTTTACCGATTTGGATTTTTTTGTATAATCTAACAATTAGTGACGACGATCATCATCATCTTGCAGTTTATAGTATATATATATTATTAATATGAATATAAGTTATCTACACTGAGTCACACGCTCTATCCATCCATCCCTCTCTCTCTCAACTTGATCTGGTTATCATTCCTTAATTTGTTTTTCTAAAAATATATGTTAAGCAAAGCTTCAAGCTTTTTTTTTGTTCCTAATTTTTTTTATAATGACAAATTTTGTATGTATTAAATATCATATAGTAATTTGTTATGATATTATAAAAAAAATTATAATATATGAAATTAAATATCGAATATCATTAGAAAAAGTATGTTTGAAAAATGGAGCTGAAAATTAATTCAAGAAAAGGACTAACTCATAACCGCAATTCCACACACGCCTTAGATTACTTAATGCAGAAGAAGAGATCAAATGAAGTATTAAATGATTTTTAGTCTATGAGATTACATTCAATGATACAACTATAAGAAAATAACAAAAAGAAAATGTAAATCAAACACAAGGAGATCTGACATCATGAAGCAGATACTATTGGGCAGTAGTTGTTGACAAGGATCCAACCCTTTTGCTAGATTGCTCTCTCTCTCTCTCTCTCTCTCTCTCTCTCTCTCTCTCTCTCTCTCTCTCTCTCTCTGTAGCTGAATTAGTGACATAAGCACACGAAAAGGAGGGGCAAACTAACCATACCAAATTGTAGTCAATCGATGATGAAGATTATAAAAAAATGGTGGTGGAGTTAATAAGTAATGCTTTGCATCATTATCGATGACTAATCCAACTTGTTAAAATAATCCCTCATTTCCAATTATATAAGCTTACTTTTGTGTTTCGTACTTTCCATTATACAAGTATCCATCAATCGTGACGTGTTCTTGCTGTAGATTTTTTACTTTTTTACATTTTTTAATTCGATATTATAAATTGCTAAAGAGCTAATCACTTAAGTCACTACTATTATATAATTCTATACTTCATAAAAATCACTTGATTTTAATTGTCAAAATCTCCACTCCTTTACAATAGTAGGGAAGGACGAGATTTATGATCCGAACTCTGAAAATTTAGAATTCATAAATTTTAGAATATAAATATACAATTTTCAGTGGTAAAATATTTTATTTCTCAAAAAATACTTTTTGAAATTTGGGGGTTTATTGACTCCTATGCACACTCGGTGAGATATTGGTGGAAATCGAACATGTCGATATTATTTTATTTAGATCCAAGTATTGTTAGCAAGTACAATGTGTGATTGTGCTGGTTGGAAAATGGTTTGGTTGTCCATTATTAAAAAGGTGATGACGAAATGTGGGCTCACCGTCCTTTTAAAATAAGACGAAAGAAGCAGATTAAAATACTATTAAATTAATTAGTGAGTAATGACGTATTAGGAGTTGGTGTTTCCCCATAGGCAACAAGCGCGGGCCTACTGGACGAGCAGAGGCACAACTAATTGGCCAGCAAGTACAGCAAAACCCTCTCCCTCTCCCTCTCTCTCATTTAATTAATCTCTTTCTCTCTCTCGATCTGCGTATTGATTTATTTTGTTGGGAATTAATTGAATCATGGACTGGACTCACAATGATTCCACTATACAGGTCACAGGTTAATCGCCATTAATTAATACACGAAATCTGGCTTTAACAAAGATTAACACACTTAATTAAGCAATTAGAATATGATTAAATTGTTAGGTCTGAAGGCCAAGTTTGAAGGCGCGACGCGGCGGCTCGACTCGATCGAATAAAGCGCCGCTGCCCCTCCGCGATTTTGAGAGACGCTATTACAATTCCGACGCTTTACCAGAGTATATTATAATACGAGAGATTCCACTGTTAGTTTATGTGGTGTGGGAACTCAAGAAATGAAATGAATTGAGATTCATGGTATAATTAAATATATTTGTGATTACGTTGAAATTGAGATGAAAGGGCCAAGATTAGTGGAGGTGGCTATTTGTTTGTCCAGCTTCCCGGAGGTAAAGAAGACACCCATAGTTACATTAACCGGTTTCCGCATGCAAATTGTGCGTCTCTATAATTAGAGACATAAATCTGTAATTTTGTGAGAAAGAGTAAGAAAAAATCGGGATAGTAAAAAATTTCAAGCTAGATATCGCATACCTTAAATCGTGCAAAATTCAAATGTTCTGTATAATTTTTGAGAAATAATTATTTTCACCTCCTTAAATTGCAGATTTTATAACTCATAATTCCAACTTAACCCTTCCCTAAATCTTGCTGAGTATGTGGAGTTTGAATTAAGAAGGACGATCTCCAATTTTTTTTTGTGGGAGTTTGAGGACTTTGGTCGAGATTGATTGAACTGGATTATTAATTAAAAATACCATCGTAGATCATTTGATATTATTTTTCATTTTTGTTTGTGGGCGTACAATTTGATTATTAAATCTTTAATAGATTGACATTCTTAAATGTTGTATAAAAACCTTATTTAGAATCTGTATCTTTTAAATTGTTAGTATAACTTAATAACTTATAACTCAAGGAAATTAGTATATCGTTGTTGTCATTGAGATTGGAGGTCGATATGACAACCAGACATGCTAGTTTGTGAGAAACTTATCTTCCCGACAACTAAATAATTAGATTTGTCTATTCTCAAAAAGGGAAATGAATTGTCAATTTGGTTTTCTAACTATATTCCAACAACCAAAAAAGGTTACGAAATTGAAACCAAAAATATCTTTTAGCTCGAAATAAAATGTGTACCTAGGATTCAATTGGATGGCCAAGATGTAGATAGCTGATGGATCAACAAAAATATACATTAATTAATAGTAGAATCTTTTCATATGTGGTGTAAGAAAATGATTCATTTTATAAATATAATTAATACAAGTTGTGGGGTTGACTTCTGCATACATCATCACTGTAATCTTGCACCATTAAAATACAAAATTATTACATTAATTTTTTGTAAGAATAATGTATTCATGAGCAGATCAAGTGTTCAAATTGGATTGAGAATCTTAAAGTCAAATTGTGACCATGTCATGATTATAGGTTGAGGGTAAGAATCTTCCCTTTTCACATGCAAGTTTGAACTAAGTCAAGTCAAGTGGCAATAAAACTTCAGTTGTCGAAGATTATAGATCAACGTTTTCTAAATTATCAAAGGGAGGTAATAATAATCGAGGGAGAGATGAAATGGTGAGTTGGGTCAGCAGAGAGAGTCACTATCGTGGGGTCCAGGGGAGTAGCATTTGCATAAAACAGATTCTTCCCCACATTCGGCCGCCTTCTCATTCCAATTTGCAAATTTGCCGTCATTTTAGAGCTAAAAACAAATTTCAAGAAACAGAGCCAAGAGTTGGGAGAAATTTCTGAGGTTATCACTAAGAAAGAAAACATATGTTTCTTCATCCATAGAAGCACAAATCATTCGTATCCACACCATCAATCTTCATTTGTTCTTTTCTTTTATTTTGTGGTGCTCCAAATAATTCGAGAAACTTGGGCAGAATCTTCTTCTCACAGTCAGTGCGAGTGGTTTATTCTTATTCCCATAACTTATTCTTTCTGTATGTTTGATGCCTCAGTCTTGATTTCATGCATCTCCTCTGTTTTCCACTTCTGGGTTTCCAAATCAAAGTGGGTTCTTGATTTTTTAGATAAAGATTCAATTTTTTTGACTTTTTTCCGTATGGGCCAGCATAATAGGCCTTGAAAAACAAGAACATGATTCTGACTCAAATGTATGAGCTGTTTTTTGCCTCTTGTTGGCTTATTGTACAAGTATGAATCACGGGTCTTGAATCTTGATGAAGATGCTACTGTGTTCCTCCCTCTGAAATGCATTTCTGATTATTACTATTATTTTTTTTTTTTTAAAAAGCTCCTCTTCATGTTCTTCATATTGAACCTGCTTCTTGGTTTGTGATTTTTTGAATCTTGATTTGTTTAGGGATGTTTATGGGATGGAGGAATGAGAATTTCTGAACATGGAAGATGGTGGCTTCACACCTAACACCATGCTTGGAAGCACTCTTGATTTCAGTTTCATGGATGACCTCTTGTATGATGGGTTCTGGTTAGAGACTACAAACGAGTCCAACTTCTGGCAACCCGGTCCAACCGATCTAAACCCCACTCCATTTGTCTTCCCTTCTTCAGAAACCACCTTAAACTCAACCCCAAATCACCACCCCTTCTTGAAAGAATCAGAGAAACCAAACCTCCTTAGCCAGCCATCTTTCACTTTCCCACAAATGGACCATGAGGCCTCTATCCCTTCAGTCTCTTTAGGCCAATCCACTGACTTCCTCTTTGAAGAAACTGAAGTTAACAAGAGGCTATGGGTAGCACCACATAAAAACCCAATCCGCGCAGCCTCGGTGAGGAAGAGGCTGGTGCAGGCTATAAACTACCTCAAAGAGTCTATAAAAGAGAATGATGTTCTTGTTCAAATTTGGGTTCCAGTGAAGAGAGGAGGGAAGCAAGTCCTCACAACTAACAACCAACCCTTTTCACTCAATCCCAACTGCAAGAATCTTGCAGAGTACAGAGATGTTTCTAGAACCTACCACTTTCCAGCGGATGAAGACTCCAATGAGTCTCCCGGGCTGCCCGGGCGTGTCTTCTTGAAGAAGCTGCCCGAGTGGACCCCGGATGTACGCTGCTTCAAGCGAGAGGAGTATCCGCGAGTGAACCATGCTCAGCGGTATGATGTTAGAGGCTCACTCGCGCTTCCTGTGTTTGAACGCGGTAGTGGCAAATGCTTAGGAGTGGTTGAGATTGTCACAACTACTCTCAAGTTTAACTATCGCCCTGAACTTGAAAATATCAGCAAAGCTCTAGAGGTGAGAGAGAAAGAGAGTCATTTCTGCTCCATTCTTTCTTTTGTATGAAGAAGGAAACAAAATCTATACCTATCATTGTTGATGCAGTTTATCTATCTCTGTCTTGTAGGCTGTTGATTTGAAGAGTTCTAATATAATAGCACAAACTCCACCAAATGTAGAGGTATTAGTCTATTAGTAGATGATGATATATACCATCAACTTAACGGGAAACAATAATCTGATACTGAAATGTATGTGATCATAGCAGGACTGCAATGAATCATACCAATCTGTGCTGATGGAGATCAGGAATGTCTTGAAATGTGTGTGTGACACACATAAACTACCGTTGGCTCAAACATGGGCTCCATGTGTTCAACAAAGCAAAGGTGGCTGCAGGCATTCAGATGAGAATGTGACTCATTGTGTTTCGACGGTCGACTCAGCCTGCTATGTAGCTGACCAGGACGTTATCGACTTCCATGAGGCCTGTTCCGAGCATCACTTGCTCAAAGGTGAAGGCATTGCAGGGAAAGCCTTCCTAACAAACCAGCCATGCTTCTCTGAGGATATAACACAGTTTAGCAAAACAGAGTATCCTCTTGCACATCACGCCCAGGTGGTGCACCTCCGCAGTGCTGTAGCAATACGCCTCAGAAGCACGTACACTGGAACAGCTGAATTTGTTCTGGAGTTCTTCCTGCCTATGCATTGCAAAGCGGCTGAAGATCAGAGACACATGCTTGACTCATTATCATCCGTAGTAGAACGAACTTGCCTCAGCTTGCGTGTAGTTACCGATCAAGAATTGGCTCAAGAAACATCAGCCAGAGAGACAAGCACTACTTTACATGAAGATACTCACTCGAAAGAACTATCTCCCGGAGCCTCGTCTTGGATTACAGAAATGATGGACATCCACAAGGGCAAAGGAGTTGCTGTTCCTTTGGGTTATCAAAAGAGGGAGCCAAGAGAGTTCAATGTGACAACCCCATGGGATAGGCCAGGTGTAGAGTTCAATGACATGCCGGGTTTTATAGAGCAAGACCAACTCCACCAACTGGACTCTGGATCCAAAGATGGCAGTGGAAGCTTCTCCTTTAGCAGTGGGCCCCTTTCATCTGGTGCTAAAACAACTGTAGAAAAGAGAAGGACTAAGACTGAGAAAACTATTAGCTTGCAAGTACTTAGGCAGTACTTTGCTGGGAGCCTCAAAGATGCTGCCAAAAACATTGGAGGTATAAGTCATAAGCATTTCATGCAAAATTGCTAATTTCATGCCATATGCATCATAATAAGCTTATCTAGTTTTTACCCACTTTTGCAGTGTGTCCAACTACCTTGAAAAGGATATGTAGGCAGCATGGGATAACTAGATGGCCTTCAAGAAAGATCAAGAAAGTAGGTCACTCACTGAGGAAGCTTCAGCTTGTGATTGACTCAGTGCAAGGAACAGAGGGCTCTATACAGCTGAGTTCATTCTACAACAACTTCCCAGAACTTGTCTCTCCGGATGCACCGGGCACGGGCCACTTACCCATGTCGACAATGAGTAGTCAGTTGCAACAAGGGAACACTCAGCAAGAGGGTACTTTGATAAGCCCTGCAACTACTGCTTCCAAATCACCTACTTCCTCCGGCAGTGACAGCTCCAGCTACTGCTGTTCAACTGGAGTGAAGCAGTCATCCTTCCCTATCAACGGCTCCAGCAGTGGAGATGCCTTATCAGCTGAACAGAATGAAGGGATGCTGAAAAGAGCAAGAAGTGATGCAGAATTGCATCACTTAGGCCAAGAGGATTCAAAGCTTCTCGTTCGATCATACAGCCAGAAGATGTTTAGTGAGCACGCGTTGAATGAAGCTCCACCTCTGCCAAAAAACATCACCAAAGTAGACAATGTGGGCTATTTTAGAGTCAAAGCTGCTTTGGGAGACGAAAAGATTCGCCTCACTCTGCATCCACACTGGGGTTTCAGAGAGTTGCAGCAGGAAGTATTGAGGCGTTTCAACATAGACAATGGCACAAGAGTTGATCTAAAGTATCTTGATGATGACTCGGAATGGGTGCTATTAACTTGTGATGCTGATCTAGAAGAATGTCAAGGTATACACAGATCATTGAAGAGCAGAACAATTAGACTCTCCCTAAGTGAAACCAACTATCATCCCAGTCTTGGAAGCTCATTTGGCAGTAGTGGCCCATTCTAGAGTTTCTCTTACCATGAATAAGGATTGAAGGATCGGTTCAAAGGGGCGACGAACTATTATTGTTGCCCCTTCTCCCCACGGATCGGTGTTGCAGGATGTAATACAGTAATAGTAGGAATGCATATAGAATGGCAGCTATTTCATGGCCATCTTAGTGTTACTATATTGACTAGTGAAGTGAGATAGCGAGGCTAGATATTCGTTATCTCAGAGTGACATGATCGTGTCTTGGTGTAATAGCTATTTCTTGTTCTTTCAAGCAAGTGACATTTGATACTTAATGTGTACAAGAAGTTTCTCAAGGTAATGAAGTTGCATAATTTTTATCTCAATACAACCCCAACAAGAAGTTGATGAACTTGCATAAATCTTGAAACAAGTGATGTACACAAAAAGGTAAGAATGACACCAGAAACACTATAACACTTTATAGCAGACAAGATCTAAATACATATTTAGTCAGCTAAGTTAGCAAGTTTGGAATGTCAAGTTTGCAGCATAGACAAGAGAGTGACAACACTTTAAGAAAACTTTCATATAGTTAGCAGCTTTTCTCCATTACTGAATCTCCATAGTGATGATTGAAGTGGCATAACATGGAGAGGATTAGCAAGACTGCTCAACACTTTCCCAGTTGCAGCACCATTACCACAAGCCGAAAATTTATTCTTGAAACTTTTGATAACTTCATCTTCTGCACAACCAAATCCTCCAAAAATCTAGTCAAGCCTCTTATCCGTATAACCTTCACCAATCTTCTTCTTCTCCCATGATACTTTAACCACCTTTGTCTAGTCTAAAGGTGCTATAACAACACTTAAAAATTCTAAGGCGCAACTTATAGGACTTACACAATATATGACTCAAGCTCTGTCGGGTGAATACCAGAGCATGCATTTGTTCCAAGTTTCGTCATCTTTACTAAGATCCTATTGCTGATTACTTCCTGAAATGCTTGTCCTGTTCCAGACAATAATCTCGACTATCGACACACACCTGCAGAAAAAGAGTGCCTCTTTAAATTAGCAAACCATTTATAATAACCAATGATGATTGATATTCTTAACATGTGCATTTCTGATGCTATATTATTGATAGAGAAAACAACTTCACATGTTTTACAAAGATTAACAGCAGCTCACCTGCTTCAACAATATCTTTGGGTCTACAAACTGCAATGAACATGAGAGTCTTGAGCTGCTTCATTTGCTTTCATTAGCACAGGCAACCCAACTTACTTGGATCAAGTGCACAACATGTGCATCTCTATGCTTGATTGTCATGCAGCTGACTCACCTGATTAATAACAGTTGATATCGAGTATCAAGACATTTAGAAAGCAGTATCCAAATCATGGAGAAAGTCACTCTTTCTGGCCTGTGATAAGTTACTGTAGCCCCACCCTTTCTGTACTCGCTTCAATGTTTTCATGGCTATAGTACTTCCATCCTCTCTGCACAACAAATGGGACAGGAAAATTAGATACCGGGAGGTAATCAGTACCTGAAAAAGGTCTGAAGATAAAAGAATATTAATCAGCTTCAAAGTATAAAATTGTAACACAATTCCAATAATTGGAAGCCTTTGGATCTTGATACTAAAAAGCAGTAAAACTGAGTAAGCAAGCAATGGCAATTACCTCCATCTATAGAAATTATATTTTGTAAATTAAGGATCATCAGCATGCGTCCAGATTTCTAGAAGAGCTGAACAGCTCAAAAAACTAACCAACAGACTGCGAATTAAATGACATTGGCAGAGAAATAAACATCATTCAGCCACATGTCCGGCATTACTCAGAACTATGACCAACTTCTAGTTTCCTATTGTTCACGAATCATACAGTCATAAACTCATAATATGAATATTAGCAAGTGATACCGCAAGAGCCAAGTGAGCTAATACATACGAACTCAATAAATGAGTACACGAGTAAGTAGTAAAGCCGTTCGAATACTCATACCTGTGCAGGATAGTTTGCCAATCGCTGCCACTGTCTTTGTGTTGTTTGCCAAGGTTTGATTGTTTGTTGTGAACCATATCTTTTACCTCACCATTGGAACCCATTGCAAGCATTATTTCTGTGAGTTTATTAACCTCATGTTTTTGTCCCTTGCTATCTAAATAATCAATCACAGGCATGAACAATGCAGGATCAAATCTACAACCACGCTGCAACATTCTCTTAAGAACATTATGAGCGTGCTCAAAATTCTTCTCAACGCACAGTTTGTTAATGAGATCTCGGTAATTAAAACTGCTCAAATCAGAGCGTCTTTCCAATGCAGCTTCAAGTAATTGCTTAGCTTCCAAGACTTCCTCTCCCAAAAGCAATTCGTTGAACATCAAACTATAAAGAACTTCCTTGTGACCACATACACTGATAGCAATCTCAAACACATCTTCTGCCGCTCTGAATTCCCCTGTTGTGCAGAAGGTTTTGATTAACAACTTGAAAGAACGTAAATTAGGTGTTATTCCTTTCTGCAGCATCTCATCCAAAACAAAAGCGGATTCTTCACTTTTTTGTCCCTCATACAGAGAGTTAAGAATAATATTGTAAGTTTCAACACTAGGAGAGATACCTCTGTCCTTCATCTCATCTAACTGGCCAAACATTTCAAATGTTTGATTTGCAACACCTAATCCAAATATCAGGCAATTGTAAGTTTGCAAAGTCTTGTTGCAACCTTTTTTATCCATGTCTCTAAGAACTTGAAAGGCGGATGATATGTTGCCTCTCTTACACAAGTTATAGAGAAAAATATCATAGACAGTTGAATCAGGATATAAGTTTCTACCCAACATCCCTATAAACTTCTTTTTAGCTTCCTCAAGCCGTCCATCCCTGCATAAAACGTTTATGATTGTCGAATAGGTAATCAAGTCAGGCAAGCATCTCTTCCTATTTTCATCAACTAGACCTATATATGAATTTCCCAAGTTACCAAGAGCAGCACTTCCATGAGTCCACATTTTGCTCACAATTTCAACAGCCTTATCAACATTCTCACTTTTACATAAATCATCAATCACAATATTGCAGCTTACATTATCTAATCCATAGCCTCTTTCATTCATCTTCTGCATTAACCTCTCTGCTTCCGCAATTCTACCCTCTCTCCAAAGGCTGTGTAGGAGTATGTTGTAAGTATAAGCATTTGGTGAACATCCAGCCCTAATCATCTCGTTTAGAATTTTACTGGCCTCAACTTTCTAGCCTTTCCTGCAATATCCATGTAGCAACGCGCTATAGGTGGTTTCATCAGGGGAAACCCCTCTCGTTATCATCAAACTAACAACTCTCCTTGCATCTGCAGGCATGCCAATTTTACATAAGCCGTCAATCAAAATGTTGTACGAGTATGTATTTGGTTGCACGCCATCATCGACCATTTCTTTAAGAACTTTATGAGCCTCAAAAGGTTTTCCACTCCTCGCCAAACCCAACAGCCATATGTTATAACTCTCCACACTCGAGAAAATAGCATCTCTTTTCATTGACACACCTAAAGCCTCTACTTCTTCAAACATGCCTTCCCTGCAAAAGCCACCCAACATCAAGTTATTCGTCACAACATTAGGCATTGGCAATCCCATCTCACTTGTTTGCATATCCCTAAATATTCTAGACGCTTCCAAAGTCTTCCCAGCCTTGCACAGAGCAGAAATTCTAGCGTTGAAGGTAACAACATTTGGGGAGAGGCCGTCCTCTTTCACCCTTTCCACCATTCTCTCATCATCATCTCTATCCTCCTTACACAAACTCGAGATGAATGTATTGAAATCACTGCAGTCGGGACCAAACCCATGGTCTTCATCAAAACAAGAAGTTCCAAACCTTTAGAAGCTAGCCCATCTCGACAATAGCCACGCACCAAAATTCCAAAAGTGTACTCATTAGGCTGACAACCTTTGTCCGGCATTTTGTCGAACAAGTGCCGAGCATCCTCCAAACGACCGGAGTCGCACATAGCCCCGATCAGAAGATTAAAAGTAAACGTTTGGGGCTTGACCTTGGAAAAGATGATATCTTTATATAGCCAAGATACGAATTGTGGGCAGTTCTGCTTAAGAGAAGTTTGAATGAGCAAATTATAGATAACTATGAAGGGCGGGGAATCCGAACGGGCCCGAATAGATTGAAACTGAGAAAAGGGAAGGCATTGTGAATACAGCCCGCCTCGGCCAACATCTTAACGATGGAATACAGAGCATAACGCGGCGGCGTAGGAAAGCGGAGGAGCTCGTGGTGGAGAGCGTCGATTTGGGAGAACATTTGGGCGCGGATCAGAATGGGGACAATGAGAGGGAGAGAATGTTGGAGAGAGGAGAAATAACTACTGTTTCTGGCGAGGGTGCTCTTGAAGAGAAGCCATGCCATCAGCGGATTGTCGGAGTTTCTGATTAGAGCTTTAGCTACCATTTTCGCTTTCTCCATTGTTAACTCTTTTTATTTTGCCTATTTTGACTTTATTCCCTCCCAATCCAACCTTTTCACAGTTTCTCCCCCGTCTACCTTCTCTCGCATGAGCTCGGCCATAAGCTATCGCGCCGCCTTCCGGCAATGCCTCTCTCTCAGTTTTAGTTTCTATCTTTATTTTTAGAATTTAGCCTTGATTTTTTAAAAATATATACTCCCTCCGTTCCGCTATTTCTGTCATACTTACCTTATCGGATTGTTCCGCTATTTTTGTCCCCTTTTCAAAAAAGGAAATAATTAACAATCTAAACATGGCCCACTTTTAATTTAATTACACACCCACCTAATTTTATTCTACCTAACCCACCGATCCTATTCTTCTCTACCTAACCCACCCAACATCAAAATATCTCTCTCCATACCTCTCCTCTCCCTCTCGCCTGTTCTTCGAACCCTAGATCTGCGCCGCCTCCATTCTCTAGCTGTGATGAATTCCCAAGATAAGCTCGAAACTTTGAGCAATCTACCTCCCCCTTGTCTCAAACAGCCATCAGAAGAAACAGATACTCTCGATCTTGGGTCAAAAATGGGTGAGAATGGGAATCTGAGTGCCGCCGTGTCCGACGCCTCCGTCGCGGACGAGCCCGAGTATGTTTGTCTCTGTCCGGAGCTCATGTTTTTTCCCTTTAAGATGCCCGCTTTTCATTTGCCGGACACGGAGGAAATGGAGGAGGAAGCCGATCGGGAAATGGCTAGGAGGCGGACACTTCAGCCATGGTTGGATGAAATGATTCGCTTATGGCTTCCAGCCTACAAGCCAGACCGGTTAGATTTGCTCCTACTGGCTCGTTTTTCCTATTACAGTATACTATTGTGCATGTATTGGCCCTCTTGCTATTGTGTTTGGGAGTGGTATGTGAATACGGGGGGTCTGAAATGATGATTACTATGCTCATTTGTTTGTTGAGATTAGTCTTGTCTCGAAGACATTTGTTTGTTGAGATTAGCCTTGTCCCAAGGCATATGTTCTTGTTTGTTAAGCTTGCTTGTCCTTGATTGTCGCTTCTTGAGATTAGCCTTGTCTCGAAGGCATATGTTCTTGTTTGTTAAGTTTCTTTGTCCTTGATTCTTTGCTTGTTGAAATTAGCCTTGTCCGAAACTTGTTTGCTTTGAGTTAGGACCGAGGTCTTTCGGGGTTGATGCTCCCGCATATGCAAGCATTCATTTTGGTTTTGTATTCATTAACTTGAATACAAAATTTATAGATGCCTTTGCATACGGGATTCGTATCTTAGAGACCTAACTTGAAAAGTACACTTGAAAAGTACACTTGATCTTATATAACCGCATCTTACAAAATATCTATGCATCTTACTACTACATATACCAAAATGTACAAAATATACTTGCACGGTTGCAAAAAACATTCTTCAAGTTGTTTCTAGTTGTTTGATTGTCCAATCATCCACTCTCAAACCCAATCTGTTCTCTAGATCTTCAAGTTCATGCAAGCTACAATTTTCAAGCATATAAGCAATACATTCTTTCACCAAGGTTTCGTGCACTTCCAAGTCCAATGGAAGAGTTCCCGATCTAATTAAGCTATCCTTCTTCATGTGGGGAATTTTATAGGAATTTTGTCCCCTAACTTTCATCACTTCGATCATGCGGTTTTGTAAACTCAAGAAAACTTTATTTAGAGTAACTGGGGATAGTTGCTCATAAGAAGCAATCAACGCATTGACTAGTTGCTGAGAGTTTATGCATGAAGATTGTATTTGAATACTCGAATAGATCCGAACCAACCTAAATCATTGACATTCATGCGGAGAGTTTGGAGGTGATTTATTAACCGATGTCAAATCCATCTTGACTTGCTACAATTCCGAACTACGGGTCACTATCCTTAATATGGGGTCTAGCATTATCTTGTTGAATAAATATCGGTTGCTTGCATGTGTAGGCCATTTGGCTTTTATAGTGGTACAATCCGACATTGTTTATGAAATATAGTGCATCAACTTAGAATCACAATTAATCAAAATAGAATCTAAATAATTCTTTTTCCATACCCGATTTATCAAGTATTCCTTGATAACTTGTTTTGTTATTGATTGTATGGGTTTCATCTCTAGTGTGTCTCGGCTGTTTCTTGGATTTTCGATTCTTTGGGGCTTTTTCTATGAAAGGGAAAATACCTATCTTCCCATCAAATTCCACATTTCCATTTGCATCAAAGATTGGCGGCATACAAGACACATAAACATGATTTTCGTGATGAACTTCTTGTTTTGACATGTTCTATGTGGCTCTATTTCGTAAGGTGTAAGGTAATATCTATGAGCGGCTTTGGTCATGTAGAACCATTTTTCATCTATATGGATCGTGTTGTGCATGCTTTTAAATTTCAGAATATTTAGAACTCTATCAAATTCTAGGGCCTCAATAGAATACCTTAGCCTTAGCGATCGGTTAGAGGTCGTTATTTGTGGCCTTATAAAGCACTACCGTGAGCTCGATAAGCCCCCGATTCACCCACCTCCATACTTGAGAAGGGTTGCGGTTAATACCAAAGTCAAGCTTTCTAATAGTAGCCCTTTTTTGTAATTCCAAATTCTCAATCAACTCGATTTAGATGAACTATCTTTCTCCTTGGTGCTCCCGATTTGTTGCTCTTTACACGATTACTTGCCTATTTTTCTCGTTGTTTTCTTGCGCCGCCCATAGCCGATTCATTGTCCTTGGAGAGACGTCGTACGTGGATGCTACTTCACTTCTTTTTACCTTTGTCAATCTTCCCGTTCTTATTGTTCGTGAAGGAAATGCACGATTCCCATACGCTCGTCGTCGGTTAGATTTTTGCTCCTCTGCTCTCTCATTTTGTGGATTTTTATGCTTTGAACATGTATGAAAATTGAAGTTCTTGTAGTACTTGTTGGCTATTTATAAACATTTGTAATGCAGATTTGTCTTTGCAGATTTGTAATGGAGGGAAATTCGAATTACACTCTCCCCAAACTGTAATTGTATATGTAATTCTGATTTTGGAGGGAAATTTTGTGTACTTAAATGATGATTACACCCTCGGCTTCTGTGTACTTACAGGGAAATTTTGGAGGGAATTATGTAATGCAGATTTGTGCACTTGTTCTCGGCTGAGTCTTTGAAATAACTGCATCTTGAGTTCTCGGCTGAGTCTTTGCTCCTCTGTTTTTTTTTGTTTCAGAATTTATATTTTATGAACTTTTTTAAAAGATTATATTATTTCTTAATAAACAAAATGTTTAAAAAAAAATAAAAAAAAATTAATGTATCTCAACCATGCTATAATAAATTTAGGTGGAATTAACACTCTCTCTCCTACATCTTCTTCTCGAAATTTGTGCACCCATCTTATAAGAATATAAATGAATATTTTAAGTTGTTAATTTATTTTCCCAACACAATTAAACTTCCTAAACAAAGTTTCTTAATCTCCGTGCCGAAGTCAACTGGGACATAAATAGCGGAACGGAGGGAGTATTTTCAAATGTTTTTAGTTCAAGAGCTTTATTGTTGAATTCGAGAATTACGAATTTGAGAAGCGAAATCTTACAACTTGTTTAATTTCAAAAAACAGACGGAAGAGAGAGTTCTCAAAAAAATATTCCCTCGGTCCCGTTATTTGTGGCTCAATTGGTTTCAGCACGGGAATTAATAGAGTAGATAATAAAGTATGAGAGAGGGAGTAGATGATAAAGTATGAGATAGAATATTAATAAGATAATGAGAAAGTATGAGAGAAATGATGACAAAGTAGAAAAGATAATACTCCCTCTGTCCCAACGAGCTGTGCTCGTTTTCTTTTTTAGTTTGTCCCACTCATCTGTTCCTATTTTCAAAAAAGGCAAATTTTTACACACAATTACTCACTCTCTTTTTATGGGACCCACCACTTCACTCACATCTAACAACTCTTCTTAATCTACATGCAAAAAAGAAATGAGCACAGGTCAATAGGACGAAGGGAGTATAATAAAGTAGGAGAGAGAAGATGATAGAGTAGAAGATATGATAATAGTTTGTTACCAAATTAGGAAAGTGACCACAAATAACGGAACACCCCTTTCGTGAAAGTGAGCCACAAATAACGAGACGAAGAGAGTAATATGTATGCTTTACATTTAAACAAGAAAACATTAATCGAGTAAAAATTGGTATGGAACAATATTAATGAATAAAAATATGACAATAAAGTAACCTAACTAATACTAATAATTAAAATAAAAAATAAAAAAATATCCTTGCATGAATACAAATTAAAGGGTTAAAGATGTAAATCCATCGCCTTCTTTCATACCACCTCCTCATTGTCATTGCAACTTCCAACCAAAATGGAGTAATAAATAATAACTAGCGCATTGTTTAACCGGCTTTGCACGGTGGTGGGATTATGCCCTGCGTATTTGTTTAGATTATGTCATAAGAGTGTCACTAAAAGGTAGGTAAGAAACAATTTTGTCTTCTGGTTTTTCTTCTTTGAGTTGTTGCTGAAGGAAATGGCTTCTGTAGTTTTTTTAGTTTTCCCATCAGAATGCAACGTCCTAACAGTAGATGCACCTCGTGGAGTAAGCCTACAGGGATAAGCACTTCAATTCAGCCCATCTCCAAATACATTAGGTGCATGTGGAAACAGTTACTAATGAGAATTACCTTGCGTAGAAGAGAATGTATGCTTCCAGAGATAAGACGGTCTCCAAATCCACACGGCTCACCTGCAGGAAGAAAGGAAGTTCAGTTGTCATATGAACGTACACTCATATCCGTATCCTAATTTATGTCCTCTTTAGCTGTATCCACAATTACGTACTTTTATTCTAAAAAGTGAGAAGTCGAACTCCTAAAGATCTACCCCTTAGGTCACAATTACAAACTCAATTACATAAAGAGCTCAAATGAAGAGCTGGGTTGAAGTGGTAGAAACAAATAAAATGAGCAAAAAAAGCATTAAAAGCCAAAAGTGAAGATTTAAGTGAAGATCAAATAGGCAATCTTCAGTTTTTTAATATAGTACTATCCCAAAACTGAGCTTATAATTACATAACATAGTGTTATGTGTATTTCTTTACAGATAATTGCTTTATAGTTTAAAATATGCAAAATGATACTGTAGCACACAATTTTGCTTTAATTTATGTATAGTACCCGGAATCGCTTCAGAACTATAGTAAGGACATTAGGAGCATCAAGCACGGTCAATTTCTTATTGGCTTTCTCATAAGACTTACATCTGCCAAGAAAACATGAGAGGAACATCAAACCATATTAAAATGACCAACAAAAAGATAAATCTGCTTTCAGGCATTTGAACATTCATAGTCACTGATTACTATTAATAATTTCTGCGTTGAGGAATGATTCCTTGATTTCCCTATTCAAAATTGAAGAGAGAATCACGAATTATTCCTTGAGTTCCCTATTCAAAATCCAAGCGAGAAACACAAAAGGGCAATAACGATTTTCAAGTTTTCAATCTTGGTGTGATGCTGCCAGATCATACCAGAAAGGTGAGTGTATATAGTTGTATCTTGAACACTATTTTGAGGCACAAAGGCCAAGAATGACCACAACAAGATGATAAAAGGAATATTTCTCTGAGAATAGTTACATGAGGACTTTAATTATGCTGCATAGTATTGGAAAATTAAAAGATACTCAGCATTTTTTTTACCAACCTCATTTAGCAGATTAGTTTTGTCAGCAGTATTAGATTTTACACAAATCCTAAACTGTAGCCTAGAAAGTTGTGGAGTAGAACAAAGCTGCAATCAGCAGGTGCAGTTAGTTAATCTGAACGATCAAAGGTGTCTACCTGACGGAAGCTTTCAGAACACCTTTGATGTGTTTTAAAGTCGTATATTGGAATATGGACGGGCAGACCAGACTTTAGCTTTCCAACACACTCAAGAAGCTGCTCGGTATCAAAAGCATCTGTACATATGTATTGATCTAAAATATTTCTCCAATAACCCAATAGCAGTAAACTAGGTTGATTTCAGATCATTTCAGTTAAAATTAGAGTTTCACATCATGAAGTAAGTTACCTGGATGATCAAAATTGTATTCGTGCACACATTTCAACTCTTCGGGAGTTAAGCCACGATAGAAAGAATCCTGCAGTAGTGATGTATCAAAGAGATGGCAATATTAGAGGTACCATCGGTTTTAGGTCATAGAACATCCAGGTAGATGCCATGCCATACTTGACACCACATCTAGGCTTATAGATACTCCAGAAAAACCAAGCTACACAAAACTAGAGTAAAAAGAAAAAGAAACTAATCGCTAAAACGTCAGTTAACGAATATTGAAAGCACACAACTAACTAAAGTTTTGCTCCATCAAGCTTCCCCAGATTCCAATAGAGGAATCAAGAGTTTGTGAGCATCATTACTCATCAGAATAAGTTAATAAAGTTTCTATATACGGCTTAAAAGCAACAATAGCAGAAATTTCACAGGAAATAACACAAACATCAATAGAAGAAATACACACAACACACAATTACTTGATTGACAAGAACCACGCGCTGAATAATCATATCGCAGACAGTCGTCTTCCCCAACGCCGTTCCTCCCGAAACTCCTGCTCCGACAGATAAAACCAATAACAAATCATCAGACGAAATTTAAAACCACTATATCCAATTTTAGTGTACGCCTATCTGTATTGAATGCATAAGACTTTTAATTTAACAAGTGTTCATCTATAACATCCACCCCCAAACTAACCCTGGTGTCATAATCATGGTATTATGCGATTGCTCACGCAACACATAACTACGTACACAAGAAGACATACTAAAACATACAAATACACAAACTCCTCACACAAACGAGTAGAAGCCAGAAGATAAAACTACGAAAGAAGTTTCTCACCATTTAACACCAAAATTCAAAAGAAATAAAAAGTGGTCAGCCCCCCAGCAGGAACAGCAGCAGAGCAGAAGCTTCGTCTTTTATACGTATATACACTTTAGATCAACCGTATACATATCGTCTTCCACACACCACCATACATAATCCAACTCCACACAATCAATAAATTGAAGAACACAACAATTAGAAAAGGTTTAAAAATTACCTCCTAAGCTATCTCAGTCCGCAAGAAGCGACGGTCAAAATTGAGAGAATTGTAAAGAGGGGACGAAATCGGAGCCAGAGCCTACGCTATCCGGTGAACCATTCCCGATTCTGACGGCTGCGGCGTCTGAATCTGCGGCGGAATTGAACCACGAGCGAGGGAAAGCGTTGTCGGCGGACGCCCTGCAGCGGAAGGCAGCGATAGAAGGGGAATATTGAAACTCGACGATGGGGACGCGGCTCTTGATGGCGACGAGTATTAGGATGTAGTTCCCCTCAGGCGGCGGCTTGTAGAGGCCGAAGCGGGTGAGGGCGGCGATGAGGAGGTCGTGGGCGTGGGAGAGATGTTGAGGAAGAAGGAAATCTGTGTAGAGCGATGGTGTGAAGCAGGAGGCCTATATAGCGCACGGGTGTAATTCGTGGTCGGTGGTAGGAATGGGCATCGATTTTGCAGAATTTACAACCGTGCCACCTTAACTATGTTGTTAATATTTGGGAAAATAGGGGTATTAGAGACATTTTGTGGGAAGTAAGTAGGAGACACGGGATTTAAAGTATATGTAGAATAATAATAATAATAAAGAAATGCAAAAAAAAAAAATGCGCGCCTTTATTTCTTACGGTGTTGGAGGGCTTTCAAGAATAATATTATTATTAAATTGATTATAATAGGATTGAATATTATATGAGTGCCAAATCAAGAATATTAACTAAGTTAAATGTTGTCAGGTTTTTTAAATTGAAGAAATAAATGAGAGCTTAAACGATTTCAGTAACTAATTAACTATGCATTGACGTCAATTATTAATTACTGATTGATGCATTACTGTAAATACAAACCATAATTTTTTCGAGTTTTGCCAAAAGAAGTAAAATTAGGTTTTGGTTTTCTCGAGTTTGTGAAAGTTTTTTTTTTAATTGTGGTCCAAATATTTCAATTTGAGGCCAATTAGATTTGGTGATTGATTTGCTGAAGGTTTTTTGTTATTAGTGTAATAGTTTCATTAAAAAGTTAATTTTATGGCTACTGTTATCATTATTTGATTGTAAACCAATAATAATTTAGGGGGAAGGACATTTATGATGACAGATATGATTTATATAACTGAAGTATAAGACAACAGAGACAACTGGTGACTATATAAAACTAGTCAAAGGAAGCTCATCTTAAGACGAATTTGCTCAATAAAAATTGTCATTTCTATGGGTACCTTTTTGCTTCTTTTTTTTTTTTAAATGTAATTTAGTAATTAATTTCTATATAGTTTACAATTTATTACTTAGAAGGAGAATTTATCTAAAAGTGATGCAGATACTAGCACTATACAACATAGCCTGATTGATCATTACTATAGCTAAAAAATGTATATGTACACATATTCACCTCCTTAACTACAGGTGAGGACTAAAGGAAACTCTAGGCTGTCTTGGCTTCTCAACAAATATATCCACTAATCCTTCCAGTGTTTCAACTACTCTTTGCATTGGGGGTCTGCTTTTAGGATTTGGATCGAGACAGTCTAGGGCGAGCTTAGCTATCTGCACCGTAGATTCAGAAGGATATCTTCCCTCCATCCGTGGATCAACTATCTTCTTCAACTTCCTCCTGTTAGATAAATGTGGCTTCATCCACTTAATGAGATTATGTTGCCCCGCTGGGCGCTGGCGGTCTAATGCTCGCATACCTGTGAGCACTTCTACCAACACGACACCATAGCCATATACGTCGCTCTTTACAGTCAGGTGGCCTGATATAAACATCTCATGAGAATATACGGCGCAGTTCAAGAACTGTATATAGATACCATATTTACCTGTTGCGATATACTCAGGGGCAGCATAACCATATGTTCCCATAATCATTGTCGAGACATGGCTACGATCACCCGTTGGACCATCTTTAGCAAGGCCAAAGTCAGATATCTTGGCGTGGTACGACTGAGATATGGAAAATAATTTCAGATAAAATAAAATTTGAAATACTAAGAGCAAAAGAGCAAGCCTAATGGAACAGATTGTGACATCTAGAAACGTCATTCTGAAATCTGTTATCTGATTAATAGGTGCACTGTGAGAAGTTACATATTAACAATGGATAGTGCAAGGGCATAAGCTTACTCCGTCCAGCAAAATGTTTGAGGATTTGAAGTCCCTGTGGATAACGACTTTGTCAGAAGAGTGTAAAAATGCCAGACCACGAGCTGCTCCAATCAATATTTTAAGCCTAATATGCCATGGAAGTGGCTCACGGGTCCCTAGTCAAGCAAGGTCAAGAAATTAGCTATCTAGCACTTGCATTACATTCAAGAAATTACGTCTCTCTCAGATGTGAACTAACATATAACAACTTAAGTTGGTGTTTGCAGATCACTTCACCACTTACTTCGAAAAAGATGGTTCTCTAAGCTTCCATTTGGCACGAACTCATAGACAAGAAACAGCTGATTATCATCCCTTCCATATCCAAACAACTTCACCAGATTAGGATGACTGAGCCTTCCTAGGAATTGCACCTCTGACTGCAAATTTAAATTGGCATGATGAGAGGCACCACTAAATTTATGTAGTTTTCGGATCTAAGAAGTATCCAGAAAGAGTAGAGGAAAGAACGGTAGAATATAGTATAACATGGCATGTATATATTATACTTATCCAGTGTCAATTTTGAGAACTGCTATTCCATGGAGAGAGGCACAAAATTGTACTGCACCTCACAATTCACATATAATAACTTGAAAGCGGAAAATGGATACAAGTAGACCACAAAATGAGAAGAAAAAAAAATGACAAGCTAGATAATATTCAGATATGCTGAAGAAAACACGTCTATCTTTTTATGGGCGAATTTGAGGGAAAGAGAAAGACATAGTTATCTATAGCATTAACCATAAAATGAATACTGCAAACTGAAAAATATTAAGATATCTAGTCATAATTCGAAGGTAAAAGATGAAAATACCATTGACCCAGAAACTAGTACCACAAAATAGTTGATAATTACCTGCCACTCCTTAAATCCCTGAAAGCCTTCAAGATTCAATTTCTTTACTGCAACTGTGGATTGACTTTTCTCTTCGTCTCCAAACTTATCATGTATCCAGCCTTTGTAAACTTTCCCAAAGCCTCCTTCTCCAAGAACTGAATCGACACGGAAATTTCTTGTGGCAACCTTCAGTTCCTCAAAAGAGAAAATCCTCAAAGGAGTTGAACTCATTACGTCGGTTCTCTTGTCAGATATAGTGTTGCCTCCCAATTTTAAGTTGCTGGTCCTACGTAACATTGGTGCTGCAAAATATACAGTCAAGCAATTGTAAGAATATTGTGCGGAAAATGGTAGAAATTCGAGTTACATCAATGAAGCCCATCCTTTCACATTCATTTGTCTTTCTAAATATAGCTGGTACAAATGGAATCAAAATATGATTAGGTTAGGACAACATTACTAAGCCAATAAATTTATTAACTATGTAGCAAACAATAAATATGAAGCTCTGTTAGCTAACTTGAAATACATAGAGACCATAGATAAAAGGAAAGATTCATCATAATGACCATAAATTGGATACAACTTTTTGTGTCCATTTAATCTTGTCTATTCTATCTCTTGGTTGGGTCCTTGAGACGCATAATAATTTAGTATGAAATCCATATCAAGGTTCGGCCATCATTTTTTTGAGTTTGGCTGCTGTGGTAACTCAACATTGAATTGGCTATGATATGACTTAAAGTGAACTAGCAATAATGCTTCTTATTGTTGCCAAAGACATACCTGATGCTGCGATGCCAACCAAGTCCGTTTTGCTCAAGGGTTTTCTGGTCTTCCAAAATGCGTCCCGAGACCAAAGTTTTCGTGATATCTTATGCATCAAGGATTTGCTCCCATATTTTTTTCCCGAATTGATCATTGTGATGTTACTTTGTTCTCTTGGGGGAGATGTATCAGTTTGCACATTAAAGGAAGACATCATTTGGCTGGTGCTAACTGGTTTCTCATTGTGTGAGGAAGAACTCACATTCTCCTTCTTAGGCAAGTGATCAGTAGCATTCTTTTTCTCACTTGGTTCCAAGGAACTCATGTTCTTCTGGGATTTGTCAATAGATGAAATGACATCCTCCACACTTGTACTCTCCGCTGCAAAACTTTCTGCCTTCTCCTGCTGCAGAAGTGCAAGCTCAAGTTTTATTACGATGTGTGCCATTGTCGGTCGTCTCTTTGGTTCATCATGCAGGCATTTTTCTGCAACCTTCACAAATGTTTTCAGGCTCTCTGTTGATATTTCCCCTCTCAAACTTGGAGCTACAACACGATCAACTTGTCCTTTACTAATGTTATGTATAGCCGACGAAGTTAGACTTTGCTTATCTTCTTCCTCTGATGGCTCCACTGCTCGTCTCCCACACAATACTTCCAACAAGACCACACCAAAAGAATATATATCACTTTTCATTGTCAATTTACGAGTTTTAAAGTAGTTCGGGTCAATATATCCAAATGTGCCTCTAAGATTTGTGCTATCTTGGCATTGCGACTCGCTATCAAATCCAGTTTTAGCCAAGCCAAAATCTGAAACTTTAGGCACAAGCTTATGATCAAGCAGAATATTTGAAGCCTTCACATCACGATGTATAATCCCATGGCCTGTATGAAGATAATCTAGTGCTCGACTGGATCCTATGCAGATCTTTAGTCGTTGCTTCCAAGAAAGAGTAAAAGAAGCACTGCTTTTCCTTGCTAGTTTATAGAGATGGTCAGCTAATGACCCATAGGGCATGTACTCATAAACAATTATCATTTCCTGTTGCTCTATGCAGTACCCAATGATGGTAACTAGATTAACATGTCGAATCTCAGAAAGCGTTTCAACCTCTGTCCAAAACTGAAGCTCCCCTTGCTTGGAGTCTGGTTTTGACCGCTTTATGGCTACAATCTCTCTCCTATTATCTATGAGCCCCCTGTAGACTATACCAAATCCACCTTTTCCTATAACTAATGCTCCATCGAAATTTTCTGTAGCTGATTGAATTTCAGCAAAGGAAAAGTGACGGCACAGTCGCTTGGCCCTGGCCGATGGCTTGGTTTCTTCCTCAGTCAAGTCAGGCTCATCAGCAACCCACATTTTTTGCAGCCAATGGACGATAACGTTTACCAGACTAATCAATATAAAAGCAACAGTAGCAATAACATTTCTACGACCAAGAAGAGTATGTAGTAGTGTTTGGATAGTCTGTGATGGTGAATCTCCTCCGGGAGGATGAGGGTTGGGACTGGCAAGACTTCGGTCAGGGTTGCTTAGCTTGAATACTTCAAATCCTTCGAGTGGCCCATGTCTATTCAAGAATTCATGTCGAGAGTTCAACGAAATAGAGATTTCTCGCTTACCCTCTCGTTTATGCCCTTCAACCATCACCATATAGTTATACCAAAGAATGCTTTATTTCCCCCTTGTTGGAGCATATCAACAGTAGTGAAGGCAATCATGTCATCAATAAGAAGCGCAAAATCCATTTTGAGTCCTACCTTAGACAAGTGAATCCTCACCAAATACCTGAATCCCACATCAACAGACACTCTCCAGCTCACCTTACTAGCTTTTTTTGCCCTTCTTTTTGGACTTGATGTCCACATCCCAACCATGCCACCAATATCATCCAAAACATATCCCCATTTCACATCCTGATGGTAAACCCTCTCAAGCACACTAGTATTGTCAACATAGATCACAGACTTCTGCCCAAGCACGTGAATTCCACTATCCCCACCATGACAGTAAGAAATAGTAGAAGGAACTGATACAATCTCAATACCATTAATGAAAGCGTAATTATACCCGGATTGACTCGTTTCGGGAGAGAAAACTATGTTTAGAAGTTGGTTTTCTAGTACGATTATACAGAATTCCTTGACAATGACATCGAGAGCAAGAGCACGAGCAGTAATAGAAGCACTGAAATTAGCTAGTAGCGTGAAATGACCAGCTTCAACGGTGAATAAATCGTTGAACCTTCGGAAACCCTCATAGGAGAGCGGATTGAAGTGAAGGCGGATAAATTTCTGACCTGGGTTGAGTTGAAACGAGTAGGAAAATTGGGAGCGAGAAATTCGTGCCGTCTGGTAGGGAACTCGATCGACGGTTGTAATCACCTCCCCTTTGGCAGTTGCTACGGTGGATGATCCTTTCACTGCAGCATCTCCGCTCCACCATCTGCCGCCTAGTGAAGTCTGCGCTGCAGCTCCGCCGCAGTTGATGGAGATGTAATTAGCATCATCAGCATCAGTGGCTGTAACGGTGAAGAGGAAGCATAGGATTATGAGGCGACGCATTTGCAATTAACTCTCATTCGATAATTTCACTGAATCGCACAAAATTGTTATGGGGAAATCATCGGAAATGAGATGAATTTGCTGCCGGAAGTGTGGAAACCGAGGGTCGACTCCGGTCAACCTCTGTGTGTATTTCGTCACGCGGCAATGTTGAATTTTTGCGCCAGTTTGACTGTTTCGGCCCAACGACTATTATAAATAAATATAAATTATTATTTGTGGCGTGGAGTATTGAATCTACGTGGAATGAGCATGACGGTTGAAACCATGAGTTCACATCTAAGCTCAGTAATTTATTTATTTTAATTTATTTTAAATAATAAATTATTTTAGATGGATTTGAAAAAATTTATTAAAATAATTTATTCTAATAAATTATTTTTAACTTATTTTCATAAGTTAATATTATTAATATATAAAAATTTATAAATAACTTTTAAAGAATTTCATATATCAAATTTTGGCAATTATATTTTTTTAATTTTATTTTTTGCAAACATAAGTCATTATTATTATATATATCCAAACACAATTAACTTATTAAATTTAAGTACCTATACTATAAGTTTTTATAAAATAACTTCTTACTATAAGTTCTTAATTAAGTTATTTTTCCAAACAGGGGCCTAATTAAGAATTATAGGCAGAATCTATTAAAAAGAAAAATTAGGTATCTCTATAAATTGTATAGAGATTGAGTAAAATATCAAAAAGTGAAATAATAAGTTTTTAAAAATATACATATATCGAAATTGTTGGATTCACGTTCATTATTATTATTTCAAAAGGCCATTCAACTGTTTTTATTGGGATTCGATTGTAAATTTGGATCACCACGAGAAAAACCTATCTTTGAGATTGAGTGCAAAAAATTTAAAGATCTAAATATATAGATAACTATATAACCACTGTACGGCACCCTCAAAAAATCAAAATAACGAAACCTCGAGTTCATAATTCGCCAATTTATAGACACTTTCATTTCTGATGCCGCCGATCTTACATTCCAGATTTTTATTCTTAAATTGCCTTTTAATCGTTATTTCTACTCCAGTTTGTATTAATGAATAAGTGGTTAGTGAGTTTGAGTTGCCTCCTTTCGTTCGGTTTTCAATTCGCATGCCCCACCGCATTTGATTTTATTATACTATGTACTATAAAATTATGGTTTTTTTTTGGCAAATTTGTGTAAATAGTCCATAATCTTTACATTTTTGACCAAATTGGTTTTTTAATTTTTTTTTAAAAATTTTTTGTTCCCCAAATTATTAAAGTTTGGCGGAATTGGTCATTCCGTTAAATTTTTCGTCAATAAACGGTTAGTCAACAATATTTTAAATTAATTAATAAAATATTCAAAAGACATTTTTCGGTATTGAAATTTTGGAAGACCAATTTCGTTAAACTTTATAATATACACTATTATTGTTTATAATACTTACGAACTGCATGGTGATTATAGTAGTAGTTGGTGACTATACTAGACTACCAATAGTTGGTGATTATACTATTTAATTTATAAATATATTTGTCATATTACAAAATACACTTATATCACTTGCAAACTGCACTTATATTTGCTACAAAGTGTATTTATGTCAAACTGCACTTATATTTACAAACTGCATTTATATTACTTACGAAACATTGTCCATCCTATGTTTCTAATCATATCTTAAATCATCAAAACAATATAAATGAACAAAGCATTATTTAATATAAAGATTAACGAAATCTCTTACGAATTAAATAAGAGAAATTTACAGAGCGGTTGTTAAATTTGTATAGAAATATAAATGAAGATGTGGTTATGAATATAATTCTTTAGATTATGACTATTCTTATTTAAATGCTAAATTACTTAGTTAGCATTTAAGTGTAGTAGAAAAACAATGTAACTGTAGTTTGGTAATTTAAATTAAAAAAATCTAACAATCCAATCTATAAGATCAATGTCATAGATTTTTGGTCACACATTTATGGTTATACTAATAATTATCCATCGGATAAAAACTAAAAACCATTATAGGATATAGATCTTCATTCGATATATGATGTATAATTAATCTATTTTTTAAAATTTTATTAATTCATAAAATTGGAAAAGGGGCAAAATGGTAAACAACAATATTAAAAATTAAATTGCGAAAAATACAAAAAATGAAAGAACCCCTAGTAACCTGCCACTGCCGCCGCCGGAATTATGTATACTATGCACAAAACTATTTTTTATTTTATAATGTAATAATTTGTAGAAGATTGTCAGTCTATGCATAAAATTATTCGGGCTTATACATAAACAGATACTATAATACACATAATTTTTTTTATTGTATAACAAAATATCCACATAACGACGGTTTTATGCAAAAAAATTATTTGGTCTTATGCATAAACAAATACTATGATGTGCATAAAACGTATTTTTATAATATCCACATAACAAACAGTTTTATGCATAAAAATGTTCTTAATTATACATAATTTAACACCATAAAAAAATTATATTTTCCAACATATTTTCCAGCGGATCATCGTCCACCGCCCCACCCACCCACCGCTACCACCCGTCCGGTCGCCGCCAACGAAGGTAGGGATTTGGTTTAGTTTCAAAACATAAAATGTCAAAAGACATACTTACCCTTAATGAACTTTATTTTCTCCTTTTTTAATTAAGAAAAATATAAACCACTAATTACTTAAACCATTGATCACATAGATAGAGGGTCAAGATTGAATCTTAGTTTTATTTAAGATTGTAGTTCTTAAAATATCCACTCCCTATATATGTATCTACGCATTATATAGAATCTTGTAATTATTCGAAGATCATGGGTAAATAAATATATACCTCAATACTCCAAATTCATCTAGACATGAAAAATTAATTAATTAAATGAAATTGTCATTATCAGGGTAGGTTTAATTAGAATTAAATCTCCATTATTTATTTTGATTTTTAAGGATGTCACAAAAACTGAGTTTTAAATTAAATAATTACTTAACTTCTCAAGGCATAAAACAAATTAACCCTTCTTATTATAAATTTAAGAGTACCAATGGACAGCAACAAGTTTACTATCTCTAAACCATAAATGTAAAGACTCTCAGTTACATTATGCAAGAATTGATAAATTAATCAAGGGAGTCAAATGAAAAACATTGTCATTACCAGAATATAAATGGCCAAAAAAGTCATGTAAGACGATGATCGACCATTAAATAATTTGATAGAAAATATTAATCGGAATTAAATGTCTATAATTATGTTTGACCACTTTAGTTTGCATTGATCTATTAACATTAACAATTTTCATCAGGAAAACTATCATAAGTGCCCTTATAATAAAAACGAATTTAACTATAATTTATAATTGAAACGATTTGCTAAATTATGAAAAAAACCAAAATGATACATAATCGGATGGGCGACAAAGATTTCAGAAGAATTACACATTAACTAAAAGCATCAGAGTTTCTGCAAAAGAAACATAACATGCAACTGATGTTTGAGGCAACAAACCTTGGCCGGACGCAGAAATTAATGGACTCAATACATATGCATACGGTCAAATTAACATATGCAATAAAGACTTAGGTTTAGAGCAAGTGAAGCCACCGCTTTAGGCTCCTGACCAATAGTAAAGTTCTGTCGAGTAGCTGTTTTGAAGGTTAAGGCCTTAAATCCTATATATCCTTTTGGTTCGTGTAAAAACATGAATGGGAGACTTAGCATAGTCATGAAGTATTGCGCCCTTGCATCATATGAGTGTTTGAAACAACTTATGATGAACAACTTATAGCTGAAAGCAACACTTTTGGTGTTAGTGATTGGAGCTTTCAGCTAGAGATTTTTAATTTAAGTACGTATTTTAGATAAACTGATTAAGTTGTCTCACCCCAACTTACAACTTTTAGCTTATAGAATTTATTGAACAAACCTGTTTTTCAAATATTTGTTTAATTTTCAAAAGACCTCATCCATAAAGTTTAATTAAAATTTTATAATTAATGAATAATTATTATGTTTAAACAATTTAAATTTCAATATAAATAACAATTGAAAATTTTATTTAATATATGAATTAATTTTATATTTCATAATATTGAGATGACAATTATAAAGGAAAAAAATAAACATATAATAATAACAATTTGTCAATTTTATTTATTTATCATAAATTTAAATTATGTAATAACATTAGAGATAAGACCGACATTTCATCTAAAAATTGAAAATAAGCTATGAATTGCAACACTCCAAAAACTATTTTCGTCACTTTCAATAGTTTTCAACACTTTTTTTTCCAAACTCTTGTAGATTCTCAAATCAGCAGATTTCTACCGCTTTCAACACTTATCAATAACCTTCAGTTACTCCAAACAAATCCATAAACATCTCAAGTTCGAATCATACTTCTAATACTAAACCAAAGTTACATCCAAATAGCGTTGTTTTTAAAATACTTAAAGAATTAACTTGTTAATTCGAATATTAATATGAGATTAAATTTAATATTTGAATAATCATAATCGAATTGAATACTCATTTCATTCCATTATTAATGTTTCATTAGTCTTTTCAGACTGTCCCAATATTTATGTCCCATAAAAAAAAAGAGTGGATCATAATCAATTTAAACAAGAGATCTAACCACTTTATAACTTTACACAGCTATTTATAACTTTACCTCCGTTCTATTTTAATATCCGTGTCCAATCTCAAAAGAACATAAATAATGGGACAGAGAAAAGTAATATGCAATTGGATTCAGGCTCCGTTTGGAAGAGCTTATCTACAACTTATTTCAGTTTTTTTTTAAAAATAAGCGATTTTGCACGCGTTTGAGAGATATTATGAAAACAATTTATTTAAAAAAAAAATAAGTTGTTTTTAGCTTATTTTCATAAGCTCAAAAACAACTTATAAAAAATAGGCTATCATATCAAATCCCACGACAATAATTTTTTAACTATATTTTATTTATTTATTAATTAAATGTGTATATATATATATATATATATAAATGTATTCAAATGCAATAGGTTATTCAATTTAATCGCTTATAACATAAGTATTTATGACATAAGTGCTTATTTAAACTGTTTTCCCAAACGAGGCCTCAATCCAATCCGATTACAACCATCCATTATTACGTAGTAAATAAACCATGCTTATATATACAGTAAACCCTCCGTAATTTAATACTCGGTAAATTAATAACCTCTATAGGATAATATTTTTCTCCGATCCCAACCTTGGTCAGTGCAAAAAATTATCAAATTCGATAAGATAATAAGATAATAATTTTTAGAAAGTTTCAATGTAAATATGTGGTCCCATCGATATCGTAAATTAATAATCATTTAAATTATCAGAACACTAAGACAATTTTCTGAAATATGATTATAGTTTTGACGGTTTTTTTTAAAACTTAACTCTAATTATTTTCTCATCATCTATATATATAGTATATACTTTACCATTATACATTAAAAATCTTTTGATAGAAATACAAAAAACTTAATTTTATTGTTCCTAAATATTCAAACGATTCATTATATTAAAACAATAAACTTAATTTATTGTTCATAAATGTAATCGAATGATTCATTGTATTTTTTACGTTTCATTATTTTTAAAAGTTAATTATACATTATACTTCATTCAGATCGAAAACTCTCTTTAAATTAATAAATTAATTTATAAATAAATTAATATATCTATAATATAGTAAAATCTCCCAATCCCAACTATATTAATCTAGAAATTTTTTACTATATACATAGCGCGTCATTATTGGTTTAGTGTAAGTTCGTTTCGTCTTCTTCCAAGTCACTCCATGTTACCATTTCCAACCAAAATAAATACTAGAAAACTGCAAAAGATTTCGCGCCTCTTTCACCACCAACAATACACGCACTTACTGAGAAATTTTCACACAGTACACGTACTATGCTTCCCCGGAAGCGTCCTTCCAAATCCAACACCGGCGGCTTCGTCCCCCCATTTGCAAACCACAAACCGACCAAACTCCTCAAACCCTCCATCGCCGCCGCCTCCTCTCAAGATGAACCCACTTCATTAACTGCTTCAGCGGAACCCGGAACGACGCTGGAACGTAAAACCCCGAGTCAATTTGACCGGATGGTGACTATCTTGGCGGACGCCGGTTGTACGCTGATAAACCCCAGCGGGCCGCCGTGCCTCCCCTCCGATCTCTACGCCTTCCGCCAACGTCTTGATGGACTATTATCAGGCGATTCCTCTCTTCGCTCTCACTTTCTGGAGGGCTTCTGTGTTTACGTTTCTTCGACCTCTAATTTGCGACGGTTTGTTAGTTTTGCCCTCTTGATTTATGGTTTTAAGTTGAGCGTTACGTTCTGTATAATTATAAGCCACCACCTGCTTCTAGTTTCTATAGGAAAATTGGTTGGCAGGAGATGAAATTGCACGGGTTATAAATTACAGCATATGAAAATCACCTCCTAAGACAGGAATGTACTTTGTCATAGTAGCATTCGAGTTAACAGTTATGCCAAACTAATATATCTCAACTAGATAGATATAGAGAGAGGTGTAGTGAATATTATGATATGATGGGTTTTAGGGTCTATGCACATCTGTAGAAGACTTTTGGTGCTGACAGTAGCTTTTTGCTTGAACATATAACCTTTTGTTTTCCCAGGGTTTTGTTACCTTGCCATCGTGATGGCTTTGGCTCAACAAGAAGTGAGAGCCTAGTTCGAGTACTGTTATTGGTGAAACCGGTCCAGCAAGATCTTTTAGACTTATTGCTCGAAAAACTTCCTGAATTCTTTGATGTGGACCATCTTTCGGATGCTCGCGGCTCATACTCACTGCATCTAGACGAGGATCTAGCACGGTTAATACTGAACCAGTTCAGATGGCTTGACTTCCTTGTAAATTCTGAAGCTTTTGCTGAAAAACTCTTACAAGTTCTAACTATTTCCCCCCATCATTTAAAGAAAGAGATAATTAGCTCGTTGCCTGAGATTATAGGTGACCAGAATAATAAGACTCTGGTTAGTTCACTTGAGCAAATGCTCCAGGAGGACTCTTCCATTATTGTTCCTGTGCTTGACTCATTTTCAAACCTCAATTTGGATGATCTGTTGAAGGAACAGGTGAATGTGTGAATGTATTTGCTGAGAACTTTCGGTTTTGCTGGTTTCTTCTTTGTTATTATGCTTGCATTCTATTTCTCATGTCTTTTTTCCGCCCTAATTTAAATCATCTTTTGAACTCCTGAAGGTGATTACGACAGTGTTATCCTGCATAAGGACAATTGATATGGAACATATGCCTTACCTACTTAGATTCGTGCTACTTTCTGCAAAAGCATCAAATGCCAGGCGAATAATCTCACAGATACGTGAACAGTTGAAATTTGTTGGAGCATCATCTCAAGTACGAACCTCGCAGCATAGCAAATCTAAAGAAAAATCCTTTGTAGATAATACAAGAGCTTCCATTCTTGATGCCCTGAGATCTAGTCTACATTTTAACAATGTGCGTTGAGTCTTACATTTGTCAAATTGCCATTTGTTTTTACTTCACCACCACAACTCACATGTCCATTTTAAATTGATTTAGCTGGTTCTTGTTTGTGTCTTTATGTTCATAGATTCTTTACCCAGAGTTACTCAAAGAACTGAAAAGTTTGGAGGAAGCTCGAGAGCACAAAGTGATTGATATATGGTTGCTTACCCTCGTATCCATGAACAATGAGTCGTTGCAAAAGAGTGTTGAAAAGTTATTCAAGAAGAAAATTATTGATGGTTGTCTTCAAGATCATATGTTTGATCAGTGCGTTCTTGGTCTTAAGGATTTGCCAAAGGTATAGTACACTAGAACAACAACTCTGCATTAGAATTGGCACCTTGATTATGTTACTCATTAAAATTCTTGCTCTGTGACGTTGCTATGAATTAGGATTATCTTGCCACATTTCTATCATTATCTGCATACTTGCTGTCTTGCAAAGAACAACAAGTGCAGGAATTTGGTATCCACATTTATATACGTTTATTTGAAGATTCATGCGATTCCTACTCAAGACAAGAAGTGAGTTGGTTTCAACAATTTTGTTTGTTATTTTTCTCATGAAGCTTCAGACAAAGGGGTCTTTTCTTTATGCTCAAAGTTCACTAATTCTTGTCAAGGTTCTTGGGGCATTACTAACCCATGTGGGCTCTGGAATTTGCTACGAGGTAAGTGCTGCTTTAGACACCATGGTGAGGTTGGCTACCAGGAAGTCCCAGGATTTAACATCGCTTTCTTCTCACTTAACTAGTACGCATACCCCATCATTTTCTTTAGGGAGAATCAAACTTTCTTGAACTTTACTAAACAATTTCTTTCCACTTAATTTCCCATTTAGGCATCTTGGACTATTTGGAGGTTTTTAGTGCTGAGAACCTCCACAAGGTATATTTTATATACTTCTACAGGTATGGTGATCCATCTTTTACTGTTTTATTTTTTATAAACCATTAATCAACAACTTTCATGGTGCAGGTTTATGAAATTTTTGTCCGTCTATCAGTTCCTGCTCAATCTAGCTCACAACCTTATGGATGTTCCATAGCTAATGAGCTTCTCATGATTTTAAGAAAACAGGCAAATATGCTATCCTCCTTTAACCTGACTAACTTTTATACTGATTATCAGTTTTATTTTCTTTAAGTGGCTAGCGCTCCACTTTTTTTGTTATAGCGTATTAGTTTCCATCTTGAAGTGCTTTCTAATGTTTCAGATCAATAACTCTGATTTGATGTACAAGAAGATGGGCCTGATAGGAGTACTTAAGATAGTTTCGTATATTGCAGATACAAATAATGCCTCTCTTCCGCCGTTATCACATGTAATGTTCTTCTTATAATCCTACACTCCCATCTTCATTTTTAAGCTTAGAATCCCGTGATACTGTTCTTGTCAAGTGTTTCACTATTCTAAAATGAGAAATGAATTATAATAGAGCGATGTGTTAAAACGGGGTTAAAATTTAAGGTGCCCGGTGTTGTAAAATGTATAAATAGAAGGCTTTAGGGTCATAATTGCATGTCTCCCCATTTTTCCTTTTAACTAATAAGAGTGAATAACCAATTAACTGCTTTGATCTTGGAATTTCATGTGGTAGCTTTAAATGTGTACTGTAAAATATAAGTTTTTAGTTTGCTAAGAGCGGATTTCATAAATTGTTTAACCATGTAAGAATCAGGTAAGAAGGAACAATGCCTGATAGCAAAATTTAGTCTTATACATATAGAACCCATCTTTCTCTTCTTGTTCTTTCTATTCTACTAGCCCTCTTAACAGATTGACAGATTCTAATATGATACTAAAGTATAGTGGACTCATCACTAAAAGTTCTTTGCAGAGGTCAAATTACGAGGAAGCAGTGGAGCTTCTGAGATTGTCTTTAGATTCCTGCAAACAGCTCCCCTTACCATTGATCCTGTTTTATGAAGAGCTGGTTTTGACGTTGCAAAACAGAACTCTCCATCCAGCTGTTATAGAATGGTGCTCAACACCTTAGAGCAGACTATTACTTTGTTATAATCTGCTATATGATAGTTATGGTCTTGTTAGCTATATGTTGACTATTTCTTTTTTAGGGTTGGCAAACAAGTTCAGGATTTTGAATCTATATATCTATCTGACATTGATAGAGGAAACATGATTGTTCAAGACTTGCCTTATGGTTTAGAAGGTACGATAAATCTAATTGCTACTTCTTTAAAATGCTAAGCTAGGATTTCATTTTGTCGAAAGTTAGGTTAACTTTGGATACATTTGACTGAAGCCTCATTTTCTTGATGCAGGGGAATTATGGATGAACCTTGATGGTGATATATCTCCTGTGTGCTTAAATATTTTCCCACTTGTTTCCCCATTGTTTAGGTAATCGGTCATTTTCATGGAACTACTATGTTGTGATCTTTTGGTAGAGATTTTTCGTTCCAACATTGTGAATGACATTAAATTTTGAACTTACCTTCTCTTCAGAAACATCATGATATTGTGGTAGGCATGATCACAAGAATTGGCTAAGTTGGAGTTGCGATTTGACTCATCCTATCGTTCATTTAAAGTTTATTCTAGATTGCCATCCCAAGACATCTTCCTATATTCCTTTGTATGTTATATAGTCTTGCCATTGATCTTCGTTTTCTTTCCAGATCCTCTTCGCCATTGCAAGTTCTTCCTACGAAGTTTGTTATACTTTCTCTGGTAAGTGTAACTTCTTATTTAAGCAGACATTTCAAACTGAAGGATAAAAAATCACAGTTTCCAGGTCGAATTTGTCAGGTTGAGAGATTGGCCAACCAAGGATCTCTCGGAGGCATTGATGCTCTTCTTGGTTGCCCTTTTAATCTTCCTTCCTCCAAGGTTGGGCGTAATCTCATGCTAATAGACTATTTTTTATGAGCAGAAATGGATTATTTATTTTTATTTGCTGTACATTCTCATCGAGGGATTAGTTTTTTTGTTGGGTTCACCCTGTGCCTTCTTTATCTAAAACTCGTGATTTTATTGAGAAATGCTACAACCTACAAGTCAAACTCGCATTTTTAGAAAAAATCCTAATTCATGAATTACATCAAGTCATCAACAATATAAGGAACTTCCTGAAGCCATGAATGCAGGCTAATTAATCATGCTCTGGAGTCTTTCAATATAAAGCACGTGATCTACATACACTGCATGTTATCCTATTGATTCTTTAAGTCTTTTTTTTTTGTTAACCTTGTTCGAACATCTCCATAGTTATGCTTATCAAAAACTTAAAACCGAAATAAGAAGATCAGCCATTCTTGACCCTCCTGTTTTAGTAGCATCCTCAGCATGGTCAAGTTCTAACTTCAACAATTACAAAGTTTGAACATCAAGGCTCTTAAGTGTTATTGCTCGTGTGTATAAATTTTGATACATAAATGCCTGAAAGGGATTCGGATAACCTACTTTTATTTCAATAGTAAGTTACAGTAATGGAAAATTTTATTATTCTAACATGTGAATTTCTATTGATATAATATCCAACCTAAAGTCTATGCTCTTTTATAGTTTTATATAGTGCAATCTATGGAATGATTTATTTGGAGTTACATCTCTTATTTTGGAGAAGATTTTATGGCTTTTAGGAATCTTCTCTCGACTTTTATGACATTCCGTAATCCCAAATGAGGAACTAACTTATTTTCTCAAAATACTTTTTATTGGTTGCTTTTCCATCAAAAGAACACAAATGAGTAAATGGAAGGACACAAACTTGGTCTTTTTTATTTTATGCTGAAATGTGTAACTACTACAAATTTAACTAAAACAACTTAGACGGCTTATTTTTAGTTAACTAACTTATTAAATTATGTGAAGTCCTTTTTTACTTGATGTTCATATACATTTACTGCACATGGAAATATTTTGCCATATTGATATGCAAAATGTATTTATTACTTTATTTGGCGTGTCCTAAAATATCACCTGCATCTATTTTCTGATGTTATTCTGGTCTTGTCTCTTGCAGTTGTTGTCTGAAATTTCGTGGCAGTCTTTGATGGTGAAGCAAAAGAAAATTGTTATTCTCTCTCTTTACTTTGCTGCTAACTGGATGAGGGAACTGGTAGATTGGCAATTCATTAGCTATCTTGGGTTTTAAAATGATCATTTATTTGTATTGGACTTCATTCCTTCCTACTAATCCCATGCCGTGCAGTTAAATGTGTTTTCCTCTCAAGTTGTGAATGAATGTGAGACAATAAGCCAAACGACAAAGGAAGACATAATACTTAAGCTGTTGAAGCGTCTGAGAAACCTAGTGTATGTTCTCATAGACCTTTTAAGAGTGTATTCTGCTAAAACATCTAACCATTATTTTCACAAAAGAATATCGTAATCTCATGTAATTGCAAAGCACTTGTTGCATACTATTCGTTTAATTGTCACTTTCAGGACTGTCAAAAGATTTTCATATTTATTTTTCTTTTATATACATACATATTATTCTTTTGAGCAGTAGGCTCCCGTTTAAAGTATGAAATCTACATGCAGATAACTACTACGTTGCTGAATGAACCTTTGATTTGCTAGTAACATATCAAATAGTATTTCTAACGGGAACACGATAATGGATTGTCTATCTATTGTTTGATTATGCAGATTTATTGAGTATTTATTGGACAATTATCTCAAACAAAGCCCCGTACTTCTTCCCGAGCTCTGTCCTCACTGGGAGCTGTCCCCTGTTATTGAGTTTGACTCTATGGGGGACTTGGAAAAGATAAGCCAGCATCTCAAAGGGGGTGAAAACATCCCCCGGAATCAAAAGAAACACAGAGGAAACTCAGCTAGTTCAAATATTGAGGACAAACTCAAGCAGCAAACATTAGTTGACAGCTGGAGGAAAGCAGGAACTTTAACGAGCCAAGAAACGCCCGATGAGAATGCATCTATATCATCCTTGAAGACCAAGCAATCTGCATCTGAAGAAAGTCAGTCGGAGAAATCAAATATACCACTAAATATTGAAATCTCTGCACCTCTAAAGTGCTTGGATGCGCAAAAGCATAAAATCAGGCCTCTTACAGTTGATTGCCTTTCAATACTTGCATTGCTAGAGGTTTGTCTATATCTTACTTTCTTTTAATCTTATATACATATTTTCAGCTGTAGATAAGTGTATGTCGAGTTAATTAGTGTTTGAAGAGTATTTACATTTTGACTGTTGGCGATCAAACTTTTATCTCGGTTGCCTCATCAGGAAGCTGAATTTTGAAGATGAACTTCCCATGAGTTGTTTGTGGATGGTAGCTTTTTTCTTAACTAGGGTTTTCAGTTAACTCTAGGCTGTTCTTCATTACATGTTTGCCAGCTCATATTTCATCCCGTGCACAATTCTCATGGATTGTTTGCAGCTTTATAGCAAACAACATTACTATGTTACAACTATGAGCTCCAACTATCACAAAAATGAACCATCCCAACCAGTTACGTAATGCTCTACTCAAATACCATAGACGACTACGTGGTTGATTAGTGAAACACTTATATAATCCTTATGTAACTACTTCTAAAGATATCAGACTAAAGTAACTGTTCCTTTTTCCCTTGAACTTAAACCAAAGTCCTTCTGAAGCTTTTATTTAACTGTTTTTAGCCATCAAGAAAATCAAGCTCATACCTAGAAAATCAGGTTATTGCCAGTTGAAACCATTGGTTGCAGTAAGTTTCCCTGAATTTCATCTTTTCCTGATGGAATTATCTTTAGTATTCTTTCCCGGTTCCTGGTAGTTTCTATTGGTCTTAATATACAGTCTCAACTCTCAATTTTTCAACCTTTCACATCCTTGACTCTTTGCTTCATGGATTTACTTTTGCTCGTGAGAGATGAAAAGTTTCCTACACATGTTTACCATAATATTGCATGAACGGTAATGATATATTAAGCTGCATGTCCTCATTCTAATTTGTCTTAGCACTGGTAGTTCAACTTCAATGGTTCTATGTTTCTTCTAATACGTATTCCTTTCTTTTTGTTCTTACTTATGTGTAGAATAACCAAAGTTCTTGCTGTGGAGACCCATCTGCTGAGGTATCTCTCTTTCTCTCCTACATGTAAAACACACACAAATTAACACTTGGTGCATGCCCTCCTTGGTATGATCTTGTCACACATGAATTTCTTTTCTATAAGTAAATGCTTATGTGTTGGAGAATAACATTTAACAATATTAAGGATGTTAGAACATTTATACACTAGTATTGTTATGTAAATGATATTTCAGAGATACTGTTGCGGACCGTATATTCTTGAGAAGGGCTGCAACGTCCACAGTAAATATAAGGCAAGAACTCAGAATGAAAAACTCAAGAACACAAGTAAATATGGAAAGACTGTGACATAAGTAGAACAGAACTCAAGAGCTGATGGTTAATATATGCAAGTCATAGATTCAGATACTCCAAAAGGAGGGAAGTCGAAAAGTCCCTTCCCTCTAAAACATGATTAGATAAAAGCATAAACAAATAACTACAAGTGGTGTCCCCTCTTAGTACTACTTATGGCCTCTATAAGCAAAAGTTCTGATGCCCTGGCCTACCACTACTGTTCATTTCATCTTTTCCCATGCAGCTTATCTCACATAAGTTGCATGGAAATATCTCCTCCTCACTCCCTGGCTTCCCCCTCTTTCTCCCCCTGTCCCCTCGGCTGCCCTTCCCTGCCCTCCTTCCTTTTTCCACTCCAGAAACCTGCTGATCACCATGGGCTCGGGGGGTATGGTGGAAGACTCTCCCTCTCCCTCGCTCTGACCCCCCGTGGCATGGGGGGTTGCTTTTCGGTCCCCGAGGGTTCTCCCACTGAAGGAGGATTTGAGTCTCTTCCTTTATCCGTACTTCCCTGCCGGCTATAAACCTCAGAGGGGGGTGGCGGTACGCGGTTTGTAACAGATACATGCGTCAAATTATATTTTTGGTGGCTATTCACATGGATGCTTTCATAAAAAAAAAAAAAAAACCATTAGAGTTTTTTGGACCTAAATATTACTTTTGCTAGCTGAAATAATTGGCAAATGTCAAGAAGCAGTAGGTTCAAGTAAACTAAGAACATATCTATTTTGTAATGCTATCTTATGAAATAACAATAATATAAAGATACAAAATTACAGTGCAATAGTTGATAAATTGGCAAGCATATATGTAAAAAAACCTTTGGCTGTGAAAACTGTATGGACTAAGGGTTACCATAATAGCTTGGGGGAAGGAATGCATTTCAGTTGCAGTTTGAGATCATGATTCTAGCTTTATGGTCTTAAAATGACTCGCTAAAAGCTATCACTTGACGTTTGGTTTTTACTAGTTGCCACTTCATCTCTATCTCCTGCGTGATCTTCACAAAAAGTTGGACCACTTAAGTCCCTCAAGAAAACAAGTTCTAGCAACATGCTTTACTGCTCCATGTGGGTTTGTGGGAATGGAGCAGACTGGGTTCTTCAGCAAGATACGCCCTTTGTTTCCATACCTGAGGAGAAAATTTGATCGGGCAATACGCATTCTTGGAGAAGGTTAGTTACACAAATTTGTTGGCTAGGATGATATGATAATTGCTTGTATCATGTCTCATGTTTGACATAATACTACTGTAGGTGCTGAAATATGTCAAGAGCACTGGATAAATCAGTCTGTTTTGGCTTCAAATCCGGAAATAATGAACACATGTATTTCTGCATCACCGGTTCTGACTTCTGTTTCAGTTTTTAAAGAGACACTACTCTGCTTTGGCAAGGTGATAAAATGCATAATCTCTGTTCCATTTCATTACTGATTGTTGTCCTTTTCCTTATGTAGTACTTTAATATCTTAGCTGTATATAGGTCTTGATAGTAGTTTTACAGATGCATTGCGACTCTTGTTTACTCTTTCTCCTTTATACAGATGCTTAACCTGCCAGATCTTCTGAAAGAAATGTCCATCCTATCAGATCTTCTCCAGGCCTTCCAGCCAACAGAAATATCTGATTGTTTATTCGAAGGAATGCAGAGGATTCCTTCACCGGGAAGTATGGAGCATTTATATTTTGGTGCTTATATTTTCCTAGCAAGTGTCTTTGATGTGGGTATGTTTTTCAGTTTCTACTTTTTTCTTCGATTAGTAAATCAAAACAAAAGAAAAAAAAGAAAGTGAAGTTTGCAAGCTTGATTATTCCTTTTGCAGCAATAAACTTTTCATTTACACTGGCTTCAGAAGTCTTGCTGACTTTAGAGTTCATGGTTACATCCATCCACACGATCGTTAAAAGATCTAGCATGGAAAATGAAAAGGATACTTGTACAAGGTTTAGCAAGGAAAGCATTCCTATCCTCTGCAACAAACTGGGGAGTTGTGCACAGAAACTCTTGATGCACAGGTGTAATAACAGGGATGATGTTGGTGGTAGTTTGAAAACCAAAGTGAGTATTGGTTCTTATCTAACATAGTGGATCGATTGTAGCTATTGCAATCTCTCTAGGTCAATAAGTTCCAATAAACAATGACAATTCTACTGTTCATTTTAGGGGGAGATGATCCAAAAGATACTCCGCCTCTATTTGGGTAACTGTGAGTCAACTTCTGATTCACTAGATGATCTTGCCTGCTCCATTTTACCTCAGGTGACTGATTTTCTTGCTTCTTTTAATAGAGCTTGCTATAACATATATCTCAACTCTCAAGGTAATTATTATCAATGTTAAATTGCCTATGATGACATGACGACTATCTTTCATATAATTTATATCAGAGTTGATATACCAATGATTTTATTTGAAATAACACTTTAACATTGTATAACAAATTGCAAGCTCACCCGTAGAAACCCAATGATCTAGATTCTAAATGGTTATGTTATCAGTAAATTATTTACATGGACGATGAGTTTCAATGTATTTGTCTCTATATGTTGAAGCGTTTACTTTCTTTATCTTAATTGTTGGTTTAGTTTTGTGCATGACAAAATGTTCTCTGTTGAAATCCAATTCTATCTTACCATTCTCGTGGTCCATGTTTTCCTTGCTCATTCCGAGATACTCACTTGTTCATAATTATCCTGCTATGCCTGTGATAAATTAAAGCACAAAGGATTATATTTTCTTCCATGATTAAATTAGAGATGCAAAATGCAATATTGGCAATTGGAATCTCATGTGATGGAGTTGTTATCGATGAACTGAGAATGGTTAAGTATATGCTTTTGCATTGTCCAAGAACTTCTTACACATGAAACAAATTGTTACTACTTCCTAATGTGCATCACTTATCACTAGCCTGCTGGTCAACCGTGGAAAGTATTCAGTTCATCCATATATAATCTTCTGCTATATTGTTCTTAAGCTTTTATTCGTGAATCAGTGCGCTACATAAGACTCAGATCAATTTACTCTTAAATGCATTAGGTTTTGTCCTCCGGAAATGCAGTGAGGGATGAGAGTACTTATCCTAGCCTCTGCCCTGCAACAATGATTGTCTGGTACCGCGTAATGGTGAGCCATGTCCTATCTTTTTTATTTTTTTTGAATTATCATATAATTGAGATACTGATGGTAAGTTACTGTTTTGCAGCATGAAGAGAACATATCTGCTCTGAACAATTTAGTAAGTAGCTGGTTGTGCTGTTATGCTTTGTTACTCATTTAGAGGGGAATTTACTCATTTCAATTTGGATTCTGAACAAAAGTTGCAATTCATGCATATCTTGCTTAGGTTAAGGAAATTGCTCTCTTAGAGAAACCAAGAGGTGGTGCTAAAGCGGGCGACATACAGAGGATTCTGAACAAAATTTTACAGTCCGTTAATGTGGTTGTGTCCCTAGTTAACATGTGCAGAACTAGTGACAAGGTGGTATCCCCATTTTGTTTTAATACTCCTTTGAACTCTAAAGCAATTGAATATTTACATTTACTTGGATAAATTAGGTGAGCATTCATGCAATGGCTGTCAAGTATGGTGGGAAGTTCATCGACACCTTCCTTAGAGGTATGTCTAATTTGTCTTAAGATGTGGTCCGGTCCCTTCACTCAATAACTAAATCGTGCTCTCTCCTCCAGTTTTCGATTTCTTGCAGGCTCAGTTTCAGATTCACAAGGACCTCATACTTAATCTGGTGAGTAACTTCAAGTGGACTCTGGTAAGCCAACCAAAGTATTTCTTCTTGACAAGTTTGTGGCGTTATCCAGATCAAAGAGCTCCAGAAAGCAACAAGAACCATACAGTCGCTATGCTCTGAAGCCAAGGTATGACATTATTTTCTTCTTTTCACCCATAGTTGTGCAATTGAGGTATCTTTGACATAAAAGTATTCCTCCATGAAGGGATCAAAACAAACTGCAATAACTGGCAAAATTCCTCCCACAAAGAGAGCTATGGAACGGTTTCTATTTCATGTGAAGGCTCTTCTATACACAACTCCAAGCGGATGTTCGTTCTGGATGGGTAATATATTGAGGTTTCTTGTGTGTGGGTTGGACCGGACTGGTCTACGTTATTCAAATTTGTTTGTTGAAATTTTGTCAGGCAATCTGAAGCATAAGGACTTGATGGGACAAATAGTTAGCTCGCAAGCATACTTGGATGATCAGAATGATGAAATTAATGAAGTTTCTGCAGAGGAGCAACTGATGAATGCTGCTGATCCTGAATGATAAGATCAAGTAAGTCATGGTTTGCATGCATCTTTTTACCATCCCAACTGGAGTAAGCAAGCCATGCATGTCATTCAAGGTGTTGTTTTCATTTAAGTAACAAAAATATTATTTCCTAGAGTGGTTGAATTGCTGTAGTTTTAGTAAAACTGACTAATAACTCTACTATTACATAAGTTTCGTTATATCGGTGTAATAATGTAACTAAAAGTCACGTTTTTCAAAATCAGAAATCAAGCCTTCTAGAGAAAGTGGGATGTACAAGCAATAAAAACAAAGAATCAATTTATGTTCATCAAAACATAGTCTATGAAAGATTGACGCCCAACCTTTCTCAACCTGACCTATGAATAAGTTAATTTAAAGAGGTTACTAGTTAATTTATGTTATCTTTTTTAATAATAATAAAATCTATGTTAGAATTTTTATTATAAACGCTATTAAAATTATTTATTCGAAGAACAATACAATGAATATGCACATTGGATCACTCATTAGGACTCGGGATTTTCAGTTAGATTAATATTTTAAAAAAATAATCTAATAAATCTAGAATCGTGACTTTATTAACTTATAGAGTAAACAGTTATATTCGTCCTCCAATTTTTTCATAACATTCAAATTCATTCTCTACATTTCAATTACTCATGTAAACTTAAATATCCTTATTTTGTCTGTCATACTTGTCTTCCCCTTCATCTCCCCTTCTCTTTCTACTAACAAAGCTCCCTTGTGGCATTAACTTTGTTACAATATCGAATACATACGTTTATTTGATTTAACTTATTTCTTAAAGTAAAAAATTGGTGTTGATTTATGGTTTAGGAATTGAGGGAAAGTGGCGAAGGGGAGGACAAATATTATGGAGAAAATTAGAATGTTTAAGTTTATATGACTCAATTGAAAGATAGATGGTCAATTTGAATGTTATGGAAAAGTTGAAGGGATGAATGTGGCGATACAATTGAGATATTTAGGTTTATATGACTCCATTGGAAAAATTAAGGATTAATATGAATGTTATGAAAACGGTGTAAGATCAATTTGATTGTTTGGTCACTGAGGATTAATTTATAGATACTTTATTGTATTTTTAAAAGGCAAACTGACACAAGTAGTCCCCAGTATTTTGTACTTTGGATAAATTGATCCATAATTTTCTTTTTTTAGTTTATTGATCTTCACTGCTAGTTTGGATGAATTGGTTATTTTGTTAAATTTTAAGTTAGTAAACTCTTAGTCATAAGGACATTTACGGAATAACAATTTTAGGGACTAATTCATTCAAATTAAAATTTAACTATTTTTTTCAAATATTTTTTAAAATTATAATATTTTTTTAAATAAAAATTTTTAATTATTTTTTTTTCAAATAAAAATCTTTTGATTAAAACACTTAAATAATAAATTAATAAAAAATAAAAAATACTAAATTTAGATAAACTAATAATAATTTTAGGGATCAATTAATCCAAATTTGTAAGTAATTTTTAACTATTTTATTTAAATAATTCTTTTTGATTATTTTTTTTGTACATATATTTTTTTTAACTAAAACAAAAATTTATCTAAATTTTGATTAATTAATAATTTTGCGTCTCACCGGAAGGAGGGGGAGCGGGTCAACGCAACGGTTGAGAATGTGTTGTGTTCTTCGAGGTTAGAGACATTGTCTTAGAGGAGCGGTTAGACGACTTGGAGGTGAAAGAGGTAGCCAAAGAATATGGAGGATGGCGTAGGCGGAGGATTGAGAGAGGGTGGTGTTGAGGGTGGCGAAGTTACGGAGTTTGTCGTAGCGGTGATGGACATGACCTTGGTACAACGGTGGAGGTGAGATTTAATTAATCTTTTTTCTTACCAAAAAAATTATTTGAAAAAAAAATTATTTAAAAATTGAATGAATTGGTTCCTAAAACTATATTAGTTAATCTAGATTTAGTTTATTTTTTTTATTTTAATTTATTTTTAACTTAAATTTTTTAATTAAATTTTTTTTGCTAAATTTTTTTTGAAAAATAAATTAATTAAAAAATTTTATTTGAAAAAGATTATAATTAAAATAAACATTTGAAATAAAATAGTAAAAATTTAATTCGAAATTTGATAAATTGGTCCCTGAAACTTTTATTGCGTAAATGCTTTTATGACTAACAACTGACTAACTTAAAATTTAACAGAATGACTAATTCATCTAAACTAGCAAACATCGATCATAAACTAACAAAAATTAGGAAGTAATTCATTCAAACTAACAAACGTTGGAACTATTTGTGCAAATTTGTCAATTTAAAACTAACAACTTCCTTTTATTTCGAACTAGTAAATAAGGATTAAATATACTCTTTTTAGTCATGAAGTCCGTATTTGGTGGTTTGCATGAATCATTGTCCAAAACAATCTGGAGGTCCAAACTTTTTTTCCTATTTGATGTTTACATGGTCAAATATGTTTGATTGGGTTAGATTGCTAACTGACAGCTCCACCAGTTATTCAAACACATTCTCCTCTATACATAGTTATCCAAATTTTAAGGAAAAAAAAGGGAAATTTAAAAATTTAATAGGAGCAGCAAGAGAAAATAGTGGAAAAAGAGGAAGAAATGACAATAGAAGCAGAAACTACTCTGATCAAACAGGCAAGCAATGAAAATCTGAAGAAAAATAGAATTCAAGTTTCCAATACCAAGAAACCACTCTTCTTCTACGTCAATCTTTCTAAGGTCACATATACCCTCTCTCTTTCTCCTAATTGATATTTGTCAATTTAATTGATTAGATAAATATCTGAATTGTTGTTTGTTTCATGCAGAGGTACCTACAACAACATAAGGAGATTGAGCTTTCAGCTTTGGGGATGGGTAACTATTTAAATCCTTCATTTTTTCAAACAAGAAAATATATTATTTTGCTAAAATAATAAGAGTTCATATTATGATTACAGCCATCACTACAGTCGTGACGATTGCTGAGATTCTTAAAAACAGTGGATTTGTCAATGAGAAGAGTAAGTAAATTATATTTCTACGTAACACGGCTCAATAGTAGGATGTAGATCTGATAGGAAGATCAACTTGCATAAAAAAATGATATTTTATGCATAATCATTATATTTTCTATAACTTTAAATTTTTGCCGTTATGCATAAAACATATTTATAAGGAATATAAAGATTGTGCATAATATGGAATCTTTCAGAGAGCGTATTCGATCACAAACATAATCATTGGATAAGTAAGATAAATAAGGCTGATTGCTTCCTATTTATTTTTTTATCTAAGGGAGGCCCCTTAATAGTATATTGTTTTATAAAATGATGGTTAATAATTGTGTTTTTCATAATATTATAGGTATACTGACCTCCACGGTTGGAACAAAAGATGTCGCCAAGGGTCGTACCGTTCAGAAAGCTAGGGTAAGTAAAGATTGTTACTTTCAAAGATCAATGAAAAAGAAAATATATTACACCTCTAATAAATAAATCTAATTATTGTTGTGTGATGAAAAAAAAAAAAAAAGGGATACACCACTATTTTTGAAAAATGGAACGGATATTAAATTTATCAAAGAAGTATTAATTTTTATGTCTGTCATATTATTATTCGGTAGTGTATTCTATCACGAAAATAGTTCAATCAATCGGAACATTCGTTAATATCGAGGAATCTCACATTAGGGTTCAAGTTATATTTAATTGAAAAACTATACTAATTGTCCAGCCAAAACTTTTTTTTTTAATTTTAAAAAAAGTAATTTTTAAATTTAATATTTTGATTATTGTGTGGTACATATTTGTTGAATTATTTGAAAAGTAGTATAGTTAAACCTCGATAAAGTAATAATATTGGGACCGAGAAAAAATATTCATTTAACGAAGTTATTACTTTATCGAACATTATTTTAGTGCATTGTCTTAGCGAGATTAATACTTTATCGAATATTACTTTATCGAGGTTTAACTGTAATGACTTTATGGTACAGATCGAAATTGTGCTGGAGAAGTCTGAGAAATTCGAGAGCCTAATGACTGCCTCGCAAAATGCAAATGCAAGTGGAAATGGGAAAGTTGAAAATAAGCAGTGACAGTACAGAGATGGCCACCCCTGTTTTTGTAGTTTATTTTATATTATTGCAATTCTTGTATTTTATCTTAATTTAACTATCCTTATTTCATTCATATTTATATTCTTGTAAGCAAAGCAAAGCTGGGGCCATGCAATATTTACATACAGTTTCTGTATAAAAATACTTACTTCACTTTACCCATGTTTCAGAAGAATTCATGCGTGTGTGTGAGGGAGAGAGAAGGATGAATGAGAAATCATAAGGCAATCTATCAAAAGAAAGTACAACACAGAAGTAATTCCAAACTGTGATTTATACCGGGATGGAGGAAGAAAAAGAATAATTGATGAAACTACACAACAAATACCAACTCCATATACATCTTCCTTGTAACATACTCTCAGCAGTTTACCATCTGGAGAAACATGTTAACATGAAGCCTTAGATGACAATGTTTTTATTCGAATCAAATTAGTCTTATACAGTTAATACCAGATGCAGATAGGGAGCATACCTTAAAGGCGTGGAGAAATGAAGCATTCATGTTGAGGCTTCTTTTCTTCTAACAGTATGAGCTGAATGCAACTCATGCATATGAGCAGCTATGTCTTGAATAAACTCAAATCCTTCACTTCCCTTTCCCAGTGCATTCATCGAACACTCAATAACATTTTGTTCCGCCTCAACTGCTTCTAATCTTCTCTTTAAACCATAAAGCTCATGTCTAAGTCCAGCTAATTCACCGACATATTGGCCAGACGGTTTAACAGATTCTTCCTTTACACCCTTCTCATGAGAAATGCCAATGAATTCAGGCTGGTCAGAACCACTTGTCTCAAATGCTTCACTTTTGTTTAATATAAAGAGTTTATCCTCAAGTTTTTTTAATGAATCTAAAAGATTCTGTTTTTCATCTTCAAAGTGGTGCAGGGTGATGTTTCCATCCATCATCTTTGGTGCTCCATCGATTCTCTTGACAATAACGTCTTTGTTGATGTCTGGGTCTATAGAGTTATTCGATGAAGGCACATCACCAAATCCATTTGTGTGTATTTCAAGCTCAAACTGAAACTGCTGAATCTGTTTCTCCTTCTCTGCAAGAAGTAAACTAGCTTTCTGCAGTGCTTCACCGTCATACTCAGCTTGTTCTTCCATCATTCTCACGCACTGCATCGCCTCCATGTGGAACGCTGCTTTCTCTTCTTGCAATCTCGTGATCATGGCCATTGCTTGATTAGCCGCAACTGCAGAGGCATTTCTCTCCTCCTCCAATTCTTTGTACAAAGTAATCAATATCTTCTTATCATGCTCAACTTGTCTTCTCAGTCGATCTACCTCACTTTCACCTTCTATTTCACCGATAATGCTCCCATCAATCGATAAATTCGACTCATTTCTTTCAAGTGAGATCCTTCTTGGAATATCTTCGGTGTTTGCAGACAACTTAGGGCTCATATCGGCTGAGGGAAAATCAAGCCCTCTAGCAGCAGATATTTGTGATAACAGCATCTTCAAATCCTCACTAACTCTATCTGTTATAGACCGGTTTTGTTCTAATTTTCCGGACAACTGTCTACCTCTTGTGCCGATAGCTATTCTATAAGCATCACCAAGTTCCAAAGAGCCACCCATTTGTGGATTGATCTCAGGTTTATTAGGTTTTGAATCCATTTGAATCTCACATAGTGGAGTTGAGTAGCTTCCAACCCTAGAATTTTCTTGACTATCTGTCTTCACTTGCTTCCATAACTCATCTGTGCCTGTGGAGTCAGATCCTAGATTAGAAGTTTCTCTATATTCAACATGAACTTCTTTCTCCAACTCAATTGTGCTTGTAGCATCATATGCAGAAATTAACAGACAAGAAAGCAGATAAGGCAAAATTATAGAATTTACAGATAGAAAATTGCAAGAAATGCTGAAAGAGAAGTAGATGTTTTTCATAATCACTCTCACGACTCCACAACAAGATAAATGATCAGCAAAGACTGCGGACCGCCTAGAATTGCAGGTGAATAGTTAGCCTCAGTTATAAATGACTAAATGTAACATTTGATATGCTGGACACCAGATTGCATCAAACACCTACCATTCTCTTTTTGTCCATGTTTACTTACTATTAGCTTGATCAGATGCAGAATTGGAGCTAGTTTTATAATGAATACGACATACATGCATACAAAGTAAAAGATGTTTAAAGCTATTTAATGTCATATATACATCGATACATGTAGTTACTTTTGACTTACTAGTCTGCTTTGAGTCAATGGAGTGAATCCCATCTGGATTTGGAGAAGGATGAACATCAGAAAAGCCTAAGAGCTCAGATGGTCGGACAACATCTTTACTATCGCCACCTTGCTTCCAATTAATTTCCTGCAACTCAAGCCCAAGAGATGCATCCAATTCTACATTATGATGGGGACAAATAGGGTTCTCTGATTCAGAAATCGGAATCTTGATGGAAGGACTATGAGCATGGATAATAATTTGAGGTTCTGAAGAGACAAACTTAGCCACTGATTCATGGTGTGAAGTATCCATTTCACGAATAAGTGGAGTAGCACTTTCAGTGTCCGACAATGGACCTAATGACTCAGTATCCGAAGCATCCTTGATCTGTGAATATTCTACATGAGGCAGTGGATCACCACCCTTGCTGTGCATTTGGTCTAGTCCACATGATTTCTCCTTGATCTCCCTCACCAGATCCCCACTACGCGTATGGTTGATGGATGACGATCCAGCATGCTCAGTCCCCTCCTTATCAACTGATTTAGAACCAATGCCATGTCCATGAGATGACTCATCTTGAGCAAGATCATGTATTCCACGAACATCAAGAAGGTTGTAATGGAGTTGAGAAAGAACTAAGGAAGAGATCTTTGACTTGTGCTCATGGCAAATTAAACCCCAGTAGAAACCACCTCTCTCGTTCCCCAAGATATGATCCAATCTTGAGCACAACAAACACGGTATCCGCAATTGGTGATTGCGGGCAAACCTTGTAACCAAGTAGGCGAAAGTAGCATCAATGAAAATCATAAACATCAACATCCATTCAAGAACTGCTGAAACTAAAGCTGAGGTGATACTTAGAGAGCCATTATGATCTGATTCTTTGGCTGAACTTCGCCTTAAATCCATCTCCAAAGTTCAGAACTCCAATAAACAGGGGTTGGATATCAATAAAACCGATTATCCAAAGCCTAATAGAGTACTGCAACAAAGAAAATCACAAGTTTGAATGGTTCAGACTATCAGTTTTCTCAATCAGCAAGATAAAGATGATAAAATCAATTGCAACAACAATTTTAAACACAAATAACTGGAAGTCAAACGATGAATAACTGCATCAACTAGTACTATTTTCCAACTAGCCTAAAACGGAATAAGACAACAAGCATTTGAAACTAATGGAAAGAGGGGAAACATGACTTAGTCAACGTTATAACCAAAGCCAGTGCATCACGCAGTTTTTCGATCAAACAGTCACACTCATATACATGTGAGAGTGATCACAAATCGCATATGACATATATATACATACATAATCAATGAGAATCAAAAGCATCGGAATCAAACCTGATCGGCAGTTTCGAAAAAATTGAACTGTGCAAGATTCAAACAAAAAGAGAAAAGAATGACAAACAATAAAGCCCAGAAATATTCTTAATCCCAACTCTGCATTTTTTACATTCAAGAAAGAGGTGGTGGTGGGGATGTAACAGTAAAGTATTTGAATAATTCAAACAAAAACAAAGATGTGCACGATTTAAATTTAGAGAGAGATGGGCTTTCCTCGAAAGTAATAATTGAGAATGAGAAAAAGATAAGTAAGCCGACATTATGACTCAAGAGTCGGCGGGCTGATGACAACTTGGCATCATGGAACCGAAAGCTAGACACCCCTCAAGCCCCACCTCACCCACCCGCCAACCCCGTCCAAAAAGTTGAATCTTTTCAGCAAATCAGATGATAGATCCATGGATTTTTTCTTTCTACCTGTAGTTTTTGAACGAATACACGAACTGCACTAATAAGCCACCTTTGCTTGTGGGACAAAATATGTAGGAACTAAATGGACTCTTTTTGACTATCGAAATTTTGGTAAGTCTAAAACGGTATTTCTCCTCGCACAAAAAATATTGATTTATTGAGAAAATTATGAAACATGTTTTGAATCCTAGTTTATTTTTTTGTTTGTTCCTTCTACAATTAAATATGTCTCACGAATTTATGTGACTGTAGGTTAATTTCGTCGCATAAAAGAGTAGGTTATAACTTATAAATAAATATCAAAATTAATTCATCACAATAATCAAACACAAAAATAGGCCTATGCGTGTTGACATAAGTTATTACCAAAATCATTTGTCTTTTGTTAATTAAAATAGAGTCCTTAAAGCATTTCTCTTTGTCTCAATTTAATTTAGAGGGCGACAATGTCATTTATGTTTTAGGTAGAACATTAAATCATTTGTCTAATCAAGTAATCATCAGCTGAAATTTCACCTAAAGTTGTGAATTGATGATCTAATCCTAAAGTGAATATGTACAACAGTCAAATGTTAAGTTCGAATATCACCAATTTTTGTATAGTGGATTTATAAATATGATTAGTTAACATGATTTGCATCTCTTAATGTGTTTTGAAACTATTAGCTTATTACACACAAACAAGTATTAATAATGCAAAACTTAAGTAGTTACTAGAAATTTGATGGCGGTAATGTCGTTAGTGGTGTTGTGGATGTAACACTAATTTTTTTTTAATGAGTGGTGTTGTGTTGTGGATGTAACACAAAATTATATTTCAATGAATATTCTAGGCACTTGAATTCGAAAATACACATAGTGCCCATGCTATGCTTTTAAATGCCTATATATGACTTCAATTTTTGATTGAAATATATTTTTTGTTAAAACGTTTAGTGCTTATGGTGTGCCTAAAGGTGCCGCTGAGAGCCTATAGTTTTTTTCAATCAATATTCTAGGCTCTTGAATTCGAATATACACAGTGTGTCCATGCTATGCCTTTAAGTGCCTATACATGAGCTCAATTTTCGATTGATATTATTTTTCTTTGTCATTACTGCAACAAAGAAAAATATATCATTAGTGGTGTTGTGGATGTAACACAAAATTATGCGTGCATAATTGATGAGTAAAATCTCAAATTTAGTAGCTAGTAATGTCATTAGTGATTCTCAACATCTTATATGATCAAAGATTTAGGAAATTTCATGACACGTGAAAAATATACAAAAATAAAAAATAAAAATCGGTAGTGTATAAAAGCGGCGGATCTAGATTGTGGCAAAATAGAGCCACAACACAATTATTTTGAAAAAAAAAAAAAACACCATGGATTTGATTTTAGTTCATGCTCTAGTCATTTGTGTAGGCCAATGTTTTACGAAGACTAGATCAGTCTCTTGAATGTAGTTTTGATCCAATCTTATGATACTATCATATTTTACTACTAGTCGATACAAGTTACTAAAACAATTTAATTATACAAAACAATATCTATCAGATCGTTGAGTTTTGACATAAGATTTATAAAAGCAATTTAATCAAATTATTTAATTTTATCCATATTCCACAGACACGCCATATATATATAATAATATATATATGTAGTAAAATATAGACAGTAATTAGATTAGAAAAGGGGTAATAGGGTAAAGTACAAAATGGGGAGGAAAAAAGGGTGAGAAGTTTTGACCTAAATACCCATCTCTCACAGCGTTGGTTGCGCCTCTCAACCTTCGCAACGCCCTCTTCTGCCCTCGCTTCTTCTTTCTCTCTTTTCTCCGATTTCCCATTTCTCTCCTTCGCCATCTCTGCCCCTCCTTTTCCCCGCCAATTTCAAATTTCTTCACTCAATCCCCCCTCAAACGATTATCTGATTCTTCCAATTCGGTCGGCCTTTCGATTTTGATGCAGATTTGGGGCACATCCGCTTTGGGGCGTTTGTGATTCTTCACTCGGGAGTGTTTTTGCAGCTGGGTTTCGCTCTCTTTTGTTAAAGACTCCAAGTTTATGTGGATTTGAGTTTTCTTATATCTTGTTATACGGAGGTAAGTCTCTGTTCAGTTTTATTCTTATCTTCTAGTCCTTTTTTTGATTTTGTAAGCTCTTAATTTGTGGTTGTTTTGATTTTGTAAGCTCTTAATTTGTGGTTGTGCTCTGAATTTTGTTGATTCCTCTTATGATCAACTTATGTGTATGTCTGTATTTTTTGGGTTGTGGTTTATTCATTCAACGGATTTGTTTGGCTGTGGATTTGAGATAGTCTGATGATTTGCGGTGGAGATTTGATGCTGAGGGGGTGGTATGGGGTGTGTGGGTTTGTGCAGCTTACTACATAATATAACTGCTTGTGATGAGATCAAAATCCTACTTATTTAGGTTAATTTGGTTGTGGATGTTAAAGGAGTCAATCGTATTATAGTTCTTAATGCTTACAATTTGATTTTCATTTAACATTGTTTCCATATTGAATTTCTAAATTTGGAGTTACTACTTGAACGAATTAGTTTGCTTGATATGCGGCCTTGTTCGTAATCATGGAAAACCTAATACTCAGTGTTTGTAATGTCATAAACAGAAGTAATTACTTTGCATCCATAAGGAGAAAAATGGAGAACCACGACGTGCTCCTCGGACAAAATAACGGTGCACCTCTTGTTCATACCCAGCCAGTGGTGCTGAACCGCAACCACAGCATGGTTATAGCCCAAAGCCATGGGTTGGATATGGGACAGGCTCATGAACAAGATGCCATGCTGGGACAGGGCCACGATGGTCAGGGCGATGATCATGAATATGAACAAGAGAATGGTTTGGTGATGGAGGAGAAGCCTGATCATGACATCCAAGATGTGCATTTACATGGAGGTGGCAGTGAGTTAGACATGTCTGATCATAATGAGTTGGTTCTCTCCGAGACCCAAGAGCTCGACGAGAACATGGAGTTAGCGGTGATGCAGCACGACGACATGGGTATGGGCTCTATGCACGGTATGGGCCTTCACCAGTCTCTGATAGTTACTCCCTCTCATGTTCTTCAGCAGAGAACCCTTGCCATAGCTCCTAACTACGAGCTCCATGTGGGGCAAGAGTTTGCTGATGTGAAAGCTTGTCGAAGGGCCCTGAGGGACACGGCTATTGCCCTTCATTTCGAAATGCAGACCATAAAATCGGATAAAACCCGTTTCACTGCCAAATGTGCGAGTGAGGAATGCCCATGGCGCATCCACGCTGCAAAGCTTCCCGGCGTGCCCACTTTCACAATCCGGACTATAAACGACAGCCATACTTGTGGAGGGATCTCTCATCTTGGCCATCAGCAGGCTTCGGTTCAATGGGTTGCAACTTCAGTGGAGCAACGTTTGAGGGAGAATCCGAATTGCAAGCCGAAAGAGATCTTGGAAGAAATCCATAGAGTTCACGGTATCACTCTATCGTACAAGCAAGCGTGGCGTGGGAAGGAAAGGATTATGGCTGCTATGCGCGGATCCTTTGAAGAAGGATACCGTCTCCTCCCCCAATACTGTGAGCAAATCAAGCGGACTAACCCGGGAAGTATAGCATCCGTTTATGGAAACCCTACCGACAACTGCTTCCAGCGACTCTTCATCTCGTTTCAAGCATCAATTTACGGGTTCCTCAATGCTTGCCGCCCACTTCTTGGGCTTGACAGAACATTCCTAAAGAGTAAATACCTCGGTACATTGCTTTTAGCTACTGGCTTTGATGGGGATGGAGGCCTTTTCCCTTTGGCTTTCGGTGTTGTTGATGAGGAGAGTGATGAAAACTGGATGTGGTTCCTCTCCGAGCTCCATACCCTTCTCGAGGTCAATGCTGAGAACATGCCAAGGCTTACTATACTCTCAGATAGGCAGAAGGGGATAGTAGACGGCGTAGAAGCAAACTTCCCCACTGCCTTCCATGGCTTCTGCATGCGCCACTTGAGCGAAAACTTTAGGAAAGAATTCAACAACACATTGCTTGTCAACCTTTTGTGGGATGCTGCCCATGCTCTCACAGTCATTGAGTTTGATGCCAAAATACTCGAAATCGAAGAGATCTCTCAGGACGCAGCCTATTGGATCCGTCGGGTCCCCCCTCGTTTATGGGCTACCGCTTACTTTGAAGGAACACGGTTTGGTCATTTGACAGCCAACATAGTAGAATCACTAAACTCTTGGATTCTTGAAGCCTCCGGCCTCCCAATCATCCAAATGATGGAGTGCATAAGAAGGCAGCTGATGACTTGGTTCAACGAGCGTCGTGAGACGAGCATGCAGTGGACGTCCGTCCTCGTGCCCTCTGCAGAGAGGCGCGTTACGGAAGCCATTGAGCACGGACGCTCCAACCAAGTCCTCCGCGCTAATGAGGCTGAATTCGAGGTGATTTCCCACGAGGGGACGAATATAGTGGACATTCGGAACCGGTGCTGTCTTTGTAGGGGATGGCAGTTGTATGGCTTGCCCTGCGCCCATGCTGTTGCTGCTTTACTGTCATGCAGGCAGAATGTGCATAGATTTACTGAGAGCTGCTTCACTGTTGCTACTTATAGGAAGACTTACTCACAAACTATACATCCTATTCCGGATAAGACACTTTGGAACGAGTTGTCTGAAGGAGATCAGTCTATGGAGATGCTTATTAATCCGCCAAAGTCGCTTCGGCCGCCGGGGAGGCCGAGGAAGAAGCGCGTTCGAGCGGAGGATCGGGGCCGGGTGAAGAGGGTGGTGCATTGTAGCCGCTGCAATCAGACTGGCCATTTTAGGACTACTTGTGCAGCGCCTATATGAGGTTAGCATTCTGTATCCTTGTAATAAACTTGAGTTGAGCTATTGTCTTAATTACATGTGCAGTTATTTTTATTAAGATTGTTGTCTTGAAGTATTAGATGACTAGTTTATTTTTATTTCTTTTAATCTTAATTTTTAATCTTTTTAGTTACTTTGTGGCTTCTTGCTTTTGTCACCATGCTTTTGTTGCTTTGGACTGAAGCTGTTATATGCTGTACAGCGTTTCTGTTGTAATCACACCAATGATAAACTCAGGCACAAGGATTACTCTTTAACAAAATTCCTGACTTTTAAATCAAGACAAAATGATCTTGTGTTCGTTTGAAGCTATTCAAACTATTCCGTATTTGTTTTATTGCATAAATTACTTTGCGCCACAACCTTTATCATCTTTTAAAATCGTGCTTGATGATCTAATTAATCAAGCACGATTTTAAAAAAGTAAAATTTGCATTTATATTGTTGGCGCTCCAAAATTTTCAAACTCAACCTAACCCCATAGATAGAAACAACATCCACTAACACGAACGATTTTGAATAATCTTCTCAAGAAATTCTCTCAATTATTGGAACGCCCTCAAAGACCCATTAAACAAAATACACTATCGCCAAAACGTTAGTAATAAATAAATGTAAAAAATAACAATTTTAATTAACGATCCAATGGAAAGATATACATTTAGTGATCAAGAAACTACTCGAGGGCGAGATAAAAAGGTTATACTTACGTGTGGCATGATTTTACGATCACACAAGGGTTTACAATTAACTCTATTTTAGGCTAATTGTAACAGTTACTGCCAACATTTTACCAAACCCAAAAGGCCCAATATATGAAAAACTTAATTATAAAAATATCAAGCGACTCACGAGGCTAGGTCTAGACTCTAGAGTAGATTTTTAGACCGTTACCACATAAAATATACATACATCAATATATCCGTAACTAGTGGTAAAGTGAATTATGTAAGTTGAGCCACGATTAGCCTCGATCAGCAACAAATTTTTCCGGGAAATGGACAAAAAATATTGTGTTAAGATGAAAATGCATAAAACTACGCCGAACGCATGTATTTCAATCGCTTTGTATGTGTCTGAGTAACTTTTTTACATTTTTATTGATATGTTATGTTCGGTACCTTACAATATGCATATAATATTTAATTTTGATAAATTCACAAGCATACGCGTCTGCTTTGCAGCCGATCTTCTCTCTATGCTTCAAAGTTGACGTTTTGTCCCAATTTCTTAGCTAATATTTTAGATTTTGCCTAGTAATAATTTCATTTAAATACTAATATTGCTAAAGATTTAAGTGCGATTATTAGAAGAAATGTGCTATTAATTTTGACTGGAGGTGTTTTCGTGCAACATTTTTTATAACAAGACCGTCTTTTGAATAAAATGAAAACATGATAATTTTACACTTTTCTCTCAATACAAGATATTTGTTTGTCATTTTAGCTTTAAGAAATTGATGTATCATATCATTTGGGTGAGATATTGGCTAAGCTACAATTACTAGGTTGGATTTTCACTGACATCTTTAGCGTTAGGTTTACCGTAGCACATTATTTCAAAACCAAAAGGAGCAATCGATAAAACTAACTAAACCGTATTAGATTAACCCTAATCTACAAGCCGAATCAATGAATAAATTCAAATCCGATTACACCAATTTCATGTCGAGCAGCGTGTTTCGGCGGTGACTAGGGGAAGGTGGATGTGGTCGCCGTTAATCTCCGTCATATGCTGCATTGCGGCTCGATAGTCTCCGATTCGCTTCTTTTTTTTTAAAAAAAAAATTATACTTTGGTTTTATACATAGCGTGGGTATATAGTTTTAATGTAGATTGATCATTGCAACATTACTTGTATTACTGTATATATTCACAAAATAAATGGAAAAACGTGGGAAGAAGCTAACTAACTGGGCTGCCATGCATACTGATAATTCTTGTAATAATAACAAAAACAAATAATTGGAGACAATACTAATTATCTTAGAATCTTGAATTGATTGTTATAAATTCCGTGCGGTAGTAAGGCCATGAAGTTTAAATAAATGAAGCAATAAAGACAAATTTGAAGTATTATTCTTGAATACTTTTTGTTAAGACTTAAGTGGAAGTTAAAAAATTGTCTTGACTGTAAAATGTTTAGCATCCAAAGAAACCTGCTGCTATAATTTCTGCAACTCAACTCGTTGCCCTCCTCTGCTATTCTGAAACTGGTGCAACAAAAGAGACCAAAACCAGCTACATGCTACAGGTATTGAAAACTTCCTCCTCCTCACTTTTTTGTTGGATAAGAGAGAAAAACTAAGAAAATCAGCAAACTGAAAAAAAAATTTTAAAAAAAAATGAAGAAAAAAGAAACAAAGTTTTTCTTGAATCTCTACTTGTTCCATAGTAGGATATTATAAGCTTATGACATATAATGAGCAAAAATTGAAGACCAAAGAACTGTGAAGTCTTATCTAGGTATAGCTGTTTATGCATGTATTTGGAAGTTGGCTGACAGTTCAATCTTTTTGGTCATAAAACTGTATACTACATAAGAAGATGAGGTGTCTTCTTCTATCTAATGTAACTACTCTATGCTGCACTTCTCAAGCTAAAAACTTACCTTGAAAATAAAAACCGACTAATAGAAAAATTGCAACCATGGCTCCATAGGGCGTCTTGTCCACACCAGCTGATACAGACCTGAAAGAAAGTTATAACAACTTCTGAGAAATGTTTGCATAGGTGAGGTTTCAGAACAAGATTGTGTACTTATCATGAAAACATAGAGAAATTATATGGATAAGAACAAGTGTGAAGTTATTTTACCTTGCTGCCATTGTATTGGTTGTTAGTCCAAACCCAAATGGGAAAAGTGGGTCATAGTGAGAATCCCCAATATTCATTGGGAGTTGATCAATACTCTTGAACCAAGTTCTTGGGAGTTTACCCGTAAAACCGTAGTCCCCAAACAGCACATCAGCCACACCCTGACCTTCACTTCCGGGTAGCCAAGCTGCAACAAGAGCATCTATGGTGGAAAGATATGGTTCAATCACAATTGGTCGACCGGATATGATGATGACGATGCACTTGAGAGCTCCGCATACATTCTTAATTACGTCGGGGCCAGGGTCGGCCATTGTGAGAGTTTCACTGTCTCCAGCAGTTTCGGTGTAAGGGTGTTCTCCAACAGCCACAATTGCATAGTCAAAGTGGTTCGATTTGACATATTTGGTGTCCGGATTCTCAAGGTATGTGACTTCTGTGTCCTTATCGACTGTGGATTTAACAGCAGCAAGAATGGTGGTTCCTGTCATGATACAGCTTGCCCTTAGATAGTATATTGTGACAGTTATTTACACAAGTCTTGAAATAAGCTAATTGCAAGTTTGATTGAAATTTGAAAGGCAGAACTCAGACTACAACGGAAATGGCTCTAAAGAGACATGCAATCTTGATTGTTGAGATGCGTTTATTTTTAGAATTTCCAAAGGGTAATATGGATCAGTGGTTAGAACTCCACCTCTTGTACCGTCATTTCCGCTAAATCCTTGCCAGCTAATTGTCCATCCACCACACTGATAACCCAAGTTGTCTGCATGACTACCAGCAACTAGAATTCTTGACGCTTTCTTTGGCAATGGTAGTACTGATTCATTTGCACTTTTCCCATTTTTCAGCAGAACAAGTGACTTCCTCACAGCTTCCCTAGCCACATCTCTGTGTACCTATTAATCATATTTCAAGATCTCCGATCATTTTTTACAATGGTTGGAAGTACAAAGATTGACAAAGTAAGCAGGCTTTCATTAATGACCATCGACCGGTATCGGACATTAGGAGCATGTAAATCTACCTGGCTGCCAACCTCATTGACCAGACTGAGATCAGCAAGAGGATTTTCGAAGAGACCCAAGGTGAACTTGATAAGCAAAATTCTCTCAACGGCATCATCAATACGGTCCATCGTGATAAACTTGTTCTTGACCAGATAAGTTAAGTCACTGATGAACTCAGTGTGGTTGAAGGGCACCATGATCTGTCATGAACAAAAATGACTTCACATCACATGAGATTGACTTACATTGAGAAACGGCTTATCTGCAAAAGAAAGGTATTATACCATGTCAACTCCAGCTTGAATACTAGCTAGCACGGAATATGTATAGTTGGAATGTGATGGAGAGGTGATCCGGTCAATGCCCTGCCAATCGGAGATAACAAAACCCTGCATCCATACCAATTGAAGTAATACAAAATATTGTAATAAGCCATTGAGATTCTCGAGTAATTCAGCATAACAAAATTAGAAGTCGGATATAGAGAAAGAACATTGACCAGAGTGCATAGAATCACCACTGATGTGAATCATAACCCCAGAAAAGGAATGTTATAGATTGCCGCAATATAGAATTTGCTAAACAAAATGCAACATCAGAAATTATATTCTTTACTAATTAATCTTAAGTATACAAAACTTCTTACCGTGATACTTTACAAAACAAAGAAACGAGTCAGAATATGGGACCTGAGTTGAGCGATAAACATAAAAAGCACGCCAAGAATATAAAATGTCTCGAAAAATACCTTGAACTTGAGTTTACCCTTCAGAAACCCAGTGATCAAGTCACCGTTTGCATGCATCTTTTTACCATTCCAACTGGAGTAAGATACCATGATTGTCGAGACACCCTTAATAATAGAGTCATAGTAAGCGGGCATGTGAATGCTAAGCAATCCATGCATGTCAGTCAAGGTGTTGTTTTCATTAACGCCCCTTGTTGTCCCACCGTCACCAACAAAGTGTTTTGAACAAGCAGCTACCTTGTTCCTGAGTTGAAGAAATTCAGATAGCTGAGAACAAAAGTTAACTTCTCTTTTTTATGACTGGAAGGACACCTTTCCCCCCTATTTCTAATGTGTTTAGTAATTCTATTCTTGAGCTCCAGAAAGTAACTTATCATGCAACATATCTTATTTCCAGTCATGGATGACTGGAGTGGTTGAATTACTGTAGCTGTAGTGTCCACCTTATTTAAATAAAAATACAGTCATTAACTACTAGCATGCAAGGGTAAAGTTTGTTCTCTAAATTAAACATGCAATTTCATATGTTATATACATACTTTCCAGCAATATACGGGACACCCTTCCGCGAACCATTTGGAATTTCACCTTGCAACCCAAGTATAATGTCCGTCATCTCTTGGACTACATTGGGATCCTCACTGTAACTCTCATAGCATCTTCCCCACCTGGGATCTCTGCAGACCTGCAGACAATATTAATAAACTGTCAGACTTCATTCAAGAACTAATTAGGAAGAGATAAACACTTTAGCAGATAGTATCCAAAAGAAAGGTTGTATTTCAAATTGTAACAAGGGCATAACTATTATAACTTACTGCAATACAAGGAGCAAAGGTATAAGGAATTCCAGTAGCTCTGATCTCCAAGGCAGTTGCATCGCCAATCCTTCGCAAAAGCTCAGGATCCCTGTTGTAGATGATAGGATCAAGATTAATGAGATGTTCCGAGCATAATATTCCATAACTATTGCCCCTTACAAGTAGAACTTTTGACCATAAAATGCAACTTAGCCATCTTAAAATATGCAGTTCCTGGCAAAGAGGTGGTTTTCTAAGTTAGATAGTTGACAATTCAGAAGGGGTGAAGTTGCCCAAACAATCTTGGTTGGGTTTGGCATAGTATTAGAATATGGTGCTTTAAAAAAATAGTCTTTTAGATATAATGTATTGTGAACAAGTTCTGGGATGATGCAATCATCATCAACCAACAAAGTGGGAAGATTTGGTAGAAAAAAGTATCCTCGTGGAAATTACAAAGGAGAGCATATGTCCGGTGCTCCCATGCACTGAAAGACTCCTATGACAATTGACAATATGATGAATATATATAACTTACCTAGTGGCTCCAAGGCCAACGTTATGAGGAAATATGGTGGCGTTATAGACATTATTATGTCCATGAACAGCATCAATTCCATAGATCATAGGTATTCCGAGACGTGTTGATAGAGACCCCTTCTGAAAGTCATTCACCATGTTAACCCAATCAGCAGCAGTAGCTTGTGGACGTGGCACACTTCCACCACCACTTAGCAGGCTCCCTGCATTAGGAAAAAAGATAGCCTTGACGTACTTTATAATACCATGACTCATCGTCTCTAGATAACTACTTGGAGACGACCATATACTATTTCAATCAGCTGTTAATAGATCATCATGGTAGTAAATGATAATTAGGCATTACATAGTCCCAGTGTAAAACCTATATATTCATCAGATGTGCACATATACAATCATTAGCATCTGCTTTCCAAATTTAGATCCTATATCAATCTAACTGAGGTCAATATATGTTTCCATTGGCTGCTACATTTAGCACACTGATGTATGTGCTCTCATTATGAAACAAGCCTTAAGACCTTCTTTGCTAACCCACATACTCAAGCTCAACTTCAGGATTCAAGAAGATTGAATAAAACTGAATCTCTAATGGTGAAATAAGAAAACTATGAACTGTACAATAAAGCCCACGTTGAGCCATTAAATTAATTAAACCACTTTTACACCAACGTAATCGTCCCATCTTTCTTAATTAGCAATGGCGGTCGCCGGTCCCATCAATAATAGAATAATAAAAAAGACTTTCCCTTTTTCGATCACAAAAAAGCACAGAAATCACAAATTTAAGCTTAAACGACAACCAAAACACCACTTTTGACCAAGAAGCAAGAATCCACAAAGACAACATTTACATAATACCAAGAAACTCACGCATCACAGTGTGCTCAAATTCACTAACTTAGTTATCCTACTACAAAACCTCAATTATGTCCACCATTTCATAAAAGCAGAGAAAAGAGGGGCAAATCCACACACTTGAGCTCAACCCACAACTAAATAGACACCCTACTTAACAAGAAGCACAAACAACACAAATCACAAATGCACACAAAGAAAATTCAAGTAATAGACACACACAGAGAGAGAAGGAGAGGGAGAGGGACAGAGAGAGAGAGAGAGAGCACAATGTGCTTAAACCCGTTACCAATCTTGTAATCCTTCATGATATCAGGAGTGGCGGCAATCCTATCAATCTGAACCATTTGTCCAATCTTTTCCTCTAAAGTCATCCGGCCCAGAAGATCTTTTACTCTCGCCGCAACTGCCTGCTTTGGGTCCTTGTACTTCACGTACCCCTCTTCCTTCCCCATTGCCCCTCTGCATCCCCACAGCATCACCAAAGTCCACACCCACAAGATACAAACCCTTCCAACGGACTTCATATCTGCATAAACACTCTGCTCAAGATCGCAACTTAGTTCAGTAGGATCATATGCGACTGTAAAACTCTTGCTTTTCTAGAGAGAGAATGTAAAGAGATAAATCGTACTATATGAGTTGACAGTTTAGTGGGAAGAATGTGCGTTGATTCGTGAGAGTGGAGATTCTTCGCGTCGTGGTTCTTCAATTTACCGGAACGCCGCATTTTATTTATTCTTTACATGAAAAACAGTTTTTTGAATTTAAGTGGACTGGATTTTTGAGTCTCATAACTTTGAATATAAATGAGAAACACAACAAATTGAAACTTAACATAGTACAAATAACTGATAATTAGGATGAATTAATGGCATGTTTATGTCTCTAGTGATGAATTTATATATGCATCTAATTACATAAATGATAAAAGGCTTAAGTATTTTTAAATTAGTATCATTAAAATAACGCAATTCTTATGATATCAACAGATTATTGCTTCTCGCTAATTAAGAACTCAATTGTTAGTGCAGAGAAATATAGCATGAAGAATATATAATTCCATAGTAGACGGGCCTATTTGCGTAAATAATTTGAATAAGTGCTTATCACATAAGCTTATGACTACTTGAACATGATCTGTTCTATAGGCTCTCTATATCCTTGAATTGACACACCAAGAGACCAAGAAAACAAGTATAGAGTTCTTGAATTGACAAAGACAACATCTACACATCTGGACCTGCAAGCATGTATTTTTCCCTTAACTAAAGAGAAAATGTAGGCAGCCTTTCTCGAAGATCTTTGTAAGAAAAATGTCTTCTGGGGAGAAAATGGGATGCTTGTTTATTGAGAAAATTGAGGAGCCGATGTGCTTTGCTGCTGGAGGAGTGGGAATCAAACCTTGATTCTTCCACACAGACGCCAGTAGGATCCATTGTGGAAAAGAGATCTCTCGAAAACCCATATATCGCGTACAAGAACCTGGAGTCAAAACAGAGCAGAATTATACATCATTCAAAGTAATTTTGGTAACAGCTTATAGAAACATGAGTCGTGAAGTAGTGCACTGGATATGTGCTTCTATGTGGTGACTACTAGAACAAGCAGTTTTGGACAGCAAGATCTTATCATTAGAAGTTGTCATATGAGGGCTCCTTTTCAAAAACTCAACTGATTGAAACAGATATATTTGAATAAGTTATGATCCAGACAAGGTTCTAATGAAGATAATGCTTTACTAATAAAGATTTCTCAAAACCTCCGCGGTCTTCTTGTAGTGATAAAAATTGTGAGAGAAAAATGTCTATTTATGGACCATATGCAGGAATAAGGCCTATACAAGAATCGAGTATGCCTAAATTAATCAAATTAACAGTGAGGAGAGACTAGCAAGAACATCAGTCTGCATTATGACATACCTCCTTGTCTTTATCACCAGCAACAACAGCTCCATTTGAGTCGTATGCTTCAAACTTCTGCAAAGATTTTAAGCACACACATATAAAAAAAGAAGGCATAATCCAACTGAATTGACTGCTACCTCACCACCTAGTAGCACAATATTCCATACTTTTAGTTTAAGATTCAACATATATAATAAACACAAAAAGAAGGGGGCGGAAACATGAAAGAGAATATAAACTTTGAAACTCAAAATCGAAAAAAAATAAAAAATGAGGAAACTTTTGACATACTGACCACGAAAAATGCCATGCTAGTAACAGGTAGTGTTTGGTCTCTAAATTGTACCCCAACAAGTAGGAAATCCTACCAATCCCCGCCCGACACCACAACCCATCCACAAAACAACTTAGGAAAAGTTATGTACTTCTGGTATTTAAAACATGGATGCATTACTAGGAATTATTTAAGGGATAATCTTTTCACTTATTGCTTAGTTGCAAAATTGAGAGGGATATTAGCATGGTACACAAACGACAGATATGGCTTCATGTAATCAAAGTTGAAGCATTTGGGTTGGCTGGGAAGATATCACAATTGTATAAGAAACCTAAAAACGCATAAGCATTGGAAGCCATCTAAAAATTTCAGGGAATAACAAAGAAACAAACTAACTAACTAAATTTTTAGAAGCAAATATAATGCACACTCTTTTAAGGTGTTAAGCTCTAAAGTATCTAATAAGTTTGTTATAAAGAGCATACAAAGCTCACACAAAAACCTCGACCTCACTAGGATGAATTATTGACTAATTGAAGCACTTATTTCCATCATCATCGTGGTTTTCAGGGGTTGGTGTTGTTTGTTCATCTCGTCAACTATAACTACAAACTGTGCGGATGCACCTAATCCTCCATCCAATAATTTATAATCTATTTTTTATTAACAAAATATGGAAAGAGTAAAAAAGAGCTACAGCTACTAGCTTGACATTCAAAAACTTAACCTTCCATGCCAAGTTGAAAACGAATATTAATCACTTGGAATTAGTTACAGCATATGTATGCATCATAAAGCCTAGAGAGATAAGCAGTCATCAGCATAACATAGTATCCAGCTGCAAAATTTGTTGTATATGAAATAAATCTGTTGAGGAAACAGTTAAATCAAGCTACAAGGTATTCACAAAGTTAACTTCCCAATTTACCTGTTTACTAAGAAACTGGATTGTAATTTGTAAAAAGGACTTCATGATGTCATTTTTATCTGTAGCAATCTGCAAAAATAGTAATTATATTTATATACTTAAAGATGAAGCATTGGCTATTGTAAAACTCCACCACATAAGCCGTAAAATAATTCATGCAGTTTTACTGAATTTATTCCATAGGAAGTTGGAAAAAAACAATAGACCTCAATCAGGCACTCAGACAATCCAATCAGCATAAAAATTTGTCAAAGGAGAAAAAGTAAAAATGGAAAGGCTCGATCCAATCAACCAAATGCAGAATCACCACCTTGAGAAAATCAAATTTCCATCCTCTAACCCCCATCTTTAAACACACACAGAAAGGGAGAGAACCTTTAAGGACAGAAAACAAATAGAGAGGAGGGGGAGGCCAGAGGGAATAAAACACAGATTCATATAAAGGACAAAAAAAGCTTTTTCAGGAAAAATGTTTGCTGACTAGTGAAAATGAGATGTAAACCCTAGAAAACCAGTTAACTTCATTCAAGACCTACAAGGACCACCTAAGATTGGTCATTAGCCAGTTCCAGTTTTACTTACAAAAACACATGGGTGTAATATCTTAGAACAGAGGAATGAAACTTCAGAATATCTTCCCATAAGTCATATTTTAAGAAGACTACATTTATAGGGAAGCAAAGAAATCCTTTCCACAGATACTTGCCAGACGAGCTCGCATAGTTCGTATATTAACGATTGGAGTGATCAGTTCCCAGTAAACATGAGGCCAAACCGTCTCTCTGTGCTTGATTTCATTCTTGAGGGCCTGTTACCAAGAGTGGACTAGCATATAAAAGCGGTGGATTGTTTTGATTATAAATGAAGCGACTGTAGAACTAGACCATGGACCCTGTACAATACATTTAAAAGTAAAGTGACGTGAAACATACAGAATACATGTTCTCGGTAACAAATTTCCTTAGTAATCTCTTATCTCCATTTGCCATTAGGGTATTTATCTGAAAAGATATTGAGAGAGAAAATGAGAAACAAAAAGCCAATACATGCATGAACCGGTGTTATGGTATAGATCCAAAACGGCAAGATTTGACCTCTTGGTATAAATGAGTAGTTTCTTCATAAAACTTCTTTTTAGAATACCCATATTTCCTCCTCAGCTTTGCAATTGCATAAGCACTTTTTAGCTGCAATAAAAAAAGTAGCAAAATCAGAAGTTGAATTTAAAAAAAAATGCAATAAGACCTGTATCTACTGAACTTGATCCAGAAAAAAGTAAGTGGTGAAATTATCTGTTCCAGGCTCTAGCTTTGAAATACAATCAAAAAAGAAATACGTCATCCTGGATTTCAAACCTCCGCAAGACTGTTTTGGAAATGAGATTTGCAATTGTTTCCTAGTGTCAAGAGCGTGTTGGGAATTCAAAATATTATATGTAGATTTAATGTTCCAAAAACAATAAGAAAAATCCAGAATCTACCAAATCAGATGGACAGGATTTGTTTTGATATTTAATGAAAATTTGTTGATCTCATTATATATGATTCCCATAAATTTGCTTGTTCAGTGCTTGAAAAGAATTGGAAGACGTTTCTCATAAGAGTTCCTGAGGTCGGTGATTAGGGTGAATGCATTTTGGTGCAATGGATACTATGCTTGCAGGAACAAAAACACAGGAAAACCCGATGGTAATTTCCCAGTTGCTTCACGAAACAGGTCCAACAACAATGCCAACGCTAAATAAAGATGTCTGTTGAAATACCTGAGAAACAAATTCTTCTTTTGTTCTTTTCCAACCTGATCTTGTAAAGTATCTGGTAACAACATAATAAGTGGGTGATGGAAAAGATTAAAGATCTTCGAACCTCAATAGAATAAGTAATTTTGATGGACATTCTTAAGTCAGTGACAAGCAACCATATCAAAGATCTGAGTACGAATGAGATTATGCTATTTTACATATATGTAGGTAGAACCCAAGATGCATGTACATCTCTTTCGAGAAAAGAACTAGTTCAACCTAGAGGGGACATGGTAGATTTGATAAGCTGATGATGAACCAACAAGAAAATAAATAAAGAAAGGAATTCCAGGACATCAATTCTCAAAGTATTTTGTGGTCTAAATCAACAAATCATATATTCATTTATAAACTTCTAGGGGTGTTTCAAAGTCCGGTTGAACCGAACCAGGTTCGGCCCCTAAAATATGTGAAATTCGGTTTTCGGTTCGTTATGCTATTCAGCGGTTTGACCAAACCAAAGCAAAAACCGATTAAAAAAATTATTAAATGAATAATGAATTGAATTTACTTTTATAGTTGTATTTGAAATCAATCCACTAAAATTATAGTCAAAATCTAAAAACACCTAGTACTACTACTCACCTACTCCAGAAAGAGATTGGCTCACCGGGTGAATATGGGTCACCTATAAATCCGGGACTCGTTATTGACACTTGAACAGCTGACTACATGCATTGAAATTAAGAATGTGATTGTCAAACTATGCAAGAGGTAATTCAGGTCGATGGTTCATTTATAAGGATGATTATCCATGCTAAAAAAATAGGTCGAAATGGATCTAGAAAGAGCAACGAGTATGAAGTATTACCATATACATAGCATCTGCATGTAGATAAAAAACAAAGTCGGAGAACATGATAGAAACATACTATACTAATTTTCTATTTGAGACTATGATTATTTTATATAGTGTATAAATATATCATTTCATGATCCTGACTACATATTATCAAAAGTTTAGAAGCAAACAGTTTGAGAACAAATCCTAGTCCCTAGCTTCACTATCAAGAGAATTTTTTCCTTAATGACAATAAGCACTATCATTATTTTAAATTAAAGCTACGTGTAGATATGTTACAAACGTACTCCTTGGATCTGATAAGTTCAGTGAGAATTGGTAGGGGAGCACCTTAGGTACAACCTCTAGTTGTTAAAGTGTCATTAGCTTTACACGGGGACAAGCTCAGGCCATTATTTGGGCCTACCCAATAATGTCATTAAGAATAAATGATTTCTCAATCTATGGGAAAATCAAATTTTGGTTTTTTCTTCCACCTCATTTTTTTTCTATCCAATTACAGTGTCTTATAGGATATGCCTATATTACATAGCTTACTCAGCAAGAAAAATAACAGACTATGTTAGCAAGTCTAATGAGTGTAATGTGGAAGTAGGATGCAAGGAGGAACGATGGAATCCTGAATAATCCTAATAATCATTGGTCAAATCCATGGAGAGCTGCTATTTGCTATTTGAACTCAACATATCACAATGGACAATATTACAACCCTTCTACATTAGGCAGTTTCAGGGTAAGTAGGACATCTTATCATAGAAATAGATGTTTGGAAGATCATGTTTTCTTAAAAGGGATGGATGTTCGCTGGATCCTAGAGATAAACTTTTCAAGAACCTCTATCATGCCAAATTCACTCTCTTAGCCATCCTATCAGATAGCTCATACACTAACAAAATGAAAAAAAAAAACTGTATACCATACCGTTTGTCGAGTTTGAGATGGAGCAGTTGCTGGTGCACTAAGGAACCTGACAAAGATGATGCCCGGTGACTTTACTTCCTAAAGAAAACAATATGCAAGGTATAGATTAATATAGAATAAAGATAAAGGAAGAATTAGATTCATAAAAGGAGCACAAAGAGGCAATTATTTACAGGTCAACCAAAAAAAAAAGCAAGCATCAAGATGATGATGATGACGATGATGAATCTTGTAGACAAAAACAAAACATAAAAAACAGATAGCCAAAAACACCTTGGCCAATATACTTGATCAGTTATTTGATTTAGCATCATTATCAGAGCAAGGATAATATCAACAATTCCTATGCATCTAGTTCCATTTCTATTTCTATTTCTCAAAGATATGTACAGAACTTACGAAAGGCAGGCATACAACCAAAAAAGAGCAAATTTTGCAATAAAAATTACAAATGATAGGCAAAGCAATCATACAAAATAATCATGATACAAGGGAAATGAAGATACTGACTGGTAGAGGATTCAGCGGCATGTAGGAAGGCTCCAACGATTTTTCAAGCCACCACCGCGATGGCGTCTGATGCGGCAGAATCCGGCGCCAAGACTAACCCATAAAAATATAATATTTACTATGAAAATGCAAAAACAAAATAGAGGGAATGTGATCTATGGACGGATAGAATACCTGTGTCAAAGCTCTCGTCATTGAAGAGTCAGAGGTTTTGCTAGGGTTTTGGGGAATTAGGGAAAGGGTTAGTTCACTGTTACAATTGGGGTTTTAGTTTGACAGTTAAAACTTGAGTTTTATCAATTTATTTTTTTCATTATTTCTTATCAACGAGATCTATCAACATTCATTATTAAAGTAAAATTGACATATTCCTTATTTGTTTTAATTATTTTATGGAATATTTATTTAATTTCAATAATTCTAGGGGCATTTGGCAAGAACTTAGGTCTCATGTTTAATTTATTCAAATCCTATAAACATTTATTTTTTAGAATAAATTGAAATAAGATGTTAATAAGCTCTTTCAAACAAACTTTCAACACCCTAATTTTTATTGAAAGATAGTACTATGAACTAATTTCATGTTTTAAAAGGAATCAATTCCAACGTTAAAACTTTAATTAAACTTTTTAAAGGTCCTCTATTGATAGATAACCTACGTTTTAGATCTTAAATTAATAAAGAAAAAATAAAATAAATTGAAAGTATTAATTGAGTTGAGTCCAAAATTAATAAGTTCGAGTTTTTTTTTGTTTATTGGTTTGTTTGGTTACTCTCCTTTTTTTTTTTTTCAAATGCTCCCTGATTTAGTAGAATAATAATAAAATATAAAATCACAAAATCTATTATTTTAAATAAGACTCTACAAATAATAATCTCCTTAGCAATAACAAAAATGATTAACAATTTTATTGGCACATTGCATTAAACTTTGGATCGTCTACCCCTCCGCACCTATCAATGTGGTTGTTATCGCAACACTTCAATTTTTCCTCAAACCTGCAAAATATGTATCCACAATTATCACATGCTACATTTTCTCCACATCACACATTAAGAAAATACGGAAAGAGATCTATCGTCCAACTTTCAGTATTGTATTTGTGATTTGTATTGAATTTATGTTATCTATGAAATTGTGACACACCGACACACATCCGATCTAACACAAAAAAAAAAATTGAACATTTGACCCGCTATCAGAAAACAACACAATGATGTAATCCAACATTTTTTTCCCAAAATAGACATAAACTTAGCACTTGCCATATTTAATTTTTTTTCCAAAATAGACTTCTCAAAAAACTTATTTCCCACCCAAATTAGTTTTCTTAATAAAATTATAGCACAAACTAATATCTTCTATACCAATTACTACATAAACATCTATTTGGATATTAAATGTTTTAGTTTAAAAATTAAAATATCTTTTAACTTTTTAAGTGAGAAATGATCTAAAACTAATGACAAAAAATTCTATAAAAGAAGTTGACTTAAACTAATTAAATATACACATAATATTATTAATTACGTGTCAGTTTTTATTTACTTATCCTCATAGTAACATATTATTTTATTTGTATGTATAGATGTATAACTTATTAAAACTTTTACCATAAAATTAATTTCCTTATTCAATTAAAAGTTTATTGATATTATTTTTTTTCAAGAAAAATGGCTTTATTTGAGATGATGGAGTAATTTTTTTAATACATCATTACAATTGTTTTATATAAAAAAAGGACATTTTTTTCGATAGAAGTCAAAATGAATTAATCCAATTTTTATTTATTAATAAAAGTATTTCTTCAAGAAAGATTTTTTTTTCTGTTGGTATAAAAAATTAGTTTTTTTTTATGGTAAAAATTCAATAGACACGTTATAATGAATGGCCAAATAAACAAGCCAAATCGTCAATTATTAGTATCGTATATTTAAAAATATATTATCTATTTGAAAATGAATTAAATATGGTAAATGCAACAATTTTTGTTATTAATTAATTATAGAATATTTTAATTTTTTAAACTAAAATTATTAATTTAAGTATGTTTATATTGGTGAAAAAACTATTATTAGTTGTTCTTTCCCTGTTTAAAAAGGTAAAAGATAATAAAAATAAAAAAATAAAATACTTATACACGTATATAATTATGTGGCATATGTAGGATTAATTTGGAATATAATTTTATAAAGAGAATAGTTTTGGGAAACACAACAATATACTCTCTTGTATGTCACATTTTATAAGGTATTGATATGTGTCATATGTGGCCCAACATAATTGATTTTGATTTGATTATTTAATTAAAATGTATTCCACATGTCAAATGATTTGTGGAGGTGACATATAGTGGAGTATAATTGTATGACACAAAATTATATCCGTTTGGAAAATAAGTCTTAGAGAAAACTAGTTTGGGAAATAAGTTTTTTTAGAAGTCTATTTTAGCAATTTGCTCGACGATTGACGCATTTGGTACATGAAATGCATGAAGAACATATTTATGTAAATTAAATTACCTTTTAATAGGATATCTCATACCTCCATTTCTTTATATTTCCTTATATTGTATAATCATAAGTCTTCACTAATATTTCAATACTATATAAATAAAAGATGCAAACCTTATTAATTAGAAGAAGTCGCCAGTATTTATTTGAGTTTCAGAATTTTTCCATGATAATCTCTCTCATGAATTCTTCTGGTGCTGCAAACAGAATTTCACATAAATGATTATATAAATTCAAATCTAATTGCATCTTATATCAATGATAAGAACATGTAAACTTTTAGGACAAAAGCTGGTCAAGAATTTAAAGGTGGAGAAACAGTAAATTTCAGACCTTTCTTTCCTGTAAAGAGACTGAACTGTGCAGCAGCCTGCCGAAGAAACATTTCGACTCCACTAACAACAATGGCTCCAGCAGCCTCAGCTTCTTTCAAGAGTCTACTCTTCTTAGGATTGTATACTGCGTCGAAGACGAGCTTGTAATTGCTCAAGGTGTCCTAGACAGAGAGAGAGAGAGAGGAGAGATGTTATACTCACAGTAGCATAAGGTTTGATCTTTGTGCAATGTTAAAAGAATAACCTCGAGCACAGGAATCCGTTGGTCAACATGTGGATGCATGCCTAAAGGGGTTGCATTTGCAAGAATTGCATCTTTTTCCGGTTGGAAACTTAATAGATCTCTGAAAGGGAGAGCATTAGCTGATACTGCAGCAGCTAGAGACTTCGCCCTTTCTTCAGATTGAAAATGGTAATAGTTAGCTATCATAAACACTTGAAAGTAATGGTAAAAGGTTGATGAGTATTAGTATTCCACCAAAATCAATGTCAAAAACAACTATCCGAGCACCCCTGGTTTTAGCACCAAATGCAAGAGCTCTTCCTGCACCCCCCAGCTCCCACGAGAATGAACTGCTTCTGCGTTAGCGGAGAAGAGGGCATTGGTTCTCGTTCAGTCCATTCCTGTACTGTTCAAATGTCGTAAGTTACATCCTATATAACAGTGGATTCAACTCATGTACTGTTGTAAATTTTGCTGAAAACCATAAGAATGAGCAATTTTAGTACCTTTAAAGCATCTTCAATTGCTAATATAGCAGCCTCACAATCTGTGTTATAACCGACTAGCTTCCCATCATCACGCCTCCTTAAAATTGTATTAACAGCTCCAATTGACTGATTATTAAACAAGACGATCATTATTAGGATCTGCTAGACTTAGTTTGATATGTTACTAGGGCTGCTAATGTAACTTTTTGCTTGTGTGATACAATCTGTACTAAGAGGCTATAAGTTTTTTTAGCCCTATACGACATTTCAAATTTCCAACTGCCTGAAACATAGAAATGACAAACAAAAATTTGGAGTAACCTGAGCAACTGGATGGACTTCATCGCAGAAATCAATTATTGCTTCCTTGTATGGGATCCCAACACTAAAATTGAAGCCAGAAAACAATGTAAAAGATATGCTTACAATTTAAGCAAGTTTAATTTTTATATTCAGTATTTTACTCGAAAATTGCAGAAAGAAATAACAAAACCATCTCTCCATTGACATGATTACCATCATATCGATTATCGCTATCAAATGAGCTCAAATTCCCAGAGCACGAGGAAAATGATTTTCGTATAAGTAGTGATTGAATCTCTCTTTTCTGGTACAAGAAACTATACGAGATTGATTGCAGCATAAAAAAAATCTGTTAAAATGTAAGCATCTAATCTTAAAAATGTCCTGCAAGATTAAGTAGGAAGTACCTGAAACCAGGAAAATCAGGTCTTGTGTAGACATTAAAGAACTCCTTCAGATTATCCACAAACATTGGGACATATATTGCATTGTAACCGGCATGCCTAAATGTTGGATTGTGAAGCAGAGGGCCCTTGCTATGACTTACTGGTTTCGAGATAAGCCCCAAAACTTCACTACTCTCATCCATGTTCTTCACTCCATAGGCCTGCTGGAGGCTATCTATACTGGGAAGACCAGGAACTGTATTTCCTTCAATTGATCCATATGCAAAAACACCACCATACTTAAAACTCAAGAGCTGACTAATAAGACCTCTTTCTCCTGTACTGTAAGCTATTGTGGGTACCTGCAGGGAGTCGAGATGAACATCACTTCAGGAGACACATACGGTTGAAGTATAAAACATACAATGATTACTACTTTATGATCTTTTGGAGAAAGAACCACACCTGGCTATTAGAGAGCAGGTCAAAAGAAGTTGATATTTCTGTAATGTCGGCTGCTTCCCAGACCAACTTAATGACATCTGCCTCAGTACATTTCATCTCTTGAACAAGAAGGTTGGGATATTCCGAAAAAGCAGTAAAGCTGTCCAGGTAGGCTGACACTATAATTTTGCTACTTTTAAGCAGATGGAATTTATCTTCTTTTATTAAAGCAGATGCTACCTGGATATGTAAATCCACTCGTGCCAGTGAGAACTTGCTAAGGACATATGATTAACACTAAAGAATCATGTAAAAAAAGAGAATGATCCCCCCAAAAAAATCATGACTTGCAGTTTTATAAATATAAGTGTTCTTTGAAGCAAAATAGTGGAATTTTAGAAGCTCTACCTTGAGTTCCAAGTCTATGTAATCAGCACCTAAATCTTTGGCCAAAAGAAGAGACTGCAGGTACTCTTGTTCATTATTTCTGCATTCGCCACCTTCCGGTTTTGGCCTATAACACCAAACTCAGTTAAAAAAAATATTGATTTGATTAAAGGCCTATCCTTTTTCTTTGTTTTTGTACGAAAACCCTTAGCATCTTAATCAACAACAATCCATCATCAATTATTTCATGAACATCCCATTCTTCCATACGGGCTGGTCAGACACCAATGGTTTAATTAGCAACCATCTTTTGCTGACTATTATTGATTTTTGATATTATACTATCAATTGAGTCTAACCAAATGGACCTAACAAATTCTGATAAGCAAAGTGGAACATTTTTTCTTCAACTTCCTGATGGATATTGCAGCATAACAACAAGATAACAACACATCAATTAGCCACTAAAATGGCCTACGTGAATTGTTGATTTTCTCATTCATCTAAAGTGTTTCTACTTTGAACTTCTTCAAGACCAAATCAGTTCATCAGACAAATTGCAATTCATCACTGCGAATGCAACGAGAAATCAAGCAGCTAAAAGCCTACCGCGAAACAAGGACGACTGGAATGGGCTTGTTCTGGAGCAGGACTCTGAGGTCGGAATCGGTCATACAATCGAGGTCGATTTCGACCAAATCCGCGCCTTGGCACTTTGCCCGACGCATGTCGTTCAACATTTGGTGGACCGATTGAGCAAACAATGTTGCGCAAATCATCCTAGAATGCTTGGAAACTCCGGCCCTAACCATTACTGGTGCTCTGAGTAAACCTAGATTTACTTGTTTGGAGAGAAGAAGTGAAATTGCAGTTGAAGAGAGCAGCTGAGAAAAGATGGAGTTTGGTGCCACAACTTGTTAACAAAGTCGTGCAGCCAACCAACATCTGTTTCATCTTTTACACGAGGAAAATCCGTACAAATGTAGCAACTATACATATAACCGTCATTTTTAATCCGTTCAGTTAAAATGCAAGATAATATTTGCTGATACGGTTAATTAATTAATTGTTATCGGTTAATCATAATAAGAAAATAATAATTTTATTTTAGACTACAAAATTCATGTTTTGAAATATAGACTTGAAAAAACATCTAATTTTAAAAAATACGAATCAAATAGTGGTTAAAAATAAAATTTCAACTAACAAAAGTGACACATTCTTGGTATTGCTCATAAATCTTCATTCTCAGCTGATTCAACGAGCTGCCATGAATAATGGCAGGTAGATGATTTGGCTAGTGTCTAATTCATGGTATACTTTAATTTTCCTACTCTGTCCTAAAGCCTTCTCTGTCCATCTCCATGACTACATGTTGGCTTCATTTTAAGCAGGTATTGCTATAACCTAAATCTCCTAACTACCACGAACAACGAGTTCGTACACAAACATAAACAGCCAGCCACATTCATACTACTAAGAGCTCATTAAGGAAACAAGAACAGAACATTAACAAAAACCAATGTAACACTTCTACTGCATATATTTGACGTCCCTCTTCAAAGCATTTTCTACAACTTAGTGCTAAAATAGCAAAGTGCAGTGACAGGCCAGATGAGAACACATGAAATATCAAACACAATAAGGAGCACGCATTATTACCCATCACTGTCACATGATGGGTTCCAGTATTTCAAACGACAACACAAGACGTGCAGAGGAGGTGCCGCCAAGCCAAGAACCTCCCAGATACTCTTATAAGCTAAGTTGCAATACATGGTAAAAGCACTCAGATTCAGTATGCATTAATATCTACAATTATGCATGTCTACAAATTTAAGGAAACCTAATTACGGTGGCAGAAGATGATTAACCTTCTCAAAGCCTTATAGAGGATAGCTCTGCAGATCTCTTACCAAAGTAGTTGATGGGAACACTCAAATGTACCACAAAGATACTTCATTCTTTGGTAATGGATCCACAGAGAAGTCACCAGGTGTAAAACTGAACGGTGAATCAAGCCAGTAGTCAGCAAAGTTCTCCCCTACATCACCATTGTAAGAGGAATTGTACGATGATCTACATTGCTGGTACTGGAATTCTGTCGCCATAAAAGTAGGATTACTCAGTGGCACACCGGTTTCTTGAAATGTGTCGAGATGAGATGCACCTCCCCCCTTTGAAAAAGTCACCACCTTGTTCCAGATGAATGGCTGGTTGCTGTGGGCTCTGCCCCATAAGAATGTCAAAATGCTCAGAATCAAAGCTATTATTGCCCTCAAGATTGCTATCATACATAGACATTAGCTCACTAATCATTTTCTGGCCGTCTTCTGGGATCCCAAGTTCAGTAACATTCACAGAAGTAGGAACATCATTCAAGGGTAGACCATTAGAAGGAGCAAGGTTGTCTATCTGATAGCTTGGTGCAGAAAGCCTTTCCGAAGAACTGAACCGGAATTGACAGTTATTTTGGTGATTGTTTCTCCATGCTTGGTCATTAAATCCCATGAGTTTATCACTGTGGGGGCAATTAGGAAATTCACACGTGTATATTCTCTCACTGTTGTGCTCCTCAACAGACATTTGTTTCCTTTTTGTGGTGAAATCCACATCTAGATCAAGATCAAGATCAAGATCAATGATCTCTCCTTTAACTCGAGCTAGTGGTGTATCTTTAGTTGCAGAAATCCCAAACTTGAAAAGATTTCTATCTAGAGGCTTGCAGTCCTTTATAATGTTCACATCATCTTCAGCTCCTTCCACATCATAGTCACTAGTATCACTTACCAAAAAGGATCCTCTCCCAACACCCGATGATGGGAGTGGATAGCTATCGGGATATAATTTTCTCGACAAAGCCTCTTCCTGGTTGATAATAGACAACCAAGTTGCACTCTCCTTGGCTGTCATCTTATCTTGTAAACACTTATTCTGACGTACAAGCTTGTGTATCTTGGCAACATTCGGAGACAAGTGTTTGATCACTGAAGTCAAAACTCCAACCTTCCATGACTTCTTCAGATCATGGGGTTTCTTATACGGAGGAGGCCCTTGATCCTTCGTCATACCCAACTCCAGCCACCATTCTTCCTTCCCCGTAGGCCACCACGGAGGGGGAACGCCCTTTTCAAGTGGGAATCGCCTCTGAGGTGGATCACAGTGCTGTATCAAAGCTGACAGCAGAGATCCAAGTGTAGTGTCTTGAATCTCTTGAAGTGTCTGAGGAGTCAATCCAACCAAACTCGAACCCTCAGGTTTCCCGGGGATTGAGTGCTCCTCTTGATACCTAGCAATTGCAGCAGGGCCATTCCTATCGAATCTGACCTTCTCCTTCCACCACGCACGAAGATTATCAGAGGCTCCGGTCACGGGTTTTCCCTTCTCCGGGATGATCCCATACACGAAGCCTTGAGCTTTGCAAACCTCCATCATCTTCAGCATGTACTTCAAGATACCATCTTGTGCACGAGACATCTTCTTCCTCCGTGCTTGCTCATGAGAATGGCGCTGCTTCGTGTTGTCATCGGTCTTGTCCTTGCACTTCTTCTGCTCCTTAAGGCGCTTCAAGCGCATCCGGTCTCTCCACATCCGTTTCTCGAGCTCATCCACATCCATCTCCTCATCACTGTAGTCTTCAACCACCTGCCCCACTGCTTCAAGTTCTTGGGGATCCACCTTCATCTCTCCAGGAGGATCAAAGCTACAATCAAGATTATCACCAAATCCCATCTCCTCAAATATGCCCATTTTGCTTAGTACTAATCTCAATAGATATACGCAGAAATCTCAATTAACTAGATGATGTGGCAATCAAGGGAACACTGCAAAATCCCAAAAATCTGATCCAAGAAACATCAAATCAAAACCAAAAACCAACCAAACAGATCCAATTTAACAACAAAACAGCTAATATATACATGAGCAGCATAATTTCATCAATCTACAAATATTAATCATACACGTGTGACAAATCAAACCAGAATCCTTGATCATTCATCCCATGATAAGAAAAAAAAAAACCTAATAGAATCATGATCTATAATCCTTCAAAGCAAGACCAGATTTTTTTATAGTCCCAACGAACATACACCCAAGGTGAAAAACAGAACAAGCATAAACCTCACGAATGACCGGATTTTCTTCTTGCCAGTTACAAAATCAAGATCACTACGCGTGCAGATCACAGCTCAAAAAAGGTGAATGAACTATTTCAAGACTACAACTTTACCCCTCAGAGTTGACATAGAAATCAGAATAATCACAACTCATGATAATTGGAAACAAACAGAGAGGAAATTCATACGGATCAAAGCTTACGTTTTTTTATTTTTTCACTTTTCTTTTTAGGAGCTGGAGTCCCAATTCAGTGTTTAACGAGTCAGATAATAGAGAGCGCACGTGGGAATTGTGGTGGGATATCTGCTTTTTTAAGAGAAATTAAACGGAGGTGGCTGAGGAAGGTGCGAAGAATGGTGAAATGCGTAGTGACATTAATTAACCATGGTCGGTTACTTAAATCTTTTTTGTCTTCTTCGGATAAAGTTATATGTAATTAATGATTCAGTCAGTTATGTTTAGCCTCAGTAATAATTATTTTGTGTTTATAGTAACGGAATAATAACATTTGTCTATTAATGTTTGCCATGACAAGCACATTCGTAATCTTTGTACATTAGTTAAATTTTATTTTTATGCTATCTAAAAATCATACGGGGAGATGTTATTAACAAACATGTAGAAGGCATGCGAGTCTAGGAAGGGGGAGGGGCCATGCTCCTGAATTATGTAAAATTTCATGATTTTCTATATATTTTTCTAAACTTTGTTGTTGGGAGATCATAATATCGCATTAAATGAATTCAAATTTTTAAAAGAGTTATGAATAGTTATTATTTGTTATCCACACTTTCCATAGCATTTAAATTGGTCTTTTAATTTTTAATTAATTAAGTCATAAGTCTAAATATTGTAATTTCATTTGTCATATTCGTCATCTTTCTTTTTCTGCTGGCATGACTCCCTCATAGCATTACCTTCATTACAATATCGAAATACAAACGTTTATTTGACTAACCAATCCCTTCAAGTAAAAGATTACAATTGATTTATGTTGGTCCGGAGACGAAAAGTCAGGTGTAGAGGGGGGGGGGGGTGAATACACCTGAGCTCTGTTTCTTTTTCTCAGTGAAGGTCAGTGAAGCCGATGTTTGCAACGATGAACGGTGCCAAGTAAGCCTTCGATCACTGGGGTCAAAGTGAGTCGGCTTACGAGCTCTTCTGCCGGCGATGTCGGTATTACGAAACTCCGGTCGGAGACCGTAGTGCGGATAAGTGTTAGGCCCGAGTCGTCTCTTTTGAAAACGCGTTTTTGCAAGTTAAATCTTTTGGTCGTGCACTTTATAAAATACGTTTTATGCAAGCTTATGATTTTCAAGTCAGTTGAATGCTATGCAATAAAACAGTAAATGAACACAAGCGATTTAACGTGGTTCGGATACGCAGGATCCTACGTCCACGGTCCCGAGCAAGCGGGGAGAACTTGTTGATTATTCTCGAGCAAGCCTCGGCGGGGATACTGTCTTGTCGGACGGTTCCTCTCAAGTTATAGTCCTTAGCGACTTTACAATCCAAACCTAAGTTTAGAAGGGAGGGAATATTCTCCAACGAGAAGGAGTTCTTACAACAAGAACAATTCACTAAATGTGAACTCCTTTGGATCTAAGCTATGAATCTAGCAATGAGCTTAGTCCAGAGAAGAAAGGGATCAAAGTGCTCTAGAGAGATGAACTACAAGAAGTGTTCTATGAAAACTAGTTCGTCTCCGGATAAGCTTGAAGGTTCTAGAGCGTTGTGAGCTTGAATGATTTCCCTTGATTTCGCGTATATTCCTCTTTTTTGAAATCTTCAAATCCTTCTCTATTTATAGTTGTGAGTTGTGGCATATATCCGTTGGAGACGACGATGCCACGTGTCACAAGCGTCCAAAGAAAACGGCCACTATTCAACTTTGTTGCGACGGGGCGATTAATGACCGTTCATGAGAGCGACTTTCTTGTGTAGAGTAGGTAAGCGTTGTCGGCTTCTCATTGGTCGAGGTTTGTAGTTGGTGAGTGTCGAGTTGACCGTTCAAACTACCTCGTATGTCTTCTTCCGAACATTTGAAGGGACTTTAAGTCTTTGGGTCGCTTTTACGTCGGATACGATGCTCGAAAGTCTGTCTTCTTCGGTCGAGTCGTCGGACCGATAAAGTAAGCTTCGATAGTCGGTTGGTCGATTGCGAAGGTATACTTGCTACTGTTTGGTTCTTCTACGATGACCATCGGCTTGTAGAGAATGCTTCTGCGAGGTCCGGTCGGTCGATGCGGGATCCTTAACCGAGTTTGATATCGAGCTGGCGACGAAGAATGCAAGCGATTACACCGATGACGTGGGGTTCGAAAAGTATCTTCGCGAGAAGATCGGTTCAACAACTACCCCGTACAGGACTTAGACAAAATAATAAGCATTACATCAAGTCTAACCTATACATCGGCTAATCCTATCGACACACTAATCTACCGATATCGGCTCGGTTTTGGGATCTTCAATTCCATAGTACTACTATGATTTCCCCCGATTTCTTTTAACCCTAGAACAACCGAGTATCAATCTACTTGACTCATATCCAACAATTTCCCCCTAATTGATGATGCCAAAACCTCATACTTTAACATCTATCAAAGATACTTGTCCTATCGACAACAATTTCCCCCTTCAAACGTCCGAGGAAAAACCGATAATCATAAACGAACTTCGGCGGGCGAGAAAATGGCAAGATCGAGAACCGATGTGAGTGTGTGTCGGATCACTTAGTGATCGGTTGTGTAAACACAAAGTAAAAGGTCGAAAGACAATGAGTAATTGTCTCAGCAAGCGAGAGGAACCGATATATATATCAAGAATTACGAGTTCCTAATGCTATTACAAAAGATAAGAAGGAGAAAATCACTGCTGCTGCTTCTTGAACTTCTGCGTCTTCTTCTTGAAGTCAGTGGATTTCTCCTCGGGAGGATCCAGGTAATAGTATTTATACACTCTAGCTCGAATCTCCTGGATCTCCAAGTTATCATCTGGCCTTTCAGGGAGCGAGGCTCGGGCGTAGGCGGCTTCCTCCACTTCTCTTTCTATGTCCTTAGTGCTCAGCAGTCCATTAGCAAGTCTCGGCGGTGGAATACGTTGGAAAGCTGGGGCAAGGAAGGTTATATTCTGTGATTCCATGACTTGCTTCAGCCGTTCACCGAATTCAACATCAAATCTCGTAATCAACTCCTCAAAGAGCTGATCGGTGAGCGATCGAGTGGGTAAATGCGCCATACGTAGTAGCCTTTGATAAAAACTTCTTTCAATCTCTCCCAATGTTCATTCATATCAGCCGGCACCCACTTATCCACATGCTGAATCGGTTGTTGCTTGATGTGGGGGCCCCTGATGAACTTAGATCCTCTCGGGATCTGCCTTCTCGGATCAGCTGCTGGTTTAAAGGATAATCTTCGCACTTTCTCCAGATCAGCCATCCTTTTCTTCTCTCGGAGCGCGGCTGCTCTCTTGTCTCCATGTCTGCTAGATAGTCCAGCGAGCACCGCCTCCCACATTGTTTGATCTTCTGCTATCTGCGCAGGCGTATGAGTCGTAGAGGGTTGACTCTGCGCAGTAGCTGGGGTATCAGTTGAAGAAGCCTTGGCGTATTCTTCTTGAGCTTTCTTCTTCTGCTCTTCAACTGTCCCGATTGCCTTCTTCTTACCTCTGCCTCTTACAGCCTTGCCCTTAGGCTTTTTGGCTGCCTCAGCTGCTTCTTCTAATCTTCGCTCATGATCAAGTTTGTCCTGCAGCTGTTGGGCGACTCTGAGGTCGAAGGCCTCCTGCTCCGCTTTTGATTTAAATTTTCGGACCGGGGAGGAAGGAGGAGATTCAGTAGCAGTCTCCTTCCCCGGCCTCTGCGGCAGCTGTTGTGACTCTTCTTCTTCTTCTGCTGGCTCGTCTAAGAACTGAGCGATCTCTTGTATATGTTGCAGCAGAAGAGGAGATGGGGGTGGCTTGTAATGGAAATTCAAGGAGAAGTACCTCGTCAGTATTGTCTTTTGCTCGAGCGGTCGAGACTTCTTCGGTTCGAGTAGAGGGTCCTTCCTCCCGTGGCTTTTCCCTTTGAGTCCGTGAGGGTCCTTCACCGTGGAGGGTCCTTCCTCCTGTACCCTTCGCTAAGAAGCGGTACATCACCGTCCCCATCACTCCTTCATCCAATCTCTCACTTCCTTCTCCCTTACTACCTTCCCCCCTTACTACCTTCCCCCTTTTTGGCATCGCAATAAGTCCAAGGGAGGTACGAAGTGCTTTCACTTCTTCGGCCACTTTGGCAATAGAAACTTTGACTTCATCGACGGTCGTATCGAAGTCGACACCACACCGGTGTAGCCATGCGCATCCAATTCTTATTCTTGCACGAATTTCGATGGGCGGCGGCTGATTCTTTGCGAAGGTGCAGCAGAGCTGCATCATGGGATTCGCTCATCTCTTTCTGAATCGTCTTGAGAGCCTCAGCTTGTTGTTTAATGGCTATTTGGAGAGAGGTGGTAGCCAGCTTATTACGCTCATCCATCTGAGCTTGAATGCTTGCGAGGGCCAGAGTCAGCTCTTGTGAGAAAGATAGGCGCTGAGCTTCAAGAAGCTGCTGACTCTGAGCTTGCAAATCAATCTTTCTGGGCACCAGAGCCTTGCTCGATCATCTTCTTCGGATCAGGCTGAGAAGGAGCCTCTTGTGGTTTGAAGACGTCGGCAGAAAGTTTGTTCAGGCGTTCAGTCTGCGCCTTTGTATACTTCTCCCATTTAATGTGTACATCTTTGGCGAGAAGGCAATTTTTCTCTCCTTGGCGTCTGATCGCCTTGTTGACTGCCTTTGAGGACACGGAACCTATTGGTTGTATCTGATAGGAACTTGTTCCGAGCCTCTTTTCAGAGAACGTGAGAAGCTGCTCCCTTGAGTACTTAGGGGCATTAGGAGCCTCACCGGATGTAGCGGTGGTGGTGATGGGCTCTTCTCACGGGGGAGTTAGTCCCTCGGCGGAATCTCCCATTTCGCATCCTTGGGTGCCTCGTCCTTCTCCTGATCATCATCATCTCCCTTATCAGCAAGAGGAGAAGGGGGCGGGGGAGTGTTGCATGGAGCTGATTCCCTCTGGCTTAGAAAGTAGAGCATAGCAGCTCGTAAATCTTCAAAACAACCCAGATCAGCGGGCTCGCCAAAGCCTATGGCATTCTGCAGTTCTTGCTCCTCGGCCAACAACTCGGTTCTTTGGCGATTCTTTGAAAAGTCTATGAGAATGTCCCGGTGCGGGAATCTCGAGTAGCATATGAGCGTGTGCCACGATGGCAATCTCTATCAAGTCCGCGTGCCCAGCGATCTCGGGTATCGGCTCGTGAATTTCAGCTGTAGCACGGGCACGAGTGGAATCAGTGGTGTTCCACTCAGCAGATGGCTCCTCAGTCGGCATTCTACTGTCTGACTGGGTTTCCTCGGAGCTGATTATCTGAACCTTATCCTTCGAGTAGCTCCTTCTATTCCCATATCCGAATCCTTGGATCTGCTCAGGAGGAGGTGAAGCGGGAGTTGACGCTAGTATGGCCAACGGGCCGAGCAACAGATGACCTCGGCGGGTCGAGTCTTGGCCAATCTCCTCTTCTTTGGCACTTGTACGATGGGGGCGGAGCCGACGCGCTCTCTTAGGCTCAGGCGGCCCCTTGCCTATGGATTTCTCGGCTCCGGCCTTCGTCCGGAATTTGATAGATTTCTTGTCAAAGTACTTGGAGTCCTCAAAGGCCGAGTTCTCAAAAGGCTGAGTTCCTTCCGAACCATGCATTCTATCGAAACGGACATCTTTGTTCGAATAGAAGTTTACCCACACCGGCTATCCTCCTCTCGCCGGTGGGTAATGTGGTGAACTTCCGAGCTCGTGCCTTCATCCGAGTAGTATAATACTCGGCCCAGTTCACTTCAACCCCATCGTCTATTGCCATCATCAGCTGAATCCTTGGTTTGGACAGTTGATCATATGATCCAGCTGAACTTGTCAGAATGTGCGATACCACGTAAGCTAGACCTCTGTACTGAGGTAGCAACATATTCCTCGGTAGAACTGTTTTTGAACGCCACATCCTTGCGTCCACGGAATTTACGCACATATGCGTTGATCTCCTTCTCCTTGTATCCAATCGGAGAAATGCCGGAGTTGGGAAGATCGAATGAAAGAGCTAGAGCATCTTGAATATCGAAGGTAAGAACAGCTGACTCCCACTCATCTTGATCGACTTCCTTCTGATAAGAGAAGGACGATTCCTCTCCTCCCGACGCTAGAGATTTCCGGTTGAAATAAACTTCGGCGACATGTCGAGGGAGATAAGCACGGGGGTGCTTCGAAACCAGCATCTCCAACCCTGAACGCTCCAAAGCGTCAAACACGGGTTCAAGGAAAGAGATCTCCACTTGGCGGAAGGCCAAAGTAGGTTCAAATAGAATCCTGGAGGCCACAATCTCCTCAATGTTGTCTGGTGTTTGAACGTTCGCCATTGAAATCTGCAAAACAACATATTAGCACTTGAAAATAGAGTAAGTTAGTAGTTGCTAGTAGATATCTGATACATTACCGTGTATAAGAGCTTTAAGAGATGCGAAAGCAAAGTTGTTTAAGAGATTTTGATAAGTAAACAAAGTTGCGAGATAAGCTCTTGAGAATATGAAAAATGGCGAAAAGTGAGGAGTTGATAGAAGATGAAAGATTTTGTATATTAAGTTTGATCTTCAGTTGAATCGCACGGTTCAAATTTAATCTTTCAAAATCAAGGGGCGGCTAAGATTAAATGTTATAAAGGAATGATTACAATAGCCGCCAAAAATATAGATATACGTAATAAAGCTAATGGAGAAGACATGCATTAAATGCGCGACAGAGAGCATTAATTACGCAGGCGAGGAGTCCTGCTGACCTTTCCTCAAACCTTAAACATAATAAATGGCAAGGAATAAATGCTCCTTAGCAACTGAATGTAAGCGACTGATGCATTAAATGCGGCATGCTTCTGAACAAATTAAGTAACGATACTACGCAAACCTCTTCAGCTGAACTTATCAGCTGGTTACCATCATTTATCAGGAGGATGGTTGTGCTGATGACCATGTTCCCCCCTTGCCGTATGCAGTGTGCATCTCCCAACCGAGTCACCGAACTAAGTTTTCCGACTCGTCGTGCTGATTCCATACGATACCAATTGTTGCTAAGTATATCATTATCGGTAGTCGGCTTCTCTTGACTTGTCTCGGTAGGATCTAGCGGACCTAGCTCAACCGATAGTTCTCCGAACCTTGTTCTCAGCTAGTGGTTTGGTCAGTATATCTGCCCTTTGCTTGTCAGTATGGATTTTCTCCATCCTGATGTCCTTCTTTTCGACATGGTCTCTGATGAAGTGGTGTCGGATATCCACGTGCTTGCATCCGGTATGTAGAAGCGGGTTCCGAAGTTATAGCTATTGCCTTTGGTGGAGTCACGGTAGATGGGCACTTCATCCCGAGTTATACCATAATCTCTCGGTTGTTGTCGAAGCCAAAGGATCCGGGCACGAGCAACTTCTTGCGGCCATGTACTCGGCTTCGGTAGTGGACGTAGCTACCGAGTGTTGTTTATTTGAAAACCACGATATCACCTTGCTGCCTAGGAACCGACATGTTCCGGAAGTTGATTTTCGATCTATCCCGCATCCCGCATAATCGGCATCGAATAACTCGTCGGTATTAGATTATCATCGGCAGGATACCATAACCCAAGCATCGGGTGTTCCTCTTAGATATCGCAGAATCTTCTTCGTCGAGTCTAGATGACTTCGCTTGGGATTCGCTCGAAATCTTGCGCATACACCTACAAAGCATAAGTTATGTCGGGTCGGCTAGTCATTAAATAAAGTAAAGAACCAATAATAGCTCTATAATCGGTAGAGTTAACGTAAGCTCCCTCTTTGTCTAGATCGATTTTAAAGTTCGTGTTCATGGGGATCTTGTGCGGTTTCTTTGGAATCACAACTGAATCTTTTGAGAAGATCTCGAGTGTATTTGGCTTGATTGATGAAGATTCCTTTAGGCGATTGTTTTACTTGAAATCCAAGGAAATAATTCATCTCTCCCATCATGGACATCTCGAATTTCTCCTTCATCATCTTCTCGAACTGGCGACATATGACTTCGTTTACTGCAGCCGAAAATGATGTCGTCCACGTAGATTTGCACCCGTAGAATGTCATCTTCCGACTTTATGCTTTGAATAGGGTGCGATCTCTTGTCCCCTTTTGAAAACCTTTATGAAGTAGAAAGTCGATAGGGTATCATACCAAGCCACGGGTGCTTGTTTTAACCCATATCTGAGCTTTCCTAAGTCTCGTACACTTGATGTCCCTGCTGAAAGCCGGGCGGTTGTTCCACGTAGACTTCTTCCTTGATGACGCCGTTCGAAAAAGCTGACTTCACATCCATCCGATATACCTTAAATCCCCGATGTGTTGCATAAGCTAGGAAAAGACGAATGGCTTCCAATCTGCGGCGACCGGAGCAAATGTTTCATCAAAGTCAATTCCTCTCGCCCTGATCGTATCCTTTAGCAACTAGTCGAGCTTTATTTCGACAATGACGTTGTTTTCATCTCGCTTGTTCTTGAAGACCCACTTAGTTCCAATCACGTGCTGATGTCCAGGTACGTCGACAAGCTCCCAAACTTCATTTCGACGTAACTGGTTCGACTCTTCTTGCATAGCAATGACCCGGTCCAAGCATCTTTAAGTGCGTCCTCTATCGATCGAGGTTCTTACGTAGACGAAAAACAAGAGTAAAGTGAGCTTTCTCCTTGACTTAATCTTGATCTCGTCCTTATAGTTGCTTGATGGATCTCCAATGATAAGATCCGAAGAATGAGCATCGAGCCACGAACGCCCGAGTCGGGCTTCTTCTTCGATACTACTTACGCACATCAATAGGTGTATTAGGCATTTCGAGTAATGCGTTACGTGGTCGTAGTAATTCGGTAAGAAGGTTAGGATCTACCGAGTTTCCGGGTTCGGGGGCATCTAGCTCGGGAACATTAATCGTTCCCCCCCGAGTTTATATTCTCGGAGAGGTCTCGGTTACCACGGGGCTTCCTCATCGACCGAAGTTACCTCGTTGTTGATTCGTTCGATAGAATCAACTAGGTTAGCTACATTGCTTGTTGGTCGAGTCCGAATTTCTTCATCTTCCGACTCATCATCCCAACAATCTTTGGATCTTTTCGGCTTTGTCATTTAGTTCGAGATCCCGTAGCTTGCCTGCTGACATCCTCGGTGTTTGACTTTGTATCTTTCATGTTCTCGGTAACAAATTCATCAAAAACTACATGAGGGCTTTCCTCCACGCAAAGAGTTCGATAGTTAAAAACTCGAAGGCTTTATCGACTCGGGAGTATCCTAAGAATACTCCTTGATCGATTTGCTATCAAAGACCTTCAACTGATCTTTCCCATTGTTGTGGATAAAGCAAGGACAGTAGAAAACATGAAAATGAGAAATAGAAGGAATTCTCCCTTTCCACGGTTCGTAAGGCGTCTTCATGTGTTCTTTGTGTCGGTAGTGAGCGATTCCGAGTGTAACGGGCGGTGTCGGTAGCATCGGCCCAAAACTTTGAGGGTAGTCCGAATCTGCGAGGAGCGTTCTTGCTGCTTCTTTGAGTGTTACTTTCTTACGTTCGGCAAGTCCGTTCTGCCGAGGGGTGCGCGCACTGATGTCTCGTGCTGAATTCCCTCTTTATCGCAAAGTATGTCTTAACTACCGAGTTTAGAAACTCGTTCCTTTGTCGAGCGTATCTTCTTAATCTTGATGTTCTTTTCCACACCGAGTTTCTTCAGTAGATTAGGTAACTCGGTATGAACATCGATTTGTTGGCGATGAAGATGACCCAAGTATATCTCGAGTAGTCGTCTATGACGACGAGGGGCATACTTCTTGCCTCTTATAGTCACTGGAGAGACGGCCCGAATAAGTCCATGTGAAGCGGTGAAGGATTCCATCGGTGGAAGGTGACGGAATAGGTGGATTGCTACTCTTTGTTTGCTTTCCCTTCGGGCACGCTTCACAATTTCGTCTTTGATAAACGATTCGTTGGGCGGTCCTCGACTTTAGAGTTCTTGACAAGCTTGTTCATGGTCTTGAAGTTCGGGTGGCCGAGTCTCTTGTGCCATAGCCGGCTGACTTGTCACCCGATTTAGTCTCGTGCGAGCAAGCAAGCCTCGGGTTCTGCGGTATTCCGGTTGCAACATAGATGTTCTTCCTCCGCGAACCCGATAACACTGTTTTCCCCGTAGATTTGTCAACAATATCACGAAACCGGCGTCAAAGATTACTTTGTTAAGATTATCACGAATTGATCGATCGAAAGGAGATTATGTTGAAGTCCTTCAATATATGTTACTCTTGAACCGTGGCGAGTCCCAATGTTCGGCGTTCCGTATCCCCTTGTGTAGCCTTTGGAGTTGTCACCGAATTCAATCCGGGACCATCTTCTTGTACGTAGTTGGTCGGCGAGCTCTTACGGTAAGTCATGTGTCTCGAGCAGCCGCTGTCCACTATCCACGGGTCCTTATGCACCCGCAAAACAGAGGCATTTTTAGGTACCCTTTGGTTCGATTGGGTCCTTACGGGTTAGTGGGTGATTTCGGAACCCGGATCTGTCTCGGGACCTTAGAAGTTCCAGACTTCTTCTTCGAACCTTATCGCCTTTCTTCTCCACGAGGACTTGGAGATACTGACTTTCTGCGATAATTTTGGGTTCGGGCGCTTTCTTCTTCGAGTCTTAGCGCTTCTCCCGACCCCTGGGCTCATAGTAGTACGAGCCGTCCTGAGCCGGGTGCTCATATAGTGGCTCCTTATCGTTACGCCCATCCGACCTTCTTGGTTCCCCCCCGAATTTGATCGCGGTGTCTCCGGGCCGGGAACCTTTGGTCATTGCTTGTTGCTACTCGGGTGAGGTGTAATCATTTTCTCGTTTGTTTTTCGCCCGAGGTGTGGTGTCGGCGGCTTGCACCTTTCCTCCGACGAACCTATCGGCCCGGGGTTGCTGAGCTTTTGGAGGTAGAAGCTTCGTGGGTATAGCCAAGGCCTTCTTTCACGAGAAGTTGACCGTTGTGCTCTAAGCATGCTTTCAAGCTTCTCCTTCGCTCCCGTGTATTGTTCGGTTATCAAACCTCTCCGGACCTCGTCACTCATTCCGAGTGAGTCATAGTCATTCTCGCACGTCGCGAGTTTCGACCGAGCTTGGCTATTTCGGTCTCTTTCTCGAATTGTCCTTGGTCGGGCGAGATCTCGAGTCTCTTGAAGCCGAGACTTAGTCATAAGAGATTCAATCTATTCCTTGAGTCTCGCAACTAGATCCACCGACTCGAGTAGGGACCCGACAATCGAAGAAAGTCTCGATTCTCGGCCTTTACTGTTCAAGTTCTCGGATGGTTCTGCTTTGAACTCTCTGCTCGGTCGAATGCTTTCCTCTAGCGGATCGTCGTAGGCTTGTACCACATCTAGAGGATCATCCGTGACCGAGCACGTGTCTTGTGTGCTTTGTGTGAAGAAGAGGTAATAATGCGTTTAGAATTTACCTCGGCCTCTTCTCCGGCCATCGAGACGTATTCGGCCGACTCATCAGAACTGTCTTTGCGACCTCAAGCTGCGACGAACGCGGCTTCGTCTTCGAAGAATACATGAATGTATCCTCCTCAATTGAGTTGTCGGATATCTCTCCGACTATATAGGCCTCGCCGTCTCTCGGCGAATTTCTTTCTCCTGGCTCGCCGTTCGCTCTTTGAGCGGTGAGAGTTCGGGACAATCGTGCGATAGTGTCCCTCCTTCTTGCGGTTGTAGCGGGTAGATGTTCTCGTTGCTCTTACCAGTGAGTCTTTAGACGGACGCGGCGAAGACTCCGATTTCCCGCATTCGGTAGGAAGGATTAGATTCTTCTTTCTTATGATAGTCTTTCTTACCCGAGGAAGAATCTCGGTTGTATTTCCTCGGCTTTCGACTCTCTCCTTTTCCCTCTCGATATTTGAGAGCCATCGGTGCTAGGCCGGTCGGGGCCTGAAGTCTCAAAAGACTTTGCTGCGATGTGGCCACAACTTTGCTTGAGGAAATAGGCTTGGCTCCGGTATTACTGACTGTTGCCTTGAAGGCGTGGTCGAACTGTGTGTCAGCTGGAGCGCTTAAGCACTTTTGGGGTAGGCTATGCTCGAATTCCTCCGATTTTAATTATGAAAATATAACATCAGGAGTTAGAGCATTTAGATCAGAGCGACGTAAATAAGTAGCAAATGGAAGCCACTTCTGTCGGGGCAACGCTCTCAAGATCTTGGTGTTCATCTCCTTGTTGGTGAACGACCTCCCCAGCCCATTGATGACATTGACTTGATTGGTGAATCTGACACTCAGCTCGTCAATGGTTTCAGTAGGCTCCATTGCAAAGGCGTCGAACTTCTGAAGCTCTAGCTCGAGCTTGTTTTCTTTGATCTGAGGGGTTCCATGGCTCAGTACAGCCAAGGCGTCCCATAGCTCTTTCGCCGTTTTGCAATCTTGTACCCTTCCGAGATGTGAGTCACTGAGCGTAGTCAGTATGGCATTACGTGCAACTCGGTCAAGGTTGTGCAACTTCTTTTCTTCAGGCGTGAAGGCGGATTTGTCTTTGGGAACCTTAGCACCGGTTGTGCTCCCACGCCTCCTCCAACGGAGAATACTACGCCGTCGATCATGGGAATGATCGGTCCCGACTCTAGGACATCCGACATGCTTGTCGTGGAGTGACGTTAGGTGTGCCTCCATACGTACGCGCCCATACCGTGTAGTTCTCTATTGAGAACATCGGTACCATCCTAATACCCGACATATCGAGACATTGTAAGAGTAAGAATATAAGAATGCTTGAAAAGATGCTAATGCGGTGAAAACGGTTTTCAGGATCAGTTCGAGAGAACCAAGTATTTCGTAACCGGCGATCAATTGAACACCGTGTGCTCTGATACCAATTATTGGTCCGGAGACGAAAAGTCAGGTGTAGAGGGGGGGGTGAATACACCGAGCTCTGTTTCTTTTTCTCGGTGAAGGTCAGTTGAAGCCGATGTTTGCAATCGATGAACGATGCGAGTAAGCCTTCGATCACTGGGGTCAAAGTGAGTCGGCTTACGAGCTCTTCTGCCGACGATGTCGGTATTACGAAACTCAGTCGGAGACTGTAGTGCGGATAAGTGTTAGGCCCGGAGTCGTCTCTTTTGAAAACGCATTTTTGCAAGTTAAATCTTTTGGCTGTGCACTTTATAAAATACGTTTTATGCAAGCTTATGATTTTCAAGTCAGTTGAATGCTATGCAATAAAACAGTAAATGAACACAAGCGATTTAACGTGGTTCGGATACGCGAGGATCCTACGTCCACGGTCCCGAGCAAGGCGGGAGAACTTGTTGATTATTCTCGAGCAAGCCTCGGCGGGGATATCGCGACCGGGACGGTTCCCTCTAAGTTATAGTCCTTAGCGACTTTACAATCCAAACCTAAGTTTAGAAGGGAGGGAATATTCTCCAACTGAGAAGGAGTTCTTACAACAAGAACAATTCACTAAATGTGAACTCCTTCGGATCTAAGCTATGAATCTAGCAATGAGCTTAGTCTAGAGAAGAAAGGGATCAAAGTACTCTAGAGAGATGAACTACAAGAAGTGTTCTATGAAAACTAGTTCGTCTCTGGATAAGCTTGAAGGTTCTAGAGCGTTGTGAGCTTGAATGATTTCCCTTGATTTCGCGTATATTCCTCTTTTTTGAAATCTTCAAATCCTTCTCTATTTATAGTTGTGAGTTGTGGCATATGTCCATTGGAGACGACGATGCCACGTGTCACAAGCGTCCAAAGAAAACGGCCACTATTCAACTTTGTTGCGGCGGGGCGATTAATGCGCCGTTCATGAGAGCGACTTTACTGTGTAGAGTAGGTAAGCGTTGTCGGCTTCTCATTGGTCGAGGTTTGTAGTTGGTGAGTGTCGAGTTGACCGTTCAAACTACCTCGTATGTCTTCTTGCCGAACATTTGAAGGGACTTTAAGTGCTTTGGGTCGCTTTACGTCGGATACGATGCTCGAAAGTCGGTCTTCTTCGGTCGAGTCGTCGGACCGATAAAGTGAGCTTCGATAGTTAGTTGGTCGATTGCGAAGGTATACGCTTGCATTTGGTTCTTCTACTCGATGACCATCGGCTTGTAGAGAATGCTTCTGCGAGGTCCGGTCGGTGATGCGGGATCCTTAACCGAGTTTGATATCGGTGGCCGACGAAGAATGCAAGCGATTACACCGATGACGTGGGGTTACGAAAAGTATCTTCAGCAGAAGATCAGTTCAACAACTACCCCGTACAGGACTTAGACAAAATAATAAGCATTACATCAAGTCTAACCTATACATCAGCTAATCCTATCGACACACTAATCTACTGATATCAGCTCGGTTTTTGGATCTTCAATTCCATAGTACTACTATGATTTCCCCCAATTTCTTTTAACCCTAGAACAGCTGAGTATCAATCTACTGACTCATATCCAACAATTTATGATTTAAAAATTTGGGAAAAGTAGTTAATTGAAGAATGGATATACTCATAAAAGTAGGTGATATGATACTAGTTTCTCAACTCCATGTCTCCTCTTTTTTTTTTTTTTTTTTCCTATTTTCTTTCTTTAAACACAATTCCTAAACAATTGATTGTAAAAGATTCACCAAATACCATTGTTCTTAAAAAATAATAATGGTCAACATCTATGTTGCCTTGAGTTGCAAAAGAAAATAATCTCACCTCATATAGAAAATGTCATATTTTTCTTTTTGAAAAATTTCATATAAAATGTTTTATTTTTTTAAAAAGAAGTAAGTTTCACACCTTTACCAACTTAAACTAATTCAAAAAATCAATTAATTATATGACCACATTTGTACATTACAAACCAATTTTAAATAATTAAGTAATTGTATGGATCCCTCATCTTTACTAACCAAAATCAACTCTCCTAAAATATAGTGCCGGAAAGAAATATGACACTTTCTGTGGAATGAATGAGTATTTGGAAGGGGGCGAGGTGTGATGGGGGAGGGTATGTGCTGCTCGTGTTTTGCTTTTCAAGAAAAATAGTAGCGTGAGTGCGTGCATGTATGTACATAACATCTATGATTAGAATAAATAAAATCTTAACAGTGAGATGGGGGTTTGGCTTGTTACATTAATCAAATTAGATAAGGTTTCAGACAAAAATAATAATCATAAAATGAGATTTTTTGTCCAATTTTTTCATGTTAAATTGGTGCATGTTATCAATTGGTGTCTATTTAACTCAAATGACGATTGGTAACCACACCAATCTCAGTATGTTTAAGAGTGGTGTTGGGACCTTAATTAAGTCCAGTAGGGTAATTATGTATTAATGTGTCCTTGCATGAAAAGGCCCATAATTAGGTATTAGTTACAAAGTGGGGGTTCACCCATTTAATGTAAGGAGAGTCTATTTAAGGAAGCGTATCTGTAACACCTCGAAATTTTACCTAAAAATAAATAAATAAAATAAAATAAAATGCATTTGCATTTCATGCATAATATCACGAGTTTAGTTCTGTAAGTCGCGCCTTAGAAAAACGAAAATAAAAATTAAAACATCTATGTTATTTTTCATTAAATTATTTTTGTTATGTAAATTTATTTTGAATTTCCTGAACCTACTAGGATTAATGAAAGAATATAATAATTTATATTATATAAGTTATTAGGAGATAATTTAAAATTATATTTTGTGAAAAAAGTAGATATTATATTAGTGTTATACATGTTTTATGATAAAATCTAATTGTACCTATCCATATTCTAATTTATCTAGGATTGAATGCCTTATATGGTAAGTGATAGAATAAATATTATATAAAATATATAAGGACGAAAATAATTATAGATAAAATATATTTGATACCTTTTATAATTAAGGATCTTTAGATAATTTATCGTCTATAAATACACTCTTAGTCGTCCATAAAATAGTTTCACATAAACTTTTCAAAAAATCTGTCAACATACATGCGAACTGTTTCAAAAAATATTTACACATCTTCCCGGTAACCTATCGTGGTGGAATTTTAGACGAAGCTTCCTAGGTATGTCTTTTATATCTCTGTAAATTTTGGTGATTTTTAGACAAGTCCCTATATTTTTAATAAATATTTACTTTTACACTGCGAAAAACTATGCATCCGGGATAGTGTTTAGCAAAATATTTATATCTCACTCCACAAAACTGATTTTGACTTGATTTTTTTTCCTAAATACTCCAAACACGTTGGGGTTTGTAAAAATATTTATTTCGTATTTTTAACTTATGTGTATGAAAGCAGTTTAATACAGATTTTCGGATAGTTAGTCGGAGCATGCATTTTCGAATTCGAATTTTGGTTGAAACGTTCTATGTTTTTTAGAAGTCATCCCTTATCCAACAAAGGTGCCTTTTTGATATGATATCCCTATGTATGGTCCCTAGATGTTTGTTAAATATTAGAATTTTTAAAGTATGTTTAGTCCTTGAAGCTTATAGTTAAAGGTAAGTAGGTCAGAAATCGCCTCTGTCGATGCAGTAGGTACTATTTTGGTTATAATTCTTAGAGGACTTATTATTTTTATATGAAACCAAATCTGGAATGATTTAGACTCATTAAAGAATCTATATATAGAAAATTATAATTTATGGAATGAATTCATGTTCTGTGGAACTCTTTTAAAATAGGTATTCTGCACGAGTTAAAATAGAACATAGAAACCTAGTATATAGATATGATATTGTTTGCAACCTAATAACTATAAGGTATCGTTGTATATGTCATGTTATAAGCTTAATACTAAAATAAGTCGTTAGAACTCGGATTATTTAGAAACGAGAAGTAGAAGTAAGTATCGATATACTTATTTGCATCCCATGTACAAAACGATTAATTGTTTCATGCATATCACGGCATTAAGATTTGAATTATTTCATGTTAGGATTGGCGCGCAAGACTTAATCCATTGATATCCTCGTTATTCATTCAAAGTCAAGTTAAGGTGGGGAATGTTATGTTTATCTTTATTATATATTATATTCGATATTTCATGTTTTGACGACATGCATGTAAGAAAGTGGTTTGTGTGGCCAATACAAGTTCATGTGGTCTGTGTGGCCAATACAAGTACATGTGGTTTGTGTGGCTAATACAAGTTCAAGTGGTCTGTGTGGCCAAAATACAAGTTCATGTGGTCTGTGTGGCCAATACAAGTTCATGTGGTCTTTGTGGTCAATACAAATTCAAGTGGTCTGTGTGGCCAATATACAAGTTCATGTGGTCTGTGTGGCCAAATTACAAGTTCATGTTACATGATCTAGTTACTCATGTTTATATTTGATATAATCTATAGTTTGGATAAATGCATTTCCCCACTGAGTAGTCGTACTCACCCCCTTTATATTTTCACCTGTTCAGATCATGGTCCGACAGGTGCTTGAAGTGGCGGATTGTGATGGTCACCCACGAAAGGATCTAAAAATATTTTTTTAAAACATTAATTTAGTTTTCATCTTGAACTATGCATTTATCTCTATTTAATTCCGTGAACTAAAAGTTGCACATGTTATTGATTCAAGACTTCCGCTTTTATGAAATGCATTAAAACTTTATTGATTTTATAAATCTATTATTTTGGAAAATTAAATTGAGAAGATTAAATTTATACACGATGTGACGTCCCCTTAAAAAGTTATGAAAATTGGGGCGTTAGAGAATCGTATCAGATACTGTCTATTAAATTGCCTGATTTAGTGATACGGAGACCATAACCACAATAATACACGTGGCAGCAAAGAAATTTATACAAGTAGAACTGAAGCACAACATACATTAATTAACCAGTATATGTAAATACCACATTTCGCCTCTTCAATTCTTAAATTTGAATCCACCTTCGAAAAATCTATCATAGATAGTCAGGTCTTTAAACCTTATGATATGGAACAATACTATTTTATATTTTGAATTTTATAAATTATAATTATTTTTTTTAAAAGAATTATACAATACAGAGTCTACAACTTAATACCTGACAAACTATATAATAAATTTAAACTGCACATTTACATCGCACACACACTAGTATTTTCTAAAAATTATACGAAACGTGGGCTGATTATATTTTATTTATATATAAATCTTAATTGTATCTATAACTAAATGTAAAATACAAGCAAGAATGTATAAAATTAGTGAAATAATATAATTTAAACACTATTACACTGAAAAAAAATACTAGTACAAACTTTAGAGTGAATTTCCAAATTAAACTCCTGAAAAAGTATTTCTCAAATTAGTCTCCTCTAAAAAATAATTCTCATGATAGTCTTCTTTATGCCAATAAGAAGCCACATGGATTTATTTTATTTATTTTTATTTTATATTGTATTAAATAACATTTTTTCTAGTATATTTCTTCAGCACAACCTTGTTTTCTCTTTTTTAGACTTTATTATTCTTGATGTACCACAAAACACAAACCACCTCACCTATCATATATTTTTCCAATCGTATATCATTATTTATTAAATTAAGTTTTAAAAAATAATAAAATAATGTAGATAATTATTATTTTTTACTTAAGAATTAAAATATAAAACAGTATATATATATATATATATATATATATATATATATATATTGATAGTTTCATATTTAATTTCGTGAGATTTAGTGGCTGTGGGACCATTAAATATCTTTTAAATTTCTAATGCTTGTTTAAAATCTCAAAATTCTCCAGCATTATAAAAAAAAATTAAACATAAGTAGAATAGTTCCATATGGTTTTGTATGTGGCATAAAGAAGATTATTTTTGAAAATTATTTTTAAAAAGACTAATTTAGAAAATATATATTTTTTAAAGTCTAATTTGAAAATTCCCTCCATTCTTCATGATTAAAAAAAAAAATTAAAATAACTTAATCAAGATATGTCATACAAATAAAGGAAAAATATACTCTTAATTTTAATTTCAATATATTATATTGCATCACACGCTCAGTATCATCTAATTCATTCTCACTCCTAAAAGTACGATAACTTTTGGAATCTCCAAATCGAAGAGGAATAATGGAGAAACGTGGAAGAGGGCGTCCAAGGAAGGTTCAACTTCAACCTCCCGATTTGTAAGTAGTTATTATTATCAAATTGATTAACGCCATCAACACTATATGAGTTGATTTTTCATTTACGAGTTAATGGTTTTTGGGATGTTTATATATAGGGTTAGAGTAGTAATCTTGAGTTCATTGATTTGCAATTGTGGAGTGAGTGTTGTTGAGTTCTCAAAATTCTAACTTAGTTTACGCATTTCTGCTCCCCAAATGTTTGTGAAATTAAGTTATTATAGTTTTTTTTTAATTGTTTCGGGATTTCTGGGAAGCATGTAGTAAGTAGGGTTAAGAATGCCTAATCGGAAACGTGGATTGTGTGTGGACGGTTCCACCGGCGGTTTCAAGCCGGAATGGGCCACATCTAGATGCCTAGTTGAGATGTAATCTGCAGTAGGATTTGAGTATCACTTATCTCTTTCTTGACTCTTATATGTAATTACTGCAATATTCCAACTTTGAAGAAAATGTTTTTCTTTTCTTTTGTTCAAATGCTGAACCTCCTCGATGTTTTAAATTACATGTTATATGTTGATGTATTGAAGATCTGAAGTGGCATTATCTGTTGTTGACGGCAGAGCTCAAAACATGCCCAATTCATCCAATAAAAAAGAAGTCACACCAGAGTTCTTCAAGATTTATATACCTGAATTAGCTTCACAAGTCATGGTTTGTCCAAACTATCACCATCTCTTTACATTATGATGTTATTGTATGCTAATTCCATTTCGTCTTTCTGCATTTAGAGAATTCCTCCCGATTTTGTCTATAGAATTGGTGGAAATGTTCCCACATCGTTCACATTGAAAAGGCCAAAGAGAGACTCCTCATGGCAAGTTGATACGAACATAATGGATGATGATTGGTATTTTGTAAATGGTTGGCCTCAATTCGTAGAGGACAACTCGTTACTTGACGGTGATTTTATGACATTTGACTTAGTTGGGGAGTCGAAGTTTTGTGTGACAATATTCTCACCAAATGGCTGTTTGAAGGGAGTGGCTAATGACTACAGAATCAGTAGTGATGATGAAACGTCTTCTGAATCTGAATCTGAATCTGAATCTGGTCAGTTTCGTCTCTAACTTGACATTTTTATTAACTTCTGTGTTTATTCATCTAAATGTTTTGAGTTTCGACAGAAGGTACTGAGATTAACCGAACCAACGGGAGATTTGTGAAACCAGGGATGAGTTCCATAGGAAGTATCAACGGCAATCCTTCTTTCTCAACTGTGATGGTAAAGTCCAACATACGCAACAGGCGTCTGGTGAGTTCATGAGCTTCACATTTATGCATTTGCGCGCGTGTGTGTGTGTTTAGAGCAAAGCTCGTACTCATCAAGCATCTGTATTTTGGTGATTGCCTATGGTGCAGAGTCTACCGCAGCCATTTTGGGATTCGTACATGAGAAAGAAGGTAAAAGAAGGTTCAGCAGTGGTTACTCTACGGGTTGGAAATGATGCATGGAGTGTGGATTTGAAGGTAGTGGTTGATAGAGTTATACTGGGCAGAGGTTGCTCCAAGTTTATCAAAGATAATTCTCTCAAAGTTGGGACTAAATGCACTTTTCAACTCATTCATTCTAATCCCTTTTCTTTCAAAGTCACATTTTCTAAAGATAGGATGTAGCGTGTTTGGATTAGTTAGGACTCATTGAATTTGTAACACATTCTTACTAGTCTTGTCTGTAGTGATTCATTACTTATTGCCTCCAAGTTGGTTAATTTTCTACACATAAACGTGACGAGCAAATAAACTTATACAAATTTTAGAAGTTAGAAAGGAACTCAAGCACTACATTAACCAATTAAGAAGATATATTGCATATGTTATCACTTAAATTCTTAAACTGAATCCACCTCTACTTGAATTCGCTACTCCAGTGCATTGATCAATTTTCCTTTTTTAATACAATAGATGTAAACTGCACTAATAATTATAGGACACGATATAGATGCTCATACATATTTTTATTAATCTACACAATCAATTGTATGTACTATACTTAATAATATACTATAACATTCGTATTATTATAAAAGATAAGAATTGGTCATTTGCCTTATACAAGAAAACAACGCAACTTTTTCCATCAAAAGCTTGCAAGTAAGAAATCTAAAGGGACAAAACTTGTAAGTTTGTCTTCCTAATCCTGGGGTATAATGTTTTTATATTATGTTGAGTCCTTAAAATCCAACATGTTACACAGCTTCCACATGTATGAAAAACATTCTCTCCATTAGGTTTAATTTTGAACGTAGATTTCGGAGTGACGTTTGTTTTCCTTTCAATTCCACTCGTTGGATTAATCAATTAAAGAAACAAATTTATTTATGGTATGTGCATATTTGGATATATTTGACGTGATTTACGTACATACAAATTTATTTTATACATCTCATGCCACATTGAATACGGAAACTTTTGGAAATAATTGGGATTAATTCATAAATTCCTCTACATTCTCACTCTCTAAGAGGAAGGTAACTTTTGGAATCCAGAATATATCCAAGAGAAATAACGGTGAAATGTGGAAGAGTAGTTATACAGAATCCACCAAGGAAGGTTCAACATCCCGATCTGTGTTGGAAAAATCGGTTTGGATATATATATATTAGTTATATATATATTAAATTAAGGAAAGTTAATTAGCATTTATTGCTAATTTAACTTGGGCATAATTCAGCCGTTTTCGATCGCATTTTCGAGCCTCGATATTTATCCGATTAATGATTTGAGATATATGACGTCGATCTACGTTTCGAGTAGATAATTATAGTGTGCTTAATTTCTCGATTCCGATTTTCGGTAAGTGAGAAATAGTGGCTCGAAGTTTGGGGGGACAAAACTAATATGTTACCTAAAGTGGAGAAACTTACCTTATTCGGGTTTTGGAGAGTTATTACATTAATCATGTCCCACATCGATTAATGAATAATGTTTTGTGTGGTATTTAAGTCTCTACAATATTGTAGGAGATAACTAAGTGACATGTGGTGGGCTTGGGCCACACATGCTCATGCGCGCGAGCCTTTTCGCCGACCGCCTCACACGCGGCGCGGCGCGCCGCGCACCACGCCCGTGCCCGGCCCCGGCTTCGGCTCCGGCTCCGGTTCCGGTTCCGGTTCCGGTCCGTGTCCGGTTCCGGTCCGTGTCCGTGTCCGTGTCCGTGTCCTTGGACTTGGACTTGGCAATTGGTCCTTTGGGTGGTCCGTCGGGTCGTTCGCCGGGTCGGGTGCCGGGTCGGGCGGTGCATTGGACCGGCCGCACCGGGATTCCTCTCCGTGGTGCTGTGCACTGCTACACCAAGCGAGTACTTTTGGAAGGATCCGGAGTGTGGGCGCTGAACTCCCAACCTTCCATGTCTCCACTCCCCTGTAATCGGCGCTCGCTTTAATTGGGCGGGAGTTATTCCCTGCAATCAACACTGGGTGGAACCGCCTATAAATAGACCGGTTGCATTTCATTCTCAACACACCAACACCCGAAATCATCTTATCCCGCATACTTAGCTCTTCCTAGCTCAAGTCTCCAAGCACTGTCCTCGCCGGAAAGTCCATTCGCGGAGCTCGAAGATCTGCGCGGTGCTGCAATCCTCGAGACGTCGTCGTTTCATCTTTGGGGACGAAACGCCAAAATCGAGAGCACTACCGGGGCGTTTTTCGTCTTGCGGAGAGAGGACTCCCTCGACTCGACGGTTCTTGTGTTGTTTATTTTCTTTTGTTATTTAACAGGTTTACTTGTAATAGCGAGTTTGTAATACCTACAATCGCAAGACGAAAAAATAAACTATATCCGCTTCAAGTAAACTAAGAAGATGTCTTCCTCAAGTCTTTGCTTTCTCCGATGCTACCGCCGCCGCCGCTTCGCCGCCGCCACCAACCTCGCCAGTATCGGCGTCATTGCCTCCTCCGGCAACACTTTGTTCCACCGACGTCCGTCCCTACACTGCTCCGGCCTTTGCTAATCCAACCCTAGCCGCCATTTCCGCCGCTACCGACGCCGGGATAGCACTTAACCGGTGCTAATGCCGCTAACACGGCTTTCAACTTTATTGCTATGTCCTCTCGCCTTGCGGAGCAACGTCCCATTTGGGAGTGTGAACCACCATGGTGTGGTGGGGGGGTTCAAACCCGACCACGACGGCACCTCCGCACTCGTCTAGAGTGCTTTGCCGCTGCCGAGAAGCCGGCCAAGTTTGGTGGAGCCGACTTCAAGAGGTGGCAACGAAGATGTTGTTCTATCTCGACAACATTAGGGTTTACAACCGTGCTGATGGAGAATGCTCCCGCCCCTCCAAGTGACAACGAAGAGAACTTGGAAGTCCGCATAGCCTATGATAATTGGCTAACTTCCGACTACTTCGTAAAAACTTCTTGCTTAGTGGACTAGATGATAGTCTGTACAGTGTATATGCAAATGTAAAGACCTCCAAGGCAATTTGGGAGGCACTTGAAAGAAAATACGTGCGACGATGCAGGTACCAAGAAGTTTGTAGTCGCCAAGTTCTTGGACTACAAAATGGTGGACTCTCGACCAGTCATGGACCAAGTGCAAGAGTTCCAACTCATTGTCCATGACGTCCACGCCGAAGGTATGCTTTTGCTAGATGCTTTTATCGTGGCAACTATAATTGAGAAGCTTCCCCGAGCCGGGAAGGACTTCAAGAGCTATTTGAAGCACAAGCGAAAGGAAATGACGCTTGAGGACCTTGTGGTCAAGCTCCGCATCGAGACCGACATGAGGACTCGAGATGGGAAGGGCAAAGCACCTGTGGAGCCAAGAGTCAACCTTGCTGAGAAAGGTGGCAACTCCAACAATGCAAAAAGAGGGCGTCCAAATAGCAACCCCAAAGGGAAGGGCAAGATGCAATCCCGCAAGTTTGAAGGGGACTGCTACAACTGTGGCAAATCCGGCCACATGTCCAAGGACTGCCGAAAGCCGAAGAAGAAGAGGGCTCGTCAAGCCAATATGTTGGAGATTGACCTCACTGAAGCCGACCTTGCGGCCGTGGTCACTGAAGAAGCTAACGTCGTGGAGAATGAGGGGAAGTGGTATATTGATACCGCTGCCACGGCACATGTTTGCGGTGATCGGAGCCGCTTCACCAAGTACAAGAGCTGTCAAGGGAGGAAGCTCAATATGGGTAATCAAGCCTCATCTGAGGTGGTTGGCTATGGTACTGTGGTGCTAAGGTTGAGCTCCGGCAAGAACCTTACTCTGGGAGAGGTGCTGCATGTCCCCGATATCCGAAAAAATCTTGTGTCCGGCTCTGTACTAGTCAAGAGAGGGTTTAGACTAGTTTTTGAGTCTGACAAGTTTATTTTGACAAAATTTGGAATGTTTTTAGGAAAAGGTTACCTCTCTGAGGGCCTTTTCAAACTGTCTGTAATGGCGATACGCCAAGAGGCCATTGAGGCCAAAGATAATGAAAACGCAACTACTTCCTCTTACTTGATTGAGTGTTCCGATTTATGGCATTCTAGATTAGGACATGTTAATCTAAATGCTATAAAAAGATTAGTTAATCTCGATCTACTTAAAGTAAATGAGTTTAACAAAACCAAGTGTGAAGTTTGTGTTGAAGCAAAATTGGCTAAGCAGCCATTTCATTCTGTAGAAAGGAACACAAAACCTCTAGAACTCATTCACACTGACGTATGTGACTTGAAGTTTGTACAAACTAGAGGTGGGAAAAAGTATTTTATTACTTTTATTGATGACTGCACCAAGTATTGTACTCTTTATCTTTTAAGGAGTAAAGATGAGGCGATTGAAGCTTTTACTAACTTCAAAGCTGAAGCCGAAAACCAACTTGATTGCAAAATCAAAATGGTACGAAGTGACAGAGGTGGAGAATACGTAGCCCCTTTTGAAGAGTTGTGTAAGACAAGTGGTATTATACATCAAACCACCGCCCCCTATTCGCCTCAATCAAATGGTGTAGGCGAAAGGAAGAATCGGACTCTAAAGGAGATGATGAATGCTTTGTTAATAAGTTCGGACTGCCCCGAACATGTGGGGGAAGCCGTTTTGACGGCTAACTACTTATTAAACAAAATACCTACGAAAGGTAGAGATGTAACTCCTTATGAAGTTGTGGAAAGGAAGGAAACCTTCCTATAAATACCTCAAAGTGTGGGGGTGTTTGGCTAAGGTAGAAGTGCCTTTGCCTAAGCAAGTTACTATCGAACCTAAGACTGTCGATTGTATCTTTATAGGATATGCACTGAATAGTAGTGCATATCGGTTTGTCATTCATAAGTCGGCCGTGCCCGATATGAATGTTGGGACTACTATTGAGTCAAGGAATGCTATATTCTTTGAGCATATCTATCCTTGTAAAAAGGATGATAAAGTTGGGTCAAGCTCTAGTGGTGAAGCAAGAGAAGTTGCTAGTAGTTCTAGAAATGTGGGGGTAGAACCCGATACGCGTAAAAGGCAAGCTCCTGATCTTGAAACTTTAGAACCAAGACGTAGCACTAGGGCAAGAGTTGCTAAGGACTTTGGTCCTGATTATGTTGTTTTTCTTTTGGATGAAGAGCCGCGATCTATAAAAGAAGCTCTTTCTAGACCCGATGGTCCACTTTGGCAAGAAGCTGTCCAAAGTGAAATTGATTCCATTATGCGAGAATCACACTTGGGTCTTAGCGAGACTTACCCGAAGGTTGCAAGCCCTTAGGATGTAAATGGATCCTAAAAAGAAAGTATAAGGCAGATGGGTCAATTGATAAATATAAAGCTCGTTTAGTGGTTAAAGGCTTTAAGCAAATTGAAGGATATGATTTCTTCGATACTTATTCGCCTGTAACGAGAATTACGTCTATCCGTGTGCTTCTCGCGATTGCTGCTTTGCACAATCTTGAGATTCATCAAATGGATGTGAAAACTGCCTTTCTAAATGGAGATTTAGAAGAGGAAATTTATATGGAACAACTTTGAAGGGTTTGTAGTACTCGCCAAGAGCGAAAGGTATGTAAGTTGGTGAAATCCCTATATGGTTTGAAACAAGCACCTTTGCAATGGCACTTGAAATTCGACGAGGCTATGTTGTCGAATGGTTTTAAGATTAATGAATGTGACAAGTGTGTTTACATAAAGAATACAAAGAATGGTTTTGTAATTGTTTGTCTTTATGTAGACGACATGTTAATTATGGGACAAAACCTTCAAGTCATAAATGACACCAAGCGAATGCTTAAAAGGAATTTCGATATGAAAGATATGGGAGTTGCTGATGTTATTCTTGGAGTAAAGATACAAAGAACTCCCAAAGGGATTGTTTTGTCTCAATCTCATTATATTGAGAAAGTACTTAAGAGGTTTAATGCCTTTGATAGTGCGCCGGCAAAGACTCCTCTAGAAGTTAATGTTCATTTGAGCAAGAATAGGGGTGATCCTGTTGCTCAAGAGGATTATGCTCAAGAGGTTGTCTTATGTACATCACGAATTGTACGAGGCCTGATCTAGCATGTCCGGTGAACAAACTGAGTCGCTATACTAGTAATCCTAGTAGAGAACATTGGAAATCTCTTGTAAGAGTTATGAGGTATTTGAAATACACTCTTAACTTTGGGGCCGCACTACTCGAGACATCCCCCGCATACTTGAAGGGTACTGTGATGCAAATTGGATATCCGACACTAAAGACTCGTTGTCAACTAGTGGTTATGTGTTCACTATAGGGGGAGGAGCTGTGTCGTGGAGATCCACGAAACAGACGTGCATTGCCAGATCCACCATGGAATCTGAATTTATTGCTTTAGATAAAGCCGGTGAGGAGGCCGAATGGCTCTGTAATTTTCTTGAAGATATTCCATGTTGGACGAAACCCGTGCCACCTGTGATGATTCACTGTGATAGCCAAGTAGCTATTGGTAGGGCCAAGAGTGGGTTGTATAATGGTAAGTCGAGACATATTCGTCGTCGACATAATACCGTAAGACATTTGATCACGAGTGGGGTTATCTCTGTAGACTATGTCAAGTCTATAGATAACCTAGCGGATCCGCTTACTAAAAGTTTGAATCAAGATCAAATGTATAAGCTCGTAGCGAGAATGGGAGTTAAATCCACAAATTAAAGACGATTATAGTGGATACCCAACCTTGTAGATTGGAGATCCCATGAACTTGGTTCAATGGGAAAACTAAGCTATATGAGTCTGTTGATACCACACTCAAATAGTCTATTCCCTAAAAGAGCTCGAGAGTGTTGGTGACCTGTCAAGTGGTGAGGTTAAGTCTTTGACTTTTAATGATTCTTGGATGCCTTGAGAAGGTGGAGTATGACAGGATACTCGAGTAAGAATCACCTAAGTAAGTGAGAAGTGAGGGCCGCTTCTATGTAACACTTATGAATCCAAAGAGGTTGTCCATGGCCAGTAAAGGACACAAACGTGAGAACGGACGCGGTTGAGACTTTATAGTGTTTGTGCTATTGTCTAAGTATACACCATGGAGGAATAGTTCAAGGCCACGTGTCCACTAATCCGCCGGTATGCTCGATAGCACTGACTAAGGAAGGTTCAAGGTCACAAGCCACCTACCCTGATGCTTTATTGTCTCTTGAGGACGTAGTCGTGTGTCTCGCATGCATGCATTTGGCTATTTCCACTCATGTGGGGGATTGTTGGAAAAATCGGTTTGGATATATATATATTAGTTATATATATATTAAATTAAGGAAAGTTAATTAGCATTTATTGCTAATTTAACTTGGGCATAATTCAAAGGTTTTCGATCGCATTTTTGAGCCTCGATATTTATCCGATTAATGATTTGAGATATATGACGTCGATCTACGTTTCGAGTAGATAATTATAGTGTGCTTAATTTCTCGATTCCGATTTTCGGTGAGTGAGAAATAGTGGCTCGAAGTTTGGGGGGACAAAACTAATATGTTACCTAAAGTGGAGAAACTTACCTTATTCGGGTTTTGGAGAGTTATTACATTAATCATGTCCCACATCGATTAATGAATAATGTTTTGTGTGGTATTTAAGTCTCTACAATATTGTAGGAGATAACTAAGTGACATGTGGTGGGCTTGGGCCACACATGCTCATGCGCGCGAGCCTTTTCACCGACCGCCTCACACGCGGCGCGGCGCGCCGCGCCGCACGCGCCCGTGCCCGGCCCCGGCTCCGGCTCCGGCTCCGGTTCCGGTTCCGGTTCCGGTTCCGGTCCGTGTCCGTGTCCGTGTCCTTGGACTTGGACTTGGACTTGGACTTGGATTTGGACTTGGACTTGGACTTGGATCTTGGCAATTGGTCCTTTGGGTGGTCCGTCGGGTCGTTCGCCGGGTCGTTCGCCGGGTCGGGTGCCGGGTCGGGCGGTGCATTGGACCGGCTGCACTGGATTCCTCTCCGTGGTGCTGTGCACCTGCTACACCCAAGCAGTACTTTTGGAAGGATCTGGAGTGTGGCTGCTGAACTCCCAACCTTCCATGTCTCCACTCCCCTCGTAATCGGCGCCGCTTTAATTGGCAGGAGTTATTCCTGCAATCAACACCTGGGTGGAACTGCCTATAAATAGGCCAGTTGCATTTCATTCTCAACACACCAACACCTGAAATCATCTTAGCTGCATACTTAGCTCTTCCTAGCTCAAGTCTCCAGCAGCCTGTCCTCGCCGGAAAGTCCTGTTCGCCGGAGCTCGAAGATCCTGCGGTGCTGCAATCCTCGAGACGTCGTCGTTTCATCTTTGGGGACGAAACGCCAAAACCGAGAGCACTACCGGGGCGTTTTTCGTCTTGCGGAGAGAGGACTCCCTCGACTCGACGGTTCTTGTGTTGTTTATTTTCTTTTGTTATTTAACAGTTTACTTGTAATAGCAGTTTGTAATACCTACAATCTGTAAGTAGTTATATTATCAAATTTTATTAACGCCATCAACAATATACACTGATCGATAATTATGTTTAGAGCAGGTTTCTTGAATTTATTGATTTGCAACTTTCAAGTGTTGTAGTTGAGCTCTCAAATTCCAACTTTAATGACAACTTCCCAAATGTTTTTGAAAATAAACCATTATAGTTTGTTTTATTATTGTCGATGTACTACGGTTCAATGGTGTTTGTAATACATTTTTTTTACAAGTTTTAAATTAAGGAGATAATTGATAAAAAGTCTGTTGGAGAATTTGTGAAATGTTTACAAATGACTCTTAAAAATATGAAAAGATCAAAAAGTAGTAATCCAAGAGTAGAAGTACATTTTTAGTTCAAGTTCGTCAAGCAAATTAAACTTTTTTTTTAATTAAGTTAATAAATTATACGTTGTTGTAAACATACCCTATAATGACTATTTTTTTTCTGGAATAGGTAATAGTAAGATCACAGTTCTAGGCAAAATTGGGTACGTAGTTGTCTTTTTTTTTTTTTTTTTTTTTTTGATACGTGGAACCCGCAGCCGCTACCTTCGGTGCGCACTGGGTAAACCCCGCTCCTAGTGCAGTAGCCTGCAAACCACATAGGAGAGTTCAACCACCCTAGGCTAACCATAGGTGACAGGCTCCACAAAGTTGCTTCCAGTGGGATTCGAACCCAGGACCTATCGGTCCCGGGCCAACCACCTTCACCAACTAAAAATGAGGGATAATTGAGGGTTAGAAACCGATACATTCCTCCTTCGTATGTTGTCGCGGCTTTGATTGTTGCTCCTGTGTCAGATCTTCTGATTTGTGTCCCGACCTTTTTCTTTCTCTGAGTGGTCAGAGAACTGAAGAAAATAAATTTATGTCTCTACTCATATTCACGCCATGCGCCAATGATTATGTGTGTAATCTGTTTCTGAACAGAATACTAATATATATATATATATATATATATATATATATATGCTTCAAAAGCCAATATAATATTAATATATTTGTAGCCCATTAATTTAATTATATTTCTAATGGCTTCCACATAATTAGCCCATAATATAATTAATTAATCCACTGGGCTACTAATATTTATCAATTAATTGGCCCATCCAATTAATTCCAGATAAATAACATTATTAAATAATGTAAAAATACATTAATCCATTAATAATGATTTCTGAGAGACAATAAATAACTAGGCAGCTAATTGAGCCAGATCAGGGATCCAATACAAGAAATAAAGCTGAGCCTCAAATTAATTAATTATCTATGCTCAGCCCAGAGCAAAATTAATTAATAAACACAAATTCATTCCACTAGAGAATCCGTGCTGACTTACCCCTTTATCCCAAATTGAGCAAGGACTTGTATTTTAGACTTAATCGATCTCCGTATTTAAGATAGAAATATCCGTTAATTAATTAAGCTCACTGACAGCTTAATTAATTAACATCTTATATTCCTGAGTAGTACCACTCGACCTTATTAACACACCTGAACTTAATCAACCGACCGGGTTTAGTGTGCTAATCCTTTCGAGTTCCTCAGAGGATATTATCAACCCATTTTACTAGGATACGGCTGCAAGATACAGATAACCAGCCTGAGCCACAAATAACTACTAACACCCAAGATACGTAGATCCGGTCGCGATGACGTTCACCATAGTAGGTCAAAGTGATAGATAGCCAAATGCACTCAGCTGAAGTCTTACCAAGCTTAAGACCAGCTAAGTCACCGAGATCTTGGTTCTCCACTAAGGTCAGTTAGGAAAACACATCTCACTATGATCCGTCAATACACGACCTTAAGTGTACCAGTAAAGACAAGCAGCTAAGACAAGCCACTTCTTATCTAAACTGCAGCTTAAACCGACGACTTATCCTTAAGTTGTCTCAGCTGTGATAACTGTTTATATCTTGTCAGTTCAACCAATTTGTGTTGTCTTCTGTGATACCCGACATACCACACAAATCTAACTTTTATACAAGATAAAGGATAACATGTGCAAATATACATATTTATCAGATAGGAGAATAAAATAGTGGTAAGGACAAAAACACATTGTATACAAGCATAAAAAGTGCTTCCAGTATACAAAATCCCAACAATTCTCCCACTTATACTAAAGTAAACTTTTAGTATACAATGTGTCAGTTCTAGGTACAAACTAGTACTCAACTATATCTCAGCTATCTAGGTACAAACTAGTACCCAACTATATCTCAGCTATCTATCCTATCTATCACTGCATCTTCTCCCACTTATACAAAAGTTTCTGTAGTCCTAAGTGGGGGGCATCTCTACCATCCCTAAGCCACGAACATGCTTCTCGTAAGCCAGGAGTGGTAAGCTCTTCGTGAAAGGATTAACTAGTTTGAATTCAGTTCCGATTTTGTCAATCACCATGTCTCCTCGATTTACGAATACTCGTATAATGTGGTACTTCATGTCTATGTGTTTAGACGCCTTGTAAGATCTAAGTTCCTTAGAATTTGTCACTGCACCCGCATGATCACAATAAATCGTGATCGCCTTAGGCAAATTCTGAACAATATCAAGATCCAGGAGGAAATTCTTGAGCCAAACTCGCCTCTTTCGAAGCTTCCGGAGCGACCACATACTCGCTTCCATGGTTGAGTCCGCAATGCATTTCTACTTTGCACTCCTCCATGAAATGGCTCCACCTCCCAAGGTAAACACATAACCCGAAGTAGACTTCTTCTCGTCTCTCGGTCACCGAAATCCATTCCGTATAACCCAAAGACACTGGACTCGTTCGACCGGTAAACAAGCTTTATAATCTCTAGTCCGTTTAACGTACTTGAGAATATGCTTGACCGCAGTCCAGTGTTCCTTTCCAGGGTTAGACTGATATCTTGAGACCATGCCTACAACATATGAGATATCTTCTCTCGAACAAAGCATCGCATACATGAGGCTACCGACAGTGGAAGCATATGGTACTAGCCTCATACTTTCTATCTCTTCAGGCGTTTTAGGGCACTGATTCTTTGATAGAAAAATGCCATGTCTGAAAGGTACTGAACCTCTCTTGGCATTTTGCATGCTAAAACGAGCAATAACAGTATCAATGTAGGACGCTTGTGACAAGCTCAACATCCTTTTCTGGCGATCTCGGATAACCTTGATCCCAAGGATGTAAGCAGCTTCACCTAAGTCCTTCATTTGAAACTGCTCGGATAACCACATCTTTACGTCTGATAACACTTCAACATTGTTGCCAATGAGAAGGATGTCATCTACATAAAGTGCAAGAAACACCACTGATCCATTAACACATATACGGTACACACACACCTCGTTAGGATAGGATACAAAACCATAGGATTTGACTACCTCGTTAAAAAACGCTGGTGCCATTTCCAGAAAACTTGCTTAAGTCCATGAATAGACTTCTTAAGCTTCCAAACTAGATGCTCTTCGCCCTTCTTCACATAACCATCTGACTGTTTCATGTAGATGTCCCTACCTTTTTCAAGGTAATGCGGTTTTGACATACATTTGCCAGATCTCTAGTTTCATGTGAACTGCTATGGCAAGGAGAATCCGAATGGACTTGATCATTGCTACAGGCGAGAAGGTTTCTTCGTAATCGATACCTTCTTTCTGGGTAAAACCCTTCGCCACTAGCCTGACCTTAAACGCCATGATCTCTCCATTCGGTCCTCTCTCTTTCTCTTGTATACCCACTTACTACCAATAGCTTTGCAGCCCTCAGGTAGTTCAGTGATCTCGTATACATCCATATCAATTATGGACTTAAATTCTGAGTCCATGACGATTCGCTAGGAATCTGCATCTACATCTCCCACTGCTTCGTTGTAAGTCCAAGGATCCACGGTATCTTGTTCATCTGCCGGGAGATGATCAAACGTCTCCCCAGTGAACATAAACCGATCAGGTGTAAATATCACCCTCCCACTACGTCGAAGAGTGTCAGACGATGTGTTAACAGATTGTGCAGTTACTCGTGGAGTACTATCTTGCACAACTGGCTGTTCAACTGGAACTCGACCACCTTGTAATTCCTCAAGGATGATGTCGACTCGAGATTTATGGTTACTAATGTAATCCTCTTTTAAGAACCGAGCGTTAGGGCTAACAACGATCTTCTTTTCTTTAGGATCATAAAAGTATCCACCCCTCGTTTCCTTTGGATACCCTATGAACAACATCACTTCTGAACGTGATTCCAATTTGTCGGCCTGCCTATTTAGCACATAAGCAGGATAACCCCAAATCCTTAAGTGATCTTTTGTGCCCGACTTAGAATGCACACGGTTCAGCAAGTATGCTGCAGTTTTTAGGGCATATCCCCAAAACAAAACTGGCAAAGTTGCATAACTCATCATCGACCGAACCATCTCTAAGAGACTTCAGTTCCTTCTCTCTGACACACCATTTTATTGAGGCGTGCCCGGTGCTGTCAACTGGGATGTAATCCCACATTCTGTCAAGTAGTCCTTGAAGTCGTTGGATAGGTATTCCCTACCACGATCAGATCGTAGTGTTTTGATTTCTTTACCTAGCTTCTTCTCCACTTCTGCCTTGAGTTCCTTAAAGGTTTCAAAGCAATCCAACTTGTGGCGAAGAAGGTAAACATATCCATACCTCGAGTAATCGTCAGTAAATGTGACGAAGTACTCATACCCTCCACGAGCTTGTGTAGACATAGACTCACACAAGTCAGAATGTATCAAACTTAATAATCCTGTGGCTTTATAACCCTTTGCCTTGAAAGGCCTAGTCTTCATCTTTCCTTCCAAACAGGTTTCGCAAGTTGGAAATGGTTCAACTTGGAGAGACTCCAATGATCTATATTCCACCAACCTTTGAGTCCTGTTAAGATTGATGCGACCTAGTCTTAAGTGTCACAGATAAGTTTGGTTTACCTTAGAAGATTCTTTTCTCTTCTTAGGATTTGATGATGAGGAAGCAATAATAACAGAACTACGCAGTTTATAAGTAACAGTATATAAAGATCCGTTTAATGGTCCACCACAGATAAAATCATCATCTTTCATGATAGAAACTTCACTATCAAAACTTGATTTATAACCATCCATGGTGCAGAGTTTTGAAACAGAAATAATGTTTCGCCTAAACTCAGGAACATAGTAAACATCTTTAAGTACTAAAACAGAACTATCAAAAGATAGATGTAAATCTTCAATGGCAATTGCAGTAACTTTCGATCCATTGCCCATTGAGACTACCACCTCGCTATTGCTCAATTGCCTTTTCTACAAGAAACCTTGCAAGGTGTAACAAACATGATCGGGCTTGCCCCGAGATCTACTACCCACACGCTGGGTAGAAGAGGAAACCGTAAAAATTTCAGTTACAAGAGCGACTAGCGTCTCTTTCTGTTTTGCCTTGACATCTGGATTATAATTATTCCAGTGTCCTTTTTACCACTCTTGAAAAATCTTCCTTTCTCCTTTGACATTCGCATGTCACCGGTAAGGACCGTCTTCTTACTCCCACTGCTCTTCTTGAAATGTCCACCCTTTCTGCTCTTTTTCTGGTTTCCGCCTTTCGAAGGATTCCTTGAACTACTAGGGATATTCAAGACTTGAGCACTCTTGCCCTTTCCTATAACCTCTTTGACCGCTACCAAAGATTTGAGTAACATACTCATAGTAAACTCGTTCTTAGACATAGCGGTCCTAAAACAGAAGTTCTTATAGGACCTTTGCAGAGCTTTTATTGGGAGCGGTAAGATATCTCTTCCACTCTATGAAATTATTTAAAAATTGTTAAACCCGTTAGGGTTTGGTTGGTGAGATCTGTTTAGGAACTCGAAAAATTTCGAAGCACATATCCTGAAAAATATAATTTAAAAAGCATGTATAAAGTTAATATTTGCACATAATTCGTAATTAATAATCATTGTAACCTTTTGTAAAAACAATGATATTAAAAACCTCGAACGACTCTATGAATTCCACTAGCAAGCCACGCAGGTGGACGTTTACTAGCGTAACCCTAAACCAAACTATTTACCTAGCTCTTTAATTCCAATCCACGTCTAGGTTCTTAAGACGAATGGAATTAATAGTTCGATATTCTGGACCATGTCACTATTAAAACGCGGGAAGGGACTTCGAGGGAAGTGAATTGTACTCGCGGTGACATCTAAGCATTGACCATTAATTTGACCAAAATGAATCAAATTCTCGAAATTGACATACTTACTCGAACCATGCCGCATTCAATTTGATCTAATTAGTCATCCTATTTAATTATTATCTTCTAGAGTACTCGTGTTTACTAGGCACGCAAGCCACGCAGGTGGACGTTTACGGCTTCGCTCCCAGTACTCAATAATAATCAAATATTGTTTTGGAAAACTCATCTCACAAAACTTGTAGCTCAAATATGAAAGCAAGCCACGCAGGTGGACGTTTACTCACATAATCTTACTACTTTTGTGTAGAGTCCAATTAATGGAGGTCCAATTAAGTGTTTAATATCCAAATTAATGGAATCTAATTAAACATTTAATTTAAAAATTGCTTAGTCTTTTCATTCAAAAGGTTTGTGTTGGTCCCGAGAGCACGTTCGGGTGTAGAGTGGTGGGGGGGGGAAATACACTCGAAACTCGATTTCTCAACTTAAACACGAACAATCCTTTTCGGGATGATGTCGCATCTTGAACAAATTCGAACGGACCGTATAAGTTGTTCGAATCGTGTATGCAGAGTGACTGACTCTACTGAGATCTGCTAGCTGACTGAGAGTCATAATTCAGTATCTTGCACATAGAGTTCAGTGGTGCGGAATAATGTAGGCCCAAATTCAGTTGAGTGAGAAAAACGTTTTTATCAAAACAGGTTTCGAGAGATTAGTGCGATGCGTTAAGTTCGCTGAAACTCGGTTGAATGATTTAAAGAATATTTTCAGTATGAACAGCTAAATTAATGCAACAATGAAAAGAAACGTAACACAAGACACGAGAGATTTTTAAAGTGGTTCGGACACAAAAATCCTACGTCCACTGTCCCGAAAGATCAGGAAGCTATTTATTATACTGAGGTAGTCTCAGTTGGTTTCTACGCTGGACAAACACTGGTCTTGAGATTTATACTGAGCAAGTCTCAGTTTACAAGGTTATCAAACTGAAGCGTTTGAAAAACTCTCCAACTGTGAAGGAGTCCTTTACAATAAGGATTAGTTCAAAGATGAACTCCTTCGTCTAAGCTATGGATATATGCTATTGAGCTTAGGTTAGAGGGATAGGGAACAAGAAGGTGGCTTCTAGAACGACGAACAGCTAAGTAAAGCTATGGGTTCGTGTATCGTCGTTTGGATACTAGAGGCCGTATTTATCGGGCCCGCTTGGTTCCCTAAGAGCTAGAATGTAGTTCTTCGCACGGAGATGAATTCTTCGAACTTCTTGCGGAGAACTTAGGCTTTTCGAATTTGCTCGTTTGAATGCTTTGAGTGTTCTTGCTTGTGTGCTCGTATTCTCGTATACTTCAAATTTTGATTTATCCCTCTATTTATAGAGAAGAGATTAGGATAGATCCGTTGGAGACGATGATCCTTTGTCTCTCTTTTTTGGGTAGCTAACAGCTCTTTTGTAGCATGGTGGCAGTGTCCTTTTCCTCCATTTTTGGAAAGTTGTTGACTTGCAGCTTTAGTAGGTGTAGGACAGGTGTCTGCTTGTCTTGGCCGAGGTTCGGGAAGGTGGTTGAGACGTAACAAACTTCAAGGAGATTTGAAGCTGACTTCTCTTTTCCTCGTACTTGACTATGCCGATTGTCTTTTAAAGATCCGACGGTTCGTAAGACTGTTCGGCCGTTGCCGAAGTCCGATCTCCGATTCGAGAGTGAACTCCTAGTGAGTCGGCTCTACTGAAGATCAACTCTGAGTGCAGTGAACTACTCCTGCTGAGTTCGGTTCAACCGATTTTCGCATATCGCTCCCGCCGATTCCATGATTGAAGTCTTCTACTTCGGTGCCGAGGCGGATAAGCTACCGAATGCCCGAGCTGCGAGCATGTGGTCTGCCGAGTCCGAAACCTCGTAGACAAAAAACAGATTACAACTTAAAGGTTCACCAATCAATATAGGGTTTTGAGATCTTCAAATCTTCAAACTATTTCAGAGCACAAGGCTACTGAGTAAATGTCAACACAGAAGACCGAGTCATTTCCCACTATATCTAATACCGCTAAGGATAGAATCATCACCCAACATTTTCCCCTTATTTGATGATGCCAAAACCTAAACTATCATCTAAACAACCTAACACAATGACTTATCCGAAACAGAGCTCCTTACAAAATATTACAAGTAGGATCAGTGGAGTTGTTCTTCAAGTCCTAGACTACTGAGGGGATCAGGGCAGAAAGTCGAACATATACAGAGACTAAACATTTTCCCCCTTGTCTTAACAACATTTCCCCCGAAAACACAAGCAAGTCTATTAGAATCTAGCTAAGCAACAACTGACAGTAAATAACAAAGCGTGAGTGTGTGAGTCAGTAATCACTTCAGTGATTCTGAATATTAAGCATAAGCAAACACGGCTATTCAGACAATAAGGAATTGTCAAAGCCAAACATAGATATTATATATGTAAGAAAATCAGTACAATTACATCTCTGCTAGGCTATGAAGGAAAGATACACTGAGAAATCAAAAGTAGAAGCTATTTGAATTGCTTAATCTTGTCTTTTGAAATTCCGAGATTGAGATTCGTGAAGGGGCACTCCATACATCCGATATGTGATCTTCCTCGCCTTCGTAATCTCTCGCAAAGTCTGCTGGGTCTTCTTCATCAAGAAACTTAGCTTCAGCAGCATCCTTCACTTCTTTCTCTATCATACCGTAGTGGATGGATCCATCAAGTCTTTGTGGGGGAGGCAGAATTCTAGGATCTGGAACTCTTACTTCAACATTCTCATTAATGGCTTTCCGCAACCCGGCATACATCTCTAAGTCGCTCGCATAATCCATTCGGTATATGCCATTGCCTTGGGCTTTTCGCACTGCAATCTCCGAAGTAGTTCCTTTTGATGAATTCGACTTTTCGGATTTTCCCATCTCTCGAGTCCTGTTCCCACGGGATCCAATCGTCCACTCTAGGCCATCTCGTGAGTCTTCGATCTATAAGCTTCCCGAATTTTCCCAGTATTTGTATGGGATGTCGGCCTTGGGCGGGAATCCTCCGACTCGCTTCTTTTTCGGTTCGCGAGCCTCGAGAGCTTCAAGATCGGCTTTCCATATCCTCTCTCTGGCTGCTTCTATTTGCCTGGCCTCTTCACCTCTGTATAAGTATCTGTCTAACTGAACCCAGATTTCCTCCATCTCTTGATCTTGTGCCTTAGAGGTAGTGTAGGAGGGCTTGTGAGGTGGTTGGTTGTCTGAGTCAGCAGGGGTTGAAGATTTTTCTTTGGTGGTTTCCTCGCCCTGACTGGCCATTGTTGTTGTTGCTTGCTCCTTCTCCTTTTCTTTATCAGCCTCGTCGCTGAGTATGAGCTTTCTCGGAGGCAGCCTTGCTGATTTTTTGCTTCCAGCCGGAGCCTTGGTCTTGCCTTTAGCAGGCTTCTTCTTTGGCTTACTCGCAACTTTAGCTTCAGCAATCTCCCTAGCGAGCTTTTCATCAGCTGCTATCTGAGCCTCCTCCTCTGGAGTAACATATCTCCTGGATCCTTTCTTATTGGGAGGGGTTGGGAGTTTCAGTGCCTTTTTACCTTTTCCTAAGAATCGGAGGTGGAAGAGGAGCTTCTTCCTCTTTTGAGTCCTCCTCGTCAGCATACTCGACAACTTCCTTAATAATGTCAAGGGGAGTCTGTGTTTCCTGAGTAGCGACTTCTTTGGGTCCTGAGCCGCTTGGGCCAGTCTCAGTAGATGCTGCAGCTGCAGCTGAGATACCCTGGGCCTCGCCGCCAAAGTAGGTGCAGTAAGGGCGGATGACTGAGTAGAAGATGCCCCCATTACGACCTTGCTCTCTTTGGAGTCTTCAATATTGTCTCCTTGGCGCCTTCCCCTTAGTGGATTTTTCTCGTTATAGCTTTTCCTTGCTTAGCCATACTTTCCCCCTTTTTGGCATCGAGCAGTGGTCGGGGTTGGAACCGAGAGTTTGTTGTTCGGACTTTTGTATGAGGCCGACGGATCATTCGGCGTCGTCTACAGCCTTTGTCGTGGCTCATGCAGCTCGTTTCTCTCAATGATCGCTTGATCGTTGTATAGCTTATGTGAGAGATCAACCGCAACCTTGAATTCCTTCGCTTGCTTCTCCACGCCTCTTCTATGGCCTTCTGTATAGTTTCCATCCTGAGCTCATTGGCCCGAGAGATTGTGTTGACGGATTCAGTGTGGGTGGGTTGGGCGGCCTTGAAATCATTAAGCAATTTAGCTTGGCCTTCCCGAATCGTCCCGGCCGAGCGTCGAAGTCGCCTCTCGAGTGGCTAGCGCTTCGGATAAGATATTGGAGAAGTCGGGAGCGCATGATTCCGAAAGAGTGGTTCCGAGCTCCCGAATCTCTGCTTGGTGGCCCGGGTGGATCGTCGCCAAGTTTTGTGGACGGCACGGGCAAGAAGGCGATTCTGTGTGCCTTGATCCTTCAGTGCCCTAGCCACTGTTTTTGAGCGACGGATCCTTGGGCCGGGCGCTACTTGAAAGCGATTGGAGAAGAAGCCGAAAGCAGATCAACCGCCTTCGAAGTACCGGCCACCGTCTCGTCCCGTGACCAAGGATGCTGAGTGGAGGGTCGCGAGTAGATGCAAAGGGCATCCTTGTCCTGTTGAGTTCCCTCATCGAGCTTCTCGTGGCCTCGAATCATGGGGTGGGTCCTAACTATCGGGGTCGACCCATCTCGAGGGTGCGGGTGCCGAGACGGGTTGTCTCTCATTCAAAGAAAGCGAGCATAGCCGCCTCGGATCCTCGAGCGTGCCGAGGTCGATAGCTCCGAGTAGCTAATCTTCTCTTTCATCGCAGCCTCTTCTTCATGTAGCCGTTCACGGGAGTGATGGATAATCGGCTCTTTTCGGGTTGTGCCACTCTTGGAACCTGAGCAGCATATGGAGCCTCGCCTGCCTTGCAATTATGACAAGGTCGCTGTGGCCGACGATCTCGGGAATGGGCTCCGTAATCTCTCGGGATGCTCTGGATTGGAGAGTTGAAGCTTCTATCCCGATCGATTCTTCTTCTGAGGCGGTCTCAGATTCCTCTATCTCGATTGGAGACGCCTGTTTCTCAGCAGAAGGAAGACTGCTGAGAGGTGGGATATCCAAGGGGCTGAACATCCTCACCCTGGATATCTTCAGCTGGGACCCCTTGGTCCACTGCTTCATCACATTCAGTGGAGACAACTTTCTCCACTGACTCAGTCTTCTCAGAAGACTCTGGCTCATCCCCGAGCCGCAGGGGCGTTCGCAATACCATCGCCTCGGCTCGCCACGGTTTCGCGTAGGCACGGCTGTGCTGACCTTATTCAGTCGCTTGGCTGGTGCCTTAGGTTTTAGAATTTGAGGGGACCTCTTCTTCATTGGAGTGGTCTTCTGAGACGTGGTTTTAGGAGCGCCAGGCCTGGTGCCGATCTGCTGAAGGGCCGCTGCCCTGTTCTGAAATCTGACCTTTTTCACATTGAAATACTGCTTATCTGCGAAGGTGATTTGGTCAGAAGTGCAGAGGTCTTCGATCATGACTGAGATCTTCAGTCCGTATAATAGCTTTCCTTTGGCGCTCAGCCTATTGGATGCTTTGTCGAATTTCGCGGACTGGATCATAAATTCCCTTAAGAAAAACTCTGTCCAGTTGATCTTGGCCCTATCATAGATGGCCATCATAAGTTGCAGCTTTCGTCTGGACACTTGATCGAAGGAGCCTGCTTGACTCGTCACTAGCTAAGTTACAATGTATGCTAAGACTATATACTGAGGGAGCATGGTGTTCTTGGGAAACGCGACTCTGAAGACTGTTAGCTTCCCACAGAAAATGGACAAGTAGTCATCCATCAGATCATCGTTGTACCCAACTGTAGTGACGCCTTCGCTTGGCAAATCAAAGCTTCTCCGAAGAGCTTCTCGGATTGACATCTGCTTAACTTCTATGTTCGTGCGTGAGGGATCGCCTACTGTGTGGACGACGAATCTCCCTTTGACATCTCCATCTACTGATTCGGCGTTCAGATAGATTTCATCAATCTGACGCGGGAGGAAGAAGGTGGGCTTCCTCGTCAGAAATCCTTCGAGTCCGATTTCGCGGAGAGCTGAGAATATCTCATTCATGAAATCGAGATCGCAGACATCGAACTCCATGACTGGCTCGCACCAGACACGGTCTTTCTCCAAAATCTCTTGCATATTCTCCGGACCAAAAACAACATTTCCTGACATTTTGATAATCTGCATATATCGTATAAGTCAGTACCGATTAAGGATATAAAAAGATAAAGATATACGATACGTAAATATCATTTAAGAATTACCGAAAGATTTCCTAAAGATTTGAAAAGAGTTTAGATAGAAGGTTAAGAATATTTCAGAAAATCTTGGGTACTTAGAATAATTGCAGATACGAAATGGCGGTTTTCAAGGATTTGAACACAGATATATATCTTAGAAAAGATAAACAGTTAAATATCGATGGTTCAGTTTGAACGCGCTTTTTAGATGGACGGCTAGGATTGAGTTTTATATAAATGGTAATGATCATGTTAGCCGCCTAAGTCAAAAGCCAGTTGTAACTAGCCTAAGTAGTAACTTGATACGACATGCATTAAATGCGTGGCAGAGTTCAACATGCTTGTACATAGAATGTCGTGTATTAAATGTGATTCGTTAAAATTTAATGACATTTCTTAAGGCATTGAATACGATGCTGAATCTGATCATAAATGCACAGAATCGTTCTATAGGCTACTGAGTAGAGATATGCAAACCTGTCATCTGAACATCGTAGTCAGTTGATACCTCGTGTAGATGGTTGCTGAGTCTCTACGCACTGATTTTACTCAGTACTGAGAGTGAACATTCCCCCTTATTGAATGCTCCTCTCCTGAATCCTCTTACTGACTGGAGTCAGTAGGGTCCAGCAGAACTAGCTCTACTGAAAGTTCTCTGAATCTGGCTTCAGCTAGAGGCTTGGTCAGTATATTAGCCCTTTGATGGTCAATATGGATCTTCTCCATCCTGATATCCTTCTTCTCGACATGGTCACGAATGAAGTGGTGTCTGATGTCCACGTGCTTGCATCTTGTATGAAGTACAGGATTATGAGTAATTACAATGGCACTGGTACTATCGCAGAAGATCGGCACTTCATTCTGAATGACGTCATAGTCGCGTAGCTGCTGTCTCAGCCAAAGGATTTGGGCGCAGCAACTTTCGGCAGCCATGTATTCAGCTTCAGTAGTTGACGTGGCTACTGAGTGCTGTTTCTTTGAGAACCATGAAATTAGCTTACTGCCGAGGAACTGACACGTTCCAGAAGTTGATTTTCGGTCGATTCTACACCCTGCATAGTCAGCATCAGAATAACCAGTTAGTTCAATATTATCATCAACTGGATACCATAAACCCATGTCAGGTGTTCCTCGTAGATAGCGGAGAATCTTCTTTGCTGAGTCCATGTGACTCTGCTTTGGATTCGCCTGAAATCGAGCATAGACACCTACAACATAAGTTATGTCAGGACGAGTAGTTGTTAAGTATAATAAAGAACCAATTATAACACGAAATTCAGTTTGGTCTACTGATACTCCCTCTTTATCAAGATCGATCTTCATATTCGTGTTCATCGGGATCTTGATAGGTTTGCCGGATGTGCAACCGAATCTCTTGATGAGGTCTCGAGTGTATTTGCCTTGATTAATGAACATTCCCTTCTCAGATTGTTTGACTTGAAAGCCGAGGAAATAGTTCATTTCTCCCATTATTGACATCTCGAACTTATCCTTCATTATTTTCTCAAATTGCTGACACATGATGACGTTCTTCGAGCCGAAGATGATATCATCTATGTAGATCTGCACAAGCAATAGGTCGTCTTCCAGTCAAATGCTGAATAATGTGCGGTCTACTGTGCCTTTCTGAAAACCTTTCTGAAGAAGAAACTCAGATAGGGTATCGTACCAAGCCCCCGGGTGCTTGTTTTAACCCATACAAAGTCTTTACCGAGTCTATATACTTGATGTCCCTACCGAAAGCCGGGAGAGGCTGTTCCACATAGACTTCTTCTTTCAAAGACGCCGTTCGGAAAGCAGACTTCACATCCATTTGATAAACTCTGAATCTTTGATGTGTTGCGTAGGCTAGGAATAGTCTGATTGCCTCCAATCTTGCAACTGGAGCGAAAGTCTCGTCGAAATCTATCCCTTTAGCTTGACAGTAGCCTTTTGCCACGAGTCTTGCTTTATTCCTTACTATGACGTTGTTTTCATCACACTTGTTCTTGAAGACCTATTTTGTTCCAATCACATGTTGATGCTGGGGTCTATCAACAAGCTCCCAAACTTTGTTTCTCGTGAACTGATTCAGCTCCTCCTGCATGTGTATGATCCAATCAGCATCTTTCAGTGCGTCCTCAATTGTCTGAGGTTCTTCAGTAGACAAGAAGTAGGAATATAAGGCGCTTTCTCCCTAACAGAATCTGGATCTTGTCTTTACGCTTGCTGAAGGATCTCCAATGATTAAATCAGCAGTATGAGCATCCAGCCACGATCTACGATGTTTCAGCTCTTCATCTGAAATTTGTTCTACACAGATAGTAGGTGAGTTAGGCATTTCAGTTGTACTATTCTGAGATTGAAGTAATTCAGTTACAAGAGTGTGATCTACTTAGTCACCAGGTTCAGGGGCATTTAGCTCAGGAAGTTCAGTTGTTCCCCCCGAGTTGTTATTCTCAGTAGTGGTCTCAGTTACCTCTTGGGTTTCTTCATCGACCTGAGTTACCTGGGATTGACTCGTTCGTGAGAGTCAACTGTTCAGCCTACTTCGCTGCCGGTTGAGATTCAGTACAAGCTCAGATCCTGTAGCTATTCACTGATGTCCTCAGATTCAGATTTAGAGTTATTGCTCCTGTCTTCAGTAGCAAACTCATTATAAACAACATGAGGTCTTTCCTCCACGCAAAGAGTCCGATAGTTGAATACTCTAAAAGCTTTGCTGACCCGAGAGTATCCTAAGAAAACTCCCTGATCTGACTTGCTATCAAAAGTTTTCAGCTGATCTTTCCCATTATTGTGAATAAAGCACGAACACCCAAAAATATGGAAATAAGATAAAGAAGGCTTCCTGCTGTTCCATAGTTCATAAGGTGTCTTCTTATGCTGTTTTGTCAGTAGAGATCAGTTCTGAGTGTAACATGCAGTGTCAGTTGCTTCTGCCCAGAATTTGGTTGGGAGTCCTGAGTCTGCGAGTAGAGTTCTTGCTGCTTCTTTGAGTATTCTGTTCTTTCGTTCTGCAACCCCATTCTGCTGAGGTGTGCGCGCAACAGATGTCTCATGCTCTATTCCTTCTGTTTTGCAGAACTCCTCCACCATGAAATTAGGGAACTCAGTTCCTCTGTCAGAACGTATTTTGACAATCTTGGTGTTCTTCTAGACACTGAGCCTTTTCAGAAGCGTTGGTAACTCTGTTTTGACGTCAGACTTGTTGGCAATAAATATGACCCATGTGTAGCGCGAGTAGTCATCAATGACCACTAATGCATACTTCTTGCCTCTGATCGTCACCGGAGAGACTGGACCGAACAAATCCATATGTAGCAGCTGAAGGATTCCATCAGTGGAAGGAGATGGAACTGGCGGATTTTGTTTCTTTGTTTGCTTTCCCTTCAGACATGCTTCACACTGAGTGTCTTTGCTGAATACTTCATTCGGCAGTCCTCTTGCTAGAGTGTTTCTAGCCAATTTGTTGAGCGTTTTGAAGTTGAGATGGCTGAGTCTTCTGTGCCAAAGCCATCCCGTTCTATTGTCATTCTTTGCCAACAAACAGGCCTCAGGTTTAGCTGAGTTCCAGTCTGCTACATAGATATTCTTCTTGCGCGAACCTGATAACACTGTTTTCCCTATAGATTTATCAATAACATCACAGAAACCAGCGTAAAAAATTACTCTATTCGAGTTGTCACAAAATTGACTAACAGAGAGAAGGTTATGCTGAAGTCCTTCAACATATGATACTCTTGGAACTGTTGCAGTTCCAATGCTGAGTGTTCCATAGCCTCTGGTGTAGCCTTTAGCATTGTCTCCAAACTCGATTCGGGGTCCTTCTTTAGTAATATAATTCTTCAGCAAGTCCTTTTGGTACTTCTGCTGCTGGCTGAGATTCAGTAGACTTGTCTTCAGTTTCTTCATCTAAATCATCATCCCAACATGGCTGGATCTTTTCAACTTTATCTTTTAGGCTCAGATCCTGTAGCTGCTTACTGATGTCCTCAGATTCAGGTTTAGAGTTTCTGCTCCTGTCTTCAGTAGCAAACTCATTAAAAACAACATGAAGGTTTTCCTCCACTCAAAGGGTCCGATAGTTAAAGATTGTGAAAGCTTTGCTGACCCGGGAGTATCCTAAGAACACTCCCTGATCTGACTTGCGATCAAAAGTCTTCAGCTGATCTTTCCCGTTATTGTGGATAAAGCACGAACACCCAAAAATATGGAAATAAGATAAAGAAGGCTTCCTGCCGTTCCATAGTTCATATGGTCTCTTCTTATGCTACTTTGTCAGTAAAGATCGGTTATGAGTATAACATGCGGATCGGTAGCTTCCCCCCTGTAATTTGGTTGGGAGTCCCGAGTCCGGCGAGCGGGGTTCTTGCTGCTTCTTTGAGTGTTCGATTCTTTCTCTCAAAGAACCCCATTTTGTTGAGGCGTGCGCGCGGGGCACGTCTCATGCTCTATGCCTTCGCTTGCGTAACTCCTCCACCATGAAATTCGGGAACTCGGTTCCTGTCCGAACTTATCTTGACGATCTTAGTGTTCTTCTCGACACCGAGCCTTTTCGAAGCCTTGGTAACTCGTTTTGACGTCGACTTGTTGGCAATAAATATGACCCATGTGTAGCGCGAGTAGTCATCAATGACCACTAATGCATACTTCTTGCCTCCGATGGTCACCGGAGAGACCGGGTCCGAACAAATCCATATGTAGCACCGAAGGATTCCATCGGTGGAAGGAGATGGAACAGTGGATTTTGATTCATTGTTTGCTTTCCCTTCGGACATGCTTCACACCGAGTGTCTTTCTTCGAATACTTCATTCGGCGATCCTCTTGCTAGAGTGTTTCTAGCTAATTTGTTGAGCGTCTTGAAGTTGAGATGGTCGAGTCTTCGTGCCGAGCCATCTCGTTCGTTGTCATTCTTCGCCAACAAACAAGCTTCGAGTTCACCGAGTTCCGGTCGGCCTACATAGATATTCTTTTTGCGCGAACCCGATAACACCGTGTTTCCCCTGTAGATTTATCAATGACATCACAGAAACCAGCGTCAAAAATCACTCTATTCGAGTTATCACAAAATTGACTAACAGAGAGAAGGTTATGCTGAAGTCATTCAACATATGATACTATTGGAACTGTAGTTGTTTCAATGCTGAGTGTTCCATAGCCTCTGGTATAGCCTTTTGCGTTGTCTCCAAACTCGATTCGGGGTCCTTCTTCGTAGTATAATTCTTCAAGGAAGTCCTTTTGGTATGTCATGTGTCTTGAGCATCCGCTGTCCACATACCAAGGGTCCTTGTGCACTTGCAAAACAGAATTATATTTAGGTACGCTTTATTTTTGATTTTGGGTCCTTAGATGTTAGTTTTGGTAACCCATATTTGTCTTACGACCCTGGTGGTCTCAGATAGTTTCTTTCCACTTGTGTCAACATATTTAACCACTGGACTTGTTATTGCTGACTTCTGAGGCTTTTCAGGTTCAGGAGTCCGGATCTTCTGAGTGGGTGGACTGTTGACCTTTGCCTTCTGCACGGCTTTCTTCTTTTTTTCTGACTTTTGGATCCTCTCCTGACTATTGGATCATAGTAGTATGACCCATACTGAGCTGGATGTGTCAGTTGAGGAGGTCCATACTGATCAATCCACTTTGCTTTGCTGGTTCCCCCTTGACTGAACTGGGGTGATCTGGTACTGTTCTTCTTGTCAGATTGGTAATGAGTAGGATGAGGTGCCTTCATCTTCTGTTTGTTCTTAGCTAGGGGGTTCATTATGTTTGCATTGATGGTCTCCCCTTGAACAAACCTATCAGCTAGCCGGTTTTCTGAACGTACGGGGGCAGATGAGGAAGTTCCCTGGCGGAATCCAAGTCCTTCCTTACAATGCTTGGGCTTGTTGCTTGCTAGCATAGCTTCCAGCTTCTTTTCAGCGCCCATATATCGCTCTCGTCATCGGTTCCTCCGCACATCATCACTTTTCTTCAGCGTTTCATGCTCGGTCTGAAGTCCTGACAGCTCATGCTTCAGTAGACTCAGTTCAGTATCTTTCTGAGTTAAGTCATTGGTCAAAACTGAAATCCGATCTTCTTGATGCTGAGACTTGGCCGTCAGAGAGTTTATCTCCTCCCCTCGCCTCAACACAAATCCTTCCGACTCAAGCAGCAACCCGACTCTTCCGAGAAAGTCTCCGATTCTCCACTTTCGTGGTATCCAATCCCGAAGAGTCTTACCGAGCCGGCACTCATATGAATCCGTTCGTCGAGTAGTTCTTCATATGCGATCGCGATGTCCAAATTCTCATCTCGCACTCGAAAGGGTATCGTGTGTGCGGTGTGAAGAGGAGTTAAATGGTTCATGAGAGTTTACCTCATCCTCTTCTCGCTGCCATGAGACACTTTTCAGTATTTTCTTCATCTTGAAGCTCTAAGGCCATGAAGGCTGCTTCATCATCCGATGAATCCATGAAGGAATCGACTTCATCTGAGTCGTCTGAGAGTTCACCAGCAATGTACGCTTGCTTCTTCTTGATGAACTTCTCTCTTCGAGCTTTGCGTGCTGCTCGTTCAGCAGTACTGAGCTCAGGACAGTCATACTGATAGTGTCCTGGCTTCTTGTAGTTATAGCAGGTGGTGACTCTTTCTTCTTTGTTTTCGCTGTCTTTCGACTGAGCTGAGTAATCTTGTTTCCTGCATTCAGAAGTTTGTGAGTCAGGAGTGCACTTAGGTGTATATTCGTTCTTACCCTTAGAGTCTCTGACAACTCTTGAGAGTTTTCTGCGCCTCTCTTTCTCCTTCTGGTATTTCACGGCAAGCAGCGCGTATTTCTTGGCTAGATTTCCTTCTTGTATATCACTGAGTGAAGGTTCAGCCTTGCTGGACGCTGAAACTGCTGTGTTGACTGATGCTTTGAAAGCATGGTCGATTTTGGTGTCAGTTTCAGCTCGCTGCTTCCTTTGAGGTAAGCCAAACTCGAGTTCTTCTGCTTTAAGTTCTGAAAAGATATGGTCAGGAGTAACAATATCTAAATCAGAATGACGTAATAAGGTAGCAAAAGGAGTCCAGTGACCGTCTGGCAGTGCCCTCAAAATCTTAAGATTCATGTCTCGATTTGAGAATGTCTTTCCCAGCCCGTTGATAGAGTTCATCAGATCCGTGAATTTGACGTTTAGATCTTCAATGGTGTCACCAGGCATGAGCGACAATCTCTCCAGCTTTTGGAGTTCAAGCGCAAGTTTATTTGCTTTGATCTTCTGAGTCCCCCGACTCAGTAGCGCTAGAGCGTCCCAGAGTTCCTTCGCGGACTTGCAGTCCTGAACTCTTCCGAGGTACGAGTTATTCAGAGTGGTCAGTATGGCGTTTCTGGCGATGCGGTCGAGGTTGTGAAGCTTCTTCTCCTCCGGGGTGAAGAGACTTCTGTCTTTAGGAATCTTGTCACCAGTCACCATCCCTCCTCCTTGTTCTGCTGTCTGGGTTATGACGCTATCAATCATAGGAATGATAGGTCCGTCTTCCAGAACTTCCGTTATGCTGTCGTGGAGGGAGGTCAGATGTGCCTCCATTCTGACCGGCCATACGCCATAGTTCTCTACTGAGAACATGGGTACCATTCTGATCCCTGACATATCAAACATATTTAATAATGATGTGAATGAAGAATGATATGCAGTGAAAACGTTTTTCAGATCCGTTCAAGTAGACCAGTTTCAGAATAGCAAGAGTCTTGGAGAACTCCTGCTCTGATACCAATTGTTGGTCCCGAGAGCACGTTCAGGTGTAGGGGGGGGGGGGTGAATACACCTGAAACCCGATTTCTCAACTTAAACAGGAACAATCCTTTTCAGGATGATGTCGTAGTGAACAAATTCAGCAGACCAGATAAGCTGTTCTGAATCGTGTAGGCAGAGTGACTGACTCTACTGAGATCTGCTAGCTGACTGAGAGTCAGAATTCAGTATCTTGCACATAGAGTTCAGTGGTGCGGAATAATGTAGGCCCAAATTCAGTTGAGTGAGAAAAACGTTTTTATCAAAACAGTTTCAGTAGATTAGTGCAGTCTGTTAAGTTCGCTGAAACTCAGTTTAATGATTTAAAGAATATTTTCAGTATGAACAGTTAAATCAATGCAATAGTGAAAAGAAACAGAACACAAGACACATAGATTTTTAAAGTGGTTCGGACACAAAATATAGGGTTTTGGGATCTTCAAATCTTCAAACTATTAAGAGCACAAGGCTACTGAGTAAATGTCAACACAGAAGACTGAGTCATTTCCCACTATATCTAATACCGCTGAGGATAGAATCATCACCCAACAGTTTTTTTTGAATCATGCATATCCACATAATTCCTAAAGCATGCAATTTCTAAGCACACATAATAAAACGTGCTCGCGAAAATTAACACATGCTTTAATACGACGTAAATCCTATTTTCATGCTTTTCTAAGTGCAATTAATCACATAATCGAATGCTAAAGCATAATAAAACTAAATGCAAAAATAGGAAATTTAAAACGTCGTTATCGGGCTTTAAAACACGTAATTCCTAACTATTACATAGCCCGATCAAAATACAGCTCTTCGATCTTCAAAATCTTCGAATTTGAAAACTGCATCGAAAACTGACGTCGCCACGTCATCAGGGGTCTGCCACGTGGCAGATACGTGGCGCATACGTGTGCCCCGGTCGGCAAGGGGCCGACGTGGCGAGCCACGTCGGCGTGCCACGCGCCTCGTTTGCTTCATCAAGATCACTCCTCCGCCGCCGCCCCCTTCGGCGCCGCAGCCCCGCCGTCCACGCAGGGGGGTCGTCCGCGGTCTTGCCGCCCCTCGCCGGCCGTCGCCGAAAAACCGGCTAGGAGCGCGCGCCCCGCGCGTTCTACGCTGTCGTTGCGACGCGGCGGCCGCCGCCTCCCGCCGCCTCCTGCCGCCTCGTTGGTCGTCCCCCCCCCCTTCCGGACGTCTCACGTATGTCCGGGTTGTGAAGAACAGCCGCTCGGAGCCGCCGCGCGCGCTTGTGCGCGCGTAATTACGCAGCCTTGTCGCTGGCGAGTTTCGCCACGAAAATTGCATGTTTTCGAGCTGCGATTCGATCAATTGAAATATGGGTAATGATCCTTGGACGATTTGCGGCCACCATGAACGGATTCCGGCCAAAATCGTCCATCAATTTCCCCAATTCTCAAACGATTTACCGAAAAAAAAACATTGTGAGCAACGAACTTCAGACCTAGATTCCGGTCACATCCGGGATCGGATGATCCCATACAATGTATCAACACGAATCTTGTGTGACAAGGAATCCAGCGGTTCAAGCCGATCGGAAATCGGACCTCAGACCCGCTGGGAATCGCCGCCGCAAAATGGGCGGAACCCTAGAAAAATAGGGTTTTGTGGCCAATTTGAAGATTTCTGGACAGTACGACCACTTCTCTTTTCCGAGGCTATTCCGGACAAACCAGAAATTGGAACGGGTCGTGCGACCTATCCAGACGAACAAAACTATCCGAACGAATCGGAAATATATTTTGGCACGCGCCTCCACGCGCCGTCGCAAGTCAGCGGTCGTGTTCTGCCAGTTTCTAGGGTTTCGCCCTTTTCCGTCCTTCTGCGCATCGCGCCTCGATTTTCGTGCAACCCGAACCAAAACACAGTACAAAAATAGTACAATCACGTAACACATTGGTTCTATCAACTACTCATAGATTTTCTCACGAGAAAAACATTACAACGGGGTCAAAACAGTGGCTCGCAGACCGCCCCAAACACGAAAATTATCCCGATAACGATGTGTGTAATCTGTTTCTGAATAGAATACTAATATATATAGGCTTCAAAAGTCAATATAATATTAATATATTTGTAGCCCATTAATTTAATTATATTTCTAATGGGCTTCCACATAATTAGCTCATAATATAATTAATTAATCCACTGGGCTACTAATATTTATCAATTAATTGGCCCAACCAATTAATTCCAGATAAATAATATTATTAAATAATATAAAAATACATTAATCCATTAATAATGATTTCTGAGAGACAATAAATAACTAGGCAACTAATTGGGCCAGATCAGGGATCCAATACAAGAAATAAAGCTGGGCCTCAAATTAATTAATTATCTATGCTCAGCCCAGAACAAAATTAATTAATAAACACAGATTCATTCCACTAGAGAATCTGTGCTGACTTACCCCTTTATCCCAAATTGAGCAAGGACTTGTATTTTAGACTTAATCAATCTTCGTATTTAAGATAGAAATATCCGTTAATTAATTAAGCTCACCGACGACTTAAATTAATTAACATCTTATATTCCCCGAGTAGTACCACTCGACCTTATTAACACACCTGAACTTAATCAATCGGTCGGGTTTAGTGTGCTAATCCTTTCGAGTTTCTCAGGGGATATTATCAATCCATTTTACTAGGATACGACTGCAAGATACAAACAACCAGCTTGAGCCACAAATAACTACTAACACCCAAGATACGTAGATCCGGTCGCGATGACGTTCACCATAGTAGGTCAAAGTGATAGATAGCCAAATGTACTCGGCGAAGTCTTACCAAGCTTAAGACCGGCTAAGTCACCGAGATCTTAGTTCTCCACTAAGGTCAGTTAGAAAAACACATCTCACTGTGATCCGTCAATACACCACCTTAAGTGTACCAGTAAAGACAAGCAGCTAAGACAAGCCACTTCTTATCTAAACTGAGCTTAAACTGACAACTTATCCTTAAGTTGTCTCAGCTGTGATAACTGTTTATATCTTGTCAGTTCAACCAATTTGTGTTGTCTTCTGTGATACCCGACACACCACACAAATCTAACTTTTATACAAGATAAAGGATAACATGTGCAAATATACATATTTATCAGATAGGAGAATAAAATAGTGGTAAGGACAAAAACACATTGTATACAAGCATAAAAAGTGCTTCCAGTATACAAAATCCCAACATGACCTGCATAGAGCGGGTACCCGTGCCTGCGGGAAATGAATTTTACTACCAGTTATTCGACCTGCATAGAGCGGGTACCTGCTCGAGTACAGGACGGGAATGAGAATACTCGCACGTATTACTATATATTTCAATAAAACTAAATTTATTAATATAAATTAACAAAATAATCAACAAAATTCAAACCAAAATAATCAATTCCAAGTCCAACACCATGCAAATTCAAAATAGAATGATAAGTTTCTATTCGAACACCATAGAAATTCAAAACAAAATGATAAATTCCAAGTCCATACAAATTTAAATCATTGAATTCAAATCAACAATTATCAAAAGTCAGATCCTCTTCCATCATGGGTGAATGTCATCTTCTCGATAGCTTTTTAACACAATGTAAAACAAGGAAAAAATGTTAGTAAAAATTGTTACTCAATATAAAAGATAATTATAAGTTAAGCAAAACATATGATAGAAGTGTAAAATAATGGATTATAAAATAGGCTACAAGAAGTAACACTTTTAAATCACTAATTTGACCAAAGTTTGCAACTTTAAGTAATTCTCCTTCCATCCTGCAACTCAACTACGGTCTTTGATACTACTACGATCAACAAAAGATATGCTATTTCAATCTCTTCAACTAGCACTATACAAGTAAGAAGATATCAACAAAAATACAATGTTACGGAACAAATAAACCATCCCACAATTCAATTTCACCCAATTATCATAGAAGTGTAAAATAATGAACCCATCAACACAATCTATCAAATGGAAGGTGGAAAAAAAGTCACGATCTGATGAAAATACTAGGAGTCATAAACGGAGCATGTAAATGTACTTATCTTATTCAACGAGAACTTAGACTTCGGATCTAGATCTACCTTTGCTAGATTTTTTCCTTATTCAGCGAGCTCAGATAACAAAGACTCAAAGGGGAAAATAAAGTCAAACCGTGGGTCGGGAACTTGGAGTTTAATCACCAGCGCCGTCAACAACTCTCTGTGGGTTTGTGTTGCTGTGCAGAGTCAAACCAAATCTCCAAGAATGTTGCAGTCACCGGATAGGCGGTTGTTTGGTACAAAGCTAACAAGTATCCTGCTCTGCACGGTGTGTTGGAGGTGGGCGTTGTTACAGCGGCGCATTGGTCGGAGAAGTACAACAAAGTAGTGATGGATATGGGTTCGAAAGGGTATGATTTCGCGAGTTATGTTCCGTTGGTACCGGTGGAGGAGATAGAGAAGGCGTATAAGAGCATCTCCAAGAGATGCAACAGACTGGCGTTGAACGACAGTTTGCCGTGGGAAAGTTCTCCAATGGAGGACTATAAATGACGACACACATGCGTGGATCAAATTCAACACGGTACTACTACCGTGTTACTGTTCACACGGTAATAGTACCACTATATTATTATTTTTTTCTTTTTAATTAGTTAATTTAGATTAGTTTTATGGATGATTGTTATATTTAATTAATGATGTATTTAATGAAATGTAATTTATATTTTAATTTATTTGAGATTTATTAATTATTGTTATATTGAAATAAAAATTTAATAATGTAAAAACATAAAATTTAAAACAAGTTGTTACATAAATTAAACAATAATATTAAAATTACACTAGCATAAAAATACGATAACACTAAATTAAGGAGACTAAGCAATCTAGTAAGCTCCAAAACCGCTATCCGAGCCTCCAAAGTCGCTTCCGGATCCTCCGAAGTCACTTTCAATCCTCCAAGATCTGGAAAATCACCTCCAAGGCTTGACTGTACTTCTCTTTTCATAATTATTTTTTCTTATTCATTCTTGAAGTAATTTCGTCGAATAGGGTCAGAAATATTGTCGGTGTCTATCATTAAAATCTTATTACCTGATTCCCACCTTTGAAAAGCAAGGGTTTTATTCTTTGCTTCAGTAGCTTTGTTCTTTGCTTCAATTTTCTGCATTTGTAATAGCAGAAGATTCTCTCTTCTTGTGGATGAGTTCTTCATTAATTCTCCAATTCTCTTATTTTCTTTTTCGATTGCTTTCAAAACACCCGACATATCTTCATGAGTTTTCCTTTTATTTTTTGTTTTTTTAACATCATCTGGACGTTGTGATGGTCCAGAACCACTGCCATTACCATCACTTAAATTGATATTAAATGAGGAAGGCAACCCATCAGGTGAGATAGGAGATTCCGGTTGAGTGTCTGATCGGAAGGAAGACCTTTGTTTTCGAGAGCTTTGTGAATTGCAATCAAACTTTGCAAAATCTTTCATAATAGGCCACACATGCTCAAACTTAAATCCTTTTGGAAATTTATCATCGTCTGCCATCATTTGTTTTGTACGAGTAAGCTGCATAATTAATAAAATGTGTTATACTTAGTAAAAGAAATAAAAAAACATCAAACCAAATAAATGACTCGTCCTTACAATATCATGTTCAGAAGCTCCGCTTGGATTGAGAGCTTCCATATGTTGTATACAACATTTGAAAAATTTGACAGAACTCGTAATCGATTGCATGCGAGTTTCAAGTAATCTAGAGCTTCGATCAGCCATATTTGAAGAAGGTTTTTCTGAATTGTAGAGCTCCGTAATGCGAATACACAATTGAGTTGATTTTTGGTACACTCCTGTTACTGGATCTTGGGATATTTCCAAGTAACAACGACAAATATGTTTATCTTCATCAGTTGTGTAATTGGGATTTCGGGACGAAGTCATATGTTTGTAAAGAGAAAGAATTGAGATGGAAAAGAGTGTTGTGTGTGTTAAAATATGTTGGAAATGTCTCATATATATATAGGGAAATATTATCCGGATAGGATGTGGGTTGGATGGTGCAGATTTGAAGGAAATCTGAATGAATGGTGATGATTTGTTGGCCCGATTTTGAAGTTGAAAGATGGTGGGTCTCTGCAATTGAATTGTAGGGATGGGATGGGTCTCTGCAAGTTGAAAGAAGGAAATCTGAATGGATGGGATGGGTCTCTGCAAGTTGTAGGGATGGATCTCTGCAAATCTCTGTTGCTTTTACTATCTCTCTCTCTATTAATTATTATGGAATCACAAATACCAAAGTTGTGGTGGGTGGAATTAATTACACACTCAAAATTATGGAATTAATGTGGTTATGGGGGTGGGATCAAGTTGTCATCTCTATTTAAGACGCTGCATTCTTTATATCCAAAGCATTCATCTCGTCAGCCCACTTACTAGCATGACTACATTTTCTTCTTCTAGCTCGAGTTCATCTGATGAGCTTGAACAATTCATTACTGAATGCGATGATGAACATCAAATCATGGGTCAACATATTTTGAATAATAATATTATCGTAGCAAATATTATCGGATTTCAAGATGCAAGATGCCACGGAGGCTCAGTTCCTGGTCACAGGGTGATCCAGCGTAGGGCTGTCTAAATGGTATTTGGATTCGGGATTATCCCAATCCCGTACCGAAACCGACGGGATTGGGATACCGAAATACCATTTTTTGAGATACGGTATGGTATCGAGATTCATTTTCGTAAGGTAATCGGATTCGGGATAACCAATACCGAACTCAAGATTACCGAAATACCGATTTTTTTATGAAATAATTAATACATTTATACACTTATAAATATGATTATAATTTATAATAAATATTATATTAACTAATAATAAGTTAATATGAAATAATAATATTAAATATTAATTAGATTAATTAGGTCAAACTCAAATGTCTCTCTCTGACTCTCTCACTCTCAAATTATTTCGGGCGGTGTCCGTTAGAATGAGAAATTGAGAATTATGGTTAATGAATTATGAAACGTCGAAGCTTTGATCGAGGCTGCCGGTCCTCTTGAAGAGCTGATCGAAGTGGTGCTTGCAGTTGCAGTAGAGCACGCCCTTCGAAGGAGTTGTAGTTGCCGAGCTTGAGGGTGCCTTTGCAGTGGTGGCAGCAGAACTGCGGAAGCATAGAACTCGGTTGTACCAAGAACTTCGGCGTTTTTTGCTTGATATTGGTTTTGTTAATGCTCAATCTGATACCTCCTTCTTAATTGACTTCCTTCTGCGGGAGTAGTAACTAGCAAGTAGCAAGGAAGTAAGACCCTATAGTCTGGTCCCTGTACCTGGTAAGGTCTGATGTCTCTGTCTATCTCTCTCCGTCTCTCGATTCAGTTCAATTCAATTGCTTAATTCAATTTCGATTATGTTCTTGCTTATTGAATTTACTTTAATTTTTCTTGCTTCCCTGCACTAAATTGTAATTCCTATTGGCTATTAGTGTTGGGGATTCCTGGTAAAGCAACTGTCGGAGTAAGAATAGGAGGCCAAGTTGTTGTTGCTCCTGCAGTCCTACTGCTGAAGCTAAGGTATGTAACTAAATGCAATTTTCGGGATTTTTGGTAATCCCGAATATCAATCCCAATTTAACCGTCTCAAATACCGCTATCCTAATACCGCTATGGGATCGGTATGAGATCGGTATTGGGATTGGATTTCGCCTTATTTTGGGATCGGGATCCCGATCCCGTACCGACCGATAGCCCTAATCCAGCGTGATATCGTCTATTCAATGACTATTTTTTTCTGAAAATCCAACATTCAATGAAGGGATGTTTTGTAGACGTTTTCGAATGTCTCGGAGTTTATTCCTTCGAATTGTTTATGATGTCAAGAATCATAATAGTTGGTTCGAGCAACGTCGAGATTGTACTGGGAGATGGGGATTGTCCACGCTGCAAAAAATAATTGTTGCCTTTCGGATATTGGCGTACGGGCCGCAGATGCTACTGATGAGTACATCAATATCGGTGAGTCCACTGCAGTTAAATGTGTCAAGAAATTTTGTCGTTCCATTGTGAAAATATATTCAGATCAGTATCTTAGATCTCTTACTGCTAGTGATGTTGCTAGGCTACTTTATATTGGTCAACAACGTGGCTTTCCAGGAATGTTAGGTAGTCTAGATTGTATGCATTAGAAGTGGAAAAATTGCTCTACTAGTTGGGCACGCTCGTATGCAGGTCGTAGTGGATCTCCATCAATAATTCTTGAAGTCGTGGCTGATTACGACCTTTGGATATGACATGTATTTTTTGGTATGCCAAGATCCAATAATGATATTAATGTGTTGGAAAGATCTTCTCTTTCAAGGACCTGGCTAGAGGTAATACTTCACCCGCACATTATGTTATACAAGGCAAAGAGTATAATGCGGGGTATTATTTAGCTGATGAGATATATCCAAAGTGGTCCACACTTGTACAAACTCTTCAAGAACCGCGTACTGCAAAAAAGAAGCATTTTGTAAAGCAACAAGAACCGTATAGGAAAGACGTGGAACGGACATTTGGAGTTCTTCAAAGCCGATTTGCAATTGTTGCAAATCCAGCCCGATATTGGAAGACGAAACATTTGGATCATATAATGAAAACATGCATTATAATGCACAATATGATTATTGAGAATGAACGAGATTTGTCTGCACCAATTGACGATGCAAGAGAAGTGCTAACTCCGGATATTAAAATGATATCAACTGAAACATGTCGTTATAAATCTTATTTTGCACGTTATAAGAAAATTAAAGACAAAACGACACAACTTGCTCTTCGTGATGCATTGATTAATCATATGTGGGAGGAGTATTCAAATTCAAAAAATTATAATATGTAATATTAATTTTTCTATTATATCATGTAATTTTTGGAATTGTGCGTGCTGTGTATTCTTAGTTTTATTATTGTGGAAATAAATTAATTATTTTATATTTATTTATATATATTTTTAATAATTTAATTTTTATTTAAAAATATATTTTTAGTAAAATTAAGTACAAAAATAAATATATTTAAATATATATAATATTAGATAATTAATAAAATATTAATAAATATATTAGATTAATAATAAAAAGTATCAAAATAAGATATTTCATTATAGAGTTAAATGTAGAATTGACGATTGTAGATAAATTCAAAAAAAATCTATATTTAATTTTGCAATAATGTGGAGAAAACTCTACCATAAAAGTTTTTTTTTTTTTGCAAACTCATTGTTGCCTTGATATTGAAAAAGCTATTTAAGTAATGTGATTTGATAGCTGGTATTTTTAGATGACAGGAGGATACCTATAAAGCTGCCAAAAAAATTGGAATGGGAATCGTGAATCGTGTCTATGGTACTTAGTACTTTCTAATTGATTTTTTTTAATATAAAAATGTATATAAAAAGTTCATTGAAAGCGAAATTGTCGACCACGGTTCTAATTGGAACGGTCAACCATGGAGAATAGTTTGACGGTTTTATTCCGATTCCTCCATTTTTAAGCCACAAACCTGACGGTTTAGAACCGTAATGGGGCACCCGGAGATGCCTAGTTGAGATTGTAGTCTGCAGTAGGATAATGGTAAATCGAGTTATTTGTTTGTTAACTTTTAGTGCAGACCTATTGACGTATTAGGATGTTGATGTTGACGGCTTGACTTATGTTCATCATTATGGTATGTTATCATTATGGTAGGTGTAATGATTTATTTATCTCCATTCAATGCATACATTGATAGATAGAGAAGGTTGGTGATAATAAAATGTGGAAATACACCAAACACATTCAGTAGTATTTCCCTCTCATCTTTCAGTCAGATTATGTGAAGTATTTGAATTTGCATTGATCGGCAGAAGCTCAAAACATGCCGAATTCATCCAATAACAAAAAGGAAGTCACACCAGAGTTCTTCAAGATTTACATACCTGAACTAGCTTCCCAAATGATGGTTAGTCCATTCTCTACATTGGTTGATGTGATTCTTTATCTCAATGCTAATTCTATTTCGTCTTTCCGAGTTTAGAGAATCCCTCCCGATTTTGTCGAAAGAATCGGTGGAAATGTTCAGACAACTTACACGCTGAAAAGGCCGAAGAGAGAAACCTCTTGGCAAGTTGATACGAACATAACGGATGATGATTGGTATTTTGTAAAGGGCTGGCCTCAATTCGTCGAAGAAAACTCATTACTAGACGGCGATTTTATGACATTTGACTTGGTTGGGAAGTCGAAGTTTTGTGTGACAATCTTCTCACCAAATGGCTGTTTGAAAGGAGTGGCTAATGACTACACAATAATCAGTAGTGATGATGAAACGTCTTCTGAATCTGGTACTCAGTTTCCTCACTTACTTGGAACTTCACGAATTTCTCTGTTTATTCATTTAGTAAATGTTTTGAGTTTGGGCAGAAGCTTCGGAGCGAAGAATTGTGAGTAAGAGGAAGAGTTCAATAGGAAGTGCGAATGGGAAACCTTATTTCTCAGTTGTGATGGGAAAGTCCAACGTAAAGAGGCGGTCACCCAGTATGGTGAGTTTGGAACTACACTCTGAACTCATCAACCATCCAATGTGTTGATTTGGTTATCGTGCAGAATTTACCGAAGCAGTTTTGGGATTTGCACATGAAAAAGAAGGTAAAAGGAGGTTCAGCAGCGGTTACTCTTTGGGTCAAAGGTGATGCATGGACTGTGAATCTGAAGGTGGTGGCTCGTAGAATTCATCTTTTCGGAGGGTACCCCAAATTTATTAAAGATAATTCAGTCAAATTTGGGACTACATGCACTTTCATACTCATTAAAACCAATCCCTTTTCTTTCAGAGTCACCTTTTCTAAGTAGATCTCTCTCTCTCTCTCTCATGTGGATGTAATGTATTTTGGAATGGTTAGAACTGACTGTAACGCTTGGATGGTCTTTCAGAGTCACCTTTTCTAAGTAGATCTCTCTCTCCCTCTTTTGCTTCCAAGTCTTATAGTAGGCTGTTTATGTAATGACATTTGTTTAACAAGTTGCATAATTTGTGGAAAAAATATTGAAACAAGTATTCTACACAATAATACAATGCAAAGTTCGAATTCAACTGTCTCTGTGCATTGATCAATGGAGTAAGCTACATAGTTGAAGTAAACTGCACGTGCATGCGGAGGTTTAGTTAGCCTAAAACAACAGGGGCATTTTTGTCAATTGGATGTTGTGTAGTTTCCACTTTTGGAAAAAAAACATTCTTGTTAGGTTATGAGTCAGTAGAAGATATTCAGCAGTTAATGGGTTTAAAATTTGATATCAGTTGTGTAGTGTCTTGATAGGATTAGCTAATGTATAAGCTAGACTGTTTTTGATTTGTTTATCTTTGTGTCTATGTCATGTACAGGGTAAAATGTTGGATTGATCTTCTGTCGAAGTTACTTTCCAGAACCCCACTTCATCAGTGTAATAACTTGCGTTCTTAAGTCATCAGCTGATCTTCGCCTCAGTAGAAGACATTTTATCAGATGACAGACATCAGCAGAAGAATCCTATGCAAGCTCAGTACCTTCGCAGTCATTAGCTGACCATACTCAAGATGATATCTCTTGTCAGCCGACTCAGACGAAGAAGACAGAGACTGCTTGAAGTCTACTGTATCCGACAGGAAACGACCCAGTTGTTAAAGTCTTTTCGAAAGTCAGCAGAAGATCATACGAAGATTAGGGAGAGTCAACTCCGATGTCTGACACAATCTCACCTACCACAAACATCGACCAATGAGAAACCGTCTACGCTATATCTGCTCTGAACAACTAAAGCTGCTCTCATGTACAGTGTCTAACAACTCTGCTGCAACAATTCGAATTTATGGCCGTTTTCTTTGGAAGTTTGTGACACGTGGCATCATCGTCTCCAACGGACATATGCCTGTTTCACGATTATAAATAGAGAAGAAAATCCGAGCTTCACGCACGGGATATCAAGGGAAAACGCTCAAGCTTTCAAACAACTCTAGTGCATTCAAGATCAATCCAGCGAAGAACTTGCTTAATAGAATATCATTAGTTCTTCTCTCTAGAGTTCTTTAGATCCCTCTTCTCCAGCTAAGCTCATTGCCAAATCTATAGCTTAGAAATTCGAAGGAGTTCACTTTTAGTGATTGTTCTTATTGTAAGAACTCCTTCCTAGTTGGAGATAATCCCCTCCTCTTCAAACCTCGGTTTGATTTGTAAAGTCGATAAGGACTATAACTTAGAAGGGTCTGTCCAGTGCACAGATTCCTTGCTGAGGCTTGCTCAGATAAATCAACAAGACCTCCTGTTCAGCAGGACCGTGGACGTAGGATCTTGCGTATCCGAACCACGTTAAAAATTGCTTGTATTATTTACTGTTTTATTGCATCGCATACAAACTGTTACAAAATTATATCTTTGCATAAAACGTATTCTTAAAGTGCACTAGCCAAAACTACTTGACTTGTGAAAATCACGTTTTCAAACTGAGACGAATCTCCGGGCCCCACACTATTCCGCACTAAGGTTTTCGATTGAGTCTCAACGACTGACAAAAGTCAGTAGGAGAGCTCAGTAGTTAACTCACTCTCTGACCCGCGATCGAAGGTTCTTACTTGGCACTGTTCATCAGTCGCACCAAACAGCTCAGCTGTCCTTCGGTTTGAGAAAAAGAGCAGTACTCAGGTGTATTCACCCCCCCTCTACACCTGACTCTCGTCTCCGGACCAACAATTGGTATCAGAGCAACGGTGTTCTTCTGATCATCGGTTTTGTAACTACTGATTTTCTCGAACAGATCCTGAAAACGTTTTCACTGCACAAGCATCTCTTCATAACATCCTTATACTCGTATTTACAATGTCTAATATGTCAGGTATTAGGATGGTACTGATGTTCTCGATAGAGAACTACTTGGTATGGCGCGTGAGAATGGAGGCGCACCTAACATCGCTGCATGACAGCATGACGGATGTCCTCGAAACAGGACCTATCATTCCCATGATAGACATCGTACAATTTGCTGCTGCGGGAGGTGTAGGGGCACAAACTGGTGCCAAAGTCGCAAAAGACAAATCTGCCTTCACGCCTGAAGAGAAAAAGCTGCACAACCTCGACCGAGTTGCGCGTAATGCTATCCTGACTACGCTCAACGATTCTCACATCGGGAGGGTGCAAGACTGCAAGACGGCTAAAGAACTTTGGGACGCCCTAGCTGTACTGAGCCAAGGAACCCCGCAGATCAAAGAGAATAAGCTCGAGTTAGAGCTACAAAAGTTTGATGCCTTTGCCATGGAGCCCAATGAGACCATTGACGAGCTAAGCGTTAGATTCACAAACCAGGTCAATGTGATCAACGGGCTGAGGAGGACGTTCACCAACAAAGAGATGAACACAAAGATTCTGAGAGCGCTACCTCGACTGAAGTAGCTTCCTTTTGCTACTTATTTAAGACGCTCAGATCTTAATGCTCTAACTCCTGATGTTATCTTTTCAGAACTAAAAACGGAGGAATTCGAGCACAGTCTACCCCAACGATGCTCAAGTGCTCCAGCTGACACTCAGATTGGTCATGCTTTTAAAGCTATAGTCAGCAAAACTGGAGTCAAACTCATTTCTTCCAGCAAGGCAGTGGCCACAACAGAAGCAAAGTCCTCTGAGACTTCAGGCCCTGACCAACTAGCACTGATGGCTCTCAAATATCAAAGAGAAAAGGCGAGAGTCAGAAAGCTCAAGAAATACAACAGAGATTCTCCCTCAGGTAAGAAAGATTATCGAAAAAGGGAAGAATTTAAATCTACTACTGATGGCAGGAACACAGAGCCTGCTACTAGTCCATCAAATGACTCAGCTGGAAAGAGCAGCAGATCGACTGTATGTTACAACTGCAAGAAAGAGGGACATTATCAATACGACTGTCCCGAACTCTCAGTTGCTCAAAGAGCGGAACGGTAGGTCAGGCGCGAAAAATTTGCCCGAAGGAGGCAGGCCTACATAGCCGGAGAGATATCCGATGACTCAATCGAGGAAGATACATTCATGTATTCTTCTGAGGACGAAGCTGCATTTGTCGCCGTTGAGATCGGAGAGACAGATCCTGAAGAAAATGCAGAATATTGTCTGATGGCCGGAGAAGAAGCTGAGGTAAATTCTAAACTTAATATAACCTTCTCTTCACATAGCACACACGACACGTGCTCGGTAACAGATGAACCTCTAGATGTGGTCCAAGCATATGATGATCTACTAGAGGAGCTGATTTAGCTGAGCAGAGAATTCAGCAGAACCATTCAGGAACTGGAACAGGTAAAGGCTGAGAATCAGAGATTTTCTTCTGACTGTCAGGTCTCTACTGATTCAGAGAGTCTAGTTACGAGACTCAAGGAAGAGATTAAATCTCTTATGACTAAGTCTCAGCTCCAATAAACTCAGATATCAGTGCTGACCAAGGACAATTCTGAGAAAGATACTGAGATAGCCCGACTCAGTCAGAAGCTCGCAGAAGTTGAAAATGATTATGAGTCACTTCGAAGAAGTGATGAAGTCTGGCGAGGACTGATGACTGAACAGTACCTAGGAGCAAACGTGAAGTTGGAAAGCATGCTTAGAGCTCAAAGACCAATAGCCATGAAAGAAGGACTTGGCTATACTTACGAAGCTTCCACTTCAACGTCAAAAAGCTCAGAAATGTTGGCTGATAGGTTCGTCAGAGAAAAGGTTCGGAGCTGCGACTCAACACCTCGGGCGAAGAATAAACGAAGATGATTGCACCTCGGCCGAGCACAAGAAGCAACTGACCAGAGGTTCCAGCCCCAGGACACCACGATCAAACTCAAAGGGAACCAAGAAGGTCAGGTGGGCAGAACAGTACAGTGAACCACTATATGAACATCCAGCTCAGTATGGTTCGTACTTCTATGAGCCCAAGGTCAGGAGGAACACAAAGCCTCAGAAGAAGAAAGCTCATGAACCCAAAGCAGTCAGAAAGTCAGTATCTCCAAATTCTGTGGAGAAGAAAGCTGACAAGGTTCAGAAGAAGAAGTCTCAGACTTCTAAGGCCCCTAGACAGATCTGGGTTCCGAAATCACCCACTAACATATAAGGACCCAACTGAACCAAAGGGTACCTAAAAATGTTTCGTTTTTGCAGTGCATAAGGACCACTTGGATAGTGGACGGCGGTACATTCGAGACACATGACATACCAGAAGAGCATGTTGTCCAACTACGTACAAGAAGATGGTCCCAGAATTGAGTTTGGTAACAATTCAAAAGGCTGCACAAGGGGATATGGAACGCTGAATATTGGGACTGCTTCAGTTCCAAGAGTAACTTATGTTGAAGGACTTCGACATTATCTCCTTTCTGTCAGTCAATTCTGTGACAATCTGAATAGAGTTATCTTTGACGCTGGTTTCTGTGATGTTGTTGACAAATCTACAGGGAAAACAGTGTTATCAAGCTCGCAGAGGAAGAATATCTATGTTGCAAACTGAAAAACCGCAGAACCTGAGGCTTGCTTGCTTGCACAGACAAAATCTAGTGACAAGGCAGGATGGCTATGGCACAAGAGACTCAACCACCTGAACTTCAAAACTATAAACAAGCTAGCCAAGAACTCTAAAGTCAGAGGACTGCCCAACGAATCGTTTATCAAAGACAGGAATTGTGAAGCGTGTTTGTAGGGAAAGCAGACAAAGAGTAGCAATCCACCTATTCCGTCACCTTCCACTGATGGAATCCTTCAACTGCTATACATGGACCTATTCGGGCCAGTCTCTCCAGTGACTATAAGAGGCAAGAAGTATGCCCTCGTTGTTATTGACGACTATTCACGATATACATGGGTCATCTTCATAGCCAACAAATCTGATGTCATGACTGAGCTGCCCAAACTGCTGAAAAAGCTCAGTGTGAAAAAGGACATCAAGATTCAGAGAATTCGCTCAGACAGAGGAACATAATTTCTCAACTCAATAGTTAAGGAGTACTGCGAAAAGGAGGGAATTAAGCACGAGACATCAGCAGCTCGCACCCCTCAGCAGAACGGACTTGCTGAATGCAAAAACAGAACACTTAAAGAGGCAGCAAGAACGCTCCTAGCAGACTCCGGACTACCCTCTAAGTTCTGGGCAGATGCTACTGACACCGCCTGCTACACTCAGAATCGCTCACTGCTCACACAACAACACATGAAGACACCTTACGAACTATGGAAAGGGAGAATTCCTTCTATTTCTCATTTTCATATTTTTGGTTGTCCGTGCTTTATCCACAATAATGGGAAAGATAAGTTGAAGGTTTTTGATAGCAAATCTGATCAATGAGTATTTTTAGGATACTCTCGAGTCAGTAAAGCCTTCAGAGTCTTTAACTATCGGACTCTTTGCGTAGATGAAAGCCCTCATGTTATATTTGACGAGTTTGTTACTGAGAGCAGGAAATCTTCAAAGACAAATACTGAGGATGTCAGCAGCCAACTACAGGATCTCGCACTAAACGACAAAGCTGAAAAGATCCAGCATTGTTGGGATGATGAGTCAGACGATGAGGAAATTCAGACCCATCCCACAGGCAACGTAGCTGACGTGATTGATTCTACTGAACAAAATCAACAATAGGTAACAATGGTCGATGAGGAAGCCCCTCTACTAAGAATATAAACTCAGGGGGAACAACTACTGTTCCTGAGCTGAATGCCCCTGAACCTGGAAACTCAGTACATCCTAACCTTCTTACTGAACTGCTGCAATCACAGAATAGTACAACTGAAATGCCTAACACACCTACTGACTGTGCAGAAGTAGTATCAGAAGAAGAAGTCAGACTCAGACGTTCATGGCTCGACGCTCATTCTTCAGATCTTATTATAGGAGATCCATCAGCAACTATCAAGACAAGATCTAGATTAAGTCAAGGAGAAAGCTCACTCTATTATTGTTTCTTGTCTACAGAAGAACCTCAATCAATAGAGGACGCACTCAACAATGCTGACTGGATCATTGTCATGCAAGATGAGCTGAACCAGTTCGTTAGAAACGAAGTTTGGGAGCTTGTTGACAGACCTAGACATCAGGACGTGATTGGCACTAAGTGGGTCTTCAAGAACAAACGTGATGAAAACGTCATTGTCAGAAACAAAGCTAGACTAGTTGCCAAGGGATACTGTCAAGCAGAAGGAATCGACTTTGATGAAACGTTCGCTCCAGTCGCCAGATTGGAAGTCATTCGTCTGTTCCTAGCCTATGCAACGCATCAAAGATTCAAAGTATATTAAATGGATGTAAAGTCAGCTTTTCTGAATGGCGTACTGAAGGAAGAAGTCTACGTGGAACAACCACCTGGCTTTCAGCAGGGACATCAGCTTTCAGCAGGAACATCAGGTATACAGACTTCGGAAAGCTCTGTATGGGTTAAAACAAACACCAGGGCTTGGTATGATACCCTATCAGACTTTCTGCTTCATAAAGGTTTTCAGAAGGGGATAGTAGATCGCACCCTATTCAGCATAAAGTCAGGAGATGACATCCTACTGGTGCAAATCTACGTGGACGACATCATTTTCGGATGCAGAAACGTGACGATATGTCAGCAATTCGAGAAAATGATAAAGGAGAAGTTCGAGATGTCCATGATAGGCGAAATAAATTATTTCCTTGGATTCCAAGTCAAGCAATCACCTGAGGGAATATTCATCAATCAAGCCAAGTACACTCGAGATCTCCTGAAAAGATTTGGCTGCGACTCGAGCAAGCCAGTCAAGATCCCCATGAACACTAATTTCAAAATCGATCTAGACAAAGAGAGAGCTTCTGTTAACTCAACTGATTATCGAGCTATTATTGGTTCCTTATTATATTTAACAGCAAGCAGACCTGACATAACTTATGATGTAGGTGTGTGTGCAAGATTTCAGGCGAATCCCAAGCGAAGTCATCTAGACTCAGCAAAGAAGATTCTGCGATATCTAAAGGGAACACCTGACGCAGGGTTATGGTATCCTGCTGACGATAATCTTATACTAACAAGTTATTCTGATGCTGATTATGCAGGATAGATCTAAAGTCAACTTCAGGAACATGTCAGTTCCTAGGCAGCAAGCTGATATCTTGGTTTTCAAAGAAACATCATTCAGTGGCAACGTCCACTACTGAAGCTGAATATATGGCTGCTGGAAGTTGTTGTGCCCAGATCCTTTGGCTTCGACAACAACTGCGAGATTATGGTATATCTCAGGATGAAGTGTCCATCTACTGTGACTCCACAAGTGCAATTGCCATAACTCAGAACCCAGCTCTTCATACGAGATGCAAGCACGTGGATATTCGACACCACTTAATCAGAGACCATGTCGAGAAGAAGGACATCAGAATGGAGAAAATCCATACTGACAAGCAAAGGGCAGACATACTGACCAAACCACTAGGCGAGAACGCAGTTCGGAGAATTATCAGTTGAGCTAGGTCTACTGGATCCTACTGAATCGTGTCAGTAGAAGCACAACAATTGGTATCAGTAGAAACCGACTACTGATGACAACAGTTGGTATCAAGTGCTAGAAATCGATCGATAGGTCGAAGACTCGCATGCTTGATTCGGTCGGGTGAATCGGACGATACAGCAGGTGGGGGAACGTGTCTATCAGCACACTCTATGTCCTCCTGAGTATAAATGGTAACCAGCTAATCGTAATGACAGCTGAAGAGGTTTGCGTAGTTTTACGTACTTAACGTTATCAGAAGCATGCTTGCATTTATTATATCAGTCGCTTGAACTCAGTAGTTAATGAGCATTTATTTCCCGCCATTAATCTTTTAAGGTTTAAGTCGATAGGAAACCGTTTTCATTTAAAAGACTTAGACTTTAATGCTTTGCTGCGGCGCATTTAATGCATGTCTTCTCAGCTTACCTTACTGCGCATATTCCTACGTGGGTCTAGATTAGAGGCGACCTATGCAATAATTCTTTTTAAATCATCTAATCACAACGGTCTGTGTAAAAACGCGAGATTAATTTCAGCCGTTGGATTAAAACCGATTGATTTGCATATCCTTTAAAATCTTTTGATTTCGCCCTAATCCTTCTTTTCGCCATTTTCGAATTTCAAGAGCTTTCTTCGCATTCAGTTTCTCAAATTCCTCTTAAATTGCTCTGCATTTCTCTCAAGCTCTCTGTTATATGGTAATTTCTTGAATCCTGTTTTAAACTCTACTGACTTACTCTATTTACAAGTGCTAACGAGTTTTTCGTAGATATTCATGTCGATTGTTCTCCCCACCGCAAATCGATGAGATCATCAAGTTGCGCATCCAGTTCGAGCCGACGATGGCTCTGCACCAGGCGGAACTTCCATATCTTGAGCCCGTCTTCACAGCTCTCGAAGTTTCCGACCTCGAACTCCTTGTCACGAAGCACCCCAGAGCTTATCTGCCTCGACAAGTTGCAGAAGTTTATTACAACTGGAGATCCATAAAAGATACACGCGCGGAAGTATCCTGTTTTTCATATATGAAGGAAGTGATCCCTCGGACAATGGGAAGCCGGTCCACAACGTCATCAATCTCCCGAGCCGCCGTGGAATTGTCCTTTGATCTTCCGGCTCGTGGAGTCTCACCGATTGGATATAAGGAGAAGGAAATCAACTCCTATGTTCGAAGTTACGCGGCAGAGACGACATTGTCTTCAAATCAGCGCTGCCGAAGAACCAGTTGCTACCAGAATACCGCGGGCTCGCCTACATCGTAACTCACATTCTCACGAGCTCAGCTGGTTCATTTGATCAGCTATCCAAGCCTCGTCTCCAGCTGATGATGATCATAGATGACGGAGTCCGAGTCAACTGGACTGATTTCTATGTGAATGAGGTTAAAGTTCAGGCACGAAGTTCGCAGCCCACACCCACCGGAGAAAGGAGACTAATTAGTGTGGGAAAGTGCTGACGGACAAAGATGTCCGTCTTGATCGAAGAATCGCATTCGAATCACTCGGCCTTTGCCGATTCGCGATCTTGTGACGAGCAAGCTCATTAAGTTCAAGACAAGAGCCGCTGCTGAAAAATCAATCGGACGAGGGCCACCTGAACAGAAGAGAGTCACCTCTGACTTGCCCCCTCGTGCCGACCCACCTAAGAGGAAAAGGCTCAGCAAGTCTGAGGCAGCTAAAGCCACAGCAAAGCCTACCTCACCACCACCGACTCAGGAGGAGTCAATCTTAGACGCGGACACAGGCATTGAGGGTGCTACTCTCAAAGACAAAGTCCAGCGCATCAGCTCTGAAGAGACTCAGTCGGACACAGCTGAACCGACTGAGGAGACGTCCTCCGAGTGGACGACCATGCATTCGACTCGCCTCCGAGCCACTGGAGAAGTCCCCAGAGATTGCTGACCATAGGGATCTGGTCGAAATAGCTATAAGGGCGAGGACTCAGATGTTACCGAGGTTCCTCAGCTGGGACATGCTTGAAGAGCTGATAAAGAATCAGTCAGCTCTGTCCCTACCGCGCAGAGGAGCAAAGCACCGGATCGGTTATCGGGTTTGGGGAACCCGGCGACCTAGCCTCGTTCGAGGATCTCCGCGCAGCCATGCTCTATCTTCTGAGCTTGAGATCCTCAGAACATGTCAGCAGCCCTTCGCCGCCATCCCATCACGATGATGACAACAACAACGATGATGATGAGGTGGATCAGCCACCACCCAAGGAAGTAGAACTGGGAGGATCTGCTGAGGGCAACACTCCCAACGAGAAGGGCAAATCACCACCACCGTCTTCATCAGGTGATGCCCCCGTTGCCTCGAAGCCTAGTCGAGAGCAACAACTCGCAGCGTCTGAGCAGAGGCTCGGAACCAACAGCTACCAGATAAAAACTATCAGTTCCGTGACCTCAAAGTCCGTCAACAAAGTCATCAGACGACAGGGAGACAAGAATCGTCTCCTTGCCAAGGACGTACATCTAAAATGGGCTCAGTTCACGAAAGCCCAAACTGAGAAGGTTGACAGACTTGCGGGCAGGATGAAGAAGGTCTCCGAAGCTCCTACTCATTCTATTAATATTCAGGAGATAGTCGAGGCCGCCCTCGCAGCTTAGAAAGCGGACCTTGCCGCACAGAGTCAGCAGCTTCTTCAAGAACTGCATAAGAAATTTTCTGAGCAGCTGACTCAGAGCCTCGCAGCAGTCCAAACTACCATGGATGAGCGTAATAAGATGGCCACCTCCAGCGTAAAACAAGCAATAACCAATCAGGCGGAGGCCCTAAAGCTCATTCAGAAGGAAATGACAGAGTCGCATGATGAGTCCCTCCTGAAACTGCGACAGGAGTCAGCAGCACAAATCAAACAAATCCGTGCTGACCAGGAGACGGACTGGGAACACTACTGCGACGCCGTCAGGGACTTCGACACCACCGCCACTTCCATTAAATCTATGGTGCTGAATCTTGAGAAGGAAGTGGTAGCCCTCCGCACCCGCCTCTCCCTGGCTGATGATGCCAAAAAGGGGGAAGGTAAAGAAAATGGTGAAGGAGAAGAGAAGGCTGAGGCGGAACAGGCCCAGGTGGAAGGACCTGAAGGACCTGAAGTCCAGGTATTAACTAAGGGGGAAGGTTTAGTTGTTCAAGCTGGAACCAGCTCAATACCCCCTCCCCAAATCGTCCAAATCCCAATTGTCCAAACACCATCTACTGTGGTTGAGCCAGCTGCAGGATCCGGAGAAGGATCCTCGACTCAACATATTGAGAAGGTCGCATAATTTGTCGACCAGGAGGATGAGCCACTGCCACCGCGAAGGCCGGGGAAGGAGATTACTACTGAAACAACTCCATCTTCCCCGACGCCTAAGTTCAAATCCAAGGCGGAGCAGGAGGCATTCGATCAGCGTGTTGCTCAGAAACTTCAAGATGAACTCGACTATGAGCAACAGATCGAGGAAGAAACTAAGAAGGCAAAGAAGCCCAGGAAGCCTATTCGCAAAATCGCCAAAGGCAAAGCCAAACTACTCCTGGATGAACAAAAGAGAAAAGCTAATGATGAGCTAGCTAAAGCTTCTGCCACTGACATTCAGCCCTTGGCTTAGAGTACTGATATTCAAACACTTACTCCAGAGCAAGAGGCAGAAGACAGAGCCACCTGGGAGGCCACGCTGAAAGGACTGAATCTCCGGAGAGGAGACACCAGAGCAACAGCCCTTAGAGAAAAGAAGAGACTGGAAGATCTGGCTAAGATAATAAAGATCACTGACAAGATAGCCAGTGAACCAGTCATCGACTGGAAGAAACAAATTCCAAGGTCATCCAAGTACTACAGGAGAGGCGCTCCTAGAGCAACTTATTTGAAGAAAACCCCTCACCCTCATGTAGACAAGTGGGTACCTTTGGAGCTGAACGAGGAATGGGAGGAACTAAAGATGGAATTTATCAAAGGATACTACGTGTGGGGATTCTACCCATCTGGGATCCCGGCAGATCAACTGTTTGATGAATTCATTCATCAGTATAATGTCAGGCTCAGAGATCAACTTCTGCTGATCCTAGAAAAGGAGAAGCGACCACTTGTAGCCCCTGCATTCAGAAGGATTCCTCCTCCCAGAACGACTCGTGGAGTTTTGTGCACTAAGGAGATAGAAGACGAGGTCGAAGCAGCAGCACATCATCATGATCTTAGTTCTGAGCTGCCTGGGGACCTCGAGGAAATCCAAACACTGCGCGCTAGAATCTTCAAATATTATGGTTTGGAACCTCCTTCTGATAAGTCTGCGGATTTCAGAAGCAAGACGAAGAACTTCAGACGCCAGCTGTAGTCTTCTTATTCTTTCCTTTTTGTATAGAAGATAGGAACTCTGTAATTCACTTCTCATTATATAACAGTTCCTGCTTCTAGCCAGACAATTACTCATTGTCTTACGGCTTTCATTTGTGTTTTGATATCACAACTGATCACTGAAGTGATCTGACACACACTCACACATAACCGTTTTTCTGATTTTGCCTATCTCTCAGCTGCTGACCTCATTAAGTTAACTGATTCAGTTTTACTGAAGTCTATCTATATCAGTAGTTTAGTATATTGTGTTGTATTATCTAGAGGTTTTGGCATCATCAATTAGGGGAAATTGTTGGGTTATTAGTCAGTAGAAGATACTCAGCAGTTAATGAGTTTAAAATAATATTGGGGAAAATCGTAGTAGTACTATGGAATTGAAGATCCCAAAACCCAGCTGATATCAGTAGTGTAGTGTCTTGATAGGATTAGCTGATGTATAGGCTAGACTGTTTTTTATTTGCTTATCTTTGTGTCTATGTCCTGTACGGGGTAAAATGTTGGATTGATCTTCTGTCGAAGTTACTTTCCAGAACCCCACGTCATTAGTATAATAGCTTGCGTTCTTAAGTCATCAGCTGATCTTCGCCTCAGTAGAAGACATTTTATCAGCTGACAGACATCGGCGAGAAGAATCCTCGTGCAAGCTCGCATACCTTCAGCGTCATTAGCCGACCATACTCAAGATGATATCTCTTGTCGGCCGACTCGACGAAGAAGACGAGACGCTTGAATTCTACAGTGTCCGACGAAAAACGACCCAGTTGTTAAAGTCTTTTCGAAAGTCATCAGAAGATCATACGAGGATTAGGGAGAGTCAACTCGGATGTCTGACATAATCTCACCTACCACAAACCTCAACCAATGAGAAGCCGTCTACGCTATATCTGCTCTGAACAACTGAAGCTGCTCTCATGTACAGTGTCCAACAACTCTGCTGCAACAATTCGAATTTATGGCCGTTTTCTTTGGAAGTTTGTGACACGTGGCATCGTCGTCTCCAACGGACATATGCATGTTTCACGACTATAAATAGAGAAGAAAATCCGAGCTCCACGCACGGGATATCAAGGGAAAACGCTCAAGCTTTCAATCAACTCTAGTGCATTCAAGATCAATCCAATGAAGAACTTGCTTAATAGAATATCATTAGTTCTTCTCTCTAGAGTTCTTTAGATCCCTCTTCTCTAGCTAAGCTCATTGCCAAATCTATAGCTTAGAAATTCGAAGGAGTTCACTTTTAGTGATTGTTCTTATTGTAAGAACTCCTTCCTAGTTGGAGATAATCCCCTCCTCTTCAAACCTCGGTTTGATTTGTAAAGTCACTAAGGACTATAACTTAGAAGGGTCTGTCCAGTGCACAGATTCCTTGCTGAGGCTTGCTAAGATAAATCAACAAGACCTCCTGTTCAGCAGGACCGTGGACGTAGGATCTTACGTATCCGAACCACGTTAAAAATTGCTTGTGTTATTTACTGTTTTATTGCATCGCATACAAACTGTTACAAAATTATATATTTGCATAAAACTTATTCTAAAAGTGCACTAGCCAAAACTACTTGACTTGTGAAAATCACGTTTTCAAACTGAGACGAATCTCCGGGCCCAACACTATTCCGCACTAAGGTTTTCGACTGAGTCTCAACGACTGACAAAAGTCAGTAGGAGAGCTCAGTAGTTAACTCACTCTCTGACCCGCGATCGAAGGTTCTTACTTGGCACTGTTCATCAGTCGCACCAAACAGCTCAGTTGTCCTTCGGTTTGAGAAAAAGAGCAGTACTCAGGTGTATTCACCCTCCCCTCTACACCTGACTCTCGTCTCCGGACCAACAATTCTCTTCCTTAGTTTTAGGATATGTAGGGTTATAAGATCGTAGATTTCTTGTTTTTCTTTTCTATTTCACTCTGTTGGATTAATTAAATAAAACTTAGCTTTATTTAATGTAGGGTTATTTGCCTCAAAATACACAAATTTTCTTTATTTTCCCGTTTTGCACACGAACTTTAAAATCCGCCTGTAAATACACGAACTTTCAATTTGTTTCAAATTGTACACCGGTCAAAAAATCCGGTGAAATCAAAGTTGACGTGGCAATTTTTGATGTGACGTGTCTGCACACGTGGCTGTCCTGCCCCTGTCCACCTCTACTAGTCTCTACCCTTGCCTGCCTCATTCCACCTCCACTAGTCTCAATACTTGCCTTTCCTCTTCCTCCTCCGCTTACTTCTACACTCGCTTCCCCCCGAAAAACTCTCCCCATCTTTATGTCCTAATTTTTTTCCACCCTCAACGAATAGGTTTAGTACCCTAGAGAAGGTAGTAAGGTGTGCCAACATTTGCATTACATCTCCATCATTTTTAAGCAGCTTAAAAGACTTTGTTTTGGGGATTTTGTACCATATACTATGAAAGGCTTCGTAGCCCAACTTCTTCACCTCATCTTCCACATCGAAATAGTCAAATCTATCTAAATCAAATCCATGTTTCACTTCAGAAATGCCCCCAACATATATTTGTTTGCTACTTAATTGCTTAAAACCTCCACCATGGTGTATATTCATACCAAATGTGTCACTGAATTAAAAAAAAAAAAAAGAAGTCACATTCAGCAAGCACTAAATGTGTTATTGAATAAAAAAAAAGTTAAACTCAAGTGTATATAAATATGTGTCTCTCTTGTCCATTTGTGTATCTCGAACAAACTCCCCTCTTCTATTAACTTTTGTGCTTTTGTATGTTCACCTCCCTAATATAGATAATTATGAAGGATTAAAACCAAATTAGCAACAATACCAAATTACTTATCAAACTGCAGTAAGATTTTTATCAATATGAAGAAGTATGAAGACTGTTTATGATCAAACATTCCATTTCAAAGTCTAATATTTTAAGAACTAAGAATGACACAAGTCCCTCGATCAAAAGATGCATACAGTAAGTCCACTTCCAATTAACAATATCTTATAGTCTATCCTTCTCACTTCACCAAGTAAATATACAATAAATGAAATGCCATAGATGCAGCATCAAGCAAAAGATCAAGGTTAGCATCCAAGCAACAAATATATTTTCCCATAAAACAAACTCATTAATGTCAAGTTAATCACTCAATTACCTTCTAAAATTTCCTTGCATACCTTAACAATCGCATGTGAATGTGACAATTCATGAAGTTTAACAAATACAACAAATTCCCATATAAACAAATGCAACAAAATCTAAAAGCTAAAAAAAAAAAAAGAGAGCACAAACAACACATGCTTACAGGGCAGAAGCATTTGAGAAGAGGCAGTGGAGATTCTTCAATTGGGACAGTGAGCGGAGGTAGCAACTCAATGGGAGATTCTTCAACAGTTGGAGAAACAGCCCAGCGGAGATAGCAATCGGGACCTCAGCGGAGGTAGCAACTCAATGGGAGATTCTTCAACACTTGGAGAAACAGCCCAGCGGGATTCTCCCACCGGTGGCGAATGGCGAACGATGACGGGAGAGACGGATTTTCTTGGGAGAGAGAAGGAATTTCTTGGGGGAGATGGATTTTCTTGGAAATTTCTGAGAGACGGAATTTCTTAAGGAGTGGGAGCAGGGAATGACGACGAACCCTAATTTTGTGTGTGTAAATTTGTGAATTGGGAAAATTACCTTTAATAAAATGATGTTGTTTGGGTGTTAATAATACGACATCCACTACTAGAAAATGTTCGTTTAGTAAGGAAAAAATCTCGCGAGGACACTTATTTTATTGCTAAAGGTTATATTTAGCTAGAAACGATATGTGCTTAACTATTAGTGATAAAATTAACTATTCCTCGCAAGATTTTCCTTGCTATTACTAATTTATCGAAAAAGTAGATAAATAAATAGTTTTCAGCGAGGAAAATAAGCCTTCTTGTCATTGTTTTTCGTTGATGTTTTAATCCCCAAAAATATTAAAAATTCTGACTAATTTTCAACGAGGAGATCCTAACATTTTCTCGCCGAAATAAATGGCTAAAACAAAAAACTTCTAACAATTTAAATTTACGGCGAGGAATTTTGTTCCTTCCTCACCATATCTTAAGAAAACATAAACCCCAAAACGTTTTTGATTAATTATTGAAATCGTAGGATAACAAAAGAAGTCTTCTTCAAAACTAAGCCCCTGAAACATACTTTACCAATTCTTCACTCCTCTCCTTCAATGCTCCCCTTATTTATCTCAAAAATTAAGAGTGTCAACTTGCATTCTATCTAAGTTTCTTTATGAAATTGATATAGTAGGTATTTGGGACGAGTTATACATGAAGAAGAAACTTCAATTACCGACTACGCAATTTGTTGAATTCGGAGGTTGGTCCTGGTCACTAATATATACAACGGGTTTTGCATTATTCTCTTTGTTCTATATATGAACGATGTGTCGGGATAGGTGGGGGAATTGCTTTCAAGTATTTTCGTTTGAAATGGCTTGCATTCTTGTTTTCGATTGATTTCTTATGGCATTGATTCATTGCATAAACTAGAAGATCCTGTTTTTAACAACATATTTTAGTGTGTTGTTTGAAATATTACTAAAATCCTGAAGATCTGCATTGAATTCTTACTTGTTTTTTTTTTGCCTAATTTTGTTACACAGACACACATATTTAGGATTGTTATCCATTTGAATTAAATGCATAGTCTTGTTTCCCAGGAGTTCCTAAAACGCATTATAACAATCATCTTAAAACATAGAGTTATCTATCGATAGAATTGGACAAGAGTCGGATGTTTTTGGATGATAGATGGTGCCCCGCATATACGATAGGGTTATAAAAAATTATCCAAATGGCCGAGCAGCACTATGGACTTGGAGAGAAGGTTAGATGTCCATGTAGATCATGTAGGAATGTGGCTTTTCAGCAATTACCTATTGTGAAAAATCATCTTCAAAATAGCGGAATGGACTCAACTTACAGAGTTTGGAGATTTCATAGGGAGAATGAATATTCACCTAGAGAAGGTGACAATCATGATAGTAGTCAACACATGGAGAGCTCGGAGCACTTTAATGATGATGAGATGGAGGAACTTTTGGAAGATTTAGAACGAGGAGGAATTGATGAGGAAGATATTAGGTGCAATGACAAAAGCCAAGATGCTGGTAGATTTTATCAGCTTCTAAAAGATTCTAAGAGGAAGTTGTATTCAAATTGCAAGAGGTACTCCGTTTTGTTGTTCATTGTCAAATTGCTACATCTCAAAGTACGAAATAAATGGAGTAACAAATCATTCAATAAAGCTCTCGAGTTGTTCAAAGATGCACTTCTAGATGACAACTTGCTACCGAATTCCTACTATGCTTTAAAGAAACTTCTCGCCGGAGTTGGGTTGAGTTGTGTGCAAATACATGCATGCCACACTGATTGCATCTTGTTTAGAAATCAATATAAGCTTCTAAGCTTTTGTCCTGAGTGCAATCATCCAAGGTATAAGATTCTGAATGGGAAATCTACAACTATTCCAGTTAAAGTTCTTAGATATTTCCCACTCAAACTTAGATTGGAGAGACGTTTCTTATCACGAAAAACAACATTACACATGAGATTGCATAAGGAGAAACGGGTTGAGGAAGTGGGGTACTTGAGCCATCCCGCCGATGGTGAAGCATGGAAACATTTCGATAAATATTTTCCTAACTTTGCTTCTGATTCTCGTAATGTGAGGCTTGCATTGTCTAGTGATGGATTCAACCCTTTCAATAATATGGCGAACTCGTATAGTATGTGGCTGTGGTATTGGTTAACTATAATATGCCTCCATGGGAATCTAGAAAAAGGTAAAATCTGATGTTGTCACTACTCATTCCTAGTCCTCATTCGCCGGAAAATGCAATAGATGTGTATCTTCAACCACTAATCGAAGATATGAATTATGAATTTAATTGCTTCTGATTTACAATATGTTTGTATTACAGATTTTCGAGATATTAATTGATGGCACTTTATATTTAGTGAACATGAAGAATTGTTAAGAAAAGCAAATGAGGTCCATATTTTGGAAAGGCAAAAATATGCATTTGCAAACTGGTTTATAGAAAATGTAATAGTCGTTATGTTCTAACCCAGAAACTGATTTACTTCACTACATTTTCTTGTTTATATGTATTGCGCTTTCCTGAGTACATGTCTTCTATTATTCTAGGTGGAATTCGGCCAGTTATGAGAGATTGATGAAAAATTGAGAAATTTGTATTTGCTTGCACATGGGCCTGATTTATGCATAACAACCTATAGTGGATGTGTCATCAATGGAGTTGAATACTTTACAACAATAAGGGATTATTGACGAAAAAGTCAAAACAACGGGATATGTTGCAAAGGTGAGCACAATATGCAGATTATTGATTTCTATGGGACATTGCAGGAAGTGATAGAACTCTAGTACAGAGGGAACAACCGGGTTGTCTTGTTCAAATGTAAGTGGTTTGACTGCAGTTACAATAAGACGGATAAATACTTCACAAGCATCAACATGGCCAAGTTCTGGTATGAGACTGAGCCATACATCCTCGGGATCCAAGCCAAACAAGTATTTTATATGAAAGATACCAAATTCAGTGTCGGAAACTGGCATGTGATGCAGGTTGCTGATCATCGACATATATGGGATGAAGCACTATTTCAGTGCTAACCTGAGATAGAGTCAGATGCTGATGAGTTGTTACATGACGAAGATCGCCTTGTATACCAACAGAATTTTAATCACAATCCAATTAGTGTTGTTGCAGATATGGAAATTTCGAGACTTGTTAGAGATGACTTGAACAAGAGATTGTGATTGTTGAACAAGAGAGAATGATTAGTACTGTGGATGCCCGACCATCTCACCAGAACATTGAAGAGGAATTCGACTCAGAATGTGATATGTAATATGTTAGTATCTTTTGCATGGTTTGCCTTTGTTTGATTTGTCGGCGGGATTTTTTACACAATTTACTTTGATGCATATACAAGATTATTGATGAAACTGTGGTTTTCTATCGCGGAAATGTCTTGTATGTGAAAATGATATAATTTAAGAATTCGCAGAGTCTGGCTTAAATTGGTGATCAACATATGCGAAAGACAATTTTTGCTTGCATCTCATAAAATGATTGTGTTTTAAGCTTGAAAATAAAACCATGATTGTAAGTAATTATTAATTAGCAAGTTGTTCAATAAATCTTGGCAAGCCTAAATATGTACACTATTATTAATTACAAAGTAATTATCTAAATCATGCCTAGTGAATTCTTAAAATAATACTATCTCAAACTTTAATTCCCAAAATGAGACTATTTCAACTTTAATTCCCAAACTAATATCATTTTTGTCATGGAGGATAGCCACTTGGAAAACACGTTCATTTCATTACTTTTTCAAATAATTGACAAGTGGAAATAATTATTAGTTCACAAAGTGTATTATTTTGATCTTTTGAGAATCCATGTACGATTTGTCAAGGAATCAATTTACAAATGTCTATGGCACTTTAATAAGTGAATTTATTATAATAAAATCTAACTTAATCATACTTTTCTACAATTTGCAAGTATAAATCTAACTTAAAATCTAATTAAAATTTGATATTTTTTTTTAATTTTTTATTTATTTACATAAATAAACTAAGAAGAAGGCGTATTTATATCAAAAATTCATCCCATCCAACGTAAACACATTCATCCCCAATTCTCCAGTTCCCGCTACTTTCTTCTCGCCGAAGAACACTTTCTCGCCGATTATCGATCTCCCTCCAAGTCCCGTCTAATCGCCTATACCAATTCAATTTTTTAACAAAATAAATGGAGGGACTTTCAAAAATTTCAAACCGAGCCAAAAATCTATCATACCAATGGCTTATATATATAGTAACCCACTTTCTTCTCCAAAATCACTTTCTTTCTTCCATTCAAAATATACGTATGTCTTCTCCAACCTCAAAATAAGCCATGTTAATTTCTTCAGGAGATGTTTTAATGGCTCTTCAGGGTTCGTTGCTTGCATCGTTGCTTGCATATTATCGACCTTCAAAATAATTCTCTACACCAACAAGGTTATATTACATGTTTTCCTATCCCCTTTCTATTGTATTTAATATGCTTGATTTTTGCACAATTTCAGAGCGGAGATAAAAATATTCGATCTATTTCAAATCTTTGATGAAGAATTTCGAATTTACATTACACTCAAAGGTGAGTCCACAATTATACATTTTTTGTTGGCTTCTAGCTGTTTTCCGTTATTTTTAGTTCTCGTTTCTTTGCAATCAGAAATTGGACTTAATTTGGGCGTTTCAACTTCGTGATTGCAGATTTTATATAAACGGGTGGAGGATGGACAGATGCAGAAGGCTAGAGGTGGTTTTTATTCAGCAGGAAGGATAGAAAGATGAAGACTATTTTGCAAGTGCAGTAGGGGTATAAATTTTTTAAAGACGGTGGAATGTTTTGCATTGCTTTGTGATTGTTTCTATATTTTGAACTAGTGATGTATTTGTTCTAGTTTATTTCATATTTTTGTGGAAGGATGGATGGTTATGGATCAATAGGTCTCATCAAATTTGTATTGTTTGATAGATCTCTTTTTTAGAAGTAGAATTGATAAATTCTAGTTGAAAAAATAAATTCGGACATCGGTAAGGAAAAAATTCGTCCCTAAAGAATTAATAATTTAAATTTTTGAATACATTAAACTTTTTGGCTAGGAATTGATAATGTCAATAATACACATTCGGTGAGGAAATTGGCTTCTTCATTGCTGATTTTCAATGAGAATGGTATTATCACTAAAACTTATAAAGTTAGCAAGAAAAATATTTCTCGCTATAAACGTATTTTTCGGCGAGAATAAAATCCTCTCAAAAAAATAGGCAACTACGGTGAAACATGTTTTCTCATTGAAAAGCGTTCCGGGCCTATATTTTTCTAGCAAATGAATTGGCTCATTTCCAAAAAAAATCAAAAAAAATCCACAGTACGTTTAGTTTTGGCAAGGAAACCAATTCTTTCGCAAGGAAGGGTATATCGGACTTTTGACAAAAAATAATAAAATAATAAAAGGGTATTTTGGTATTTTCGCATCATACATTCGCTAGGAAACGATTTCCTCGCTATACACGATACGTATTAGCGAGAAAGAAGCTATCACGATGGGGCACTAGCTAGAAAAGATTTTTCCTAGCGAAAGGTGATTTCGTCGCAGAAGGTCTATTATTACCAACAAAATCTTCCTTACTAACCAATCATTTTCCAGTAGTGATCGTTTCATTTACCGGACGACATGCCACGTTGGATTTTCTGGCTGTCAAGTCAGCTTTGATTTGGGGTTAAATTTTTGACATGTGTAATTTGAAACAAATTGAAAGTTCGTGTATCTACAAGCAGATTTTAAAGTTCGTGTGCAAAACGAGAAAATGAAGAAAATTTGTGTATTTTGAGGCAAATAACCCTTTAATGTATGTGCATATTTGGGTATATTTGATTATGATCATAAGAATATTCACCATTATTTGACTATTAGGACCAACATATTTCTTATGTCGTCCAGTTAAAAATAATAATAATAAAAGGGATACTGAATTGATCTCGTTCGTTGATTTTAGGGTGCATGTGATGGGCGTTTGATTATTATGCAAGACGAGAATTGATCCTCTAACTCCGACAACAAAACAACGCGGTCAAAAGTTTTCAATTAAGAAATGTAAAGGGATAAGGAGAAGATACTAATTCAATAGCTTCAAGTTGTATTCTAAATAGTCCTAAAGATCCTTAGGTTTTAATTTAATAACAAGAACGTAGATTTAGGAATGACGTTGTTTTCTCTTCTATTTTATTGGATTGGTTAATGAAATAACTGCACTTATTTTCAAGGATATATTTGGATGTATTTGATTCGTGATTTATATACATACAAATTTATTTTATACCGTCTTTTCAGATCTCATGCCTCATTAATTATGCACATTTAATTCGTACATATATACTCGATTAAATAATTGGGATTATAAATTCATATAACTTTTAGAATCCAGAATCGAAGAGGAATAATGGAGAAACGTGGAAGAGGGCGACCAAGGAAGGTTCAACTTCAACCTCCCGATTTGTAAGTAGTTATTATTATCAAATTGATTAACGCCATCAACAATATATACTGATCGATAATTTAGGTTTAGAGTAGGTTTCTTGAGTTTATTCATTTGCAACTTTCAAGTACTTCTCAAATTCAACGTTTATGTATTTTGCTTCTATAGTAACTACCCAATTGTTTTTGAATTAAGTTGATTATAGTTTTTTTTTTAATCTTTTGAGTTTCTGGGAAGCACGTATCACGATCCAGAATGGTTTTTTTTGTTAGAATAGGTAAAACCATGTTATTCCATAGCTGGTAGGGTTCCGGTTCCTGTTCTGATTTCAATTTTTTTCTCAATTAATTATAATTAATCAACTGTTCGGATTTATTAATTTTCCAGATAGAACTATATTATAGTCTCTCCGTCTCACTATTGTAGCTCCACTTTCTTTTTCATGTTGCTACAATTATTGCTCCATTTTAAAAATTAATAAATTATTTCAAATACTTTATTTGAGGGCTCATATTTTTACACACAACCAATAATTTTCCTTAAAAATCGTGTCGAAAATTTTGAAACAATAATTGTTGGATGGATTGCGTAATATATATCACTGGAACCGAAACCGTTGACTACAGTTCTAACCGGAACTGTCGATAGAAAGTCGGTTAAGGTTCCAATTCCACCACCGGTTTGAAAGTGCGAAACCGAGTGTTTGAGCTGTTGACTTTTTATACATTGCATGGAGGTAGTTGATGTTGACAACTCATGCACATCATTGTACTATGTTTAGTGAGATCTTTATCTCCATTCAATCTACATATATAGATAGAGCAGGTTGCTGATAATAAAACACATCCAAGCTAGTCTTTTTCTCTAATTTTTTATATATATTGCTTATGAATATAGTTGTGTGTGCGCTTTCCCATTTCATTGAATAGTTTTCAAATATACTCTCATGTTATAGGTTGATGTATTTGAATATTTGAATTTGCATTGATTGGTTTTGACGGCAGAGCTCAAAACATGCCCAATTCATCCAATAAAAAAGAAGTCACACCAGAGTTCTTCAAGATTTATATACCTGAATTAGCTTCACAAGTCATGGTTTGTCCAGGACTATCACCATCTCTTTACATTATGATGTTATTGTATGCTAATTCCATCTCGTCTTTCTGCATTTAGAGAATTCCTCCCGATTTTGTCGATAGAATTGGTGGAAATGTTCCAACATCTTTCACATTGAAAAGGCCAAATAGAGACTCCTCATGGCAAGTTGATACGAACATAATGGATGATGATTGGTATTTTGTAAATGGTTGGCCTCAATTCGTAGAGGACAACTCGTTACTTGACGGTGATTTTATGACATTTGACTTAGTTGGGGAGTCGAAGTTTTGTGTGACAATATTCTCACCAAACGGCTGTTTGAAGGGAGTGGCTAATGACTACACAATAATCAGTAGTGATGATGAAACGTCTTCTGAATCTGGTACTCAGTTTCCTCACTTACTTGGAACTTCACTGTTTATTCATATAGTAAATGTTTTGAGTTTGTGCAGAAGCTTCGGAGCGAAGAATTGCAAGTAAGAGGAAGAGATCAGTAGGAAGTGTGAATGGGAAACCTTATTTCTCAGTTGTGATGGGAAAGTCAAAGTGTATGGTGAGTTTGGCGTTTATGTAGGTATGTGTGTGTTTGAACTCATCAATTATCTCTTATTGATTTGATTATTTTGTAGACTTTACCGAAGCAGTTTTGGGATTCTTATATAAGAAAGAAGGTAAAAGACGGTTCAACAGAGGCTACTCTTTGGGTCGGAAATGATGCATGGACTGTGAATATGAAGGTGGTGGTTGATAGAGTTATACTTGCCGCAGGTTACACCAAATTTATCAAAGATAATTCACTCCAACTTGGGACTAAATGCACTTTTCAGCTCATTGAAACCAATCCCTTTGCTTTCACAGTCACCTTTTCTAACTAGATCTCTCTCTCATCTGGATGTAATGTATGTATCTCTAATACTATTTTTAATTTTAAAGTTCACGAATTTCTATTCTGTTTCTGTTTCTTTAATAGTAGGAAGTTCACTTTTCAAAATGTGTAAGACTATTCTTAGTGATTGATGAGATGATTTTTACTACTCATGGGCTTATAAAAGTGGTTATATTTATCTTTATTTAAGAGGTATGACTACTATTTTACATTAACACATAAGGTGAAGTATTATTTATTCAAATTAATTTTCTAACCTAAATATATGTAATTCAAATTAATACAAAGCACATGGAATATACTACTCAATTCAATTTGCTACTCAAAATTGGTTTGATTACATTCACGTGTCCTGTCCGGCATGATACGAGTAGTATTTTGAAATATTCGTGCAACATAATTGAACGTGCATGTGGAGGTTCGGTTAGACTAAACCAAGGGCATTATGATTTGCATTCAGATCTGGCATCAGGTTGACATATCATCAAGGCAGATTCAACATTAGGATATTTCTCACCATCTAAGTTAAAATAATAATAGTAACAATATAATAATAATAATAATAATAATAATACTAATAATAATTGATTAATTTCGTACATTAATTTTAGAGTGTATTTGATGGACATACCCAATTAATTAATAACTGGCATTAAAGACAAGAATCGATCCTCTCGCTCCACAATAAAACAACACACTTTTTTCCATCAAAAGATTGCAATTAAGAAATATAAAAGGACAAGGGGATACTAATATACAATTACTTCAAGTTCTAAATCTATGACAAATGCTTGTAAGTTTCGTCTTCCCTAACACTAATCCGTAGGATTTAATGTTCTTATGTTACGATCAGTGGCGAAGCCAGAGTTTGTATGCAAGGGGTGCTAAAATGTTAAAAATGTGCTAAAAGAGAATCAAACACAGGTCAAATGCAAATGGCACAAGTGCTTTACCAACTGAACTAAGAGATGTACTTGTAAATTTTACTAAAATCTAATATATACTTCAAATTCTAGGGGTGCCCCTTAATCCCTACGTGGCTCCGCCCCTGGTTACGATAGATGTTCTTATGTTACGTGGGGTCATTAAAATCCAACATTAATTTCAATCGAATGTTGTGCAGTTTCCACTTGGATGGAAAGCATTCTGGCCCCGTTTGGTTCGTAAAAAGGAATGGGATCGGTATCAGGTATGATACCTTAGAGGTATGGAATTAGGAATCATTCCAGAAAACAATTGTTTGGTTTGTGAAGACATGAGGAATGGAATTAATTTAGCACCCACATTCCCAATTCATAAACCCTAAAAATTCTAATTGCAAACTTATTAACTGGAGAAAAAGCCTTAATTTTGTCTCCCTATTCACAGCAAAGGGCCAGAGAGCGAAAAGAGAGGAAGAGAAGGAGAGGAAGAGAAGTCAGCGAGAGAGTGAGAGATGGTGGCGGTGGCGGTGGTGGTGATGACGGTGTCGTGCCTTCGCTGGTGGCGGTGGTGGTGACGGTGGTGGCATCGATGGTGGCGGTGGTGGTGACGGTGGCGGCATCTTTGGGAGTGAGAGAGATTAACAGAGAGGAGATGAAGAGAAGCCAGCGAGAGAGGAAGAGAAAGAGAAGAGATGGTGACGGTGGCGGCATCGATGGTGGTGACGGTGGTGACGGTGGCGGCATCTTTGGGAGTGAGAGAGATTAACCGAGAGGAGAGGAAGAGAAGCCAGCGAGAAGAGTGAGAGATTAGTGAGATGAGAGAGAATATTTGGGAGGAATGAAAATGAAAGTGCCCAATCTTGAGGGGTTGGGAAAATGGTATTTGGGGGGGTTGGAGAGGGGGATGAGGTATCATTCCTTTACGATTTTTTACGAACCAAACAACATGAATGGAATCATTCCTTTAAAATGATTCCTCATTCCATTCATTGCCTCCAACCAAACGGGGCCTCTCTTCTTTTTAGTTCAAACTTAATAAAAAAGTATATTTCGACACAACTATCCAAGCGTAATAAATAAATTTTGCATGACTTTGGTTTTATGTACGATTTCACTTGTTGGATTAATTAATGAAAGAATCAGATTTATTTATGGTATGCGCATATTAGGATAGATTTGATTCTTGATTTATTTGCATATAAATTTATTATTTTCTACCATTTTTTTAGTTATAAGTTGCATAATTTCTCATTATCATAGCGGATCTTCCAACAATTCAATTAGTGACGGGAAGAAGTGGTAATAGTGAGACACACTTCTAATCTAATATATGGTGTAAAAATGGATAATTGTCTTGTTACAATGTTGTTAATACAATGAAAACAGTAAGTCAGAAAAATAAAACCAAAACAAAAGGTCACAGAATTAAAACATAGAGTTGATAAAGGCTTCTCTCTCTACAAGACTAAATGCACCCCAACGATCGATGAAAAGGTTCACGCGTGTGAATATATATGTGGGCTTATATATCACAATAATTAATAACTCCACTTTATATAACTTCAATTAATAACTAATTTGCACGACAAATTTCGAGCATTTATTTCTTACTCCTTGAAAATTAAAATTGAGAAATAAAATACACTTCAATCAACTGCTCGGATTTACTGTCAAAGTTTGACGTTATATAAGTGGTAATATATGTTTCTACCCAAATACCTTAAACAAAAATCAAAAGTAGCCTTCCACTATAAGTTTATTCACAATCTAACCAATTTGACAATACTACTCTCACTTTAGAATTGACTATCAGTCCTAAGGCGAGCCTAAGACGAGTTTATGGGTGCCTAAGGCGTGCTACAGAAAAAGACAAATCCCTCATATGTCTGCAAAAAAAAAAAAGAATCTTTAAATTAATGCAGTGCCGAAAGGCCTTAGGCACTCCTAAGGCACTACTTTGGCACTGAGAGATTTAATAAAAAAATTAAAATCGCGCCTTAGTCACTCGTGCCAATGCCGAGGACATTCATGACCTAAGGCACTTCAAGGCTCTTATTCAGAATGACCTTTTTAGGCTTTCTACGGAACTCTTAAACACTTCTTAGGCACTGAAATTTTTAAAAATAATTCGTATATTAAATTCAAATCAATCAAAAAGTGAGTCAAAAATAAGGGTATTTTAGTAATCATGATTATTTTGTGACAATTTTGTTTTTTATTTTAGAAATTTGGCTATTGGGGCAAATGCCTCTTATAAGATTTATTTCAACAAATTAATTCGTTTAGAAGTTTGGATTTACTGTCAAAGTTGACTGCCCGAGACAGTCAGCACTGTATTAATGCAGTTTTTCCTTTCGATATTCCCAATCTCATTTTGCACTATCTGTCACATCAAACACTAATCTCACTCCAATTCACAATTCCAAATTCATCATCAAAAAGAATATTCACCATATATTCCTTTTCACACTATTTTTTATACTTTTACATAATATCTATATGTTTCTCAATATTACACATTAGCCCCAAAATAATTTCAAGCAATAATTATATATGAAATATTTATTATTAAATAACTAAAAAAATAATAAACAAATAAAAATAACTAAATTACTCGTGCATTAATTATAAGAAAATTACACAACTTGATAAAAGAAATTACAATAAAAATGATAGATCCGTGTACATTCTTTAGTAGCAAATCCGAATTCAATCCTCGGAATTGGTATACTCCGCCCACAAATGAGTTACTAACGCATTTCGAAATTCATAATGACCTTTTTGATCTCTTATATTGTTGTAGCGACGAACATAATCATTCATTGAACTTCGTTCATTCGACGAAAGATTAATATTTGGTTGTGGAGTAGTCTCTGTTTCGTCTTCAATTGGAGCATCAAGGTCACGTTCATCTTCTACGATCATGTTGTGCAGAATTATACATGCAGACATTATATCCTTTAGCACTTCTTTCCTCCAATAACGTGTCGGCCGCACTACAATTGCGAATCGCTGCTTTAGAACTCCGAATGCACGTTCTACATCTTTTTCTGCAGGCTTCTTGTTTCTTTGCAAAAAGCTTATGAGGCGGAGTGCGAGGCTGATGAATCGTTTGCACAATGGTACTCCATTTAGGATATACACATAGCACTACTTAATTAATGGATCATGTAGTTGTCCTTCAAAATTATGCACAGTATAATATTAGAAATTTAGATCAAAGAAATAAGTTCTTAGTTTTTTAAATTGAACATTTCAATGAAACAATTAATAAATGGAGGTAGCGTTAGTAGAATATTTATAGTTAAAAAGGTTGCACGAAAAATTTGCACAAAAATTAAAAGGCTTATAATTTTTAACCTTCAGTGTATTCTTTTTAATTGATTATAAAAATGGGCTCAAAAGTTTTTTTTTGAAATGGGCTTATAATTTTTCTTTGAGCAGCGCGTCCTTCTTCTTTGAGCACTATTCATCTTCTTCTTTGAGCACCGTCCTTCACTTCTCCATTTCAGCAACAAAAACCTTCACCTTCACCCATAAGAAAGTAATTATCAAAGAATTAGAGGGTTATTGTGCAAATATAAACTCCACATCGGATTTTGCAGATTGCTACAGTGATCGCCATTTTTGCAGTAGGAAGAGAGAGAAAAAATTGTTTTCACCATTTTGCAGTTGAATTTGCAGTTCGGTTGGGGGACGAATTCCGGCTGCATACACCATAATGCAGCCGGTTGGAGATGGCCTAACATGTCTTGATATTGCAAAAGCTAATTTAAAAAAAGCTGAAGAGAAGAGACAGACCAGTGAGGCGAAATAGTGTGATTTGATATCTAGTGTGTTTAGATGAAGGGAGGATGCCTACAATTACAAAGCTGTCAATTTTTCTAGATGGAACTGTTTAACCATAACTTACAATTCCAACAATTATATTTTTGAATTTTTCGAATTGAATTGTTAATATTAATAAAATATTCATCGAAACTGAAACCATTAGACCAGTCTGGTTGGAAAAAAATTGACAGTTCGGTTCTAACTCCACCATTTAGGAACCGTGAGACGGGCGGATCTAACAATCTAATTGGAACTGCTAGTTGCCTAGTTGAGTGTAATGTTCAATAGGATTTCATGAACTTGTAAATCAAGTTATCTATTTATATACTTCATTCAATCTACATATATAGATAGAGAAGGATGGTGATAATAAAACACACCAAACACATTGAGGCTTGAAGCCAAGGTAGTATTTTTCTCTCATTTTTCATATATTTCCTTCATCCCTGAGTTCAGTAGCGGTGTATGCTAGATTGCTGGTTTTGCCTCACTAATTACTTTCAATTTTGAAGAATGTGGTTTCCTTTTCTCTTCTTCATCTGCATAACCTCTTCAATTTTTAAAAATACATGTTATACTGTTGATGTATTAATTGAAGAATATCTAAAGTTGCATTCATTATTGTTGATGGCAGAGCTCAAAATAAGTCGAATTTATACAATAGAGAAAACTCACTCATCATCCAGAGTTTTATGTATATGTGTGATTGGAGCAAAACTCTTAACTCATCCAGCATCCATGTGTCGATTTGATTATTGGGAAGGGGTTTTGGGATTTGTACATGAGAAAGAAGGTAAAAGAAAGTTCAGCAGCGGTTACTCTTTGGGTATAAATGATGCATGGACAGTGAATTTGAAGGTGCATGCTGGTAGCTAGAGTTAAACCAGCCGGAGGTTACCCCCAAAGATAATTCTATCGGAGTTGGGACTACAGGCACTTTTCAACTCATTCATTGTGATCCCTTTTCTTTCAAAGTAGCTCTCTCTCTCTCTCTCTCTCTCTCTCTCTCTCTCTCTCTCTCTCTCTCTCTCTCTCTCTCATGTGGATTTAGTGTATTTGGATTGGTTGGAAATGATTTTAAGGCTCGAATGGAATACTAGGCAGTTTATGTAATGACATTAGTTTAAGGAGTTGCATATATAATTGGTGGCAAAACTATTGAAACAAGTATTCTACACGAAAAGGTACCCCTACGTCCATTAGTAACGTATCATTTATTTTTAACACAGTTAATAAGAAAAGTGTATTTTGCGGTGTATATTATTTGATTTCTTGAGTGATTAATATTTGTCCAAAGTTTTTATTCTTTTTTAGAATTGGAACATTTATACTGGAAGACCCTAATTAAGAAAGTGAGACATTATTAATGACACAGAGACACTAAGTATGTATGAATGACACCATAAACACAATGATAACCGTTTGATTAGACTAAAACAGTAGGGGCATTTTTGTCAATGAATGTTGTTTAGTTTCCACTTGGATGGAAAACATTCTCTCTACTAAAAATCAACGTTTGTTTTCTGTACGATTTCACTTGTTGGATTAATTATTGAATGAATTAGATTTATTTAAGGTATGTGCATATCTAGATATATTTGGTTCTGACCTTAAGGATTAATTATTTAATGAATTAAATTTATTTATAGTATGTGCATATTAAGGACATCAAGTTCCGCTGGGCAGTTGATTATTAGGACCAACAGTTTCTTTACATGGACTAATAAAAATAATGAATTAATCTTGTACGTTGATTTTAGGGTGTATGTGATGGACGTACACGATTAACTAACAAAACAACGCAGCTTTCTCCATCAAAAGTTTGCAATTAAGAAATGTAAAGGGATGAGGAGAAGATACTAATTTTCAAGTTGTATTATAAATGTATGACAAATATTTGTAAGTTTTGTCTGTAGTCCTAAAGATCCTTAGGTTTAATGTTTGTATGTTATGTTGGATCCTCAAAATCCAACACTATTGTCAATGGATGGAAAACATTCTTTGAATTCAATAAGAACGTAGATTTCGGAATGACGTTTGTTTCCTTTTCTATTTCATTTGTTAAATAGTTACATTTATTTTCAAAGTGTATGTGCATATTTGGATAAATTTGGTTCATATTTTAGATCTCATGCCTCATTAATTATGCATATTTAATTCGTACATATATACTCCATTAAATAATTGGGATTATAAATTTATAAATTCATATAACCTTTGGAATCTCCAAATCGAAGAGGAATAATGGAGAAACGTGGAAGAGGGCGTCCAAGGAAGGTTAAATTTGTAAGTAGTTACTAATTACTATCAAATTCATTAATGCCATCAACAATATATAATTAGGTTAGAGTAGGTTTCTTGAGTTTATTCATTTGCCACTTTCAAGTGTTTTACTATTTGACTTCTCAAATTCTAACTTACGTATAGGTATTTTGCTTTTATAATAACTACCAATTGTTTCTAAATTAAGTTGATTATAGTTTTTTTTTAATCTTTTGAGTTTCTGGAAAGCATGTATCACGCACTGTTCAGAATGGCTTTTCTTTTTTCTTTTTTGCTCGAATAGATGACATTATTTTAGTAATAAAAGAGAAGATATAGATAATTGAGGCAAAATAATGTGATTTCATTGCTGGTACAGTTCTAACCGGAACTATAAAGAGAAAGTCGGTTCGGTTCCAGTTCCACCACCGACGGTTATAAGTAGTTGCTATAATAACCACTTTCTTTAATTCTAGTACACAAAATTGCCAAAGTCTGAGAAAATGACACTACATTTTTCACTTTGCAGATGCACCAAATATGTGAAGTTAATTATTGATTATGAATGGATAAATTATATTTTACAAAATAATATGGGTTTTAATCGATTCCTATCGTGGGTTCTGACCTTCTGATTTGCTGAACAAAATTAGTAAATTATTTCTAGGTTTTTTTTGGTTCTGACAGGGTTCTTGTCGGGTTCTGATCGTGTCTAGTCGCCCGATTTCAAATTAGGTTGAATTTGTGATGTTGTAAAATTTTTATGGTTCTGACTGGGTTCTGACCAAGTTGATTGACTTTTAGTGTAAGAAAAGGGGAAAAATCAATTTGGTTTATTACGTTAGCTCTTGTCCACTTTTAGTTCGTTATGACCAATTTTGGTTCATTACGTTAATAAATAGTTCGATTTTGGTCCGTTTTGCAAAATTGGACAAGGTTGTTCAATTTTAGTCATTTTCGCACGTTTACACGCCCCCAAAATTAGAAAAATAAATAAATTCTCATGTGCGAAAATTTTAAAAAAAATATTCTCATGTTGTGAAATTAAAAAATAAAGTTATTTTACAAATTTGATTTATTTATTTATTTTTTTAATTATCGGCGCGTATATACGCGTGAAAAAAGAACTAAAATTGGACAACTTTATCCAATTTTATATAACGGATTAAAATTGATCCTGACCAACATAACGGACTAAAAGTGGACATGCGTCAATATAATGGACCAAACTTGATTATGAAATCTAGTTATGTCTGCGCTTTCCATTTCATTGCTCCAAATTCTTAACATGAGTTCAATATTTTTCAAATACATGTCTTATGTTGATGTATATGAATATTTAGATTTGCACTGATTGGTTTTGATGGCAGAGATGAAAACATGCCCAACTTAGCCAACAAAAAAGTCACACCAGAGTTGTTCAAGATTTACATACCTGATCTAGCTTCCAAAATGATGGTTAGTCCATTCTCCCTTAACCCTTTAGCTTTGCTGTTTCTTACCATCATCTATCAGACTACCACATTGGTTGATGTGATTGTATATTTGTATGCTAATTCTATTTCATCTTTCTGCATTTAGAGAATTCCTCCGGATTTTGTCGATAAATTTGGTGGAAATGTTCCGGGCATCGTTCACGCTGAAAAGGCCAAGACGAGAAGGCTCTTGGCAAGTTGATACTAGCAAAATGAATGATGATTGGTATTTTGTCAAGGGTTGGCCTCAATTCGTGCAGGAAAACTCGTTACTAGATGGCGATTTTATGACACTGGAGTTAGTAGGGGACTCGTTGTTTTGTGTCGCAATATTCTCACCGAATGGTTGTTTGAAAGATGTAGCTGTTGACTACAGAATCAGTAGTGAGGATGAAACTGTCTTCTGAATCTGGTTCTCAGTTTCCTCACTAACTTGAAATTTGACTACTTTCACTGTTTCTCCATCATAATATTCTTAGCTTGTGCAGAAGATTCTGAGTCTGAGATTAATGGAACCGACGGAGGAATTGTAAGTAGTAAGAGGAACAATTCGGTTGGAAATGTGAATGGCAATCCTTATTTCTCAGTTATGATAGTAGAGTCCAACATGGATGCAGGGTATATGGTGAGTTGATGAATCCTTGGCGCTTATGATGAACTATTGCTCATCAACCATCCATATGTTTTGATTCGATTATTGTGTAGACTTTACCGAAGCCGTTTTGGGATTTGTACATGAGAAAGAATGCGAAAGAAGGTTCAGCAATGGTTACTCTTTGGGTTAAAGATGATTATGCATGGACTGTGAATTTGATAAAGTTAAACTTGCTGGAGGTTACCCCATATTTATCAAAGACAATTCTCTCAAAGTTGGGACTACATCCACTTTTCAGCTCATTGATAGCAATCCCTTTTCTTTCAGATTCACCTTTTTTAAGTAGATCTCTCTCTCTCTCTCTCTCATGTGTATGTAATGTATTTTGGAATGGTTAGAACTGAATGGAAGGCTTGGATGGTTTATCACGTTTTGCTCCCAAGTCTTATAGTATGCTGTTTATGTAATGTCATTAGTTTTAACAAATTGCATGATTTTTGGGAAAACTACTGAAACAAGTGTTCTACACAAAAGGGCAAGAATGGCACCATAAACACAATAATACAAAGAAATTTATATAAAATTCAGAAAGAATAACATTAACCGGTACATACTGCATGGCATGCCAAAGAAAGGACGACTCACAACTTGTGCCTACTGCATAGCATGCTAAAGAAAGGAGGACTCACAACTTGCACTTGAAAATAGTAGACAGACTGCATCAAGAATGCATTTCAAGTGCTGCAACTGGGCTTGGTTCATGACCATGTACCCTCAGCCGGTAGATGCACACATGAGAAGCGCTCCCATGGTTTGAAGTGAAGTCAAGCCTAATAGTGTCGACGAGATTAGAGGCTGCTGGCTCCACCTTGTAAGTTTGAGATTGCTCTTGTCAAGGTCGTAGGTGAATTCAGTTAAAAGGAACATCTTCTGAGGACCGAGTTCTGGATCAGTTTGCAGCCATCCGGATACTCTGCAGTGCTTCGGAGCACTGGACCTATCGAAAGCCACACTCTGTTCATAGCAGAGAAGATCAAAATATCAGTAGTAAGACATATTTATTCATCTTGGAAGATCTTTCATGTCTTCGTTCCATAAGTCTAGCCAAAAGTTGAGATAATTCGTTCACTTACATATACCGTGAGAGGTAAAAGAACTACCAACATACCAAGTTATAACATGGTATGTCAACATAAGAGGATATGTCTGCATAATGCAGGACGAAATGGTTTGTCAATTTGCTAAGATTAATCAAGACTAATTCTGACCTTACTACATTGTCCAGCATTAAAAGTTCGGTAGTATATGTAAGCGAGACAAACATTACTAGATGTGATCATGAATATGAATCAAGAAGCAAATGATCTTCTTACAGAAGAGGACTATCTTCAACAAGCTATATTCAGTTCAAGGCACCTCAAACAATGACTCTTATTACGTCCATACAACACTCATTATGGTAATTTTTTCACAACGCATTCAAGGTTGAAGCTTCAGGTAAAATCTAATTTATAACAAGCTCGAAGTACACAATCATCAAAATTTGAATTCTTTCAACCATCAGCAGTCTTGCTTAAACTAGATAGGCTTTCAGTAGTAAGGTAATATTAACACTATCCTAGGCCTTCAACAAACTTAAAGTAACTTTTCTATGATAGAAACACAATAAGGATAATGGCATGCTATGGTCATGTAGATATAAAGCCTACTAAGAAACAGCACGTGAACTGATCAATTTTAACAGATGAGAAGACACTCAGTATACCTTATCAACATGTTCGAGTATCACGGCTTCTGACACAATGGCAGTCCTAAGCCTGATCTCAACAAATCCACTTCCCCCTTTAAGAGGAAAACATTGACCAGGCCCTCCAAAGCTTGTCTTAAGCATCCTCTCCTGTTCAACACCAACCCTATTTCGATTCATCAATCCAAACCCAATGCCACCACCGTTCCCACGATATGCCTCTGAATGCCTCAAAACCCTAGCGCCTACTGTTGCCACAGCATAATCAACCACACCCAGCCCATCAGCCGCAAGCCTCTCAATTTCCTTCAATACAATCTGCCTTGCATAATCCATTATGTCATCCACACTAACCTCACTGCTATCATTTCCACTCTCTTTCCTTGAATTCTTGAACTCCTCAAAGAACTCACTGAACTCTTCCTTTGATAGCAAACTCTTACCTTTAAACCCGTCCATGAATTTCTCAAAAGCATCACTTCGCACATCCAAAACCCTCAATTTCAAATCAACTTCCGCCTCCTTCTTTTCCAATTTCTCATCAAACTCCCGCCTCACCGAACTAATCCCATCCTCAAGTTTGTGGTCAATGGCGTTCACCTGAACTTGCACAGCCTTCATCGTTTTCGTAACGTGTCTCTCAACCTCGGACAATTTCCCTTCGAAATCCCCGACATTATCGATAGATCTCCAATATCATGGCCGGTGCTCCACACCGTCCACCGGACCATCTGAATAAACCCCATTAAAACCACCAACACCGCCAAGTTCTTAGTGATAATGCTGACCGCAGTCAGCCAGCGAGGCTTCGGTTATTTTTTGGATGCGCCAGACTTCTTCGCCTGAATTTGCGCCGGAGTTCTCCTCGCCTCCCTCAAAATCGGGCGGCGGTGTCGCCGGCATTGAGTCGAGCGTCTCTGATTTCAGAATCGGATATTACTGCGGCGGCAACGGCTAAATCGAAACCGCCTGTCATGACCCAAATGGATCCTGACACTGGCGACGAACAGATTATGGAGGAGGAGGAGATTACAACGAAGAACAGGGCATTGGAGATGGAGGAAAGCGAGGGTTTACTGTGCGTGATTCTTTTACCAAAAGAAGAGAATGAAATTGGAGGAGAGGAGACGACTTTTTGTGATGCTCTGGATCACTTCCTCGACGTCGATGTAGAGAACGAAGATCGGACGGTGGTAATGAAAAGTGGCTAAGGGCGGGTTGGTGCGAGAGATGGTCACACGTGGACGATATCCCTGATGTCCACGTCTATTTTCTTAATTGTTGATTATGTTGCAGTTATTTCCTTAATATGTTGCAGTTATTTCGTATTAGCATCTTTGTACGTTGTTTGTCCTATATAAGTTGGTGGAATGAAATGCGGAGAGCATGCTTGGAAAAATCTCTCTAACTCTCAACTCCTTCTCACTCTTTTCTCACTCAACTTTACTCTCTCTCACTTCTTCTCTACAATTTCATATCTGAGTTGCAGTTATTCATTTATACATTCACCACAATTTGTTAAACGATACACTTATTAAGAGCCACAACATCTATTTGGTTCCGGTTCTTACAGTGGTATCAGAGCCACCTTCCATGGCTACCTCGGGGTTATCTTCGATTCCGGAGGATGGGATGATTGAAGACGAAGATCCAGTCCTCCAGCCTGCACAGATGGACGCAAAAACACAAGGGTTAGCCGATCTCATCACCCAAAACATGTTCCAGCAAATGGCCCTGAATAACCGATCCCTCACCAACACGTTTACCGGACTGATAGGTAAACTCTCAAACCGCTTGGAATTATTGGAATCGCAAGTTACTCACGGTATTAAATCTGGGCTCCCTACTTCCCCCTTACCCCTTACACCACATTATGCAAATCCATTACCTAAGCTATCACCTAGAACTCCCCCGGGGTTTAAATCGACAGGAAAGGGTATAGATGAGGGTGGGGTACCATCGGGCATGGAGGAAGTTGGGGATATGAGCAGGGACAGTGGAAGAGGATGGGGATTGGAGGGTAATAGATTTGGGAATGTTGGGGGCTACCCACGGGAAAGTGGTTCTAGATATCAATCGAATGGTTATGGAAATAATTCAGCAGGTGTTTTACCCATTTGTGGCCAAGATAGGTTTCCCTAAGTTTGATGGAACTCGTTCCAGGTCTTGGCTAATGAGATGCCATAGCTACTTTTCAATGATGAGCACTATCCCCCGAAGATCGAGAGGTGGCCTTAGCCTCTATGCACTTTGAAGGAAAGGCCCTTGAATGGTATGATAATTTACCCCTTAAGGGGGGAGGAATTGGTTTGGCCACAATTTGTGAAGATGATATCAACTAGGTTCCAAGATCTACAAACTAGTAAAGCCATTGCTGAACTTCACAAATTAATGCATGTGGGAAACTATGAGGAGTATGTGGCAAGGTTCGAGGAATTAAAGGCATTCATTATTCACAAGAAAATGTGGGGAGTTTGATGAGCAATATTGGATTGCGGCTTTCATTAGTGACCTAGATAAGGATATTCAAGCAAGCCTAGACATGCTACATCCTAACATCCCGAGTCGGCCATCCACTTGGGAAGGCGAGCAGGTGCACTTAAATGAGTCCTTCCTACGGAAAATTAAGGAGTATACAAGGTCCTTACCCCATTCTGTTCCAGTTAAGAGGGCTGAAATTAAACCTCCTCAGAAATCTGCTCCTAAGCCAGTGACAACTGGAAAGACAGGGTTCAAATTATTAACCCCTGCAGAGATGGATCAAAGGAGAGCAAGGGGGTTATGCTATAATTGTGATGAAAAGTTTAGCCCGGGGCATAGATGCAGTAATAAGATCAATTTCATGGTCATGAGTGTGGAAGAACAAGGGGAATTTTTAAACAATCTGGAAGTGGGGGTAGAGGATGAAGAATTTGGTGATGCTAAGGAGGAATTGGGCATGGCAATGATCACTTTGGGTTCTATGGAGGAAGAATCAGGGAAATGTATTATGAGGTTGATTGGAGAAGCAGATGGGCAGAAACTTAGGATTTTGGTGGATACAGGGAGCTCCCTAAGCTTCTTGAACACTGAAATGGCCAAAAACATGAGAGGTACCATAGAACCTGTCACCTCCCTAAAGGTAGTAGTAGCCAATGGGAGTATTATGCTCAGTAATGGAAGGCTCAAGGGGTTTAAGTGGAAAATGCAGGAAAGGGATTTTGAGTATGATGTCAGGTTGTTGCCTACAGCTGGATATGATCTCATATTAGGCAGTGATTGGTTAAAGAAGTGCTCACCTATTTTATTAGACTATGAACAAATGTACTTCTCAGTACAACACAATGGTGAGAGGGTGTTTATACAAGCAGCTAGGGGTCAGAGGAAGAATTACCCTGCTACTGCAGCAGCTGTTTATCAAATGTTGCAGAAGAGACAAACTACCCCAGGACATTTTTTATTGATGTCTTTGGTCGAAGGAGGAGAACAGAATAATCCCTTGATGGGGCCATTACTGAAAACCTATGAAGATGTGTTTGACATACCCAGTGGGCTTCCACCCAGTAGGGGTATTGAGCATAAAATACTGCTGCAACCTGGAAGTATACCTAAGCGGCTTTACCCCTTACAGTGTCTCATGCACGTAAGGTCGAGATTGAAAAAACAGTGGAAGCTTTATTGGCTTCAGGAGAAATACAGCCAAGCAAAAGTCCATTTTCTTCCCCAGTTTTATTGGTGAAGAAAAAAGACAATACATGGAGGATGTGCGTGGATTACAGGTATCTTAACAAACTCACTGTTAAGCATGACTATCCTATACCTGTGATAGATGAATTACTAGATGAGTTACATGGGGCAAAGTTCTTTTCAAAGATAGATCTCAGATCAGGGTATTTTCAGATCCTTATGGATTCTGATTCAAGGTACCTCACAGCATTTAGGACTCATAATGGGCATTATGAGTACTTGGTTATGCCATTTGGGCTGTGCAATGCCCCTGCTACGTTTCAGTCTTTGATGAACCAAGTTTTCAAGGAAAAATTAAGGAAAAATGTGCTGGTTTTCTTTGATGATATTCTAGTATACAGTCCTACTTGGGAATTACATTTAATACAGGTTGAAGAGGTGCTGGAAATCTTAAGAAAAAATAAACTATTTGCCAAAATGAGTAAATGCGAGTTTGGCAAGGAATCAGTGTCCTATCTAGGCCACATTATCAATCAAGAGGGGGTGGCAACTGATCCTGACAAGGTGGCAGCCATGGTGGATTGGCAAGCTCCAAAGGATCTCAAAGGTCTGAGGGGTTTTTTGGGGCTGACTGGCTACTACAGGAAGTTTGTGAAGGGATATGGAATAATAAGCAAACCATTAACAAATCTACTAAAAAAGGGGGCCTTCCGGTGGAGTTCGAAGGTTGAACAATCTTTCCAACACTTCAAGGCGAAGAATGACCACAACCCCAGTATTGGCCCTACCTGATTTTAGCAAAGAGTTTATTTTGGAAACAGATGCAAGTGGGACTGGAGTGGGGGCTGTGTTAATGCAGGAAGGCAGGCCCATTGCTTTCTTGAGTAAGGTGCTGTCTGGAAAAAACTTAGCCCTATCCATCTATGAAAAGGAGTTTTTAGCCATTCTCATGGCAGTGCAGAAATGGAAGAATTATCTACAGGGGCACCACTTCACAATCAGGACTGATCAGCAGGCATTGAAACACCTGCTGGATCAGAAAATCACCACACCTCTCCAGCAGAAGTGGGTGCCCAAATTGTTGGGGTATGATTATTCCGTCACATACAAAAAGGGAAAGGAAAATTTAGTGGCGGATGCTTTATCCAGGGGAAAGCATCTTATCACCGCCATGCTATTAGCATGGCCATACCATGTGGGTACACAAAGTGGTGGAAAGTTATACCAAGGATCCTCACCGGTCTCAAGTCATAGCAGCTAAATCTATTGATCCTACATCATACTCAGAGTACAGCTTAAGTGGGGGACTTTTGAGGAAGGAGGAAAGAATCATTGTGGGAAATGATGTGAAACTCAGGGCCACTATTATACAGGAAATGCATGACTCTGCCTTTGGTGGGCATTCTGGGGAAGGAGGGACTTATCAAAGGGTGAGGAAATATTTCATGTGGAAAGGATTAAAGGCTCAAGTCCTAGGATGGGTTAAGGCTTGCTCCACCTGTTCACAGAACAAGGCTGAGAGAGCCCCTAGTTCTGGTTTGTTACAGCCCCTCCCTATTCCTACCCAAGCCTGGACCCATGTCACCATGGATTTCATTGAGGGTCTTCCTAGGTCACAAGGCCGAACTGTCATACTTGTAGTGGTAGACAGACTTACTAAGTACAGTCACTTCTTGGGACTTACCCACCCCTACACTGCCTCTATAGTGGCCCAGGTATTCCTAGATAATATTGTTAAATTACATGGACAGCCACTAAGCCTGGTCACAAACAGAGATCCCATTTTTACCAGCATTTTTTGGTCTGAATTGTTTAAGTTGATGGGAACTAAACTGGATATGACCTCTGCTTACCATCCTCAGGCAGATGGTCAGACAGAGAGGATCAACCAGTGTCTGGAGACTTATCTCCGGTGTCTGGTTAAACAGAGCCCTAAACAGTGGTTCAGATGGTTATCCCTAGCAGAGTTTTGGTATAACACTAACTATCACTCTGGCTTAAAACTAACTCCCTTCGAAGCACTATATGGATATAGTCCTCCAGTGTTTTCGATTGGCCCTTTTCCCTACACCGAATCAGCAGACTCCCTAGATCTAGCAGAAGAAAGGCTTAAGATGCAACAGAAGTTTAGGGATAATCTAATCTCAGCTCGGGAAAAGATGAAAACACGGGCGGAGACAAGTACGAAAGGAGCGTCGGTTCGCCGTTGGCGGCCGAGTCTTCCTAAAGCTGCGCACCTTCCTTGGCGAGCAGCGTAGCCCCTACGCAAAAGCCGAAGCTTTTGCCTAGGTACTATGGTCCCTATCCTATTCTAGAGAGAGTGGGTGAAGTCACTTACCAGGTTACGGATTGCCGCGCCGGGGCCAAGTGCGGCTTTGTCTTCCATGTTTCTTTACTGAAACGCTCCGTTGACCCCAAAAAGTTTCAGTCTTTGAACCTTCCTGACTTCACTTCTGAGAGCCTCATTTCTTGGCAACCTACAATCAAGGGTAAAAGAAGTAAGCTGAACAGGCAAGGAAGAGAAATACACTCATTTCTTGTTGAGTGGGATTATGAGACACTAAAAACACAGAGTTGGGTAAGCGAGACTTATCTCATGAGTCGACATCCAGATTTGTTACCTTGGGGACAAGGTTCTCAAAATGAAGGAGGTAATGTCATGACCCAAATGGATCCTGACACTGGCGACGAACGCAGATTATGGAGGAGGAGGAGATTACAACGAAGAACGGGGGCATTGGAGATGGAGGAAAGCGAGGGTTTACTGTGCGTGATTCTTTTACCAAAAGAAGAGAATGAAATTGGAGGAGAGGAGACGACTTTTTGTGATGCTCTGGATCACTTCCTCGACGTCGATGTAGAGAACGAAGATCGGACGGTGGTAATGAAAAGTGGCTAAGGGCGGGTTGGTGCGAGAGATGGTCACACGTGGACGATATCCCTGATGTCCACGTCTATTTTCTTAATTGTTGATTATGTTGCAGTTATTTCCTTAATATGTTGCAGTTATTTCGTATTAGCATCTTTGTACGTTGTTTGTCCTATATAAGTTGGTGGAATGAAATGCGGAGAGCATGCTTGGAAAAATCTCTCTAACTCTCAACTCCTTCTCACTCTTTTCTCACTCAACTTTACTCTCTCTCACTTCTTCTCTACAATTTCATATCTGAGTTGCAGTTATTCATTTATACATTCACCACAATTTGTTAAACGATACACTTATTAAGAGCCACAACATCTATTTGGTTCCGGTTCTTACACCGCCACTCGGGAGATTCTTCTCGACGCCTTGGCGACGAGTGGTGGGCCCTTGATTAGCGGTGACTGGGACGGTGGAAGCCGACATTTGGGCGTTCTCGATTGCCATTGATACTGAATCAGACTTCAGATTCCAATTAATCGGGATTGATCAATGAAACGAGACCAATGCACACAAAACCCCAAACATAGAAGAGGGAAAATGGAATTGAACTGGGAGAGAAAGAGAAGTTGTAACATTTTCAGAAATTTTGAGTAAATTGAAGTTGCGTAGCGGTTCCAAAAAAAAATTTTGGCAAAAAAATTAAAATATAAGTATTTATGGTATAATTGCTTAATTTGAATAAACTGTTATGTTTGGACATTTTTATATATAAGCATATAATTAAAGAAAATATAAAATATAATTAAAAAAATTGTTAATTATTTTTGACTTATTTTCATAAGCTTATAAAAATAAGTCAAAAATAATTTATTTTTTAAAATAAGTTGTTTTCATAAATTTTCTCAAACACATTGATACGCGCTTAGTTTTTTGAATAAGTTGAAATAAGATGATAAACTCTTTCAAACGGAACCTTAATTTGTGACTTTAATAGGGACCGAAATTTTTTTTAGTTAATTGGTCCCCAAATTATAGAATTTTTGATGAATTGGTCCTTCTGTTAATTTTTTTGTTAGTCAATAATTTTTAAAGGGTATTTTCGATATAATCTATTATATATATGAAAATCAAATGGTGTTTTAATTGCAATTGGATTTCAATTCAATTTCAATTGATTGTATACCTTAATTTACTATTTTGCCCTTTTGATTTACATTCAATCTAAACTTTATCAATTTAATTTCTTATAATCCTTTTCAATCTCAAATCAATTATATATAACTCCTATGCTATTTTAAAGAAGTTGTATATCATGTAGAACTTTAATGCAATTAGTGTAAATTTTAAAATGCCTGTTTTGGTCCATTCCGTGCCTGCGAATCAAATCTTATACACATTTTAAAAACCCATTAATATTATACAAATATTCAATAAATAATTTTCAATCAATTCCAAATCCTTTTCAAATCAATTGCATAATACTATTTTAACTTAAATTGAAAATGTCAATTTTGATTCATTTCAATTTAATTTAATCCTTTCAAATAAAAAATTATTCCATAATTATCTTGAATTTTTTATTTTCAAAATTCATTTATGATATTAAATTAAAAAATTTCAGTCAATTTCAAATCAATTGCATAATCTTATATATATAAAAACAAAATGATTTCAATTCCAAATCAATCTCAATTTCAATTCAATTGAACTCAATTGGAATTTCATTAAATTGATGAGCAAATACTTTATTCTTTTATTTTTGATAGATACACATCTACATTAAAAATTTAATTTCAATTCTAATTATTTTTTTCATAAAATATTTACATTAAGTTTTTTAAAACACTTTAATAAATGGTTTCTTTTTAAATTATTCAAAATAATCTATTATTATCGATATAAAAATCAAATATTCTAATTTTAAGTCAATTTAACTTTCACTAAATTTAGTGGTACATATATTATCCTCTTTATTAATTTATAATTGCACAACTATATATATATATATATATATAATTAAAAATACTATTAATTATTAATTAATATAAAATGAATTGAAGTTATATAAATTCAACTAGAATCAATCTCAATCAAAATTCTTATTATAATAATCTATTAATTAATCTAAATTCAATTCATTTTATATTAATTAATAATTAATAGTACATTTAATTAATAATCTATCTAATTTATCTATTATTTTATTTATCTAAAAATCGGATGTTTAATTTCTCGGTATCTAAAAGCAAGGGCATTACCCTTATTTCAAAAACTATATTTATATATTTTATATGATTTCTCATTTCTTTTGATATATTAATATTTAATTAGTTAAAAAGAGAGTTTCATTAGTAATAATATTTTTTTTAAAAAAATAAAAGAAAGGAAATGAGTTATACAATGTAAATGATATATTTTTCACTTTTTCAATTGTCAATTATTTTTTATGTACAAATAAACCAAATCAAGAAAGAATCCCAACTATTAAAAAAATCCATAATAGGCATATATTTAATTAAATATGAATTACTAATCATTCAGACATTTAATTAGCCTAATCTACATCTAATTATAAATTATTAACCATATATAGATCTAATTTAAAATAATATTGTCAGAAATTACATAAATGTATTCAAAACAAACTTTAAGTACTACAAATCATGTTAAACTAATTATCCACAAGAAGTAATTAATTTTGGTAATGATAATTTAAGAGATTATTTATATATTTACCCATTTATAGATTTACTTAGATTATTTTTATGTTTATTTTTCTCAGTAAGAGAGCGGTGTCTCGACTAGCCGACTAGTGACAAAGTAAGGTAAGCAGCAGCATCATGTTCAGTTTTTAAATTGTGTTTCTTTTTTGCGCGATGTCGCTCATCCATTCTCTTCTCCTTTCTTTCTCCTGTCGGGGTGCATCTATGATGATCATGTAAAATATTAGATCTTAATGCGAGGGAATGCATCGATGATAGACAAGTAATATAGTGTTATAGACTTTGTATTCATTAATTTGGGAACTGTTACTGATTGCATCATCTTTTTTTCATTTGTGAAGGTCATTTGTTGACATCCAATTGGTTTGCTAAGTGATGTTTGATGTTGGTGATGCTCACATTCATATTAGACATGGACAAAAAATAAAGAAACTACATGTGAATGAGAATTAGACTATGACTATGTGGTGAAGAAGAAAATCGCTTCAAGTGAGTGTACTGTGAACTGTGCATAAGGTAGTTCTATCTATGAACAAGCTCAAGAAATAGATATAGGAGAATGAAATATTATTTGTTACTATATCATATTGATAATATTTAAAAAAATTGGAATTATATTTTTGGAGAACACAAATATGGATTATGCATAAATATATTTTTAAATTGTGATTTCAAGCCATTTGATGCATACTTGTATGTTTTATTTGCAACTTTCATAATCAATTCATAACGTAGACAAGTTCAACAATTAGAGTAGTTGGAGATAAAGTAATATAAACAATGAAATTGAATTGACACAACTTTGAACAACTTCAAGGGGATATATTAACGTGTGCCATGAAACTGAATTGTTATTTTATGTTAGATTTAATAGTTAGGGTTTAATATGAATTATATAATATATCTATATATTAACTATATTAATGTTATTTTATCATGAAATTGTAACATTTTTCGTGTGTAGCACGGGTGTCACTCTAGTTTTATTAAAGACCAAAACATCCAATACTAAAAGATTGAGGACCAATTTGGCTAATTTTTTTTAAAGAATTTTATTTTGTTAAAAATAAAAAGATATTTTAGTCATTTTGATTTTTTAAGGACCAATTGCACCAATTATAATATATTTGAGGATCATAATCGCCAATTATAATATATTTGGGGATCATAATCGCCAAATTTTATTACTCCATGACTAAATTTTTTCGTATATTACTATGAAAATGAGGGATTAAAACATATAATATATGAAAATTAAGGAACAAATCATATTAGAATGAAAACATGTTTTGAATGGAAATCTAATATGATTTTATTCATTGAGTTTCAAATATTCTACATTTTAATCCCTCGTGATCATAGTAATATATTCGAAAAATTTGATCAGGAAGCTATAAAATTTGACAATTATGATCGCAAAATATATTATAATTTGCGGGATTGGTCCTCAACCTATTTAAAATTGGCGTATTTGATCCTTGAAAAAATTAAAATGACTGAAATATCTTTTGATTTTTGACAAATTAAAAAAAAATGAATTTTTTTTGGCTAAATTGGTCCCCAGTCTTTCAGTATTGGATGCTTTGGTACTTAATAAAATTTATAGAAAATGCCCTTTAAAAATCATTGACTAACGGTTGACTAACCAAAAATTTAACAGAATGACCAATTCACCCAAATTTCTATAGTTTGGGGACTAATTAACTAAAAAAAAAGGGACCAAATTGGCCAAACAGTCATAGTTTGGGGACTAAACTGTTCAATTTACCTTCTTAAAATGTACACTCACCTCATCAATTTGATAATTTAAAAATCAGTCAGTCCTCCGTCACAAAAGCTTATGTGTACCACATTTATATATCCTTGTGTGTACCACACAAGGGTATTGACACGTCACAAAAGCTTGTGTGTACCACATTTATATACCCTTGTATGTACCACACAAGGGGTATTGACACGTGGTAAGTATGGCTCACATATTTTAATGAAAAATTTCACATGTCAATATTCTTGTGGTGTGATACACATAAGAGTATACGAATGTGGTACATACAAGCCGCTCCGTTCTCCCGTGAAAAATTAACACTTTAACCAACTTATGTATCTGAATTTTCGTTCATCCATTAATACATTCATGTTCAATCCTTGATCTCAATAATACCCGACCTTAGACGATATCAACTTCAATCAAATTTTTATGTTAAAAAATATGTTAAATTTTAATTATTAATACCAAGTATCTATTACATATGTAATGAATTTTATCTCCAAATTCAAATTTCAACGCCTCTACGTACATGGGAATAAATTCAGTACACATCGAATAACAAATATGAATTTTCATATCATAAGAAAAACAATCTAGCGTTATAATAGTGTAAGGTATATTACTCAGCTCTTAAAAAGTAATTGGCCCCTAAGTAAAATTACAATGAAAGGACCAAATGCAGATTTCTTTCTTCACAAAAAATGATTTAATAAATTTCGCCTAAAGGAATTTAGAAATATATTGAGTAGTAGCATGGATTTGGCTAACTACATAAGTGAATAAGCTCACAACCATTATCGCTTTATCAAATTACCATATCAACAAATTCTAGGGGTTGTAGTCATACCAAGTAAGAGGACATGAGATTCCAACTAATTTTCATGTGAGAAGGCATCGGGGCAACGAACCGGAGGAGGTCTCGTTCAGGGTTCGTGCTTGACGGGTGGTTATGAAGCTCGATGAACTTCGCGATGTTTGGCAATACCATCTCCCTGCAATGCAGATGGAGAAGGGGAACTTTAGACAAGACGCTGCCTTTCTGAACATCCAAACCCTCAGGCCTCTTCATTCTGTAGGCTTCTCCAGTTGTGGCCTCGTAGTCTACTCGAGGCAACTGCTTCCATTTGTTGTGAACAAACCACCCGTATTTGTAGTCGCCCACTATTGGAGTGCCCAGAGCTTCAGCACAATGAACCCTTAGCTGTACAAAAACATATTCATAAAAGAAATCAAGTTTTTGTACCTGAACATTTGACCAAGTGATGATTCTTGGATAATAGTTTTGTTATTACAACCAGATATAGGAAACATTAAGTATAATGCACTTCAACTTACATTTTCGCTCATAAACTTCAACCAGATATAGGAAAAATCAAGTATAATGTACATCAATTTACATCCCAGTTAGACTGTAATTGTGTGTGTATGTGTGTGTGAAGCCATTGCAGGAATAAACAGTGATGGATCAAACGGTATGAATTTTCACGGACCTGATGTTTACGGCTTGTGTGTGGACGCAATTCAATCCATGAACATCCATTGATCATAGGGCCAAGCACACGGTATTCAGTAATTGCTTCTTGGGAAGCTTCTAACCCTGAATTATGAGCTAGAATAACTCTTTCGGTCTTCCCATCGTTAAGAAGAACCTAAAATCAGCAATATCATATTGTTATAGCGTAACCAGATATTCATTCAGTAGGCTATATTCAGGTTTTGTAGAAGACCTTTGTCAACGGGGCACGGATTAAGCCTTCCTTTTGCTTGGGTGAACCTATGACCAATGCCCAATATCTCTGGTATGTAGCATCACAAGCATCATTCCAATCCTTAAAACACCCGAAAAAAGAGGAAAACACATTTAGTAAAGAAGATAACAAAAGTTTAGCAGTGTCGTGCCCCAACAAAGAGATGGTACTCAAACGAACCAGCAACTCCTCTAGGACATGGTTGGTAATTCTGATTGAGATTTTAAGTACCTTAGACAAGGATTTTCTCTTCTTCGTATCACTGAACAACCACTGAAGATAGGAAATGCTCTCTTTGGTTCGTCCCATCAGGAGGAGCCCACTACTCTCTCTGTCAAGTCGACAAACCTAGAATAGGAATTGGATAAAGATCACAAAAATTCAAAGGAATAACTGATACATCCTAGACAAATAGAAGAAACTTCTAAGCTCTATTTTGATGGTGGAGATATGGTCACTGAAGGACAAGACTACTAATAAGAGATAGTGGCTCACCAACTTGGGACCCTCTTCATAGCCATATGATAATGCTGCTGCAGCCAAGGCATCCATACTGTTGTAAATTGACACTGCCCCCTGTAACAAAAAATTAATTAGCAACTCAAAAAGGCAAAGGAGTCCATAGTACAATTAGCAAAGCAGATTCTTCGGAAGAATGCCAATGATGCTAACCTTTACAGGCAGTTTGGGAGGTTTATTTAAAACTAGTATAGCAGAGTCCTGAAATTGGAAAAACATAAGGGAAATTATCATGAAAACAATAGAGAGATTAATGCCTAATTATAACGAGATTGTTAAAGTGTAACACCCTAATTTAAATAACACTTTATCTTTGAGAAAGAAGCACCAATAATCATCTAGAGAAAACTGTGTAGGAAATTTATTTATTCAAATCCAAATGTAACTTCAAAATAAGTCCAAAACTTAAACAGCGGAAATATAAATAAGATGAGGTTTTATCTAAACTAAAGTAAGAAGAAATGTCTAAAAGCAAAGTACGAGTGCGTCATTCGGTCTTCCACACGCCTCCGTGTTCATTTTCCTGAAATGATTAGTGAGGGATGAGTATACATAGTACACTCAATGCGGGACATATGCTATGATTATCTAAACTGATATAACCGCTTAACAAAAGTAATAAATCACAATATAATGACGTTACCACAAAGGCAACCAATGACATCACCACAAAGACGGAAAATGATAAGTTGTGCACAACCGTGAGGTTAATATGAAGGATAATTATAAAGTCAATCCACAACATATGAAATGTTAAAATGAAGGATGACTAAATAATAAATTCAAGAACACTCACAAGAGGTTAATATGAAGGATAACGAGATAGTCAATCGAGAACTCACGAAAATGTTAATATGAAGGATGACCACTAGTTAATCCAAGAACCATCTTATAATGAATATGAAATAATACTCGTCGACAATCACATCAATAAGGATAATCATAAATCAAAGGCATAAGTAAGAGTCCACACACCTTGATTCCATTGTGAAAATGACTTGAACAAAATAAGATAATTTAGTGTCTTAATCGCGCCACATCTAAACGGTCAACAAAGAACTATGCCTTATAAATAAAATTTCGTACAAAGAATGCATGATATGCGTACTATCCTATTAAGACAACACCCCAAAACTGACATATATGCTCTCATCTATATAACACAAGCATGAAACCATGTTTATATATATTTATACATATACAATACCGTGAATTTGAGGAGCAAACATGTGCCAGTTAAAAGGAAAATAATTATCTAGTAACAATACTTTATAATATAATATTAAAACTTTGTGAAATGAATATATTATAACAAAAGAAGAGTAAGGAAATGCAATACAGCAAATTAAACTCAAATCTCTCTCACAACCAAAACCTACACTATACATATTATTCTTAAACACACCCATTCAACTGATTCCCTAAAATTTCTAAACCAAAGACCATGGTGATAGAATTAATCGTCTAGTTTTCTACTAATCTAAATCTCATATGAATATGCATGTTCATGAAAATTTATAATCATAATTTATTGAAAATCTAGAAAGATTTACCTCCGAAACCGAAACTGAATTCTCGTACGAGGCTTAAGGAAAAGAAAATGAGATTCTTTACTAGAGAAATTTGAAAGATTATTCTTGATGTGGAGTTGGGAAGAAAATGAAGAACCATTTCTAGGTTTTTATAAAAGAAATATTTGGCCGAACATTAATTGGACGAAACGTTACACATCCACACTTATGTAGAAATTTAAGGGACTTTAATATAAATTTAAGGGACTTTAATAAAAATGACCATTACTAATATTTCTATTATATACATAGTTATAAATAAATAAATCTTTTAAAAGAATAGAGTAAATCATGGTTCTAACCAAAAACGATGCAACAAACGTATGGTTTAGAAACTAAAGAAACTAAATACTTATATTTCTCTAATTAACAAATAAAACTTTACTTTAAAATTCTAAGGGCGCAACTTCGACTTACTTAAATCCCTATATTCAAAATATATATATATATATATATATATATATATATATATATATATATTAACACATAATAATAATAAAACCACATAAAATCACTTTAAAATAGAACTACTTTTGGACGGGTTGTGACATAAAGTTAGCTGCAGGAATCCTCTAATTAATTCAAATGTTAACGCTGGAAAGTTTTCATACTAAATTTTCATCACTTTGAAGATGCTAGAGGATTTCTTTGTTCTACTGTGCTACTGAGAAGTCCGGACTCTCCCTCTCGATGAACACCGAGAGAGTGGAATGGGAAAAAGTATTTTACATTAAGGCATTAGACTCCATCATAATGCACTTACAGGCTGATGTAAAAAAGACACCATAACTAGAGGTTCGTCCATCACTTTGAGAAACAGATATGAATAACTTGTTTTGGTTTACCAATCATACCTTGTACTTGACAAGTCTCTGTAAGTATTCAATCTCATCAGCATTTGGGTATAGTGTTGCGGTTGGTATAACATCAAACCTTTTAGAGATTTTACTTTCAGCAACTGATACTGGAACGTGAACTTTTGCACCCACCTCCACGACGTCATCAGGTCTAATCTGCACATAACCATCAATACCAAGTAGATTTCAACTCAAAACAGAAAGATGGAACATATTTAGTATTCATATTTTCTCAAAACTCTTTGGCTTTATAAGGTTATCTGCTAAAAGCCTAAAAGCATTATAAATTATTACCTTCCTCAAGGACACTGCTTGTCCTTCATGGCGTTCTGACAAACCACCTCTTTTATTAAGACACTCAATCTGAGCCTGTAATCCCAGAAACAGCCAGTCAGCCACAGCCAATAGTTTCAATTTTCTTCGCAGCAAAAGGAACTTGTGTCGTTTCTTACGGTAATAAGAAGAGAAGATTATGATGCATAATATTGATCAAGAACAAGCTCATCCAACTTGCAATAGCCTTTCTTATTTGAGTATCTAAAAACTCAACTATCCCACACTGTTAATATACTCTAATACTCTATGAATACTTGGGATTTGGGTAAGTGGGAAAAGTACATCCAGAGCCACATTAAAGGCAATAGCTTGGGTTATTTAATCACCAAACAGAATAGTATATAAACGTAGAACCACCACCAAAACAAAATAACAATATCGTATAATTCAGTAATTTAAACTGCAACAATATTTTAGGAAATAGAGGACGAAAAGAAAGGAAGCATAACAGTACAATTGAGTAATAATGTCACAAATGACAAACAGAAAACACCAGTGAAACTAAAGAAGCAGCAAAAGGAAATTGAAGAGATAAGAGAGGTACTAGGCCTTCATTAAAGTGTTTCTGAATGAGTCCTGAAGGTATGTCATTGAAGTAATATCTGAGCCAGCTAATGGCAGTGACATATGCAGCCAAGGTTGAGTCCTTCCCGAGCAAAGGATGGCCTGGAAATGGCGGTAAAGATAGCAGCTGCCGAGGTTTTGGACCCTTTTTGGGGCGGCCCAAGTAAACTACATTATTCGATACTCGAATCACCGGGGATGAAGCAGGTGGGGGAGGTTGGATCTTGCTTCGCCACTTAGGAGCTTCTTCCGCATAATCTGGAGGACAGATTTGTATTCTGGACAGCAAATATTCCAAATTAATCTTGAGCAGCTATCCTAAAAATCCTTTCATCTTTTTGGCTGTTTGAGGATCATACATACGATATTTTGATCTCAATAGGTGATTCTGATCTCAATCTCAATCAAATAAAATGCTCTAATTTAGAATTCCTGTATGCTGAATCAGTAAAACTGATCGTTAATCTTAAGGAGATCAAGCAAATCGCAGTTAGATGTTATCTAGATCAATCATATTTCGAGTCAGCAATTATATCAAACATCTCATGTGCATTGCCAATTATCCCTCATTCCCATATAATTTCACGGCGGGGATCGGAGGGTGGGGGAGGGTGGCTAGGAGGTCTCCGCTACAATCGGAAAGTTACCCCGATATTAAGAGTTGCCGGAATTCTCGGCGGCAGCAGAAGAGTGTGAGTTGCCGGCAGAATGAGAATTGAGAGCGGGCGCGGTTCGTCTGTGGAAAAGACGGAAATTCAAAAACTAAAATTAAAGCGAAAATAGTAAAACGCGCTTACACATAGGGGTGTAACGGTTCGGTTCGGTTCGATTTTTTATGTATTTTAGGAACCGAATCGAACACATATAAATAGTTCGGTTCGGTTCGGTTCGATGAATTTTTCAATGTCGGAACCGAACCGAATCGAACAACTTATAAATGGTTTGGTTCGGTTCGGTTCTTCGGCTCACCTTTTTATTTTATTTTTAAATCCTAAATAATGCAAGAATAATAGTTTGTAGGATGTCACTCATTCCGAACTCAAAATTATAGAGTTGTTACTCATTTCTCTTCATTTATATAGATTAGAATTGATCTTAACTTAAATATAATATTTAAATTTAATAATATTCTCATATAAGAAGGACAAATATTAAATAAAAAAATTAAAAAATATGATATTGGTTCGGTTCGAACTGTTCAAAAATTCTTGGAACCGCGAACCGAACCGAATGTAAACGGTTTCTAAAAAAATAAATCGAACCAAACCGCGAAACCGAACCAAATCGTATTTTTCGGTTTGGTTCGGTTCGGTTCGGTCCGATCGGTTTCGCGGTTCGGAGCGAAACCACTTACACTCCTACTTACACCTAAAAATATCAAGTTATTTTACTGTCTTTATGTGTAACTCGAAAAGAATCCCATTTTTATTAGAATGGTAGGTAGGAATATCTCGCATGCGGTTTTTCGTCTTGGTGAGTGGTATGCTTACTTCGAGAAAAAATCGAAATTGGTCCATCAATATTATTATTGTTCGATTTTGGTCCTTTATTGAGGCGGCGTCCGATTTTTTATCATGTATCTTCTTTCATATATCTTCTGATTTCGGTCCTCCATCACAGAGTGGTATAGACTTACCTGATTCCGGCCACCAAATTGACGCGCTCCCCATTCTATTTTATTATTCAGTAACTTAAATATTTCCTCAAATTCTTAATGACAATATTTCCCCATATTCTTTCGTTCAAATTCTTTCATCCCCAATTCTACAATACATAAATCATAATCTCCCATCCCCAATTCAAAAAATCCGCTCGTTCAGTTCTTGATCAATGATTCCCACACCTATCGTTACTATTTCTTTCCTATATTCATTGTTCCAATTATTTATGTGCCTCTGCCTAAATATTTATTTTGTACCTATGATGTCTTGATTTTTGAAGTCCAAGTCTGCTATACTACTCCCTTTATTTTTTATTTCTTGGTGGAATGGTGGGTATGGACAAAATTTCTTGGTCAATCATGTGCTGCTTCCTTTATTTTTTGTTGCATGTGTTGAGATTTCCATTCCAAAGGAGACACTTACGTAGAAATTTCAAATATTGTCAAAAAAATAAAATAAAATAGAGACCCTAAATTCCAATTTTCCACTCTCAGTAGTTGTACCTTGTGAACCTCGTTTATTGACTCCAAGCGAGAGACTGAATTTTCTTTTTCTTTTTTCAGTTAGTGCCCTTTGTGAGCATTAGTATATAATCGATAATTGTTTAAATATGAGCATTTGTATGTACTTCTGGAAATTTATTTTTAGAGAATGATTCTAGCATTACAATTATATTTAGATATTTCTGGAAACTTAAATTATGTGTATATATACATGCTTCTAGTACTAACTGTAAAAGTATATTGTGGCTTGTATTGAACTATGCTTCATTTTCTATCCAACATAGAGATTATGTTTTTGAACTATATGCCATGTGACGTGAGGTAGAACTCTGGTTGCGAGTTTGCGGACGTTGTAGCTCCAAAGGAACCGAAGATGCATTGTTCTTATGTTTCCCAATTGTAAACAGTGAGAACAGAGAAGTTGAGATTGAGTTTTCCTTAATGCAATACCAGCTTGACTTCCATAGTTAAAGGTCATCCCTTATAATCACCAAAATAACTAGCTAGACAGACTACTAACCATTACCTATTGTGCACAACACAAGATCTACCTACTAAATAGCACATGTTCAAAATACAACAACCGTTTTCCTGACTATCTAATGTTGACATTCATTATTCTCTTCAACTGAATCTTCCTTGGTCTCTTCCTCTAAATCTTCATTGGAATCTGCTACTGAGACTTCATCTTTCTTGGGTAATACGTCCCTTGATTTGCGCCCGGAGTATTGTGCTCCTATGAATGCATCACCATGTATACAAGAGGATTACGATGGATGATAATACTGAAATTGATTGAGATGAGTTTGAGTTCTATGATAGTGGATATGAACATCATAGTTATGAAGGATGACATGAAGGAAATGGTAATGATGATGAAAGTAACTCATATGGTAGTGCCTAATAAGGTGGTGCGAGAGGTGGGGATGAGATTAGGGATGTCTTTTACCCTTCTGACGCCGATGTGGCTAAAAAAATAGTTTGGATAGTGATGAATATTTCACTAGTGATAATTCAAAAGGGAATGTATAATTGTTCACTAGCAAAATATTCTTATATGCCTTATTAATTACTATACGTGTTGCATGTGTAGGCGAATTTGTCAACACCTAGTTTAAGAAAATTAAACATATGTTAATTACAAACTTTTATACTAGTAATTGTTAAATTGTTAATATCTCTTTATTAGTTATTATTGTCCATGAGTTGCATAGGTATATAGAAAATGCACTAAAGATAATGTCAGTAAAATAACTTCCAAATCAAGTGAGTTACGGGTATATAGTTTTTCCTTAAATAAGTTTAAATAAATTACTTCATTTGTGTGTTGCAGGATAGAAGTAAGAATGATTCTCTCAGCCATCCCCGAGGAAACCAGTTCCCATTTTCTATTGGTGGATCAGCAGCCTGTAACAACACCAACATATATTGCTACCTCGACTATGAAGCAACCATTGATGCATGGCCCTTCAATTTACCAGCAACTAATTGGTGGAAACAGTGCAAATAATTTGACCCAGAATATCAGATTCGACAATGCAAGAATCCATCTAAGGCAATCTATTGGCATTAGGGTAATATCCACAACACAATTGAAAAGGCGAAGGGATGAACAAAGGGAGAACATCAAGAAAAAAGTGCAGAAAACAGTAGGAGCGAAGAAAATGGTCGAAAGTAATTTCTTGAGCAATTTCAATAACTATTCTTATACTATCTTTTCACTTTAAATTCATCTATTTCACTTATTTTTCCCTTTTACAAAAAGGATGAGGAGGGTCATAGCAAGAATTGAAGTCTCGTTGTCACCAATTTAGATAGCATGTAGCTACTGACAAAATGAATGCAACTCTTATTTAGGCTTCATCTTTGTACATAAGTTTGGTAAACTTTTGATATTTTCAAGTTTGGAGAAATCTTGATATTTTTGGTTATTATTGTAAAGAAAATGGAAATACATGATGACACTTGTTTGAGTGGTTTTGTATGAAATTGAAATGATTCTAATATTCATGTTATAGATGGTTTACTTTCCTTTCTCGTAAAGATGTGATGGACTAAAGTTTCATAAAATTGAAATTGAAATGATTCTAAGATCATGTCATTCTAACATAATTGGTTCAAATTTCATTTACTTAGCTATCACAATCTAGGATATAGAAAATCTTATTCGAATAAATATCATTTGAATGTTGTAGATGTTAGTATTTAAAAACAATAATTAATATTTTTTGTCCATTTTTAGTAATCTAATTCTGGCTTCGTCCATTTTTAATCCTTTACTTGTAGCTTATGTCCAATTTTGATCTTTTATTGTGGCCCTTCGATTTTGGTCCTATATAATTAAACAGTGTCTGATTTTGATCCTAATTAGGAATGACAAAATTGTAGGACAGGTCCGGGTATCATACTACTGAGACCCGCTGTGCGCACAGGAACCACGAACCCGCCCCGCGGACCCGCACGGGTCTGCTAATTTGGCCCTAGAACCGGACCCGCACGGCGCGGTTCCTATCCGCCCCGCGCAGCAGACGACCAAGTAAAATTCATCTTATTTCTAGATATCTCATTTCATATTACCTCATTTCATAGAAGCATAAATTACCTCTAGATAGAAGCAGATAATTCCATATCTCATTTCTCATACTTCAAATTAGGATTTTTAGATAGAAGCATAAATTACCTCTACGCTTTCTAGAATTGGAGGTCGGCGAAAACTACTATTTTGAAGAGGTAAATGATAATAATTGTATGTAAGAGACAATGAAAGATTTTTTAATTTATTGAATGCTTAATAGAATAAAAAAATCAATGAATAATAAGAGTGAAATTTTTCACTTGTTATAAAAAGTTTCCAATTGTAATTACGAATTAGTCATAATTGTATTCATACAAATAGATTACAGAATAGAAAAAAATATATGTTATAAATTTATATTTTGAGAATATTTATTTATAATATAGAAAATATTAATTTCATTTTTGAAATACATGCTCGTGATTACAGTTTTATATATAATATTAATATATTGAAATCTATAATCCACTTCAATTAGAGAATATAAATAAAAAGGAATATTTTTAAATTTATATTTTGAAAATAATTATTTATAATATAGAAAATGTTAATTAAGTTTTTTAGATAGATGCTCAAAAAAATTATTTTAGTATGTGATATTCATATATACTAATGTAAAAACAATACAAATGTGAACATTATCTTAAGTGATATTAGTGCTTGTAAAAAATTATTGATGTGGGTTCAAATCTCACAAACAACAATTTAAATACTAAGTTATGATGGGACGTGTCCTACGGGTCTAAACGGGGCGGCGAAGTGCTGATGCAGGACCCAAACCCGCCCCATACACGCACCATTGTTCGGTGAATAATCTTGACCATAGGATCAAAATCGGGGGCAGGTCATGCGTGTCTAAACGAGGCGAGGTGGTTCCGATGCAGGACCAAACCCGCCCCGTACATGCACCATTGTCTGGTGAATAATCTTGACCATAGGACCAAAATCGAACATAATCTTGAACATAAGATTAAAATCGAACAATGACCACATTAAAAGATTAATTTTGATTTTTTTCCACATTTTGATTTGAAATAATTGAATAAAGTATATTATCATGGTTTAAAAGTTAAAATTTGATGTTTCTATCAAGGCCCATTAGATTTCTGTGCAAATATTTAGGCCTACTAAGTAAAAGTGGGTGCGTTGAAAAAGCCTCTCCCTGATTTGTGAAAATCCATTGCACCAACCTCCTTTTTTAGAAGTAAAAAGGAAATAGACGGCACCCCATTTCTGACACATTATTTCTACATTCCGAAAATACCCTCCCTCTCTAAAGACTAAAATATGACTCCCTCAATTATATTCTTATAGTTTGAGAGACTATATATTAAATTGTCCCGGTGATACTGTATTTTTTCTATAAAAGGAAATAAAATAATATAAAAAATTATTTGGATATGTATTATTCACACCGAAACACTATGTGAGGTGAAATGGACTTAGGGAGTACTATTATATACTTAAAGAAAATTAATGATAGAGGCGAAAGAGAAATTGATTGCTCATCCTTTTTTATTTTATTTCAGCTTTGATTGGACATGATAATTTATTATGATTCGTTAATATCGACTCAAATCCATGATTTGTAGCCATTCGAGTGTATTGATTGATGTTGGAGATTTGACTAGCGGGGTCAAAAATTCCAAAAGTGACCAGCTAAGTTTGTCGGCAGTATATTATGGACTACCAAATCATGACACCCTATTATTTGCAATCAAACTCGTCCATTCAATTTTAGTAGTAGCTAAAATATGTTGGAATTGGAGAAAGGAACATGACATTTCCGGTGATACAAGGAATATAACTCTCACCCTCACTTTTGAGAAACTTGAATCTGCTAAAAAAACGATTCAAGATTAGGTTTGCGTAAAATCAGGTGAAATGTGAGTTGTTTGAAAATCCGAAGGGCGAAGCTTTCAGAAATGGAAGCAGAGAGATTCTCTCCCAAATGAGATCTGATCCAGCCCTTTACATCGTGTCATATTATTATCAAACACCTCATGTGCATTTCTAACTTCCCTTACATAATGTCAGGGCGAGCTTCGATGGCTGAAATACTAAGAGATGACCGGAATTTGGAGTGAAAATTGAGAGTCGTCTTTGAATAACACAAATTAAAACCTCAAAATAGTAAAATGCGATTATACCAAAAACACACACTTTACTAATATTTATTACATTGTTTATTTATTTACAATTCAATACCCCTTTTTCAAATCTAATAAACGCATCATTATTATTTTTTATATTACTAATATTTCTTGTTTTTTAAAATCTGTATCTATTTTGTACTCCACTTAGTTTATTGGTTAAAGTTTTCCATCTAAAAACCCTAGACCTATCAAGCAGCTGTTTCGTTTTAATTGATTGATTTAATCAATTCCAAATTTCCAATATAGTAGGAGTTGTTTTTCAAACACACCCTTTCCATTTTCAATATTCACCACATGCATGTCCGACCATTTTGGGCCGATTCCAAAGCTGTAAAATGGTCCATAGAAACATCTCGTGGACCATATAATGGGGTCCAACTCCAGAATGTGAGATTATTATTTGGCGCGTCTCTGTCTCTAAAATATTACGCCCCATTCTCTTATTTGTTGCTCACTTTTTCGGTTGGAATATTCTAATATAGTGGTTCGTCCTATAAAAACATAACAATTATGTGAACTAAATTTAAGTATAAAAAAGACAAACAATTTACACCATATAACACAACTTTCTTAATTTCGGACAAAAAAAAAATTGGCCACAAATAACGCATTAAGGATCCTCTATCCCATTTATAAATTGTGTCCCATTCCATTATAATTCATTATTGTAACCAGATAAAGTATACATTTAAAGAGAATTCATTATTGTAAACAATTCCATAGAAGGCGAAAGATGAACGTGGTTATTAAATAGTTGTAGACACGTTCCTTGCTTTAATCTGATATACTAATTAATTTCAAGAATATCTATAGCATTCAACAAATTCCTAATCTTTTTCATTTTATAGCTTAAATGAACTTTATTAAGATTCATTATCATTTCATTTAGTTATCATGAATTCAAAACCTAC